>CM038345.1:17236974-18554474 GCA_021464625.1 Proterorhinus semilunaris | reverse complement strand
CATTTACATTAAAGGCATTTGTGAGGACACTTGCTTGAGGTTTTTGTCGCTTAAATCAGAGTTTAAGACATAATCTGTGTGTATAAACATTATTATTATACACCAGATATACGTAACACAAATAACAACAAAATACTTTAAAAGTAAAAAAACACACAAAGGTTTTAGTGTCTACAATTGTTCTCAAAGTATACACACATGGGCTATATATTTTAGAAAATATAAATTAATGCAATGGTTTGTTTATGCTAAACTAATACTAACTTAATAAACAAAAACAGCAGATCAGAACAAAATCAACATAACAAATAACACCAAGCTGTGTTTGGTTTTGCATTAGATGCATGTAATAATACTGTGATATATCCATGAGCACTAAGCTCATATTCAGCAGGACAAACTGACAGACCTTCCTTCTTCCTTGGCATATTACTATAAAAACTGCACAATTTTGTTCATCCGTAATTCACACACATTTACCCCCATTTTCCTTATTTCTCTGCCAAATACAGGTGTTATTCCTCACTAATAACCGAGTTATTGTGGTTGTGCTTTAGTGGTAGGCGTTCCTGAGGTGGCAGGTACAGACAGGCAGATTGGAGGCAGAGCTGGAGCTCGGGCTGGCTCTGTCATAGGCCACGTCCTGCCTGTATTTCCTCTCCTCTCTGGGCTGCTCTCGGGCCCGGGGCTCGTCCCAGCGCCTCTCCACCTCCTGAAAGTCGCGGGCCCTCCTCACATCCTGTAGGTCATGAGCTCTTCTCACCTCCTCTGTGTCACGGGCCCTTCTCACCTCCTCTGTGTCACGGGCCCTTCTCACCTCCTCTGTGTCACGGGCCCTTCTCACCTCCTCTGTGTCGCGGGCCTTCCTCACCTCCTCTGTGTCCTGGACCTTTCTCACTTCCTGCCGAGGAGAAGATGGCACATCCCGGCCCCTCTCACCCACCAAAGCCTTGGAGGGGACACGCAGAGTCTTGGGTGAGGCCAGAGCCTGAGAGTGAACTCTCTTGACATGATCAACAGCAAAAGGCCTCTCTTGAAAATCACCGGAATTCTTTCGTCCTGCCTTTTTATCTGCACTGTACTTCTTGGAGGGACTGGGTAGGGGCTTGTAGGACTCCAGCTTCTTTTTGTGGGTCATGGCGGAGGCACAGCAGATGATGAAAACCATCACGATGAGCACAGAAGTGACTACAATGATAATGAGCAGGTTCTCCTGCAGGAAGTCGACCACTCTGCTCAGGACGAAGTCTTTGAGGCGCACCATGGTGGTGGTGAGAGTGTTTTTGATGGTTTCAGTAAACGTTGGAGCCTTTGTGGTGGCTGTGACTTGAACAGGAGCCCGAGTGGAAAAGGATGTTGGAAAAATTTGTTCCAATGCATCATCTCCACTGCCATCCATGGAAACATTGTAGAACATTGGACTGGCGTGGCACGCGCTCAGTGACAATAGTGCCACAAAAAGTATGTGGAAAGCCATGTTTTCAGCTACGCTGCATCAAAAACAAACAGGAAAACAAAGATTATTTGGAGTAATAAGGCCCTTAAAGTGTCTATTATGTAAAGTGATGTTGGTTTTAATGTTCCTCCATGCTGTACTTGAGCTATTTTAGTTCAGCGTATAGTGTAGCCATTACTTATTTGGGGTGGAGACAGTGAATCTGGTACTGAAGGACATATAATTTGTGAACTCAGTGCAGGCCACCCATCTGCCACACCAAAGACCAAAGAGGGAGCAGCACAGCAGAGCCAGAGCAGAGGCGTGGGAGACTGTGGTTTCTAAATTTATACAAGGCACAAGCAGCACACAGCTACAGGCCTACAGAAGTGTCTACAGGCGGCACATCTGCTCCTACCTGCTGTTCTGTGGAGTGCTATAGTGCACAATGACAATAACCTGTATCCCTGTAAACCAGTCATTAAAATGTAGGTAAACTAATGTGAAATGTTAAAGTATAATTAAAAAAATTAATTAAGTAACTTAGAGTCGTTTTAGTTTAGAGCTGTGTTAAACTCCTGTTAGGCTGATCACTGCAAAGTGTATTTTACTGGGTTAAGAAAGGAAGGCCAATGTTCCCCTTCCTCTGCTCATTAGATCAGATCAGCAACATTGACTTAACAAGAAAAAAATGGCAATTATAACATTCATGTTTGACAGCAAATTCTTAGATTATGACTTACTAAGGTTGATTTAGAATAAAAAACACATTGTATCTCTATGTCAGTAGGCATATAGCTAAAAAAAAAAGATATTGAAATGTATGTGTAGTACACGTTGCAATACCTTTTTTTTCCTTCACATATAGGGCCTAAACTAATGTAATGTGTCAGAGTTTTCTTTTTTGTTCTTTCAATAAAAGAGACTTAATAGAGAGTAGTTCCGCTACAACCCTTAACTTTAAACAAATACAATTATAAAAAGGTTGAGTTGAAGAAAATGCATACTTACATGTGTCTTCGATGTTGAGCAGAGACAAGTGCAGCAGAAACTGAGGACAGTTCTGGAGCCTGCGCTGCCCGAGGAGTCTCAGGTCCCACTGACAAATTATATGGCCACCCCTCAATTTCCCTCATCTCCACCCTCTACATTACATCTCATCCTCCTTCTTCTACAGCCTTTCATTTGGGTCATTTAACCCTTTCAGAGCCGAATTTCCTTGACCTCCCGGAGTTACTCTGCATGATACTGTGCACAATTGGTCTATTAAATTGGGAACACACTAACATACTCTCCATCTTTCAAGTTGTAAATCAAAATGTTTTGGTGTTTTGCAAAAAACTACAAAAATATATTTTAAGCACATGTTGAAAAAAAAGGATTTCTGTTCTTGGAAGGGCGAGTCCCAGGATTTCTTCCCACTTGGTTCTCTCTAATTACATGCCCTTGATTACAGCGTGCCAATAAGGGTGCAGACCTTTCATCCAAAAGCACATGTACAAAGTTTGAGAAACCATCTCTACGCTTGACCCTAAATACCATATGCAGGGTGTCTATTTTAAGAGGCGTACCTACCTTATTTCTATTCAGTTATTTCGACAGCTGGGAGTTTTTACACATTGACTTTGAGCAATACACTTAATGGTAACAAGAACAACACGATACAACGTATATCATTTAAAAATCTTTATTTCTCAATATTTAAAGCAAAAATATAAAAATGCTGCTAGAATGCACTTTCTGTAGTTTGCCATTGATTGAAGTTGTGAATATCTTTAAAAAAAAAAAAACTTTAATACAACAAAGTTCAAAGGAGGACAAAGGGAAACACATAAAACCCAGCTCCCACAATCACAAAAACAGATTGTTTTGTTATTTACACAGCATTCGCTCGGTTTTCCCAGATTTTAATTTGTACATACATTTCAATTGCACGCTTCACAACCTTCGAAGTCCCTTTTCATTTCAATGAACTACTCATTGAAATACGCCGCCTGTGCCAGTCTCCTGAGAGTGACTGTCTAAAGTTTACACTCAGTTTAGATATACTTTATTCCACATCAAGTCAATCTGAATCCATTTAGACCTGGTTTAGTGGCATTTGATCTGAAGGCATTTCGGGGTCATATTTTATGAGGTGGAACTTGGAAGGTCAGATGCTTTGTGGGGTGATAATTGGTATGAAAAGTTTGCAGACACCTGATTAAATATCTCCAAACAATACATCTTTGAAGTAAACCGCTTACTTTGAAGATTGCAGCCGTGAGTGAAGTCAAACTGATTGATAAATGGGCTTTTGAATAAATCGATTGCTCTGCAGGAGATCGCACCTCAGTGGTTTACAACTTGGTACAGACATCTTTCCATTTGACGCACATTTGCACTCACAGCCTTCAAAAACACTTGCACGGCCACGTCTATGGCACTTTTTTTTTGGTCTTTACAGCTGTACCATCCCCTCTATGGCACTTTTTGGTCTTTACAGCAGTCCCATGAATTAAGGCAAATAACAGACTGAACCATTACCCGTGTCAGTCCCGCCAAGCGTCAAGTCAAAAACAGGGTAGTCGGAACTATGTGCCAACTCATTAAAAGGAGCTCAGACTGAACAACCACAAAGAGGGATAGACTATATACGTCCTAAAATGAAATGGGGACAAATACGAAAAATTATTGCAATTCGGGGGCATGAATAAAAAAACCTCCCAAACAAAAACAAACATGAATGGACAATTGACATGAGACAAATGATAGGCCATTTAAATTCAGCCAGGTAGACTCTGTTTCGTCACATGACACTCATGACAGCAACACCCACAACACAGGAAGTAGCTTTGACCAATTCCAAAATTATCTACTGGAATGTCAGTTTCTACAAATCAAAATAAAATACAGGAAGTAAAAAGGAAAATAAAGGCATTGAAATACTTATTTTCCCTACAGCTAATGACTCAAGATGTAGTGTTTCTTTCCAATACCAATAGTTTGAGGGCATTAATTCAGTTCGGCAATACTGGAGCAACGGGGCGTGTAAAAATGAATAGGGAACATTTGACACTGAAATTGTTTTAGTCCTATGACAATAACATTATGGTTGTACAAATTATATAATACAAAAATTGTCTTGATCAGAAAAAGCAGAGGGGGAGCTATTACATTAGCTATTCTGTATGGTCAGTCAGTTTCTCTTCAAGTTGTCGAAGTCGTTTCTCCTGATTGCTAACCATATCTTTGAGGGACTTGATTTCCTTCAGAAGCTCTTCCATTTTGGCGTCAGATTTCTGCAGGGGAAAAGACATACTTTCACAGTACTTTTTAAAGTATATTGTAGTTCATACACTTCATGTTTAAATCAGATATAGTGCCTTGCGAAAGTACTAATACACCTTAATCATTTGCACATTTTGTCATGTTTACAACCCTAAACGTAAAGATTTTATTTAGAATTTTTTACTGGAAGTTCACACACAAGTAACAGACAACTGTGAAGTGAAAGCAAAATGATTCACAATTCTGTTATTTTTCAAAAAATAGAAAAGTGAAAAGTGGCGCGTGCATAAGTATTCATACAGCATGAATTAATACTTTGTGGAACCCCCTTTTTACCGCAAAAACAGCAGCAAGTCTTTTGGGGTTTGACTCTACAAGATTTGCACATCTAGAGACTGACATTTTAGCCCATTCCTCTTTACAAAACAACTCAAGCTCTGTCAAATTAGAAGGAGAGCGTTTGTGAACAGCAGTTTTCAGGTCTTTCCACAGATTTTCAATAGGATTTAGGTCAGGACTTTGACTGGGCCATTCTAACACATTAATATGTTTGTTTTTAAACCATTCCATTGTAAATTTAGCTTTGTGTTTAGGGTCATTGTCCTGCTGGAAGGTGAATCTCCGCCCCAGCCTCAATTCTCTTGCTGACTCCAGCAGGTTTTACTCCAAAATGTCTGTGTATTTGGTTCCATCCATCTTCCCAACTATTCTTACAATCTTCCCAGTCCCCGCTGAGGAAAAGCAGCCCCATAGCATGATGCTTCCCCCACCATATTTGACACTGGGGATGGTGCACTCAGGACGATGAGGTTTGTGCCATACATAACGTTTTGCATTTGGGCCAAAAAGTTAAATTTTTGTCTCATCTGACCAAAGCACCTTCTTCCACATGGTAGCTGTGTCCTCCATATGACTTCTAGCAAACTTCAAACAGGATTTCTTATGGCCTCCTTTCAATAATGGCTTTCTTCTTGCCACTCGTCCATGAAGGCCAGATTTGTGTAGAGTACGACTTATAGTTGTCCCATGTACAGATTCCCTCAGCTCAGCGGCAGGACGTCGCAGCTCCTCCAGAGTTATCTTGGGACACTTGGTTACATTTCTGACCAGTGCTCTCCTTGTTCGGTCTGTTAGTTTAGGTGGACGCCCGTGTCTTGGTAAGTTTGCAGTGGTGCTATACTCTTTCCATTTCCGAATGATGGATTGAACAGTGCTCCGTGAGATGTTCAAATCTTGGGAAATCTTTGTATAACTTAAAGCTGCTTTAAACTTCTCCACAGCTTTATCCCTGACCTCTCTGGTGTGCTCCTTGGCCTTCATGATGTTGTTTAATGACCAATACACTCCGACCATAGCTCTGAGGCCCTCACAGAACAGCTGTAATTATACTGAGTAGATTACGCACAGGTGGCCTCTATTTAATGGTTAGGGCAAAGTGTGAACATTCTGCAGTCATTAGGAATGTTATAAAGGCAATTTAATGCACTCCGAAAATGCTGTATGAATACTTATGCACGCCCCACTTTTCACTTTTCTATTTTTTTGAAAAATAACAGAATCATGAATCATTTTGCTTTCACTTCACAGTTGTCAGTTAGTTGTGTGTGAACTTTCAGTAAAAAATTCAACCCTAAAAACTTAACGTTTAGGGTTGTAAACATGACAAAATGTGCAAAAGTTCAAGGTGTATTAGTACTTTCGCAAGGCACTGTATTAGTCTTGTGCTGGCTACACAGCAATGAGTGAAGCCGCAAAACCAGAAGGCAAGAAAACCTGACACTCTTTTGATCAACCCTCACACTTACAACAACTGATTGCACAGTGGTTAAGACTGCTCGGAAGACTGTTCTGTCCTGAGAGTTGTAGGTTCAAGTTCCAGCTCTGACAATTTGCTTAATGTCTCTCTCTGCTCTTCATTCCCTTTTTACCCTGTGCCATCCTGCCAAATAAAGCCTACTGTGGGCCAAAAACTACAACAGCAACTTAATTCTGGATGGTATAGCAGATCTTACTCTGACTTACTGTAACTATCCTCATCTCACGTACTGCTGTAAATGTCTCTAAAATTAATGCTTAGGTCTTGCTCATAAAAAGTTTAAAGATTCAGCAGTTGAAAACCAGTGTTTTAACTTCAACAGAAGCAGCTAGAAGCTCTGGATGGTGCACACTTTATACGGTCTTCTCTTGTGAGATAATTAATCACGGAAGCAAAAGAATAATTATGAAATGCATGAAATAGACTTACACCCGATGAATCGGCAGAGTTCTCTGTATTCTTGGCCACCTTTCTCCCCAAAATGTTCTTTTTCATCTTAAATTCACTTTTCTTTGTTGGGACAAACTCAGACTTGAGTGAGATGAGAGGGGGATCCGCATTTTTGCCGTCAAACCACTCAGCAGCCTCCAGAGCAGGTTCAGGTCCAGCTGTGTCAGGGTACAAATCATCCTGGAAAAGGTCAGACTAAAGAAAAGACGCACACAATCAGATCACTAAATGCATCACGTTTATTGCTTTGTTGCAAAAACCCAATGATACTTGCCTTTCGTGGTACAGTCATAACAATAGGTTCACACTTTCGTTCTTGCAGTTTATAAAATCTGAAAAAAATAAAATAAAATACAAACACCTCTTTATAACGTCAAAGTTATGTGTTGCCCTCTAGTGGCTAGAGCAGTTTATTACAGCAGCTTACCGGGCGATTTCACATTTATTGACATTAAGTCCTCTTTTAGGCATAAAGCCCATGCCTCTCTGTGTAGAACCTGATGAGAACACACTGAGATAGTGTACATATGGTTCCTCGTTCGTAAATTCATAGTAGCTGATGGTGGTGTCCCCCTGTCATGGGTTAATACAAATTAACATGAATACTTGAAATACTTTTAGATTACATTGTCAACGCATCATCAGTATAGCAGCTTACCTTTCCACAGAGGTAAATGACTTTAGAGTCATAGTCATAAAAGGGCATAAGCACTCCACTTGCCACATTCAACTCCAGCAATGTCATGGGTTCTTCCATGTTATCCTGAAAAAGCAAAACAAATACTCATCAATACTCTCAAACATTTGAAGTATAGAATTCTTATTTATAAATCTCTAATTATTTGATAATGCCAGTGAATTTTAGGAGAAAAATCATAAAAACGTCAGAAACATACTGCCACAAAAGAATATCAGAAATGCAAAGTAAATTCATTGCTCTTCATCAAAATGATCAAAGTACTAAAATAGCTATAATAATATACCGAATAGCCAACATCCACCTCTAACCTTATGGAGCAGTGATAGAGGATTTACCGTGTCCCAAAGCGCCAGATGTCTTTCACTCATGCGATCGAACCCAGTGGTGAGGATCCTCGTATCTTCCAGAAATATTGCTCGCATCGGCCGACTGCCTTCATGTGCCTTCTCTTTTTCCTGAGGAGAGGATAAAAAAGAATGGCCGACACTTGTATTGAGCTTTACAAGGCTGTGTTACCAAGTTAGGGTTAGGACACTAGTCATTATTAATACACGCCATACTCTGTGGTGGTAGTCACAGCCCCTCCGATCACCACCAACCACTCACTCAGTGATGGGCAGATGATAACTCAAGGTGTGTGTCACATGCTTTAAGATTTTAATCAGTGTGTGACGCCATCTGGTGGTGAAAAGGCTTAACAACAGTGAGCCTGAAAAAAACTCTTGCTGTGCTGTTTATTCTAGTTCAGAAATGTGAACCAAATCATCATGAATGAGCTTGTTTAACCAGCTGAAAGTCATAATTCAGTAAGAGGAAAACTGCACTCAGGATTATGAGAATAGAAACAAATGTACGAGAGACTACAATTAAGTATCAGTGATTCAGCAATCTTAAAATTAAGTCACAGATCAAGAATCAAAAATAATAAATAGTTCTGCTTGTGGTGGTACTAGAGCACATAGCGCATGTTTTCCCAGTAGGTATCCAGTCAAACGACTGATCCATCAAAAACATGTGCTGCTGCTGTCCAACTCGAACTTCTGCATTCTAATCAGGGGCACTCCTTGTTGAGCTAGGCACAAAGTATATCTGTAACACATTATACCAGTGGTTCTCAATTATTTGTTGTGGCGCCCCCCTTAAGAAGAAGAAACATTTCGCACGAGTCAAACGGGCAGGAGCTGAAGTATTGATCCTGCCCGTGCCATTCAATGACCATACGCGAGTATTTGACCAATCTCACCAAATAAACAATTTAGAGCAGCAGCGCAGCACTGTGGGATCTCTTAACAGTTAAATGTGGACACTTAATGTGCATCATTTCCCCTAAATTACCGGGGATCCCCTCGACTTTGAGGTGCGGGCTGCAGCTGCACTGACGCCGGTGCGCACACGTACGCTTTCACAAAGCGGGATCATTGTTGCCGATATCAGCACGTTTTCACTGAAGAAACTCAAGCGGCGGCTTTGACTTTGACTGGGGAGTAATGTCTTCAAGTGACGCCTTCATTTATTTGGCTTTAGGACGTCTACAGTTTTTTTTCCGCTTGGTGCGAGTCCGGCCTTACAGTGAGCGTTGGTCACATGACGTTTCTTCAAGCGATACACACGACACAGCTCGGCCGAGGTGTTGCTTTCTGTGTTTGATGCATGTGTGTCGGTGCCTCGGCTCATTTAGCTCATCACTAACACACACACACTCATTCTGGCTTGTAGACACGTTTTTAGTGGTACCACCTGGAGGAAACCTATGTAGGCACAAGGAGAACATGCAAACTCTACACAAGCGCTAACCGCAGCGCCACAGGGCCACTCAATGTAGGTCTACAAATGCTAATACAATAAATATATTTTTTAGGTGCATTTAAAAAAAGAATCAGAACAAAAACACACAGTACTTACAGCAATAATTTCTTTCTTGCGAGGGTCAATGACACGGACAGCCTTGTCTTTGCAGGCAGTGCAAATAAGGCTGCCATTGCGGTTCCAGGAAACATTGTAAATGAGGTCAGGGTGCATGTCCAATATGATCTGAGGCTCACCTTCATCCAAATTCCAGATGACAATGAGGTTGTCACAACCTGTGGAAATAGCATTTCCAAGTCAGCACTATAAGATTTTGATCATAATCTTCTGCCTTATAAAACATGTCTAAATAAATGAAATAACAGTCTTGGTAAAACAAGTCAATTGCAAATCCTTTAGATTAATTTGTGATTATTAGAGCCATATGGAGTTCATACCCGCGCTCAGAAGAATGTTGCTCGCTGTGGGGTGCCATCCGACGATGCCCACTTTCTTGGAGTGATAATCGAGAGACACAAGTGGCTCTGTAAGAGGGGCCTGAACGCCATTTTCAGGAATTTCCCATACCTATACAGAAATATAATCTGTAACTTCTGTCCTGAGAAACTAGTTAGAATATTTACAACCGATAGATTTTTCTAAATATATATATTTTTTACCATTATTTAAACAAAATTCTTCCCTTCTTCTACAATATTACATTTCCAGTACTCCTACATCTTGAAGTGACAACCACGTTCCAAAACACCCAAACCCTTCTTATTATGATTTTATTCATGTTTTTTACCCGAATTTTAGAATTGTGTTAGCCAGTAGAGGGCAGCATTGGACAAAAAGACAGTGAGACAAAAGCGGCAGTACTGTTTCTTATGGTGGCAATGCAAATTCATTGTGGTAGTTGTGGCAACAAATTCCTTAACCTTTGTACTTCAAACACCAACTTTTGATAAAGTTGTGCAGATACACAAAGTGAGTATGGTTCTTGGCTCATATTAATTGTCATATACCCTAGTAAAATAAATAAACAATAACAAATCTGTAAAGGTCCATCCTACAATGGCCTTTTAAAAAAACATGTTTTTTGTCTTTTTTGTTCAGTGGGGGCCTGGGGGTTGGGTCTCTCTTAACTTTGGAAAAGACTGGTGTATTGACTATGCCAAAGCTGCATGCAACACACAGCAACACCCAGCCTTAAAGGCTGGGTGCTGCTACACCCAGCCTTCCTCTTTTATTCATTTCAAAGAATAAAAGAGGAAAACACTAAATTAAAATGTATGTTGAGGTACAAACTCATCCCCAATCTTCCAAACATATTTGTAGCGTCCCAGTTCTTAACAGGAACACGTTTATAGACACATTTCCCAACTTGCAGGGTCACTTACACAAAAATGCAAAAATGCTCAAAAACTAGCCTGCAAGTTCATGAAATTAATACAAATGCTTTATAATTAGATCTGCAATGTTTTCCCCAGAATTTTCTGAGTTTACAAGACAAAACAAATTTTATTCTGTTACTTGAAAAAAAAAAAAAAAATCAGGTATAGCTCCTTTAAATATTTCTATGGCCAATTATCCGTAGAAACAACAGACAGTGTATGCATTTATGTGTAGGCCTCATTTTGACTCCTGCTTTTCCACAGTGAAAAACAATACGTTTGCGACTTTGTAAGTTCAAACAATTATGAATTGCTGAAGAGGCCTTACCTTGACGGTGCAGTCATCAGAACCACTTGCAATAATGTGATCATTGTGGGGACACCATTCAATGTCTAACACTGGGCTTTTGTGTCCACACACTGTGGGATGTGAGGCATCAATGCGTCCCGTCTGGAATAAAGCAGACAATTAAAAACATACATATATATAACGTGTATATATACATACAATGTGTGTGTATATATATATATATATATATATATATATATATATATATATATATATATAACCCCAGGTGTAGACTGTGCAAAGAGGCCAATGAGACAATCCAGCACATAACTGCAGGGTGTAAGATGCTGCAGGGAAAGCTCACATGGAGCGCCATAAAGTCAAGGTCAAAGTGGGAAACACCTCCAAAGGTGGTAAAGAATGACTGAGCCACGATCCTGTGGGACTTCCAGATGGACAGAATGGTAATGGCGAACTGACATTGTGGTGGTGGACAAAGAGCTGAGGAAAGCCGTTGTGGTTGACATAGCAATACCAAGCAACTTCAACATCAGGAAAAAGGAACACGAGAAACTGGAGAAATACCAGGGGCTCAGAGAAGAGCTAGAGAAGGCCTGGAGGGTGAAGTCATCAGTGGTGCCCGTGGTCGTTGGTGCACTCGGGGCAGTGACCCCCAAACTGGAGGAGTGGCTACAGCAGATCCCAGGAAATACATCAGACATCTCGGTCCAGAAAAGCGCAGTTCTAGGAACTGCAAAGATACTGCGCAGAACTCTCAAGCTCCCAGGCCTCCGGTAGAGGACCAGAGCTTGGAGGAAAAAGAGACCGCGTGCGGTGAGGAAGAGTTATTATATATATATATATATATATATATATATATATATATATATATATATATTACTGCAACTTTTGAAGCCATTTCAGCTCTAATTTATACACTGCTATGCAATTCTGCGTGGAAAATGCTAAGAAAAAAGAGTCGTAACGTGCATCAGTTCTGCCTAGGGATGGGACGATACACTTAAACTCACAATACGATGCACCTCGATATGTCAGAGTCACGAAACGATACGTCACGATACGATATCAAAAAAGAAAAAAATATTACTGTATAACAACAACTTGTTTATTTGTGTTTCAGTTGAACACAGGGAAACACACGGCCTAACAGGCCAAACACAAGAACACTCCCTTAGTGCTGCTCTAACCCTCGGTTAATGCATCTCAGGACTGGTTCTTCTTCAAAAAAACTAACATATCATTCCTGTGACTTGACGTGACGACGCACTGCAACATTCCCCGGATATATATATATTTTTTTCATTTAATAATAATAATAATACTACATCGAACTTGTATAGTGCTTTTTTGACACTCAAAGACGCTTTATATAAAAAAACTAATCCTCTGCAATTGGAAATCACCAGCTTCTCCATCAGTAAACGAGTGGTTCAACGAAATGACTTTAGTGGCCAAGCTCGAACGCGTTCGCTATGAGCAAAATGAAGTATTAGAAGATTATAACACCATGTGGTCCCCATTTGTTCATTTTTTGAGCAACCAAGGACGATAAAACAACTTGTGCGATTTGGACTATGTATTTATAACATCTTCTGTACATGCGGATCTGGTTACTAGCAACTTTATCTTTTTTATTTTATACTTTTTTATTTATGTGTAGGTATATGTACGTGTATGTACAGGTTTGTTTATATGTGTATATGTATGTATGTATGTATGGATATGTGTATATATGTATGCATGTATGTGTATATATATGTATGTGTATGAGTGTCTATGCGTGTATGTATGTATGTACGTGTATATATATTTATATATATTTGTTTACTTCATCGCTCCTGTGTTTTCTTACCTTAAATTTGATGTAATAGCTTGGCTACTAACCTAAGACGTCTACACAGGTGCCTTTATCGTTTTGATTATAGGTTTGGTACTGTGGTGATGTGTATGTGTATTTGATTTTGTCTTGTTTATTTTGGAAGAAAACTGGATAAATAAATATTTAAAAAAAAAAAGACGCTTTATATGAAAAAATAAAAAAATCGCGATACTTTTTTTTTTTTTACTCGATGCGTTTCTTCACGTTTTGTATCGCGATATTTCGCCAAACGATACTTCGTCCCATCCCTAGTTCTTCCCACAGCAAAATACAAAACCTGATGTTACTGACCCTGCACTACACTTTAGAGACCATGTTTCCATCTCTCTCAGCCTATGAGGGAACAGTAATGGAAACATACTCTCTAAATCTGGGTGGGGAAAATGTGCTGCATGTGAGACTGGTGTAGTGCCTTAGACCGCTTTAAAAATAGAGTGAGAAGGGCAGTCATTTAGTTAGAAAATATACAAAAACAATTTACGATTTTGACTATTTAATAGAAAATCTGTTAAAGACGTCTATGAAGAGGAAAAGACTTCACTTCATCCTGTAGGCCTACATAATCTGTAAAATGTTTCAACTTTCACATGTTTTTTGCAATCTAATTTGATCTAATCGAATTCTATTATATAATGTATAATAATAAGCATGTTTAGTTCCGATTCAGATTTTTTTTATTCAGACATTTAAACATTTAACAGATAACGACATAAGTTAAGTCGTTAGTTAAATTTAGTTTATTTGAGCAGTAAACATTCTGCTCTAAAGGAGTGGGCTGAAGCAAGAGCTCATAAGCGCCCACCCCCAAAATCAATACATTTACAATATAGCATCTACATAAAGACATTACATGACAGAACTATAATAATAACTTCCTATTGCAATTACATTATCATTTAGCAGGATCATATTTAGATTTTCATCCATGTCAAAGGAGAACCAGTTACACTTCAAAGCGGCTTTTTTAACACAGACCAAATTACAAAACATTGAAATGTTCATAAAGAAAACAGAAACTAAGCACAGCGACCACCATTATCTCGTTTAATGTACGATGTTTAGTACAAAGGATCAACATCTTAATGATGTTGATCGTTAGGATCGTTACACATACATTCAAAACCACTCCAATTCTTATGTTTGCGTGCGTCTATTTTCAGAAAAAATGTCCAAGTCCAAGAAAACAAACAGCAGCTTAGCAACAAGAGCCAGTGCATAAAGCGAGTGAATCACAGCGTTGGAGACTCAGCAGAAACACTAACACACTTGTGTGCCTCCTGGAACAGGCAGACTTTTCTGCACACTTTTTTCTTTGCAGCCAAACATGTGATCCACACATGCACACGCCACCAAAATGTCTGAGAATGCAGTCTACTGCTCACAGCCTCCTGGAAATTTCTACTTTACGCTTTACAAAAATAAAGCATAAATGAATTATTATATCAAGTGAGTCACAAAGGTCAGTACAGGAGCTAAAACAAGGAAATCAATATATGAAAAAAATTACTACACTAAAGAACAGTGTTTTGTCTGACTGATCGGGAACAACATATTCAGGTCAAGTGTGATACAGATGAGGGAAGTCAAATGGGTTTGTTTTATGAAGGGACTCCAGCAGCTGTGTCTTAACTCTCTTGTCTTGGCCGCTCTCAGGACTGAGCCTATCCGAGAATTCAGACATGTACCGACACATAGAGCAGCCAATGGCAACGCAGAGAAGAAATGGTCTTGGAAGCCCGTCAGACAGGGAGCACTAAATGACCATATAAGGTAAAATCTGCAGTCAGCAGGACGGAGAGGCAGAAGCGACAAAGCAGCGCAAACCAGGCAGAGAAACGATCCCGCCTGAAGTGACCAAAGTTTAGGAAAGACTGTGCGCAACTTGTACACCTTAAAATAGTGGCGGTTCCAGCATATGGAAATGTGTGATCAGAGGCCAGACTACAGCAACAGAGCACTTGACAAAAGACTAACTGTTAAACTAATTCAAGAATGGCATGCATTAATACGAACCTTAAGTAGAGATTTAAAATCAACACGATTATCACAATTTGTACATAATAAGACCCCAAAAAGACAAGATTTGTTTTGTCGTTTGTATATATCCATCCTCTTCCGCTTTATCAGGTGGCCAGACTTCCCTTTCCAAGCACACTTCCTCCAGCTGTTCTGTATACATTATGGCCTAAATAATTGCAGTTTTAACAATTTATAATTACAACCATTCAAATTGTGATTTTGATATGATTGCGATTAATCTTGCAGCGCTACGGGGTATTCGGAAAAGTTATCATAACCAAACGTTTCAAAGTCTGTTAGTAAAGACTTCGCATGTCGAGCTTTGAATGCCTTTATGAGAAGGTGTAAATGGTGTGCTGACATGCTGAAGGGTCCAAAGCCATGCCAGACGCATCTCAAATGTCACGGCTGGGGCATTTGTGTACACTAATTACAGGCTCATGTTAAAGCCGTCAAGAGTAGAGCAGTATTTCAAGTCACCAAGTAGTAACCACAAACATTATGCCAACTGTGTCAGACCAACACCAGGGATCAGGAGTCACCAGCAGATGGGAGGATTGTGAAAGCTACACATTACTAAATCAAACAAACAAAAACAAGCATTGCTCAACTGCTTAACCCTCGTGTGGTCCTTGGGTCATTTTGCCCCGAAAGCCCACTGGGGGCAGCCCATCCAAATGGCCCAAAAGCCACTGAAGGATTTGTGTAAAAAGAAGCAGAAAAAAATATGAATGTGTGGTAATTTTCAGGCTCTTATTTGAAGTGTACATTTTTTGACAATAGGGTCTTCAAAGGGTGCAAAATTGAAGGATCACACGAGGGTTAAAAATGATATTACAAAATATGTGGTTACAGTGTGGACTTACCTTGTGAAGAGGAAGAACAAGAAAGGCTCCACCACCACTGGCTTCAACTACTACGGCAACAAACTTAGGGTTGACTGCACAAAAAAGACTATCCCATGTGACTCGGGATACTCTGATATCATCATAGCATTGGTCATTCTTCAGCGCCTGACCGAAGACGTGACGAAATTTGCTTTGCCTCACAAAAGCCATATCTGTAAAGCAGCACAATGCACAAATCATAAAACATGCAAGTATGTTACTTTTATCAAACACCATCACATTCTAATGTAGAACACATTTTAGGTCATACACACACACACATACATATATAAATATAAAGCACAATTTCAACTCATCACTAACTGCTCAATACCAGTTCTTGTAACTCTTGGATCATGTTGGTAAATGTAGCCAACAGCTCAGAAAATAAGATAAAGGACGGCTGTTAAAAGAGCATTGAGCAGAGTGAGTCAGGAGGACGCCCAGGGGCGCTGGGCGTCATAATCCAAAACTTAACAACACTGTATTACATTTTCACAATTGAGCTCTGTTAACAGGTGGGAGGGGTGAACTCCTTTAAAACGATTGGATCTGATTTTCGCTAGCGTTTGGTCATGACGTATGTAATGCGCCCGTGTTGAGTGAAGCAGCTGTCACAACTCTGTCACAACTCTGTCACAACTCTGTCACAACTCTGTCACAACTCTGTCACAACTCTGTCACAACCCTTGGGAGCATTTTTTGCGCATTAAGGCTTCAGTTATAATTTCTGGATGTTTGGGAGCCGAGCCAGAACGAATTGAAGAGCTTCCTTTACATTCGTATCTTCCGCCATTGCCGAACTACAACCAGCAAATGCGGTGCAAATGTTTGACGTCACCTTTAACGCCCGCCTCCCCAAAACAAAACCATTTGGATTTATTCTTGCCACTTGAAATTTTACTTTTAATAACATGCCTGTAGTTTGTGAACATCTGCACGAAAGGGTCAACAATGACACTAATCCATAACAGGAAGGAGGTTGTTATCCCCGTTTTCCATTCTCATTTTTACAGACCGCTTTCAGTAGTCCTGGATTTAGTGTGACTCTGTATCACGGCTGGTAGAATGAGGCTATATTTGAGCACTGCAGTATGGACGCAATCCCCGGACAGAGTCAGTTCCTGTGAGAGGGCTGTTCTGGGCTGTAGAAATGGGACCTGATCCTGCCATGAAGCTTTGACAGATGTCGGCCACAGCATGTATTGGTTTTTATTTTGAGTGTCTTTAAGTTATACATTTTTTTATCCACTAAGCGCTTTTTTTCAAATCTCAGATATTGACAAACTTTTTTTTTTTTAAAGGATAAAATAATCAAACAAACTCGAAAACCTAGTTTTAGTGATATGCATAGGATACACTTAAGATTGCCCCGAAAAATAGACCCTTCATCTACACTACTGTAGTCTAGGTCAAATGGAGACAGGCCTTACGACTGCTTAAGCAACAGAGGGTGTTGGCATGCATTTGAAGTGGGACGGGACAAATCTGTGACAAAGACAGAGCTGGACTCGTCACCACTGGTAAAGCATATTTTAGTGAATTTTATTTTTCCAATTTAAAATTTAAATAATGACACACGACTAGGATTAAATGATGATGAGAAAAGGACTTTATCCAAAAACACTAGTCACACTTTGATACTTGGGTCAACACACGGCCATTTCGATCACTTTCCCAATTGATTATATTGATACAAAGGTTAAAAGTCCCTTTTGGAGGGAAGTTGTAACACGCAGCCATGGACCTATTATAACAACAGCCTTCAAATATGCGGATGTGGCAGTTTCATGGCAGGTTACAGGTAAACTCAGGCGTGTCTCTGTGCCACTTCCTCTTTTATACCGCGTGATTGGAAGATCAGAACTAACTACTGGGTAAGCTTTATCGGACTAAACGTCATAAGCGAAACGTGCATTAAACACGACAGCGAAGTGCAAGCCTTCAATGTTTTAGCCATTGTAATAAAACCAAACATGTGTCAACGAGTGACAGTTTTCCTGCACTGTCCGACTGTGCCTCGCTACCCCACCCCGATCTACAGTACGTTTTAGGTTTGCTCTGACAACCCACCTCACCATGCATTGTTCATCCACGAAACCCACGTAGGAAACAGAAAAACAGTTTGGGGCAGCTCTTTGGAGATGCTAAATGTTAGTACAAGTAGTTACACGAGTGAAGGATGTCCCACCGTTCATGTTGAGCTAACCTAGCGCGTGCACTTGGCTATGTGGTAGCCTCAAATGCAGCTGAGTGCAACTAAACATCCTCACAGCATGTTCACATTTTTTTTAAGACACGGGTGGGATTTGTTGTTGAACCTACCTCTCCTGGAAGAGAAATAAAACGACTCCCACGGTAGTCAAAAGACACAGACACTGAAAAAGTATCCTGTTAGATTCCTTTCGTACAGGAGCCGCCCGCCGCTGTGCTGACTCAAGTATGTGCACTTTTCCTACTCCCAGGGTCCGCCTCTACTCCAGCACCGACGGCCCTGTGTGGAGCAGCGGCCTGTGTCTGACAGCTCTGTTACCCAACCACAGTGCAGGGTGGATCAAGAAGGAGATCCAGTGGTCGATCTGGGATACTACATGACAGGACTCAGGACTCTGATTGAATACGTTCAACCGGGTCACATAGAAAGACAGGATGATTTAATGTTGACATTTTCATTAAAAAAAAAGAAACACTCAGTACACTTGATATGACTTTTTCTTTTTTTTAATGCAACTGGTTAAGTGACAGGGTATACATTCCATTAATATACCTCTGCAATGATAATCTACATTCGATTAGTTTATTATTTACCTACAGCTACAGTAGGCCTATTCATACTCAAAAAGGCTACTATACTATTTTGTGGGCTAAATACAAAGACTCCTTTCTTTCTTTTTTCTTTTTTTATCTAATCATAGCCTAATCAGAATCAGTTGTGGGCCCCTTCGTGGATCTCAAGCAAGAGAATGCTTAGAATGAGTTTTGTGGTTTTGCCTTACCTTTTCTCATAGATGGCTTCCTCTCAGTAGTTTTCTCTGGAGATTTCTGTGCACCATCGAAGGCTGCCTTCATCTGTGCCACGTTGGCCGACCGTTCATATTCATCCGTTCTGAGCTCGGCTGGTTTGGACCGCTCCTGTTGCACCAGTTTTTCATGGATCTGGATGCTGGCTTTTATGAGTTCAGAGACAGGCCTGGGTCTGAGAGCACTTTGGGGTTTGTCCCTGATTATCACAGAGTCATCTTTCGCCTTTTTTGATCGCCGTGGTTGTAATTTCTCTGTTGGTAGCTCATCACTCCATTCCCTGACTGTTGTGACTTTGTTTATTGTCACCAAATCTGGACCTGCATCAACTGTTGCAGAGTTGCATCCGGACTCTTGTTTATTTCCACTTTCTTCATTAACGTCTTCAACAATGTGCCTATTGCATTCTTTTTTCTCATGTGACAAAGTGTGGTTTGTTTCGCAGGTTGTGTCATGAGTGTGGTGAGCTGGTTCACTGGACAACTGAGCAGCATTGTAATGATTCATGACATTGTCTAGTGCATGGCTGTGGTCAGTAGCAACTTCTTTAATTTTAGAAAGCGATGATGTTGCTTCTATGTTATTTCTTTTCAGAAGTTTCTCCAAAATAGAGCCAGGTTCTTCCATTTCATCTGGGCTTGTGGTTGCTGTTTGCTTTGTAGGCACTTGGTTCTTCCCCATCGGTTTACTGAAAGAGTAGTTAATTTCCTCCCTTAAATTGTTGCCTTCATCAAATATTAATCCTTGGGCCTTTGTAGTTGATGCTGTCGTTGCTTTGGAGTGAATGGTATCACTCAAGTCTAATAGAGGCTCTTTCTGCACTGTGTTTTTCAAAGGATGTTGGGGTTTACCTGGAGCCGTTTCCTTCCTGTCTCTGAAGTGGTGCACTGTTTCTGCAGGCTTTTTCCTATCTTCATCCTCTCTGTCCTCAGTCGTCCTCATGGTGTTCCTCTGGTATCGATGATGGGATGGTGACAATTTATTCAATGTTGATGTAGGTCCTCCTCTTTCCATTTTCATCAAATCCAAGTTCTCTTTATAGTCTCCCTCTAAAGGAAAGAGAGAGCGGTCACGTGACACTCCAGAGAAATTCTCCTCATACGGGACATTTCTCTTCTGATGCTCCATCACAAAGTCTGCAGATGGCTGCACCTCTCTTATCTTCTTCTTGATCTGGTCCAAATGCGTGGAAGTCCTGAAGTTCTCACTGTTAATGCGGCTCTCTCGGGTCTGGTTTGTTTCATGTGAAGCCAGTGAAATCGTCCTGCCTCCTCCTAGCTCTGCCCTGGCCCCTCCTGCTCTCACCTCATCAACAGTGGAAGAACTCACCCACAAGTTCATGAGCTTTTCAGTAGAAGGTGCTGTTGGCTTCTGGCCTGGTCCAAAGCCCTGAGCTCCTGGCTCACCTAACTTTTCCTCAGTGCTCACAGTTTCATCACTGGAGCTTCCTCCCTCCATGATATTGCCCCCTTCTCCAAACTCATCATCTGGTTCCGCCAGCTCGTCACCTGGCATGTTCACTCCACCTTCAACTTTGTCTAGATTTTGCCCCATGTTAGTCTGTGAAGTAAAACATATTCTTAGTACCACAATTCTACCCAAATTCTTGCTGAAAACAAACAACAACACAACTTTGTCTCGTAGAGACAATTGATCGTTAGACAGAACTCTTCATTATGGAGGTGGTGAATTTGAGCATCATATGACTTTAACAGCTATAGTACACCTTCTGTGTTGGTATTTCAGACCCACAGACACAAACTCAAAATCTAAATAGTGTGTAATAGAAGGGAGAAGCAATGACAGCAGTTTGGACATGTTTTAGTTTAAGCTAAATCTTACTTGGTGTAACAATCTTTCACCCATCCAAATGCCCAACTAAGCGGAAAAAACAATTAGGCACAATGGACAATAACATTGAGACAGTGTCTGGTTCCTGTCTGCAGCCTCATCCCCCATGTGTGACAACATATGACTGCTGTTTTCTTATCATCTGACAAGCCTGAGCACTGCTCGATACACTCTGGAGCTACAGTTATCACACTGAACTGGGAGGAGAGCAGTGTGAATAATCTCTTATCATGCCATGACAATAATAAAACAACACAAATACCAAGTCGTGCAGTATTGATACTGCGTAGAGAAACGTTGTTACATTACCTGCAGTAAATATTTATTATGTATTCCCATCAATAAATATTGGAAGACTTCCTGAAGGCATGGCATGCTTATTAACAACCAGTCTATTATTCTGTCTCATCCTTGAATGCCTACTGCTGATCACTTGATCGCCATGTGTTTGGAAAACTCACACACTGATACCTAAACCTAACTGTTCCAGACATAAAACTGCACATAACAATTTTACCCCAAAACAACCAATTGACTTACTGTGCTCCATACCTACAGTTAGTAAACCATTATGTCCTAACTTATCCTGCCAACCTCATATTTCAAAATGAAAGATGTATTTCCTTCAGATGTACTCACTGGGTCGCGGTAGTGTCCGAGCTGCTGGCCTTCTCCCTGGATCGACAGAGTGCTCTTTGTTGGTTGTTTGGTGATGTTCAGTCCTCCTTCAAATGCTCAAGCAATGGGAGCCTTATATTACATCCATGTGATGTCACAGCACATTTGACTAATACAATCAGGAGAAACTTAGACATGCTCATATGCTTATAGTATTTTTCAGTGTAGATAATAGCTTTAGTAGTTTGAGGTTGTAGTAAAACAAATGCGACAGAGACAAGGTTAATGTAATCAACTATTTATAGTTGTTTTTATTGACAATGTTTACCTTATTAGGGAATAGTGTGATGCCTCCATTAACTATACCTCTATTATCCTTGATTTGTGCCCTTGTGTATTTAATACTACTACATCACTGCGGGAGCCTAATCGGGGAAAGTATTAATTAATGCCAGGAGCTGTGATCAGGCTGCAAATGAATGAAGCTAACCAGATGGAAATCCAGAAATGTGGGACTATCTAACAACCTACAGACATTGTCCAATTGTTTCTCCCTGGTTGCTATGGTAACATACAAAACAGGAAAAGCAGTCTGATAATAAAAGTGTAAAGTCTACAAACCAAACCACAGAACAATGAGAGCCTATACTAAAGTTGTTCCTGTGTTACAATCCATAACACTTGAAAAATCTATCTGGATCTCTGGGTCACACATCTTGAAATGTCATATGCTGAGGAAATTCAAACGTCACTGGATGCGGCGTGTTGGCGGCTTTAACCAAGCACGCTTGGGTTGAACACAAGCTACTATTCATCAAGAGTCATTGTCCGGGATAAATAAGCGGTGTAAATTTCTGATCTTGTACAAGACAAGAACGTACAATGTTATGTAAGCCATCATTTATATTATTAGCCATTAACCAAGGAAAGCTATTTATGTAAAAGAATGTTTATTCTCAATATGAACACATACAGTACTTTTCAATCAACTTAAAAAAAAGTGCAATATGCATATGAACTACAGCAAAGTACAGTACAAAAGTTACTGCATATTTAAAAATGGCTAACATAATGTCACCTAATCATTATCATCAACTCAATGGTGATATGAGCCAAAGCTCAACAGTTTTGAGCACAGTAGCAATCAAGTCTCTTTCTCCCAAAGGTGCAAAAGATATGCCAGCATTTGAACGATCAGTTTTTTTACAGCTTAAATGTTGTTTCTGATTTTAGAGACGGCAAAAGAACTTTGGTCTTTTACATTTCAACAGATAATTCAGCGTTAGGATAATTTCATTGTACCATATATTCATAATTTGAAATGTTATTTTTAATACCACATGAGGAATAAATCCATGCAGCATACTACAAAAAAAAAAATAAAAATAAACAATTTTAGAATTATTTATGTACCTTTTACTTCTAATAGTGCATTTAAAAACAAACTCAAAATGTTTGTTCATATATAAAAAAGTCAAAACATAAAGTTTGCCTCAGGCAAAAATCAACTTTTCTGCTTTCAGTTTACTGGACCTGAAGACAGTTGTGATGTTCATACAGTAAGAAAGAGCAACATGAGGTAATTGTACAACTCCTTTTTTTCTAATATATGTTGTAAACAGCTGGACGTACATTTCAGTTGCAGTCATGGTTCATTGGGCATTTGTACAGAAGTAGGCAACCAAGCAGTTTACTGTATATGAGGTTAAATAATGTATACGCACATTAATACACATTACAGCCGTGGTAACTATTTTATCCTTGGAACGCCGTGTGCCTCAGGCATCATGGGTAAGGCACTTGTTTGTCCATGAATTGAATGAAGTTTGTGCTGAACTGATGACATTACACATTTGTCAGATGACTTCAGTCTCTGGAAACAACATTTTTGACAAACTTGGAACCAAACATTATATTAATTGGCCTTGTTGGTCTTATGTAATTTTTTTTCTCCTATTCTATCCACAAAAACAGTATGCGTCCATTTGTCTACTGTCAACTGTGTGGCTCCAAAGCTAGTCTTTTTTCTGGACTTTGTAACTCCTTGTGACGCTGTGAGAAGGTCGGGGCAGTGTTGGAGTGCCACTGTAGCCCAGAGTCTTGTTCGGGAGACAGAGAGAGTAGCAGCAGTGTCCCTGCATCTGCTGAACAACCTGAACACAGGTCCTCACATGAAAAGTTAAGGCTACCCAACTTTGCCAGCGAGTTGGAGCGCTTTAACCGCGAGGGCAGTGTGAGGCCGGCCAGACGCATGCGTGTCTCTATCTCCTCTGCTCTCTGCCGCACCAGACCAGGCCGACCTTTGACGCTGCGCACGCTTTCACTGCTGGAGCTGCGAGTGAGTGTAGAGCCACGAGGAGAGGAGGCTGGTGTGAGTACCCCAGAGCCCACTACCCCCATCATAGCATCATTGGTCAGTGGCAACTCCAATGGCTCTAAATGCACTTGGCATGGTGTTGAGGATTTAACAAAATCCCCTGCAATGGAAGAAAACTCCACTTCCTCATTAGTGTAAAATGAGCTCTTTCTGGACATTTGGCATGTGTGCAAAGGCTTCAGGGATGGCAAATGGTCTCTGGTCAACCCAGAAAGTCTTTCTAGTCTTTCAGCACGGCGGCGGACTAAGCCTGATTTCCTTAGTTGCAGAAGAGTCTCCTGCTGTTGGCCGAGACAGGCCAGTGCAGGCTTCTCCTCCGAATCCAACCTCAACAGTTTAGGCAGAGTCTCAGAAAGGTCCTCAGCCAAATGTCTTGTCTTACTCTCTGACTTTTGAGTTTTATCTTTATTATCACTTTGAATTCCAGAAGGCGAGGCAGCACACTTGGCACATTTACACCAGGATCCGTCCTGTCCCACTAAGGGTGCAAGGCCTTCAGAGGGATGGAAAGAAGGGATTGTAGCACTTAAGATTATGCTTGGACTCCAGTCAAGGCAAAGTGTACTGTGGGATGGAGGGACGAGTTTCACCGCTTCACAGCAATCCAAAGCAGGAAACAGTCTTGGAGAAATACGGTCCTAAATGAAAATGGAAGAAGAAATGTCTTAAATGTGTTACATTTAAAACTGGTTGTGGTAAAATGACAAGGTTTTACTCACAGTGGGGTTATGTGAACTACTCAAAAAGTTGTTGTTGTTTGAGTTCTCATTCATTGCAGCTAGATCCATCCCATTGCCATCACTGTCCCCTTCTGCTGTTGCACCTTCTTCTTTGTCTGGCTGCATAAGTACCTCCATCTCGGCTTCTTCTTTCTGCGTCTCTTCCTCGTCCTCCTCTTCTACTGTACTAAACTCCAGCCTCATTCGCAGTTCCTCCAGCGGCTCAGCTCCACTGCTGCCCGTTTGAGCAGTGGTGCACTCAGCTGAGGGCCCAAAGGGTGCAAGGGGTAGGCCTTCTCGTCCAACAAAGGTCTCATCGTCCAGTAAAGCATCACGCTCAACATCTTCAATCTCTATAAATACCTTTTCCATGCCCAGAAGGGGAGGCCCGCGCACTGGGGTTGAGGGTTCACTATCCAATGCTGAGTCTGAGAGTCGGCGAAAATAATAGTTGTTATAGGCTGGGTCGATCTGTAGAGAAACAGTGGGTCGAGGTGGACAGGCAGCGCCTTTCTCGGACAGAGCTTCATCACAGCACGGAGACATGGATGGCTCCAATTCGTCTGCACCACACGACGCTGGCAGCCCTTCAGCCATCTCACAATCCAAGTCCGGCTGCCACAACTTATTGTGTCGTTGTTTACTGGAACAAAAATAGTCAATATGAGTTCCACTTTTCCATACATACTCCATTATAAAAGAAACATTTAATTACAAGACAAAACAGACTGTACCTTGCATCCAAGATACCCTCATACTCTGCTAGTTGTTTCATGAAACCAGCATTGGGGCGAGTGATACTTCGCTTTTGCTTGACAAAATTGTAAGATTTCTCCAGTGACCAGCCGTACTCCTTCATTGCATAAGCAATGACAGTGGATGCTGACCGGCTTACACCCATTTTACAGTGGACAAGACATTTTGAGTGATTCTTTCTGTAGACGAGAGTTTCTAAATATTATTCATGTTCTGGTTTCCGTTTTTCCAGTGGGGAAAGTGACTCACTTTGCTTTAACGATGAAGTTGTATGTCTCATTCCAATGAGCCAAGAGGTCAGTGGCATCTTCATCATAGACTCTTACATTGTAATAATTGAATGTTCCAGGAAAGAAGTTGTCTATTTCCCTGGTCACATTGAGAATATATCCCACCCTGAAGAAAAAGATATTTGTAAATACAGTTGTGTTCCACAAAAAAAAATATTTTTCCAAACAACAAAAAAACAAACCCTGCTTCTTGAAGCTCCTCCAAATTAGATGCATTCCACTCAGATCCCTATAAACAAACAGATGTGTGTTTTTTTTTTATTCTAAAGTGAGAGATGTTAAAGATGCAGCTTTCATGTTGACATCAGACGATATATTATTATAGGTCTTTAGTTCAGTTCTTAATTACCAGGTAAACGTGATCAAAGATGAGAGTGGCTTTGTCCATCTGACCCAGGATCAGCAGCATCTCATTGTCTATAAACTCTTTATACTCTTTGAGGTTACAGTTCATGTGCTGCTCTAGCTCTGTACGGATCTGTTGAAAAAGAAACATTTAACAGAAAGTGTAAAGATGCTTAGTCAAGATGTTTTTTCTTTTAACCTGTTTGCAAGTGACGTTCTCCAGATCCTGGCATGTCATGACGCTTCTGAGTTTGGCTTTAATAAGGCACTCTGTCCTTTCTCTCTCTGTAGGCCTACCAAAACAAACTTATCAGTCTCAAAACACAATGGAGGTTGTGCTTATGCATTGAACCACGGTCAATATCAATTTAAAGTGCCGTTTTTAATATTTTTTCTAATTATTATATAGTTTGAGGGGATAATGTCATATTGATAGTTTTACACCAGTGAATTGGCAATTTTATGAAAAAAAAGGTTTAAATAAAGTTGGGTAACATTGTAACATTCGAAAACATAAAATGAGCAAAATCTTGTGTTACAGTTGACAGAGAAGTCAGTAACCAGTCTCATGGCATTTAAATAAACAATAAGTGTATACATTACAGTAGTATAAATGTACTTGTCAACAAACATAATTGGCGAATCCGGCCTGGTTGTCTCCAAGTCCTTCATTGTGTTCCACTCGTTGATGCAGCTCTGATCTGATGAAATCCCACTGTCATAGTAGCCCATCCAGGTAAGAGCCATGCCCCCAGGGAAGTAGTTAAACCTGCGCGACAACTCGCACGCTTTGTGCAGCACCTGGATTGATGACCTACATTTGGAAATATTTGAGAAAGAAAGGTTCACAATGTAAAAAGGTGTTTTGTAGAAATGTTGGTATTAATTTTCCCAGTCTGTTGAAAACTGAAGTCAAACGTCTGCACAAACTACTTTGAACCAGCAGGTGGCAGAGTGACCCATTGAATCAATCAGTTCATAAACTGCATCCATAAATGGTACATTTAGGGGGGAAATGTATCCTCCACAAACATTACTCACCACATGGCTTGCACCGACACAGGTTTGAAGATATGTGTCCTACTTGCTGTGCTCACTGTGAAGCCCCTGTAGAGAATAGAAACTAATGGTTATTTTCAACACTGCAAAAATATGCAAATACTGTATATTCCATGTTGTGACAAATTTACCCATCTCCATCCAGATGGATCTTTGCATCACTCCACAAAGGCAGTACCATGCCAATAGAGCAGCTTTTACTGTCAGACAAATAGAAGGAAACAATCCAAATACTGTACGTGTTTGAACATCTCCAAATAAAAGCATATTGTCAATACCAGTCTTTGTTGGTAAAGTCAATCCCCAGTAGGATGTTTTCTTCAGTGTCCTGTCGACCACTGGTGTACACAACAACCATGTACCTCACTCGGTCAGACCACGCACTCTCCAGCCGCACCGCCTGCACACAGACTTAGTCTTAGTGTGTGTACTTAATCATGAATACACACACTGCACAAATAATTGCAATCAAATAAAAATGGAATCTTGATGATCCCACTTCAAGTTGCAAGTATTTGTTCATCTATTTATTATTTAGTCTTTGTATAAAGAAAATGTCTCATCTCCATGGGGTCATATTTTGTATAGAACAACAAAATCATTAGGTTAGACCTGTACAAACATGTCCTGATTCTTGTATGTTAAGGATCCTGCACAGATTAAAAAAGTTCACCATGAAATGAATCAGGATTGAAAAAAATAAAAAAATTGCAAACGTAATTGGAATTACAACCCTGAAATATTTTTATGAAAAATTGTCAACTTTTTTTTTTATAAACAACTACAGATGCCCAAAGTGCTGTACATGGATATGACGAAACAAGAAAACACAAATAAAACATCCACGACCTGAGAGATAAAACAGCAATATAAAGTGGGATTAAAGAAGTAAAGAAATATTACGCCTTACAATAGTACCCCTTTTTATAGAAAATCTGTCACGATTTAAAGTAAAACAAGGAAAGAACAGCCCAAAATGCAGACTGCAACGACACTGATTTAATGAAGGTAAGTGAAAAAATCTAAACAAGACGGAAAAACCCCCCAAAATAAAGCAGGAGCAACTGAAATAACAAAAACTCACAGACAGGGCTTGGACAAGAAGACAAATCACAACAAAATCAACATTTAATTTTGTGTAACTATACTTGGATCGTGTCACTACTCACGTAACCGTATTTAAATATGGTAAAACATGGAAGAGCTTGGTCGCTTCTAACTTCACCCCGTTTGGCCCCATAGAGGAGAGGAGGAGACGCTAAATGCTAACAACATCTTTGGTCTTTTTGCGTGACTGAGCGCATGCGTAAAGATCAGACAGGTGCGCATCGACTCGTCTAAGCTCAGATAAGAACATATCTCAGTATGCAAGAACGGTGGCCTGTTCCTTTAATACATTTGCATTGCCCACCAGAGCCTTGGACATTTCGTATGTAGAGGACGTTGACTGACTGTAGTGGATTTTAGCAGATGGTGGACTTGTAAGTCATCATTAAAACAATGGAATGACAAATTGTGTTTTCCTAAAAATGAAAACAAGTGGCTAAATGTACAAAAATCAACAAAAGTTATATTGAACCCTGTGGAACTCCACAAGTTAGCTGAGCCATTCCTAGCGAATGAAGGCCAAGACTAAAAAGTAAATGTAGTACCTACAGCCACATCAGCCCTCCCCCAATAGTTGTCTAGACTCTACACATTTAACATACAAAAAAACTTGATTTTAAAGTTAACCTTATTTTGGAGTTATTCCTTATACCTACATTTTTAGTAAACAAGGTATATCATTTTGAGTCCATTGAAATCTTATGGGCCCACAAGATTTTCATATCTATGCAATACAAAGTTCTGGACTTTGAGAATGGCTGCCCCACACTTTACTGAATAGGTGCATCTGGTAATGCTCTCGGGACGGGGCAGGAGGTCCATCATGGTGTTTGTGATGTGTTATGCATATCGTTTCTCACCAGTTTGATTCTGTCCTCAGAGCGAAGAATATTTATCATCACTTGCAAGTGCTGGGGAAGGTCACCTGACCAAGAAAAACATCAGTAACAGGCTGTTCAATGGAAGTATCACAGGTGTATCGACATAACCACATCTAACAGTCACAAACCTCTAACAGGTATTGTATGTCTGTAATGTGTGGCTTTTAGCATCACAAAAAAGGGCTCATGCCAATTTACTCATGCACATTCACAACACTGTGGACACGGGTTTTAAGTTTAAGTTTAACAATGTAACAATGCGTCTGCTACACACACTGCAGTACATAAGTTATTTTAGCACACCATGTCATTCATTGCAATATTGAACTATTAATTAATAACCCGAGCCCAACTTTAATACATGTAGGTAGGCATTTCATTCTGCCTAGAGGTTGATTTGGTTATTGTGGAACCAGGTGTCATTCGGCAACAATCAAGAGAGTGAATTGTTTTTTTGTACTCCTTCACAACTATTAAAACGAACAAGAAAACAATAATGTCTGGCATAAATTAAGTAAAGTATTGCCACAATGTCAAGGTTATTACAGTGCACTGGATCAGGACCTTAATCTGTCTAATCTATACAGTACGTCTGGAACACGCTTACAGCGAGGCCTCCTTCATCCGCCTGTAACTAAGCTAACCACATCTGCTGCAGTGTTGAATGAAGAATAAATATAGCCAGATCACCTGCATGCTTGTACTGAGGATGTGTTTCCTGGCTTGGATGACTGCTCCCCTGCTGCAGAAAGAGGGCAGCTCCCTTCACCATGAAGAAGCTCTCGCTCAAACTGCAAAACAAGTCAATTGCAAATGTTATTAGTTGTAAGAGTCGCCATTTCACCAGCATTTTTCTAAACGTGAATTAATCAAATTTAGGTCATTAACAGGGATGCTTAGTTGTGGGGCAAGTAGTAAATAAATCTTAGATTTAGACTGCAGATTCATTGTTACGACAGTTTCAATATTATAAAAAACCTTGGTTTACAGCAGCCATTCGGCTTTCTGTCCTATTTCTGCAGCATAGACTGCACCTATTTGGCTTGGCAGGTCTTTTCTTCTCAGGCTAATACTAAACAGTCCTAAATTGACCTGGAATGTTTGCAATGCTCTGACCTCCACATTGAAACTGTTGATAAAGACAAGTCAAATGTTACATGTTAAGCTATTTTATTGCTTCAAAATTCCCATTCAAACAAAACTGGATAGTGTCGGGGTGTTAGCCCTAGAAAAATATTTGGATTTATTTTAAGGCATACTTTTCTATTGATGAAATTACACCTTTAGGTAGTTCTTCATGCGAAAGCATCTCCATTTTTGCTAAGTTTTGTACTCTGGGCTAGGCGTCGTGAACATCTCTGCACTGGTTCTCTGTCAGCTGCAGAATTTATTTCAAAATAAAATACTCCTCTTTGTTTTTATCTTTGTCGGCGGCACGGTAGCACAGCGGTTAGCGCTCGTGCTTCACAGCTAGAAAGTCCGGGGTTCGATTCCCACCTGGACGGGGCCTTTCTGTGTGGAGTTTGCATGTTCTCCCCGTGTCTGCGTAGGTTTCCCCTACCACTAAAAACATGTACAATAGGCCCAGGGACTGCAGGTGGAAATTAGCACAAGTGCTATAACCTGGTGCAATGCATCTCTCCTTTCTGAGGCTAATGTAGATTGTACACTGTCCCTGTTCAATTAAATAAAATACAAATGTCTTAATAGTTTGGCCTCAGCATACCTGTTTGAGTTGCTGTCCTCATACATTCCAACAACAGATGTCCACCAGTGTGATAGGTCTGGGGTTGTGTCTACTATTAAAGATTAGAACTGACCCATCTTTTTGTATCATTTTGTATAAAAGTTTATTGACGTTTCATCTGCTTTTTTTTTCTTTGCCTGTGAAGCACTTTGGGTGGCTTTTTTTCTTCAATTTGATCTTTGACCTTTAAACAACAATTCACTTGAGTGAACTAAACCACAATAATTTCAAACCACATGTTTCAGAGGAAGTTTGACTCCTTGCCTTTCTCATGGACAGCCCCACAAATATATATAGTGAGTGAGGAATGCATTGCAGTATGGTGTGAAAAGTCCTGAAGATGACAATGCAGTACAAACCCTGCTTTGTAAAACTTGTGCCTTGTTCCCACTTTGTGAAGCAGATTCAGAGGTGTGGGCCTGAGCCGCACACATTTGTACCAACAATGGATGTCATTTTGTGAACCTCACTAGAAATTCCCACCGCCTCCAGCGCCACAGCAAAAGTTACACAGCATTGAAAGGAGCTTGGGGGTGGTAGACACTTCTCAACAAGAGCTTTTGTTCCATTTTTCTGAATTTGTGTTGAATCTGCCCCCTGAGATTGTTAGAGGCTTTTAGGAGGATCCAGTGTCAGGCACTGATTGATAAGGCAGCAGCAAAAATGCTTGGAGGAACACATGATTTCTTTAAGGATAAAAAGAGTGATAGAAAACGTTTTCTCATATCAGTCAGCGTAAAATTAATCTAATTTAGTTTTTATCAAGCTAAATTAAGAACATGAATGAGACATGACAGACAGCTTTCATTTAAACTCCCACATGATAAACTTTTCATTGAAGGTAAATGATAAAGCTAGACTTACATGCGATTAATCTCACTCTGGGTTAGCACAGCATTTTCTACAAAATACGGTAACATCTTCATTATGGACTCCTGGATGGGTTCAACAACCAAATGCATCCTGTTTATGAAAACAAACCCAGGTGTCTTCTACAAAAGCTGTAACTCCATAGCATCAGATCCCAGTCTAACAGTAAAGAGCGCGTCTCCACAGGCATCTGTTTCCAGGCTGTTTCCTGGCTGCGGCACTTCTGACTGACAGCTTGCTGGTTCTCATGGATCAGTGATGTCAGATGCCACGCCCCCTCTCATTCTTCCCTCCTCCCAGCTTCCGCCTGCTCCCTCAGGCTCACAAACTTCACCTGCCTTAGCCCTACTTCCTTAACTAATAATAATTCTACACCTGCATTAATTCACATTTGAGGAAAGGCTTGAATTGGAGTTAATATAACTAATCAAAGATCAAATTCAAGCCTCTTTAAACACTTTTAGTAATAGTTTCAATTTTTTTCTGGATTTGACCTAACTATATTTGTCAATGTCTGTGTAAGTTCTCCGTCGTACAGGAGGTGTCCATCTTCAATGAATGTACTTGATTCATCTTCTGTACTCAGTAGTTGATATTTGTCAATGTTAGTTTGTACGCCTAGCACAGCAGTGAGTCGCTCAATAAGAGGATCTTATGTTTTAGAGCCCAATTATCACATACTATTTCAAGCATTTTCGTTGACATTAAACAATTACACAAATCCAGATAAACTTTGATGCTGAATAATTTATAACATTCCTGTACAGTATAAAGCTTTGCAGCTCATGACTATTCAAATTGAGTCTTGGATTTTAGTGTGATTAATCTTAAAGCTAAAAAAGAACTACCAACCTTTCCAGACTCCTAAATCTCATAATACAAGAGATAATCTTTGTCTAAAATTCATGTCCTTAAAATGATCCCTGCTGACTGTCACTCTTATTGGGGCAGCGCTGTAGCACAGCGGTTAGCGCTCGTGCTTCACAGCTAGAAGGTCCGGGTTCGATTCCCACCTGGACAGGGCCTTTCTGTGTGGAGTTTGCATGTTCTCCCCGTGTCTGTGTAGGTTTCCTCTACCACTAAAAACATGTACAATAGGCCCAGGGACTGCAGGTGGAAATTAGCACAAGTGCTATAACCTGGTACAATGCATCTCTCCTTTCTGAGGCTAATGTATATTGTACACTGTCCCTGTTCAAATAAAAAAATTATCAAATTATATGTGAAGACGATTTGATACATTCTATTGTCCGGAAAAGTAGGACTGATAAATTGTGTATAACTGAATGGGAGCAGACATGCTTGGCATGTGTAGTTATTTAACAATTATAAAAATAATAATAGCAGCAGACTTACCTCTGATTGGCTCGCTTTTCATCTTCACTGCCAAAGTCCTGGAAAAGATGTAACAGATAACTGGTTGGATTGATAAACTCTCTGTAATGCACGACAATTATGCAATTGTGCCAAAACAGAGCTGAAATAGAGTTAAACAGAACCGACAACCAAGTTAGGAGGCCTCTATGAAGATGAAGATAAACAAACGTATCACAGAAGTTGCTTTGCACTACTTCACACGATTAGAAAGAAAACCAGAGCTGGCAGGTTATGTGCATCAAATACAAAAGGCAAGGGGTTCACAAGTTATACTGAAGATAAACCCCCAAAAACACATATTTATTTAGACTTTGTTATTACATGCAATTCTCTACATCAGCTAAATTGATCTGAATAATAGTAAGATGTTTTTGCAGCTCTCACTATCAGTAGTAGTACCCAATGTAGTACCCCCACCCCCATCATCCCCACAAGCAGATGACATCATTGCTGCAGAAGCTCCTGATTGCCGTGCCAGTTTTACCCAGCACTGCACAGATGCATGCCCAGTGGTGCCACAACTTCAAAACTGATATAATGTAGGTCTACTTCTTTTAATACACAACTTTTTGTACAATAAAAAAATGCACAAAACATGTATTTCATGCAGTAGATGCCAATTAGCTGTTTTCTACATTATAGCAGAGCACATTTTCCACTTCATTCATAGTTAATCAAGTTTGTGCATTTATATACAGATACCATGAGATGTATTTGATGTATTTTGAGCCAGATGAGACGATCCTCTCTGTTTTAGAGTTGGTAGATGGCGCCCCCATCTGGTAATATCAACGATGGAATCACTGAACCAACAAATACGTCGTTGTTTACATGTATATCCATATTGTAGGACATAATAAACAAAACCTTGCAAATAATCTACAGCTGCTTCTATGTCGTTTCATTAAAGTATCCAGTCTTCCAAAGGTCACATAATCACATAACCAGCTCCCCAAACCAAATCAGACAGTGATTGACAAGGACCTTGTACCTTCTGTTAATCACCGGCAGTTTCTATGATTAACAATAAAAGTGAAGCGGCCAAGATCAGTTTCTATGATTAACTCACAGTTGTTAAAGCTGGCCAGGTGTGTTTATAATGCTCTTATTTTATCATCGCATGTACAGGAGCAAATGTGATTCAAAATATAACTCAACAATGATGTGATTGATAATGATCAGGTTGATCATAATACCCTGGCATTGGCTGGAGCAACAACATTTGTATTTGTGTTGTGTAAGAATAAGCAAACCTAGCATAACACGGTAACTAACGGTGCTAGTAGTAATAGCTCCAGTCAGCAGCAGGCCCTCTGCAGCGGCATCACCCACTGCACCTCCCCGGCTAACCGAGGATGTGCTTCCCGCTGTACCCGCATTTGGACTGACCTCCCCCGCGGCGGTGGTAGCAGTGCTGGCCGAAGAGGCGGCGCTAGGAGTCGGGGATCTCTGCAGAGTAACCAGCGCCATGGCGGGAGCTGAGGATGCGCCGCCAAACACCGGTGTTCAGCGCCCAGAGTAAGCCGCTAGCACCGGGCTAACGACACACACTACTACGGTCAGAGTAGTCCCACATACTCCGCGAGGCAGAGGGGGGCCAGCAGAGGGAGGGTCAGGACTCAGGAGTGAGAGAGGAGATCCTTTTCTCTAGGCACATTGTGGTCAGCAGCTCAGGGTCAACTCCACAACACTGAAACAAGCCAGTACACTTTTCAAAAATAAATTATTTCTCAACTAGTTTATTAGGAAAAACAGTAGACTGCGTTTTAGCGGCAAGTGTGATAAATAGCAAGCAAGTAAGCTCACATGGATGGATAGATCGATTAATTAATAACTAAATACATAATGTTCGATTGTCTTTGAACTCATAATCAAAGAATGTTGATCACATGGTCATAGATCAAGCTCCGCCCATTCTCCCTGTTACATTTGTGACTTGTCCAGCTGACCGTCCATAAACTCAAGTCCTGCAGGAACGGTAAGTAAGAGCATTTTTGACTGCATAACATTTCCTTGTGAAGGGATAGTTGTGTTGGCTGTTTGACTTATTACCATAGTAGGGTTACATGTTGCACACTTGTTTTGCTAAAGTTGGTTTGTGAAGCTACTGTCAAGTTTATCAGCAAACTTGCAATAGTCTGTAACCTCTCCTGGATTATGGCTTCTGCAACCTTTGACCCGAAGAGCCAACTCTTCCTTCTCAAAAAAAACTGTATCTATAAATAACTCCAGTTGACTTTTATTGTATTTTATGTTTTAATCTGTGGACTTAACCACATCTAAACCAAAACCAGTACCAAAAAAACGACAACTGACTCCAGATTAGACCACGTTTTAAGCAGGTTTAAATCCCAACTAGACCAGGAGTTTACCTGACTTTCACAAAAATCCTAAAAGCCTCGAGCAGGGTGAAAGAGCGTTATGTAAAATTGGTTGCAAATGCCTGTCCTAGATGATCAGTGAAGTTGTAATTTGCAGCATGAGTGGTGATTGACGTGTCTGATGTTGTCTCTGTTTTTCTGAAGTACCATTTCAAATAAGATTGTGTCCCAGAGAAATCCATCATGCGGGTGGCTATAATTGGAGCTGGGGTCATTGGACTGTCCACGGCTCAGAGCATATGGCAACATTACCACGCTGTTGTTCGCCCTCTTGATATTGATGTGTATGCTGACCGTTTCACTCCACTCACCACGAGTGATGGAGCGGCAGGTTTCTGGCAGCCATACCTTTATGATGATGGAAGAGTTGAAGAAACGTGAGAATATAACTAACTGTTGATGTTTCATGTTATAGACCCTATAAGTAACTTTTTATTATGTATTTATTTCTCCAGCAAGTGGAATAAAGAGACATTTGACTACTTGCTGAGTTTCATCAAGTCTCCAGAGAGTGTGAAGATGGGCATATTTCTTCAGTCTGGCTACAATGTATGCCTTCAACAAGCACCTGCAGTGAGTAGTCTTTTGAGAATATCAAATCCAATTGGCGTGAGGATTATAATGTCACGGTGACCTCAGGAGGTGATACTGTTTATCAAAGAGCAAAGGTACAGTACTATTAATTGATATCAACAGTTTTATATTAGTTAATATTTAACTGCAAGTAATTTATCTAGCTGTGCCTTTAACCTGAGAACTAATTTACCACAACAATTGTAATTAATATTCAGCCTCTGTAGCTGTGGTACCAAAAGGGGCTTGGAATCACAGAAAAATATTGCGGGAGGGAGCCTCTAGTTCTAGATACTACGTAATACATTAATTTGTTTTGCACACAACAATATATGTTTATGTTTGCAGGAACCTTCATTTAAAGATAGTGTTTTGGGTTTTAGAGAGCTCAGCAAGCGAGAGATGGAGATGTTTCCTGGATACAAGTACGTTCTAATAAACATGAGCACATACAGTAATGCAGTCGACTGTGTAAATGGTTTTGTATTACTCTTTTTCTTACATTTTAGACATGGATGGTTTAACACTGCGTTGATGGTAGAGGGCAAAACCTACCTACCCTGGATGATGGATTGGTGGGTACATTTTTAATTTAATGCAACATTATGATAGAGTGAATTTTCCCAAATGAATTATCTGCATTCTGCAGGCTGGGACGGAGAGGTGTGAAATTTCATCAGAGAAAAATTGAGTCATTTCAGGAAGTATGTAAGAAAGTATTTTAAGTGTCGTGCAGTGTTATTTTTGTAGACCTTGACTTTTTTTCCACACATTCCTGAGTTAGTCAAGGCTTGAGCTAAATATAAAAAAGTACAATCAAATGTTCCTATATTGGTAATTTGTCAATGTAAATAAATATGCATGCGTTTACAAAAAGTATGTTAGGTTTGAGGTCATATTTTGTTTTTCATAATGCTTTTCGTCCATAGCTGGCAGAAACTGGAGCAGATATAATTGTCAACTGCACTGGGGTGAGATCTGGTGAGCTCCAACCGGACCCAGAGCTTAAACCTGGCCGTGGGCAAATCATAAAGGTAATTACATAAAACTGTTTAAGTTAGGTTCATAGTCACCTTAAGGCAGCAGTGTTTTTGGTTTATGTTTATTTATTTTTTATTACAACTTTTATGTAGAAACGTCGTGCCCGAAGGCATTAACGGCTGGGTTCTTGAATATTAAAACATAGTATCAAAAATCAGCCTATGCTTAATGTCCCATAATTTGTTTTTAAAATGGTCCAAAGTAGGACAGTCCCACAGTTCTGGAGTTTTGTTTACTAACTTTGTCCAATGCTCGACTCGTGGGGAACTGTATGCCCAGATGGACAAGTGTTTTATTCCGTGTTTAATAGGAGTTCTTTTAATAATTGGACACGGGGACTGTAGAGACTTTGGGAGTAAACCACGTAACAGTTTGTAGCCATAGCACATCACTGCAAAGTTTCTCCTGTCAGTTTGACTTCTTCATAGTCCCCATCTGTAACTGGTTGTGTATAGGGGTAGTGTAGTATGATCCTAATGGCTCGGCGTTGGAGTTTTTCCAAGCGGTTAGTTTGTGTGACATTTAGCGCAGCCCAGACAGGTGACGCATACTCAAAGTGAGGTAGAATATAACATTTGTACAGTCTTGTTAATAGATTTTTGTCTTTAACAGAGAGGGAGGAACATTTGAGATGCCACCTTTCGGCAGACGTGGTCCACTTGTTTGTCAAATTTTAGATCGTTTATAATCCAGAATCCTAAATGGAGATGTTCTTTAACCATTTCGACTGGACAGCCCATGAATTTAATGACAGTGTTTGTATTTTGCATTTTGGAGAAAAACATTGCTTTGGTTTTGCTTGGGTTAAATTGCATACCCCAAGTGTCAGCTCACTGAGCAATGTCCAGGAGATCTTGATTTACTTTCTCTACCATTAGAGGCCACACACCGTGTAGTGTCATCAGCATAAAGCAGACAATCGTTTACAGTGCCTGGCTTGCTTGATGATTTCACCAGGAATCAAATGCGAAAGATCATTCATGAACAATACAAACAGAGTGGGAGCCAGAGCGCTTCCTTGAGGCACGCCTGAGTGGACAGGACGTATTTCTGAAATAATGTTGTTGATTTGCTGTCTATCAGTAAGATAATTTACAAGCCAACGGAAGAGTTTTCCACAGATTCCATATGATGGAAGCTTTTGAATTATTGCAGGATGCGATACGGAATCAAATGCAGCTGCAAGGTCCAAAAAAACAGCACAGCATGAGAATATCTTCTCCATTAGTGGGGCTTGGGGCATAACTCCAGTATCAATAGACTTTTTGAATAGAATGTACAGAGGCGGTGCTAAAGCTTCGTGGCAGTTTCTCAAAACAGGTTGGTTATTCCATCTGGACCAGTGGATTTTGAGGGATCAAGCGTGGCTAATGCCTTAAAAATGTCCATTTGGTCAAAATGGATGTTGGAGAGAACTTTGGATGTACTCAGTGGTAGATGTGGGAACAAGATGTTAAGAGTTGGACTTCTGTCCTTTGGACGTAAAATAGTTGTTAAGGGATGTTGCTTTTGTAAGGTTACAAGACGCTGAAGCATCCGGTGTATTTATTGTGGGGATGGCATCAGTCACTTTGGTACCAACATAGAGCTTTCCTGCCAATGTGTGCCATTTTTAGAAGTATTAGCCGAGAGCGCCATTTGTTCCATTGTTTTGTTAACATTCTTCTTTTTGTTTCTTGCAGATATACTTTGAGGTTTTTTGCGAGCAGACCGATATAAGTTGTATGCCAGTGATGTTTTAGAAAGTGTATAGTCTTTCCAAGCTCTTGCTTTCTTTGATTTGAGTTCAGCATAGTTTGACTTTCATAAAAGTATGAGGTATGAGGCGAGAAATAGGTTGTAATGAACCTTTGCCAGTCTTTCTCGGTAGAATCACTGTCAAGTAAACATTTCCAGTCCACATAATTAAAGAGATCGTTGAGTTCGGTCCAATTTGTTACATGATGAGTGAATCCAGTGGATCGAGTTGCACTGCTGAGTTGATCATATTCATCAGGCAGAGAGATAAGTACAGTAGAAGTATCCAATTTGCCAACAGGTGGTAGTGTTTTTTCAAATGTAATTAATGAAGGACTAATAGTGAGAACTAGGTCTAGGCAAGATTGTGATGTTGAGGTGATTCTGGTTGGGACATCAACAGTTTGATCCATATTGAAGTCAGCCAAAAAATCATTAAGAAGTCGTCCCGCTTGATTAGTATAGTTGCTATGATGAGCATTAAAGTCACCTAGGACTGGAACAGTGTTAAAATCCAATTTGTATTCCGAAAGTTTGCCAGCGAAATAGGAGGTGAGATCTTCTGCATTATTGGGTGGCCAGTATGCTGTACAGAACAGTATAGCAGTTTCTGTATTGAGAGTGAACCAAATTGTTTCATAGGGTGATTCCTCCATAGACAGATTACTTTTATAGTATATGATGATTCCACCTCCATTTCTCCCTCTATCTTTACGCATAAAGGCATAATTTGGTATACTTATTGCCACGTCTGGAACTGTTGAGGTCAGAAAAGTCTCTGTTAAGCAAAACATTTGTATTTCAGGGTGAAACTGAAGAAAAGCCATCACCACGTCAAAATTGTTGATAAGACCTCGAATGTTGGTGCTAGCAACAAGCATTTTGCAGAGGATGAGAAGACTGTCTGTCCAGTATTAGGGATCGGCATATAATACAGCCTTTAAATTTTGCCTTATGCGCCTTACCACATTTTGCACATTTAGCAGGACTCATACAGTTTTTATCAGGGGCATGACTGTCACCGCAGTTAATGCAGCGATGTTGTGATTTGCATGTGCTTGATACATGTAGCACTGAAGAGGTGGATTTATCCAGGGCTATACTCGAAATATACTGAGACCAATATGGACACCATCGGATAAAATCCTACTCAGTTCATTTTTGTCCAAGGTGACTTTAACACTTTGAAATCTGCGTGTTGATGATACCTGTGACTTGACCATAGGTAGACGCTCCATGGCTTAAGCACTGGATCCTGACCCATGACTTTAAAGGAGGGGTGTACAACTCACCCTATATTATTCCGGGGTAAACACCCTTATACACACAAATGCAACATTACACTTGATGGAAGAGTTGTTCTTGTGAAGTTGATCAATTAACTGTTTACGCAGAAGTCGACTTGTCACTGTTGGGGGAGTGTATCAAATGGGAAACTGGAATGAGGCAAATACTTCCATTGATCACAGGAAGATTTGGGAAGAAGCTTGCCAGCTTGAACCTAGTCTCAGAGTAAGACACTAATATTATTACACAGTAATGACTTCATCAAAAATGATTAAGATACTAAAAAGAAGAAGTGATTTACTGTCAAAAACAAAGCTTTTCTTTCTCATTGCAGCATGCAACAATAGTGGACGATTGGTCTGGACTTAGACCTTCCCGCAGCAAAGTGAGGCTGGAAAGAGAGTCGATACCATGTGGTGCTTCTAAAGTAGAGGTATATTTATTTTTCCATCAGAGAAAATGTGCATCGATCTAAAATACGCATAATAAAAGCGAATTTGCATACGTTTCCATCAAAGTTTTTGCGAATCGTGGCTTTGGTTACCTCCTGGTTACAGCAGGCGGCTGCATGGCGCTATTGCAGCATTTACCCAGCAGAGGGCGCACTATGCGTTTTTGATTTCATTTGAGCTTTTTTGTATTGTTTTTGGCCAAATTAAATTACCATGTCGGAATTAGTTACTTGTTTTTACTTGTAATGCAATGAATAAATGTTCATTTAGGCGACCTACTCGTTAAAGCTAAGCAAAAGTATCTTAACCAAGTGATGGTTGGAGGTGGAGTGAGGAAAAATAAAACCCAAAATGCCAGACTGCAACAAAACTGGTGATGTTTAATGAATGACGAAAACCAAAATGACAAAAAACTAAAACAAACCAGGGCTTACATAGATAATGACACGACAAAGGACAAGGGGAACAAAAGGGGTATAAATACATGAGGAAACAGGGCACAGGTAAAACACATCAGGGCGGGGCAGGCAATTAACACAAGGGAAGCAAATCAAAAACACAAGGACAGACCACACATGTCAAAATAAAACACAGGACTAGACCAAAGACAACATACAAAACCAGGGGAACAAAAGACAAATCATGACATTACTACGTTTTCTAGTTTATGCTAACAACAGTGCACTGCAATATGGACCAAGTTAGCCAACAAAAAACTTGCCCATGGCAAAGACGGCAAAGACGGGGCAGCAACGTTTGAGCTTCTGCATCTGGGAAGGAAATATTTTTGGACCTTAGACGACCTGCTACTGATTGATTACGTTTCCTCTTCACTTCTAGCTATTCCTGTCCACAGGTAGGCTACGCCAACAGCCGTCTGTACTTTTTATCCACTGCGTCAAACTTTTTTTTATTTCCATTTTCCAAAATGCGCATAAACACTTATTCGCAAAAAGCAAAAAAACACCTCTCGAACGGGTGAATACACTTTTTATTCGAATTAAGGGTTTTAATTGCGAAATGTGGTGTTTATATCACTCTTTACTAATGCGAAACTTCAAAATGCGCATTAAAATCCAGTGATGGAAACGCAATATAGTAATTTATACTTTATCTTAATGTCTAGATAATAGCCATATTTATTTTGAATATAGGTAATACACAATTATGGACATGGAGGATTTGGATTGACCATTCACCGAGGTTGTGCTGAGGAAGCTGCCAGACTATTTGGACAGATTGTGGAAGAGAAAGGAAAAGGCCTGAAAGCTCATCTTTAAGTTGAGTATCAAAAATAAACTCACACAGAAAGAAGAATGAGCATGTGTACTAGTTTTTAATATGTTTGCTGCCATTGTACACATGTACATAAACTGTGTCAACACTCCACATAGACATCAATGAAACACAACGATTTCTTTACACACTGGCAGACTGACTTGGCTTCTTGGTATCAGTCTGGTCACTTTACAATCAAAGACAACAAATCTGGATTTGGACGTGTTTGTGCATGTCTTGTATGTGTTTTCTTTTGTAATAATATACTGAAATGAATGACTAACTAAATAAATAAAATGAATTGTGAAGATTGTAAAAAGAAACATTGATTTTTTTGGCCAATGAATGTAAAACATATAACCAATTATAGATTGTTATCAAGTAATTGGCATTGAGTTGGAAATTATACAAGACTCAAAGTACAACCCGAGATTTGCCTGAAACATTTATGACCTGTATTTTGTACTCAAGTGTAAAAAATACTTCAAGTTCTCAGAGATGGAAAAGAGTTACTAAGAGTTACACCAAACAGCTCGCGGTCTTCTTTTGTGCATTCGAACAGGTTATATGCAAAGTCACAAGTGCAGGGCAGTATGGACAGAATACTGTAATGGTCTCATTATTCGTGCGAGTCTGTATTGGAGTGAGATCCTCCGCATAAACTGTGGGAGGCATCACACCCTGTCATCTCCTGACCCCACTCGTGTTGGCTGGACTCTTGAAGGCCTCGGCCAGTCGTCTCAATTGGCAAAGCACATGAGGCTACTGCAGCAATAAGGCAGCAGCAGCAATATACTGATAAAGCTAGGTACACCGAAGACTCTAGCATCACCTGGAAGAGATTTTTTGTACTCAGAATTACTGTATTATGTTGCAGTCTACTAAAATCATACATTACTATTCTAATGGTAAAAACGTTTCTACGGCCATCTCTCTGTCAGTTGTGTTGTGTGCATTAAGAAAAAGTTAACGTATTTGGTAAATTCAAATACCTGAATACAAGTTTGAATGTATATTTATTTTAAAGATAAACAAAAATAAACATTTGAACCACATAATATCAGACTTTAACATAAAAAGGAATAGGAAAGAATAGGGTATGAAAAAATCCTTAACCTATTGTATGATCTGCTTTTGTACAGTAAACCCCAAAACAAATTGTGCAAATGTTACCTGAGCAACAAAAGGTGTAATAAGAGCACCAACTCTGGCCATTCCACTACTTGTTCCCAGCCCCAAGGCCCTGGTTGCAGTGGGGTACACCTAGAAAGCAAATATTGTTATTTTGGTTGTTAAATCAATGTATGATCTAGAGGTCCACCGATATGGGATCTTCTCATAGAAAGAGAAGTGCTTTCCTTGCCCATTGGTTTTTCTAAGTCCGATGCAGATTTTTAAAAATGTCTCGTCTATAATCCATTGTATGAGAGCGCTTTATGAGAGGCGTAAGGCTGATTTATTCATGTAGGTACTTAAGAGGAAAGACTCTATCTCTTATGGTTCCAAAATTATAAGCAAAAGTCTGTAACATGAAATGTATAAAATATGCGTACAAACTTGTGACCGATTTTCACTGCGATGTTTCTCAGCTCGTCTGAGGCAGAGGAAGTTGGAAGGGCTCATTATAAGGTTTCGGAGATATCAGCCGATAGCTAATATTGTAAAATACCCATATCGGTCTACCTCTAATATGATCACCACCCAGGTATAGAGAATATGATATTTATAATATATATATATATATATATATATATATATATATATATATATATATATATATATATATATATATATATATAATTAACCTCAGGAGTGTACACATAAGCAGCCTGGAAGCCTCCAGAGATAAACGCCCGAGCAATGAAGATCAAGACAGTCATGGATGTCCTAGAACAGAAAAGGCAAAGTCAAATCAGCATTTTTTTTTTAGCTCTCTATTGATTGTGTTCCTTCATACCTTCCCACACATCCGTAAAGAGGAATAATACAAAGTGAGAAAACCAGGAAGCATAGAGCCATAGTTCTTCTTCTTCCCAGTCGATCAATAGCCCACAGTGTGATGAGCAGCCCTGCACAACAATGTCTTCATTTAGTTGGGTGTTAAATTATATGAAACACACTTGCATATAAATATCTTAGTTATAGCATTAATATGTGATATTTACCAGGGAATTCAGACAGTGTTGTCCACAAAAGGTCTTTATAATCATCTGAATTAAGGTATTTACACTCCAGGCTGCATTGTAGCTCCGTTTTATTTTTTGACACTAGGGGGAGACACACAACACGAACAACAGTAAGGGAAGGCATTTACTATCTATTATTATTTTTTGTATTGTTTATAGTTAATTTGCAACAACTGTGAATTACTTCCACATACGCCGCCCTCCCGAAATAGTTCTGTGGTGAGCAGCACCAGGCCATAATAGGAGAAGGCATTGGCAAACCTTGAGAATTTGAAAACACAAACAGCACTATTAATAAATATAAACTTCTCGAGTATCTTATTTTAAACATATTCATTGCTTAATACCAAATAAACCAAAGCAGAACTGTGGTCCAACGAAACTGTGTTGAAAATAGATCTAGAAACTTCCCGCGATCCTCCTTTATCAATAAAGAATTATGCTTTTAATTATAATGAACATCCACACTATACTCCACGCGATAAGGCTTAGATCTACCTGACGGGCAGCTATTAGTTTTCCCAGTGGCATTGGGGCTCCATTCTCTGTGGCAATACGTTTTAGTGTGGCCAAGGCCTTGTCTTGATTCCCTGTCAGGACATCATATCGGGCACTCTCAGGTAGCCACTGTCAAAATAAACAATCATTTATGCAGCGTCCACAAACATTTACTTAAGCCTTATACTCTATACTCACAAAGCAAAGAAAAGCAAAAATGAAAAGGGGAATGGTAGAAAAGCCAAGCAGCCATCGCCAGCCCAGAGTCGGCATCACCATGATTGCTAAAAGTACTTCAAACACAGTTCCTAATGCCCAAAATATCTGTCAAAAAATATTATGCAAGTAAGTAAATAAATTGGTCACATACATTGATACCAAAAACGTTACATGCCTATTACCTCAATTAGAAGAATGCATGTGGCTCTCGACCTCATTGGCAGAAATTCTGCATAAAGAGTGACCCTAAGATTAAAAAAAAAAAGAATCAACATTAATCTTAACATAATTGACTTTTTAAACACATGATTGAATATCACTCACGACTGTGGGGCGCCTCCGATGCCGAAACCCACCAGTGCACGGAGGAATAAAATCCAGCCATAAACAGGAGCGAATGCACTCAGAAGACCATAAAACAAAGTCCATAAAACACTCATTGTTAAACCCTGTATGAAAATAATTCAATTAGCGCAAAAGGAAAATGATTTATGTGACTTTACATGACATTTTTCAAAGGGACCTTCTGTACTTACTGTTTTTCTGCCATACTTGTCAGATATGTTTCCCCAAAGTGAAGAACTTATCATCATTCCAATGAAGACAGCCTGTATGAAAAAAGTAGTCACTAAATGTTTCCTGTTTATATTAGGTAACAAGAAAACAAGTGCATAAACTTTGGTGGTGTGTTGGACATTTACCGATGTGAGTAATGCCACTTCAAGGCTTGGGAGCCTCCATTCACAGTGAAGTTGTGGGGCCAAAATACTGAGGAGCATCATCTCCATAGCGTCAGCCATCTGATAAAAAAAAATTGAGTTTTAAAGAGTTACACGGACTGTTGGTTCCATACAGTTGGAAAGGCGTCTTACCCAAGACAGGCCAGTCAAAATGGAAAGTTTCCATTGAAATGTCCCAAACCCAATGGCCTCTACTGCATCTTCTACCATGAATGTATCTGAAAAATAATCTATTTGTATATATTTCCTTCCTAACAAGAGAATCACATGTAAATACAGTACCATCAGTTGGATTGGCAAACTCCCGTGGAACCGGAGGTCCATCTGCACATGCGTCTGATTCTGATCTGGTCTGGTCAGCAACCCCAACAACCTCCTCCTGCTTCTCCACTTCATCTTCAGAGCGTATGCTGTCTCCCGAGTGACGGAACCGAATAACTCTGCAGGAAGTGTATCATCATTCTTAAGACTTGTGACTGTAATTGCCCCCGCTGCTCGCTTCTGGATTATTTTGTCCTTTTTAGTAGGAAGGCAAGTGCTATTCAGTAAAACATAGTTCTATGTGGCTTAATTACACAGTGTGGGTTTTTGCATTCTCAATTGATGGGTCAATTATTGTAATTATCCAAAGAGCGCTTGGAAAATACCAGACATCCAGAATCAGAATACTTCTTTTTTTCTTCTTTACAAGTTCTTTGTTATTTTCAGTGTTTTTGTTAATTTATTTGTATGGCCATTTTTTCCTTGCACACCCAAACAATAAAGGTGATCCTACCTGTTCAATATAAACTTTTGTTTTAAACACGTTTGCTGTGATGTAAAAACGTAAAGAATTGGCATGCCTGCCCAGTGAGACCAACTAATCTTTGCATTGTTAGAGAACCAAATACAGACAATTTACAACTGATGTATAATACTAGCCTTGTGGGAGCTAATCAAACAAACAAACAACGCCAAATAGCTGTGAAGGCTTTCGACATAGTCAGGAGCACATTTTTTACTTACGGTAACTGACGAAGTTGGAAAAGATCATCGTCCATTTTAGAGTTTATTGACACACAATCATCATTGTTTTGTCACGCGAAGAGATTTTAGCTTCAGCACCGAGGAGAGCTCCGCCACCGTGTGCGGTGACAACCAATCAGAGGCAAGACAGCCCACGCATGGACGAGACCAGAAAGGATTTTAATGCAGATTACGCATTACAATACACATTATATTAATATTTATCGTTTATATTTCTGAACATATCCAGGTGTTGTATGCTGTGCATGTACATCTAAAATAAACATTTGTATGCTAACCATAAACGGTACAATGTGGTTATGAGTGGAACATGTAGCTAAAAATCCCAAAGTTACAATTCATGAGACTACTGTATAAATAAGAGCGGGTCTCACTGGTGGTGTTTTATTATGACCATGGATGATTATGACGTTTTATTTACTAACAACACTAGGGTCCGTGACTCTAGTGGTCCGGCTGGAAACACGTAACCGAGTAAGAGTTCCGCTGTAGTAGCAGAATGTTGTGGTACAGACTCAGGAGCTCAGATAAGCTTATCGGGCAGTTTCTTGGCACTGGATGCGTGGTCAGGTAAATGCAGCCCTTGGCAGACACAACTAAAGGCTGATTTGAACTGCTCTTAGGTTAAAGGGTCACGAGGCCAGCCAGTCTGAGTCTGTGAGCCCCGGTCTGTCTCTGTCCATGCAAACGCGAACTGGATTTGAGTTGTACTTTACTGCCCGGATATACACTTTATCCTGATACATGTCATTAGTCATGTTGACACATGGAGAACAATGCGTTTTTGTTTTTATTGAGGTTCTGTATTTAAATGATACAATGTAACATCGATATTGTGGGTAAGTTTTAGCCAGCTGCTAACAATGGCTACTTCTGCTAGCATGTTTGTGTTTTTGGTGTGTAAGGTTAGCAGGTGGTAGTCAGTAATATCGCTAGAAATACGCAGAACCTTTTCTTATAACGTAACAACTTCAGGTGCAGTTCACGATAAATGCAGCATCGAATGTGGTTAAAAACTTCAACACAACTATTGCAATAATTAACAGCAGACCAGACAACTTGATTTTTCCTCCCTCCCCTTTGTTTTTTTTCAGAAACAAGATGATCAAAAATTGGGGCGTTATTGGTGGCATAGCTGCGGCAATTGTTGCTGGAGTTTATGTTTTGTGGGGTCCAATAACGGTGAAGACAAAAAGAAAGAGAGGTAAAGCAAACATGCTCAACACAAAAATAACCTGCAGGACTTTACTCACTTCATGTTCATGGCTTGTCACTTTTTTTCTCTAAGGAATGGTCCCAGGACTCTTAAATGTAGGAAACACCTGCTTCTTAAATTCTTTGCTTCAAGGTTTAGCAGCATGTCCCTCCTTTATCATATGGCTTGAGAGGTTTGCCCAATCAACTCTAACTAGGACATGCAGAGACACCCAGCTGTCCACAACTCTTCTTGAACTTCTTAAAGGTACGTAGTTATAAATAAATAAATATAAAATAAATAAATATATAATAATAATGATGATAATTAAACCCAAATTAAAATTATACTGAGAATGGTAATGACAACTGGGATGTAGCAAGATCTCGGAGTATAATATCTGTTAATGTACCTTTATAACATAAAAGTAACTCTCGGTAAAAATCTGAAAGAAATATATTAAGGATCAAATTTTTTTACTTGCTTTGTACATGAAACGAGATCGTTGTTGTAGTTGTGCTTTGTTTCAATTAATTATATAAACAGTTCATATATCTTTTTGTAAGTTTGTAACTTGGTCTGTGCGAATGTAGCTGCTGAAATGTTTCAAATTCTCTTTGGATGAGGTCGCTTTGACGTAACTAATTGTTGGTAATAATGCTTGTGTTATATAGTGTGCAACACTCTAATGTAAATGCACTGCAGCTTTATCTAGTGATGAGCCTGGGGAGGGAGATGTGCTGGATGCCGGGGGTCTCCTGGAAGTACTTCGATTGTACCGTTGGCACATCAGTTCATTCGAAGAGCAGGTGAGCTAAATATATATTATTGGGTATGTATTATATTATTTTGACTTCGAAAACTTCAGTTGCAATTTATTCTATGGTTTTAGGATGCCCATGAACTTTTTCATGTTCTTACATCATCTCTGGATGAGGAGCGGGATCGTCAGCCTAAAGTCACTCACTTGTTTGATATGCAGTCTCTGGAGGTAAGGTATATTTCAACTGCATACATTTCCATCAATGTTTAAATGCACAAACTACTTGGTTGGTACTTTCAAATACTGCTTGAGGACTATAACTGTTACTATTACGTTTTAGGTTTTACCCAAAGAAGACCCAAATATGGCATGCAGAAGTCGAGGTAAAAGGACATTGCGAGTACTTAGTACGTGCACGTCGGTTCAGCTATATGAATGAAATGTGTCACTCCACGGTTACACTTTGCACTAGATGGAAATCTGTGTAAACTCCTGAGGCAGGGCCTTGTCACAATCAACTTAAAGGGAACTTAGATTGATGCAAAGACAGCGTATTAGGCAAACATAATGTAAAATAGAAATAGATAAAAATAGAAAGGGGTGAGTGCATCGCTGGTCTGGAAAAAAAGTAAAAAGGTTGACCGGTGCTCTTCAAAGACTGGGACTGCGCTGAACATGGATAAATTTGCAGAGAATGCTTGGTGGAAGAGCTTGTGCAGAGTAGCGAAAACAATCAAAGGAGCAAAATAAAGTCCGAGGCACTCGAGTCAAGTAGAAAAATTAAAAGTCCTTTATTAGGAAATGGACCAGCCTACGCGTTTCGACCGCCAAAGGTCTTCGTCAGGGCATAATGTAAAATAGACCATGATATCAATTAAAAACAAATTAACCCCCCTTTTTTATACTGCAAACTCTATTTTACAGACTTACCGGTATATGCTGGTGCGTAACATGAGAAATGCAGCGGCTCTGTGGCCCAGGGCAATTTAGCAATTTTGAATTCACAGTGGGTTTATAAATACATTGCACATTTACGTTTGTCACCACAGCACCTCTTCATCCGATTCCTTGTTCTTGGAAATGTCAACATCCTTTTCATGGACGTTTAACAAGCAACATGTCCTGCAAACGATGTGAACAACAAGTATGTTCGAGCATCATTCAGGTTTTCTTTATTTATTGGTAGTTATTATAGCTTTGTTTTTTTAGAGCCCTGTGCGATACGACTCATTTGAGAGCCTCTCCCTAACAATCCCTTTACCTCAGTGGGTAGGTAATGTTCATTAAATATGTATACAGAATAAAGCAGGTATGCTCATTAACTACGCTGGTGTTTTGTTCACAGGGGCGGCCAGTTTCTTTAGACCAATGTCTCCAACATTTTATATCATCAGAAACCATCAAAGAGGTGGAATGTGAAAACTGTACAAAGGTGCCATCTTGTATTGTCTGTACATTTTTACTTTGGACTCAAAAACACAATTGCTAATTTGGACTTTTTTCCACAGCTTCAAGAAGGAACATTAGAGGTTTCACAAAGTCAAAGAACGACATTTATCAAACAGCTGAAACTGGGAAAGGTGAGTTTTTTTTGTTAACGGTAGATACTTTAAGTCATAGAAGTTGCAGTAAATGCAAGTAAATGCAAGTAATGTTTTCCAGTTGCCCCAGTGCCTCTGTATCCATTTACAAAGACTGACATGGTCAAGTGAAGGTAGTCCCATTAAGAGGCAGGAACATGTCCAGTTTTCGGAGTTCTTGTCTATGGACTGCTACAAACACAGAACTTCAACACACAGAGTTTTGCCGATCAAATGTGCTCCAAAACCTTTAAAAACGGATAATTCAGAAGATGACTTGATAACGCAACCCTCTGTCAATGGCACAGGTTCGTATGTGCATTTTTATTTAATTTTTTATCAAAGTGCTAAATTTGTTGTGTAATAAATGCCCTGTGTTTAATTTTGTAGAAAAAGAGCATCAAAACAATAATCAACCCTTTTCAAATGGTTCATCTTTGTTTCACTATTCTGGTGTGAGACCCCAGCTAAGCCTTACATGTGAATTTGGGTGAGAGATTGTCTTTTTTTTTTTATAGGACTTTTGCCTTTGGTTTTGTCAACGTTAACATGCATCTTTTCTATTCTCTCCTATTGTTCACAGTGCAGAGTATTTATTCCAACTCACAGCTGTATTAGTTCATCATGGAGACATGCATTCGGGACATTTCATCACATATCGCCGCAGCCCCGCCTCGCCTCGCGGTCCCTCGCCCTTCAGCTCCCAGTGGGTCTGGGTTTCCGATGACTCTGTACGCAAAGCAAGTCTACACGAGGTTCTGTCTTCAAATGCGTACATGCTGTTCTATGAAAGAGTGCGACGACTAAACTCAGGCGGGCGTTCAAAGGAGTAACCAGCCTTTTGTGATTCTTCTGCCTCAGCCCGTCGCCAACATTGGGAAAATTATGACTAATGATAAAAGCCATTGTTGAGACCAGTTATTGCACTTTTATTGTTTCACTGTTCCAAAGATTATGGGCCATACAGAAACATATTGGCTCCATCACTGCAGTTAATAATGATTAGGCGTATACACTTGTCAATACAGGCTTGTAGAGTGAATAGACAAAATTCATTATTCCTTCACTCCATACTTGGTAAGCTGCTGTTGTAGCCACAGCGGTCCTGCAGTAGACTGATGGAAGCCAGGCTGCAAATCTGCGCCATTGGCCGATCCAACCATTCACTCACACTCAGGTGGTGGGTAATGTCAAAGATACAACTGTAGTCCGACTGTCTGGGACAATTTCACTTTTTTTTTTGTGGAGACATTTTTATCTTGAGATTTTAGTGGTTGAAAAAACATGTCAGATGCAGTAATTCTTCGTTAACATACTGTGGAATAAGAATCATTCACAAGCAACTTTTCACTTAGTTTACGATCGGGAATTCTTTGTCAAGCTGTGTACGTTTCTAGTAGGAGAAATGCGTGCTGATTAACACTTTGTTTCCCTTTGAATACATTTGGTTCGGACAGGGTCTTTGTTGCACATTAAGACACCACAAATGTAACGCGCAATAATTTATATATAGCAAGGAAAAACTTCAATGAGCGCTACCTTTACTCCGTACACTCCCCCCTCCCTCTTCACCCAAACTAATGCCAAATGACATTTATTTTGCCTGAAAATTCCCAGCGTGCAACCTAAAATCGAAAAAGCTGCACCATTTGAACTGAATGTAGTTTGTTTTTTTAAATAATTACTAGAGATTAAAGTTTATTACAACTTAAGAACTTAAATGTTTGTATGTTGTAATTGCAGTACTTTTGAATGCCGTGGTTTAGCTTGTACAAAGTTACAATGTAAAAGGTACAGTCCAATTAATTTTTTCTTACTTCACAAATGTGTATTTTCATAATGTACCTTTTGTGCGTAGTTGTAAATAGAAAAGAATGTTTGCAGAATTTCAATAATAAAAGCTGGAAAAAAAAATCTAATTATTTTATGTTATGTTTTTATGCTTTGTTATTTTGATTTTTACTTAATACCTCCATGTTTAAATTTTAAAGCTCATTTGGTTGCAGTCTTAACAGTTCCATTGCCCTTTTCACCAAACCGGACTTTAGGTCAAAAAATATGCAAACTTCACTTTTATTTACCACCGATCAGAATCCGCCTGAATGTAAGATTGATGCGCGGCGCTACCACTTTCTTGCGAATGGGTAGACTGTGATACCAAAATGTGTTTGTTGGAGGGTTCATGAGGAGTAAGCTGCCGTGGGCGAGCTCCAACTTCACTGGTTTAATGTGACTGCGGTTTTGTTTTCCCCTCGTGTCTCTGTGCCTGAAAATGAAGTCACGTGCGGCTCCCAAAGACACAGAGGCGATGGGACAAAGGGGATCCAGCTCTTTCTCATCGTCCCTGTGCTCACCCATGTGGTCCAAACCGTCTTTATACCTGGTGAGCAGAAAACGTCTTATCAAAAAACAAAACCACATATGTTACAGTCCCGTTGTTTCATCTCACCTGTTGACCAAGACGAAGTTGAAAGTCTGTCCTGTGGTTTTAGTAACAGCTTCCCTGATATGCTCCAAGGTTGGGGTCCAGGGACAGGCGAAACGCTTGATTCCAGAGTAAGTGTAGGCCAGGCCAGCATCTCCGTATGTCGCCTGCTTTCTCGGTATGTTGTGAACTTTTCCAAATACTTGAACTTGTGCTTCTTCCCCTACCACAAATAAAGTTCATTACAAACAGCATTATTTAATTGTATATTTCAGCTGTTGTATATTTTAGCTTTTATCACATACCTTTTGCATACGCTACTTCTTCCTCCAGCTTTCTGAAGAGGACATCGGCTTCCTCTTTAGGGAATAGAAGAGCATAATCGCAGTCAAGTCTCTCTGACTCTATCTTCTGCCATGGAACAGGATTAGCAAATTCTGCCAAACCCGTTCCTTCATCATCATCCTCTTCCTCAGCATCTTCTTCAACTTTAAGTCTCTTTGTTGCAATATTACTGACATCAGATGGTCTTGTTATTATCGGCCTGGTAGACATTTCATTTGCCAGCCTAGATTATGCAAGAAAAAAACACGTTATTGACTGGTTCAGTATTTAGAAAGTATATTTTGTGACATTACTCCCCTACTATTAAGTCCATTAACCCAGTCAAGGCTGTGGTAATTCTCTTTGACTGCCAGGCTAAGAATCTGGCATGCACAGGTGTTAGAAGCATGTTTTGAAAATGCATGATAAATAAAACTCCCGACTAACACTTAAAAATAAAATCACCATGTTAAATAAAACATTAGCTCTTCTGTAATTTCACGAGAACTTTCATTATATGCGTTTTCTTTTCTCTCAGCTAATCTTTTTTTTTTTATTGAAAAATATACAAAATTAACGGAAACAAGACTTGAGGCTCAGGTGTGCAAAAAATATAATAAATAGTTTTACAGTGCAAATTCATGACATGCAGTTTTGGGCTTGAGGGCTTTGGCATTGGTACAATAACTCAAGGAGGTAAAATAAGAGGATATTAGCAATTCAAAAAATAAATAAATAAAATACAACGAGCACATGACATGACCATTACGCACACGGTTGTTGGCGACACCGACCGCCCTTGAACGCAGCTCAGCTCATTTGCATAGTCGTGCATCCTGGCGCGAAAGCATCCACGTTGTGAAACATTCAGTCCCTTTGGAAAACTTGCAAAATTTATCGGAAATGATCGGGCAGAAGACCATAAACTCGTTTTTCTCGCCTGTGTCGAAGAAAAGAACTTCAAAAGACCTCAATGGAACTGAGGAGGACGCCAAAGTAGCGGTAGGTTTACAATGTTTGTAAAGGAGATCTCTCGTCGGCAGCTAGACCTGGAATGTAAACATTAATTACACTTACTACTATTTCTTGTTGTTGTTATAACAATCCACCACTTTACACTCGCACAGTTTAGTTATATCTATCAGACTGTCACGTGTCTGTCTGAGCTCAACTAGAGCTACGTTCACAGGCGCCTCTGTTTTTGAAGGGTTGCACACAGTGTTGTGCAAGAACATGTTAGTTGCGCACAGTCAGTTCTTTTTAAAGCCAGTTAAACTAGGTTGCTTTTTTTCTGAGTGTCTTTTCCTTACCTTTTCCTCCACGCGATACACCAAAATAATGCCAAAGAAGCGAAAATTTGCTGCTGTGGAGGACGAGCAAGCGTCTTCTAGTGCCTGTGCAGCTGCTGGTGTTGCTCTTTGTCCGGAGGAGCAGGAGAGAATCGCCCAAAACAAGAAGGCGGCGCTGGAGAAACTCTCCTCCAGCCAGGCGCCCTCTGGGTTCGGGGAGAGCTGGAGAGAAGGTCTGTCTAAGGAGTTTGCAAAGCCTTATTTCAAACAAGTGAGTTCCTCGTGATGGTCGCGCTGGTCCACAGTCTGCGTGGGTTGTTGCTATACAAAACCATTGATTGATTGATTGATTGATTGTTGTAGGATGTAATAATTGTCTACCTTGTTGCAGCTGATGGCATTTGTTTCGGAGGAGAGGAAACGTCATACAATTTACCCTCCTGCAGAAGATGTCTACACGTGGACACAGATGTGTGACGTTAAAGATGTACGTTACGCCTGTTTTGGGGTCTATATTGAGGGGAGACAATGCGCACACTTTAGCTAAGCCATCTGCTGCTTCTGACAGTTCTTCTTCATTGTTATTGGTTTGGTCAGTCACTAAAATCTGGAACATTTGAAGATGCGAAACGGGGCTCAACTCTGTGCAAACTCTGCATACAGGTGAAACTGTATGCAAAGTTCATTTATTTCTGTAATTCAGTTTAAAATGTGAACCTAATATAGACTCATGGCATGCACAGTCACACATGTCAAGCCTTTGTTTGTTTTAATTTAGAAAATTATGGCTTACAGCTTGTAAAAACCCCAAAATGAAAATGTCAGAAAATTAGAATATTACATGAAATCAATGAAAAAAATATTTTAAACAAAGAAATGTGGGCCCTCTGAAAACTATAATCATGCATATGTACTTAGTACTTAGTTTGGGCCCCTTTTGCTTGAATTAGCGCAGTCTGGAGCGGACTCAGGAAAAGGCCATTCAAAAGTGTGGGGGACCTTCACAAGGAGTGAACTGAGGCTGGAGTCAGTGCATCAAGAGCCACCACACGCAGACCTGGACATGGGCTTCAAATGTCATATTCCTCTGGTTGAAGCATCCTGGTCTTCATAACACCTCAGCAGTGCCACAGGCTGATGGCATCCATGCCACGCAACCGCATTAAGGCAAAATTAAAACAAACAAAGGCTTGACATATGTCACTTTGCATGCCATGAGTCGATATCATATATTAGTTTCACATTTTAAACAGAATTACAGAAATAAATGAACTTTTTCACGATATTCTAATTTTCTGTATAACATTGATGACCTTTTGATTTGATTTATTTAATGATTATACTTTTTATTTATTGGACTGATTAGATTTGCCTATTCTGCCATTTAACATAAACTTGCCTTGCCTCGGAAAAATGTGATATCTCTGAAGCTGCATTAAACAGACCTTACAATATGATGATATATATAATCAAAACAGCATTTTGTCACAATGAGTATTTCACTATTTTTACTGTCTTATAGTTTATGGCAACCAGTGTTAATTTTGACAAGATATTTTAATTTAGTTTTAGTCTTAGTCTTTTGACGAAAATGTAATTCAATTTTAGTCGAGATTTAATCCAAAAAATACCTTAAATTTTAGTTGAGTTTTAGTCGACTAAAATTGCAAGTCAATTTAGTCGACTAAATTTAGGACAAATTTAGTCGACTTTGTATTTATAATATTAATTATAATCATATTTAATCGAGGTCCTCTGCTTCATGGAGCTGCTCCCTCATGAACAAAGCTCAGAGCTGTTCCTTTGGCAGTGAATTTACATGATATGAGGCGCTTTCAGACTGTCAATAGAAGTTTGGATGATTTTAGTCTCTCCTTTCCATTTTTATTTAGTCTTATTTTAGTCGACTAAAACATCTGGACATTTTAGTCATAGTTTTAGTCTCATGAAAAACTTTAAATTTAGTTTTAGTCCAATTTTAGTCGACAGAAAAATCACTTTGACTAAAATTAAGACTAAATATTTTAGTTGACGAAATTAACACTGATGGCAACATAAGAGTAATGAGCTCAAACGTTTAACTTCCTTCAGGTGAAAGTGGTGATTCTTGGTCAAGACCCCTATCACGGCGCTAACCAAGCCCATGGGTTGTGCTTCAGTGTGAAGAGACCAGTGTCGCCTCCTCCAAGGTTTTGAATTTTCTTAGAGGTGTTACCCATTGTATAATTATTGTATAATCACATTTACTATTTCCTTTTCCAGTCTGGAGAACATGTACAAAGAACTAACATCTGATATTGATGGGTTTCCACACCCTGGACATGGAGATCTGACTGGATGGTCCAAACAAGGTACTTTCTTAAAACTTGCATGACTGTTTCTTTTACTTCTGACGAGCGTGTGAAGCTAATGCTCTTGCCCATGTGGACTAAGGAGTTCTGTTGCTCAATGCTGTATTGACTGTTCGAGCGCACCAAGCCAACTCCCACAAAGACAAAGGCTGGGAGACTTTCACAGACGCGGTGGTGCAGTGGCTCAGCAAGAATTTCAGCGGGATCGTCTTCATGCTGTGGGGAGCCTACGCCCAGAAAAAGGGGGCTGCCATCAACAGGGTAGGTTTTATTGGCATGGTTAAAACACAAGTGCTGTTTAGGCAAGGCAAGTTTATTTGTTGAGCACAATTCATACACAAGGCAATTCAAAGTACGTCACAGTTGCATAAAATTACAAGAAAACAGATCAAATCAATCAATAAAACATCAACATAAACATTTATCAATTACAGTAAAAGGCAAGAGTGCAGATAAAACACTTTCAGTTTTCATCTGCTCGGGTAAAAAGAGCTGTTTTCAGCCTGGATTTGAACATTGTCAGAGTTGAGGCCTGTCTCACATCCTCATGAAGACTGTTCCAGATTTTAGCTGCATGAAACTGAAACGCAGCCTCACCGTGTTTATTATTGACTCTGGGAACCACCAGGAGACCCCTCCCTGAAGTTCTCAGGGCCCGAGATGGTTCATACGGCTCTAACATGTCAGAGATGTACTTTGGTGCTAAACCATGAAAAGACTTGTACACCGCGTGATGTATCCCTGTTATTTTTATTTTTACAGAAACGACACCATGTCCTCAAAGCTGTGCATCCATCCCCTCTGTCGGCTCACCGTGGATTCTTCGGCTGCAAACATTTTTCAAAGGCCAATGAGTTTTTAGTGGCATCTGGGAAGTCACCTATTGACTGGAAGGCACTTTAAATACTGTAACGGCTCAATTAACTACTAACCAATACCTCCTCCTATATAAGCTGTTTTTACATAGATGATCAGGCTTTATATTTTTTTTCGTTCAAGTTGCTGAAAAGCTATCATCTTGAGTGTTCATCTTTTGTGTGTTTGCACATCATTAAAGTTTTTATATTTTCCGGCTACAGTTAATACTTTATTCCAAATCCATTCTTTAAATCTATCGAAATAGAAAATCTTACTAGATAAACAGAAGAGGTCAGGAATAATAAATATCTGGATTAAAGGCACAGGGTAGAAGGGATGGAGGCTCGCTAGTGGAATATACTGTATACTGTTGTATAGGTTTTTTTTTTAATTATCAAAACATTACCTATCTGTTGATCCACACTTGTATAAAACATTTCACGCTCAGTTAAAGTTGAGTTGACAATTTTATAATCCCCATGCTTTTGGTTGCCAGATCCTATGGCCAAAACAAGTTTGCAATTAAAGGCAATTATTTTTATTTTGAGAGAGACGCAAAATCAACTTTTTTTATATTTTAATCGTGCTATAACATTGTTCCCTCATCAAATAAAAAAATACCTTACTTCATTCACATATGTTTTAATGATTCTATGCACTTGGGTCATTTCCTTTGCTGAAGCTCTCCTTTTTGTATTTACTGGACTTTGTTTCATCATAGATCAAACTTGAAGGTGTCCTCAACTATTTCAAAGCCAGTAATCCATCACCGGACCTGTTCTGAGCAATTCTGTGCTCAAAGTAACCTATGTTCATCCCTGCTTCGAAGATTAGCTAGCAGACAGTGAAAGCTTATATACCACCATGTCATTCCACGGCGACCTGGAGAGGGAGCTCCTGACCAGCCCAGGCTCTCTTTACTGTCCGGTTTTCAGGGTTTCAGCCAGACATTAAAAGTCATTTAATGAGCTGTCCCGAAATTCAGACCTTAAATGTAATTAAAAAGCATTATTTTGAGTTCAAACAGGCATTAAATGTACATTTTTACAGCATAATTTTGTCAGAAATTATAGTCCAAATCACATTCAGCTGCAGTTTCGGCCGAAATTGTGCACATTTTCTTTGCTGAGTCCAATTTGCTTTTGAATATTGAAATTTCATGAATTAAATATCCAGTTGTGGCATTGAAACGCATTAAAATGACTTGCTGCTGCCTGTATAAACCCTGTGATTACATACTTAGACAATTCTTCAAATTATATAACGTACAGTATCAATGTATAGGTACCAAAAAGAATGTGTTTACAGTGTACAACATGCTTAACAAAACCTACTGTGCTGTTCAGGCCATAGACAAGTTCAGATTCAATATCAGTCCCTTTAAGAGGACGTCGTGTCGTCGTGGGCGTGGCTTCTCGCGTAGACAGTGACGTGAACAGGAAAAGTTGTACCATCGGCCACCATGGGTTTATGATTTCAGTTTTTGTACATTGAAAGCATTGCAGCATCTATTGATTCTACAATGCCTGTGCAAAGCGTGCAGGTCCGTGATGCATCCGTCCATTTCAGTCTTCTACAGCAGTATCTCAAACTCCTCAAGAAATATCCCATTCTCACAAAATCTGTAACGAGGTACGTATATGTCAAGTTTGCCTCCGCCCACACCCACTAGGCTCGTGCTCTGTTGTTTGTCTAAACTTATATTAAAATCAAAGCAATGTAAATACATAAAACGCTTCAATGCAGTGGTCTATCCTGTTTAATTTCTTGGCAGCTTATCTTGTTGGGATTGGCCACACAACTGCTCTCTCCTGTCCATTTTTTTTGGCCAATCAGAAGCTGTTTATTTACCCATCCCATTTTATTCACCCTTTATACTTTTGCAATAATTAATTATGTGCATGTGCATATTGTATATCCTATTTTCAGTGGGATCCTCTCGGCGCTAGGAAATCTTTTATCTCAAACTTTGGAGGCAAGAAGAAAAGAAAGGCATGGAGCTGCAGCCAAAGAGATTGACAAAGCTGGGGCTGCCCGATATGCCATTTTTGGGTACGGCTAGATCATCACCAATCACCTTATTCAATGTAAAATACTACTGCTTTTTAGAATTATTCATTGATTGAAGCTGATATTGTCATTGTTAGGTTGCTCTTCACCGGACCTCTCAGTCATATCTTTTACCATTTGATGGAAGTCTGGATGCCCCCCACTGACCCATACTGCCTTGTTAAACGCCTGCTCTTGGATAGACTGTTCTTCGCCCCTGCCTTCCTACTTCTCTTCTACTTTGTGATGACAGTCCTGGAGGTACATTATAGTTTATTGCTTTCTAAAAAAAAAAAGGTAAACAAATAAATGACAGTACAGAAAACATGTCTTTGATATTGTCTGATTTTACAGCTCTACTCTGTTCTAAGCATCTCTCTCTTCTCTGCAGATTAACAGTTTGTCTAAATCCAACACCACTGTCTTTCCAGGGACCAGAAATACATCGTGTAACAACTTGACCAATTGAACTCGTCCATGTTTAATTTCTTCTAGGCTAAAGGTTGGTCGGACTTCGAGAGAAAAATGAAAAGTAGTTACTGGATGGCTTTAAAGATGAACTGGAAAGTCTGGACGCCCTTCCAGTTTGTCAATGTCAACTTTGTGCCTGTGCAGGTGAACCACTGAACGAGCATTCCCCTATCTCAGTTGTGCTATGCTACATTTTCAGATAACTCTTCTATTTGCTTTCAGTTCAGGGTGCTGTTTGCCAACGTCATTGCCTTCTTTTGGTATGCCTACCTTGCATCAGTCAGGAAATGAAGACCGAATCCATGGCTTAACCACTTATCTACTGCTCCCACTTTTTTTTTTACTTTGATAAAGATATGATTAACGTCATTTTTTTTTTCTTTTGTAACACTCAATGGGATAACTTTGAATAACATATTTCACTGCCAAATGTTGTATGATTTGTGCTAATATTATTACTTGTAATACCTTTTAAATATGCAAATTGTTTATCGTGCCTTGTTTACCTGGTAATCAGTTTAGGACTAAGCAAATGATATGTACAATAATAACTTTATTTTGTTAAAATGATACATCATTGTGTTTCAGTGACAACCAGTGGGCTATTTCATTAGCTATTGGAATTCACCATTTTGGATGCTTAAACCCAAAGGTCAAGACAAAAAGGGAATGTCTATGATTCTCCCCAATCAGGGATTCACGAGTAACAATTTAAATACAGATTAGATAATATACAGTGAATATGAGGAATGCTACATTGGCTGTCAACCAACAAAAAGGATCAAGATTAAATTAAAAATATATGCTATGTCTGGGATTGTCCTTAACCTCCTCGCAGGCGCAGAGTCATGTATATAGTCCCGAGTGCTTCGACGCCGTAGTCTGTGAGTTTGCCTTGCATCATTTCTCTTCCCTGGTAGATGAGCCTCTGCTGGTCCACGGGAACTTTCTCTCTGGCGTAAACTTTACTCTTGAAGCTTTGCACTGTCTCATCCGGGTCGATGTCATAGGTGCTGGTTTGACCCTTTTCATTCTTCAGAAACACCTGGATGGTTGTTGGTTCGACCACCAGAAGGGACACTCTTGAGCCAGATACGAGTCCATAATAACTCAGAGGCTTGGATTTGTCTGTGAGGCATTTGGTCTGCCCGTTGTTAATGACCAGCTTCTGACACTCGGGAGCGACATCCAAATGGCTCTTTATGAGTTGTTTCAGGGAGCCCACAGTGTAGTCCGAGGTCACGTTCAGGGGGACGGACGCCCCATTCAGCATTGTGATGGTGATGTCCATAGCTGCAGGCTGAAAGACAATTAGACCCATTAATAGTTGTAGAGAAATAAAATGTAAATGCTCTAAAACAGGGGTTCCCAAACTGAAGACCCCGGGGGTACGCGAAGACATTTTGGAGAAAAATAAATGTTTATCACAATCTGATTGATATTGACCCGTTAAAACCGCCGCACGTGCTTATACAGGCGAAATAGTCTTATAATTCAGACGTGTGTGGCATTACCAATTTTACTAAGGCTATATCCACACGAAGACAAAACGCTTATATTTTCAGAAACGTTCTTTGTAAGCACGAAGCCAGCTTAGTAAATGTGTGCGTCCACATGGGTCGACTCAGGTCTGTGAAAACGGTGTGATTCATCTGCCAGGCCTGTGTGAGGCGCTGTGACGCTAACGCAGATAATAGAACAAGATGTAGAGGGCGCATGCGCAGTAAACCTTTCTGGAATGTAAACAGTGAAAATTAAACGGATTCAAGGATTATGATTTACGGAAGAGACGAGGAGGCGAGTTTATTCTTCAGACGTAAGGGGACTAAAGCAGAAAAACCTGTCAGTGACCGGACTTTGACTGTCTGTCCAACAACAGAGACTGACTCGGCCGTGTTTTTCTACTTATCACCTGTGGCTTGCGGATTACAGTGGAGCAAAACGGAGCGGAGTAAAACCATCATAGATCCATGAGTAAAACTCATTATAAGGTCAGTAGATTATGGATAACAGACTCCACCCCTGTGCTGTGATGTCATCGTTTTAGTAAAAGTTGCGGAGACGTTGTAACAACGGCGCCACGTAAACGGCGTTTTGAGATCTTTCCACTCTGGGACCTAGTTTGGAAAATGTTCGTTTACAGACCCCCAAAACGCCGGACTCGTATGGACGATACACTGGATTGATAAAATATCTTTGCGTTTGGTCCTCAGCTTGACTTCGTATGGACAGGGCCTAAATGCCATTTTATTAAACTTGTATTTTAATTATTTAAACAACCAGCAGATGGCGCTAGCGCTAGTATAAAAGCCACCGTGGTTCATACGCACTTCCTGGGTCCTCACTGGCGTCTTCCAGCCTGGTTGGGCTGGGCCCAGGGTTGTGCATGTTGTCCCACGGGTCCAGGTAGCTATGGTACACTCTATATCTTTTAATTTGGTTTAGCTGCTAACGCAGGTTTTATTTTAGCGTCGTGGGTGGTTGGGAGCTTAACGCACACCACTCCATGGCGTCCCCTGGTCTCTCGGTTCGGTTCGGGGTCTGCTGGAGCCGCTGCGTAACCAGGGCTATCGAAGCACCGTGCCGGCCGAGTTAAGGCTAGATGAGGGCGTACGACGGTAGGATTGGCCTTGCCTCGTAGTTTTATCAGAACTGATCCGTAGCTAACCTCTTTATTTATGTTTAGGTGGAACCGTGCTGCTGTCTTGCTTTCTTCGATCTTGTTTTGTACAAACTGAAAAGCTAATGTTTACAAACAATGAATCGACTGAATGCTGTGAAATGAAATGTTTGAAAGAATGAAATGTGAACAGAAAGAGAAAAGAGAAACGTAGAAATAAACTAAAATGTACAAGAAACATGCTGCTTCTCTCCTTATGGTCGAACCTGTGTGCCGTAAAGCACATTTTTCCAGTTTTACTGGATGGCGTTGTCAGGCTTTTATTTATTTAATTTACTATACCACTCGTCATGTCACACGTGGATAAGTTTGTCCTGGACCTAAATGTGTCCACTCCAGAACCGAACCTCAAGAGCCGCTTTGGACCGGAGTGCGTAAAACTGCGCGCGCGGAGGCCGGGAGCGCGGCTGATGCGTCAGTCCTCGCTACAACAGCAGCGCCTTTAACGCGAACTGTGCCAGAGTTTGATCGAGCAGCAATTTCTGTAATATCTGCATATCTGTCATAAAGACAGAGGAGCCTGTGCGCGTGCCGTCAGACTGATGGCGACTTCGACCTCCAACAGTTTCCCTCTCATTCTGATCCAAGGAGCGAGGGGAGAAGCGTCTGTGGCTGTCCCCTCCTCTGCCGCTAAACCCGTGGCTTTGTATCTGACACATACGTTTACATTTACGAGCTGATGTGTGGTGGCACGTGCAAAGATGGTTATGTCCTGCGTATACATTATCTTCGCTTCGCTTTAACAAAAGCTTAAACCAGCACATTTGAGTCTGTGCCGGTGGTGACAGTACGACTGAAGGAGACGCAGAGGGGGCGGGGCCAGAGCGCAGAGTCTGATGCTCAGAATGAGTGACAAAAGAGTCCTGGCAAAACACTCAGCTTCACCCATTCTCACTAACAGCCTCGTTTCCAAAATAATAAAAAAACTGGCATTTTCATCAATATTTTTGTATTTACATATTCTTAATTGCCCAGACGAGTAAAACAATGTTGAATGTGGAAAAACTGCTTGAGTTCACTGTAATAATGGAGGAAATAAACATAATATTACATGTGATATTCCCAGTGTTTTCAATCGCGTCAAAGTAGGGGGTACGCGACTCTTCACCCAAAGCTTCAGGGGTACACGGCTCCAAAAAGTTTGGGAACCACTACTCTAAAACTTACCTTCAGTACAGATGGCAATGATAGACGAATGCTCTTCAGTGGTATCCTGTGGGTATTTCCAAAAGCTTCTGAGTGCTCTGTCTTTATACACAGCTCAGCTGTTTAGACCCACCCACTGGTCAGATTCGTTTTCCCCTCTGCAAGTGCCTTCATAGGTTTCAGTTTCTGTTCTCCCATAGTGATTCTGTGTTTGTTTTAAACATTACAGACAGCAACAGCACTTTTGGTGTTGAATGGATACTAGCTGAGTCATGAAATTTCAGAGCGTGACATCATACACAAAACAGAAACAGTTTTATTCTCATATATCACAAATAGAAAAAGGGATGTTTTTGTTACAGATATACATATTTAAAACTAAGAATTGAGCACTGTTGTCCTTTCCTCTCTTTTTGGCAGAGGGGTGTTTCCTGTATGAAAAGATAAATGACAATTAAATAATATACTCTCTGTTTATCAACCACACATTTGGGTGCTATAAAATATTCTGTGTTTTGAGAGAACTCAAGTTTGTCAGCACAGTCTCCTTCTGTTACCACATCCCTTTTCAAGTTTTTTATCAATTATTTTTATATGGGTGCACTTGTATTTCATAAATCATGCAGATTCAGGCTTATAACTATTCCCACAGAATTCAGAATGAATATAAAACTCAACAGTCTTGCCCACCTAAGTAAAAATGGCATAACATATTTGAGGAAAGTATGTAATATTAACTGTTTAAAATGCTAATGGAGCTGGAAGAACGCCAAACTCACGACAAGCAACACACAATTGAGAGGATATTGTTTTAAATTATAAAAAACAAAAGTATAAAGTAATTGCTGTATTTTCACCTAACTTTCTTGCCTTTAGGTTTGGGTAAAGCCAAACTGGAGAAAATGCTCGGTTCAGGTGCGGGCTAAGAGATTAAACTCTGATGTAATGAACAGGAAATGTAGGACTTCCAGAACCAGAGCAGGTTTTGGTCGAGTTCTGTGGCCTACCTGACCTGCAGTGGTGGAAGGAGTACTCGATATTCTTACTTAAGTCAAAGTGCAGATACAGGATAAAAAATTTACAAAAGTAAAAGTATCTGATAACATTTTTGCTTAGGTAAAAGTACAAAAGTATGCATTGTAAAATGTACTTTATAAGTAAAAAGTAAAAGTATTTAAAAGTTTATTGTGCAGGATTTTTCTAAATCATTTGAATCAAACCAAGGTCTAAAGGAGTAAACCACTAAACCAGGTCAAACACAGGAAGTAAACCGATCTAAACCAGGTCTAAAGGAGTAAACCGCTAAACCAGGTCAAACACAGGAAGTAAACCGATCTAAACCAGGTCTAAAGGAGTAAACCACTAAACCAAGTCTAAACTGGGACTAAAATGAAAATGAAATACTTTTACTTTGAACCCAATTTAAAAATGCAGTGGAGCAGAAATGACAGATACAGGCTGAAGCATCCAGTCAATACGGAGAAGGCCAGAACTGGTGGTTAAATGACTTTTTATGGCCGTCCGTGCCGTCATCAACCAACGTAACCCTTACCAAAAAGAAGTATACTTTAAGTACATAATGTTAAGTATACTCAAGTATATTTTCCCAAGTGTACTTATAGTTTACTTACAAGTATACTCCTTGGGACTAAATAGTATACTTCAAAGTACTCATAAGTATACTTTTAAGTAGTCTTTTGAGTTTATTTTTAGTCTACTTCTAGTACACTTTGAGTAAACTTTATCTTTGAAAGTGTACTTTAAAGCATCCTTCTGTTACACTATTAGTTGACTAGCAGTATACTTCAAAGTGTACTTTAAGTAGTCTTCTAAGTTTACTTTTAGTCTACTTCTAGTACACTTTATCTTTGAAAGTATACTTCACAGTATATGTCAGAAAGACTTGTAATGTACAATGTATAGTTCCATTTTATCACTCACTTTACATGGCAACCACTTCACTGCTGAATCTTTCTCCTTTCCCTGGTGTGCGTTATCTTTTATAAAGTGAGTATTTGTTGTTTACTTCTTTTTTTATTAGTTTCCAAATGAGATAGAATACGTTTTATGATTATGATGATTATCCCAATTTATAACTGGTAAATATATGTAATCAGTCAAGACCTATCTCCACTTAGTGGGGATTTCAGTTAGCCTTCAACTGTTACTAATGTCCTTCCCTTTTCTGTTTCCTTTCAGACCACACACCACACACACATATCCACATACAAACCTGTATCCAATCTTCCTACACCACCGACCAAACATCTGTCAATGCATGCTGTATAATCAATCACTGTTGCTGTACCAATCATCTGCTGTTCACAATTAAATGTTGAAGAAGCAAGCGGCGAGATCCAGTGTCCCGATTCCCTAACCAGAATCAACTGTCCATATTGGCCGCTCCAGCCAAGCGTGTTATTTTATATATTTGACGTGGAGTTCGTCACAGTATACTTTAAAGTAACCTTCTTTTATACTCTTAGTTTACTAGCAGTATACTGTTAGTCTCATTTTTAGTTTATAAAAATACACTTTGGAGTATACTGTAAGTAACCTTTTGCATGACTTTACCAAAGCTATAGGTCTACACAGGCTATGATAGAGAAAAAAAAGATTAAATCTTACTTTATTTGCAAATTATGCATATATTTAATACATGCAAGACAAAAAATATTTCAGAAATAAAGCTTTTTCACTGAAGCCACTTTGATGTGTGAACAAGAGTCGTCAATGCAGTAAAACATTCAAATGGTGCATTTCGTATTGAACTGTGCAACAAGACCTTAATTTGGGGTTGAACTTTCACGTCAGCTCTGTCTCACACTTAAGTGTTAAGTTAATGAGGTCACAACAGAGTAGAATAATTAGACTTAAAATAATAAGTACCATCTCTGACAATGTGTGTCAAACTACACTAGGGGTTGAAAGCCATCGAATTAAAGTGAGTATTTTGACTGTAGTAATTCATGAAGTGTTTTTATGTGTAAGGAGTAATCTTGACCTATTGTTTAAAGTTCAGAAAAAGGCAATAAGAATAATTAATTTAGCTGGATACCGTGAACACACAAACCCATTATTTTTTTAATAAAAAACAATGACATTTGAGGACCTTATTGAATTTAAGATGGCTCAAATCATGTTCAAAGCCTCACAAAAGTCGCTTCCTGAAAGTATACAAAATATGTTCTGCAAACGAGAAGAGCGGGTCATCTGGTGACTGGAGGATCGGCAGTTTGAATCCTGCAGGGGCACACTGTCGTTGTGTCCTTGGGCAAGACACTTCACCTGCCTTGCCCCCAGTGTCTGCGTACACTAGTGTATGAATGAGCGTGTAAATGGGTGAGTGGATACTTGCTGGAAAACGCTTTGAGTGCCTAATGTAGGTGGAAAAGCGCTAGACTAAAGCAGAGTTCATGTTTGGCCATGTCTATGCTGGAGGCGAGATTCAAACCCCTGACCTTCCGATCATGAGACTACCAGCTCTACCAACTGCACCACTGACGCCTTTCTACACACTTTCCAGCAAGGATCCACTCACCCATTCACACGCTCATTCATACACCAGTGTACGCAGACAAGGCAGGTGAAGTGTCTTGTCAATAGACTGAAGCAGAGCTCGTGTTTGGCCGTGTCTATACTGGACAAGGCATGTGTGCATGGAGAAAGATTAACCAATCACCTTACAGCAGCAGCACCCAGACCAACCCATGATTTGCATACATTAAGAGAAATACAGAAATAAATAAATAAAAACTAAAATAAATTCGTAAATAAATACAGAAAAAAAATTATATATATATATATATATATATATATATATATATATATATATATATATATATATATATATATAAAAATAAATAAATGCACTTATTACAATAAATGCATGCATTTCTTTGCAAATTTTTATCTTTATTTTATTTATTTATTTATATATTTGTTTATAGTTTTGGCAGCCACGGTCCTCCATAGTCAGAGGCCAGAATGAGGACAGCACAGACATGGAACAAGAGCCAGGTAAGAAAATAGTTGATAATGATAGTGATAATAATATTACCCGTATGTATTATTGAAGAAATTAGGTGTTTTTTGTTTTGTTTTTTTAACAAGGATTACAATATACTGTAGATAATATAACTGTAAGAACTTTTTTTTAACTGAAACATAATATTTTACAATATGTATGTGATTCTGAATGATGTTTGCTCATTAGCACAAAGTGCGAGAGATGATAGAGGGACAGAGACCAGAGTGAGGACAGTACAGAAATGGAGCAAGAAACAGGTAAGAAATAGTCAGACAAGACCTGCCTGCTCAGTGTTTGTTTTTGGTTTGGATTGCTAACATGACACTGCAAAAAGTGCCTGCAACTTCAATAGCCCTGCAGTTTGTTCAGTAACAGTGCACAAAGTGGGTTCAATTGTGAAAAGGGACAGTGTCTATAAAGTGTCTATAAATTGGAAGTAAAAGTATCTGGTGCAAGACTAGACTTGACTGGTGTAGTCTTGGTTGGTTTTAGACTTTATTTTGTACTGTCTGTCTTAGTTTTGGAGTAAATATGTGCAACTTTAGCTATGTTCATATGAGCCATTTGTCCTGCCATTTGCTTTTTTATTGATGGTTCTGATTCTGTTCTGAATTAATCCTGGTTTAGTCCTGGTTTATAGAGCATTTTGTAAAAAAACACAGTTTTGAACAGTTCGTTCAAATGAGTTATGAACACATTTGGCATTGCATTGTGACTGTTTTAAAACATATTTTGTCCTTTTATTTATTTTAAAAGCAAAGAAGTTACAACGGTTTATCAAATTTAAAGTTAACATAAAAAAAACATTAAAAACAATAGTGACAACTTACCCCCGCATATGGGGCACATTGACTGAGGGTAGGAAGAGAGTGGCAAGCGGGTCGACCTTGTTACTGTCGTGTAGCTGGACACTTCACCCACTTGCCACTGGTGTCTGTCACTGGTGTCTGTCACTGGTGTCTGAATGAGCATGTGAATGGGTGAGTGGTGCAGATTGTGGGAAAAAAACTATAGCCTTGCCTTGTGGTGAGGTTCTTTCTTTCAGGCCTAATTTTTTCACTCTAGTAAATTGACTTGCACAAAGATAAGACTTTATTGATCTCACAATGGAGAAATTCACTTCTTCCATCAGCTATCAAGAAACACTCACTATGAGGTGTGAAAGGTACACATTCGCTTAAATGACCCAAACATAAAAGCTAATGTTAAAATCTGAAAAACATATTAGACACAAAAGAAAAATGTCACATGTTATGCCCCATGTGACAAATAACCCCTCAGTAACGGAAACGTTTTTTTAAAAAACAATAATAACTTTATTCTGTAAAAAAATAATACATCATTGTGTTCCCATGACAACCAGTACTTCATTTCTTAATCAATAGCTACTGGAATCCACAATTTTGGATCCTTACCCACAAAAATCAAGACAAAAAGGAATGCATTCTCCCCGAACCAGGGATTCACGAGTAACAACTTAAATACAGATTAGATAACATAAAGTGAATAAATGCTACATTGGCTGTCAACCAACAAAAATGATCAAGATTAAATTAAATATATATACTATGTCTAGGATGTCCTTAACCTAGCAGGCGCAGAATCATGTATATAGACTCGAATGCTTTGACGCCGTAGTCTGTGAGTTTGCCTTGCGTCATATCTCTGCTCTGGTAGACGAGCCTCTGCTGGTCCACGGGAACTTTCTCTCTGGCGTAAACTTTACTCTTGAAGCTTTGCACGGTCTCATTCGGGTCGATGTCGTAGGCATTGGTCTGACCCTTTTCATTCTTCAGAAACACCTGGATGGGTGTTGGATGCACCAGAAGGGACACTCTTGAGCCAGATACGAGTCCATAATAACTCAGAGGCTTGGATTCGTCCGTGAGGCATTTGGTCTGCCCGTTGTTAATGACCAGCTTCTGACACTCGGGAGCGACATCCAAATGGCTCTTTATGAGTTATTTCAGGGAGCCCACAGTGTCGTCCGAGGTCACGTTCAGGGGGACGGACGCCCCATTCAGCATTGTGATGGTGATGTCCATAGCTGCAGGCTGAAAGACAATTAGACCCATTAATAGTTGTAGAGAAATAAAACGTAAATGCTCTAAAACTTACCTTGAGTACAGATGGCAATGATAGACGAATACTCTTCAGTGGTATCCTGTGGGTATTTCCAAAAGCTTCTGAGTGCTCTGTTTGTATACACAGCTCAGCTGTTTAGACCCACCCACTGGTCAGATTCGTTTTCCCTTTCTGCAAATGACTTTACAGGTTTCAGTTTCTGTTCTTCCAAAGTGATTCTGTGTTTGTTTTGAACATTACAGACAGCAACAGCACTTTTGGTGTTGAATGGATACTAGCTGAGTCATGAAATGTCAGAGCGTGACATCATACACAAAACAGAAACAATTCTCACAACAGTTTTATTCTCATATATCACAAATAGAAAGTGGGATGTTTTTGTTACAGATATACATATTTAAAACTAAGAATTGAGCACTGTTGTCCTTTCCTCTCTTTTTGGCAGAGGGGTGTTTCCTGTATGAAAAGATAAATGACAATTAAATAATATACTCTCTGTTTATCAACCACACATTTGGGTGCTATAAAATATTCTGTGTTTTGAGAGAACTCAAGTTTGTCAGCACAGTCTCCTTCTGTTACCACATCCCTTTTCAAGTTTTTTATCAATTATTTTTATATGGGTGCACTTGTATTTCATAAGTCATGCAGATTCAGGCTTATAACTATTCCCACAGAATTCAGAATGAATATAAAACTCAACAGTCTTGCCCACCTAAGTAAAAATGGCATAACATATTTGAGGAAAGTATGTAATATTAACTGTTTAAAATGCTAATGGAGCTGGAAGAACGCCAAACTCACGACAAGCAACACACAATTGAGAGGATATTGTTTTAAATTATAAAAAACAAAAGTATGAAGTCATTGCCGTATTTTAACCTAACTTTCTTGCCTTTAGGTTTGGGTAAAGCCAAACTGGAGAAAATGCTCGGTTCAGGTGCGGGCTAAGAGATTAAACTCTGATGTAATGAACAGGAAATGTAGGACTTCCAGAACCAGAGCAGGTTTTGGTCGAGTTCTGTGGCCTACCTGACCTGCAGTGGTGGAAGGAGTACTCGATATTCTTACTTAAGTCAAAGTACAGATACAGGATCAAAAATTTACAAAAGTAAAGGTTTCTGATAAAATGTTTACTTAGGTAAAAGTACAAAAGTATGCATTGTAAAATGTACTTTATAAGTAAAAAGTAAAAGTATTTAAAAGTTTATTGTGCAGGATTTTTCTAAATCATTTGAATCAACCAAGGTCTAAAGGAGTAAACCACTAAACCAGGTCAAAAACAGGAAGTAAACCGATCTAAACCAGGTCTAAAGGAGTAAACCACTAAACCAGGTCAAACACAGGAAGTAAACCGATCTAAACCAGGTCTAAAGGAGTAAACCACTAAACCAGGTCAAACACAGGAAGTAAACAGATCTAAACCAGGTCTAAAGGAGTAAACCACTAAACCAGGTCAAACACAGAAAGTAAACAGATCTAAACCAGGTCTAAAGGAGTAAACCACTAAACCAGGTCAAAAACAGGAAGTAAACCGATCTAAACCAGGTCTAAAGGAGTAAACCACTAAACCAAGTCTAAACTGGGACTAAAATGAAAATGAAATACTTTTACTTTGAACCCAATTTAAAAATGCAGTGGAGCAGAAATGACAGATACAGGCTGAAGCATCCAGTCAATACTGAGAAGGCCAGAACTGGTGGTTAAATGACTTTTTATGGCCGTCCGTGCCGTCATCAACCAACGTAACCCTTACCAAAAAGAAGTATACTTTAAGTACATAATGTTAAGTATACTCAAGTATATTTTCCCAAGTGTACTTATAGTTTACTTACAAGTATACTCCTTGGGACTAAATAGTATACTTCAAAGTACTCATAAGTATACTTTTAAGTAGTCTTCTATGTTTACTCTTAGTCTACTTCCAGTACACTTTGAGTAAACTTTATCTTTGAAAGTGTACTTTAAAGCATCCTTCTGTTATACTATTAGTTGACTAGCAGTATACTTCAAAGTGTACTTAAAGGGTTACTAACCCCCCCTTCCAGAGCCTCAGCCTCAGAGCCTCAGATCTGAAAATAGACAGACAAGGGGCGTTGCCTGGAGGACTAAGGGGGGCGCGGGCGGGGTCTGTGATTGACAGGACCGAGTCATCAGGCTTTGACGCGGCACCTGCAGCGCTACTCGTGAACAAAGTCCGATGGAGTTCCAGCGAGCTAACGTGTTTAGCAACATGTTTCACTGGGACAACTCTACAGCTCTCTCTACACAGGAGAAACATCTCTACAGCTCTCTCTACACAGGAGAAGCACCGTGACAGACAGAGGCCTTGTACCTGAGACTGCTCTGAGGCGCTGGGTTATTTTATTACACTGCTTCCTCTGTAATTTACAAAGCTAGCGGCTTAGCATTGAGCTCGATCGATGTTAGCATCGCAGCTAAGGGACCGAACTGTCCTTTCAGAATCAATCTATTTTAGACGTAGACTGTATTACAAAGCTTTATTTTAGTTTTCTTACAGCAAAGTGTACAAAACATATCACATAAATAAAAAATATATCTTATTGTGCAGGAACACTGTCCTTTTGAAATGGTTTTCGGTTTGTCAATGAAGATAACACAGAATCATCTTTATCTAAAGGCTTGACTAACGGTCTGTAACATTGTGGACCCAAAGACAGTTATCCCCCTAAGTAAGGCAAGGCAAGGCAAGTTTATTTGTAGAGCACAATTCATACACAAGGCAATTCAAAGTGCTTCACAGTTGCATAAAATTACGAGAAAACAGATCAAATCAATCATTAAAACATCAACATAAAAATTAATCAATTACAGTAAAAGGCAAGAGTGCAGATAAAATACTTTCAGTTTTCATCTGCTCGGGTAAAAAGAGCTGTTTTCAGCCTGGATTTGAACATTGTCAGAGTTGAGGCCTGTCTCACATCCTCATGAAGACTGTTCCAGATTTTAGCTGCATGAAACTGAAACGCAGCCTCACCGTGTTTATTATTGACTCTGGGAACCACCAGGAGACCCCTCCCTGAAGTTCTCAGGGCCCGAGATGGTTCATACGGCTCTAACATGTCAGAGATGTACTTTGGTGCTAAACCATGAAACGACTTGTACACAAGCAGAGCTGTTTTAAATTCTATTCTCTGAGTGACAGGAAGCCAGTGCAGAGACCGGAGCACTGGACTAATATGGTGGTATTTCCTGGTTCTTGTCAGGACTCGAGCAGCAGCGTTCTGGATGTTCTGCAGCTCTAACAGCTCGTTTAGAAAGGCCAGTGAGCAGCCGTTACAGTAGTCTAACCTGCTGGAGACAAATGCATGGATGAGTGTCTCCAAGTCTGGTTTTGACACTATTCCTCTGATCTTAGCAATGTTTTTCAGATGGTAAAAAGCTGATGATGTTATTGCTTTAATGTGGCTGTTTAAGTTCAGGTCTGAGTCCATGATTACTCCTAGATTTCTAACCTGATTTTTTGGTTTTAGAGAGAGAGACTCAAGGTGACTGATAACACTTTGTCTTTGTGTCTGTGGGCCAAAAACAATGATCTCAGTTTTGTCTGAGTTTAGTTGGAGAAAGTTGTTTTGCATCCACAAACTGATCTGTTCGATGCAGTGACAGAGAGTATCTACAGGCACATGTTCACCTGCCGTCAGTGACACGTAGATCTGAGTGTCATCTGCGTAGTTATGGTACGACACATTGTTGCTGTTTATTAGCTGACCCAATGGAAGCATGTACACGTTGAATAAGAGGGGTCCCAAGATTGACCCCTGGGGGACTCCACAGGTCATGGAAATTTTGTCTGAGACACAGTTGCCAATTTCGACAATTGGTAAATAGCCCAAAGTCATTTCTATTACTAAATTTTAAGTTTAACCAATGTAACGTTAACTAAACTACCACTGAATGATCACTGTAGAGTAAAGGCTATAATGTCTCCATTTTATGCTTATTTAGTTGAATGATGAAAAAATTATTAAAATTAAAGATCTTAATTTTTTAGTGTCAATTTTCTTACTTGATTCTGTACAATAAACAATATACACTAAATACACACTATAGTGACCACTAAAAACAATACTAACTAAGCTAAATTCAGCTAACTAATCTAACAATAAAAGCAACTAATGACTAAAACTACAATATTCAACAACTAACACTATACAATTATCTATAATACAAAAAGCTATGCTAATAAAATCTACCTAAACGCTATGTTAACAATTCGCAAACCTGACAATCGATGAAAATATTCTCTCGCTATTCCAACTCCAACTCGCTGCGGGGGCGTGAGCGAGACTGGTCCGCTTTTATAGCCCAGCGCGGCAGAGCAACTGACGTCAGCTCCAACCTCGCACGTCATCTCCAACCTTCTGCGCAAATAAGGGAGCCGAATTCAAAAATCAATTGCAGTACCGACAGTTTGCTGCAGATGGCGCCTCACTGACGCTTTTAGGCAGAAAGTTGATCTTTCAACTAATTTGCACTAAATAGCTGAAATAAAGACCAGGACATGTAGACAACACTATTGGACACTCATTTATACAGTTTATCAGGAACAAAAAGTGGATTTGAGGGTGAGTTACTAGTAGTCTTCTAAGTTTACTTTTAGTCTACTTCTAGTACACTTTATCTTTGAAAGTATACTTCACAGTATATGTCAGAAAGACTTGTAATGTACAATGTATAGTTCCATTTTATCACTCACTTTACATAGCAACCACTTCACTGCTGAATCTTTCTCCTTTCCCTGGTGTGCGTTATCTTTTATAAAGTGAGTATTTGTTGTTTACTTCTTTTTTTATTAGTTTCCAAATGAGATAGAATACGTTTTATGATTATGATGATTATCCCAATTTATAACTGGTAAATATATGTAATCAGTCAAGACCTATCTCCACTTAGTGGGGATTTCAGTTAGCCTTCAACTGTTACTAATGTCCTTCCCTTTTCTGTTTCCTTTCAGACCACACACACATATCCACATACAAACCTGTATCCAATCTTCCTACACCACCTACCAATCATCTGTCAATGCATGCTGTATAATCAATCACTGTTGCTGTACCAATCATCTGCTGTTCACAATTAAATGTTGAAGAAGCAAGCGGCGAGATCCAGTGTCCCAATTCCCTAACCAGAATCAACTGTCCATATTGGCCGCTCCAGCCAAGCGTGTTATTTTATATATTTGACGTGGAGTTCGTCACAGTATACTTTAAAGTAACCTTCTTTTATACCCTTAGTTTACTAGCAGTATACTGTTAGTCTCATTTTTAGTTTATAAAAATACACTTTGGAGTATACTGTACCTTTTGCATGACTTTACCAAAGCTATAGGTCTACACAGGCTATGATAGAGAAAAAAAAGATTAAATCTTACTTTATTTGCAAATTATGCATATATTTAATACATGCAAGACAACAAATATTGCAGAAATAAAGCTTTTTCACTGAAGCCACTTTGATGTGTGAACAAGAGTCGTCAATGCAGTAAAACATTCAAATGGTGCATTTCGTATTGAACTGTGCAACAAGACCTTAATTTGGGGTTGAACTTTCACGTCAGCTCTGTCTCACACTTAAGTGTTAAGTTAATGAGGTTACAACAGAGTAGAATAATTAGACTTAAAATAATAAGTGCCATCTCTGACAATGTGTGTCAAACTACACTAGGGGTTGAAAGCCATCGAATTAAAGTGAGTATTTTGACTGTAGTAATTCATGAAGTGTTTTTATGTGTAAGGAGTAATCTTGACCTATTGTTTAAAGTTTAGAAAAAGGCAATAAGAATAATTAATTTAGCTGGATACCGTGAACACACAAACCCATTATTTTTTTAATAAAAAACAATGACATTTGAGGACCTTATTGAATTTAAGATGGCTCAAATCATGTTCAAAGCCTCACAAAAGTCGCTTCCTGAAAGTATACAAAATATGTTCTGCAAACGAGAAGAGCGGGTCATCTGGTGACTGGAGGATCGGCAGTTTGAATCCTGCAGGGGCACACTGTCGTTGTGTCCTTGGGCAAGACACTTCACCTGCCTTGCCCCCAGTGTCTGCGTACACTAGTGTATGAATGAGCGTGTGAATGGGTGAGTGGATACTTGCTGGAAAACGCTTTGAGTGCCTAATGTAGGTGGAAAAGCGCTAGACTAAAGCAGAGTTCATGTTTGGCCATGTCTATGCTGGAGGCGAGATTCAAACCCCTGACCTTCCGATCATGAGACTACCAGCTCTACCAACTGCACCACTGACGCCTTTCTACACACTTTCCAGCAAGGATCCACTCACCCATTCACACGCTCATTCATACACCAGTGTACGCAGACAAGGCAGGTGAAGTGTCTTGTCAATAGACTGAAGCAGAGCTCGTGTTTGGCCGTGTCTATACTGGACAAGGCATGTGTGCATGGAGAAAGATTACCTTACAGCAGCGGCCCCCAGACCAACCCATGATTTGCATACATTAAGAGAAATACAGAAATAAATACAGAAATAAATAAATACAAAAATAAATAAATAAATACAGAAAAAATATTATTTATATATATATATATATATATATATATATATACATACATAAATAAATAAATGCACCTATTACAATAAATGCATGCATTTCTTTGCAAATTTTATCTTTATTTTATTTATTTATTTATATATTTGTTTATAGTTTTGGCAGCCACGGTCCTCCATAGTCAGAGGCCAGAATGAGGACAGCACAGACATGGAACAAGAGCCAGGTAAGAAAATAGTTGATAATGATAGTGATAATAATATTACCCGTATGTATTATTGAAGAAATTAGGTGTTTTTTGTTGTTGGTTTTTTTTAACAAGGATTACAATATACTGTAGATAATATAACTGTAAGAACTTTTTTTTAACTGAAACATAATATTTTACAATATGTATGTGATTCTGAATGATGTTTGCTCATTAGCACAAAGTGCGAGAGATGATAGAGGGACAGAGACCAGAGTGAGGACAGTACAGAAATGGAGCAAGAAACAGGTAAGAAATAGTCAGACAAGACCTGCCTGCTCAGTGTTTGTTTTTGGTTTGGATTGCTAACATGACACTGCAAAAAGTGCCTGCAACTTCAATAGCCCTGCAGTTTGTTCAGTAACAGTGGACAAAGTGGGTTCAATTGTGAAAAGGGACAGTGTCTATAAAGTGTCTATAAATTGGAAGTAAACATATCTGGTGCAAGACTAAACTTGACTGGTGTAGTCTTGGTTGGTTTTAGACTTTATTTTGTACTGTCTGTCTTAGTTTTGGAATAAATATGTGCAACTTTAGCTATGTTCATATGAGCCATTTGTCCTGCCATTTGCTTTTTTATTGATGGTTCTGATTCTGTTCTGAATTAATCCTGGTTTAGTCCTGGTTTATAGAGCATTTTGTAAAAAAAAAACAGTTTTGAACAGTTCGTTCAAATGAGTTATGAACACATTTGGCATTGCATTGTGACTGTTTTAAAACATATTTTGTCCTTTTATTTATTTTAAAAGCAAAGAACTTACAACGGTTTATCAAATTTAAAGTTAACATAAAAAAAACATTAAAAACAATAGTAACAACTTACCCCGCATATGGGGCACATTGACTGAGGGAAGGAAGAGAGTGGCAAGCGGGTCGACTTGTAACCTTGTAACTGTCGTGTAGCTGGACACTTCACTTGCCACTGGTGTCTGTCACTGGTGTCTGAATGAGCACGTGAATGGGTGAGTGGTGCAGATTGTGGGAAAAAAACTATAGCCTTGCCTTGTGGTGAGGTTCTTTCTTTCAGGCCTAATTTTTTCACTCTAGTAAATTGACTTGCACAAAGATAAGACTTTATTGATCTCACAATGGAGAAATTCACTTCTTCCATCAGCTATCAAGAAACACTCACTATGAGGTGTGAAAGGTACACATTCGCTTAAATGACCCAAACATAAAAGCTAATGTTAAAATCTGAATAACATATTAGACACAAAAGAAAAATGTCACATGTTATAACCCATGTGACAAATAACCCCTCAGTAACGGAAACGTTTTTTTTAAAAACAATAATAACTTTATTCTGTTAAAAAAAATAATACATCATTGTGTTCCCATGACAACCAGTACTTCATTTCGTAATCAATAGCTACTGGAATCCACAATTTTGGATCCTTACCCACAAAAATCGAGACAAAAGGGAATGCATTCTCCCCGAACCAGGGATTCACTAGTAACAACTTAAATACAGATTAGATAACATAAAGTGAATAAATGCTACATTGGCTGTCAACCAACAAAAAGGATCAAGATTAAATTAAAAATATATACTATGTCTAGGATGTGCTTAACCTCCTCGCAGGCGCAGAGCCAGTTCGATAGTCCCGAATGCTTTGACGCCGTAGTCTGTGAGTTTGCCTTGCGTCATATCTCTGCTCTGGAAGACGAGCCTCTGCTGGTCCACGGGAACTTTCTCTCTGGCGTAAACTTTACTCTTGAAGCTTTGCACGGTCTCATTCGGGTCGATGTCGTAGGCTTTGGTCTGACCCTTTTCATTCTTCAGAAACACCTGGATGGGTGTTGGTTCGACCACCAGAAGGGACACTCTTGAGCCAGATACGAGTCCATAATAACTCAGAGGCTTGGATTGGTCTGTGAGGCATTTGGTCTGCCCGTTGTTAATGACCAGCTTCTGACACTCGGGAGCGACATCCAAATGGCTCTTTATGAGTTGTTTCAGGGAGCCCACAGTGTAGTCCGAGGTCACGTTCAGGGAGACGGACGCCCCATTCAGCATTGTGATGGTGATGTCCATAGCTGCAGGCTGAAAGACAATTAGACCCATTAATAGTTAGAAATAAAATAGAGAAATAAAATGTAAATGCTCTAAAACTTACCTTGAGTACAGCTGGCAATGATAGACGAATGCTCTTCAGTGGTATCCTGTGGGTATTTCCAAAAGCTTCTGAGTGCTCTGTTTTTATACACAGCTCAGCTGTTTAGACCCACCCACTGGTCAGATTCGTTTTCCCCTCTGCAAGTGCCTTCATAGGTTTCAGTTTCTGTTCTCCCAAAGTGATTCTGTGTTTGTTTTGAACATTACAGAGAGCAACCGCACTTTTGGTGTTGAATGGATACTGAGTCATGAAATTTCAGAGCGTGACATCATACACAAAACAGAAACAATTCTCACAGTTTTATTCTCATACATCACAAATAGAAAATGGGATGTTTTAGAATTGAGCACTGTTGTCCTTTCCTCTCTTTTAGGCAGAGGGGTGTTTCCTGTATGAAAAAAATAAATGACAATTAAATAACAAACACTCTGTTTATCAACCAGACATTTTGACTTACCTGGGGGTGCTATAAAATATTCTTCTGTGTTTGAGAGAAATCAAGTAGTTTGTCAGCACAGTCTCCTTCTGTTACCACATCCCTTTCCATTTTTTTTTTATTTTTATTTATTTTTATCAATAATTATTTTTATGTGGATGCACTTGTATTTCATAAGTCATGCATATTCAGGCTTATAACTATTCCCACAGAATTCAGAATGAATATAAAACTCAACAGTCTTGCCCACCTAAGTAAAAATGGCATAACATATTTGAGGAAAGTATGTAATATTAACTGTTTAAAATGCTAATGGAGCTGGAAGAACGCCAAACTCACGACAAGCAACACACAATTGAGAGGATATTTTTTTAAATTATAAAAAACAAAAGTATGAAGTCATTGCTGTATTTTAACCTAAATTTCTTGCCTTTAGGTTTGGGTAAAGCCAAACTGGAGAAAATGCTCGGTTCAGGTGCGGGCTAAGAGATTAAACGCCGATATAATGAACAGGAAATGTAGGACTTCCAGAACCAGAGCAGGTTTTGGTCGAGTTCTGTGGCCTACCTGACCTGCAGTGGTGGAAGGAGTACTCTATATTCTTACTTAAGTCAAAGTGCAGATACAGGATAAAAAATGTACAAAAGTAAAAGTATCTGATAACATTTTTACTTAGGTAAAAGTACAAAAGTATGCATTGTAAAATGTACTTTATACGTAAAAAATAAAAGTATTTAAAAGTTTATTGTGCAGGATTTTTCTAAATCATTTGAATCAAACCAAGGTCTAAAGGAGTAAACCACTAAACCAGGTCAAACACAGGAAGTAAACCGATCTAAACCAGGTCTAAAGGAGTAAACCACTAAACCAGGTCAAACACAGGAAGTAAACAGATCTAAACCAGGTCTAAAAGAGTAAACCACTAAACCAGGTCAAACACAGGAAGTAAACAGATCTAAACCAGGTCTAAAGGAGTAAACCACTAAACCAGGTCAAAAACAGGAAGTAAACAGATCTAAACCAGGTCTAAAGGAGTAAACCACTAAACCAGATCAAACACAGGAAGTAAACAGATCTAAACCAGGTCTAAAGGAGTAAACCACTAAACCAGGTCAAAAACAGGAAGTAAACAGATCTAAACCAGGTCTAAAGGAGTAAACCGCTAAACCAAGTCTACACTGGGACTAAACCAGTTCATCATAGAGCGGTCACTTTGAAAATGAAATACTTTTAACCCAATTTAAAAATGCAGTGGAGTAAAAATGACAGATACAGGCTGAAGCATCCAGTCAATACTGAGAAGGCCAGAACTGGTGGTTAAATGACTTTTTATTGCCGTCCGTGCCGTCATCAACCAACGTAAGAGCACTTTAAAACATACGTTACCTTACGTTACATTTTGACCGTTACAGCTCATTACATCAGTTTCCTTCCATTAGCGTTACCAAAATTACAATAAACATTTCATGTATCTCAAATATATAATTCATTAACTTTACAAACCTTGTTCCCCAATTGACTTACGCTAACCCTTGTAGTTTTTAACCGTGAACCTTTGTAGACTTTATCTTTCGTCTTTTTTCTTCTGTTCAAGCTGATTTCCGTTTCTATGCCTCCCGTTTCTATGGTTACCAAAGCTCAATACCGTAATACTAAAACTTTGTACCATAGATATAATCAAAATAGTGCTAAATTACCCTGCTGGTCTTTACACAGGCTCTAAAATGTAGTGAAGTAAAAGTATTCATCATAAAATGTACTTAAGTAAAGTAAAAGTACCTATGATTTGTACTTTTTACTTTGTTACTTTCCACCACTGCTGACCTGTCCTCTAGAACAGAAATCACTGGTCAAGTCCAGATGTGTCCACCTCTACACGCATGCGTGCCTTGTTTACCTGGTAACCGGTTTAGGGCAAACCAAATGATAGATAGAGTTATGGAAACGTTTTTTAACAATAATAACTTTATTCTGTTAAAAAAAAAAATACATCATTGTGTTCCCATGACAACCAGTACTTCATTTCTTAATCAATAGCTACTGGAATCCACAATTTTGGATCCTTACCCACAATAATCCAGACAAAAGGGAATGCATTCTCCCCGAACCAGGGATTCACTAGTAACAACTTAAATACAGATTAGATAACATAAAGTGAATAAATGCTACATTGGCTGTCAACCAACAAAAAGGATCAAGATTAAATTAAAAATATATACTATGTCTAGGATGTGCTTAACCTCCTCGCAGGCGCAGAGCCAGTTCGATAGTCCCGAATGCTTTGACGCCGTAGTCTGTGAGTTTGCCTTGCGTCATATCTCTGCTCTGGAAGACGAGCCTCTGCTGGTCCACGGGAACTTTCTCTCTGGCGTAAACTTTACTCTTGAAGCTTTGCACGGTCTCATTCGGGTCGATGTCGTAGGCTTTGGTCTGACCCTTTTCATTCTTCAGAAACACCTGGATGGGTGTTGGTTCGACCACCAGAAGGGACACTCTTGAGCCAGATACGAGTCCATAATAACTCAGAGGCTTGGATTCGTCCGTGAGGCATTTGGTCTGCCCGTTGTTAATGACCAGCTTCTGACACTCGGGAGCGACATCCAAATGGCTCTTTATGAGTTGTTTCAGGGAGCCCACAGTGTAGTCCGAGGTCACGTTCAGGGGAACGGACGCCCCATTCAGCATTGTGATGGTGATGTCCATAGCTGCAGGCTGAAAGACAATTAGACCCATTAATAGTTGTAGAGAAATAAAATGTAAATGCTCTAAAACTTACCTTGAGTACAGATGGCAATGATAGACGAATACTCTTCAGTGGTATCCTGTGGGTATTTCCAAATGCTTCTGAGTGCTCTGTTTGTATACACAGCTCAGCTGTTTAGACCCACCCACTGGTCAGATTCGTTTTCCCTTTCTGCAAGTGCCTTCACAGGTTTCAGTTTCTGTTCTCCCAAAGTGATTCTGTGTTTGTTTTGATTATTACAGACAGCAACAGCACTTTTTGGTGTCTAATGGATACTAGTAGCATTGAGTCATGAAAATAGTTGATCATGAAATTTCAGAGCGTGACATAATAAACAAAACAGAAACTATTCTCACAACAGTTTTATTCTCATATATTACAAATAGAAAGTGGGTTGTTTTTGTTACAGATTCGTACATATTTAAAACTCAGAATGTCTGAGCATTGTTGCCCTTTCCTCTCTTTTTGGCAGAGGGATGTTTCCTGTATGAAAAAATAAATGAAAATGATATAACATAATAACATACTCTCTGTTTATCAACCACAAGTTTTGGCTTACCTGGGGGTGCTACAAAATACTCTTCTAATGTGTTTTGAGAGAGCTCAAGTAGTTTGTCAGCAGAGTCCCCTTCTGTTACCACATCCCTCCTCAAGTATAATGCCCTGGAAAAATTATAATAATTATTATAATTTTGTACTTCTTAACCTGTACTGAGCACATTCCAGTTTGGCTTTACCCAAATCTAAAAGCTTCTTGAAAAAGAGTTAAAAAACTAGATGAAAACAAGAATGAAACACAACAAAAGAACAACAAATAAGTGACAATAACAGAACAAAAAAGTGTCAAAAATCGATGAAAATTTGGCCAAAATTGGATCAAAACCCAACAAAAAAGTGATGGGGGGAAAAAAGTCAAAAAGTGACGACAACGCAAGGAAAAAAATCAATTTAGATTAGTTTTTTAGGACTAAGCTTGGCCTATAGTCTGTGACCTTGGGTAAAGCTGAACTGGGGGAAATGCAGTTAAGGCGGAGGTTAAGAGGTTAAGTGTATTCACTCGTATATCATTAGTCATATGGATTCAGTATAACTATTCTCATAATTCATTATAATTATAAAATTCATCAGTCCCACCCACCCAAGTAAAAATGGTATTGCATGTGGTAGAAAAGAGTGTAATATTATTAAGAGTTTTAAAAATGAATAGAAGAAGAAGAACTATTATATAGCGCCTTTCATGGTCACCAAGTGCTTTAAGAACAGTGAACTCATGACAATAAACACACAATTGAGAGGTTTATGAAGTATGGAGTAATTTGCCATATTTTCAAGTATTTTCTTACTTCTACATGCTTTAAACTCTGATGTAATGAATGGGAAATGTACTTCCAGAACCAGAGCAGGTTTTGCGGTGGGTGGTTGCTCCAGTGCCTACCTGTCCTCCAGAACAGAAACCATTGGTTCAACTCCAGAAGTGTCCACAACATGAAGTTGATCAGCAAATCGTATGGCTTTCTCCAAACAGTCCAGTCCCTGTTTGGTTCGGAAATCCACCAAAGCCAATCTCTCCAGTTTGTCCACAAGGTCAGGTAGGACAGCAGTAGGCTGCAAAATACATTTTACAATAAATTTATGAACAAGCCCATACCCCCGTCTTCCTTATTAATGCCCATTTTCTGGCTTTATTAACATATTTATCTATATCAGTGACGTATCACATCTATGACGCATAATAAACAGCATGTTACCGGGGGCAGTTGATCTTCCAGAATCGGTTCCCATGTTGGTGTTTGGGGCACCTACAAAACTATTGTTAGTCGGTCTCTAGATTAGAGATAACTTTGTTGTTGAATTGAAGTGTTTACCTTTGTGAAGCTGTTGTTTCCACGTGAACAGAAAGATTTTGCTAAAAATATGCAATGGCTTTGAGAACAGTGTACACTGTTGTTTGTGCACGCTGGCCATATGTCTTTAGCAAGACTGTGTAACAAAGGTCGAGTTATTCGCTCAAATGTTCGCATTTTTACAAATCAAATTGGCTCAACTATCATTCTGAACGAGCGGTATTTTTTGTTGTCACTAATGTTTTTTTAATATAAGAATTGCACCGTATCTTATTGACAAGCTTACTTTCCGGGTAGCAGTCTGCTTAGCAATGTTGTTAGCAATGGAGGAAAAAGAACCAAGAGCGCAAGATGGTTCATTCACTTCCTGCTTTGCTTTTCCGTCCTACTCAAGTCCTACCTTAGTCAGGTTTTGTGTAAAATGGGCACCAATGCACCACGGTCTTATGGTATTTACTTCCATTATCTATCGATAGCTTGGCAAGTACAAAACACGGCGCTTTCATTGTAACAGCGTCATAAAAACGATCACGACTGCGCGGGGCATTAACTATTTCAAAGCTTAATGGAAACACATGTGCACGAGCGCCCGGATAGCTCAGTCGGTAGAGCATCAGACTTTTAATCTGAGGGTCCAGGGTTCAAGTCCCTGTTCGGGCGTATGTTTTTATCATTCTTTTTTTCTCTTCCCATAATGCACTTTAATGTAATAAACACACGTCACATTGTTTTGGAAAAATAATGGTTATTCCATTTTTGTTTTTATTGTGAAAACATATACCATTCAATATATATTATATAATTTGATTGTTTTAGTACACAATATTTAGGCTATCTGGCACGAAAGAAAAATACAGTACATAGAAAGCAGCATTTGACTATGGAGCCGAATAAAAAAACAAAAACAAACATTCCAATAATTAAACAAACACTTTCTGACATTGCCATATAAGCATTACAAACACCATTTGGAAGCTAATCAAAACATTCAAAAACGCTTCAAGAGTATAAATTGTTTTTAAATGAAGCAACACAAATGTATGGACTTTTCAAGGATGACCACATTATTTAATAATTCTATAATTGGAAAATAAAATAGTTACAGCAAGGAGATCCATGCAAATAGGTTTAGTTGTCATAAATTAATTAAAACATCTTCTCTAATGTAAACTGCTCAGACCTTTCTTACACACATACATTTAAATAACGTTTAAATAAAAACTATTTTGGACACATTTCCACAATAATATTTAGGCCTCAATTAAACATAACAAACAGGTAATAGACAATACTGGACACAAGGAAATGAGTAAAGTGCACAATTTACAATGGCAAAGACTTTAAATTATAATTATGCTTGTTGCAAATCTCTGATCAAACATTCATTCACATTCAAGTCCCTTGAATAGCAGGATAGGTACAGAGATTACTTTATTCAATTCAGACATTTTTCCCAATGCAAAGTAGGCTACAGGTACGTACTGTTTGGCAGACAAAGCAAAGACACTGAAAACACAGTTGTTTAATCACAGTAGGTGCTGTAATGTAATGTACTGTTGACTAAGATTAAGTAAGATTTTACGAGAGATATGAATTCACTTTGGCTCTGTGTCCTATGTTATAACACACACAGTAAAATGATTTGGATAAAAAGTTAACATTCAATATCTGGGTAACAGAGAATGACTAATATTTAAAAATGTTTACTTTTTAATGTATTAAAATAATCATTATAAAGTAGCATCTCGTGATTTTGTTTCATAAATATAATCTCTGGTTGAATTCATCTCTGCATTTTGGCGAGAAACTAAAACTCTCTAAAACAGTAAGTGCTCTCAGATAGAGCTAGACACTTGCAGGATTTTTTTTTTTCTTTGTCCCCTGAATGTACAGTATGAAGCAGGTTACACACCATTTGACGACACCTACAGCCGAATGGTTAAAGCCAGGAAGATTAATAGCAGCAAAACCGGTGAGGAGAAATGCGTGGTGTGGTGCGTGTTTGCTTTTGTCTTTATACTGTATATGCGTCAACGTTGTGCTGCTACAGTTGGAAGTTACGGACGCCATAATCAAGGACGGACGCCATAATCACTTGTTCTCAATCAACAACTGCACTTTACACACCAGGTCTCGAGCCAAGGTCAAAATCTGCTTGATGTTGTGGTGCTCAGCCATTTCTGAAAGAGAAGATACAAGTCATCTTTTTATAAATAACACATTTGATTAAGTTACACAAGAGACGGTGTTACTAAGGGCGCTCTGTACAGCACACACATACAGTTATTAGGTTACGGAGAAGGGAGAAATGCTGTAAAGGCATTCACAGCCACAATATCTTTTCTCACCATTGAAGAATTTAATAATGTCTGTGAAGTCCATGTTATTCTCCAGGATGATGTCTCTGTAGATTTCCACCAGCGCCAGAGCAATGAAGAGGACAAAATGACTGGACGAGACACACTTCGCCGCCCAGATAGTCTCCCAGACCGAGAACACGTCATCATATACCAGCTCTGAAATACAAAAACGGGGCTGGGTACCGTCATAATACTCTGAGGTTTTGGAAAGAATTCATGAATATTATCCTTTGGTTTTAGATAAAGATTAATGCTGCAGAGGTACCTGAAAACCAAGTATTGTTTAGGGTTGAAATACAGCCTTAGCCCAAGTTTTCATGATAAATGTGATTATATTTAAATCAAGTTGCCTTAAGAATGTGAAGTCCTACCTCTTTTGAAGTCAAGGAGGAACCAGCGGTAGCAGAAGTAGAAGTGGGTGTAATCTCCATTCTGGTGCATTAGCTCAAACAGCTCAGAGTCCAAGATCTACAATTAATAAAAAAGCTTATTTATTACCTGTGAACGCATTTTTATATTGCACTTTACATAACTTTCCATATTATGCATTATATGGGCTTTATTAAAAATACTTAGCACAACATAGTACTGGTAATGCGCATTTTAAAACTTGTATATTCTTATTTAAAGTGAAAGCAGGTGAAAGTAATTGTGACGTGTTTAATTAAGCGAAACAGCCAGTTGTTAGCAAGACATTATGTGTAGTGGAGGCACTAAGAGCTCCAGAATCATAACAAATAATAATTGATTAAATTATTAAAATGATTACTTTAAAAACAAATAGCGCCACCTTGTGAAATCAGCAGGTGGAGGAGCAAAAAAGTCTGGAGCTCTTGAAAGGAGATGGTTTGAATGCGGAGGATTACTCGGTACATGAATGAAACATGTTTTTTTCTTTTTCAGGCGCATCATTGATTGATTGATTGATTGGATTTATTTGAGTGATTATTTACATTAACATAGTGGCAGAAAATAAATAAATTAACAAAAACTCAAAAGGAGTAGGCCAAAGCAAGAAAGCTTCGGCCTACTTGCTTATAATGATTGATAAATGTCAATCATTATAATTGACCTTTATTTAACCAGGATAGTCCCACTGAGGTTAAGAACCTATTGCACATGTTTTTTAGTGGTAGAGGACACCTACAGGGAGAACATGCAAACTCCACACAGTAGGAATTGAACCCGGTACCTTCTAGCTGTGAGGCACGAGCACTAACCACTGCGCCAATGGCTCAAAAAGATGATTTACGTAATAGGATTTTAATGCTTTTCCTCAATAACCTGGATCAGAGAGCGCATGTTGGCGAAGTGCGTATCCATGGCTCCTCCGTGCGGAAAGTTTTGATTCATTCTTTTCATGAGCTCCGTGAAGCAACTAAAGGCCAAGGCTTCTGCAGAGAAGGAGAAAAAAAACACAGGAAATGGTGTCACACGAGTGGGCAAACAGCGGCATTGTTTTACCAAGAATATCTGTAAAAAATGTCACAGACTAAAGTCAATAGCGAATGATTCAGCCATGACTCACCGTCGTCCAGAATGACGAGGAGAGGCGCCAGGAGGTCGCACATGCCCTGCACATAGCCGATATCCAGATGCCTCCAGATATAGCTGCAGACACATACGAGCTTTTACATGTCAATCCGAGTCCATAATTACAGATAGATACCGTAGGGACAGATAGAAAGATTGATAAATCAAAATAGATAGATCCTAAAATCGTTTTCACATAGAGATAGATAGAGTAAATGAAGTGCAAATGGCCAAATCTAGAAAAATATTGTTGTTAAAAGACCATCAAACTAAAATATTTGAGAATGAATGGGACCCCGAAACTCGCACTTCCTCTCAACCACCGCTACTATACTGTAATACTATGAACATGCAGTGTCACACATGACAGTCTAATGGAAATAAGCTATTATACTGTCATGGCCATGTAACGTATTTGGGCGACTGTGAGTGAAAGATCATTTGGACGGTGCAATGAACAGCAAAAATCAGCTTGCACACGGGGGGGGGGGGGGGGGGGGGGGCTGCTCGGCTCCGTATGTTTGTGTCTGTTTTGTGTTTTATGTCGATCTAATAAAACCAACATGTGTAGTGGCGAGTGGACGATTGTTTCTGATGTCTTTGAGAAATGTCCCGTGTCTGTACAGTGTCCTCGTATGTGTGGTGATACGGAGCTGCTGAAAACAAATTAATATTTTCTGTCTGTCTGTCTGTCTATGTATAGTACTGTAATAAAGTCCTCTCATTCAAAAAAGAAGAAGAGAAACAGGATGGAACGGAAAAATTATAAAACTATAAAATGTGCACATATTTCATATTAATAAGAATTAGACCATTATTTAGACGTTAAAGTTTTGATATAACTAAGAGCCTTGTATCACATTAAAACTCTATTTACCTACATTATATCTAATATGAATTTTCTTTTTTTTCTTCTTTTTGTGATAATGTAAATATGGTATACGCACTGTAAATAATAGCTCAAATAAATAAATAAATAAAAATAAATAAAAAATTAATACATGGGATACTGTATAATTGCCTTATTAAACTATGTTATTCGTATTTTGGCCAGCCAAGGACCCAAATACGCAGAATAAAGAGTCACATACATCAGTTAATAAGAAGATCGTGTCATGGTACATAAACTTTGCACATTAACATTTTAATTGCGCAGAAATCTCATCACCTGCACATGATGTTGCGCAGCTTCTCCAGATTGGCCGGTGTAAAGTACCAATAATTCCTGTCACAGCGCTGGACATCTTTATCAATGCGGTGAAGATTGAGTGTGTACAAATCCAAAAGCTCTTGCTGAAAAACATGGTGAGAACAACTGCAGTTATCACATCGTCTTATCGTTGATCAGGTAATGTTTTTAAAGTGTGCCTACTGAGAACGGGCTTCCTGTGGATACGTCTGTGTTCTTTTCCTTATCGATCTCTTCTGGGCCATCGTCAAAGCGCGGGCAAAGGCTCTCCATCTCTGGCTCGTCGGACAGTATGGACTCTGTTCCCTCAGGACTGGGCTTCTCCTCCACATCCTCTGCACCGCACCCCGTCCCACTCCAGGGCACCACTTTGGCTTTGGAGATCTCCTCCATCTCTATGGCCGAGGGTGACTCATCAGACTCGGTGGTGGGTTGAAGTTCGTTGTAGGCGGTCCCTGATTGTGGCATCTGTGACTCTGTGGTTAAAACGAGGCCTATTTTCTCCTCTGCTTCTTTCTCAGCAGGATTGTCCGCTCCCGTGTTGGATTCAATGACCAGCTCTGACGCCTCTATAATGGCATTGGCTGATTCCTCTGTTCTCATTTTACCTTCATTACTGCCTTTTGCGTCATTTGTAATTTCTTTTCGGGCGTCCAACTCTTGACTCTCCAACTGTGACTTCTCTTCCTCTTCTTTGCTTTTTGCCTGAGCGTCTTCTGCATCTTGTGGTCTGCCAGGACTTAGCGGAGCTTGCGCTTGGGCGCTGTCCTCAGTGCTGAGCGAGCCATCGGACAAGCCGGAGGTAACTGAGAAATTACGCGAGGAGGGGTGTCCCGAATCCGGAGAGCTCGTCCCGTTCTGCAGCGCCCCGTTGGCCACCTTCTGTAGTGACAGTTTGGGCTCTTCACTCTTGGGCTCAGTTTCAATCTGCTCCACCTCCTCCACGGACTCAAAGACCTGAAAGAAAGAGCCAAAGGGAAGCAGGCTACTCCAGGGGAAGGGATGGGAGGATGTGAGAGACTGGCCGGAGAGAGAGAGTGCAGGGAGGAGCATTGGTTTGACATTTTGAGAGACAGAGATATGATTGTTAATGGTAAAAATGACAAACAAGTCCTGAGGCCCTTTCACACATTCTCTAGTGAAAAACAATAAGAATAAAAAAAAGAAAGAAAAAGGTTTTTGTTCTACTTGCACCATGTGGTTCACTGACTTAACAGTTTAGCCACATGCGAAAAAAGTTTATTCTGCACTAGACTTAGTATTTATCTTCTGAAATAAGGAATTTGAGACTACACACTTGGATAAATCCACTGTATATGCTGATATTGTCACACCATAGTTGCTGCGTTACTATGGTTTAGTTATAAGAAGTCAGATTATATTTTATCTATTATATGAAACTGTTTGTGTGAAAGGGGCTCATATGGTGTTAACACCAGTCTTTTGAGACCTGATACCTGTGTGCTGTTGCTGGAGTCACTCTGCAGACGAGCCAGACTCTGCCTGTCGGAGCTCTGGGAGGACTGCAATAAATACAATATTCAGGAATTAGTCTTAGTGCTTTTTTAAGCTTTCCAGTCTCCCGCTTTATTCATTGACTAAAGCCCCTCGCACCACATTCATATATTATCTAATATTATATTTATGACTGTGGCACAGAACAACAACAGATAATAATTCAAACTGTTTAGCCCTGCAGACATAAATAAACGAGAAACATAGTGAATTAGTTTGTGTTTACCTCGTTGCTCACAGTGGAGTCATGATGCACGATCCTCTGGCTGGAGCTGTCCATGCTTGCCCCGGAGGTGGAGCATTTGGCTAAAGCTACAGCGTGCTGCTCCTTCTCCCTCTGACGGATGATCTCCTCACAGCTCTGCCACTCGTGCATCGTCTGCTGGTAACAGAGCTGCACCTGCTCGTCCACCTGAGGGGTCAACAATTCCAGATGATGAAAAATGGAAAAAAAAAGATTTTTTCCCCCACATATTTACCCTTTATTTTCAATTTGATTTTCTTCATACGAAACAGAAAATAAACAGTTAAAACTTGTACTAATAAATAGCAGCTGTAGAGAAGGAAAGCTCTTTAAATGATCCTCACCCAAAAACAAAAACAGTGCTTTCCACTCCAGTACCATCCATCCATCCATCCATCCATTTTCTTCCGCTTTATCCGGGGCCGGGTCGCGGGGGCAGCAGTCTCAGCAGAGATGCCCAGACTTCCCGATCCACGCACACCTCCTCCAGCTGTTCTGGGGGGACCCCGAGACGACACCAGGCCAGCTCGGAGACATAGTCCCACCAGCGTGTCCTGGGCCTTCCACGAGGCCTCTTCCCAGTGGGACATGCCTGGAACACCTCCCGAGGGAGGCGACCAGGAGGCATCCGGAACAGATGCCCTAGCCACCTCAGCTGGCTCCTTTCGACATGGAGGAGTAGCGACTCTACTCCGAGCTCCTCCCGGGTAACTGAGCTCCTCACCCGATCTCGGAGGGTGCGCCCAGCCACCCTGCGGAGGAAACTCATTTCGGCCGCTTGTATTCGCGATCTTGTCCTTTCGGTCATTACCCAAATCTCATGACCATAGGTGAGGGTGGGAACGTAGATCGATCGGTAAATCGAGAGCTTCGCCCCCTGACTCAGCTCCCTCTTCACCACAACGGTCCGATACAGCGACCGCATCACTGCTGACGCCGCACCGATCCGTCTACCGATCTCACGCTCCATCCGTCCCTCACTCGTGAACATGACCCCGAGATACTTGAACTCCTCCACTTGGGGCAAGGACTCCCCACCGACCTGAAGCGGGAGAACCACCTTTTTCCAGTGGAGAACCATGGCCTCAGATTTGGAGGTGCTGATCCTCATCCCGCCCGCTTCACACTCGGCTGCAAACCGCCCCAGTGCGCGCTGGAGGTCCTGATTTGATGAAGCCAACAGAACAACATCGTCTGCAAAGAGCAGAGATGATATTCTGAGGTTCCCAAACCGGACACCCTCCGGCCCCTGGCTGCGCCTAGAAATTCTGTCCATATAGGTAATGAACAGAACCGGTGACAAAGGGCAGCCCTGCCGGAGACCAACACGCACCGGGAACAGGTCTGACTTACTGCCGGCAATGCGAACCAAGCTCCTGCTGCGGTCATACAGGGAACGGACAGCCCTTAGTAGAGGGCCACGGACCCCATACTCCCGGAGCACCCCCCACAGGGCACCACGAGGGACACGGTCGAACGCTTTCTCCAGATCCACAAAACACATGTGGACTGGTTGGGCGAACTCCCACAAACCCTCGAGCACCCGATGAAGGGTATAGAGCTGGTCCAGTGTTCCACGACCGGGACGAAAACCGCATTGTTCCTCCTGGATCCGAGGTTCGACTATTGGCCGAATCCTCCTCTCCAGCACCCTGGAATAGACCTTACCAGGGAGGCTGAGGAGTGTGATCCCTCTGTAATTGGAGCACACCCTCCGATCCCCCTTCTTGAAGAGAGGGACCACCACCCCGGTCTGCCAATCCAGAGGCACTGTCCCCGACCGCCACGCGATGTTGCAGAGACGTGTCAGCCAAGACAGCCCTACAACATCCAGAGACTTAAGGTACTCAGGACGAATCTCATCCACCCCTGGGGCCTTGCCACCGAGGAGCTTTCTAACCACCTCGGTGACTTCAGCCTGGGTGATGGACGAGCCCCCCTCCGAGTCCCCAGCCTCTGCTTCCTCATCGGAAGACGTAACGGTGGGATTGAGGAGATCCTCGAAGTACTCCTTCCACCGCCCGACCACATCCCCAGTCGAGGTCAGCAGCCCCCCACCCACACTGTAAACAGTGTTGGTGGAGCACTGCTTCCCCCTCCTGAGGCGCCGGATGGTTTGCCAGAATCTCTTCGAGGCCGACCGATAGTCCTCCTCCATGGCTTCTCCAAACTCCTCCCAAACCCGAGTTTTTGCCTCTGCGACTGCACGAGCTGCAGCACGCTTGGCCTGCCGGTACCTCTCAGCTCCAGTACCATTGAACACATTAAAAAATCCATTACTGCTGCATTTTGGAGTAAACACATAACACAGACAGCTGCAAAGCTTCAGACAGAAAACTGAGAGAGGCCAGAGTTGAGATTGCGATTTGGATTACATTTCAATTAACTATTATTTTATTCAGGCGTCTCCAAACGTATTCACCCCATGAGCAACTTAACAAAATAGCAAATATCTGCCTATGCTTTGAGAATAACTGAGCAACAATGGGACTAAGGCAGGGGACACACTGAAGAGTTACGCGCCAGAGCCATTTCACACAATTAATTTAGGTTCCTTTAAATACTTTCTAAATGTTTGCAGATTCAATAATTTGAAACACATGACAGTGATCAAATTTGACTCAGCAAGTTTATGCAGAAACGTAAAAAGCCTTTGGAGAGCCACAAGGAAAGGCATGGAGAGCTACAGTGTCAGATTCTATGTATCTATCCATCCATCCATCCATCCATCCATCCATCCACGTGGTTGGATACACATGATGAGCCTTTTCGGAAACATGTTTTATTTGACATTTGAGAATTTTTTTTTTTTTACAACCATCTATAATGGAAAACAGAACGTAAGCAATTTGGGATATCTGATCAGAAACTAATTTCGTTTTTGCTCGTCCTGTGGTCTGTTGACAACTTTCACGCTCCTTTGAATCAACAGCATATTTGTTGACACAATAGTAAGAAAAATCCTCCTTCCCTTAATGTTCAGTAAATCAGTAATTCATACAGAGGGAGTGCACTATGACTGTTGTGCTTTTAGTAACAGCATTTGAACAGATATTAGTCATAATGGTCAAAACACCTTAGCAGTACTTTCTATGATTTTGTTTTTCTTTTCTTTTGTTGCCTGTCCTGCATCTCAATCTCATCCCATTTGCCTGAAAACAACCAACACAAAAAAAGGTTGTTCCTCTTAATACTTTCACATATTCGAGTGCGTTCAACATGATCAACGCAATCCTTCGGTGCACAAAGAGAAAATGAATGAATGTAACTCAAAACATGTGGGTTGCTTTCACACTATCGCACTTGCAAATGTCGAAAACCTCTGAGGAGCTACTTGGAGAACAACAGGTTGGAGACCGGAGACCGACGGCGAAACAGAATGAGTAATGGGAGTAAATTTACAAACCTCTTTTCTTTCATCTTCAGTCATTCCGAATTGATAATGGCCCAAGAGGAAAGGCCACACTTCTTTGCGCAGGGAGGGCTCTACACCGCCATAATACACCAGGCGCTGCAGCTCCTTCTCCTCATAGGACTGCAAAAAAAACAGAACATGAATTTAAAAAGAATAAATGCACTGTTGCATTACTAAAGGATGATTCCCATTTATAATACAGATAAAAGCATCTATTTTCTCTTTTACTCTTTTATTACGAGCATTACAAGGTGACTGCAAAACTGTAATTAGTTTCAGAACAGAAAAACACACCGCAGTCAAGCGTTCAAAGGGCTTATTTATCTAAAGGGATTGTGTTGTGAAAGAAATACAGTGGTTATAATAAACAGCTCGACCATTTTGTCATCAAACGCGATACTTTTTAAAATTGGAATAAGACTCGTGCCTGCTTAATATGCAGTAATTACCATCCAAAGTAAGTGCAGATACGGGGATTGACAGGGCCATTAGTCGTGCTTCACGCACAAAGCAGGGGAACTAATGGAGCGAGCAGGCGGTTAATATGGATGAGGGGGCAGGGAGGGTTCTGCGCCGGACCCGCGTGGCTGTAATACACCGGGGAGGTAGATTGAGAGCTTACAGTAGAGCTTTGTAGAAAGGTCTGCCACACTTCCCCCGTGAGCCCGTGGCAGGCGTCGTGCGGCACAGACGGGTCCACGATGGTGTGATTGACGAGGGCCGAGAGGTGTGTGCGCACAGTGGAGAGATGACGGCAGTAGGCGAGCCCTGAACGGCGACAACAAAAAACATCGCAAGTCAGGCGGCCCCATAAGAAAACAACACGGATATTAAACAGCATTATATAAAGGAGAGTGCGAGGGAATACGTACAGCCGTAAAATGCCCGGGAAATTATTTGATACTTCATGTTGTCGCAAAGCATCTTCAGAGGAGTCCTGATGGTTAGAAACATGTTTGTTGTTTCAGATAAATAATTAACACCAAACGTCACCAAAGGAATTTTAACGTGTTGGGAAATTCATTAAAATATATAAAAAAAAAAAAATCCTTCAAACCACTGTAAAAGAGTAGCAATGTCTCATCATTTGAACCATGTATGCCAATCTGTGTGTCAACGTGTGCTTCCATCTTCATCCTCCCGTCCTATTCAGTCCATATCTACAGTTATTATCACCTAATATCCAAACACTGTTGTGGGCGGCGTGGAGCTAAATGTCACACTTTTTTTTTAGGTAATTGCAGTTTTCCCTTTGTCTTTGTTTGCACTGTCATTGTCATCGTGTGTTTCCTTTCGAGTCGGTCACCGCACTCTGCTCACCTCTCGTGGTTGCATCCTTTGGACAGGGTCCCCTCCGAGAAACCGCCCTGGGAGCAAGAGGGGCAGGAGGACTTCCGGAGTGAGGGGTGCCACATCGTCGCCTCCCGGTCCATTAGTTCAGGAGGTGGAGCTACAGATACAGCACGGGCGATTTAACTGTGTGAAACTAAAATCGTCCTGAGTGAGGTGACATTATGCAGATTAGGGATGCACAATAGACGTGTTTTTTTTATAGTTCTTAACCGCTTAACCCCCGCCTTAACCGAGTGCATTTTCTCCAGTTCAGCTTTGGCCAAATCTAAACGGTCACAGCCTATAAGCCAGTGTAATGCCTCATTTGAAAGCTAAGACCCACACAATGTATTTAAATTGATATTTTTCCTTGCGTTGTTGCTGCGTTGTAGTCACTTTTTTGACATTTCTTTTCAATGCTTTTCCGTCACATTTTTGCCACTGTTCTGTTACTCTTTTGTGGCTTTTTTTGTAACATATTTGCAGGTTTTTTTGTTGTCACTTTTTCATCTCTTTTTGTCACTTTTTCGTTGGTCTTTTGTGGTGTTTTTGTTGCTTTTTTGTCACACATTTTTGTCACTTTTTCCATTGCTTTTTTGCCAATTTTCTGATGGCCTTTAGTTGCTTTTTTGTTGCATTTTTATCACGGTTTTTTTGCTCTTTTGTTGCGTTATAATCATAATTTTTCGTCTCCTTTTTGTCACTCTTTTCAAGGAGCTTTTATATTTGTGTAGAGTCAAACTGGAGAAAATGTGCCCGGTTCAGGCGGGGGTTAAGAGATTAATTGCTTTTGCTGGCAACGGTCCTAATTTTTCAACACTTGAAACCCATGTATAAAATTATTATTATGAAATACTTGCAAACTATTTTCCTACACCCACAGTGAAAAACGCAGTCACACAAATACATACATACAAATACCATCAGCCTGAACCACCACAAGCACAAAACGAACATATTGTCCTTTACGTGGAGTTTGCAGCCACATCTTTATTTATCAAGATGGGGCAAAATTACATCAGCCTAATAATGTGTAACTTGTCAGGACTTTTATTAGTCCCATGGAAAGTAAATCCTCTTCAGCAACAGGGCTCGCACACGCCCACAAAACAAACATGCCAATGCCAGTATAGCACACACAAAAAGCTAAGTAAAGCTTTATCTGGTATCTGGTACTTACAATACACTTAAACATTGAAAAAAGGGATACTACAAATAGATATAAAGACACTTCACGAACAAATAAAAAATAGAAATTGGGAATGGATGTATTTTAGTAATTCAAATTCGATTAATAATACAAAAGGCCAGTGTGTGTTCATTCATTAATAGTTATGTGTTTCGGTCTTCTGTTGTGTTGTACCTGTACTGTGCTTAATTAAACACTAAAGAAAACACGTCAGCTTAACAAGGGCTTTTATCGATTTGCTGGCCATAATCCATCAGTCACAGGTCCATCACTTAAAGGTTACTGTGCTGAAACGCGGAGTCGGAAGGTAATTCTTCGAACTGGCAGCGGAGTGGGCATGGACTTAATAGCAGACGGCATCAATAAGTGTCGCCCGTGGCAGAAAGAGGCTGAAATGGTTATTAAGTGTGGGTGATTACATGGAGAGGTTGAGGCGGGCGGAAAAAGAGCTAAAGGGAAGCGCAATGGGGGCGTGTTTAGTGCTGTTTCCACACAGCAAGGATGCAAGACCTTTCTGTGTCAAGTTTACAACTTCTCCCCGTGGCCGTGTAGGTTTTGGTCCGCAAAACGATTACAAAACTATAATGAAATACATAAGTCGACAAAATTAAGATTGGATGGGAACAATCGGTGTCTCGACAAGTTTTGGGGGAAGGACTGTCTCCTGAGTCGAAAGGAGAGGGAGAGAATCAGATGTGGAAGATGGGAACAATCACAGGAACATACAAGGAGCAAAAATTTGGTGAAGAAAAAATTTGGTTGGCACACTTTCATTCAGAAAATAAAGAAATAGGTCAAAGGATAATGGTATTTATTTCTGCATTAATAAATAAATGCAGAAATAAATGAGATACTGAATAAATGCAAACAAAAATAATTATAATTCTTTGTCATTTAATAACTAATATATATATATACTGAGAAGTATTAAATGTATTTATTTTTATGTCCCATCCATCCATTTTCTTCCACTTGTCCGTTGCCGGGTCGTGGGGGAAGCTGTTGGAGCTGCCCAAGTCACATTGCACCAGCCCCTATGGCTCCTCCTGCAGGTGGTGGGTACACAGAAGGACGGCCTCATGGTTCTAACCGGGCCTGTTGGTCTCTCATAAGGGGCTTCTGAACCGCTCTTTGTCTGACCTGTCACCTAGGACCTGTTTGCCATGGGAGACCCTACCAGGGGAACGAAGCCCCAAACAACAGAGCTCCATTTTCGTTCATATTTTTATTTATTTTTGCTTCAGCATTTAGGCAGCAAATAATAATTATAATAATTAATTTCTTAATGTCAACCCACAAGCAGCATGTTGATTAAAAATACAATATTTTTATTTCAGCGTTTACAGTGATATTTTAATTATTATTTGACAATATATTTATTTATTAATTTATTTATCATTTTGGAAGTTTTGGTCCCCCATACTAACAAAAAAACGTATACAAATCTAACTTCTTAACTAAAGGTATCATTTGATTGTACTGATTGCATAAACAACACTCACCAAACTCAGACTGACTGTTGGGGAACAGGAGGCGGAAGACATAATCAGTGGCTTCATCTTCCTCTTTGTCCGACACCGAGTCTGTGGAGCCCTGAGGAATCCTCTTCTTCAGCTTGGGGAACACTTTTCCCTGCATCAAATTCAAATCCACTTAATTGATATCATATCTTTATAAAGATATACAGTTTCCCAAGTGCCACACAAAGATAAACCTTTAAAACAAATATTTCTCTATTTACTATCACCAGTCGTCATTATAATTACAAAACCCAGTGAAAAAATCAATAATACTTATAAGGCACAATAATCTAAACTAAAACAATTAACAACATAATACAACTAAAATATAACTTAAGAGACTACAGCGTCAAGAGAAAAACTGCATTTAAAATAACCCAAGTGACGCATTGAACTGACGTTATTAGTTCAAACTGGTGTGGGTGGATTTCCAGGTTATTTGCAGATCTAGCGCTAGTCCTGAAATACACACATTGATTCTTGGAGACAGTGCAAGGCATTCATCAGCATCACAGCAACAAAAGCACCAGCCACCCACAATGCTTTAAAAAAAATACCCAGTCTATGGATTTATTGATCTGACAGCCATAGGTTAAAGTCCCTCATCCGAGTAAACCACGTTTTTCTGTAATTTGTGTTTTGTCTTCTGGGTCTGTGGTGCTGAAGGTGAGCAGAAATAATGGCAATTTTGTGCTGACCTTTCCCCTTTGAGACCAGAGAGGAGGGTCCAGCTGTCCATGTGGAAGCAGGCCATTTTCCAAGCACGACAGGAACTGGAGCAGGTGACCTCCTCGGGGGAAGCGCAGAGGGGGTCTTTGGATCCCGTCCTGACTGACCAGCACCACGGTCCCACCGCTGTCAACTACATCCAGATCAAGTGACTATTATTGGTTAAAGTGGGTACAGAAGTCTTTAGACCTCAAAGAATAATTTAAATTTTATTATGTGACAGTCTGATGCTCAAGACATTTTTAAATTTACAGATATCAACTTGACATTTTTGCTGTAGATTACTGGCATAAATATGAGAAATATAAATAAATGTATTGCAGTCATTTTATGTTTTCATGTAAAAACAAGGTGTTTTATGGCTAAAAAGGCCCAAAATGTCCCATTATTTCACCGAGTTACATTCAAATATAAGGTTTTATTTGATTGATATATGAGTTACCAAGACCCTTTCAGAGGGGAATTCGGATATCTTGTTTAGTTTTAAAATAAGCAGGTTTTTTTCGCCTTATTTTTTTTACATTAAAAACTCAATAAATCAGGCTAGGAATTAGATATTAAAAAATCCGTCTACGATTTGTTTCTAAATATTGTTCAGTCCAACGCAGGAAAGTCTTTAGGAGCTTCTGACGTGGAGATAGTGTTGCCACAATGAAAGAAAAATGCATTTTGAGATAAAGGCCTTTGAAATTAAGTTTTCCCATATAAATCTATGGGGAATAATTGAATCTGTGCAATATTTAAACATGATATTGTGATGATTATGTATATTTTTTGTTTCCAGGTGAAAGGCCCAAAACCTGAAAACTGAAGTATCTGTAGTGTCTCCCCTTATGTTTCCATTTGTTAAATGCTACCCTTATTATCCTACACAATCCTATCCTACACAATCCTATACTAATACATTAAATTAAAAAAAAAAGTTTTATAATGACCTAATTCTTTAAGGTCTACTGTAGACAACAACTGCAGACCCAATGCATTGGTCTCAGTCATAGTTCTGTTGTTTTTGAATGGTCCTAAAAGTATCAGGGTGTGGAAAATTGTCATGCTTGCCAATATATGCCTCTATATAAGCCTGCAGATTTTTAAGGAAAAAAATGCAACATGATAATTTTCTGTATCAGACTATAAAGGGGTATGAATACTTATTGAACCCACTGTATACTGAGAAGAAAGTGATCAGACTCACTTTGTTGATGACAGTGCAAATACACAATCTCCTCAAGAGGAATTGTCATGGCGTAGTCCCAGTAAACACTGAAAACATAGATGAAATAATGCATAACATTATGGAGGAATATCAAAGGACGGAGGGTAAGTGTGCCCTTTGTGCAGCTTCAAAGCCTGCAGAAATGGGTTGCATCACAAAGGGCATCCAGCATAAAATGTTAAATCAATATGAATATCACATTCACTGCACATTAGGACAGTTGTTCTCGACTGGTGTAGCTTTGGGACCGGCCCTCTGCTTATGTCGGAGCATTGAGTTACCTTGTGTATGAAATGCACTGTATAAATAAACATGCCTTTTGGGGACCCACTTTTAGGCCCGTGTGCAGTGGTTCTCAACCATTGGCAGGGATGAAAAAGAAATAAGGAAACGACAGGAAAGGCATTTTTTTGGTCGTCGTTGTTGTTGTTGATTAAAATCTTAAAGAACATTTCTACCAGCGCTAATAAACAGCACACTAAGCCAGTCCTAATGAAATAATCAATTTTTTGGTGAGAGTAACCATGCACACGCTGGAACATAACACAGTTTGCCGGTCTGAAAGATGTCTTAGTCAATAAGCCATCTGCTGGCGGCTGCCGGGCTGGAAATAAACCCATCGAGATCTGCAGAAGAGGGAGCCGCGCATAAACACACTGCATTATTCAGCAACAGCCCAGAGTAACACCAACAACGGAGCCAGGGAGGAGGCACATTAGACTTTAAATATGGGCGTAGGAAGCACAAGGCACCTGCGCTCGTAGTCCAAGTCCCCGACTGAGCCGTTCATGAGCTGGTTGGGTGTCCACTTCAGAGTCATCAGGTCTGCAGTCTGGTGCAACGAGAGGTAACCCGGGATAGCCTCCATGTCGTCTCGCTGAAAGATATCGGATAGAAAAAATACTTGCCGTTAAGTTGCAAAATTAAGCATAAGAATTAGATTGACAAAACAATAAGATGTAATGTGAAGTCTGTAGTTATTCATTAGGCTGCCATCACATCCTTTTTACTTGACTAACTTTATAGTTAAAGACAATAGGATGAAAGGAGGAGCATGCTTTTTCATAATCAAAACTAGAGATGTACTGTTGTCTTTGCTGGTGGATCGGACACAATAAATCAGATAAGAACTGGTAGGATGAGCGGGAGAGTTACCGGTTGCACGAGCACATTGTTTTTGCCAAAGAGGAGCGTGGCCCTGCTGTTTTGATGCAGTGACTCGACATATTCACGAGCTGAGGGCGAGGGGGAGGGGCGCTCGTCCATGCTGCTGCTCGAGTGGCGCTTCTGGATCTAGACAATTCAAACAAATCGAATCAAATCACCGGTACATCGATGCTCAACGGAGGCCTTTATCCACACGATCACTCACAACACGCCCTGGATTTGAAAGCTCTCCACTCACTCGGCATAAACAAAAGAAAAAAGAATGCATGCAGTTTGTTTGTAGTTGTTCCACAATTAATCATGCAACTTGGCTTGGTGCAGTATTCAAGGGTTTCAGTCACATCATTTTTTTCCTGTATCGCCATTTGTAAGACTTTTGACCACTCTAAGGTAGAATATCTCATTTTGCTGTTATTTGGCTATGGCCACAATCCAAATATTTCACTTGAGACTCCTGGGTATACAGAAAGTGTTACATATGATTTAATGAACCATCCATCCATTTTCTTCCGCTTTATCAGGGGCCGGGTCGCGGGGGCAGCAGTCTCAGCAGAGATGCCCAGACTTCCCGATCCACGCACACCTCCTCCAGCTGTTCTGGGGGGACCCCGAGGCGACACCAGGCCAGCTCAGAGACATAGTCCCACCAGCGTGTCCTGGGCCTTCCACGAGGCCTCCTCCCAATAGGACATGCCTGGAACACCTCCCGAGGGAGGCGACCAGGAGGCATCCGGAACAGATGCCCTAGCCACCTCAGCTGGCTCCTTTCGACGTGGAGGAGCAGCGACTCTACTCCAAGCTCCTCCCGGGTAACTGAGCTCCTCACCCGCATAATGAATCATATTAAACAAAAAAAACAAAAAACTGTGGCAAACAGAAAAGAGATAGATAACCCATTTCTGTACTCCGTATTCTCCAACTGGGCCAATAGTTTTGAAAGATGATTCATAAAATTGCCAAAACAATAACAGTCGTTTTGATTTTATGAAGTGCTAACAACTATGCAATCCTTTAGAAAAAGGAAACATACACTTGGCAGGACAAGCAGGTAGAGGATTCACTGTGTTCTTCCTGAGAACATTGTACTCCACATGACCGAACAAACTAGTCATTTTCCCCATGATCAGGCAGTCTCTCAGAAAGGGAAATTCAAACAGCTTTGTGATTTCGATGCCCCGCTCCACTGGATACTCACACACAGCGCAGGTCTCTTGGTTGGGGAGTCCTGTCTGCAGTGGCCGCCGTGGATGCGATGTCTTTGGACCAACTCATCAGCCGAGGGGTCTGTCCAGAAGTGGTCTGCGGTCTTCATTTTGGTGTACTCCAGAGCACAAGGTCCAACTGCGACCAAAAGTAAAAAATTTACCCTCTATAACTGAAAGCTCTATTGATCACCGATTCACTGACTCTTATTGATACTGGTGATTGGGTCTTTGTGCATCTGCAGATTCCCAAATATAGCCACATTTGCAAACCATTTCTCTGCAACAGCAAAGTATAAACTAACCTAAAAATTAGCTTGGATGTCTTGTGGTGGTACTAAAAGTCCTTTCCGATTATATTTCTGTTTATTCAATTTAAGATGCTATAGATGCTATTTATTTTATGATTCAATAATGCTTTTAACACGGGGCTTGCGTTTAGTTATCCATGATGTGGTTCTGTTTTAACCCTGTACCAGATCAATGTGGTCGAAAATGACTGTTTGTTTAGTCTTGGTGATACTTAGGAGAATCGCTGCCTTATCTAATGTCCAGTAAACAAATCCATTGCGCAACACCAGCATCTGTATTCTTTTCCACAACAGGGTCAGTTTCTGTCCTTGTTCTACTTTCCATACGAGGTAGGATTATTACATTAAATGGCAATGTTTCCAGTAAAAGCGCAGCATTACCTAACAGTGATGCAAGGATAGGTCCATAATCAGGGTCCATCAGCAAGGCCTCTTTCTCATAGTATTTACTGAAAAACAGAGTTTATGAAATTGTCAAAGGGACGTTTAATACTCGCCATTGGTCTTTTTAAACACACCTGCTGTTCTCCACCAGGTAGAGGACAATTTTATCCAGAACCTTTTCAAACAAGGCAGTGCGGATCCAGAGGTTTTTAACGGTTTGAGGTGTGAGGCTGGGCAGACGCGGGATCTTTCTCATACTGTCCTGGCTTTGCATACTTTGACTCCGCCTGCAAATCAAAAAATGTCTAATGAATAATATTTACAGACCGCATACTCAAGGATTCATGTCATTTTGAAGGGGAAAAAAACTGCTGCTGATTGTTACATTGATACTGATATAGGGATTTGTTTTTGAATGGCTGAACTTCAAACTTGAAAGGTTTAGGGCATTTATTTTAGAATAACGATGGTGGTACCAGTACAAGCTAAACCCCTCCCACCGTTTATATTTGACCTGCTGCCAAAAAATATCATTATCGCTGCAGACAAAGCTTCTTGGATGAGAGGCAGAACGTCCAATGCTCAAGTTACCAAATGCAGATGAAGTTAAAGGGATATTTTAGGATTTTTGACATAGGGCCTCCTTTCCTAGTTGTTGTTGTTGTTGATTTCTGGAGATTTTATTATTACTTTTTAATTTATGCAGTCCTTATATTTGAAGAGTTTAGTGGTGCTAGGCTAGTGCTAGGCTAGCACATGTCTATAGTAACTATTAGTCGAAGGTAAACAAACTACTGTAGATCCGGTAACCTAGGCTAGCAGATCACTCCGCCGCTGTGTAGCTTACAACTAGGAAGCTGATGCTGCTCAAATATAAGCAATATAAGCATTTTGCATTATTTTAAATGCAAAATGGATATATATATATATAATTTTTTTTTTTTATTCAGTCAACACAGACATTTATATCGGTAGTCTGGTGTTACAAGTGATTTGCCTCAGGTGCACTGTGCTTGGGTCAGACTGTTTTTAATGCAGGCTACTAGTTGCCATAGACATATGTACTAGCCTAGCACTACTAAACTCTTTAAATATAAGGACTGCATTCATTAAAAAAAATATTTATCTCCAGAAATCAACAACAATCTGGATAACTAGAGTGTTGTCAAAAATCCTGAAATATCCCTTTAATCATCTTTGTCTACATTTTTCTTTTTTGGCCTGGTTCATGACAACTGCACATAACGTGGACCCCATTGTGAAAGAACGTCGCAGTTTTTCAAGTTTGAAAAGATCAAGTCACAGATTTTGTGTGTGAGAGTGATATTTGTGGAAAAAACACTGAAAGTTAAAGTTTTGCACTAATTCACTCTGCTTGACTCTCATTAGAGAATTACCTTATGAATATAAAGCTATAAATAGCTTGCAGACACTTGTTTTATGATCAAACAGCCTTTGATGTGTCCTGCGAGAGTGGTGAGTCTCACTTGGTTTCCAGAATCTGCTCGAGCTCCTGGGCTTTCCGGCACAGATCTTCCGCAGGAGGAAAGCTCTTCCCCACCTTCATGAACAAAGCCGCGATCTTGTTGCTGCGCAGAAACCCCGCCGCACGCCTCCTCAACCCGTGCAGAACGCAAGCCTCCACTGCAGCTGTGGAGACAACGTTCAGGTGTAGTCAAGGATATGTCTAATATGAATGACAAGTCCATATCATAATGTCCGTATCATAATGCTGGATTGCTACTTCATTCAACCTAAATAAAACCGGTATTTTGTTGATAAAAATAAAATAAAATAAAACATCCCTAAAGTCTCGAAAATACTTGTTTTCTATTTTATTTTAGAACAACAGTCTTTACAAAAGATAACTTCCCAAATCTGTATTGTTTGGGGTTAGAGTTTGTGTTGTAGGACTTAATAGCAAAAGTACAGACTTTCAAAAGTCCTCTCACCCTTAAATAGTTTACATTTCTACTGAAAGTAATACTTTTCTAACCTCATTATAGGGTGTACATAGGGGGTTTAACCGCAAGACAAAAATATCCCTAAATAAATACAGGAAATCCTATGTATCCTACAGTAAATCTCCACAATCACTTGACAAAGCAGGAAAAAACAGTTTCCTCCTCACGACGTGGCGCTGGCTTTCTCTGTGTTGACATTTGCTGTGGTTCTCGAGGCTAATCCTGCAGCTCTGTTCACATGGGGTCAGGGGGGAGGCTGCTGCGGTTACCACGGGAAACAGTGTTGATGGAGCCATAGAGAGACGAGCACTGAAGGAGGGGCTGTGGGCAATCACCGACATCACGATCCCTCTTTATCTTTCAATCCTTTCCTCTCTGTCTGTCTGCTCCTCTGACAATCAGTCCGGAAGCTTATTATGTTAAAGTTGGTCCTTCCCTTTCTGAGATGCTACACCTTGTTGTTTGCTTTGCATTTACAGAGACGTTTGGTGTGTGTATATAACATTCGGACATTTAAATTAAATAGATATTACACTACGGCAAACAGGTGGCCAGCCCCCTTAACCCCTTAACCCCCGCCTGAACTGAGCACATTTTTGCCAGTTCAGCTTTAAACAAATCTAAAGCTTCAACAAAAAAAGTGTTGAAATAGCGACGAAAACAAGGATGAAAACATGACAAAAATGCATCACAAAAGTGACAAAAACACGATAAAAACTGAAGAGCCACAAAAACGTGATGTGGCAAAAAACACGACAAAAATGCAACAAAAGAAGTAATAAAAGGCAACAAAAATCGGCAAAACCGTGACAAACAACTTGACAAAAACGCTGGAAAAATGTGACAAAAAAGTTGCGATCACTTTTGTAGGTCTTAGCTTTCAAATGAGGCATTACACTGTTGCTCTTCACGCCGAACTGGAGAAAATGCACTCGGTTCAGGCGGGGGGTAAGAGATTAATCTCTTTGCCTCTCTCTGCTGATCATGAAAACGTGAGAGTTGTGTTGGTTGTCTATGGGTCGGGTTGAGGTATTTTGCCTAAACTTTTCTGGGATCATTAGTACAGTTTTCACACTTAACATAATAAGAGATAGACTGATACCTAAAGACTAAGAGGCCAACACAAGTGTTACTAATCTGTGGCACAGAGCACATAAAGAGCCTCTCAAGCCTCTCTGAGGAAGGTATCAGTCTAGCTCTTAACACCTAGCACTTCACATGTTGAGAGTGGAAACTCATCAAGTTCATCAATAAGACGAAGGTCACTGTGTGGACATGTCGTGCTTTTCTTCTGAAGTATGACACCACTGGTTTAGCTCACATAGTCATTGGACTTTCTCCCAGTTTATTGGTGTTTGCATTCTGTGAGTTTAAATGTTTTACTTTCGCATGACGCTGTCAAACGACCAGAAGCAGCTCCTAACACATCAACAGCTGTCAAGTGTAGACCTATCTGATTTATGTATAAGGTCCCACAGCACCTCTGCTTTTCCTTTGATCATGAGGAGGTTAATATAAGTTATCCTCTTAGTGTAGACAACATTTTCCATCAATAACTTTTGCAATAAATAATAAATACAATGATTCACAAAGTGACTTTGCTGGCAAATTCAGTGCTTGTCTTTGGCTAGAATTTCCTTAACTTGAATTTAATCAGTGATATTCTCATTCAAGGCCACAGTAATCATCAGACCAAAGTATTCTGTAATAGTATGAGTCTACTGTAATATAATCTATAATAACTTGCTCTGGAAAAACTCCCTGTGTAAGTTTCTCTTGCAAAGCTATAGCACCCACCCAGACACTCAAACCACAGATTGTTTGGTTCAGGGGTAAAAGCATAACCCATTATCCCGCTAAGTGTATTTTCTGTGAAAAGCAATTTAAGAACTTTTATGGGAGCGCTTCACATTATATCATCAAACTATTGTTGCCGCGATATTAAGTGACACAATATCCATACGGCAAAAAGCCAATATAAGAGATAATCACTGGCAACACAACATTCATGAAAAATGCTTAAAAATGTGCAAAAGTTAATCTTATAGTTATGATTTTTGGAATTAAGCTTCATTTCAGACTTGGTTTTTTTTTCAGATTTTGTTGTATTTTTTTAAAGTCAGGTTTTGACACAATTTAATGAAAAACAAACTTACAAACTCAATTCATCTAAATGGTTTAGTAAAAATATTCCATCATCATCGCAATATTCAAAGCATTTTTATCAAATATTACAATTTACAATCATAACGTTCAGCCCTAAAACATAAGGCCATTTCTGACTAGGTTTAAGATTTCTTCTTTCCTGCAAACACAAACCAGGCATAACATGGATTACCAGGTTAGTAACATTTCTTTTTCTCATACAAATCCTCAGCATGACAGTAGACGCTAATTGCCTCCCAGTGTGCTCCCATCCTCCGCTTTCATCAGGGAGCACATCACTGCTCAGCGAGGATGTGCAGTTAGAGTAATAGACAGGGTCAGAGGCGGAGTCAGTACAGAGAGAGCCTGAAGAGTCCCCCTGGGCAGTGTACCAGACAAACCCGGTGCAAAAGCCACATTATGTTCCTCACACAGCAACACACACCTATCATAAAATAAATGTTACTGCTATACATTGTGGAGAAAAAAAGGATTAAAGCAAAGGGAGGATGTTCAATGTCAGCCTGAAGAGGAAAAAATAGAAAATACAGAAAATACACTCGTGTGAAACTAATTAGTGAGTGGGAAGGATGATTCACTTTTAATAAGCTTTGGTCACACTTGGCTGTCTGGCACTGTACTTCAGGCCAATGTCTCTCTGTCTGACTTCCAAACTGAAACTAATTAAAACTATTTGTTTCTCCTGCTGCAGGTTTTGTACATTGTTAATAGTGTGTTGGGGCAACGGTGGCGCAGATGGTAGAGCAGGTCGTCTCGTGATCGGAAGGTTGTCGTTGTGTCCTTGGGCAAGACACTTCACCCACCTTGCCTCCAGTGTCTGCGTACATTGGTGTATGAATGGGTGAGAGGTTCCTTGCTGTAAAGCGCTTTGAGTGCCTAATGTAGGTGGAAAAGCGCTATATAAGTTGAGACCATTTACCATTTGTGTTGTCAACATTGCTATTATTGCTGTCAAGGACATGCTATATTCAAAACTATATTGTACTGTGTTTGGACACTATTTGAGTGCACTGGGACCACTCTGGAGAATTTGCATATATTGCCTTTGTTTATCGCAACTTGCCTTGTGAAGAATGTGAAAGTGCTTGTTTTCCATGTGGGAAGTGTAACTTTTAGCACAAAATAACAGTCTGGCTGAATTCTCATTTCGAACGTTTTTTTATGATAATTTGCAATGTGGCGTAATTTGAACTGTGTAATAAAGTATTTATTGTCTGTTATTTAAATTAATAAAACACTTCCAGCCAATAGAGCATTTTTTTACCTGGCACAAAGCACTTCACATCATGGAACAACTCCCCCATTCACACTCGCTTTCATACACCAGTGTCAGACACTGGAGGCCAGGCGGCTGCAGTGTCTTGCCCAAGAACACAACGGCAGAGTGTGATTTGAACCGCTGACCCACCGATCACAAGACGACCCGCTCTATCTGCACCACATTCACCCCAAACAGGTCTATCAATGAAAATTGTTACCAAAGTGAATGACATGGTGGCTGTGGTTAGCACTCACGCTTCACAGTAGTAGTAGTAGTAGTAGTAGTAATAATAATAATAATAATTCCCAAACAGTCTCCCATCCAAGTACCAGCCAGGCCCTTCTCTGTTTGGCTTCCGAGGTCTGATGGGATCGGGCATAGCAAAGGCAGTATGGACACAGTAAGAAGGTCTTGGGTTCAAATCTCAGACGTGCAGTCTGTTGGGAGTGAGGGTTAAGATTTCCCTTACCTCCAAAACACGGGGTCAGTTTGGCCCAATGTGGCGGCCTGCAGAGACGCAGCAGCTCTGGACTAATCCTCCACCTGATCGGCGTAATTGTCATAGTCATGATGTATAGTAGTAGTAGTAATAGTAGTAGTACTACGCATCAAGCCTGTACAGGCTTGATGCGCATGCAGTTCAATTATAACCACAGTTTTAATACAGTATAATCTTATTAGGAATGACAGTAATAACTAAGAACTAATAACCATGACTTGGCAGATTTAAATGCCTTATTGATAATGAGTGTGTTAGGCAACTCACCACAAAAGGACACAATATGGCTGCTGTCTTCATGGACAAATTTCCTGGTGACAGCTTCTTCCATAATTTGCTTCACCTGTCAAGGAGAGAAAAGCTGATGAGTCACTCCTTAATGTGCGGCAAACACTAACAGAGCAATAGAAATAATGAAAGTTAATCAGCAGGAAGTGTAAAATTATGAAACATATTGAGAAAAGCACGGTTCAAAAGTGATGGCAACACAAGAGGGACAAGTGTGAAGTTAGCAGATGAGTCACCAGCTTTTATCAGCTCCACCGGGGAGTGGAAGTGCACTGGAGAAACATCACATGGAACTAGACTTTCAACACTTTTTTCTTTTTTTTAGCTCAGTGGAAGACATTTTAAAGACTCTTTATTCATGTTCTAATATAACAAATGTCTCAAGTTTTAAGCAACTTTTAAAACATTCATTATTAATTTATTAACTGTGATGAATTGGTTTTTCTCATTAGACGTGAAAGGCGATGATAGAATAACTATGGGCCTTCGGTGGCCTTGTGGTGGGGTGCACGCTGGATAGATCACTGAATACGCATCAATAGTACAGGATTTCAGAATGTTTCATTATTTGTTTATTTTGAGTTGCATAAAAGATTCATTTTGCATTTTTGATTCTCTCTCCTTTTGTCTAAAGTCGGTCTTAATTTGGTCCAGGGTTAGTCCGGATATATGCTGTGTAGTCCGGCTGACACTTAGGTATTCATAATGGAGTCTCATTAGTAAGGGATGATTTAGAGGCTTTAACACATACCATGTCTTTGGCCAGTGGGAGGCAGTACCACAGAGCACTCGGGATGAACACATAATGAAGTGCAGGCTCTAATGGTTTGCTCAAAGGAACAAACTTACATGTACAGTAATTGGAAAAAAGCTTCTGATTTTGGAGCTGAATTTTGGAAGGCCTTTGAGAGTAAAGATGACGAGAAATGTCATGCTTTTAATTCTTATCTTATCACAAAATATCTCCAAAAACACGTGTTATTGTGTCATATGTGATGGGTGAAAGCATTAGAGACAACGACTGAACTGGGAAGACTCTGCTACTGCTGCCGTATGTTTGGGGATTATTAACCCCCGGACACAGATCACGGTAATATCCTGTCCAAATGAGTCTGTCCACAAGGTCCTATTACTCTGGCTGAATGAAAAGCTGGTCTCAACATTTACAACTGACACCGAGTTGGTTGGATGCCTGTTTCGGTGTAGATTGTAATAATGGCTTACTTTGGGCAACAATTTATATCACGGTATAAAAATATATAAAGAAATATAACGATAACGATGTGATTGGCGACATAATTGACACCTGACAACATTCTTCATAATCACAGCCTTTAGCCAATGGGGTAAATTAATTTAAAGCTATTTTATACTTTTCATTCATCTAAATTTACCTAAGTCTGTGGGTCTCCATCTGGAAGATAATGAAAGATAAGATACAAAAACTGCTGCATCTTCGTTTCCATCACAGTGCTGCGTACGTTCACCTGCCTCTGAAGCCTATGCTGCTGCTTTGAGTGACACTGTAGCATAGCTGAGATCTCAGTCTGCCCCTGGTCCTGACTCCAATCAAAATCAGCTGTAGTGTGCATACAAACTACATCGTCCACAGAGGTATGAAAATGTGTAGAAAATGTGTCCAGAAATTATACCAGTATAACGGTGCACGATATGATATGTCCTAAATACAAGTGTAAGCCATTATTATTATTAATTAGCACAGAATAATTTCATAGCTAAAATCTTCACACATTGTTTGAACCCAGGTAGAAACAAGGTAGAAAAATGCATAATAATAATAATAATAATAATAATAATGATGCCTTACACTTGTATTGCGCTTGACAAGCCTGTATTAAGTTTCTCTAATTGCTACACTGCGGTCATTATTCAGTCACGCCATACTCTGTGATGGTAAGCTACTGTTGTAGCCACAGCTGCCCTGGGGTACACTGACAGAAGCGAGGCAACAACTCTGAGTCCTCGGCCCCTCCGATCACCACCAACCAGTCACTCAAACACTACATTCCCACAGGCTTCCTGGCCCATCTAAGCCAGGTCCTTCCCTGCTTAGCTTCTGAGATCTGACAGGATCGGGCAGAGCAAAGACGGTATGGCCAAACTGGCATCACTGATTTTTATCCAATATTTGCCATGTTACAGTATTTTCATCCTGATACAACTGTGGTAAAAATTAAAGTGCAATGAGAACTCCACAAGCCATACTGCATAACATCAACAACCAATAATAAACGTTATTGCGTTCCTGAGACTTTACTCATGACTTTGCTGGAAGCGGACATGACCAGCTCGTCTCCGTGGAAATGTTGCTTTCGTTTAACCACAGCTACCCAGACAATAAAATAAAACATTTGGAAGGCGACCTAACATACATTACATTCAGTTGTTTTATTTTGATAATCCACTACAAAAGCTAGTCATGTTTATGTTTTAATTTTTGCTACAGTTTAGCCATAGCAAATTATAGATAACCTAAATGTTACCCTGCGGGGCTTTAAAGGGCCTGTATAATATTCAATTTTTGTTGAATACAACCCACGGTAATAGGAGACTTTTGACATGGCGATATTGCAATATCACGGTGTCATTAAAGCCTTATTTTCCATACATATAAACATTAATATGGGTAATACAAATGGATGCACCAATTCCAAAATGTCCAAAAGCATTTTAAAAAACGAATGAGGATCTTTGAGGTTTACAGATAACACAATTGGCAAAAGAGCGTAAAGGTGTAAAAAAACACAATGTTGCTAGTTAACTGAGAGCTGACGTGAGTCATGCTTATTGACTGTGCGGGGAGTCGACTGTGTGCGCCGATAGAGCCACAACAGCAGTGTAAAAGCACACACAGAAGCATTTGACCCCTGCAGCTTACAATTGGGGGATATTATAGTGAGAGAGACTTTCAAACCAACATGAACATTTTTCTCTTGATGGAAAAAGACAATTATGGCTGGCAATATAAAAAGGGGGAATACCTTTTGTGTTGACTGTGTGGTTTGTGCTTCTAGTTCAATTCCCAGTAAAACTCATTTAGATGTGGCTGGATCAGTGCATTTGTCACCTGTACCTATATTGACTCAGTGGCTGCCGTCCTCAAACATGGAGTAAGTACACAGACAATTAATAGCAAAATAAGGCTTCTCATTTTTGTGTATTATTGTCGGTGCGTATCTCGTTGAAGGGGCGTGTACAAGTTAATTATTCTATCCTAGTCATTATTCAGAGCTGGGGGCACAGACAGGGATTTCTGATTCAGCTTAAGAAAACAAAGCAACCTGTTAATGCAACAGTGTTGAGAACAGTGTGCCCACAGAGTACCGATTGCAGCTGGATAAAACCTTGTCTGACTCATCTCTCCTCGCAGGAAGGAAGAAACACGATTATAAATGGCTGATAAAAATATTTGGGACAGACTATTTTACAAATTATTGAGCCTTTATAGAGTAACTTTGGAGTGATCTCACTAAATATAATATCTAAACTGTGACGAAGTGAAAAGTAATATGTCTACTATGAATCAAAGATTTGGTAAGAATTTTTGCTAAATGTATACTTTGTTAGTTTTGGCATTGCAGTCTAGTTTACGTCTTGTTCAGAGTTACTCGCCCTTAGGACTTGGTGAGTCTTGGTGAATCCTGATCAGGGCAGACGATTTAATCGCAATTGAAAATCACACAACGTACTGAATTTCACAAATAGCAAATCACAAAGGTTACGCGATACAAAACAACAAAACTATTAATGTCCTTTTGCAATTATGTGTAAATTCCGCTAACACTATTGTTTCTACAAACATGTACTTGTTTTGCATGTGATTCTTAAACTTTTTTATTTCTGTATTTGCTCAAATGATAATGCTCATGGACATGTCTAACATGTTCACTGTGAACAGAAAACGCTAATAAATAATAGCAATACTTGTCAGAAAAATTACCACTAGATTTTGTTCCAAAATTGTACAGTCCCACAAGAAGAAAATCATGGGCCCGATCCTTCAACTAAATAACCATGCATGCATGTGCTGTTTAACACTGACTGTATCACATGCTATTTTTCTCCCTGATATCACGCATTATTGTTATCTTTAGACAGCAGTGATTCATCCTCACAGCACCACACGAGGGTGCGTTCAATTCTGCCTATACATTTCTGCAGACTCTTAGTTTAGTTTAGATTATTAGTTTATTTCAACAGGGACAATGTGCACAAAACATTAAGGTGCTTTGTCCCAGATTTAGCTTGAGCTAGTTTCCATCTGCAGTCCCTGAGCAGGTGAGTTACAATACAAAATGTACAATATAAACTGCATTTAATCACTCAAATACAAATATTATTGATTAATTCAACCATTCACCCATTACAGCCATCAGTCCACATAATGCTAAAATTACTACAGAAAACATCACTAAAGGTCATATTTACAAATATTTAGTTATCTATGCTGACACGACTGATTTGCCAATAGCACTTTCTTTGTATTGTGAGGAAAATCCTTCAGGTCTAAGGAAAGTTTCAGACTCTGTGGGAGTTTGTTCCATTCTTTGATGCCTTTGAATAAGAAGGCTGTCTGTGCAAAGGCTGAGCTACATTTAGGCCGTCTGCAGTCATTGGAGGTCCTGGTCGTCTGTTCAGAACAGGGCCGGACACATTTTTTCAGTGGTGGAGGCGCAACATTTAATCGCACATTGCCATATAGAGTTAAATTATCAAAGTTTAACATGCTGTATTCTTCAAGAATTGGACAGTGATGGGATCTCAGTGGCTTTTTGTCTATCAATTTAACAGCTTGATTATATAGAGATTTCAAAGGTTTTATTATTGTCTCACTCGCCTGTGACAAACAAGAAATACAGTAATTAATATGAGGAATTATCATCGCCTAAAAGTACATTTTTGTAGCATTATGAGTACTGTATTCCTAATATGTCTAAAAACAGACAAACTGTATTTTAGTGTGTAAAGCTAAATGTTGGATCCAAAACAAGGCCTAGATATTTAAATTCCTCCACTATTTTTATTTGACCCTGGTTCACATAAATGCATGGGAAGCAGGACTTTAGTTTTTGAGTTTTGATAAAATACATTCATTATTTACATTCAGTGTGAGCGAGTTGATATGTTTCCCATAACATTGGTTAGTTTATTAGCTGCACTGGTCGTATCACGTCCATGCACGTAAACTACAGAATCGTCCGCGTACATCTGTATTTCCACCTCACCACACACAGAAGGGAGATCGTTTATGTAAAGCGCAAACAGCAATGGCCCAAGAACCGAGCCTTGTTGAATACCCATGTAATTAGCCTTAGCTGTTGATAGCTTACTTTTGACTCTTACGCACTGGACACAATCACTGAGATATGATTCTACCCACTGTAGAGCTCTGTGAGACAGATTGTAATAGCTCAGCTTCCTCAGTAGCTCAGAGTGGTTGACCGTGTCAAATGCCTTGTGTAGGTTCAAAAACACGGCGCCCACGACCCCATCCTTTTCCAGCTTTGCCTTAACCACCTCAATAAAGACATGCGGTTTCGGTGGAATGGTGTTTTCCATATGGGATGTAGCATATTATCTTTGTTTAGGTGTTCTTTGAGTTGCAATTACTTTCTCTGTAATCTTTGAGGAAGTTTGTTGTGAGATTACTGTGTTTTTAGAAGCAGTGGGAAACAAGCTCTCTTCTATTGATTTGTTTGTCAGGTATGTGATTATGAGAGTTACAAAATGTTCTTTATGTTTTTTGAGAAGAGCGTTGTCCATTCCCCAGTTATCATTACTGTTGGGTTAATGATTGCAATATTTTATGTATTTAAAATAAATTTTTCATTTTAAAAATGAGCATGTTTTGTTTATTTGAAATACAATCAGATGCTTGTACATAATTATTTTAATCCCTGTTTTTAATTCCAAGTTCAAACCCCCCACCCCTACACTGAGGATCTTCAATGCTCTAAACGAGTGCGCCAAAACTCCAATATTAACGCTAATGACTGCCTTCTCTATTTCAAATGATCAGGACAACAGATCAGTTCTCTGAGGTATTTTTATAATCAAGTGTCTCAGCTCAGACAATCTGCAGGTTTCTATGGAGACCGCATGTGTGACACGGTGTATCACTTTTACCTAAGGAGACACGTCAACAACAATCAGACATGACTGAAAAACAGAGAAGAGAGACTTTTAACAATACATTACAAGGTAAATACAACAGTTTAGAGAAGTCAAAACCTCATACCCCATGAATACTGTAGTGTACACACAAATATGTACCCTACAAAAATAAAATAAAAAAGAGCACTAAACGTGATAAATGTTCTCTATCAAACCACTGCAGCCTAAAGGGACTATCCATGGTGATAAAAGATCTCATGAGCCGAGCAATTAACTTCAAGAAGAAGCCCCTGTCACAAAACCCCCCACTGTTCATTTCTCCATTACCTGCACACCATGAAATAGAGCGAACATATAACATGACCCTATATGCAATAACAACAAATATCACCAAACATTTTCATTAGGTGACACAAATGATCTGATCTAACTTATATATGACAGTAATTTTCATATTGATTAGGCTTTGGTTTAGCACCTCTTCCACTGAAATCCTCCCCAGTTATCCAGGCTTGTCCTAAATTAACACAGATGCGTGACTTTCTTTCAATCATTATCACATCTAGGGCTGTCCAATACATCAGTTATTTATAAGGTATAATATTCTTTGCAAACAACACAATGTCTAGTCTCCATGAGATGCTCATTATGTATTAAAATGCTAATCCTGTAGTTTAGACTTCTATACACAATAAATACAATCTAATTAATGGAAATTTGCTCAGTCACAATCTCAACCTTCAAGTCAATTATTGTTATGGGGCTTTTTAATTGTCACTGAGACGACAAAGATTTCCTCCGATTTTAGTCCTGTTTATTTCAGTATTAGCACTTTCTAAATTCCACTATTCACCCTGGAGGGCCTTTGCCATTATTAGTTTTTCACAAGCACAGTGTATGAAAGCTAATATGACACCGTGAAAAGAGTGACTGATTATGTTGCATAGCCCAGAAACCTAATCACGAAGAAGCAGCCATTTTATACAACCACTAAATAAGGAGCACATATATGGTGTGTTCAATATAATTGCCCTCTTTTTTCCTTGTCTCTGCTTCATTGAGCAAACACAGGTGTCCATACATTACATCCATCATCATGAAAAAGGCGCACTGGGATAATAATTGAATGAGATAGACACAGGCAGACAGAGAGGCCAACGACCTAATTCAAAGCTATTTTGTGCCAGAAGGTAATTGTGGTTCCAGACGTACTGTGCTTTCTGGATAATGGCTCCCGTTCAGGTGAGGAGGCTGTGGCACTAAACCAGCTGGGTGAGCCAAGTGTGAGAAAACACAGGCCAGAGACGCCATATGGACATATGGACCATCCCACACGCTCATAATAACAAACCAGGAAAATGGCAGGCATTGAAAATACAGAAACATCAATTATGGTTTAATTGATGCTTAATTTTTTTTTTTTTTTGTTCAATTAAGTAAAATGATATAATGTAAAATAAATCCTTTGAGTGACTATAGGCTACAGAAAATTGATCTGAGTTCCTAGCCAGCTTTGCCATACTCTAAGTGCCACAAGTAACAGGGAGTAAGCCAGAGCCTGGCAGCACAGAGGAGGCGGGTCTAGGGAAGGGTCTGGTTTCCTCTGATAAGAGGTCTCAAAACAAATCTCTCTTTTTACAAGATGAAGTGATTTTTATCAATGTCTACAAAGAAATAGGCAATTTGTGCATCAACTTGTGAAAAGATGACACATAGTAGATAATGTTTTCATTTTTCTTCCTTATTTGCTTTACTCTTGTAGCCTAAATGCTGCATCCAATTGTTTACGCGTAGCCACTCCACATATCATGGACATCTGTGTCATTCTAGCATACCAATTCAAGAATTGAAAGAGCAGAGAAGCAAAAATTAAAAGAAAAAAGAACCAGCTTTATTCGCATAAATGTCCCCATCTCACAAAATCACTCAGCACGCACACTGGTTAAGGCGCAGTGAATAGCCTTCATCCAACCCAAGGCAGGTACTACTTGGACTATACGTACCAAACTGGAGTGCACTCACCAGTGAACAGCCTTTATTTGAAATTAAGGCTATTAAGGATTGAAAACAATACAACAGAGCAAATAGGTATAACCTACTAGTACAGTTGGATTTGCATTGGACACACCTAACGTGCTGAATAACACAGACTGTTTGTTTTTCCATCTCGATAACTGCTGAAGTGAAAACACCCACCTCCTTCTTCACGGTGCGCACCAGCCGCTGACGAGCCTCCTCTTCTGAAACACGCACAAACATGACTATTACTCAGGTGCGATAAAACACCCCTGGTATAATTCAATGCAGGAAATCTATCGCTATTAATCTAGTCATTAATAATAATAATTTCTGTAATTTCTGCTCCCACCTGCCATGGTTGTTGCCATGGATGTCATCTCGTGTCTACGGTGGTAGTGCTCCCATCCACTGTCCGCTCGTGCGCTGCACTCCACTCCACTTTCCGGTGGCACACGCCCCTTAAAGACACCGCTTCTACAAGCACAAGTGTGTGAACAATACCGGTCCATAAAGCGTGACTCAAGACACGAGGCCTGTCGTCATTGTCGTCACGCCAAACTAGCTGATAATATTGGTGGTCGATGTATCGTTGACCAGCCCTGCACTCCGGCACATTGCATTGATTTAATGCGTGGACAGCTGTTAAAGCTGAACTGTAAAATTAAGATAGGACAATTTTGTGGATGCAAACAACGGAAACATATATTAAGTGGCTCTATACGAATTAAGATGATAATTCGACTTGTGCTCAGAATCATTGGCCAATAATGTGTCCATCCACACATCGCCAGCCGTGTCTTATTTGTGCCATCTTGTGGTTTATCCGAGCAGTTACTTTCGACATTACAATCCACAGTGACAGTGGTTACAGCAACAGGCCTGGTTGGTGCAGAAGAGGGCATTCTTAGAAAACTATCACAAAATACTTGTGATAGTTTTATACATCAGTCTTTCTCAACCAGTGAGAGCGCCATAAGTGAGTCGGAGATCATCATGTGCCTTGGAAGGTTATCCGACTTCACCTGACCACCTATCTTCAATTTCTGCAAGAATAGGTTTCAGACTGAGTACATTGAGACTAGATTTTCATTATATTTCAATAAATATTATTTTTGTGACATTTTGTTTGGTGCTGTGCCTGGTGATTAGGGCTGGGCGATATGGCCTAAAATCTATATCGCGATATAAAAAAAGAAATATCACGATACCGATATATTTCACGATATAATTGACAATGGACAAATTACTTCAAAATCCCAGCCTTACGCCTAATGGGAAGATTATCCATCAATCCATCCATCCATTTTCTTCCACTTGTCCGTTGCCGGGTCGTGGGGGCAGCTGTTGGAGCTGCACCAGCCCCTATGGCGCCCCCTGCAGGTGGTGGGTCCTAGAAGGACGGCCTCATGGTTCTACCCGGGCCTGTTGGTCTCTCATAAGGGGCTTCTGAACCGCTCTTTGTCTGACCCGTCACCTAGGACCTGTTTGTCCTGGGAGACCCTACCAGGGGCACGAAGCCCCCGACAACAGAGCTCCAGGATCATTCAGGTCAAACCCTCCCCCACGTTAAGGTGAAGGTTCCAGGAGGGGATTGGGAAGATTAATTCAATGATATTTCATTCATTTATTTTTTAGCGCCATACTAATTTCCTCGCAAATATGATCTACTCAAGCAGTTTACATCCTTCATTTCATTTTACTTTTTAAGCACCGGTCCCCGTGTTCTACCGTCAGTGTTTATGCTGCTCTGATGGAGTGTAACATGAATTATATCGTGTCCACGGTGATATAAAACATTACAATGATATAAAAATTATATCGCGATAACGATATGCGATACGATATGGCCCACCCCTACTGGTGATTATAACGTAAAATATGTACCATGGCTCAAAAATGTTGGGAAACACTGTGATGCATAATGCAGCATTTCTAGATCCCAGACCGGTGACCCTGGTGGGTGCCAGTTGCTTGAGTGTGTTTCCTGATGCTCACAGGTCTTATGAAGCCTGAGGCTTTGAGCTGTCAGATAGATCAGGTGGTGAAAGGTGCAAAACCAACCGAAATGACAGACTGAAGCTAATCACCTCAACTGGTCTCAATAACACATCCAAGATCCCTTAGGAAAACCCCAACATCTCTATCCTCTGAGAAATATGTGCAAAGATTATGTCATTCAAAATGTCTCCATAAACATGGAACATTCTTTCAGTTATTCACACTTGCATTGCGTTTAATATGCTCACCCACAGCAGGCCCACACCCTGTAACACAGGGACATGTGGTTACTTGCTATCCCATGTCAGTATTTTTTACTTTAGTAACGGACTCTGAATGTGATAATGTATGCAAATGAAGCGCGTCAGAGCGTCACCATCTAATCACGGCTTTCTTCTTCTTCTTCTTTTATCAGTGGTGCTTGTGACGGACATTATTGTGCTTTCGTTGAATGATATAATGTAGTATTTGGAATAATCAGGCTCACACTAAGTTTGGTCAGTGTCCTGTGTCATAAGTGTGGGGCCCACAGGTCCTTATGTGATTGGAGTCGACAGGCTCCACATTGTGATTGAAGATGCTGTCAGTCTGATGTGCTTCTGCCTATGTGTGCCAATGAACACTGACAGCGGTGTATGTTGGAAAAGGCTGCAGCCAGGATTTGCTGTTATGTTTGTTATGGCCCTGAGGGGCTTTGCGGACCTTGGCTGAGCAATCAGACCTGTTGACTGTTTACTTCTTCTGAGCTAAAGCAACAACTGATGTAATCTGCAATTATCTGCTCCTATGACAGTGAGGACATGAGCCTTATGAATATGGCCATTGGACTAAGTTAGTAGCACTTGGCACAATGTTCATTTGATAAAGACACAAGTTGGACAGCTCTATTCCCACCTTAAAGTGCATACAAGATGTTCATGCTTTTGCTGTTGTTGTTGTTGTTGCCGTTGTTGCAACAAATAAAGCACTTACTTAGGCAAGGCAAGTTTATTTGTAGAGCACAATTCATACACAAGGCAATTCAAAGTGCTTCACAGTTGCATAAAATTACAAGAAAACAGATCAAATCAATCATTAAAACATCCAACATAAAAATGTATCAATTACAGTAAAAGGCAAGAGTGCAGATAAAATACTTTCAGTTTTCATCTGCTCGGGTAAAAAGAGCTGTTTTCAGCCTGGATTTGAACATTGTCAGAGTTGAGGCCTGTCTCACATCCTCATGAAGACTGTTCCAGATTTTAGCTGCATGAAACTGAAACGCAGCCTCACCGTGTTTAGTCCTGACTCTGGGAACCACCAGGAGACCCCTCCCTGAAGTTCTCAGGGCCCGAGATGGTTCATACGGCTCTAACATGTCAGAGATGTACTTTGGTGCTAAACCATGAAACGACTTGTACACAAGCAGAGCTGTTTTAAATTCTATTCTCTGAGTGACAGGAAGCCAGTGCAGAGACCGGAGCACTGGACTAATATGGTCATATTTCCTGGTTCTTGTCAGGACTCGAGCAGCAGCGTTCTGGATGTACTGCAGCTGTCTAACAGCTCGTTTAGAAAGGCCAGTGAGCAGCCGTTACAGTAGTCTAACCTGCTGGAGACAAATGCATGGATGAGTGTCTCCAAGTCTGGTTTTGACACTATTCCTCTGATCTTAGCAATGTTTTTCAGATGGTAAAAAGCTGATGATGTTGTTGCTTTAATGTGGCTGTTTAAGTTCAGGTCTAAGTCCATGATTACTCCTAGATTTCTAACCTGATTTTTTGGTTTTAGAGAGAGAGACTCAAGGTGACTGATAACACTTTGTCTTTGTGTCTGTGGGCCAAAAACAATGATCTCAGTTTTGTCTGAGTTTAGTTGGAGAAAGTTGTTTTGCATCCACAAACTGATCTGTTCGATACTTACTCCACTTTACAGATACTAGGATAGTGACGGGCGACAGTGGTGTTAATCTTTGTGTCACTGATGTAGATTTGTGTATAAAAACATCTTTAAATAGTATTACAAATTACAATTAAGTAACTTTTCAATGCACTCTCAATTACATAGAAGACAATTTCCTATACATTATTAGTACACTTTAAATACAAGTTAGTGCAATTAGAATATGTTACTCAATGAAAAAGTTGACATCAATCACAATATACTTTAAATGTACAAAGTATACTTAAAATTGTTCGACGTTAGTACATAAAAATGCATTAAGTGTTGTTAAAATAAAATGTTATTTCCATTTATGTTCAACTTAAATATATTTAATACAAAGTTGTTCCAAAATAGATTTAACTTGATCAAAATATACTAAAATATATAAAAATATACATAAATTAAATATATTTAATTTTTTTCCCCACCAGGGTAAACATTTAGCCTACTTCAATGAGAGGGAGATGAAGTTCTTGTCTTACGTTCTTCTATAAAGTAGGCTATTAAAATCAAAAGGTTGACATTTAATTTGCTGTCGTAAATGCCTCCCTTTCAGCGGATGCGCATAACTTCAGTAAAACTGTGGTTGGCCTTTCTGCTTGGCGTGACTGACTAATACGTGGGACTGTGTGTGGCACTTAAGCGCGCATCCTGTAGCTCTTCATGTGTGAAGCGCTTTGTGTGGCTTGTGAGGAAATTCAACATAAAATTGAAATCCCTTTCCCTGGTCTGTCTAAAGAAACGCCACTTGAGCACGCAGGCGAATATACAGCTGCTGCAGAACAGGGTTACATTCGCGGAGCAGCGTGGCCTGCACTAGCAAACAACTACACAATTAACCAGGGCTGTGTCGTCACGTGCAAAGGCCGATTAGGCAACTTGGCTGGTCATTAATAACGACTGTAGTAGGCTTATTAGTTTCACTACAAGAATGAGAAGCGATTGAACGTGTGATTCCAAACAGGCCCCCTCATCGGCCCCTCCCACTGGGCCTGTCCTTGCTATAGAAGACCACTGCCCTGAGAAGCAGATCCTCTCTCTGACTTTACCACGGTCATGGCTGGCAGCGTGACCCAGCACGGGTCTTCTAACCCCGGGTGCAGCCCTAACAGTGTCCCGGTATCCACGCTCACCCAAACCGACTCCAGGGACAAATGGAGCAAAAAGATGGATTTTCTTTTATCTGTTATTGGCTTTGCTGTGGACTTAGGCAACGTTTGGCGCTTCCCTTATATTTGTTATCAAAACGGCGGAGGTAAGTGCGCATAAATGCATTCTATACCACACACAGCAGACTTGGCTAAACTTAAAACTTTGACCAAACTATTTGGACCCGAAAGAAAGATCCACCCTTGAGATCGGAACTGTCCGTGGTGCTGAAGTCTTTAATTTAAACTCTGCAAACAACAAAGGAATAATTTTAAAGTTTTGTTTTTTAACTATCTGCAAAGTGTACAATTAAATAAAAATATATTTTGACTGATCTCGACCCAAACTAAAATAAGTGTGTATTTGATGGAGTAGATTATTATTGTGGTGAAATGCATAAGTATGAGCTTTAGTTGTAGAAATTATTCAATAATTCATAAAATTCAGTTGTGTGAGTGAATCAAGTACCTTCATTGAAGTTGTGTGTGCTTACTTGGACAGGAGCTTTCCTGATACCTTACATCCTCATGGCCATCTTCGGAGGTGTGCCGCTCTTTTACATGGAGCTGGCTCTGGGACAGTTTCACAGAACTGGAGCAATATCTATTTGGAAACACATCTGTCCCATTTTCAAAGGTACACATGTTTTCTTTTTGTAACAACTGTGGGAGGAGTGCCAATGTATAATTGTATCTAAATTAAATGTTTATGTATAATGACGTATGTCAAACTAATCCCATATACACTACATGCTATTAACATAAATGTTATAAACTGTTATCAATATTATCCACTATTTTATTGATATAAAAGGCAACAAAGTCCGCAGAGTATTATGAGCCAAAACAATATTTAAAAAGTAATCAAACAGTAGCAGAACAACTTGGTTTGCTGCCAGGTCATTACTGGTAAATACATCTAACTCTATATGTCAGTTACATTTGTATTTTTACACTAAATACACTGCACTGATTATTTTACACTATAAAATCTCACCTGGATTACCAACGCAGTGAGAATTTGATACATGTAAGATTTTGAAGTGACATAATATTGATGGTAAAGGAGTGATGTAATATACCGTATGTAATGATTTCTCTGTTTCAGGTATTGGCTATGCCATATGTATCATTGCCCTGTATGTGTCCTTCTATTACAACACTATTATCGCATGGGCACTCTTCTATTTCTACTCCTCTTTCTCCTCAACCCTGCCATGGACAAACTGTGACAATGTGTGGAACACTGAAAACTGCACCAACTATTTTGGCCTGAACAACGTCACCTGGACCAACTATTCCCGTTCTCCGGCAGAGGAATTTTACACGTAAGTGCATGTAGCAGTGAGTACCAGAGTGTGGCTGACTGTACAGTCATGGGGTACATGAGGCCATAGTGATGGTTTTGAATAACACCTTTATGTTATGATGAAGTGGACATGCTTGATCCAAACAGGAGGAATGTTCTGGAGATCCACAACTCTTCAGGCCTCACAAACGTTGGTGGTGTTCGCTGGCAGCTCATGCTCTGTCTGTTCCTTATCTTCACAATTGTGTACTTCAGCCTGTGGAAGGGAGTGAAAACATCAGGGAAGGTAACTCAGGCTTAAGTGCCCATTCAAAGCATATGTAGTGATTTCCCTGACTTATCCCAGTCTGATTCATCAGGTGGTGTGGGTAACAGCCACCTTGCCCTACATTGTGCTCTTCATTCTGCTGATCCGCGGGGCCACTCTGCCTGGAGCCTGGAGAGGGGTGGTCTTCTACCTGAAACCACAATGGGAGAAACTGCTTGAGACCAGTGTGAGTAGTATTTGCAAAATAAAACCAATAAATCCATCCATCCATTTTCTTCAACTTGTCCGTTGCCGGGTCGTGGGGGCAGCCATTGGAGCTGCCCAAATCACATTGCACCAGCCCCCTATGGCTCCTCCTGCCGGGGTGGGTCCACAGAAGGACGGCCTCATGGTTCTGACCGGGCCTGTTGGTCTCTCATAAGGGGCTTCTGAAATTCAAATTTACCAATAAATTTAAATTTATTTTTATTTCTAATATCCCCTTATACTTGTCTCTATTGCAGCTTGTGAGCTAAATGTTTGTGTCTGTGTGCTTTGCTTGGATGGGAATATGGATGAGCTGAAATGAGATGCATAAATAAGCCACAGAGGAGGATAATAAGATGCATAATTAGTTTAGAATTTCTGCCCATTAACAAAGGCCTCCCTTTTTGTGGCACTCACCAACATCCAGCACTCTTTCTTCTCTTTTAATGCCAAATGTGTGTAGCTCTTCAGATCTCCATGTGGACAGCTGTGTGGCAACAACTGTTTTTTTTTTACGGCCCAATACTGCATGACAAATAATACTACTGAAAGTACATTTCCAAAAGATTTGTATTGTATTTTTTTCCTTTTTTTTTTTCTTTTTAGGTGTGGGTGGACGCTGCAGCTCAGATATTTTTTTCCCTGGGGCCTGGCTTTGGGGTACTCCTTGCTCTCTCCAGTTACAATCCATTCACAAACAACTGCTATAGGTGAGACCTGATTCGAAATGCCAATAGATATAAAAACAGCAAGTCATTCTTTCTTTGTTCTTTTTCTGAACCAGAGATGCCATTGTGACCAGCCTGGTGAACTGTCTGACAAGTTTTGTGTCTGGTTTCGTCATCTTTACGGTTTTGGGCTACATGGCTGAGATGAGACAGGTGGAGGTGGAGGAGGTGGCCAAAGATAAAGGTAAGTTTTTAGTTACACAAATAAAATAAAATGTATTTAATGTATAAAATATCTTGCCATGTTCATATTTTATCTTCTAGGGCCAAGTCTACTGTTTATTACATATCCAGAGGCCATTGCTAATATGATGGGCTCAACATTTTTTGCTATCATCTTTTTTGTGATGATGATTACCCTAGGTCTTGACAGTACGGTATGTTAAATTGACTAGCTTATTATGGACTATACAAATACAAAACTTTTTTGGTCATGTGTTTCAGTTTGGTGGACTAGAGGCTATTATCACCGCTGTCCTTGATGAATATCCAGATTATTTCTCTCACAGACGGGAGCTTTTTGTGCTGGGATTAGTAATTGTTTGTTTCTTGGGCTCTCTCAGTACCCTTACAAATGTAAGTAACGCATGATGAACAAAACTGGAACCAATGATTTACAGAAACTCAGTCAAAAGATCTTTTTAAGACATACACTACATTCTCACCCAAGGTGGCTCAGAGCTGCTAATATGACTGATTGTACTTGTTTGTTGTAATGTATGTTTTTCCCACTGTGTAAAATGCATTATCCATAAAATGTTTTAATTTGTTTATTTTTCCAGGGCGGGGCCTATGTGGTAAAACTGCTGGAGGAGTTTGGAGTAGGGAGCTCCATTATTGCAATTGTTTTTTTGGAAGCTATTGCAGTTTCCTGGTTTTATGGTAAACTAAAATATATCAATTATTACAGCATTACAGCTTATATAAACATGGCATTTTGATTTTTTTCCCTCCCAGGAATTCAAAGATTCAGCAATGATGTCCAGGCCATGTTGGGCAAAGCGCCTGGTTTATTTTGGAAGGTTTGCTGGGTAGCCATCAGTCCAGCATTTCTAGCAGTAAGAACACGACACGCAAATTAAAGAGAGATTTACTAATTGCAGAATCTTATGCTACGGATAGAACCCGTTTTATCCATAGCATGTGGGCATAAGATATTGTTCTTCTTCATTGCCAATTTCAACAAAATGCAACTCTCTTTGTTTACCCAGTACATTATTGTGAGTTCACTGTTGAAACCTCCGTCTCTCACACTCTTCGACTACGTGTACCCAGACTGGAGCCTCACTGTGGGACACATTATTGGGCTATCCTCTTTTATATGGGTGCCAGTCTACATGGTTTATAAGCTTGTGTGGACTCCTGGGTCACTCAAACAGGTCAGTAACACGGACATAAACAAGTTATATTAAAAGTGATACATAATATTTACCTTTGAACAATTTTCATGTGCAGAGACTTGCAGTGTGTCTAAGACCGGAGCGGACCATCCCAGACATTCGGACCGACAACCTGCACATGGTGACCGTGCCATAGAAAACCATATGCTACAAGAGCACATAACTGTTGCACATGCAGTTGAGCAAACTCTTGCTTGACACTGAATTTCAAGTTAACCAAATCATACCATTATTGCTGAGAGCATGGATGTGTGTGTTTTTTCTGTTCACTTTTGGCACTGGGTTTTGTCAGACCCAAATACATGCTGCTAGACTCACTTAAATATTAAGTATAAGTATTACGTGAATAAATTGTGATCAATCAAAACATGAATGAACAATTTGTTTTTTCCACACACTGTGCTGGGAAAAACTACAACTAAAATCAATATAGAAAACTATATTTGTGAATGATTAATTTATGATTAAAACATTATTTTATTGTTGCCTATCAGATGTCTTTATACAAACGTCACACGATCCCTTTTACTGTGCACAACAACAAAATTAAATTAGAGTCAGGTGAATTTCAAGCTATTTTTAACCTTTAACTGAGCAAGACTTTAACTTTCAGAAAATAATTTAGACAATAGTGTTCATGACAATCTGGTCAGTTGATTTAAGAGCATCTTTTGCCTTAATTTGTCAGTTTTACTACTTTGTGCATAACAGGTTTTAAAGGTTGTATTGATATTGTGCCTCCAAATAATGTTACCATTGAGGACTGTTACACTGTTGTGTGTCTTGTTACTTTGAAATATTTAAAAGAAAATGTATGTTTAGTGAATATGATAATAGTAAATACAGCAGTAAAATTATATTTTGTAATCTTTTGTGTCATTTTTCATGATATATAAAGCAGTTACATAAGAATTGTCTGTGAGCTTTATTTAGACTATAAGAGCATTAAGGAGAAATGCATTGTAAATGTGATTTACATCTCTGTGATGTAATGCCTGTCAGATCTTCACATGCTGATTTTATGCTTGATTAAGACAGAAGTAGTGGTATCACAATGCCAGTATGAATGTATGCAAGAGCATCAAGAGCTGAGCTACATATGATTACTCATTTCGCAACTAGCTGATGGATCAAAGGCCTTTTGTGTCAGTGACCACCATTGAAGTAGGGAGCAGGGAACCCAGAGCGATGTATGAAAGCGGAGCCAGTTAAAACAAAACAAAACAACATGTGTATGACTGTTGTGGTTTATCTGCATGTATATTATCGCATATAAATGGCCATGCAACCTTGTATATAATAGTAGCCAAGAATAATAAATGCCATAGCAGCAGTCAAAGATCTTAAGGTTAGAAGCTGATTCATGATTCTCTGTTTTTTCATAGAATGACATCTTACGTAATGCATGTTGTGGCAATATAAAGAGAACTTAACAAACAAACACAAGTATGGATAAAACATGTCTTTTAGATTGTGGTTACTATTTATGTTGCAATATTACTAATATTAAGGCACAGACTTGCAATTTAACTTTTCAGCCACGTTATACATGCAGAGGCGTCAGATTTTTACTTGTTAAAGTTAAAATGTGAGTGACATTTGCCAACACTCATTAAGCTTTCCGGAAAATAATTGGCAGTAATAAGTGTTTGTAATAGCTTTCACCCTTAAGTTGTATAGAGACTGAAGGTAAAGGCCATATACATCAATGTATAAGAATATATCCTCAAGGAGCGTGACCTTTCATTTAATTCTTTGACATTTGAGAAATGGAAACGTGATAAAGGCTCCATACCTCCATTCTGATGGTTCCCAGTAGCCTATTAAGAGATGCTTGATTTGATTTGAGACAAACAGGCTGAGCTATACCTTTTATATTTATAGGGGAATGATATAGCCACAATTGCATATACATGTTTTTTATTGTATATATATATATATATATATATATATATATATATATATATATATAGTCCAGAAAAGTATATTAGCTCTGAAAAAGCTCACCTAACATCAAGCTATCAAGAAATGGAAATATTGGGCCAATCTTATACAAGAAGACACCCAAAACATATGCTTCTCCTGCTCCAAAATTATGTACACATTTTGGAATGATAATTAAAAGCTAAATTAAAAGCTCAAGACTGAGGTTTCTGTGTTTAGATAAGATTTTAGAAACGATTTTTAAAAATATATATTTACCCTTTATAAGGCAAGTGACTATTTTTGGTAATTTCCACACACTTTACACATTGCCTCCCTGCTGCACATCAGTAAGGTAAAGAAGCATGTAGTCCTCACTCAGTCCATCAGAAGAGATCACCCCACATCGCAGATCCCACTACTGTGGCATATGACCAATCAGCAGAGGCCTGTCACGCTCTAAACTTCCTGTTTTCGCTGAAGTCTGAAAAAGACCCAAGTCTGGCTAAACTCATGGTACATTTCTTTACATAATTTGAAAACTAAACCCCGTGAACAGCTACCTTAACGTGGTGGAGTTATTTGAATGCCCGAATGATCCTTGGAGCTATGTTGTCTGGAGTATTATGTCCTTGATAGGGTCTCCCATGGCAAACAGGTCCGAGGTGACGGGTCAGACTAAGAACAGAAGACTCCCATGGATAGTGCAATAACAAGGACCGTGACGTCACCTGGTATGCAGCCAGAGCCCCACCCTGGAGCCACAGTACCCAGCCTTCTTGGACTCCCTGGTTGCTCCGACTGGGGACTCTGTTGTTCTACTGGGGACTTCAACGCCCACGTGGGTAACGACAGTGAGACCTGGGTGGGGGTGATTGGGAAGAACGGCCTCCCTGATCAGAACCCGAGTGGTGTTCTGTTATTGAATTTCTGTGCTACTCACAGTTTGTCCATAATGAACACCATGTTCGAGCACAAGGGTGTCCATAAGTGCACGTGGCACCAGGACACCCTAGGCAGGAGGTCGATAATCGACTTTGTAGTTGTGTCATCTGATCTCCGGCCGCGTGTCTCGGACACTCGGGTGAAGAGAGGGGCTGAGCTGTCAACCGATCACGACCTGGTGGTGAGCTGGATCCGCTGGCAGGGGAAGAAGCCGGTCAGACCTGGCAGGCCCAAACGTGTTGTGAGGGTCTGTTGGGAACGTCTGGTGGATCCCTGTCAGTAGGGTCTTCAACTCCCACCTCCGGAAGAGCTTCACCCAGATTCTGAGGGAGGTTGGGGACACGGACTCGCCCATCACCCAGGCTGAAGTCACTGAGGTGGTCAGAAAGCTCCTCGGTGGCAGGGCTCCGGGGGTGGATGAGATTCGTCCCGACTCCGATAAGTCTCTGGATGTTGTAGGGCTGTCTTGGCTGACATGTCTCTGCAGCATCGCGTGGAGGTCAGGGACAGTGTCTCTGGATTGGCAGACTGGGGTGGTGGTCTCTCTTTTTAAGAAGGGGGATTGGAGAGTGTGCCATGGTTCTCCACCAGATAAAGATGGCTTCCCCTCTTCAACTTGGTGGAGAGTCCTTGCCTCAAGTGAAGATGGAGCATGAGCTCAATAAGACAGATCGGTGCGGCGTCGGCAGTGATGCAGTCGCTGTATTGGACTGTTGTGGTGAAGAGGGAGCTGAGTCGGGCGGCAAAGCTCTCGATTTATCGATCGATCTATGTTCCCACCCTCACCTATGGTCATGAGATCTGGGTAATGACCGAAAGGGCAAAATTGCGGATACAAGCGGCTGAAATTAGTTTCCTTCACAGGGTGGCTGGGCGCACCCTTCGGGATAGGGTGAGGAGCTCGGAGTAGAGTCGCTACTCCCTTCATGTCAAAAGGAGCCAGCTGAGGTGGCTAGGGCATCTGTTCCGGATGCCTCCTGGTCGCCTCCCTCGGGAGGTGTTCCAGGCATGTCCTATTTTGAGGAGGCCTCGTGGTAGACCCAGGACACACTGGAGGGACTATGTCTCTGAGCTGGCCTGGTGTCTATGACAGGTCAGATCATTCAAACATCAATATCACAAACATAACCTCTCCTGAGAACCAGCACCCCCCGAGACTTGAAAGTACTTTTTGTATATTTTATAAACCTTATATATATATATATATATATATATATATATATATATATATATATTGTTGTTTAGGGCATGGAACCAAATATGGTAACTTAGCTCACATTGATTTTCTGCATGATAATGGACATTTTGAAAATTGTTACAACAGAAATAAACCTCTGTTATGTCCTTCAATAACACTTAAGTAAATGGTTAACCTTTTAACCCCCACCTGAACCGAACACATTTTCTTAGTTAACATTTTTAATGTTATAAAAGCTCACAGCCCCATGTTCATGAGCCACTTCCTGTGATGTTATCGACCACTCGTTCCAAACGCTGAAAAAGCAGAGTCCACTCTCGTGAACGCCTCAAGTCCGCACCCCGGAGTACGGAGTCTGCACTCTGAGAAGTGAAACGACCACTAACTGCATAGAGATCTAACAGTTGACCCCATGAAAGGTTAAGGATTAGTTGATAGAGTTAAAGGCTATAATTTGATGTTTCGGACGCAGCCTATGGTTAGTTTTGCGCATGCGTGGTGGATAATTTATTTCATCACCGGCCCTGCCTCCAAAACAGTCTATGAGTAAAATGCATTGGTTTATCGTATCGACAATGGTTTTGCGGTTAAACATGGTAGTCTACGGGGACCACGGGGACTCTATACTCAACAACCGAGCATATGACGTGCTAAAGAAGCAAGATATAGGTAAACCATTTCTAAGCGCTTTCCCGTCGTAGGCTTGTGGTGATGCTGCACCTTACAATGGGTCAGGTTTCTAAAAAAAAAGAGCCTGTGACGTCCTGACTCAGAGTGATCGTGGGATAAACTTGTATTCGTGTTGTAAATGTTTTTGCGTTCCGTGTTTTGATTCATTTACAGTGACTTTGGGGAGTGTGCTGGCTGTCCTGCTGCTGATTATGATCTTCATGGCTGTCTGCGTCTACAAACCACTGCCTCGTCGATAAAAGTTGCAGGTGGAGAAGCTCCGGCCCAGCCCCATGGGGAAACAACGAAGTCCACAGCGGCCCTTGGCGATACAAAGACTTGTGGGCTATACAACTGTATATTATTCCATTGTCACTGTTATTTTACATTAAGATTTGTTGATCAAACAATCAAATTCAAATCATTTAAATAAAGTGCCTTTATTTTAGAAACATTTTGAAACACATACTTTTTAAAATCACAGATGTTCCCTGTGAACAGAGTAAAACACGCCGCAGCTTTGTATAAACAATTTTCGTTATGGTTAAGCAGTTTGGCAATTTACTTGTTACAATAGTACACTCTGCATTTTTAACTCAAAGATTTACAAAAGTGGTTGTGTGAAATCAGTATTAGTGGTTACGTTTTCAGCACAAAAGCAACCTTCTTATGGCAATGCACACTAGTTATAAACTCTCATTCAACAAATGCTTCAAACAGTTTAGAAAAGCTACTTTGAAAAATGGTCTTGGCTTGATAGGTTAATGGCACATGCTCATTAATGAAGTTTGATACTGTAGTCGGTCCCCAGGACCACAGATGTTTATGGCTAAGAATGGCAGACTACTCAATATCTGCCACAATGTGTTACTGCACCATATTGTTTAATCCACTAACCAACTAACATGGACATCCAAATTATAATGACAAAACAGTAGAGAATATCTCTAATGAAAAAAGGTAAGGAGAGTGAGAGAGGAACCCTTCGTTGAAAACAAAACCACCCCCGCAGATGATTACAGCAACATGCTTTCAATTTCCCAATTGAAAACGATACATTCATAAAGCACAAGATGCTAGCTGTACATATTTAAGGACTCAAGGTTCTGAAATCTAGTATTAAAGCAAAACTATTGGGAAGAGATGAGGAATAACACAGAATCATTAAGCAAGTAACTGAGAGCTCTATGCTCAGAGCAATACACCCTGAGACATCTGTTATGCTGAGTGACAAACACTCAAACAGCTTTGTAGGCTACATAGACTACATAGTGCAGAAAACTATCCCATAGGGGTCAAAAGAAACAACCATCTTAGGATACATTTATGATCAAGTAAATCAATCCTTAAATTGTGTCCTGCTAATTATTAGTAATCTTTTTTACTTAATTAATGTAGCCTGTATTGTGTGTAAAGATTACAACTGATGGAATTATTTAAAAACAGAAACATAGTTTGATATGTACAAATCTGTGGTTGCATAGAGATGACGGCAGGTGTCAAGGGGTGCATGAGGTGCAACGGTTGCAACTGTTACATGGGATTAGTGTGTCGTACCCTTTAAATTCCCTCATATTCCCTTGTTACTTCTCTGTGAGTGATAGCTGCAGTATCCTTTCCAACTCCTCTTCCTCCTGCTTCTTTAACCTCTCCTCTTCCTCCTGAGCCTGAGCCGACAGCTCCATGGCCAGGCGCATGTCAGTGTCCGGAGTCAGAGTTGAAAAAGAGCTTGCAGGACTTGATGCTTCGGCAAGATCCACCAGCACCCCTTCTGGTATGCTCCTAAACAACAGATTGTTACTGTTATATGTGTTATCTCTATGTAACAAAAATAACAAACTCACAATACATATATAGTCTAACTTTGTTATTTTATTTCACTTATTAATTAAAAAGAAAAAAGTAACCTATCGCTGCAACTTCTGGGCATTACGTCAGTAAATCCACCGTCAGCATCCTCCCAATTCCCTTCCTAAAATTACATACATAAAAAGGTGTTCAGTAAAAAAAAAAAATGACAAAAAATAAATAAAAACACTGATTTTGACCTGGTCAGAAATTCCCTGAGACTCCAGGAGACTCTGATGAATGGCGTACTGCAGAAGCTCCTCGTCATTGTTGGACACTGGGGTGTGTCGGCTACCCCCTCGACGATGGTAGTGCGGAGGAACATCAAACACAGTAGGACTTACTTGAAATGCAACCAATGCTGGGGGGAGGGATGATGAGGAATGATAATTTAAAAAACATTATAGTGTACAATACTTAAAGTATGCATTCACACCTGCATCATCTTCTGTTGGGGTTCCTGCTGGAGTTGGAGCTGCCTCCTCCTCTGTGCTGCATTTATTCACATTACCAAAGGTAATTCTGGCATTAAGCACATGGAATAGGGGGATTTCTGTAAAAGAGGGACACAATATAAATTTCCTAGAAACTTCCGTATTATCAAAGAAATATATAAGGCAGTAAAAGTGTGTCCTTACCAATTTTAACCGGAAATCCAGGTGGGAATTTTAGAGTGACAAAGTCCCGCAGCCTGGCAAAATGTGAACTAGTCCGAGCCATGAGGTCAATAATGGGGGTCACCTGCTCCACCAGTGACAGTGGGTGCTCTTCACTCATCCACAAAGTACCTTTGAATCTGTGGTACAATTGTTAAAGTATAATATAGAGAAAACAAAAAAAGACATATTCTGATAACGTGTTAGTCATACTTTTGAGTTCGAATGCTGAGTTCAATTGGTCGACCAATATCTCTGTTCCCTAAATCAAAGTCGGGATTAAAATATTCCTCAGGGGTGATGGCAGTGGGATTGTTGGCAGTTGCAAACTCTAGTGTAAGGTCCTGAAAATATAATAATTATTGGGTTGTTTCTGATGGAAACAAAATAAATAAAAATAAAAATAAGCAGGAATCTCACCCCCTGTTCAGTATTGTACATCTCCACAGTGCCCAAAAGAGATTCTAGTACATTCCTTTCACCTGCATTTGGAAAATAAATGGTTATTTTCACATAATACTTGTACAATAAGAGCTTGATATGCTGTATATTTACTAACTTTTAATACGAGCCTTTTCTTCATCTGTGAGATGCTCAGTCCTTGTCCTGATTACAACATTTACATTGTTTACACTAAAAACCTACAAATGACAAAGTAAACTGAGTGCATAACAGATAGCAACTGATTGTTGCAAGTGATATTCATACATAAAAAAAATATCAACCTTGGCTTCAAAGCCATTGACTACTTCATTTCTCTCAGTTCTCCATCCCCAAATACCAGACTTTGTCCTGTATAGATGAATATTGATAAATGTCATCATACATTTGCCCAAACATAGAGATGCAAACAGCAGTGTGTACGTTACAGTAAAAAAACACCAACAATAACCTGCCTCTCAAAAGCAATATCCTTGGTGTCCAGGAATGTGTTAACAATAGGAGTGGTCAGTCTTTTGGCAACTTCCTGTTCAGCTGGCTGCATGGACTCCAAAGTGACGTCCTCCATTTCTTGAGAAATGTTGAAGCGCTCTGTGTCCACAACCTTATCATCATGGTTAACTTCCATTAACTCTGCATGTGAATCTGTTACACAAAAGAAGCCATTCTGAATTAAAATGCAGAATTTACAATCTAAAGTAAATCTGAATATGTTACGGAGTGTACCATCTCCTCTAAAGATGTAGCTCCTTCTCCCTCTGATCCACGTCATATTCTCAAACCCAAGCAGTGTGGCATCAACTCGCAGGTTTGCACCACTTTTCCATATGCGGCAAATATCGCTTGGACAAACCCGGGACACAAGCGGAACTGGAACAACATGACAGAACTACAATGACGGAAGTACTGTAATTTACCGTCTACAACAAAAATGTCCACGCTGTTTTTCCAGTTTCTCATGTTACACTAACAGTAGACATATGGCACATTTAATATCCACTGCTCCAAAAAGCATTTAGACTCAATATCAAAGTTTAAATTAAGACTTACTCCAACTTGTAAACTCCCACTTCATTTCCATATAAAAGTCTGGAGACTGAAGGAAAATAAATTAATGGCAGGAGATACAACACAAATACTGTGCTGCAAATTGAAAGTAAAACACTCCAACCTCTCGGATCTTTGACAGCAGCTCAGGCACTCCTCCAAGAGCAGTGGAGGCTTTGAGGTAGTCTCTGCGTTGAAGCACAAGCTGAACCATTTCTGGGTCTCCAGTACTAACTGCCTCCTGCAAGACTACACATAAATATTAATCAAAACAGCATCCTTAAAATTCAAAAATGATAATGGACACCTGTAATGGAATCGATTTTTAGTTTGTTTTTTTAACTTCTGCTAAATGAGTATGGAAAATTAAATAAAGTAAACTAATTTTAATCCCAACTTAATAAACATTTCTCTAAATGGGGTAATGCCACGTGCACAGCGGTCTTACCGGTCCAGTTTTTGGCATTTTCTTTTGTTACTTGTGAACCATGTCTTAGGAGGACTCTAACAGATTCCAGATGTCCAAGAGATACAGCCAAATGCAGAGGGGTCCGACCTCTCGGATCCAAAGCCTCAATGTCATTCTAAATAAGGAAAATACATATAAATACAATAAAATGCATTTAAGTAACACGTAGGAAACAAATAAACTGCTTTGTGATAGTCAACCACTCGTTGTTGTGTCAGACCAATAGCATCTTGCCCAGTATCAGTTCAAAAATCAGATGTTAGTGTGAGTGGTACACATCACAAAAGGTCTTACTGACCTCTGGTAACCGTATGAGCTCATCCAGCTGTCTGTAATCATTTCCCCAAACAGCAGAGTGCAGGGAAAACTTCTCCCGGATCTCCTCGCTAACATTAGCCACGGACATCTCTGTGAAGCCTCAGTGCAATATTAGCCAGCTTTGTGTGATTACAGCCATACGAGGTCGTCAGAAAGGGAACGCCACAAAATCCATAGCTTCTTCAGTTGAGTAATTTATCAAACATAGCCAAAATGGGTCAAAGTGAGCTTCGAACTTTCGTCAAGCCTTCCTCAAAATAAAACTTTTCAACACGGAAGTGTCAGGGTGGTGGTAGTACGGGTAGTACACAGAAATGGCAGGGGTGTGCTGTCTAATTTTGTCTCCTTGCTTGAGGTCTTTGCAGAAGTAATTTATGCGTAAATACTCTACATGATAACCCGAAGCGGTTAGTTAAATTCACACCATAAACAAATAAGTTATTACAACGTTAATTCATCGTTTGAGGTATGAGGTATGAGCAGTGGTCAAATCCAGTCTGGAAGCATCCATTCACCCTACACGCATAGGGGTGTTTCAAAGGTTTTGTTTTTTTGTGACGGCACATTTCGGTGATCTTGCAAGTTTATTTAATGCTTTTGCTTAATTTGTTGGATTTTTATTTATCATTTATAACAACAAATAACAAATCACCATTACGCCAGTCCAAATGACTGAAATATTACATCCATGCTCTAAACTAGGTAATGAGACCGTCTTGATGTCGTTGTCGTTCAGGGTTCATGTGTTTGAAAAAATACATTAATACATTTGTTATTTTATTTATAGAAAAACCGCGTCTTATAATTAGGCACGATAGTTACTGTCAATGAAATACACTCGTGTTTTAATCATATAATATGGCACCAAACGTCTGGAACTTTATGCCTTTTGCCCTGAGTGTAGTCCTGCAGGTTCTAAATGTCTCGCGGTATTTGTGTACACAGAACCCTTTTGTATTGGTCACGAACGCATAATTACAGCATTAAATAGAAAATATAGTACTTTGCTAAAGAATATGGCATGGTCTATGTTTTATTTGAGTGTAACAGCAGCCCCCTTGAGGGTAAACTTAGGGAAAAGGTATTCGGTTCTGCAGCTGCCACTGTGAATTGCCCATAGCCGTACCTCGATGTAGTAGTATGAGAAGACTAAACTACTATATATGGATAGTTACATTGGCAAGACGCTAACTTAATCAGCCAATGTGACATCAAGCATTATAGCCTTGATGTCGGCGGAAAAGAGTTATGTGGGTTTAGTACATCTGCTAAACCAAACGACTAGGCTAATTTAGCAACAGTGCAATTTAGCGGGGCGTTGTTATTATTATGTTATAAGCGGCCAATGTTTATTTAGTGTGGAATGTTGATCAATGCACGATTTCAGGTAAATACTCCAAAGTGTGATTTAAAAGATCTTATTTAAATGACGAAAGATGTCAACCCGCCTGCGAAATACCGAAGTCTGTGCGGACTGCAGTGTGCCAGGTAAGCAGATTATTATTGATGCCCCTTATTTGACTTGGCCGATTTGTTTATTGGCTTAAGTTTAGGCACCTGCTGTTTTTCTAACCCTGAACTTTAATTGGGGGAGCTTTGATTTAGGTGCATTTATTTTCACTTTGCCATGCTGCATTACTGTTTCAAAAAAAACTAATTTGTTTGTAAGAGAATTGGGGGAGTTAGCATATCAAATGAAATATGCATTACTTGAGGGCAATGTTGCCTTGAAACTTTTCCAAATTTGAATTGCATTCAAAAGTGAGTGTAAATGGTGTGATGATTTCTGTTTCAGGCACAGGAAACAAAACAGGATGCTACAGAACGATATGGCCACATGTTTGAGTGCACAGCATTCTATTGTTTAACCACAGACAAATGACTATCATCATTTACAGAAAAAAACACTTTTGGCAAAAAAAAATTAAATGTGGCATACACGTTAAATGGTTGAATCACAGCTTAAGTTTACATACACACCTATCGGGGTTAGCTGCACAGAAAAACGTACTTAATGCTGGCAATTCTTGGTTTTGTTTGAAAGTCAGTATTAGAATCTGAAACCAAACATCATGGTTATGATCAAAGAATTAGATTTAGTTATTAAAAGCACATCACCAAACAGTGTTTAGAAAAAAAAATGCATTTAGGTTTGACAGTGCTTTAAAAAAGGAAGTTGTTGTATAACTTAACACAAATACCGATGCTCGCAAAACCTTCTAGCCTACTGTTCATTTCTGCTTCTCATAATGAAAGGCCTCACCTAAATCACTGGTTAAAAAGTTTTTAGAGAGACCTCCTGCCTTCACATTATTGCCACCCTAAACCAACCCACTGTATTTGTTAATACTCGATCTGAAAACATTCCTGTAACAGCATGTTGCATGTGTCTTACTCTTGTTTTTTTTCTTGTCTTGTCTTACTCTTGTTTTTTTTCTCTGTTTAAGGGCCACGCTGGGCCTCTGTGAACAGGGGTGTTTTGATTTGTGATGAGTGCTGCAGCGTGCATCGAAGCCTGGGCAGACACAGCTCCCAGGTCCGACACTTAATGCATACACCTTGGCCTCCTACTCAACTGCAGGTAACTACTGTACACAAAATACGTTTTATTGCTTTATGCTAGCATGAACTAATTGCAGAAAGTCTTTGTGAATGCATAGTTTTAGTTTCATCAGTGCAGAGGCTATTGCTACTACAATAATGCAAAAAAGGCACTTGCTTGTAAACATTATAATCATAATGGCTTGTGTATAATATCAGTGTTTAAAAGTCTGTTCAAGAAATTAATTGTAGGAGCCTAAATTCTGCTTTTGTTTTGTCAATATTTTATTTTTTTCCATAATTTCTTTCTGTTTGGTTCTGATTAGTTTATGCCACAAATTATGTTTGGTAATTTTGGGGTAATTTCATTTTAGTTTTTGGTTAATGGTTATTTTGGCCAAATTTCTTCAAATTATTTGGTTAAGTAATTCATTTTCATAATCATAATTTTTGTAGTTGGTATATATATTGCAATATTTTGTTTAGTAATGGCTCACTATATTATGACGCTCACGCTGTGGTGCATTATGGGGAGTGCAGCTCACAGATCGTAGCAAAACTGTTTTTTACTCGCTAAAGAGTTTTTAACTACACATTTTGGTCTCCTTGGATGTTGTTATTATTGACATTGTTTCGGATTACGATTTTTGGACATGCTAAGGGAGCAGCGAGTCATGCTGGCTTCATCTCACTTTAGAACCTACATTAATCATAAAAACATATTTTGGTAAAACTAATGTGATGATGAACTTTTCTTTAGATGTAAAGAACTGTAAAAGAAGAACTGTAAAAGAAGAACTGTAAAACTGCATGCAGAAGGAACTGGCAGCTGTTTCTCTTTTGTAAATACAATGGGATAGCCACAATAAGCTTTAGTCTCTGCCATTTCATACTTCATGTATTTTTCCTCTCTTTACATGGAAAGTGCCTGAATAAATTAAATCTCAATCTCTAAGATGCTGCTTTTTCTTCTCCAATTAATGTAGATGGTTCAGACATTGTACAGCAATGGGGCAAACTCCATCTGGGAGCACTCACTTTTAGACCCTGCATCTGTGATGAGTGGAAAACGCAAGGCCAATCCTCAGGACAAACTGCAGTCAGTTAAGATTTTTTTTTTAAATAATAATATTTGTTAATGTCTTTATTTGTAATGTGTGTTTCCTCTTTTCGATGCCACAAAGCCCAAACAAATCTGAGTTTATAAAAGCTAAATACCAAATGCTGGCTTTTGTCCATCGCATGCCCTGCCGGGAGGATGACAGCAGCACAGCAAACGATTTAAGCAAAGTAGGTGAAACAACTCTCGTCATCCCCGACTTATTATAATTTTTGTTTACAAGTGCTCACCAAAACCCTTTGTCCCCGCAGCAACTTCATTCAAGTGTGCGCACAGGGAACCTGGAGACGTGTTTGCGGTTGTTAACGTTGGGAGCTCAAGCTAATTTCTTTCACCCTGTAAGATTTAACCACTATTCAAAGCATAGAATGACTGTCCCTTTGCATTTCTATTTGTATTCATATGTCTGCACTGGTTATTCAGGAGAAGGGGAGCAGTCCTCTGCATGTGGCTGCAAAGGCTGGACAAATATTACAGGCTGAACTATTGACAGTGTATGGGGCAGATCCAGGCTCTCCTGATAGTAATGGCAAAACGCCAGTTGACTATGCAAGGTAACTCAAACAATAATGAACAGATTTTTATTTCCATTTGATTTGTAAGCAGGATCCCTGTAACATTCGGTTTGTCTGTGTGTAGAGAAGCTGGTCACAATGACTTGGCAGAGAGACTGGTGGAAATACAGTATGAACTCACAGATCGACTGGCGTTTTATTTGTGTGGGAGAAAGCCAGGTATTTTTGCTGTACTATTACTGCTAGTGTCCTTAGTTAAAGCATTTGGTTTACTTGCTCTGATTTCTTCCAGATCATAGGAATGGACAGCATTTCATTATTCCACAATTAGTCGACAGGTAAGAATTTGTATGTATGGATGTTGTGTGCAAATTTGGCAGGAAAATGTGACGCGTAAGAGCATATTGTAGAATGAATAGACCTAAAATATTTTCTATAATATATTAGATACAGTAAATTGATCTAACAGAAGCTTATGCATACACCATTACTTTTGCATTGCTCTCTGTGGATTAGAAATGTGTGAGTATAATTCCCTGTGCATTGAGCTGGATGTGATTTTAAAAGCACGTCCTAATCTTGCCGTTTTGTTTGTAGCACCTTGGATTTATCTGAACTGGCCAAAGCTGCAAAGAAGAAGCTACAATCTGTGAGTATTGACTTGATCGTTCAGATGTTCAAACTTCAGACGTTAATGAAAATACCGACCTGTTGTTTCTATAGCTCAGTAATCATTTATTTGAGGAGCTGGCTATGGACGTGTATGATGAGGTAGACCGCAGGGAGACGGATGCAGGTAAACCTTTTGAGTATTTCACGGAACACACCTTAAAGTTTTTCATTTACTCTGCTGATCTGTTTACAGTTTGCCTGGCGACGCAGAATCACAGCACTCTTGTATCAGAGACGACTGTGGTGCCTTTTCTTCCTGTGAATCCAGAATATTCCTCCACTAGAAATCAGGTGCAGTTGTTTGTTTCAAATTTAGAAGAATTATTACTTTGCAATGCATTGATTATCTCTACCAAGTTTTATGTTAAAGGGGGGTATTATGTAAAAATCAAGCTTTATATCATGCTATTGTGTCATTCCCTCCTGAAAAACATGCCTCCAGTGTTGATCAGATTGGTTCCTCGCCGTTTTGCTGGAGGGAACGAGGCTCCGCCTGGGGACGAGGCCCCTCCCACGTTCTCTTCCTCAGTTCAGCCCACGGCACCCGCCCTTGCAGAACTAGCTTTTGATTTATTTAAAATAAGTATTTATTTTAAATACTTTTGTAAGAAACTCCTGGCTTATGTTGCCTGTACTCATTTATATACGCATAAAATGAAGAAATGTAAAAAACAACAACAACGTACTGGAGGGGGAAAGATCATGGGCGTGCCAGACAGGCACGGAGTTTCTTAAAGAGACAGAGGCGAAATCGCAGCGTCAGGAACTGTGTTGCTATGAGGGAAAATTATTGTTTTTGATATTTGATGCATTTTCCAAACAATTTTTGGTAGCATAGTTATTTGAGTATGAAAGGTACTATGTGCCTGAAAAAAAAAACACCTTTAAGTGTTTCATGTCGCACATTTTGCACCAAAGAAAATCCCTGGTTTGTGTTCACTAACAATGACAATAAAACCTGTTCTGATTCTAATGTACAATGTGCATTTTCCCCCAACCTAAATGCAATAATTTATTTATTGTGGGACATAACAAAACACAGAATGAATAAAATGTGGAATAGGGGATCACAAAATAAACACAATACAGTCAGTGTTGAGAGCACAACATTCTCTCGACACTGACTGCAGTGTTTTTGCGATTAGATTACTCAATACTGAAACTAAGATTTGTGCAAAAACTTGGTTATAATATTTTTGAATGTATTTCAATTTTATCCTTGTTTTCATTTATCATTTTTTTTCTTGTTTTTTTACACAATTTAATTCATTTAAGTGTCCCAACTTTGATGAAAAATATGTTTTCAGTTCAAATGCTAATGTATTTCTTTTTTAAATGTATTGCAAATGTATGTACTTTTGTATTGCATTTATTTAACATTAGTGTTGTCTAATTATAGGGACGGCAGAAACTTGCGAGATTTAATGCACACGAATTTGCAACTTTAGTGATTGATATCTTAAGTGATGCTAAACGCCGACAAGGGAATTCAGTAGTCAGTCCTCAAGGTCAGCAGTTTCTTTTAATTTACAAATATACTGTGTGTTGACATGATGACATCTATTTTACTGTGAGTCGCAAGTTCACAGTGTTGCTCTTTTCCCATGCCATAGATAATTTAGATCTCATGTTCAAAAGTCTGTCTGTAAAGCAATTTGGAGATAGTCCGGACAACGACCAGCCTGACTACGACAGTGTGGCATCTGATGAAGATACAGACCAAGACATGGCCGAAAGTAAAGAAGACGGGACAAAGGTTGCACTAAAATTTACCTAATGTTCCCGAACGGCTCATTCACAGTGTTTCTATTTGTCAGAGCCTGGATTCAGACCTCTCGGATTGCCCCATTACTATGCACGAATACATGGGCGTTAAAAAGGCTCTCACTGCTTCAGAGGCAAAGATTCAGGAGCTAATGAAAGCCAACAGCAGCCTGAATGACGAGTTGAGGCTGATGCAGAAAAAGGTATCGCCAGTGCTGTGTCATTACTAACCATTGGACAGACTGCCTGGGTTTGTGTAGTACCTGCATCTAATCAAAAATATAAACTGTTGTGCGTCGGTCACATGATTTCATATTAACATGCTTGTGTTTTTATTTTATATATATTTTTTCCATTACGTGTGTTCTAACTAACAGGCATGTTCAAACCCAAGCATGAAGAATATATCGACTAACTTGAAGTGTACGCATGGTTTATATGTTGCTGTTATAAAGATGTTGTGTATAATTTATTGTAGCACCAAGTTCATTTCAAAACATTTTATGCATGATTTATGTGCTCATTATTTTAAATGTTTCTATTTTTTCATCATAAATTTTGTAATTGATGTTGAACTTAATACATTTTAAAAATATTATAATTATTAGGACAACAGCAATGCACCCTCCCACTTTCCCATCATTTGTTTGTTTCCAAGAAAGTAAAAACCTACCATAGGTAGTTTTCCAAACTTTCCCTGTGTTCATGGCAAAATCAAAAAATATATATATTTTGTATTTTGTCTGTCTAGCAATTTCCTAAGACCTAAGCTGCTCGTGTACATATCTTGCTTGCTCACCACTTGCTTAGCCTCATAAAAGAATAAGCATGTACATTTAAAGAAGTTACTTTGTTTTACCTTTTTGCTAAACCTATTTTTTTATGTTCTTGCTAAAGCTTACTTTAGTAACTTTTGACCTCTTTTACAAGACCACCTTTAATGTGGTCCTGTAGAAGTTTGCTCAATAAGATAATTCCTTGGAATTCTTGCTTAGCTGAGAGCTTTTCTTAGTATATTGCATCTCTTCCAGCTTCATTCTCTGCAAACTGAGAACACCTCTCTAAGGCGGCAGGTCACAACCAATCAGTATCAGAGCCCCAGTGGCTCAGAGTACCCTGACCCCTCCAGTCCCTCCTCCCACAAGCGGCGACAGTCTTCACAAGCCAGTCGGCCCATGTCTATGTATGAGACTGGCTCGGGCCTGAAGCCCTATGTCCCGAAAGGGGAAATGCCCTACTCAGAGGAGGCCCTCCCCACCCTGCAACCCTTCCCACCTCATGTAAGTAAGACCTGCTCCTTGCATCCGCTCCTTCCTGTCTGCTGCCCTGGACTCCTGTCATTTCCTTTTGGAAACCATTTCCTCAGTCTGCTTTCATCTATAAACATCTGTTCTCACACACATAATATCATATAATATAATATCAGGCGTGTTCTTTTTCTAGTGGATATGTGTAGTTTTTTATTTAAACATATTAACACTTTGTACTGTTTTCTATTTTGTTTTTAAATAAGCATTAAACGTATTCATTCAAATTATCTGCTTCATTAGTACATTGTTTGTTTATGAGGCAAGGTAGTCTTTTGACAAATTTGCTCTCCACATTCAACCCGTGCTGTTGGATCAGTCAGGAACAATGTGCGACTGACCACGGACCCATGCCCAGATCTTGAATATCGCACTTGGTCAGGAGTTCCTACCTGGAGGGCTGTGAATGTTAGGCTTATGGGGAAATTTCAGACCGATATGGTCTGATAATCAAACCTCGGATCAACTTTGCTATTAGGCCGCTGTTCTGCCTATCATAGTCGGGTCAAATTTTTTTCCTTGGACTTGGATTATGTTTTTTACATTTGTTTAGCATTTTTTTTCAATTGATTTTACCCTGTGCTCAGACGGAAAGGGGTGCTTTTGGTGTTACCTCCTCATCTCTGCCCTCATTTCCATCCACCCTATCTTGGTCTAAAGAAGAAAGTATTCTGAAGGTTGAGTACACCCTGTTGCAGCAAATCACTTCTATCTATAGGCTGGTGATAAACTGCACTACTGCATGGACTAGCCGCAGCGTAGTGTCTCCTACTCCTACTATGAGCACAGTCTGTCTGACCGATCCATGCTCATGGAGTGCACTGTTTTCCTGCTCTCTTTGCTTAGTAAGCTTTAAACAGCATGCTTCTAATTAACTCCAACTTAAAATTGATTTATAGTCAATTATTATTATATATACATAGAATTATTATTTATTACTTTTATTGCACTTAACTACAACTACACATTTAGGCTTCTTCAGGTGGCACTCAGGCTGATTTGCCATTTTAGACTTAATTTCAATCACGCTCATTTAATCTATGCTTTAGTAATTAATTTCAGTTAGATATTGTTCTGCTTTAGACATGTTTAAACCTAGTTAAAACATAATTTAATTACATTTAGTCTATTTTACATCTTTTTGGGATTAACTGAACAACAATTAGCAATTCCTCAAACACTGACCATCTTTCAGATCACGTCTCTGGATCTCTAATGAGGTGTGTTGGATCCGTAATAATGGATAGCAGGCATTAACATAACTTTAACATAATTTGTATTTTTTCAGAGCAGTTATGACTGCTAGTTCAATCTGTTCAGACCAGGGAGTGGTGAATAGTTGACATTTTAAATTGGTTTTGTCTGATTTAAGCTTAATTAATCAAAGCTATTTAAAACTGCACATTATTCCATTATGAAAGGATTATTTTCTTATCAGGCCAATAATAACAATAATGTAATGATTTTGTATTGACGAATTGAAAGTTATTACATCATTGGCTTAACTGCTTTATTTAATTGTTGGTATTATTATTTCCCTTCAATAAATGATTGGTTTCAATAAATTCTGGACTAAATATAGTTTATGTAATTTTGCTTCTGTGTCATAATTATCCATCTGTTATTGTTTAAATTTGTCATAATCAAAGCTAACCCAGCAGACTCAAATGAGCCACATGTTACTTTAATGCATTCCCTTTTACTAATTTACAGCTTCATGTTTACACTGTTCAGCTGCTGCACGGCTTCCTTATTTTGAGATCACCCTGTCGCTGGCACCCCTTACATGGAAAGTCCACATTATAGTGACACAACACTTCTCTGTTCTTTCCAGGCGTCAAAGTTAGATAAGCAGAGCAGCATGCCCGAAAGTGATTATGATAATGCATTTAATGACTCCGAGATGGACGAACTCAGGTAAGGAGGATCATTTGTACAAATGTTGGACACTCTGAAATGTTTTTGTTAGCATGAATATTGTGACTGTGACCGTTTCTGCAGGAGGAGCAGGCTAAGGAGCACTGGCTGGCTGGGAGAGGGCAGCTCGCTTCTGGAGTTTGATGATGTGGAGATGGAAACAGACCCCAGTCTTCCCAGTACTGAAGATGTCATCCGTAAGACCGAGCAGATCACCAAGAACATCCAAGAGCTGCTGCGAGCAGCGCAGGAGAGCAAACATGAGAGGTCAGAACGTGAAGCTAAACGGATCACTGAGATCCACCACCTCCACTCCTGTTCTTCGTCATTTATTTTTAAGCATTCATATTATCCCAGAAACTGTCATTTTCTGTTTGTTTGGTTCATTCTCTTCCCCTACGTCTTTTCCCTGTATGTTTGTACTTTGGTCTCCATGTCTCCATCATCAGTATGAGCAGGTCTGCTGAGCGTGAGGGTGTGCGTCGCCTCAGACATAGTTTGGGATGTTTCAGCACTTTGGTTCCTTGGGCTGAAAAGCCTACTCCCTCTCTGCAGCTGCTCAGCCTTCGCTCCACTGACCCCACCTCCTGGTACTCTGGCCTCTGTCCCTGCCTACCAGGCACAGTCTTCCTCCTCTCACTCTGTGATATGACCCTCCTTTGCTTTTAGACAAAAATCAATAAAAGCAATGTGTGTTGTTGGGCTTGATTTCAATACTTTGGTTTGTTATAACAGCTGTAACCTGCACCTGCCTGCAGCCTCGAGTGTGAAGGGTTATAAAGTTAAACTTACTCATATGGTCTACTGTTACTTGAAAGATCTATTTGGCATTTGCATGGTGTGCAGTGAAGGCTTTTTCTGGCCTTATTAGTCTGAATGCATAAATCCTTTTCAGATTTCTGAAATAATCACTTTCTTTTCTTTTATGGTTCCTTCAGCTTCATACCCTGCTCAGAAAGGATTTATGTGGCTGTAACAGAAATGGCTGCCTTATTTCCAAAGGTATTTGAGCATCTCTCAAGCAGGGGCCAATACAATTGTGTAATTTACTATTTTACATGTACTTTAATTTACTTCTAGAGACCTCGTTCGGACACTGTGAGAGGCTCTCTGCGCCTACTTACCTCAAGTGCTTGTCGGCTGCAGGCTGAATGCAGGAAAGAGGTGCATTCAGGCCAGGCTCCTGATGTGCAGCTGGTCACACAGCAGGTTATACAATGTGCTTATGACATCGCCAAAGCAGCCAAACAGCTTGTAACCGTCACCACAAAGGAGAACACCAACTAACTGCAGTTAAATCCAATATGTCAGAGTCATTTCTTATTTTTGCATAATGTGTTTTTGTTTTTTTTTAACTGCATTTGTAGTTTATGCATGTGTTTTATTTATTTTGGGAAAAAATACTTATAACACGTCTTAGACAAATCACTGTTAGAAATAGGAACAAACGTTATACAGGACAAAGCTAGCAGGCCTAGGAAATACAATACTTTGTCCACAGCAGATTATGTACATTGAGTGATTGCTTACGGAACGTCCCAAAGCAGCTTGGATAAGCCATAAATGAGTGAGTATTTTACTGCCATAAAAGTATTTTGAACACTCATGTAGCTGCCAGAGCTTCCCTTTAGTTATAGCACTGTGCGTCCATCAATACTGTAATACTGTAAGTTTGCTCAACTACACAGGATGAACTATGTCTTCTTGTTTGGATTTTATGTCGTTTTTCTATTAATATTGTTTGATGAAAAATGCAAGGCTGGATCCTACATAATTTAATTTAGCCATTCATTCTATGAGCAGCTGTTTGTGTGTCACCTTTTCTAAAAAAAATAACATTAAGATTCACCAGCAGTGAGTCGTAAATGTAATAAGTTAAATATTGCTGTGTCTTCATTAAGCTCTGGACTGTATAACTATTATGTGCCAGTGTTGAAACAAAAAGCTTAAAACATAAAAAGCTTACAACTGCGTGTATGTCAATGTTTGTTGTGCTTTTTATTTTATGTGCAACAAATAAGTGTCGATGATAAACCACCCTGTCATTGCAAAACAAAAGTAAGGTCCATCTCTGTACAATGGTGCAGTGATGTATGTGATGCAGCTGTAAAGTTGCACTTGAAAAAAAATATTTTTTAAATAAACCTAATTTATTCATACCTTCTTTTCTTTTTTTATATATATATAGTTATATATGAAACAATGAAAATGTTTAATTGAAAAATGAAAACTATAAATTTATTTACAATCTCTAATACAACAAAATACATCGTCTTTGCCACATAAGCAAAAGTCTTGTAATCATAATAATAATAGTTATGGCACGTATCGTAAATCTGGGCTCAGACATTAAAGCTAATTAATAGAAAAATTAGACCCTTGTTTGCAAAGAGTATTTCATTGAGCTCAGGTCCACGCTGATCGAGGTCTTCCATGGATCTATAAGCAGAAAACCATCTGTTACAATATAACTCTGGTAACCAAGCATAGGATATATGAGGTCTGACTCACTCTGTCCTCATAGCCTCTCCGTGCCATCCTCTGCACCTCCTGCCTCAGCTGCTCCTCCTGAAGCCTATAAGCCTCTCTCCCTTCCGCTTCTTGCTGTTCCACACGCAGCTGCTCCTCCCACTGCTCCCGTCTCTTCTGCTCAACCTAAAACATTGGTATGAGTTGAGTTTACTAGCAAGTTAAAACTACACTGCAGAACATTACAAGTTATGTTTCCATGTCACAAGAGCAACAAACAACTTCTCTTAAAAAAAAAAAAAAATTCAGAACATACAACAGCGATACCAAATTTGTCGTTCAGTTAGACACCTGCAATGCTATTTCTGCAGTGGGTTATCAAAACAGTGCAGGAGCATCTAGTATATTTAAACCTCATGTTTGGCTATCTGTAGTAGCAAAATTCAGAGTCAGGTCTGAGGAGAGCCCACTCACAGCAAATACTATTTATTGGCGAATATGTTATGCAGCATGACTTCAAAGATTAACTTGAAGCAATGTGTTTTAGAAAAAGAGAATAAGTCATACCTGGGCATCAATTTCTTTCCTCCGTGCTGTCCTGCGACCTTCTTCTTGCTCTTTTACCTGTTGCTGTAACTCTCTCTCCAACTCTAGTTCATGGATCAGCTCCTCGCGTCTCTTTAAGGACTCCTCTTGAGCCTCACGATTGTGACGCATTTTCAGTTCAAGTTGTTGCTGTCGGCCCACAAGCACCTTTTCAAGAAACACATAAAACAGGATGACACTCTTTGTTCAATAATAAAAATGTAATATTACTAGAGACTTGTGTTTCATTCTATAAAAAATGCACCTCTTTCATTAGCCGTTCTCTGGCAATTTTTTCTTTCTCCCACTGTGCTTCCCGTTTTTCCCAAACACGTTGAGCTTCTTCCCTGAAAAAGAAAGAATATTAAAGATTAAAGCCCATATGACATTACTGACTCAAGTGCAGAAATAAAAGATGGAACATGTTGCTCACCTGTGTAAGTAATCTAACTCAGCCTCCCTCTCTCGCTCCAAATGCAGCTGCTCTTCAATAACACGTTTCATCCAGGCTGCGTCAGCTATGGCCCTCTCTCTCCGTTCAGTATCAAGCCTTTTATCTTCCTCTTCACCCTCTACTAATGCCTGTAGAATTCTACGGTCAGCCTCCTAGTTCAAAAAACATGATCACATTCCAATGGGAGGAATAGAAAGCTAGTAATCTTAAAATGATACCTAACGGGAAAGTAACACTCACCAGTTCCTCCTGCACTTGCTGTGCTCTTCTCTTCAACTGTGCCCGATACTGACGAATCAGAAAATGCCTCCAATGACAAACAGAATTTCCCCACTTAATGTTATTCAGAATTTAAAACTCTTAGTTCACATAGAACATTTCTCACCTCATCTCTGATTTCTTTTGCTTTAACTCGGCTGCTCTCCTTTCTTCTTCTATCGTCTCAAGTTCCCATTGCTCAGCCAGCAAAGCCTCATGCTCATTCTTAAGACGTGTTGCCTAAAAATGCAGATTTAAGCAATTAATAGGAGAAAATATAGTATGTTACACACTGGGCAGTTTAAAAAAACAAACAATACTAAATTAATTAAGAATGTACATCTTCTTCCCGCAGCTTGAGTTCCTCCATTTGTTTACGGAGTTCTTCTGCCCTTTTCAGGTCCTCTGCTTTCTTCCTCGCCTCCTCTTGCTTGATCCTCTCCAGTGCTTCTTTGCGAGTCCTCTCATATTCATTTTCAAAACGTCTTTTCTCCTCTTGCTCAGCCACTTGTTGCTGTAAATTAGTTCAATGAACAGAGTCAGTTTATCCTACAAAATGTACAGTAAAGAGCAACACGTTGATTGCAGCTCTGATACTGTGCTCACACATGACAAGAGCACGATTTAATTAACTATTGATCTCCCTACATAAATAATTAGTCAAATGTTTAATTCAGTCATTATCCTTTCACAGGATAAATAAAATATTGTCCACTGATCACACTAGACTGGGACAAAATTACATGTAAAATGTTGATATATCTTACCTCTTTCTTGTCAGTTAGCTGCCCTTTCCACTGCCCGACAACATGATCTTTGTGCAATGCAGACTCAATCTGAGGGATGTAAAACATTTAGTAATCAGAATCAGTATTGAGCAAAGTTAAAAGGGATTACAGTCTGAAGGAGGTCACAAAGTATCGTCACAAGCCTGAATAATTGTAGGTCTGTGTTTCTCCTACTGAGACGCCTAAAGCCATTTATCACTTCTATCAACTGTCAAGCTTTCGAGTAAGAGATCTGGCAATGTGTCACTGTAGCATTAATTGTTAAGGATTACTACCTCTCTCAAGTCTGGGTTATTTTTCCTCCAGTGCTCCTTCAACAACTCATCGGCAAGCTACAAAAAACACAAGTATTAACCCAAACACAATACATATTAGTTTAGTGCACCTTTTTTGAGCAGGTACCTTTCTTCGTCTCTCTTCCCTTGCTGTGCGCAGCTCTTCACTCTTTTGTGCCAACTGACTGGCTGCAGTGCTGCTGTCGGGAACCAATTCCTGGAGCTCCCTCTCCCAAAGACTTTGTTCCTCTTGAAGCAGAGCCCTGAGCCGAGACCTCCGCTTTTCCAGGGATATTCTCTTTTCCTCCTCCAGTCTCTCTTTATGGTATGCCAACATGCTGTCATCAACAGTAGTCAATAGTGCAAATACTTTATTATTTGAGACACACATTATACAGAATCGTATCAAACACCTTGTTATCTCCTGTGCCATTAAAGTGATAGTCTGTAAGATTGCAACAACATTTTAAAATAATCAAGCTCCTAGGCAGGTTCACAGGAAAGCTTGTCGTCTCATTGGTCAAAGCGAATAGCTCGGGGATTCTGATTAGTAGCTGAAATCAGCAAAGGGAGGGACTGTCGAAAAAACATTATTTAATGTAATTTATGATACGTCAATTTTCAGACCCAGGTGGTCAATTATACACAATCTATTAAACTTGTAAAGCGTTTAAACTTACAGACTATCACTTTAACGTTTTCTTTACACACTGAAATAGTTTTATAACAAATAAGTACGAATGAGTGGAGAGCTGACAGCTGTTAGTTATATAATAATAAATACATAAAAATAACAGTAATAAAAAATAAAATGTCGGTCTAAAATTGTGGTGGATGTCTATATTGTTATTGTAATACATTATGTTATAAAGATAATAAAATGAAATTGCCACAAGATAATCACGGAACTTAAAACCATGAACGTATCCTACCTCTGTTGATATGACTGTCTAGAGCTCCAGGCAGCGTGTCTCTCGCTCCGTACATTCTGCTGTTTGAAATACTGGGCATGAGTCTCCCACTGCTGCCTGCACCGAGCCTGCTGCTCCCGCTGCCGAGCCATCTGCCCGGCCCAAATACGAGACTGTTTGGGCATTCCTGCTGAAAGTGTCGGCAGAGCCATTGTGGTTCTAGCATAATGAACAAGAAAACAGGCAGCGGGGCAACACACAAACAGAAGAGCTAGTTAATTGTGTATAAAACAAAGCAACGTTATAACTTTGAGTGATGCTACTTAAGTCATTTAGTAAAGAATACTCTGAAGAAAGACCTGTTTTAGTTGAAACGAAGATAGATCATATGTAAACGAGGTATTTGGCCAAAAAATGTCTTAGCCAAAAGCATCATGCTAATTATTTTCGTTTTCCCTAGTTACCGCTCTTGACTTCCTAGTTACTCCCACTGTACGGGATAACGTCAGGGACAAACCAATAGGCCGCGCTCACACCTAGAGCGACGAGCTTCCATTCATTCCCTATGCTGCCTGGCGACCGGAAAGAAATTCCAGGACGACTGAGAACCTACTCAAAAAGTTTTTAGCCTGTATTGGTCAGCCTTGGTCAGTGCTCCCCCAGTGCCTTGATCTTCTGAGTGGACGCACCACTAAACTGTGCATGTCCTTCCCTCTGATGCACAGCGGCACGATACGGGGAAAGCGATGTATTGCCGCTTGGTGTGAGTCCGGCCTTTTAAATAAACGCGAAGCCGCTTGATAGAGTAAACTAATGCAAATACAATCTAGAAAATAATGTGTTCACTTGGAAAATTTATCCTGTACAAGTTGATTTTGCTTGGGAGAACTAGAACAAAACTCAGTAAACTGCTTCATCTTGACACCATTAATGTCTGTGTGTGTGCGCGCGCTCAGGTGGAGTCTGCCACACAGTGTTGGTGCCACTGAAGACTAGGAGCCTGTCGCTATCATTTCAGAAAGACAGTGTTGACTTAAAGATGGCTCTGCTGATGGAGCACCAGTTCAGACCGCTGCCAGCTGACAGACAAGTGGAAACAAGACAATTTTTAGAGGCAGTGTCTTATCTTCCACCTTTCTTTGGTAAGTCCATTATGCAAAAATAGGGGTGACAGAGTGACATAGATCGGTTAGATGCTTTGATCTTTTAAAAATACAAATGAAAAATATAATTTTTTTCAATTGAGAATTTCTTCATTTATCTTTGCTAATTTGTTTTGGAGCAAATGTCTTTTTAATCCAGCTGTCGACAATCTTGAGCATGCATTATTTAATTGGGTGGCCTGGATTTTTAGTTGTGAAAATTGATTGGTAGGGTGTTGAGTTCCCTCTGCCCATTCACAGATGGGCAGGTGCTCCTGAGCACTTTTGTGCAACTTCATTCTGTATTAATATACCAAAAAGCAGCACTTTGAGAACACTTGGCCTGTTACTTAAATATTTAGTCAATTATATTTTATTTACCAGCTAAATAAAAAGCAAAAACGGAATAAACTCTCTGATTATATATATATATATATATATATATATATATATATATATATATATATGAACAGGTTCACAACTTGGGTCGATCGTGCAACAAGAAACAACACATAATTTAGTTAAATTATAAACTATAAAAACTATAAGACTTATGTGCTGTCTGATTAAATTTGTATATTTCCTCTCTATATAAACAATGTATAGTGTATATATACATATTGTTGGTAGATCCACAGATTTGCTTTCTTCCATCTAAATCCTGTACATTAAAAAAAGTAAGTACAGCGTTTCTCAGAAATAAGAGCTGTTGTCATGCTGACTGATGCATCGCATGAGCACAATAGAGCACACTTTGTCATGTGGAGTTTCCACTAACAGCAGCCTTGTCGTGGTGCCACTGGGTCAAGCACAAACGTGTGTGGCTGGCCTCTAGATGTCTCTTTGTTCACTAGACTGTCACCTAATACTTTACTGCCTAATTAGTCAACAAGACTCTCCTAAATCCCTTTGAATCTCTTTGTCTTAATAAGTACTCACAATGCATTATTCATCAACAGAACCCTACTGTAATCTATTGTGTTTTTAATCTCTTTACACTCATCTTTAGACTGCCTTGGCCCCACTGTTTTTGCTCCAATAAAAGCGGACTTTTCAGGACACCTCACAGTAAGATCTTTTTGTTTTGTTTACCTATATATAGATATCTCATTAATTTATTCTTTGGTAAAGAGGAAAAAATATGTTTTAGAAAGTCAAGGCTGTCTATGACAGCAGTCCGGGACGTTTCAAGACACTGCAGCACATTCTGGAGGCTGAAAAGGAAATGTATGGAGCGCAATGGCCCAAAGTCGGAGCAACGTTTGCACTTCTGTGGCTTAAGAGGTATGAGATCCCTTTGTTTTCTTGGTTTTCTTTGTTTTAAGTGTTATATTGAATACATTATCTATTCCAGAGGCCTAAAGTTTATCCAGGTTTTTCTCCAGAGTCTGGTTAATGGTGAGAAGGATGACCTAAACCCAAACCTCATTCGGGTTAATGCAAATAAAGCCTATGAAATAGCACTGAGAAGGTATCACGGGTGGTTTGTGCAGCAACTTTTCAAAGTGAGTCAACTAGTCTCTAACTGATGAATGCACACTAAATTATATATCTGCCTTCAAGTAAAAAAATATTACTTTTTTGGTTTCAGGCTGCTGTATTTGCTGCCTCCTATAAGTCGGACTTCCTGAAGGCTCTCTCAAAAGGTCACGATGTTAAAGAAGAGGACTGTTTGGAAAAAATATGTGCATTTCTTATTAACTTTTCAGCAACTGTAGATGCTATATACGAGATGTACAAAAAGATGAATGCTGATGTAGACTCCAAAGCATGACTGATGTTCAACATTATGTTCAATAATGACTTGTTGACTAATTAATTGTGAATTATTGGATTTACAGCTTTTATTGATAGCACTTTACATACAGTTTATGGTTGTTGTTTTTTCTGTTTCTCACAAAGGCCTTTTAATTATCTATTTATTTGTCAACAGTCTCCCTGGGCTCCATTAAATATGACACAGTAGGCCTAATCCATAACTACACAACACAATAGCTATGAAGTTGCTTAGATGTAGGATCATTTTGGTCAGTTTTGAAGTTTTTGTGTTTGTAAATAGATACAATTATGGTTAAAAAACAAACAAACAGAGTCTCATATGTGACGGGAGATGTATCTGTTTTGAGTTTGAGGCTGTCCAATGTTGAATCTGTTGTATGACATTTGTCTACTTGTGATATCAAATAAAACAAAAGGCAACTAATCAGAGCAGTTGACAATCAGTTGTAGCAGCTGACAAAGATGTTGCACTATTTTTTTAAATCTATTTTCCATAGTGTAGTATTATTCCACTCAAGTAGTTTATAATGATTATATTTGACAGCAAATCTCTTTCCTTATGAATCAATTTAGTAAATAAACTAAGGCATGATTGTATTTACTTTCTCAGTCAGTGACAGTGTACACAGCCAATACCTATGGCCCTCAAGACTCCCCCACCAAACACCGTTGATTGAATGAATTGAATAGGCTTGTGGAACAGCAATTGCAATTTGCATTTTAAGCAATACATGCATTTTTTACCAAAACTTGAAAACGATCAAGTTAGCTGTACAAATGTATATTTTTGGTGGTGTATGTCGACTCAACTGCCTTATTCCAACAAAAGCTATGGTACGTCACCCTCTTGTGGTGAAACCTGGTACTGCCCTGGACCTTCGCTTCCAGACCATAGACTAAAGTTCCAGGCACGCAACTTTTGAGCAGAAAAGGTAGTGGTCACTTCGTCCCACCCAAACCCTCTGAAGGCATCCGTTGTTCTGGGAAACTTTCAGAGGAAACAGTCAGTGCGCTCTGTAAAATGTGCAGCGGTGGCAACACCAGGGAAGCTTAAGACCTTCACAGATCATTGAAAATTACGTTAGACCAAGTTGAAACGATTCTCAACTTCACTCAAGTAAGTCAGTTCTATTATATGGTTGAATTCAATGAGGATAGAGACTCGATATTTGGAAACTGTCAGGCTTTAACACTGTACATTACCTATAGTATGGAAAAGTGGAGCGCATATTCCAAACTTTCGCCTAGTCATGATGCAACTGTAAACACTAAAGGAAAAAGCATGTGTAAAATATTATGTACATGTTCCAAGTTTTTATGTAAAAGTTTAGATATATACATGTACATAAAGTAGGCTTGTTTCGTATTTCTGATATTATTTATGATTGGGTGAATACTTGTCCTTCGTTTGATTGCACTGCACAGCCATTTAGGGTTTGGTCCCAACTATTTGTATTGTACACTGTTCCAATGTGAGGCATACACAGAAGTAAATTGTGTTTAAATATGGAGCTCTGTATCTAACATGAGCTTTAATTTCTGAAATGTGTCCTTCCGCGTCCGACTTCACCACGCAGCTTGTCTCGCTTTTTCTCTTGTTTGAGGTGGTCACCCCATTTATGAAAGGCTTCACAGGCGGAACACAACCAAGCACAATTAGTAGCTGTAAATGTAGTGAAGTGAAGTCATATGCCCTAGTGGCCAGCAGGTGGCAGTACCACGTAGTATTAAAGTGCCCCTCCTCCCCCTGTTTTCCCTCTCTCCCACACTTCCCCTGTTTGGCAGGGCGTGGCCCCAGGTTGGCTTCTACTGGGCCAGGTATATTGTTTTCATTGTGCCTCTCAAAATTTATTACGTTTAGCTGAATCTAATGTAACTGTCTGTGCTGTAACTAAGACACAGAGCTCGTGATGCACCCTGTCAGGCTGATCTTTGGGCACTGCTAGTTCTGGGAAGCCGGGGTCCTTTGGTGTTGCTGGCTACAGGCTGGTCGTGCAGGATTTCTGGCTTGTGGGCTGGCATCGTGTGTGTGTGTGAAGCGGTATGTTAAATTGGTAATTCCAACCCCAGTAGTGAACTTTGGAAGCTAACTCTAATTTCTAACTTTTAGGCTCCGTTTTACAGCACTGGACCAGTTTTCCTGCTGTCTTGCCTCCATGCTCAATGTTTTTAAAGAACTCAAAACTGAACTGTAAATCAAATGGGTTTAACCTTTCTGTTTGTAGAAGTGAAATTGCCAAGTTCTGTTAACAGAGTAAATTAATGTATACTTTTAAACTAAAATGTAATTTTCATACTGGAATGTCTCTGCCTCTTACCAATGTATGAACCTGTTTGCCTTAAGCACTTTTCCCTTTCCCAGCTGGTCTGGGTGGCGTTGTCTGGTTTATTTTCATTTTTGGTTGTAACAAGGAATGGCATCCATCACTCGCCTTGCCACATTTGGGTTTTGTTGGCAGGCTCGTATGTTCAGATTTTATTTTTTGTCAAATTAATATACGCCTATGGTTACATTTGTGGACTGCTACAGCTAAGTTTAAGTTGTGCAAAAAGTAACCGGAGTCTCTGCAGCAGCCTGAGACTAGCTTTGTGTATTTTATTTTGAAGCGTATTCATTTGCATGTGTTCTGTGTGATTTGGTTTTCCAATTTTGTAAACTTATCCTTTCTTTGTAAATGGCACTGTAGGATTGGCCATGTGACATGGTTTATGTAGTTGTAAAGGCATTGCAACCTCATTTTGAAATGTTTGCCCCCTCAGTTTTAATGGCGTCACAATGTATTTTAATGTCGAGAAACCCTATTCGCACCCTTTTGAAACTCTAATGCACCCTCAGTTAGTGCTGAAGGTGGTGCTGTATGGGTTATATCGCTACTGCTGAATGATGCTTTTTAATTTGATTGGAAAATATTATGTTTGCAAAAGTGTGACCTGTTTTCTGTTGTGTCAAAGGCAAGACAGCAGTGGTGAGGTGGTAGTGCGGGAGATGCAGCAACTTGGTCCCCTTGCAGTAAAGGCTGTATCTGGCAGCTCGTGCTGGCTTATACCCCAGCAGCGGGAGGTCGGGTTGAGATGTAGGTTTCCTCAACCACCTAATGGCGTCAATGCAACCGTTGTAGTTTTGATGGGAAGCTATGTACAGTTTTAAGGTCCAAATTTTTATCATAAAAGTTCCAAATGTCCTACTCGCCGCCTTCAGGGCCCCTCGCTCTAGTTGACCAACAGGTCGAGTAGGTTTTGGTGTTTTTTTAATGTAGTTGTGGAGAGCCTCACAGCACCATTCTACCTGTGTATTGTTTGTAGCCTTCACAGCTCCTCACTCCTACCAATAGGTTGGGGGGAGGTTAATATCAAGCTGTTTGTGTTGTATTACGTAGTCCGGCGAGTTGTTAACCGCGACCTGCGTCAATGCTCAGACACTGTGTCAAATGGTGTCTCGTAACGTTGGGGAGCCAGAGCTTCACAGCCCCTCCCTTGCACATGTTCGGTGTGTTTGTGGCAGCGCGCTACAGTGTGGCGTATGAATGAGTTTTGGCAATCGTCAGGATGCCGATTTAGTTTGTGGGGGGGGGCATTAAAGTAGTTAAAAACGACTTTAATGCCCGGTGCCTAATGTTTTAGAAGTGGCTAGAGCTAGATATTCCTCCTGTGATTACGCTGCGTTAAAAACAACCTGGGGCACCTGGCTGGTTATCGTAGTTTACATTTTAGAAATCTTGCATAATTAATGAGGGCCTGACTTTGATTGACAGGCCGTTTACGTTGCTGCCTGGCCATGGGCGCGACTACAACAGAAATACACGCCCCGCGAGGGCCAAGCAGGGCCGGGTCTACAGTCAAGATCCCTCCCTTATGCCCTTTTTAGGAACATGCTTCGTCAGAGCTGGAGAGGAGGAGCCTGTAAATCCGCCATGATTTCCCCCACGAACGTGGTCATTTTGGTAAACGGGGAGGAGTGAGGAGCTGTCTATTCTTTTTAACAGTCTATGGTTTGCCCTCGCTCTCACTTGCCTGGCCTGCCAAACGACATGCCTTTTCATAGATCAAAGACAGCATGATCTCAACTATTTCCCGGTGTGCGTGATTGACAGACGGCATCAACCAAACGCTAGATACGTTGCCGTAACAAGCGGCAGAAAGCCTTTCCAAAAAGTCCTTTTCTTACGAGGAACGCTGCTGTTCCGGTTTTAGGGATTTCATATTTTCCAAATGATTTAAAACAGGCCAAAGAACAGAGGAAAACAGTGTATCGGCCGCCACCTTTTAATATTTTGGTAGAGTGCGTGGTGGTGACAGGTTACGGCTTCTGTCTCTTGGTGCGGGATTGGACCGATGTGGGTAAAATCGTGAAATGATTGGCTGCGAGCAGCCGCCCAGACGGTTCTTTTGAAGAGAAAGGAGGAGTGTGGGGCGTGGCCCCAGGTTGTCTTCTACTGGGCCAGGTATATTTTCATTGTGCCTCTCATCGTTAAGTCACAACTGGGGTCCTCCGTTGTAGCTGGCTACAGGCTGGTCGTGCAGGATTTCTGGCTTGTGGGCTGCCATCGTGTGTGTGTGAAGCGGTATGTTAAATGGGTAATTCCAACCCCAGTAGTGAACTTTGGAAGCTAACTCTAATTTCTAACTTTTAGGCCCCATTTTAAAGCACTGGACCAGTTTTCCTGCTGTCTTGCCTCCATGCTCAATGTTTTTAAAGAACTCAAAACTGAACTGTAAATCAAATGGATTTAACCTTACTGTTTGTAGAAGTGAAATTGCCTGTCACAATTAACAAACAGTAAATTCATATATACACTTTTAAACTAAATAAATGTCATATACTGGAATGTCTCTGGTATGAGGCAATGTATGAACCTGTTGCCTTAAGCACTTTGCCCTTTCCCAGCTGGTTTTGTTGGTGTCTGGTTTCTTTTCATTTTTGGTTGTAACAAGGAATGGCATCTATGACTCGCCTTGCCACACAGAGTTAATCAATTAATTTATTTTCATTAAGACTGTGGGACGGAATAAAGTGGAGCCAAAAGAAATAAACTTGTAACTTTCTTTTTGTTTTGTTTTTTTTGTTACATCAATGGCTCCAGTCTGAACGTCCTATCTCTTCAGTTCTGGACAGTGTCCCATCGGCTGTAACTGAGCAGGAAATGCCATGTTTCTCTAAGGGACATTTTCATCCTCCACATTTAGAACTGACATGCATTAACTTTGGAGAATAATTAATAACATTCAATCATTCACCAATGACCTCTGCTCCTTAAGAAATGTTTCATATTTGACCATTAAACAAATGAATGTCGTTTGACGTGTCTTTTGGGTCCTGTGTTTATCTATCAAATACGCAGTGAAGTGAAACGGCATGATAATCCTGAGTGCTGAACAGAGCTATGACTCATACCTGCCCCACACGGGACCCCCGCACCCTGTTTGTGTTGCCCCATTTCAGTGCAGTCTGGCTTAGATAAGTCCTCAAAGTCAGGAAGGCATACAATTGAAGAGGAAACCATATGTGAGGGTGTTGTACCCGTCCCTTTCTGTTGAGATAAAACCGCAGAACAGAAGAATAATGGCTAATGTCCAATCATCAAATTTCTATATTCGGGTGATGGATATTGGCACTACGTTTGCTGGAATATCAAATAAATGATCGTAAGAAGATTATGTAAAAGGTTTATTTCAAATTGTTTTCTCTGTGCCTTTAGGATTCCCCCATGGTTCGGCATCATTTCCAGTTTCTTCTGAACAGGAATTTGGCGCATCATTGTGACGAAAGCAATGAATGAGGTACACTGGAGTTAAGTGTCTGACTGAGTAAACGTTTAAACTACTACAAAGTATCGGTGTTTAGGGAATGTAGTGTAAATTCAGCCTCCACTAATTTACATTTGCCTGATTACAAAACTGTAAAAAACAATTGTGAGCTTGCTCTTATTTGTGCCGGTCCCAAGCTAAACTGTAGAGTTTTATTAGGACGGCATAAGACCTATACTATATTTGTATGCTTTGACAGTGGGACGTAGTGTACTCCACGTTAAATAGAAAATTAATATACTTTGCTGGAGTGGCCAATATGAACAGTTGATTCTGGTTAGGGAATCAGGACACTGGATCTTGTAGCTTCTTTGAACATTTACTTGAGAACTGTGTGTGTGTGTGTGTGTGTGTGAGAGAGAAAGGGAAACAGAAAAGGGAAACAGAAAACGGATTGGGAAATTTGAAACCGTTCGCTTAACAGTAACTTAACTGAAATCTCCGCCTAGTGGAGATTTGTATTGACTGATTAAATATTTAGCAGTTATAAATTGGGAAAATCACCACATAAAACTCATTCAGTCTAATTTGGAAACTAATAGAGAAAGAAATGAACAAATACTCACTTTATAAAACTTGACGCACACCAGGGAAAGGAGAAAGATGCAGCCGGGGAGTGAGTGATGGTTGCTTGGTGATGGCAAACTGTAAACTAGGCCTACTATTGCAAACAGTCTTTCTGACAGACTATTATAAAGAGCAAGTGATTTTCTGGGTAAACCTATATGGATAAAAGCCATTTAATTGGTCTGAGGGGCTTAGTATGATATAATCTTCTGTCTGTTTTTGCGTTTGTCCTTATAGAATCGCTCGGCTGCCATTCTTTTCAGAAAATACCAACTCGCTTTATCCAAGAATGACAGTCTGTCCATGGACTCTGGTGATGTCGGAGCAGCTCAAAGCGACTCCTTGTGTGAGCTGTCAGACCCGGACAAGACTGAGAATGAATCCGTCCAGACTGAAGACGCAAACCCTGAGGCGGCACAGGAAGTGGTGCCACCCGGCCTGCAGCCCACAGACAGCAGGCAGAACCTGAGGTCAAAGTTCCAGGGTGCGTTCAAGAAGGGCATCGGAACCTCCATGGACCTCCTGGAAACGACCATCTATGAGTCCAATGTGGTCCAGGGACCAAAGAAAGCTCCCATGGACTCACTGTTCGACTATGGCACCTACAGGAACACGAGCAACCAGAAAAGGCGCAAGAAAAAGCTACCAAGAGGGTGCAAAAGTTTACCGTTTTTATTTTTGCATTACATTTACAATAGTAGGTAAAGACTTAAATTCTGAATACTTGTCCAACTAAATACTAAAACAATATTTTACTGTACATGTCATGGATTGAGTAGCTAAGAATTGAACTTGTCTTGTCTAGGGCAGTACAGATTTATTGTAAAATTGCAACTTGTGACAGTATAAAAGTGTTGGAAAAATCTCATCATAAAAATCTCCACAATTGCCACTTTGTAGACTGAGGTGTGTCTCCAAGGCATAGACAAACACTCTCCAGTCAGTGATCTAACAGAGGCTGTGCTGTTGGTTTGAAGCGGCTGAGGTAATATATGGGCCCGTTCATGAGGGGCTGCTCTGCTTGGTTCATACAGAGGACTCATTATGGAGCTGTAAGCCTACACGACATGAAGTAAACTTTACCTTAACCGTCTTGACTATTGTTTCAAAACACTATTCATTGCAATATTTGTTTTGACCCTTTTTACACTCTCTGTTCTATTAAATTAAAACCAAAAAACTGATAAATTAAGACAATTATGACTAAAATAATTTAGTTAACCTTGCATTTTATTTCAATTTAATGTGACTGTAAGGGAAGATGGAAGACATTAGTTCGGTGATATTTTTGGTTTCTTGCAATATGTTTTGAATATTTAGTTGGGACAGTGCTTATTAGTTAACATGTAAAAACGTCATGTTGGATTGTAGCCATTGGTTACTTTCCATCACCCACATCCGCACCAACAACCACACTCCATTCATGCATTATTGTACATGTACACAGACACTGAAGGTAAGGCTGGTGCAATGGCTGGAGCTGGGATTGAACTGCAAACCTTTGGATTGGAGGGCAAATACTTATTGAATAAATTATATCTTACCTTTCATCTGTAGTAAAGCTGAGGTCTCCACTGAGGAATGTCCCAGTGCTGATCCCCCTGCTGATCCCCCTAAAGTGGTGAAGATCTTCAACCGTGCTCTGCTGTTCGAGTGTGTGTCAATGGGGGACCCCGTGTCTCTAGAGGGGCTGCTGGAGTTTCTACAGACTCACGAAAAAAGGCTGACCGATGAGGAGTTCAGAGGTGAGCAAAGGATTTTTGTAAATATAACAAAACTAATTAAGCCTCAAAAATAAGTAACTAAATTATGTTCCAGTTTCGCCATTAAACTCCCAATGTTTGCAAAAGATTTGATATACATAATACATTTCCCATTGTTTGGTTGAGAGCTGCTCAGGGCTTACCATTTCTTAATCACTGTAGCAAATTCTGTTCAAACAGCACTATGTTGCACACAATCGTTTATTATTTTTCTTTCCCACTTGACATGATAATTTTCAATATGAAATATAAACAAATACTCCAGCCTGGCTTACTTAAAATCATTTTAATGCATGAATACAATTCAGCTGGAAATGTGTAAGCATTAGGCTGTAATGCACAGTGCCTTGCGAACTACAGTTCTAAAACAAAATGAAAGCCTAATAAGTTCAGCGTTGAATCAATATACAGTGCCTCTCAAAAGTACTAATACACCTTGAACCTTTGCATATTATTGCCAAGTTTACAACCCTAAACATAAAGATTTTATTTTGAATTTTTTACTGAAAGTTCACACACAAGTAACAGACAACTGTCAAGTGAAAGCAAAATGATACATGTTGTTTTACAAAAAATAGAAAAGTGAAAAGTGTTGCGTGCATAAGTATTCATACAGCATGACTTAATACTTTGTGGAACCCCTTTTGCTGCAATAACAGCAGCAAGTCTTTTGGGGTTTGACTCTCCAAGATTTGCACATCTATAGACTAACATTTTAGCTCATTCCTCTTTACAAAACAACTCAAGCTCTGTCAAATTAGAAGGAGAGCGTTTGTGAACAGCAGTTTTCAGGTCTTTCCCCAGATTTTCAATAGGATTTAGGTCAGGACTTTGACTGGGCCATTCTAACACATTACTATGTTTGTTTTTAAACCATTCCATTGTATATTTAGCTTTGTGTTTAGGGTCATTGTCCTGCTGGAAGGTGAATCCCCGCCCCGGCCTCAATCTTCCCAGTCCCCGCTGAGGAAAAGCAGCCCCATAGCATGATGCTCCCCCCACCATATTTGACACTGGGGATGGTGCACTCAGAATGATGAGCAGTGTTAGGTCTGCTCCATAAATAACGTTTTTTTTCATCTGACCAAAGCACCCTCTTCCACATGGTAGCTGTGTCCTCCATATGACTTTTAGCAAACTTCAAACGGGATTTCTTATGGCATCCTTTCAATAATGGCTTTCTTCTTGCCACTCGTCCATGAAGGCCAGATTTGTGTAGAGTACGACTCTAGTTGTCCCATGTACAGATTGCCCCAGCTCAGCGGCAGGACGTCGCAGCTCCTCCAGAGTTACCTATGGTTACATTAATTACCAGTGCTCTCCTTGTTTGGTCTGTTAGTTTAGGTGGACGGCCGTGTCTTGGTAAGTTCGCAGTGGTGCTATACTCTTTCCATTTCCAAATGATGGATGAAACAGTGTTCCGTGAGATGTTCAAATCTTGGGAAATCTTTGTATAACTTAACGCTGCTTTAAACTTCTCCACAACTTTATCCCTGACCTCTCTGGTGTGCTCCTTGGCCTTCATGATGTTGCTTAGTGACCAATACACTCAGACCATCGCTCTGAGGCCCTCTCAGAACAGCTCACACATGGCCCTGTATTTAATGGTTAGGGCAAAGTGTGAAAATGCTGTATGAATACTTATGCACGTCCCACTTTCACTTTTCTATTTTTTGTAAAATAACAGACTCATGAATCATTTTGCTTTCACTTCAAAGTTGTCTGTAAAAAATTAAAAATAAAATGTTTATGGTTGTAAACATGACAAAATGTGCAAATGTTCAAGGTGTATTAGTACTTTTGCAAGGCACTGTATGTCAAGCCCTGGGCTACTATTTTCGTCATCCAGATAAATGTCTTTTAGGTGGAGTATAGATTTTCTTTTTCTCTCTGTTGGTTGAGTCCCTGGGAAGGCTTCCTGTGTGTGTCTGACTCTGACACACACAGGAAGGTCTCTTTCTAATCTCACAAAGCAGAGAAAAGTCACAGCAAACTGTTGCTAACCCCACACTCTTTCAAAAGCACACACGAAGTATAAACTGGTTCAAAATGCTATGAATACATACAGTTTGATATTTGTTTTCTTTTGGTGCCAGAGCTTTCTACTGGAAAGACGTGTCTCCCCAAAGCTCTGTTGAACTTGTACAGTGGACAAAATGACACCATCCCTCTGCTGGTGGACATCGCTGAGAAGACTGGAAACCTAAGAGAATTTATCAACACACCATTCAGAGATGTCTATTACAGAGGTACAACTATTTACGCACTTTTTAACTGCATTTTAGATATCAAATCCTGGATGGCAGAAAACTTTCTCCAGCTTAACCAGGACAAAACTGAAGTTTTAGTCATCGGTCCTCAGGCCCAGAGAGAGAAACTTTTACCCAAACTACAGTCATTGTCTTTTAATCCTTCCTCACAGGTGAAGAACCTGGGTGTGATTTTTGACTCTGAGCTGACTTTAATTCCACACATTAAGAATATCACAAAGATAGGTTTTTACCATCTAAAGAACATAGCCAGAGTCCGCCCCATTCTCTCTCGGGCCAACACGGAGACGCTAATGCATGCTTTTATCACCAGTCGTATCGACTACTGTAATGCCCTGCTTTCTGGTCTTCCCAAAAAGAGTATCTCAGGTTTACAACTTTTACAAAATTCAGCAGCTCGTGTCCTGACGAAGACCAGGAGGCGGGACCACATTACACCGGTTTTAGAGTCACTGCATTGGCTCCCCGTGTGTTTCAGGATCCATTTTAAAGTTCTTTTAATGGTTTTTAAATGTCTTAATGGTCTTGGTCCTTCTTATCTTTCAGAATTGATTTTACCATATGAGCCTTCGCGGTCCCTTCGCTCCTCTGGCAGGGGTCTCCTAGTTATTCCTAAAGTCAACAGAAAGACTCACGGCGAGGCGTCTTTCCAATACTATGGCCCTCGCCTCTGGAACGACCTGCCAGAGGAGCTCAGGACCGCAGAGAACGTTCATGTTTTTAAGAGCAGGCTCAAGACCCACCTTTTTAGTTTAGCTTTTAATTAATATTTACTTATATTAACCTTATTTACCGGTTTTAGTTCTATTATTTCTTTATTTTCCCTCTTTTATCCTGTGCTATTTCACGCACAGTTTTAGCTGTTTTTAATGTATCTCTTATTAAATATTTATTTATTTATTTTTATTTATTTTATTCATTTATTTTTTATGTTCTCCTAGTGGTTCCTCTGAGGGAGCCCTCTGCCCCGGGAGTGCTGGTTGGCTGTGGCCGTGCGGGCGCTCTCCTGGGGGTGCCTGGATGGAGGTAGGACGTCTCTCCTACACCTACTCCGGGCCCCCTGGGTTGGCGCTCTGTGGCTGTGGGCGATGGGCTGCTCCTGGTGCAGACGGCTCCTTGGATGATGTTTCCCCTTTCGGTCCATCTGTACCCAGCCTTACGTACTCAACTCTATGTCCATTTTTATTTAAGACTTTTAACTGCTGGGCTGTCTGTACGTCTGTGTGTCTGTGTGTGCGGGTGGTGGGGTTGTAGTTATTTATGTATATTTACTGGTGGGGACGATTTTTTATTATTTTTAATGATTTTTAAGCACTGTAAAGCACTTTGTGTTACATTTTGTATGAAAAGCGCTCTATAAATAAAGTTTGATTTGATTTGATTTGATTTGATTTGTCACTCTAGACCAGGGGTCCTCAAACTAAGTCCACGCCCCTTTGACCAGCCCCTCCGCCCCCCACCACTTGAACCGGCCCGATTAGGCACTTCCCAAAAGTGGTCATGGCCTATTTTAAAAAATTGCTATAACATGTCTGTGATGCGCGGGTTGCGGGTTCTACCGCGGTCCCCGTGGGCTGCACGCGGATCGGATCAGGTCGGGTCATGAAATTCTCCTTTGATCGCGGGGCAGGTTGGAGCGGGTCATAAAATGCCGGTCGCGGCCGCTTTTTGCCGCCGTACGCGTGTTCATTGAATTCAGTCACAACTTATTTAATCTTTAGAGCAGGTTGTGATCCTCGCTCTCTGTCTCGCTCTCTGTCTTGCTCCTTTTCTGCATAGGCTCAGGTCAGACCTGAGAGGGGTGCAGATTCCTGAATGTCCTGGGCTAAAGTTGTCTGCCTATGCTGATGATGTCATGGTGTTCGTGGACACCCAAAGGGACATTGACGTTCTTGCCCATACTGTCCAGCAGTTTGGTGGGGCATCGAGTGCAAGAATTAACTGGGCTAAGAGCGAGGCCATCTTGGTTGGGGAGGACCTATGCAGACTCAGGTTGCCAGGGAGCCTCTGTTGGAGATGGGGAAGTTTTAAATACCTGGGTGTTTTCCTGGGCCCTGACCACCTTCAAAAGAACTGGGACCAGACGGTAGAGCAGGTTAAAGGGCGGCTGAGCAAGTGGAGGTGGTTACTGCCCAAAATGTTTTATACGGGGAGGGTACTGATTATTAACAATCTAGTCTCCTCTGCTCTGTGGCACAAACTACAGTGTGTGGACCCTCCTCCCTCCCTACTGTCCACAGTGCAGAAGATCTTGGTGGATTTCTTCTGGGGCGGACTGCACTGGGTCCTGCAGGCAGTGCTGTTCATTCCCAGGGAGCAAGGGGGACAGGGACTGATCCATCTGGCAAGTCGAGGGGCTGCTTTCAGGTTACTGTTTCTCCAGCGGCTGGTGGCAGGTCCGGAGGAGCTGGTTTGGAGGCTGTTTCCATCTTGGAGCGAGCTGGGGGCATGGGGCTGTCTCTGTCTCTCTTCCTCACTGATCGCAAACCGGAGGCTCTCCTGCCTTTCTACCGCAGTCGGCTGACGGTGTGGAGTAAAGTGAAGAAGCAGTGGGAGTCGTCCACTTCACTGCACTGGCTGCTGAGAGAGCTGGGTGGTCGCCTGGACTGTCCTGCCTGGGCAGGGCCGGCACTGAGAGATCGCTTCATGTGCGAGGGGGTCGACACATTAGAGCGTTTGTTGGAGTGGGCAGGACCTCAGCTGAACATTTTCTCAGCTCTGGCTGCTCACCTGGGCCTGAGGTCGGTACGGACACTGGAACATCTACTGGCCCACTGGAGACAGAGACTTACAGGACAAGGTTGGGCCCTTCTGAGGCGCTTCGGTTCTGGCGAGATGTCTCCTGATACTGCAGATCCCTTCCCTAGCATCATGCTTAGCCCTGTCACACTCACTCACACACACACACACACACACACACACACACTGGAGCAGATGTTGATGTGGTGGACTGTGGGGCTTCACTCTGGGGCTCCACACTCTGAGGTTGCTGGATGATATATCACAGTCTTGTATTGTGCTGTGTGACCAGGCCAGACGGCGCTGCACATCGCGATAGAGCGCCGCAGTAAGCAATATGTGGAGCTGCTGGTGGAACAAGGGGCAGACGTCCACGCTCAGGCCCGAGGACGCTTCTTCCAGCCCAAAGACGAGGGCGGATACTTCTACTTTGGTAAAAAGTACTCCACTTTTAAAGTCACATCCTTGATATGCATATTTTTGCTGCACATTTGAAAAACAAACCAAACATGATGATATCCAAGCAAATAATAGATGTACATTACTCTATTTAAAGAGTCAGTCGTCATCAAAATAAAGTAAATAAAACAACAAGTCCAAATAAGAGCACCGCACTAATAAATACATGAAAACAAAAATATAAATGCAATTAATTGATGGCACATTATTTTACATGTAATAACATAATTATTAGATCTTATAACCAGTGCTTAATTTGTAAATTAGTATTTTCAGGAACACTTTTGATCTGATGTTATGGATTCGGGGAACAGGCCAAAACATTTGCCGGAACACTCTCATTAAACACCATTATAAGATCAAATCTTTGCTGGATCCTCCTAAATATTTCTCTGATCCTTTTAGCCTGAAAAACTGAGAATTGGGGGAATGTGTTCCCCCAAACGGGGGGATCAAATTAAGCACTGCTTATAACCCAATAAATGCTAACCATGTTTCCAGATAATTTACTTTATACTGGGTTTGGGTAAAGTTTGAGAATAATCTTATTACCATGACAAAATAGAAATTAGTCCTATTTCCGTGTATGTTACTCTTTCAGGTACAGCGCTATTTTCATCCTATTTTCACCCTGGATATGAACATTCTTAGTGTTGTGGCCTGTCTCACATCCACATGAAGACTGTTCCAGATTTTAGCTGCATGAAACGCAGCCTCACCGTGTTTAGTCCTGACTCTGGGAACCACCAGGAGACCCCTCCCTGAAGTTCTCAGGGCCAGAGATGGTTCATACGGCTCTAACATGTCAGAGATGTGCATTGGTGCTAAACCAGGAAAAGACTTGGGACATGGAGGGACAAATCTGAGAAAATTAGGCTTTAAATCACTGCTTACTGAGTCTAAAAGATAAAGGCATTCATAGATCCTGTACACAAGCAGAGCTGTTTTAAATTCTATTCTGAGTGACAGGAAGCCAGCGCAGAGACCGGAGCACTAGACTAATATGGTCGTATTTCCTGGTTCTTGTCAGGACTCGAGTAGCAGCGTTCTGGATGTACTGCAGCTCTAACAGCTCGTTTAGAAAGGCCAGTGAGCAGCCGTTACAGTAGTCTAACCTGCTGGAGACAAATGCATGGATGAGTCTCTCCAAGTCTGGTTTTGACACTATTTCACACAGGTTGCATGAAAATGTAGACAGTTAGAAAACAGATACTCCACAGACAAAACAGCGATGGCTTTTCAGGTTTTGAGTGTTTCAAACCTGGCGCCCCTCTGAAAGCCCCTCATTAAGCAGTGCAAACACCTCAGTTATTCAGTTAACTGCACTTTTTCCTGGCACACAACTTTCCGTTGCCATGACAAGATGAGGTGACATTTTTTCCTGGTGCGGTTTAGACCGAACATTATAAGGACATTCACCGGTCCAGAGCTCCAGTCCACAGATGTTGTCCCTTTCCAATTAAAATAAAAAAAATGTCAACTCAAACTTAAATAATAATTTGACAAAAACTTTTATTAAAAACTTTATTGAAAACTAAAACAAACGTAACATTTTGCTGTCAAACTCAAATACCAAGTTAGTCTTGTGACAGAATTTACCACTGAACAAAAGAAAATATACTTAAGTGTAGATTATTTTTGAGTGAACTCCATGCAGAAAAGGCATGCCACTTGTTCATGCAGATACACAGACAAATCAACCAATGTTTATTATCAAATACATTTACAAATAAATAGATTTTTATTTACTTCATTTATCTACTCTTTTTTTCTTTTCTTTTTGTGCTTATTGTCTTATGGTAATGTTCTATGCCCAACTTGAATCAAACCTTTAGACTACAATCATAACGAGTTGAAACAGCTCCTCGAAATAAGCACCACATTGCCCTCTAGTGGAAATGTGTGGATGCTCCAAAATGAGGCCACAGTGAATTAACAGAGTAGTTGAGGTGACAAACACTTGGCTGTTTCATAGTAACTGTTTCTATTTCCTCATTATTAATCATTCAGTTATCTATGCTCTATGGACTCTTGGCTCTTGTTTTTGTATTGTTTCAGACTCATCACATTAAAGAGGATTTCTGTGTGTCGTCATCTTCACTCTCATCATTTCTAATTTGCTACAAAGCTTTGCACTGAGGTGAACAACGACCTGGCAGGCCCGGCTACGTCTAAATCCCATTAGACGTAGCGAACACTCTGCGTGTGCCCGTGCAAATCCATGACAATGAGCTCGTCTGTAAAGTGACAAAGTAATCTGTCACCCACGGCAACAGCTCATCAGCAGCTGCTTTTGGCACTCCTGCGTCCAGGAGTGTCCCTCTCTCAAACTAGTGCTAATCATTGATCCACGTTTAGTTAGATCCCCTCTAGTTCCTAAAGGCCTGTTGGATTATCGCATGTGCTTTCTTTATGGTGTGCACAATGTTTGGCTGACCACCACATAATAGTCAAAAAGTGAGACCTGTTGGACAATTTGGTAGGACATGGAGGATCTGAGAAAATTCTAAAAGATAAAGGCAGTCATAGATCCTGTACACAAGTAGAACATTTTAATAGCATTTTTACAGGACACCACAAAAAAAAAAAAGTGGGTCTAAAGGGGGGCCTTGAGATGACAGGATGTGAATATGTGATCCTCATTAACAGTCACACATTCTGTTTTTGTTTATTTATTTATTGTTTATTTATTAGGATCCCCATTAGCTGTGCCCATGGGCCAGCTAATCTTCCTGGGGTCCTTTTTAAAAACCACTCATTTAAGATGAATTTAAATTACATGACAGGTTTAAAATAAAAAACATAATGTAAATATCTTTGTTGAAACAAAGATATTGTGCTCTTGGACAAAACACCTTATAACTTTGCCTGTATTTGTTGGTGTGATTGTAATTCTTCTTTCAGTTTGTCCCATGGCAGCTATGACTACAAAAGCTGCCTCCGCTGAGTGAATAACTAAATGTTGTGCTTTGAGAAGATCGTAAAGAACATTTCCAATTCAACCCATTATTGTGATCTCTGGAAAGATTGTTAATGTAGCCTAATGAATAGTATTTTTAAAAAGTAATAGACGTTGTAAATGGCACAGCATAATGAAAAATGTAGTAATGATAATAATAATACAATGAGTGTTTTCTGTTCCCCAGGTGAGCTCCCTCTGTCCCTGGCGGCCTGTACAAACCAGCCCGACATAGTGCACTATCTGACGGAGAACCCGCACAAAAAGGCCGATCTGCGGCGCCAGGACTCGCGGGGAAACACGGTGCTCCACGCTCTGGTGCACATCGCAGACAACACTAAGGACAACACGCGCTTTCTTACCAAGATGTACGACCTGCTGCTGATTAAGAGCGCCAAACTGTATCCGGACTGCAGCCTGGAGACGGTGCTCAACAACGACAGCATGTCACCGCTCATGATGGCTGCCAAGCTGGGGAAGATAGGGGTTAGTAGTTAAAATACAAGATAAAAGTTAAAATACAAATTCAAACATTTGAAGTGGAAAGGACACCATCATTTATACTCAGATAAATAGGTAAGTGTAATAAGCGTAGTGTAATAAGCGTGGTAATTACATGGAAACTGGACACACGTCATTTATTTATGGTACATTTATTTATAAAAACCCTTATTCTAAACCAGTATAAAGACTAGATGAAGCAATCTTTGTGATTACTTTGTTATAATATGGAAACAGCGCAGTGAAATGCATCACCCCTTGTTATCCTTATAGTTACCATGCTATTTCAGTCATAAGTGTAGCACCGCACCTCCAGTTCAGCTTTACCCAAATCTAAAAAGCTTGTGGTGTCGAGGGGCTTTTTCACCGCATTTTTGTCACTTTTTTGATGCATTTTCATTTAATTTTCGTCGCTATTTAGAAGCTTTTTTTCAGATTTGGGTAAAGCCAATCTGGAGAAAACCCAGTTCAGGCGGGGGTTAAGAGGTTAAAATAAAAGTATCAGAAACTAGAACTACCGAGGAGCCTGAATACCACATGAAGTGCAACCCTGAAATGTATTCTAAAAGTCGTGTCACATGACCAGAAAGGCTCACAATACATTACATTTTACTGTTTCAGACAGAGCGCCAGACCAAAGGCCTTTGATATCAGCTACTGTGTAAATCATTTATTTAAATCATAAAACCCCAAATTGTTTTCCACAGAAATGATTAGTGTTTGTAAATAAATTCATTCAAACTCATTGCTTGTATTTTGTAGGTGTTTCAGCATATTATCCGACGTGAGATCAAAGATGAGGAAGCCAGGCATTTGTCCCGAAAGTTTAAGGACTGGGCTTATGGACCTGTGTACTCGTCCCTCTACGATCTATCTTCACTGGACACGTGTGGAGAGGAGCCATCTGTGCTGGAAATCCTGGTCTACAACTGCCGCACTGAGGTGACTATCACAAGGGCAATTCATCATGGAGACGTATATAGAAACATTGCCAACTTAATCATCCCGGGGAGTGCCAGTAAATACAGACGACATCCTTCTTTACTGTAAATGAGCCGATGTGCAAAACGACATTTACATTTCTGGCAAATCATTTATTCAGATTTTACTGTTGTTAGAATCGTCATGAGATGCTGGCCGTGGAGCCCATCAATGAGCTGCTCAGAGCCAAATGGCAGAAGTTTGGAGCCGTGACTTTTTACATCAGTGTTGTCTCTTACCTCATAACAATGATCACCTTTACTCTCGTGGCGTATTACCATCCAACGCAACTGACGGTGAGTTGGAAAACCTCAAAGCCTGGATCGAGCTTAACATTGTGACCTTTGATCTATAATTCAGCCTCTTACACAACATACATTTCAGAGCAAGCAAAGCCACGATAAGTCAGTTGTTAGAATAATGGACCATACAGATACAAGCTCGTTGTTCCTCCGACTACATTGATGGATCAGTGTAGATAAATTATCACGTTTAAATAGTGCTCGTCTGCCTCTGTTTTGGTCAAAGTACGAGGAACCCTTGACCCATTCACATAATTTAGACCAGTGTTTCCCAACAAGGGGTGTGGGCACCCCAGGGGGTATGTGAGCGTTTGGCAGGGGGTCCTTGGAATTATTTCAGATCAAAAAGAAGATGAAAGTGAGTTGCATTTCAATAGGATTTTCAAAGAAAAGTTAATTTTAGTGATATTTTGCTGTAACACGTTTAACCTCTTAATCTCCACCTGAACCAAGCACATTTTCTCCAGTTTGTCATTACCCAAATCTAAAAGCTTCTTAAAAAAGCGTAAAAAGTGAGATAACGAGGACAAAAATGCAATAAAAATAAACATCAAAGAAGTGATTAAAACGTAATAGAAAAGCAACAAAAAAATTACAATAAAGCGATGGAAAAAGTGGTGAAAACGTTACATAAATGCAATAAAAAGCCACAAGAGACCAACAAAAAAGTGATGGAAAAAGTGGCAAAAAAAAGCAATGATACCATGGCAACAACGTGAGGAAAAAGATCAGTTTTGTAGGCCTTAGCTTTCAAATGAGGCGTTACACTGGCCTATCTAGACTGTAAGCTCCAGGCGGGAAGCTTTTACATTTGGGTAAACTGGAGAGGTTATGAGTGTTTCAGTCTTATTTTGAACCCAACACAATACAAAATTTCAATTATTTCATTTTATTTGACCTTTATTTAACCAGGAAAGTCCCACTGAGCTTAGAAATCTCATATCCAGGGGAGTCCTGCCTCCAGAGGAGAACCTATTGTACATATTTTTTAGTGGCAGGGGAAACCAGAGTACCCTGAGGAATCCTACGCAGACACGGGGTGGACAATGGGGCGACGGTGGTGCAGAGAGTAGAGCGGGTCGTCTTGTGAGGATGGAGGATCAGCGGTTTGAATCCCATAGGTGCACACTGTTGTTGTGTCCTTGGGCAAGACACTTCACCCACCTTGCCTTCAGTGTCTGCGTACACTGGTGTGTGAATGGGTGACTGGTTCCTTGATGTAAAGCGCTTTGAGGGCCTTAAGCAGGTAGTAAGGCGCTAAATAAATGTATTTAACAAAGTCCTCACAGAAAGGCCCCGTCCAGGTGGGAATTGAACCGGCGGCACCCTCGAGATAAGAGGTACTTTGAGTAGAAATTAAAGCGGTATGCAAGACAAAAAGGGTTGGGAACAAATGCCTTGCCTAAGGACACAGCAACACCATGCACTGGTGGTGGTTTAAATAAAACACGACTTTTGGATCAAAAGATGAACACTGTGCCAACTACTCTTATATCCACAAGACTTATGTAATAATCTTTAAAAACACTCAAAATCACTGTATTCATTCAACTAGTCTGCAGGGTCAGTTCCGTCAGGTGTCCAAGGATAGATTGACGAAAGCGAGGCTGCCATTGTTCCAACTACGCCACTGGCTGAGCCACTGTTGTCACCCAGTGTTAAGCCTGATCCGTGTCTTAAAATCACTGCAGTTTCAAATGAGTTTTCTTCAACACCTCAACCTTTCCCGTGTCCTCTGCTCAGCCTCCTTACCCGTGCAATACCCCCACGGACTACCTGCGCATGGCCGGGGAGATCTTGACTCTTGCATCCGGGATCTTCTTCTTCCTCACTAATGTACGTGCCTGCCTCCTTAATAGGATTTGATAATGGTGTGTTGACTCCCATTGCGCTCCCTTTAATCAAGTCCAAACTGTTGTTGCAGATAAAAGACCTGTTCCTGAAGAAGTGCCCCGGAGTGAAGTCTTTATTTATTGATGGATCTTTTCAGCTGCTGTTGTACGCCTCAGTCTTTTTCCCCTTTTCACCTTTGATGTTGCTCTTTAGTGACTTTTGCCCAAGGCCGATTTAGCGTTCGCTCAATTGAGGCATCTAATTAGTTCTATGAAAACCTGCATTGATGTGTTGTTGTTTTTTTAGTTTACATCACTAATTAAAGTCGTGTTGCAAACAAAGAGCACAGAATGTCAAGCCGCTCCTTATGCTAGTTTAAGTAATTAGTCTTGTCACATCACGTGTTATTTTTTATGTTGTCGTTTTATTTGTAGCTTCATCTACTCGGTCCTCATCGTCATCTCCGCTGCTCTGTACCTGTCTGGAATCAAGGCGTACATTTCTGTCACGGTGTTTGCGCTCGTCCTAGGTTGGATGAACACACTTTATTTCACCAGAGGACTGAAGCTCACAGGCACTTACAGCATCATGATACAGAAGGTTAGACACAAAAAGTAATGAGAATTTCTCAAAATCAATTTTTCACACGCTGCTCACCACTCTGTGTTGTGTTATGTTTGCTTTGTAGATCCTTTTCAAAGATTTGTTCAGGTTTCTGTTGGTGTACGTGCTCTTCATGATTGGATACGCATCAGGTAGATATGGTTGTATCTTATGTTTTTTGTGCAGGCTCTACAAAGGTTTTCAGTATTATTAAAATTATACAGATATACAGTATCAATGCACAAACTTTGATACAGACAGCTAATGTTTCTTGATTAACCACCTCTAATTTCCAATGCCAAAGTTGGTAATTGTGTTCCCATTAAGATTGCAAAGGGGTTGGCGATGACACAAAACAGTGCACAGGTGTTAAAGATTACTCAGTCACCAGGCAAACTCGGCAATCTAAAACAACAACCTAAAATTTCCTACGATACATACAGTGGGAGGAAAAAGTGATCACACCCTTTGGAATTTATTACATTTCTGCCTAAATTGCTCATAAAATGTGGTCTGATCTTTTTAAAATCACAAGAATGAGTAAACAGTGTCTGCTCAAACTAATACCACCCAAATTTATTGTATTTATTGGCCATAACATGTAAACATTCACAGGACAGCGTGGAATAAGTGAGTACACCTCCTGGCAAGAGCTAATTAAACAATTGTATGCAGACATTTCAGGTCAGGTGTGAGCTGACCTGAAGCCCAGTCACTGAGGTGTGGCTTAAAGCTGCCCTTGCCACTGAAAAACACACACCAGGTAAGAATGGTCTCTTATTGAGAAGCATTGTCTGATACATGCCTCACTCAAAAGAGCTCCATGTACACCCACGATCAAGAATTGTTGATTTGTTTAAAGCTGGAAAAGGTTACAGAACAATCTCTATTGCTTCACTTCCAAGGAGTGGCCGTCCTGTAGAGATGACTCCAAGAGCACAGCGCAGAATACTCAATGAGGTAAAAAAGAACCCTAGACCCAGTCAAAGTCCTGACCTAAACCTGATTGAGAAGCTGTGGCATGACCTCAAGAAATCTATTTACATCAGACATGCCAGGAATGGTCCAAGATTCATCCTGATTGTTTAATCTGTAATTGGAGGAAACGTCTGGATGAAGTTATTGCTGCCAAAGGAGGGCCAAGCAGCTATTGAATATAAGGGTGTACTCACTTATTCCTCGCTGTCCTGTGAATGTTTACATGTTATGGTCAATGATAATATTTTCAAATATAAATCTTTGGGTGGTATTAGTTTAATTTGTTTACTCATTACCTGTGATTTTAATAAATATCAGACCACATTTTGTGACCAATTTAGGCTGAAATGTAAGACATTCCAAAGACATTTTTTCCTCCTACTGTATTATGTTTGTTGTTGGGCTTAAACATTGACTTGTCACTTACCTGTTGTTTCCCAGCTCTGGTATCCCTGCTGACCATGTGTCCGTCTGAGGACTCGGACTGTGGAGTCGAGGGTTGTCCCACGTACCCGAAGTGCAGGGACTCGGACACGTTCAGCGTCTTCTTACTGGACCTGTTCAAGCTCACTATCGGCATGGGGGAGCTGGACATGATTCACAGTGCTCAGTACCCAGCAGTGTTCCTCATATTGTTGGTCACGTACATCATCCTGACGTTCGTGCTTCTGCTAAACATGTTGATTGCTCTGATGGGAGAGACTGTGGGTCAGGTGTCCAAGGAGAGCAAGAAGATCTGGAAGCTTCAGGTAAGAGCAGTGGGATGGTTCACTAGTGTGAAAAACCTCTCCGTAATAATATTGAAAAGAACTTTTAATTAATCAATTTTGTTTTATTTATTTATTTGACATGGACAGTACACACCAAAATGTTCTTTCTGTGACTTGCACAAGAGAAAAGACTTGGGTGCAAGGGCAGGTCATACAGTTCAAACAAAAGATATTAGGATGAGGATAAATATGTACCAATTAAGTGCTGTACTGTGTAAAGCACATTGTGATACCTTTCGGTATGATAAGCGCTTTATCGATGATTTTGGCGAATGTAGTGAGTGAGTGGTTGGTGGTGGTCGGAAGGGCCGATGGCGCAGACTTTGCCTGGGGCAGACTGATGGAAGCATCAGTCTGCCCCAAGGCAGCTGTGGCTACAATAGTAGCTTACCACCACCAAGTATGGAGTGAACGAATAATGCGATGTAAAGCGCCTTTGAGTGTCCAGGAAAGCGCTATATAAAACCGATGCATTATTATTACTATTATGAAACCTTACACTGCAGTCATTTATTGTAATTATTCCTTTGAGAGTATTCCTTTTAACTGCATGAGCCAAAAACAAACAAGTGTTGCATTGATAAGTTCACAATATTTTATAATGTCCTCAAAAGTCCTTTTGACCCTAGTGGGCCACCACCATCCTGGACATTGAGCGTTCGTTCCCAGTGTGTCTTCGTAAGTCGTTTCGAGTCGGAGAGATGGTGACCGTGGGTAAAAACTGGGATGACACTCCTGACCGCCGCTGGTGCTTCAGGTATTTGTATTACAATGATATACGGTCTCAGATAAACATAAAATATCGGTGAATCAGACTGATTTACGTCGTCTGCTTTAGGGTGGACGAAGTGAACTGGACTCATTGGAACCAGAACCTGGCCATCATCAATGAAGACCCGGGGAAAAATGAGACCCACCAGGTCAACAATGTGCTCCATCAGAGCAGGAAAGGCTTAAGGAGAGGTGAACGATTTCTAAATGATGTTCTACATGTTTGCAGTATGTGACTTTACACAGATTGGCTACGCTGTATAAAGATTCTAATGCATCTGCCATTTAAAACAATGCACAGTTATTGATTCAAAGTAAAGTGTTTTGTATCAGACCAATATTCAGTACAACAAACGACACCCACATCTTGCTGCTTATATCTTCATTAAATCATTGTTACTGTTACATTGTTACACATTTTCTGATATCATTCAGTTCGGGATTGACCAGCCTTCTGTCTCCTTCAATAGACCGCTGGTCCACTGTGGTTCCTCGCGTGGTGGAGCTGAGCAGGAGGCCGCGCTCCCGGGAGCTGGTTGTAGAGATGGAGCCACTTTCGCCCAGACACTGACAGCAGCAGATACTGTCCATCTCACGAGGAGACGGCAGAGGCGCGCCAGCATTAAAGAGGCTGCTCTGCCGAGGGCCATCGGGGCTTAAGTGCACTCATTTGCTCAGATCACATGGGACCTTTAGGAGAATGGTTAGGACAAGGACAGTGAGTATCAGGCACTGGATGGACTCATTCCTCATTCCATTATAAATTTTAACTCAGAAATGTTTCAAAACTTCCAACGGTCTTTATTATTTTTTAATTTGTTTTTATTAAATAAGGGTTTCCAGATCTTCTGCTTCATGAAGAGTGCCTTGGTTTTTACTCATTTTTTTTCTACGCAACAACCGTTTGACCTGAACTTCCTGAGCCCTTTGTATTTTCTCTTTTTGTGCAACAACATTTCATAAAGAAAGATTAGAGTAGAAGCAAGCTATTTGTATTTTTCGAGCTAAACCCAAAATTTGCTAATCACTGCCTACATAAGAGTCTACATCGCTGCATAAATTAAACAGCTTTTCTTGGATGAGGCAATCTCTCCACTCAGGGATTTCAAAAGAGACTCCCTAATCACATTAACTAGTTGTACGTTTTCTGATAGGCGGCTGAGGCATATTTACAGGTTTTGTAATTACATTAGCGATTATAAAGAGGGTGCAGATTGACAGATGTGACTGCGCTGGGAAGTCTTGAAATTATACTCTGTACATATTGATTCCCTAATATATAAATGCAAAAGGAGTATATTGTTGCAGATTTAAGATGGGGGATTGTAAATTTGTTTCTAAATGACATCCTCCTATTATGCATTTAGTTCATAAACCGCTTATTTCGGCCCATTGTCAACAGAAGCACGGCTTTCGTTTAACTAGAACAATGCACTGTGCTATTATTACGAGCGCACAAAGACATTGTTCGGCACGAGATGGGCATGATGAGTAGGTTACGATTGCCGAGCATATATGCAAATGTGAGACAATAGGCCTTTTCTCTTATGGTTTGTCTTTGAATTTTCCATGTTATTGTTTCTGTGCAGCTGGGGTATTTGCATAATCAACTCAATGCAGTTGGCTGTTGGCCCTGTGTAGTGTTCAGTTTACATGTGCATCTACTGTTGTGCATATGCATTTGCGACAGTCACGGCAGAACACTTGTACAAAGCCACACTTTTACAAATTTGCCCCTGGATTTTTATGCAAGTATTTTTAACTGGAAAACTTTGTAATAAATTGAATAAGAAAAAAAAAAGCGGGTGTCTGTAATGTTATATATGCACTTCAAACTCTAACAGTCTTTTCAGGGCCATTTGTTTAATTCGCAGTATCCGTTTTGTCCAGCAGGTGACTCTACAACCTAAAATTCCTGCAGGACGTACCACACAATCTCCACATAAGCAGAGTCATTTGTATTTGTCCTTCTGCAAACAGCGTTACTCTGTGTATACCTATGTAGTGGTGAATGAGTCGTTTTTGAATCCAGTTTGTGTTTCAGGTTGGTATTTATTACAGGTCGCTGTGTGAACTATAACAGCTGGACACAAGTAATTTGTCTCATTGGCTTAATCCTTTTTATGAGATGCTTCCTCCACTGCAAACTCTGTAAAAAAAATAAAAAGTATAAATCCAAAGTATGAATTATTTGATTACAATCCAGTGGGTTAGATATTTTGCCAATATTTCTAAAATATATACAGTGCACAAACATAGGCAGTACATAAAGGAGATGTCAATAAAAGACCCTCAATAGAAAAACTAAATCCGTGGAACTATTCAGTAGCTGAATGCGGAGAGGGATATCAGTTTATGGGAAAGACTTTGAACCATTTTTAACTTCTAATAATTTTAACCATTACGGTAACAAAGACAAAAATGTGTTTAAGACCAGTAACAAACTGAACTTGGCTTAAAAATTGGTACAACACTTTAGAGTTGGTTTTATCCAAAGTAAAGCAAAAACAAATCAAAGTTATTTAGACCTTATCTTTAGAAAATGGTCTTCTAGTCTGTATTTCAGTGTAGGGTTCTTGCACTGAAATACAGACTAGAAGACAATTCTAGTCTGTAAACGGTGGTTCACCGTTTTAGAAAAGAATTACTGATCAACACCCCCCTCCTCGTCCTGGCACTCTCCTTGTGGCCAGCAGCGTTTGAAGGACACAGAGATTCTCTCACCACCTCAGAGGCTAATCCTCTTTGCCCCAACTTTAACTGGGCCACTAATCCTGCAGGTTTATCTGAGCAGCGAGCACCTCGTGGCTCCTCGACCTGCCCTCCTCATCACGGCCCTTTAAGTAGGCCAGGTCTTGCAAGAGTCAGCAACTTTGTATGGTGATTCTCGGTATAGCCTGTACTGGAAGTTAATCAAGGCGTTGAACAAAATGGCTTGCATATTGTGTGCGTGCGAATCAACAAACAAAAATGACAGCCAAACTGGATTATGTTGAAAGGCCCCAATTTAGTAAGCACACATAAGGGAGAGCTCCATTTTTAGCCAAAAGGTCTTAAGCGAACCAACTAGCAGAGTTATTGGCAGTACAAATTGTACGGCTTCTGTCCACTCAGTTCAGCTTGAAGGTGTTTAGGCTCAGGCGGATCCTGGACTGGACTATGGCCAAGGCATTCTTTATTCACTTTATTCACTAGTGCTCACATTCAGCCTATAAATTGACCACTCACCTTTTGTGTTATAATCTGCAAATTATTGCTTCACCTAAGCCTCACTTTCCCCAACTCTCTTTAATATAGTTATATTTTTTAACATACTAACATACTAGCTTTATTCTCTAAAATGTCTATTTTCAGTAGACCTGTAGGCTATGTACAATCTAAACCTACAACCATCGGTCTCTTTAAGCCAGCACGGGTGATTTCTTCTCCTGAAATGAATTCTTGCTCAACAGTGCGGCCTGTCACTTATGTGTGGTATTTCTGAGTGAAATGAGTAATTACTGGGAGCACGGGGAGATGTGGAGACAGATATATTGGTCAGGTGGTGCGTGAGATGACTTTTGAGTTGATAAGATACAAGGCAAGTCTGAAATGCCTAAAGCCACAGTGCCCTCCAGCCGCCCGGCTGGCCCCGCGCAGGCATCTCTCATGATTTACAGTGAAATTGCAGGGACTCAATGTGGCGTGCAGGTGAATGAGTTTCACTAATAAGAGGAGCGTTTCTGCTCCACCGAGCCCTTTTTCCGTCTGGCCAGGTGCAAATAGATGCAGTGTGCACTTTCACAGTGGCACATGCACCGGTGGAGTTTATTCTTTGAATGATATTTCAGGAAGGGAAACAGACCTATTTATATACACGATTAAGGTCCTAGAAATGGCACAAAAACATTTCTTAAAAGGTTTGTTTATTTAACCTGTAGATTTCATGTTGATTCACTCACTGCAACCACAAGTGATGGCAATAGTTTTGGAGATCTCATGACTCAACAGAAAATTGTATTCATTACTAGAACTATAGCATTTATTTTTAATGAATCTGAGATGAGGTGACTGCAGAAAACACACACGAGCTATTTCTTTAGATGCTCAAAAACCCAATTGTTGAGACGTTACAATATGTAGAGAAATCTTTCTTCCTGGATAGCAGAATGTTTGCTTGTCTACATACCGGTGTCAAGACAGAAATACTGTAAGGCCTGAGCATGAAGGTTTTTTGCTTGGTGTCGACTGAAGACTTTTCCTCATTGTTGATCAAAATGTGTGCTTGTTTTAATGACAGTAACACTGAAGAAGACGGTCTGCCTCAGAGGTGGACAATGTCAAATATACAACAGGATTGCAGAGAGTGCAGCAGATGTGTGAAGACTAAATACCGCTTATACTGCAATGTTCAAGTATTATCTGTCTAAAGAAGAAAAATCTATAGGACAGCCATGGAAGTACTTTGCCTTTAATTACTTATGTGAAACAATAGTACAACAGAGGGGAGTAAAATCAAACCATGTACATTGAAATCAAGAGTATTTCAGTCCTGAGATTGACAAAAGCAAGAACCATGTCTTTTGTTTTTTTGTGTGAAGGTAGCTGGGGGCAGTGACACTTGGGACAAATTGAAGAGGATGGTGCAGGGGAGATTAGGGGAGATTGCAGAACTGCTAAGGTAAGCAATCTCATGGTCGCTCGGCTGTAGGCACGTTCAAAAGTTCAAAACCCCCAAAAGACAAAAGGATTTTACAGCTTTTGTTTCAAGAATCACACGTCTTATATTGAAATCCGTCTCCCAAGATTACCACACCCTACAAACACAGGGGATAAAAAATCTTTACATTTTTTCATCCTGAGAAGACAGAAGCATTTGGAACGTAAATATAACACTGCAGGGAGAACAATAAGCTAGATGCTTTATGGATTTCCAATTTCCATACATATTATTTTCTCAAGGTTGCAGCACCCTCAGACTTTGGCAGCACCGGTGCGTTTGAGATCATTCAGGGGGGAGAAAAGCCAAAACAAAACAAATGAAAACTGCCCTGAAACATTCCGAGAGCCACACAAACATTCATTGAAATTAAGGGAGGAAAGAAAAAACAAAATCCCCAGACTTTTGTTTCTTCTGTGATTGGATACCACAACCCTTAATTGATTTCAATATTTGGAGGCATCTGCTAAAACTCAGCCCTAAACACAAGCAACCTGACCTGTGCTATGCTGTATTTTGTCAAACAAAACTAGCATTTACAGTACGTGTAAATATAATATGCTAGATTAAATATTCAAGCCTTAATTAGGGCTTTTTTAATCATTGATTTTGGCAATTTGGATGCTAATATTGGGTTTCTGCAAAGCTCTCCTGGTGGCAGCTGTGGACATGATTGAGACTGAGCCCTTATTGCACATCCACTTAGGTGACCCAGCCTCTCCTAAAGGTGCCTAAAAGACCTTTGCACTGGTTAAGGGGCTTCAATGGGATTTAGTCAGGGATTTGAGCCAATGGTACAGATGATTCCCATCTGCTTTGCCCCCTAGTCGTCCTTCTGTGTCTCCAGTTGCCCTTGAAAATGTCTCGTAACAGTCAATACCCCGCTCAGATAACTTATAGATCTGTGTGGCCTTATTTCATTAGCAATTTCAATAGTGTCATTTATCATTTCCAGCCCAGTGCGACGCAGAAATCCCAGGTACTGCGAGCAAAAACGCTCAGCAAGGTTTTGCGAGGCACAGAAGGTTGGAATATTTTGAAATGGATATGAAACACAAACAAGGAACTACAAACCAGCCCGACTAGGAACACTTATCCTGATTTTAGATGCAGCGATGCTTCTCTTACCCCAAATCCTTCCCCATATCACTCTCCTCTTTTCAAGTCAAATCTGTTATATTGAACGGGGAACTCAGCGAGCACAATGTATAATCCAAGAGACAACAAATAACCTCGATCAAACACAGAAGCAGCCTTTCAAAGCGTGAATGGAGGCGCCAGGCAGCAGAACCAAGGCTCTGTGAGACCTGCCCCCTCCCAAATAAGCCCTCTGTCCTCCCCTCCAGCACTGCTCTGTTCTAACCTCCAGTTTGTTTAAGCAACGCTGAACCCTGCTGGCCCCAGACAGGGGGAGGCTCGGCTCACATAATGACATGCCATATGCCATTCTGCCTCCGCAGCTGAGTGAGCCGCGCGCGGATCAGTTCAGGCACAAATCTATTTGACATGTAATTCTATTATCTTAATACGGGCTAAGCGTCTATTGTCCAAATCAGGGACTGCAGAGTGCATGGGGTTTCTGGGATAAGTTGCATCCCATCCAAGACAAGTCACAAAATGTGTTTAAAACCAGGGCATACAGTTTGTGCGGTCAGACAAATGCTCAAAGGTAGTCAGTCCTTTCTCAAGTATAACAAGTTTTGACTCCAGTATTTGAATAAAAGACAAAACGGGAGAGGCCAGTAGCAAGGGATCACTCAATATAGCCGTTAGAAGGGGGACAGACTTTGATCCCTCCACTGGCAGGCAAGACCACATCAAGTGTGTCTTCTTCCCTTCAACATCATGTGACAGGGTTTAAAGCTCGGATACAGAAGCCAAGCACAAGGGATTTAGAGATGGGCCATATCTGAAAATCTGTCAAAATATTTCTACAAGACAGAAATATGCTGGAATCAAACTGTGGCTGGGTATTAAGACTCTGAAACAACATGAAGACTTTACTGGAATGTTAAGGCGGCTTACTGTGCAAATTTCAGCCAAAGGAATTGATACTCTTTGCAAACCTTGACATGAGCACGCACTATCAAGATCAGCTTCACGCTCATAAAAAGTTGGCTATCGTTTTAGAATTGTGATTTTTTTCCTGACATGTGTCCTTAATTGCTGAAAATGTTTTACTAATAGGCAGAATATATATATATTGTTTTTATCTTTCTGGATGACCAAAGTGTAAACAGAGGAAAGCTCATCATTGACTGAGCTAAATTCCTCAGTGACAAGAAAAACTAACAAATAATGACAGACTTCAAAGCCAAGCTGTGGCTCCTGAATAAATTCTTAAAAGAAATTTATTTTACACCTCAAACAAAAAGGATTAGGATTGTGGTACATTGGGAATGTATTGACAACTGTAATTTACATTTTTTGGTGTAAGCTCAGACAAAAATGTTAATACAGTCATAATAATTGCACTTTATAAATCTAGACTGATGCCAGTTTCCCCAGAACAAAGCTTCAGTACTCCCTTCAGTTAAATAAATTAAATTTTCCATTGAAATTTTACTGACAAAAGAAATGCTAATTTAAGACCAGAGGACTGCTGCACTGATTCCATTTTCACTTTCTCTTGAGTCCCACAAGGCAACAGTCTATTGCAGTAATTTAAGTGCAGTACATTCAAGGGAATCTCACAGTCATAATAAATAGTTCACTGCTGTGAATCATCAAGTTAAGACCAGCACAGGCAAAATGCATCTTAACTATGGACTGTTCCTCCAGAGGACACTACGTGATTGTTTCTATTTGTTTGTGTAGTACCCCTGCAGTAAATCTGAAAACATCTCCCACACGCGGGGATGTCGTCAGAGTGCTTAGTTGTAAAGTAGAAAGACTCCACTGAGCAAGGGTGTCCTCTTTGTTCCACAAATTTGAAGCTTTTGGAACATATCACTTATTCAGTTTTTATAAAAAATAAAATTAAAATAAAGAGATGATACCAAATAATAAAAAGTCTGAGGATTTTGAAAAAAAAAAAACCTACAAGCACACATGCACCCGGCATCACACATAGTAACACACAGCGGTTATGACAATAACCCTCAATCACATTCCTCAATGTAACATTACTTTTTCATCTTTTTGCTGAATTTCTTCTTAAATAGTTTGTCAAGATTTGAGTAGATTCCAGTGTTTGTAAGAGATCTCTGACCGGTTCTTACAGAACCAAAGCAGCACTTATTTCTCATAAAGAGACATAAGGGACTGCACATCCGCTTGAGGAGAATTATAAATCAAACTAAATGATAAACGCGTTGAAACACTCCCTCATAGCAGCCAATGCATAAAACATACCTAGAAATATATAAAACAACAAAAATAGGTTCAAGTTTTTCCAAGTGTCTTAAATATACAATATCATTTCGAACTACCCAATTCTAAACAACAAAGTTAACAAGATTGAAGCAGTGCAAGTTTGTATCAATTATAACAGTATAATAACTGATATTGTACCATCTTTCTCTGGATCCTTGAACAAAAAGATCCAAGAATTATTTTATTTATCACTATATGGTTTCATCAATAAAAGCAGAAGCACTGTTAGAGTTTTGGATTTTAAAAGCAGCCCTAAACAGTGGCCATTTTAAGACCTTTTCAGTGACAACCTACCCAGTAGCTTCATTATTGGGCATTTGGAAAGGGGTAAGAGTGCCCTTTGCACTTCATGTTAAGCTTGATCCAAATGTTTAGGCAATTAAAACACAATAAAATAACGTTTAAAAAAAAAAGAAATCAATCTAACTTTCCTATTGGTATACCACACGATGAAACATCCCTTTAATATTTAGTGTCTCCCAGTTTGTCTTAAATCCATCAAACCTAGGACTGTACTGCACAACAACTTTTGTTTACTCATATACACTGTTGATGCAGTGCACAAACACCACAATGTGTTGATTTTTTTCCTTATTCAGTCACTTGTCTGTCCTCCCTATCTGTAAACAGGGAGGCGAATGTGTGCGTGCTGGTGGTCCAACAGCCGTGGCACTGACACAGTCTCGTAGCCTTTCCCCAGCATCTGCTCCTTGATGCAGGGCGGGTGGATGTCGTTGATTAGGTACTCCAGAGACTGCAGACTGCTGCTCAGCACTGATGTGTTGCAAAGGCTCTTGCTGGGCAGGCTGCAGCACATAGCGCCCCCGCTGTCCATGGCGGGGTGGTGCTGATGATGATGATGGTAGTGGTGGGGATGGGGGTAACCCAGCTCTCTGTGGCCTGTAGTAGGAGCCCCTGTAGAGGTGCCCATAAACTCCTGGGGGTTGTAGCAGTCACTGTCTGGAGTAACCAACACACTGTTCCACGGAGGGGCAAAGTACTGCCCCACTGAGAAGTTCCCATGCATTCCAACACAGTTCAAAGGGGATGAAGTAACTTTGTCCAGCCCACCTCCTCCACTTGCAGTCAGATGATAAGGCCTGGAGGAAGAGGAGGACATCTGGATGCCTCCAGGGACACTTGACTCAGGGGACTTGCTTACAGCGCCCCCTCCCCCGCTGCCCCCACTGTACATGCGGAGTACAGCCTGCTGCTGCTGCTTCTGCCAAAGGATGTAGTCCATGCTGTCAGAGTAGACCCCATTTTTTATTGCCTCTGTGTTCTGGCCTTGCACAGGCCCAGTGTATACCATGTTACCCTGGGGGCCCATAGCCACCCCATACCCTCCTCCTGATGAGCCAGAGGAGCCCATCACTGTGGAGCCTTGTTTTGAGGGGCTGGCGTTTGACGATGCGGTTGCAGCTCCTTGACACACCTGCTGCATGGCCTGTGCCTGGCATTGCTGGTTGATCTGATAGATGATGCTCTGTATAGAAGGGAGGTTGGACTGTGGGGCCAGGGATAGGCCACGCCCTCCTGTTATAGGAATCACAGATCCCGCTACAGTGACATTAGGGGGAACTGACAGTCCAGATCCTTCTTGAGGCTTTGTGGGTCCAAGAGGGTAGACCATTTGGCCATGGCCCGTGGCTAAAGTGCTATTATTTGGAGGTGGGTATGGGGCAACTGCTATGTGAGCTGGCGAGAGCTTAGTCCGTCTTCCTTCAGAGTTCTTAAGAACTCCTTTTGAAGGGATAAATGTGGGGGCAGATGATGAGGAAGAGGAGGTCTTGATGATGGCCAGCAAGCCCTGGTATCCGCCTGTGTGGAGATGTGGATAGGGGGCGTACCGCTGCCCTGTGGTGTCATATCCGTTCACAGTCCGATTAAGGTGCTTGTGCTGGGGCACTCTGATGTTCGTGGGGAAGATTTTGATGGAGAGAGGGTTGTTGGCCGTCTTCTGGGCATAAGCATCGAGTTCTGCTGCCGTGGGGTAGCGAGGGGAATGTGCCGGCATCAGCTCACCTGCAAGACAAACGGAATTTCAGAGGCTTCAACATAACACATGAGACTCATACATTTTTATTCAAAACTTCAACAGAAAACACTAAATGAGGTGATTATTTTAACTGTAGTAAAGAATATTTTAAATGAGAATATTTTCCTTCCGTTGCACTCAAGTCTCCATCTCATCTTTATACTCTCCTGTGGTGCTCCTCCCGAGACAAATTAATCTGTTTAAAACTGATTCTGTCAAAGTCTGGTACCTTAGGCACTGTTAAATCAGTACGTTGTGAAATTAATTTGGGCTCTCTTTAGCAGGGAATTAGGTTATCCCTGACTATTGGCCAAAGATGGGTGGGGGAGGGATAAAGGAGAGCATAGTTAAGACAAAAAATATTTTGAATGAAATAAAATATTGCATAAAATAATCAAGAAATACTTAGATAAAAGTTTGCAAGAGTCTAACCCACGAAAGGACCCACACGGCCCTAGTTCAATGAGGCAAGAATTGAAATGGCAAAATAGCAGTTAAAATAAAAACACATGTGTCATTGTCTAGGGCTTGGCAGAGGTGAAGGGCTGCGGTGAGATTGGATTTAAATTACATTATTCAGGCAATTTCATGGCTACTTTGCTCAGTGTAACGGGAAGGGTGGGGGCGGCTAAGGGGAACTCAATTCAGAAGAAATGTATCATCTGCCACAAACAAGAAAACTCTCAAAACTTGAATCTTATGCAAAAGCTCATACGGCCATCTGCTGAGTCCAGACTGTGGCCAGGACAACAGAAAAAATCTTAACAAAAGTCATACCAGAAGTATTTCATTAATTGTAACTTGTACAATGGCACACCACATAATGTTCCAATAATTTTAAATAACATGCACTCGAAACTTAACAAGTGCACTCTACAAAAGATAAAAAAGGAAAAACAGCTGTGGTCCGCGCCTCAGCTGATGTGTGCCGTTTGCCCTCCACCTCAGTTTGGCTCAGTGCCATCCCTCATGGCAGCTCCATTTTCTTTGATGTTTCGACTTGGAGAAAATGAGAATTATTTCCTTTGTAAGAAAAAACATGCTTATTTCAAAGCACATTGCGGCACCACATGCAAATGGTACTGCAGTATTTTTCTGATCTTTTTTACATGAGGGTAAAAACATCTTTGATCATCACATGGTCGAAATGAAGGAAGACGCTTGGCTTTCAGGCATATCAAGGGGCTTGGTCCTGCTGCCTGTCCAAGCCCCAGCTGCAATATGCCCATCATTCTCTCCAATTACTGCCACATGAAAAGAAATATCAAAACAGTCAGGAAATTCATTAAGGGTGGCTAATTCTATTCCTTCTCTGTCACCAAGTCCATATTTTCCATGCCTGAGCTTGCATTTCTTCAGCAAGAGCAGAAAACTTCTATCTTTTGCTGCCGGACCCTTGTTTGTCAATAGGCAGAGCTTTTGGCACACCAACCTGGCATCAAAGAGTTTCACACTTCACAGGCCACAGGGATTAGAGGCCTTTCAGTCCCACAAAACCCATCTCAGCTACACAAAGGTTTCCGGTTATTAGAACCCACAGGCATAAAAGGAGAAGACCAAGAGGACGAGGCAAATGAGCATCTGGATGTCTCTGATTCCAGCTCCCCCTTTAAAAAGTTCCATGGTGTCCGATTTAGAGTAAAGTTGATTACATTAGGTATGGCCACAGTGTGTGCGTCTCCACATCACTGTGCTTCAGTAAGTCTTTAAGAGCTGACATGTGGGTTAAAGGAGGAACTGGATCTGGAATGGCTGGTGTGGCCGGCAGCAGCAGCAGTGTGTTATGAGGCAGCATACAGATGGTGCTGCTGATAAATCTTCAGTTGAAAGTCTGCTTCTTTCATGTGAACTTTCATCTGATCAAGAGTCAGTTTGGAGGTGCACCCTGCACGGGGATACAAAAAACTCTGTGTAAACAGACTCCCTCACACAGGCCGAGTCTGCAGCTGGATGTGTCATTTGCCATCAGTGAAGCATGTTGTTATCCTCTGCTCAGCTCCTCTGCTGAAATGTAGGGCAGGGACAACAACAGGTGCCTGTGCGGGCGACAGCCTGCTATGCCTCCTGGGCTAAATGCTTCACACTCACTACATTTCGACATGCGACAGCCTTGTAAGGATTAATTATTTCCCCCGGGGAAGAATGTTGCTCTCCCTTCTCAGAAACAAGGCTATATGACCACTCACAGGCATATGAAAACAATACAAGGAAAATTAACAAAGAAACTGCAGTTCAACTGTTTGAAGAAAGTGAAAAACTTTAAAATTATATTGAACTCATCTAATGCAACTACAGAGACGACGAGAGCTGAGGCAAACACATGCACTGGCCCGGAGATCACGAGCCGGGCAGACGAGATGGCAGGGAGGCAATTAATGGGCTGACCTTCGTCCTTAATCACCCAGTGCCTGGCACACAATGCCCATGTGTCAGAGCAGCACATCTCTAAATGCCACCCCTCATTAGCAGGAGGCGTAGCACAGAGAGCAGCCTCTCTCTGCACTGTTCACTCCAGCGCCCCAACCTGATAGCGAGGCTGGAGAGGATAACATGGCACCACAATGATGGACTGAGCCACACGAGGCTATGATATGATCTAGAAATCCCATTTCACTGGGAGGATGGGCACTCTCCTTTCTCACCATTTTTGATTGGCATGAAACTCCCCAACCGCAACGTCCTTGGTGCACCCGCCACTGTCACTGTGATTGCATGTGTGCTAGTGCAGCTCCACCTCTGTGTGTATTTTTGTGTGAAAGGGGTGCCCAATTCTGAACACTCAATTAACACTCCTTTAATTAGCCAGCGGCACATTTTGAATTCTGATGAACTAATTTTCTTGGTGTGAGGTGGAGGAAATGGGTAGCGGGGGGTGTGGGGGATGTAAAGATGAAATCCACTGGGAACAAAACAGCCATAAAGAGAGAACTGGATAGATTAGACTGTAAAAAATCCATTAAATTCTGCACACTTCTTTCAAGGAAGGGGTCAAATTGTGTGGATCACAAGAAGCAGTGGGAGTGAACTGAGGTGGAAAACAAGGCGGAGGGGAGATAGGCAGTCAGAGAGTGCAGCACCAAACCCACAAGGCCATGAGAATACTTTGCATTTTAATTAGAGTTTTAAATGAATAACCAGAGCATAACACGCAGACTACCCCAAAATACCCTGGTTTTAATTTATTAGTCTTCCAAGTGTTCTTATTATCAGGTTGGAGTTCCTTCTTATTAGCAGCATATAAAATGCTCTAACACATCAAAACCTTAAAGACGGCTTTGATCCTCTTTGACCGTGAACACTGGAAAGTTGAACTGAAAAACCCTATTTGGATAAAAGGAAAGACTATTTGGTTGAACTCCAATTAGATTTTTATAGCACAATATGCTGGCCAAACAAACCAGCAATGTCTTTAGATGGCAGGGCAAATATCAGGAGCAGTTTTTACCAGAAACATGAGCGAAAACATGGGGTCAGCTGCAGTCCAACATGAGCCGCTCCCCTGGGAAACACAGGCTGTTCAACCTGTGTGAGGCATCAGCGCACTGCAGAGGACACTATCCACTGTGCACTCTGTCCCTGTGCAGGCCTTTATAAAACATGGGGTCTATTTCTGAAGATGGTTCAAATTTTATGACCTGAGGCACATCTATTTGAAAGGATGTATTAAATCCGAGGACACTTCACCTTCACCTCTTCTTAAGTGGAGTTTTGAATAATTTACATTATGATTCATTGAGTTCAGAAAGCTCTGAGAGAATTCTTAACTTTGGAAAGAGTTTGACATCTGGGTGTGCCTCAGCTTCACTGGAGCAGATTTGAAAGTGTTTTTCAAAGCAGACCCTTGACCACAGGCTATTGTTAAGCTCTTTGCAGATAGGATCAGAGTCTATGACATCCTCTCCTTTCAGCACAGTAAAAAGGATGGGCAGGCATGGCTACGCCAGAGGCAGCTCCCTGCCTGAACAATACCTGCCTTGTCCTAATGGAGGTGTCATCTGGCAAAGGCCTGATTAGTCAGCGATTACAGCCAGGCCGCTATTGCCGTGACAACTGCTGCAAACACAATGGGCCCTGATAAAGCCAGCTGTTTGGTCCTCTGCAATTAACCCTGCATCCACTTGTCTCCGGCAGCGCACTGCCTCTAATTGACTATGGGGCACACAAAGCAGGGGCTGTGGGCAGGACCCCCCCGGCTGCGCCCCACCACTCTGTGAGGTGCAGATGATAATAATAGAGGTGTCCCGCCGACTCGGCTGCCAGTCAATCAAAGCCTGTGTGCCCCTCAGGAGCTTCCTGAGGAGGCATGAGCCACTGATCAACAGGGTAGAGCGGCCTAGCAGGGGGCAGACATGTTGAATATGCCCTCAGCCAGAGCACTAATCAATTCAAGTGCATGTGAGGGAAAAGGAACCCTGCTGTTAGCTTGATATCCGAAAAGCCATTTATGAAGCACTTATCTACCCCTGTTCTTCACAAGGTTGATTTTCTATCCAACAATACAGCAAAAACAACAAAATAAAAATTTGTCAAGGCACTATAATTACAAAAAAAGGAAAATGAAACTGGAATAATCTTTCAGAGAGTAAAGCAGTGAAACATTTTATAAAGGCATAATGTGTCTGTCACTTATAATGGTTTGGCAAACTTAATTGTGCTACAAAGTAACAAATCATTATATTACGAGGTTTGCAATTAAAAATTAAAACTAATTTTAACATTGCGCAACATAGAAAGCTCCGATTTGTATAGGTTTTAAACCTGCCAACAAGATTCACAGATAACAAAGAGGATAATGAGATTGTTAAAGCATGCAGATCCTTACCAGCAAAACAGGCAAAGCATGCCATCAAAAGTTAGTCTAATTGTTAAGGGAGTTTTTTTTTTTTTAAGCTTAGATGAAGGCTTGCTTCACTAAAATCTAATATAATTTTAGAACGACTCTTTCCTGCGTAACTAGACACATTTCAGAGATAAAAGTCACCTGGACCTCAGCCTCAGGCAGATTGTTGCTGCAAACTGCTTCTTACACTGCACTGACATAGCATCAATGGCAGCAATAAGGGCTTAAAAGAAGAGTATATTCCTTTAACATTTGAATTTTATCCATAAGATGAAATAGTATTGCCAATTACAAAACATTTGCAAAGCTTTTCTCTTATCAAATGTGAAATATTGCTTATGAAAATGGTCATGTTTTTATTTGCGCGTTATCGTTAGACTTTATCTCTAATGCCAGATGTTACTGGATCAGCAGTGAAAATTAATTAGCCGGTTTGATGTGGCAGAGCTGTGCTCCTTCTAGACAGACCTGCCTTTTATGAGCTGGGAGCAAATTACTGAGGATTGATTGATCCTGAAGGAGTCTGCGCACATGGCACGCTGACACTGGCACAGACTCTGTTTTTACTTAGTCCTTGCACCACATTAACACAGAGCTGTGAACCAATCAGCCAACGTCATTATGAGCCAACATCTCTTCCTCGTCTTTTATGTCTTCCGACCACCACTCTGTGCTCGTCTCTCCCCTCTTCCTCTGTTCTGTCTCCCTTTCGGAGTAAGTGAGTTTCATCTAAGGTGCTTGCTGGGCGAATTCACCTCAGGGCGAACACTTTATTATCTGTAGTCAAAGCGTCACCACAAATACCATTCTACACACACAAGTGTCACTTTCCATTTGTCTGCGCTCCGGCGGCATTAGCAAAGCCCAGCCAGCACAGAGCCTTGTCTGAAACGCCACTGGCAGAGGAAAACGGCGTGGGAAAGCATTTGCCCTGCATTCCTGCCCTAAAAAACACCGCATTCAGGGGGACTATTAGGTGGAATCACCAAATAATCAACGCTTATTTACATACTGACAATAAAAATAGCACACAAGAGTTATCCTTCCATTTCTAGTTCAGAGTCTGTAATCTCCGTGAACCCTATGCATTTTAGCACAGGGCTACAAGGTTTTTTCACTGAAGAATGCAGGCCAGCCATGTCAGGTCTTTTGTGAGACAACAACGCACAAGACATAAACTGGGGCAACCTCACTGCACGGAAATCATGCCGCCACAATTGAACAAAACAGCCGAGTCGATGATTGTTTCTATTGAGAAACAAAGAATTAGTTGAAAAAATAATAAAAAGATTCAACTGGGGTGGGAAATATGTCACAACACATAATCATATAGTGATCTGACCCCAGTTTGGAGAGGTTGTCATTTCTTTTTTAGCTCTACGCTCAAACACAGACATTCACTTTTCAATAACAACTACTCCTATCGGTTAGCCCCAACACACAACGTGAGTGATAGCCAGAATTAACCAAACACAGTGAAGTGTAAACCACTTTGTACAGAAATTTATAACAGGCAAAGCTAGTGAGAGGACATGAAATCGAGATAAAAAGTTTGATTTGTGATTATGAGGTTTTAGATGCCACCCAGAGCCACTGGTATTGTGCGTATAGCAGGGAAGCAGTAAATGACCGCCGTCAGCAAAAGCGGCGGGGACTGGCACACCGGCCGATATTGTCATGTACAATTAGGGCTCATGAGACTGTGAACTCAGCGCAACTGTCAGAGACAGTCACTGCTCCTTCCATGACCGCAACTTTATCATTTGTGAGATAGATATATATATATATATATAAAATCTATATATATATATATATATATATATATACACACACACATAGTGCCTTGCGAAAGTATTCGGCACCCTTGAACTTTGACCTTTTGCCACATTTCAGGCTTCAAACATAAAGATATAAAACTGTAATTTTTTGTGAAGAACCAACAATAAGTAGGACACAATCATGAAGTGAAACGAAATTTCTTGGATATTTCTAACATTTTTAACAAATAAAAAAAAGGAAAAATTGGGCGTGCAAAATTATTCAGCCCCCGTAAGTTAATACTTTGTAGCGCCACTTTTTGCTGCGATTACTGCTGTAAGTCGCTTGGGGTTTGTCTCTATCAGTTTTGCACATTGAGAGACTGAAATATTTGCCCATTCCTCCTTGCAAAACAGCTCGAGCTCAGTGAAGTTGAATGGACAGCGTTTGTGAACAGCAGTTTTCAGTTCTTTCCACAGATTCTCGATTGGATTCAGGTCTGGACTTTGACTTGGCCATTCTAACACCTGGATATGTTTATTTGTGAACCACTCTATTGTAGATTTTGCTTTATGTTTTGGATCACTGTCTTGTTGGAAGACAAATCTCCGTCCCAGTCTCAGGTCTTTTGCAGACTCCATCAAGTTTTCTTCCAGAATGGTCCTGTATTTGGCTCCATCCATCTTCCCATCAATTTGTTTTTGGGCCTGCTTTTCTTCCCTGTCCCTGCTGAAGAAAAGCAGGCCCAAACCATGATGCTGCCACCACCATGTTTGACAGTGGGGATGGTGTGTTCAGGGTGATGAGCTGTGTTGCTTTTATGCCAAACATAACATTTTGCATTGTTGCCAAAAGGTTCGATTTTGGTTTCATCTGACCAGAGCACCTTCTTCCACATGTTTGGTGTGTCTCCCAGGTGGCTTGTGGAAAACTTTAAACAACACTTTTTATGGATATCTTTAAGAAATGGCTTTCTTCTTGCCACTCTTCCATAAAGGCCAGAGTTGTGCAGTACACGTCTGATTGTTGTCCTATGGACAGAGTCTCCCACCTCAGCTGTACATTTCTGCAGTTCATCCAGAGTGATCATGGGCCTCTTGGCAGCATCTCTGATCAGTTTTCTCCTTGTATGAGCTGAAAGTTTAGAGGGACGGCCGGGTCTTTGTAGATTTGCAGTGGTCTGATACTCCTTCCATTTCAATATTATCGCTTGCACAGTGCTCCTTGGGATGTTTAAAGCTTGGGAAATCTTTTTGTATCCAAATCTGGCTTTAAACTTCTCCACAACAGTATCTCGGACCTGCCTGGTGTGTTCCTTGTTCTTCATGATGCTCTCTGCGCTTTAAACTGACCTCAGACTATCACAGAGCAGGTGCATTTATACGGAGACTTGTTTACACACAGGTCGATTCTATTTATCATCATTAGTCACTTAGGTCAACATTGGATCATTCAGAGATCCTCACTGAACTTCTGGAGAGAGTTTGCTGCACTGAAAGTAAAGGGGCTGAATAATTTTGCACGCCCAATTTTTCAGTTGTTTATTTGTTAAAAATGTTTGAAATATCCAATAAATTTCGTTTCACTTCATGATTGTGTCCCACTTGTTGGTTCTTCACAAAAAATTACAGTTTTATATCTTTATGTTTGAAGCCTGAAATGTGGCAAAAGGTCGAAAAGTTCAAGGGGGACGAATACTTTCGCAAGGCACTGTATGTGTCAATAATATCATGCAGCTCTGAGGCCTAAATTAATTGCTTTGCCTCTGAAACGCAAATTGAACATTGAACATGCTCCATTAAACTATTTGAAATCATCCAATATTAAATCATGATTCATAGACACTCAAGCGATAGGACAATAATGATTTAAATTGTTGCAATACATTTTGTGCTGGGAGATTTGTATATCTTAACACATTACAACATACAATACAAGAGACTTGATGAAAACATGACATTTTACTGACACATACAATTAAAAGGTCCTCATGAGCTTTGATTTTTCTGAGAGCATAGTTGCGTTGTGATTCACAATCTATTTTAGATGAGACACAGATAAAACGAGTGATAAGGAACAGTACAAGACTCACGGACAGCAAAAACTGATACCACAGCTCAAATCCTGACCTGAAAGATTCATGTCGAGCCTTTGTGCCCCGGCTTTTAGAGAAAATGCTACGCTGTGACACATTTTTCCTCAAAGGGCTATGTGTTCAGCCAAGAGCTTGCGGCAACTGCTGGCATGCACAAGCTCAAATGGACACAGAAATGACACAAGCACATGAAGAGATGAAGCCGTGGAGGTAGAGATTAGTGGGTTCTGAGATGAGAGTGGGAAAACAGGGAAGAGCACAGGACACACGGGGGTACACTGTGGAGGACTGTCAGGCTGAGGAAGAGCTGGAGCGCAGGCCTGCAGGTAAATGGAGGGAGAGAGGCGCCCGCAGGCAGCCTCAGGCAAGCCCCAGCCCTTCTGTTCGATCATTTAGGAGACAAGTCCTCCACTGATTCTCAATTAATATTTAACACTGCACAGACAACAAGGCACTCCGCTTCTGAACAGATTTGAATGAGAGGCGTGCGGAGAGAAGAGGAGAGAGGAGACGCATGATTAAAGATGGAATCTACAAGTCATAATTAATATTTGGACATCTGATGCGGGCAGAAGAGACAACAAGGTTCTAATCAGTTTTATTTAGTTTAGCGTAGAGCAGTTACAATTCATTGGGTCATTTTAATGATTAGTCAGTGTAAGATCAACAGCCTGGCACCAGAGGGATCAGCAAAAGCATGTGCAGATACAAACGTTGTTAGAAAATACCAACAGAGTAAACATGAGTAATGTACAAATAGCTACACTGATAGCATGTCCTGAACAACCCCCTGATTATTCTGCATTGGACACAGCACTGAGATGGCACGGGCGGCATGTAATTTCCTGTGGGACAGCACGAGACTTCAGTGGCCTCACTTACACCTCTATCCCTGGCAGGACAGACGGAGGGTGTCAAAGCCTCACACCTGTGATGCCCAAATGCCAGCTCGGAGCCTTTGGAACCAGGAACCTGTTTTTCAACCCAAGTCTTGCTGTGACAAAAACTAAAGCAGAGGTCTCTTCCTCAAGCTCACCTCCCAAGGCAATACATTTTTTTCACCCCCTGTGTGCACAGCAGAAGGCAGAGGGCAGAGGGAAGGCAAGCCACTGTGGGACGCCACCATCCGGAAATGATCCTCTGTGCACCAGTGCACTAGAGCCAACACAACAGAAAGAGCTGGGACACATACTGAAGGATAATAAACAGCACTGTTCTCCTCTCTGCATAGAATAAATAACCCCATATTATACTGTATCATGCATGTGTGTCATTGATACAAAGAAATAAATTATATTCCAAAAGCCAGCACTGGCTCAGATACATGAAACTTCATAAATAAGTGTGCAGGAGGAGGCAGTCCACAGACAGCTGTCAATCACCTTTCACTATGAAAAGTACCTCTGACCTCTGCTGTGCGACTGCACACTGAGGATAATGACAGTCTCTTTGGGTTCTCTGTGGAATTTCAAATGAAGCTGGAAAACCAAGTAGTTCAATCAGTGGGAAAAGGTCAAGTGCATGCAGATTGCGCCCTCGGTCTGCAGCCGCACTTGGAGCCCCACCTCAAGAGCACAGAGACAATCAGGGGGAGGCTGTTTTTCTCCCTTTTCAAAACCACATTGAAATATTCCACTCGATTCAACAGTGTACCAACTATTGTATAAATGAGCTGCAAAGGCATATTGATGAGCCCATTGTCTCCTGGGGCTTTAGACAATAGACAAGGGGTCATTACCTGACTATATTCTGTCTCAGTGGTGGAGCACTTTGGCAGGAAAAACCAAAGCCACTAATGGCCAGGGCAGCTGAGCCAGCAGCGTCACAAAGCTATTAGGAAAACTACAATCCCCAGATGAACCTCCATGTCATGCCCTTAGGCAGCATGTGACAAGGCCAGGTTGTCTCTGTCCATCAACCTGGGATAGGGCTGAATGGGCTCCCACTCCTCCTGGGAGCTCCTCATCTGATTGGCACCTCATGCCCCTGGGGTGATGTCATAGAGCAGTGGTTCACAACCATTTTGGTCTAAGGGACCCCTTGGACCCTGCAGAGCGTTGCGTAACCCCTACCTCAAAGGTGTGTTAGATCACTTAGGAATCTTAAATCTACTACACTTAAGTCAAAGCTAATGCTGTGCGTTAAAAATAAAGCCATAATACCCTCAAAACCACTTTACTGCAATAGCAGATTTTCCTTTCATAATAATCATTCAGTTTAATCTTCTTTTTCAATTTTGAAACAGTTTCAAGTACCCCCTGCTAAGTCCTCAAGAACCCCATACCCCTGGTTGGGAAACACTGTCATAGAGGGTTATGGATGAGGCCCCAACAATATACTATGTTACTGAATGTCACTACTGAGAATAACTTGCTTGACCAGTCTGGTGCTGCAAACATTCTGTTAGAAAATCTAAGATTTTGGGATTAGAAAAGTAATTGCAGTCGATCAGCAAGTGATTTGTGTGTTTGCCAAACAGCCAGACAGGAAGGGTTAAGTGAGGAAACACCCTATTTTAACCTAATGTCTAATCCAGTCAAAAACAACGAGGCGTGGTAGTAATTTGTGTGGTAAAGCAAAAAAAATAAAACAATAATCCACAACAGGATTAAAACACACCCAATCTGACTGTTTCACAATGTCTGACATAACCAATTAGAAAATAATTTTAAAATCTGCTGAAACTAGAATTTGGATAAGAGCCAGGCTGAACTGCCCCCATCAGCCAGTCATTTGTGGGATTCGGGACCTGTTATTCTTTAGCTGACATGTGGCAGAGTAATTGCTGTCTGGTCCAGCAAGGAGGGGGGGAGGGGGGGTGATGATGAGCTGTGCTGTGCCTCCTGTCCAGCCATCAGTGTTACTCATCAGTGGCGCATGCCCCTCCCCTGTAGCTTTACTCTGTGCCACTTCAGAGCCACATGCGGGACAGTGATGAAGGAGGGTGCTGTGCAGCGAGGGAGGGCGCCTGTGGCCAAAGGTGTCCCGGGTCAGTGACGTCCATTCACCCCTCTCCCCCAGGCCCTTTCTCTCTCATCTGTCTGGATAGGTGCCCTCTCTCCAGGGCACAACACGATGAGAGGCTCTGGCTCCACTGCCGCCTCTGCCTTTCATGTCTCCATCTAGGCCAGTGCAGGAGCACTGTGGAGGAGAGGACGAAGGTGGGGGCAGGCTACAAATGTCACCCATAAGGAGGGGGGTTAATTAAAAATGACAGCGGCTGGTGCTGGAGAGTGCAGCCATATACGTGAGGAATTTGGTCACGCTGAAAGTGAGTGCCTATGATTTATAATTCAAGTAATGCGCTGCACTTTTAATTCTACAGCCAAGAAAAAATATCAAAAGGCCGCCCTGTGAGGCTAATCCAATATGATATTTTTAAGGGCAGGCGGTCAATGGCTTTTTGAAAAGCCTGCTTCTCTGTCTCCCATTTAGAGTCTCTTGCTTTTCTTCAGTTGTCTGTTTTTTGCCATCTTCGCTCTGCCATTCCTTCCTTCCTCCTCCTGTACTCCCCTCTCGACAGTGGCTCACCCCACCCCCCTGAGCCCAGACACAGAGCGGGCTGTGATAATGGAAACATCTCGCTCCCCGCCTCCCGTTTCTCCCGCTAAGCTCTGCGCGCTCGGGGGAAATTGATTGTCTGGTGAGCCGATCTGAATGCTTCCAGCTGATGGTACAGCCAGTTAAGTCCTTTTTTATTGAGGGTATGAGGGATTTTTAATGGGAGTCGCATCAATGAACTGTACAGCCACTCGGCATCTGCATGCACAGGCTTTTTCTAAGCCCTCCTTAGCCTCATCTCAACTGTTCTGCAGCTCTGCCATTTCTCATTCTGAACAGGACAGCAGATGCAAATGGGACAGTTCACCTCTAGCTCATTGCAGCCAGGACCTCCCTCTCTGCCCATGCGAAGAGTTGGAGCAATAAGGCCACCTGCCGAGGGCCCAGGTCACCTTAAGCACCACCGTTTTACACAAACATAATCAGTCATGGCGACCTGCTCTGCCTAGTGACCAGAGTATGGCCACAGGCCGCCTCTCTGCAACCTCTCTGGGCACAACATACAATCGGCTTATTGAGGCCAAGAGCTGCGCAGTGGTGGAAATCCAACACTTGAGCCCCCTTCACTCCCCCAGTAATAGAAAGAAGGCCATTATGTTCAAACATCCTCATTATGAGACTGAAGTCGGTCTCTGTGGTGGCCTTTCAATCAACGGGTCCAACAGGTGGGGAGTGAGAGTTTGACAAGTAGGGTCATCTACAGAGACCCATGCCAAGGCTGCAGTCTTTCGGTTTTATTGATCAAAATTCAGAACGTGGCCAATCCTCAAATTTTACAAAGAATGAATCAATTACAATTAGTAAGCTCTGTTGAACAGACAATAGCTACATAACCTGTGCAAGTCAATAAAAAAGACGAGATTAGAAAGCATCCAGATTACTTAGTTTAAACTTTCTCTCCCTGAGGCAGGTTGGTGCAGTGTGATGTGGGACTGGAAGGTAGTTAATTGGTACAGAGAGTCAGTAGCAGTCAGGGGATCTTTATGTCCTGTGGCTTAATATAATGTCTCACTACAGCAGAAACATAAAACACTGCTGTTACAAGGTGGCCTCTGTAAAAACGTTTTTGATTCCTTCTCTCCGTTTGCCAATCGTGTTTAATCACCGTGTTTTAATATCATGGCATCTAAACAAGAGCCATGAAACTGAATAATAAAGGATGCATTTCTAAATCATTTGAAAATAGATTTGCACCTATCGGTTTATCAGTTACTACCAACCGCCTTTATCTCCCTAAACTCAAACTGGTTTGAGCGAGTTTTGCCAGCCCTCAACCTGTTTTCAGGTCTGGTTCATCCCTGTCCCTTTGCACCATTTTGTGAGTGGACAGTGTGGGGCTGGGAGCAAACAGAGCAGCTGTCATGCTTTACAGGCAGTGTGCACCGCCAGGGCCAGACACTGTAAATGTTTACAAACCCTCAGGGTCACCCCCGGCCAGTGAGGCACGTTAAACACTGTCTGTTCAGCCCTGTTGCCGCGACTGCACAATCAGCACAGCTAAACAGCCCCACACAATGAGCAGCTAACTGCAGAGCTGTCCTGGGTCTAAGTGGAGAGCCAATGGAGCTGTTTAGAATTCCTCAAAGTGATGAACACAGAAACCGGAAAGTCCATTTCCCTTCACTCTTTCGAAGGGAAATGAAGCGTAACTATCCGTTTCCATCAGTCACCAAACTCAGCGACAAACCCCCTTCTGAACTGAACCTTTGACCCTTACGCCTCCTGTCACTTTGGGAACTCACATTTCCGTCCGAGGGCTTGAGGTGGCTCTAGGGCCTTGCTGGTGCACACTGGGTGCTGAGGGGGAGGGTTCAGCCTCCTCTGCAGGCAGGCCAGCATGGCGAGGCGGGCACAGTTCGAGAGCCGGAGGACTTCTATGGCCAACCTGCAGAACAAAACAGAAGAGAAGACATTGAGTGAGATGGTAGGTTGATTTGAGGTCAGAGCACCATGGCAGTGTCCGGTAAGCCAGCAGGAGCAAGCAGTGGGCGAGATGGGCCAAGTCTCTCACCTTGGATTTAATTGGGGGAGCATGCCTCCAGCTGCCTGCCTCCCAGCTCTGTGTGCTGAATGATAAACCCACACCTGCACCGGGGCGGCTGACACGGGCTCAGTGCACAGCCTGGGCCAGTCACTCTGCAGCTCACACACATCCACACAGTCATTCAAGCACATCTCCTGCCTACGAGGCTCTTCTCAAAACAAACACGCAGGCACTCCTAAAGCACCCACATTCGGGCACTTCCCTCCCAGCCCTGTGCATGCGGTGATTGATGGCGTCATCTATGGACAGCAAAAAATGGTAATGCTGAGAAAACAGCAGTCTGTCGGCTACAACTTAACATGCAACAACTCTGGGGTATTGTCAGGAAGGGCCTGGGGGACCCACGCATGTGTAGTTTTTCTGTGCGATGTGGCTGTACGTGTGTGTGAATGAGTGGGGAGGAGGAGACTGCCAGGCGTACATCAGGGCTAGTGATGGCGCTAATCAATCTCCCTCCAGGCCATAAATCTCCAGCTCTACACTTCCACCTTCGCTCTGTATCATGAAGGCAGGTGTGCAAGTTTCCACTCAAAAAGCCCATCACAGCCCCAGTGGAACAGGACAGGCTTTTTTCTATTATTTATTTGGGAAAAAAACCTAGGCTTCTATTCAAAGCGCCCCCAACCCTCATGTACAATAGAGGGCATCATTCATCAGCAACATACCACTGTCACATGGAACAATCATGACTGATTACAAAGCCTTCATCTCAGATTATGTGGCAGATGAGACACACTGCAGCAAAACATTCCAGTTTAGAAAATGTTTTTTATAAGATAAGGATCAAGATTCACTGTACTACAGTTCACTTAGCGGATATTGTTTTGTTTCCAGGAACCACATCCCAAGCTATACTGTAGAAACTACTCTCCCCTCATACAAAGCAGTGTGGCCCTCATCAAAGCTCTGCACTGGACCAAAGTACTATTTGAGCCACTATCATTTCCATCTGAGCAAGTCATGTGTCGTAATAAAACAAATATAGAGGAAAATAATCCATCTTCACTGTCAGTGGCAGCAGCTTTTGCCGTGATACGAGGCAGATTATTGAGAAGGGATTTCTCATGAGACTGTCACAGGCCTGTCCCTAGTTATTTATTTTCTCAGTGAATCACTAAATGAACATTTAGTGAGCCGCTATCAGTCCGTTACGTCAATAGGAACAAGCCACCTTACATACTGAGACATGTTCTTACCTGAGCTTAGATGAGTTGATACGTACCTGTCTGGTCTATGTGCGTGCCCTCAGTCATGCAAAACGACCAAAGATGTGGTTAGCATTTGGCCTCTCCCAATGTATTCCTATAGCTCCAAATGGGGGTGAAGTTAGAAGCGACCAAGCTCTCCCACGGGCACGCACAAAGACCAGACAGGTGCGTATCTACTCGTCTAAGCTCAGGTAAGAACATATCTCAGTATGGAAAAACGGCTTATTCCTTTAATGATCATTCTAACATGAAAGAAAGCAATTACAATGATGAAGGTACAACTAGTATATAAAAGGAGGAGGCACAGAATACAAAAATGAAATGCATTTCCTAAAGTTACTAGTTATGCTCCCAAACTGAGCTCTCATATTTTACTAATTATGACCTTTCAAACTTGTTTACACTTTGGAAAAACAATATAGCGGAGGAAGCCTGACTAAAAGTATTCCTTCTTTTAATAGATAACGTTTGATCTAATTCCTGATACAGATAACAATCATTGCTATCATTAAATTAATAATTTCACATTAAAAGAAAATTATTTTTGACCTCAAGGCGTGTGTAACTCGTAACTGACATGGGTGTGTACTTTCTCTAAACGCAGAACCAAAAAGAACATGCGGCTTCTAATTAAAATCAGCAAATTGAACTCTGAAGGCCTGTCTTTCATTCTTTCATTGCCTCTTTATCACACACACACACACACACACACACACACACACACACACACACACACACACACACACACACACACACACACACACAGCCGCCGATGGAAAAGAAGGGGCCACTCTATTTGTCGCCAGGTGCTGCTGTTAAAGAAGGTTTGCTAGCCGTGCCATTTCCTCTCCGGCGCGGACAGAGCTGGCCCAAACACACTAGCACTTTGAGCTCATTACCGCTATTCACATAATCCTTTCTGTGTGTCCTCTCTGTGCGGGTACTCATTTCACAACAGGGACATCCTCCGCGCAGCCCATTTGTTAAAAGGTAGTGGTTGAGCGAGAGAGAAAGGGAGAGGGAGAGATCGTTACTAAAAGCCGGTCTTAAAGGGGGATACCTCCACAGCTTTCCGCACCGAAATGAAAGACAATTGCCTAACTACCCGCCATTTTTCTTCCATTTGCTGCACACCAAATGTATTCTGAGGCATTATGCTTTGGTGAAAGAGGCCCACTTTTGTCAATTCAGTTTCAAGAACCAATTTTCTCCAATTATTGCCTTAAAGAATGAAGGAAGAGGGAGAGGTCTGGTCGACTTGTTTACAATGTCCCTCTATCCTCTCATCTCAACCCATTAGGTCATACTTAGCAGATGTCTATCAGTGGCAGGAAATTATGTCTGACCAAAAAGACACCATGTCCCATAATGCAGCTGGTGTAGAGAAGGTCAGAGGTCAGTGCATGTCAGGATGAGGGAGAATGTGCGCAGGTACTACACCTCACTCACTCATCACATCCACTCAGAAGTCTCCTATTACTGCACTACAGGGATATCTCCAAAGCCAGGATGTCTATCGGCTCTTCCCTTCGTTCTGCTTACTCCGCTGCAGGGTCTTGTGATGGGGGCGGAAGATCAGTCCCATGAGATGAGCGGAATAAGCCGGAATCAAGAGGCAGTGGGATTGGCAGAGGGCTATTTCTTAGTTAAAAGGTTCTTAAACTGCAGAGGAGATCACAGGAGATGGCTCCCTGCACCCAGAGCTGTCTGCCCAGATAAGCGTCCTGCCAAGTGCAGGGTGCAGCGGGGTGGTCACGGGTGAACACACACTAAATGTGATTAGGACTACGGAAGGAAGATGCAGGCAACAGGCAGTGAGATTGTTTTTGTTTTTAAACCTACAAATAATTTGCAAACAAGTTTAAGCCAATTGCAATAAATCATTACCATCAATGTGAAATCGGATAAAATGTACTCTTTGCAACTGTCCCGTGCATGCAGGTGTGCAAAGAAAATCATGTTACATTTGGACAAATGAATTAAAATCACCCGAAAAAGGATTATTAGATTTGCTCTAGCAATCATGGAACGGGGGAGGAATCCAATATAATCTAACAGAATAAACAACTGACAAATGTCTGGTCTAGTTGAATGTAGGGAACAACATAGGATACTGTATGTGTCCACAGTTTCGCCTGGTTACACCATTTGATCCCTAAACACAGCATTCACAATGAATATGGGCGGGTCTTGAGCCTAATTGAATGGTGACCCTGCCATCTCGCTGTGGGATGCCCCATGCAGTGCTTTTAACAAGCGGCTGTGTCTCCCCTCCTAATAAGCCCAAACAAGTTAATCCAATCGACACACTCAAACCCTTTCTTTTTCTTTAACAAGGCATTGCTTCAACCCCCTTAATCCCTGCTCCCCCTTTCTCATCCCTGTCCCTATACCCTCACAAGAATGGCACACAGTGAAAAGCTCCATTAGGAAATACACTGCCTGGACACATTCGCAAGAAAATATTTAATGTGCCAGTACCAATATTTCAGTAATTGCAAACATGCACCTGATGCAAAACGGTTTTGTTTGAACACAATAGAAGTGCTAGACTCAGAAACCGCAAAACAAACAAAAATTGGAGTGGACGTTTGCCAACAGCACGCAGTCTGCAACATAAAAAGGCATTGTTAACAAACCCTCTCAGCTCCCCAAACAAGGGCCACTGATTCCCTAACAATACGAGCCCCTGGACGCACTCAGCACCGACGTGGCTCACCCTCACACCAGCACAATAAATAACCTGCACAACAAAAGCCCATTGTGTGGAGCAGCCTAGTTTAGCCATTAGTGCCATACAGTTTGGATAACACTTTGGTCAATATGTCTTTTTATGATCCTGCATCTCACAAATGAACCCATCAAGCTTAATAGTATGACCTATTATTGGAGGTTCATTTCATGGCCACCTGCCCAATATGCAGTCCCATATTGGACAGATTGTGGGGTGGCTTGGGTCTTCTGAAATTCGCAAAGACAGATAGTATCACTTTGAACAGTCACCAAATGGTTACAGTTTGTATTAATAATCATGCCCCTACATTAAAGGGAATCTCTGGATCCAGTTGTTGAGCCTTCACAATTCTCTCCTTGGTAGACACTCAAATCCTTTGCTTGCTAAACTTGCAAACTCCACTGTGCTGCCAAATGTTAGTGTCTTAGAAGTATGTAATGCTCACCCAAAGCATGTGCTGCCGGCTCGCTCACTATTTCGGACCAAGATCTTGTTTTACAGCGTCTTCTGCCACTGTAACCAATTCTCCGGCACAATGGCGCAGTGGTTAGCGCTCGTGTTTCACAGCTAGAACGTCCCGAGTTCAATCCCTGAGCGAGGCCTTTCTGTGTGGCGTTTGCATGTTCATCTCGTGTCTGCGTACATTTTCCTCCAGGTACGCCGGTTTCCCCTACCACAAAAAACATGTACAATAGGTTAATCCTCCAGCCAGGTGTTTCTGACCTGAGCACTGGCCCACGCTGGCTGCCCGCTGCTCCTACAGGTTGCCCCAGCGACATTGAGGATGGGTCACATGCAACAAATTTCCCAACAGAGATCAATAAAGTATACCTTAACTTTAGCCGACGATTTTAGCCATTCAATTTGCTCAATTAATATCACTTATGACCCGACACTCTGACCAGACAATGCTCTAGGCCCCCCTGCAATCCCAGGCACCCCCCACCTGAGAACCACTGTGTTAAAGGATGGGTCAAATGCAGAGGACGAATTTCCCTACAGGGACAATGAAGATGACAAAATACGGTTGCCCTGTTCCACTCAGTAACACTTGCCATATTAAACGGATAATATGCTGCTCACTTCTCTTGTCCCTGGTCATTATGTTCGGTGCATAGCCTTGTACACTGCACTATAAAACTGCCAATGAAAAGCATGTTGGCAAAAGCACTCGGCTGCACGGTTTCAATATTCCAGTCAGCTCCAATGGCTTCACCCCTGGGATGAAGGGTGAAGAATGTCTGGCAGTGCAGTGGTAACTCGTCTGTCATCTCTAATCAAAATGCGCTGCATAGACTAATGTCAACCCTCTAATAGCCTTGAGGACTAATTGACTTCACATCCAACTGCGGCAACTCTGAGCTGAGCCATGTTTCATTAATCAACATAATGCTTCTGAGATTACAGTAAATGAAAGAAGTCCAGAAATAACAAACATTAAATTGCAGAAAGTGTTAGAAGTAAGAAGACGATATGCAGCTCTCATCCCATCTACTGCCATCTACTTTTCCCAGCCCACTCGTCCTCGCGACAGGCGGATTAAACCAATTACAGTGACATGAGGACTTCCAGAGGAAAACAGAAAACAGCTTTACTTGCCTTTTAAAAGGTAATATAAAGAACATTCATGAATCAATCATTACTTGGACTAGTGTTTCCCAAGCTTTTCCCTGTCGCATACCCCAGTTATACACCGGAGTACCTCCCACACTTTTTTTTTTTTTTTTTTACACATGAGGTGCTTGAGGTGCTTGTACCCCTGGCTGCAAACTTGGGAAACCCTGATCTAGACTGAGACAAAGATTGAAATTATTAAAACATAGCAGGCTTCCTTTAGGATTGTGTCGGCACTGTTGGTAAACAGTGCACAGGCAAAAACAAGTGCACTGCTAGGAAACACAGCACCTTCTTTTTTGTAACTTGTGTACTTTCTGGTCGAATCAGTGAGTAAGCCCGGCATCTTCATCATTGTTACAGGATGCATGCAGTGCTGACCTTTCCCTGGGTCGGATACACATATGTTTTTCACAACGATGTACAAGGTGTTAATATTAGCTGCATGTTTCTCCAAAGAAAGATGGCTTTACACATACACTACATACTTTCTCTATGGGTTGACATGTTTACCAATTCCTTAAGTGAAACAAAAGCCTGATTCACAACACATGCTACTTTTGTACACCATTATAATAACTACAATGCAAAGTTAACAGCAAAATTTAGGGCTGAATGATATTGAAATAACTTGCGATACGATACGGCTGTGCAATATTGCGATGACGATATTATTGCGATATTTTCCCAAATCAAATCAAATTCAACACGATATGTTCCTTTCTGATCAAACACAGATTGTAAGTAACTAGATTTTTAGCAAATTGCATCAAAACAAGACTTTAAAAAAAACCTACATCAGGACCAAAACAAGGGTAAACCGAACTTTTACACATTTATAAGTTCGACGCATTGTTTGTTTTTGGATTAATTTGCTAATTAATGTGTAGATCTCAGTCAGACTTTAGTGATGTTGAGATATATTGTGGCTTCTTGTGATACGGATATTGCATCACCTAATATAGCCATTTGTACTATTTGTATAATGCGCAATACTGGAAAAAAATCTCTACCTAAATCATATAATAAATCTTCCTCAAAACCTAGCTGTGTTTTCTGAAAGATAATGGACACTTCAATGTCTGCGATTTTTCTTTTTTACTTTTTCTACAGTGTAATTTGAAATACTGTCCCACCCCCATATATTTATTACAGGTAGGCTCGAGCTATATTTTCCACAGACCGTGCACATTCTTGACCAAAAGTATGCAGCTGGTTTCACTCTTGGGGAGTCAGTTGAGTAAAACGAGTGTACACAGTCTATACAACATGACAGAGCCTCGACGCTCGGGCTGCCGCGGCGAGGGACGGTGAGCAATGAGAGAGCGGCTTCAGACTGTCAGACGAACCACAGGGGAACGCATCCTCTTCGGCTCTTATTGCCTTTGTTGTGTTGTTTTCAGCTGCCATCTTACCACTCTCGCTCGTGGTGAATGATATGACACGCTGCACAGATGTGAAGGGAAAGCTGTGGAGTTCGCGCTTGATCACCGCGACGCCCAGCTGCTGATAAGGCACCGCCGCAAGAACAATTTAAAACAATACGGAAAAGTCACAAGTTGCACTGAGGACCGATTATTTGCTAATTTTTCACCACCAATGCCTCCTCTCCAGTCGGGACTCCGGAACATAAATCAAACTGCCTCCGCTCTAGCTTCAGCCAAATGTGAAAAATTAGCTTTCCTGGTTTTTGTGGCTAGATTCATATATTCTCTGTAAACCTTATTACACGCCATTTGTAAAGCATTGTTAATACAGAAACGCAAATCTTATCCCAATGTGACACAATCCTTTATTGTCCCAGACAGGTCCATTCACGGCTTAACAGCAACAACAAAACAAGAGCAGCATTTATTTCCCCCCCTCTCTCTCTCTCTCTCTCGCCGTCCTATAGTGGCTCTCTCGAATATTCAAACAGCGTTCATTGTCTTTTTGTGTTTTGTTCATTGTTTGTTGTGCTGTCATTGCTCAGCCTGGCTCCTGAACTTCAAAGAAAGGCTTATGTCAATTTATGATGAAATATAGCAGCTGAGAGAAAAAACAAGACGGGCCTGCCACAAAGTGTATACCTATTCATGCCTGCTCGATAAATCAATAGAATATAATTAAATTCAGACAATTGTAGCGCTGCCAAACACTGCGCCTAAGGTGAGCCCATAATTCCCATGGTCCACGGCAGAGCTACCACTGGAGGCTGTTACAGATCTAATAGTCAGTCATGCATAACATTAGCATGTCGGGGAGCCCACGAGGCAATCAAACAGTGCACCGTCGAAGCGCTGACACTGATCCCATTTGATATATGTGGAGTGTGACAAAGCCATTTTGCTCTGCTGGATATTAGGGATTTTTTAAAATGACAAGACGACGCTGTGGCTCACGACTACAGCAAGAAAACACGCAGGCGCTTTTTTTCCCTAAACTATATCTTCAGTGGCCCATCAGATCATTAATGTGGGCTCTCCAGCTGTTGTCACGCCGCTCAGGTCTCAAATCCGGGGTTGGACTATGCCAGCGCAGGGAATCCAATTGGACAGAGTGGGAGGTGAGGCAGCGGTTGGTAATCACCTGCTGGCTAAAAGGCACAGATGGCACAAACGCTAGCAAGATGTTCAGAGGGAGCAATCCAAAAAGGGTCTTGATCGGCACTGACAAACAGAAATAGGCTACACCATAAAAGTAAGTACTTTCTCACAACATGAAAAGGGTTTGGTAACACAGGTTTTAATATGGTTTATTTTTTATGTGGCGGGGTTTCCTGCACCGTCATCAGTGCATTTGACCAGCAGTGAAAGGAAGTGAGAGACGAGGTCAATGGTGCGATAACATGCAATATTATCACCCTCCTCAAGGATTTTTTGACAGTCCTGTTATTAATTTACCAGAGCCATAAGATTTCTAATCAACAAGTTGTACACTTGTGCACTTTTACAACGGCTTTAAACATTGTTGACACTGAGATGAACAGAAGATGTATGTTGCCGATGCGTTTAATGACTGCTAAATGAGGTGCGAAGTCTTTTCCGTGCACCTGAGATGAAGGAAGTTGAAGGAGTAGTTTGGTTTATTGATGCTAGCAGGCATGTTTTATGGTAGTCAAGGCTCCCAGCACATCAAACATATCACAGTAAAAATGCCCCAGGTACCTCGCTGTTCCTGAAGACTCCCCAGCAAATGAGCTCCTTCTGCTTCCAGTCTTACGGCTCTGAGCTCTGAGTTTGTCCTTCACAAGAGACAGGTAACTCTGCCAAGACCCAGTAATTAGTGCAGATGGAGACTGTAATATGCTCTTCCCCTCCCTGCAGAAATGCCAAGGGAGGCAATCTATAAATTCCTGCATATTAATGCAATTTAAAACCACTCCAGACACCTTGCTGGAGGCAGGTGATAAAAAGGTGAAAGGCATTCTCACTGGCACACAGCTGCTGATATGCCGCTCACATCTGTCCTGTCTCAGCAACTTCCTGAACCAACTCTTACACTTACACCAAAATAACCCTATAATCTATCTTTACTCTGAGGCAGCTCTCCAAATCCTGACCCTGGGCCTTACAACCGAGTCTCTATCAATAATTAAATGGTAATCTGAAAACCCATTTTAGTTAGGTCATCTTTCTAAGCCATTGTTCCTGCTTCCCTTCTTCCTGCGTCTATTTTTTCGTCGTCTTTCTGTAAGATCTAGTTAGAGATTCCATTAGCATGAGAAAGCAGGCTAGTAATTGTCTTCACCCTACTGAGTGATCCCTAGATAGAGGATTAGCCGGAGAGAAAGCCCTATTTCAACTCTGAGCACAGATGCTGCCTACAGCCCTGCGCTCCAGATTAGATTAGGCTGTACTGTAGGCGATGAGAGTAACTTGCAATTTAAAGATGAAACTTGGACATGGAGTGATAGTGAAGCGCTAAACTTTTATTCACCTCCCGACACCATCTGTGAGCCTTCGAATGTGCTTCTAATCTAATAATATGCTTTCCTACAAAAAAGGGGGATTGAAGCAGCTTAATTTTTTCTCCTATTCTATGATATACGCGTGAGTATTTAGCTCCAAATATCCCTAAATCACACCCCTGGGCCACGGCGTCCATCACTAATCTGCACACCGCTGGTTGGGAAAGTAGAAGGTGGTGTCACATTTCTGGCTCTGCTCTACGGGATCAACACTTCAAACGGCACTGCTCCTTCCCCTGACCTTTCCACGCAGATGATCGATTTAGCTCATTGGATTTATTTCATAAACAGGCATCCTTTACTTCAAAAAGCCAAGGAATTTACCTTAGAGGCAAAACTCCAAATCCATATAAACTTCAAGTTTTATTGGCTTCTTCAAATAACCTGGCAATGAGAACTACAATGAGAAGAGCATGCCATTTGCTGGTTCATATCAAAAGGTGATATATATTCTGTCACACCTTTAATGCACATCATACGGATTTAAAGTAGGATGTATAGCTACGCAATTTTCATAGTGATTATATTTGCAATTTGTGTTTTTAAAGTAAGATTCTACTCGCAGTTAAAAACGTACAAGAAGCATAAGAAGGAAGAGTGAAATATGCATGTTTGTAGAGGTTTGAACTACAGGGTAACCAGGGTATTTTTATTTATTTATTTTTTACATACAAAGACTCAATGGATAAGGATATTTTGTTGTTTAAGGCAATTGTGCCACGACAATAATTTGCAGCCTTTTTCATTTGCCAATTGCAAGTGTAATTTCGATTTGATTGTGATTAATTGTGCGGCCTTCCTGTGTGGGGCAAAGCCAAATGAGTAAAGATCATCTCATTAAGTTGCATTGCTGCACGCTTACGGCTGTTATGCTCCGACACGAAGCTTTTAACCCTCGTGTGGTTCTTGGGTCATTTGGACCCGAAAGCCACTGGAGCCGCAGCCCATCCAAATGGCCCAAAAGCCACTGAGGGATTTTTGTAAAAAGCAGAAATAAATATGAATGTGTGGTAATTTTCAGGTTCTTTTTTTAAGTGTACATTTTTTTTACATTAGGGTCTTTGAAGGGTGCAAAATTGAAGGATCACACAAGGGATAACAAGGACACCACTCAACATTTTCAGCCAAAACAAAAAAGATAAAGAATTTGAGCTGAATGCTTCAACCAAAATAATCTCCACAATTCTCCAGCAGCCATTTACAAACCTAAAGAAGTGTTCATAGTCAAATATGAGTTACAAGGTTTGAGAACTTGGTGTCTATTGAATTCTTCAGCACTGTGGGACTAGTGCTCTATGGTAATCATATTCTATTTGAGTAATCAGGCAATAGCACCAGTGACTCTGCCCACTCCCATGCATCCCTCACTCTTTGACAGACACTAATTCTAGCTCCATCTATAAAGCTCTGCTCATGCATATTTAACAGAATCTATTACTTTAGGATTAAATTATAAAAGACTGTCCTCCTTACATTTTTTATAGTTTGTATAATTGGTACTAAGGCCTGGATGTAAACCATTCAATTCACTTTGTGCTGAACTTCAGCCTGAACACTGGGCAGGGCTGCGCAACACAACCACCTGCAAGTCAAGTCAACACCAAATAAAATGTCTATTAGCAGCTGCTTAATGAACAGTGATGTTCTTCCCACTCACGTTTCTTTAAATGATGTTGCTTTGCACATGCAGCTCATCATCCCCAAAACACAGCAGAGAAAATGTGTTTGATACATTGACTAACTCAGACCCCAATGAAATCTATGCATGTCACCTTCCCCCAAATTAGCACCACAGGGACACCCCCTCACCGCCCCTGCCTGCTGGCGGCAGCTCTTTGGCATATCTGTACTGGGGAAAATATTTCACACTGTATGAATTATTAAGTGTAGGGCCAGTGCTAAGCAGTGTGGAGATAGGCCAGTTATTCACAGCTCTATTGGGACAGATGCATTGGAAACGCAGACTGTGCTCTCGCATATCCAGCCATTTGTCAGTAGCAATAGACAATTTACAATGAGGGAATTTTTCAATTCATCCATTCTGCTGTCAGTGCAGTTTTCTAGCCCAACTCGCTTCACTCAACAAGCCCTTGCACCGGAGGGGCGTCATGTCCGCCTCTCCATCCGATGCGTCTGTGCTGCCGCTACAGTTAGAGAACATGTGCAGGACCACTGATGTACTGAAGGGGATGAGCTGCAACATCTGCCTGTGACTGGCATTGGGGTCATAATAAACAACTGATAAAGAAAGTATCTACACACGCATGAAAATAATTCACCACCCAAGAGCGAGAAGTTGGCTATCAACATAGCCTTCACATGAAAGGGGGTGTTTGTTTTTATTAATCTTTATAACAGGATCCTGAGGCAGCGGAAAAAGCAGATCCTCCCACACAGACACAGAGGGCATGAGGCTGGAATTTCAGCTTAATTACTGAAGGTGAAGCAGCTGTCAAAACAGCCCCACATTGTTTTTATTCATAAAGCTCCTGTTAAAGAGGATGAACCACAGATGATGAAGGCCTCCAGGTCCACTCTCTTTTCTTTTAAGAGTTGGGAACCTACACTCACCCAAGACAAAACAGGAGTAATGTTTCAAAGGAGTTTGTTCCATCTGAACTAAACAATACAAAATGGCAGGAGCAGCTTTATTGGTCTAAAAATGCTCACTGAGAGCAGTTTGACCTGTAAAACAGCTCACTGCGTTCTCTATCTGGCATGGCCTTTGAAAGACGGACAGACGACTTGCAGTGAATGGGCCTTGATGTGAAAGGCAGAGATGTTAGATAAATGTCCTCACAGCCAAGGCCTCTGCCCTTTTCCTGATGATGCATTCTTATAGTCAAATACTCACTCCCCCTTCACACACATGCACATACAGAGTGCCAACAAGCCCACTGAGGGCACCATTTGTTTCGGGACAAGGTGACCCTGTTGCCGAGGGGCCTGTGAACAAGCACAATGCGGGCCTCTCATCCTAACACACCCAGCCGGCTGCGCTGGGCGGATGGCAGGTGGGGTGTGAGTGAGGGGCATCCCAGCACTGACTACCCCCCAAGAGTGCTCCATTCTCACCCGACACAACGAAGCACAATCCCTCCCCGTAACCCAGAGTGACACAGTCAACAGATGGAGGCCTATTGAGTGAAGGATCGCAGCGGCAGAGGCGGCTCCATCCAAACCAGCTGGAAGACAATAGGGCAGCAGGTCAAGAGTGCTGTCCAGAGGGAGGGGTTTGAGAGAGAAGGACAAGCTATGAGAGCACCCAGGTCCAAGAAGTCAGGTGGAGAGGGCTGTGTGTGATTAAACAGCTGAAAACTAGACATTCATCTACATTATTGTTACATTAAATCTGTTTTATTTGATGTGTAAATAGAAAATTACACTAATATTAGTGGTTATTGTGAAAAATTGGCCTATACCTACAATATTGAACAAGTTAAATTGTGATTAATTTTATACTTCAAGTTATTCCAACTTCAAGCACAATTATGTGAATAGTTCTGTGCAATTGATAGAAAGGTAATCAAAATTGCAATCAATTTTAATAATCAGAGTGGGATTTTTTATTCGTCAGGTCTGCATTAAAAGCACATGGCATATTGTGTGGAGGAATACAATGAAGGATTTTTTGTGGACTGAAAAGTTTTTTTTGTTCTTGTATGAGATTAGATTAATTTAAAAGTTTTGTCTTGTCCATCTTATTGCCGAGCCCTGACCAAGATATAGAAAGTGTAGCCTTTATAATAAGGGACAAACTGTCAGCTTGCCTTCGAGGCACACATGCACCTAGGGAAAGAATATCCATTTACCAGCAGTCTGGCTATCACATGGCTCTAAAGTGAGAGTCAATTAGTTGCCTTACTGCATCACTGGATTTCCAAAGGCCAACACATAGGCCAAGACACAAAGTATACCATCAGAACACATGTCGTCTAATATATGATTTACAAAAGATGTAGCATGCCGTAAAAGCACTGCATTTCTCCATTAGCAAATACTTGAACACACTCAAAAAGTCTTGCAAACTGGAAAAGAATTACCTTTAAAATAATGCAGAAAGCTTTTCACAAAAGGAGACAGATTTCTCAATAATTATATCAAAAAGTATCTCTGCAGGGGCAGTTCTTTGAAACATCTATACTTTCTTCACACAAATCATTTAAGTGCACTGCAACATAGGGTGAAGCAGTAGCTCTTCATCCCCTTCACATTCGTTAATGGTTTGCCATTTAAGAGTATGATACGAATAGAGCAGAACAGTGTAATGCAAATCTGCTGTGGATTGATGTGCACATTGAAAGGAAAATGAAGTATAGTAACTACAGAAGATTTTGTAGAAAAGACAAATCAAAGATTGGTACAACAGATGGGAGAGTGATCAAGAGAGGTCACTGAGAAAGAAGATGGTTTTTAACATTTCAGAGCGGTTTCACAAACTCTTCTCACTTTTCAGCAAACAAAACCTTGGGTTTTGGCCCTTTAAAATATTAATTGGACACTGCCTCGGCCTCCCAACAATCAGTTAAGATGACAGCAGAATAAACTACGTAAAAGGGGAGATTAGAGTCCTCCATTTGTGGCAGCGCCTGTGCTGTAAATGACTGAGGATGGAGATATTTTAGTGCACCCATATGTATTCTATTTTGCCTGAAAATGGTAGCTCAACCCTCAATACGCAAATGTTGTTCTCAGTTCACTGTGCTGTTTCAATTGGCAACACATTGCTGTCACTAAAAATGGGAGAACTAAATGGAAAACTGACTAAAAGACAAGCTTTAAGTGACACTTAATTTGAGATATCCAAGCGTTCTCTCGGCTCCAGTAAACAGGATCCATCAAATGTTGCCTAGAGCTGGTATAGACTGCAGCTGTTTGTGTGGAAAGACAGGCCCTCACTTATAAAGGACTGATGAAGAAATCAAGTCCCTTAACAGTTTCTTAAAACAACAACACACAAAAGCTTGTGGGGGACGCGTGTGTCTAATATGTGTATGCTAGTGCTTTGAACATGTCAGGAGCTAATGACAGCCTGAGAGAAGACTAGAGAATGGCTAAAACACAAGAGCCAACTTAAAAAGTAAGAGAAAAACAGTGAACAGCTGCTTTCTCTCTGCTCTCCTGGGCTGGTCCCTGGAGAGGCTCCTGTGAAGTCCCTGGTCCTGGTTTGTGGCTGACAGAGTCTGTGCCCCAGTGTCTGTGCCAGCAGGGAGGGAGGGCCGGGGGCTGGCAGTGGGGGGCACATCAAGGAGACACTCTCCCAGTGGGTTCCCGTCAGTTCCAGGCCATTGCACCTCACTTGCTGAGATGTTATTTACACACACATGCACACAGATATCTAAGCACAACCAAATGACTTTTAATGGAAGCACCACCGGTTCATGTTCTCAAACGGTACACTTGGTTTGTTTGTGAGGGCAAAAATTAACTGCCAAGAGTTCAGACAAGAGACCTGATAACATTCAATTAAGGAAGTGACAAAGGGCTGATGTGGCCATCACTAACATGCAGCTTAGGGACCTGTACTGCAGACTGTTTGGGACTCACAGTGGCAGGACGCCCCAGTGAGTTCAGAGCTACAGATGTTGCCTTGGGACCCACTGACTGACGGCACTGACAGCTGGACAGCTGTTCTATACATGCAGTCACAGAAGCATGCCACAGAAATGGAGGGGGTTTACTGGAGGAAGTTCCCAGGACATGCAAAGCTGTCACTTTTTGCATTGGTGCATGGATAAGGAAGAATGGAATGGAACAGGATAACACAGATGGGTAAATATTTGACAGAGCGAAAAAACATTCTTTAAAATATCTTTAACATAGCCTATACTTTCTGTAAAATATTGGCAAACACATATTCAAACACACGTACAGCCTTAACAAAACTATTCCTGTTTGTTGTGCTCCAATGCATTTTATTACACTGTTTCAGAAATGTTGGACATGTCTTTGTTTGAATGAGAGCATTCAACGGACAAATCCTGAAGATAACGTTGAAGAAATATAAATGAAAACTATTTCAACTGGAAACACTCAGCTGTATTAAATATTGTCACCTGTTGAAAACACACACAGCTAATCACAAGTTCAACAACCTGGACAGACGCCAATCTACTCAGCCAAAAATCTCATTTATCAGGAGCCAGCAGACCCATTCATTATACCACAAAGGTCAGCAATTTGTGCAGCTCAATAAAAATGTTAATAAAACTAAGAGCACATGGAGGAAAGTACTAGAATATACACATTTAAATAAAACCACAGAAGCAACAATGACAATGAAGCAAATTGTATTAATAGTCCAGCGGGAGATGCACCGGATGACACAGGGGAGTGATAACACCACAATCTTACTATATTCATTTTTTTAACTTTCTGACATATTACACTGGATCATGATCAAATATCACACATACAAGTCTGAAATAGGTGAAGACAACCTTTTGCTGGTGGAGCAAGGTGAGTGTCCATTGGTCAACTTCTACATGTCTGGTTTCTGTACTAGCCCTCTCTCTCCCCTCCAGCACTCTCCCTCGCTCACCCTCTCCGTCTCTCCGTCCGAATACAAACAGAGATAAAGAACGCCGCAATCGCTCTTGACACACAAATAGGTTAACACAATAAAGCCGGCTTTGCCTGGCTCACTCGAGGGAGGAAAGCAATTCCAGCAGCAGGCAGGAGGTAATAAAACAGAGCAGTGTGTGTGTCGCGGTGTGTGTGCCCATACATGTCCTCATGTCAGTGTTTCTATGCTTTTGTATGTGAGTCAAGGCAGGCCCACAGAAGTTCTTTGGCTCTAGGGCGTAATATCCTACAGATTTCAGTGTTTCATCATGATATAAATAACAACAGTAAAGGGACAATGACCGAAATTCCATGCCACTGCTTTATTTAAAATGTTGGCTTTATACAAACACACGCCTGATATGCAAAACACACAAAGTTCTCCCGATGGGACATATGGATTAGGGCTTGGAAAAAGCTTCTTGTAAAAAGGGCTGGTTTACCAGCAATAGCTTCTGCTTACTCTACCAAATGCTGACAGTGCTGGCAATAAATGATAAAAATGTCTAGTTTTATTGAATGTCGTTGCATTAGGGCTGAACTCGGGAAAATGGAGATGTGGCTCGTGCAATTACTATCTGGACAGGACAACATTGTTTTCTCCAGTCAGTGGAAATGTCATTACCTTACAGCAGCAGCCACCTTAGAATTGGGTAATAGCCTCTTTTTGTCACAGACACAAACCATCTGGGTAGGTGTGACACCCCATAAGCGTTTTCCATTTACAACAATATGCAGCCAGCCAGTGAGAGAGGGGGAGCTGGTCAGCATTACGTGCATTGTTATTCAATGTTATGGAAGAATTGAATGAAGAAACTAACAGTCGATAGCTAATTCCTGCACAGACTGTTGGATAAACAAATGCATTGAACCTTGATAGGCCTGTGCTTCTGACGTGGCTCTCCTGAGGCCATTATAGAGAGATGACGCGGGCCACACATGGCTCATCTATTAAATGTCAATAAACACAGACAAAGCTAGCACATATCCTGATCTCCACACAAGCACCAATTAAAGTTTCCCTCTTTTGTCCAAAGATAGTACATTTCTGGGCATCTGCCTGACCCCTTGCTTCTGCCGTTCCTCCAATCGGGTAATCAAACAGCAGAGATGTAAGTGCAGCTTATTGTCAACAGGGAATAAATTACCTAAGCATGAAGAGAAAACGTCTTATCTGTCTGATGTATTTCCTGCTTCTGCAGAAAGCTACAAAGCCCGAGGGAGAGCAGTCGACCAAAATGCAGGAGATAGAGATTAGGATGATGTGCGGTTCCTTGTTCCATTAAAGTTTGATCTTCCTCAATAGCCGAGGAGAATCAGATATCTCCCATTCAAGATTAAAGTATAGCAGCATAGAGGGAGAGATTAATCAGAGGCCTGCATGAGATAAAAAAAAAACCTTGCTTCTGGCATGGAAAACAGTAGCAATAAAGAGTTCAGCTGATAATATGAAACATGGCCAGGCACAATAGCAAATCAAACAGTGCATATACGGGCCAGCAAAACAAATCAAAGTGCCGGCGAGGCAGCAGTGCACTGGCTGGAGCACAGGGCTGATCTGATAGAAAGCGCTGCCTTGCTTTTATTACAGCTTCAGGTTGGAGAGGGCACACAGAGAATTTCCCCATGTTGCTCTGTGTCGCCAGGCTCGCTCTCTCTCCCTCTCGGCCGCCTCCACCGCTCCTTCAGATCAATGGCGCTGGGGTGATTTCACAGCAGCCTGCACTGTCACCCAGAACAAATCAATGTGACCATGAGGAAGGCAAGAGCGGCATTGTTTTTAAGGGGAGCAAATTTGCTGTTGGAAAGCTTGTCAGATTTGCTTTATTCTTCCTCTAGTCCCTCTCCAAGAACTCTTTGGGTGGGGAAAAAAAAAAACATGTCTCCCCTCTTCATTTCCAGCTGGGTAAAAGCCAATGACAAACTGCACACTGCTCGTCATAACAGTGCAGTCATTAACAACACAGACACTCACGTTTACTATGTTTCCAGAAATGAACCCTCACCAGTTATAACGCAAGGCTACATATTAACCAAAGAGCGAAAGTGAAGTTGACAGTGGTTGAAGTGGAAGAGTGGGAGGCGTAGATCATGGCAGCCTGTCATGTACTAAGTGGCTGAAGATAACAGTTTTGAGGAGATGAGACTGCATGCCACATATACTGTAGCTACAATGAATACACAGATCAAGAATGAAACCTTTGAGCATTAGATGTATTGCAGAGAGTGTAATGTGCAGTGCCAACAGTATATGAACACAGCAGAAGTTCATTAAATAACTGAAAACTAAAACTATGACTAAAATCAACCAACTAATGAAAATAAACAAAAAAATAACCAGGAGGGGCTACGAAGAAAAAGGTCCAAGTTCTTGATGACACAGTTTGAATTGTTCATTTCTTCTTTCTAGTCAAAGAGCCTTCATAACAAGTACATTTAGCCACTACATTAGCTAAAAAGGTCCCTGAAGTATTGCAGTATGGACATTATATAAAAAACTGTATACTATATCAGATTCAGAATTGTTTTTACTGCCGCTGTTAATGAACAGGTTCACAAACGACGATTTTTTTTTTCAGTTCAATCGTGCAACATAAAACATATAGCGCATAACTTAGATAAATAATGAACTATACAAACTTTAAAACTATAAGACTATAAAGGGCATGCATAAAGAAGATTAAAATAAAATATGAATTGTTTAGAAAAGTAAGACTAAAACAAAACTAATTAAAAAAAAAATGTCAGAAGAACCAACAATGACTGTACTGGTGTGACTAACCTTTTTAGAATCACATAACAAAATAATTTGGCCATTATTTTATTTCTTTTTTTCTTATCACATAATGCATTGTTTGCATGTACAACACAGGTTGTTCAATTGTCAACTGGGAACAACGTTGAGTCCTACTTTTTATCTGCAGAAATGTGAGTGTAAGTGTAGCCTATATTTACATTATTATTTATGCATTATACTTCCGAGGCCCAAATCCATTTCTGTGTTTTATGTTGCCAAACTGCACAGACAATAACCCGCTGAAAAAGCACTTTCATCAAACATCAGTTACTTTTATTGCTACTTTGAATAAAAACTTGCTTTTTTTTTTAATATGCCTGGAGACATTTTCCACTCTTTTTAAAAGATTGTGACAGAAGAAACAAAACCGAGCTGTTCAAATTAAAATGCGTATTATGTCTGAGCACTGTTATGTAGAAATCAATATTTGAATATTAAAATTAATATAGCAGACACCTATAGCTTTTCACCCTTCAGGGGTTATCAGATACTATTTTAGTAATTTAAGAGCCAAAATTAGCTCCGCTGCCTCGGGAAGGTGTGAGGACAATCTAACCATGCAGGGATTAAGGGAAAAGATTAATACATGCTGCAGGAAATTAAACTTCACTGACTTAAACAATATTCATGAGCCCCTTCAGACAGGAACTTTAATAACCAACAAAAAGTGATCAGATTAGTTAAATTTAGATCCACACCAGTAAAACAGTGTTTGATAGTTAACTGACAAATAGATGATCATGTGACTAATTTATCCATTAAAAATTGTTTAAAGGGTGTAACAGCAAAGCTGGCAATGGCACCTAGATATGTATGAAATAAGCACACAGTTTAACTTTTCGTTATAAGTTTTAGATGTTCAAACTCTCAGGAATTAAACGTGAGAGTATTTACGGCACTCAGGAGGTGTACAACTTTTTAAATCCAGCTTTAAAAAAAAAAAAAAAAAAAGGGTGAAAAGTCTAAATATGAAGTCTACAAGATAATTCACTGACCCAGATATTAAAGCTTCCTGCCATGGTTATTCCTGCTTTGTCCAACCATCATGTTGAGTTAAGGCAAGCATTATGCTGGGGAGACTATTTGTTTAGGTGAGGAGCCGCTGCAGAGCTAATATGAGCACAATTTGCTCAGCAGGTCATAGGCGCAGAGAGGAGGAAGTAAATGAGGCAGTTCTGCCCCCTCGGGTGCAGCCCCTGCCTCATACATCACTGGATGTTTTATTCAATAGAGCCATGGAGGCACTGTGGCAGGTGCCCTGACTGTGGGGGCGCCTGGCCTGCTGTAGGGGCCCATATTACATTCAGTAAGCTGCCTGTCTGCTGCTGCCGGGGGAGAGCGACTGAACTGGAAAGGAAGATGAATTTTGAGGATGCTTGTAGTCTAATGATAAAACATACTGTGCAGTTTTTTACTGCGCACTCAGCATAATTTGCAGCCTCATTTATGTGCGGCGTGAGCGATAGAGCTAAATGCAAGGCAACCTCAGCAAGCCATCAGCACAAAGTTCAACCACCCTAACTTTATCTTAGAATGGACTGTACACTGAAACGTCATATGCGTTGGATAATCCAACGCATATGACAAATAAAACAATTCACAGGCAGTGACAATTTGCCTCTATCCCACAAGTCGGCACAGATCAAGATCCCTGCAAGTTTACGCATATTACGCACACGTCCTCGTGACTTTTACAAACAACGTGCAGCATTCCATAACGGAACCTTCGAGTCATTAACACTCCGGAGAGAGAATTCACTAATTGTAGCAGACAATAAACGACCACCAAAGAAGTGACGCACGGAGGCGACGCTTGAGAGAATCACACCTTTTGCTCGAGCCGCACTCTCTAGTGTCATATAGCCTGGTACCTGCGGTTCAATCCCACGGCAATTCATTTAATTGCTTGCTGTACTTGAAAAGACCAATATTTCACATCAAAGGTTTCTAACAAGTCGATTTTACAACACTTCCTTTATTGTGGGTCCCCCACAATAACAAAGACGTTAAATCTGTAGCATCATTATATGAAGAACATCCTGGGAACAGGTTTTCAGCCCAAGGCTCTTTTTAAAAAGGGAGTCAAGTCTTATAGTCATAACATACGATACTTCTCGCGGTCCAAACTCGTCTGGACCTCAACATAAATATGTGTTCAATATTTACCATAAATTGCTCCGTGGTGCAGGCTAAAACTCCATGTAGGTTGTAACGTTCACTGCTCTCTCTGCCTCATGTGTGGTCCAGATTAAAGATACATTCTACAATCCAGAAGGCTCTAGTCAAACGTTGATCAAGTTTATCCTCCTTTTCCAGTGATATGCAAATGGCACAGGAACTCTGCCAATTAGATTCCACACTATAGCCCCTATCATGCAAAGTTAATCAGCTTTGCCTTTTTTCTTCATTTGGTTCCCAAATCGTGGCGATGGCACAAGCGAGTCGTCAGAGGTTTCTTGGTGCGCACCGTCTTCGTCTCCGAAAGAAAGTAAAGGTCCGTCTGGGATGATGTTCACTATATTCCAGAAGCACAGCCTTTACGCACAGATAGAGTGCTCCACCTGCTTTTCTTTTAGTTTGATAAACCTTATTTCAAACAAAAGATGCAGAGTAGTCTTGCGTCAATGTCCCCTGAAACCAATGCTGGGCCAGAGCCTTTGAAATCCTGAAGTAAAAATCCCGGAGCGGCTTCTTTGCTCCGCACTTACTCCTTCGCGGTGTTGGCAGCCGGTAGAGATGTCTGGACCAGGGGTGAGGCGCCGAGGCTAATGTGTATCTCGACAGCAGCAATCCGACCCTCTGGGCGAGTCTTTTATATATATGGACACTGAGGTGGAGCTAGCTGCTGCGGCCAGCTCCAGGATGCGGTCCTGCCCTCGCGCCGAGCTGCCTAGACTGACAATAACCCGGAACGCTGCAGACTGTCAGCGCGCACAGACCGCCCACCGACCAATCAGCGCACTCGGGGAATAGAAACATTCCCACGGGTTGGCCAATCATGGCTAATTGAAGGCTGTTACCATAGAGATGATCGGCGTCTGTGCGTCTGAAACCACGTTGTTTATTCGCGGAAACAAAATAAAATTGATTTGAACGAACGTGGATGAAGAAAAGATGTTTGACCCTTTCTGTTAGACTTTTTCAAGCGAGTTCAAAGTGACTGGATGCTCAATATTCCAGTCTTCGGATTATTGCTGCCGAAAGGTCTATTAGGTGCGTTACCAGACCATCTTTCACTTCAGTCAAAAAGCCACAAGAGCACAGCGGCCATCTTCAGTGAGCAGGTCCACAAACTAGGGATTATCTTTGGTGCAATCGTGCAACATTAAACATACATTTGGTTTGAGATAGGCTAAATCATAAACTATAAAACTACCAAAACTGTGAAATGGATTTACAGGTGCACTAAGCAGCAGCTGTGAGTGTGGACATACTGTACACTCCATGAGTAAGGTGTAAGTTTCAGCCTTTACCCAAACACTTCCATCATCCAAACAAAATTCATTTTGATGCATCTAAAACTGTGCCTTCTACCAACACAAAGTTCAGATTCTGATGGTCTAATTTAATACAAACATGCAGTAAAATGTTCCAACCTACCACAATTTGGGCCAGTTTATTACCTTACTCCTCAGAATCATACATGGAACATTATTTTCTACACTTAGTCTGACCAAATGTCCAATTTCATGTGGCACTGAGAAGGATTTTTCTTTAATGACGTTTGACAAGTGTGTTACTGTCAACTATACACACGTCAGCCATATTAAGTAGGACATCAGTACAGTTCACTGAGGTTCTTGCGTTCTTTCCGAGTTAAACATGGAACCAGTACAAGCAATCACACATCATGGGCTCTCATAATAAGCTGACGCTGGGAAGTGGGTGATGCAGCACTCAGCTTATGCCAGCGCTGATAAGAGCCTGAAAGTATTACCTCGGTCTGGCAGGCCGCTCCAAGAAATCCATCCTGCGCCAGGTCATCAATTCTACCCTATCTGATCGCTCACCAATCCCAGGCAGCTCCATGTCGCTGTCCTGGCTACTGCCTTTGAAATACTCCCTCTGACTTACACATTCATGCCATTGTTTTCAACCTATAAGGACCGCAGACCCGAGCAGGCTTTAAATGGTTTAGCCTGTGAAGTGTGAAGCATACATTAAAGCCCGTGCAGGTCAATCATATCACCTACGCTGTGTGGCAGAATAGTCAATCAAACAGACCAACAATTAATTGAAAAATACCCAAAGCGGTGCAGAGCCAGATGAGGCAGGCAGGCAAATAAGTCATTTGATTAGCTGATAAGCCGATGACTCAACAAACATTCAAGGAATGTTTACCGTGGTTTGATTAGCACACGCCCAATCCACTGACGATTGGACATAAATACATTGTGAAAAGACTCAGCTGCTCCAATCCCCCAAGCAGCAGGTGGGCACATAAAAACAATGAATTATTTATGGGAAAGGCACAGAAATATCACAGCGAATAATTTTCCGTGGGCTATATTAAATGCACTTTTCAAAGTAATATGCCTATGTCTGGCACTTTCTGAGGCAATTCCAAGTGACAAGGCCAGGATACTGGATATGAAAATATAAGGCGCCGTTACGAATTTTAAACACCAATCAGTAGGACCAACTGAAGAACTAGATAGGACTCACTCATAGTCCTAATGTACAGTATGGTTTCACAGCAACAGTTAGGGAGTGCTCACCTTCTCTAATGTCACTCCCTGTGCCCTTTCAAAAAGGAAGTGAAATAGTTAAAGTGCATATGGCACATTAGACACGATTTTTGCTAAAACATAGTTAACACGATTATATTTAAGATTCTGCGAAAGATAGTACTCAGCTTTCTTTAGTTTGGCAATTTTTGTGATGTTTATAGTTTCACTTCCTTATTGGACACAGACAGGAAGTGACATAGAGGATGTTTTAAAATTTTAAACTGTTGCCGTGCAACAATGTTAAGTCAATGGGAAATTAGTCAAACTGCTATAGAATGTTACCTTCTTCTATTATATGTCACTTCCTGTCAGTAGCTTAAAATTAAATTTTCTGTCCAGCATTTCTTCATTAAAATTGCTGCTTCACTGAAATTATATGACAATTATGCAACTGATGAACTTGCAACTGATGTTATCCATCTAAATAAGTCATATTCTCAAAACCATTAAAATCGGTCATGTGCACTTTGATGTAAAACATTGTGAGAAATGTCCAACCAAAGAAAGCTTGGTAAAACTTTTTTAATTTGTTTTTACTATTAGTCAGTTATTTGATCAAAGCTTCTGCAGAACATACCAGCTGCTTGACTCTGTGTTCTGTTCACCATTCTCATCAAACTCAAATTTGTCAGATACAATTAAAAGGCAGTACACCTATTTTAGCCCTCTACTTCATTATTAGTAAAAGTGCTTTAGAATTGCATGAATTGTGCACAAAAGTCTTTTTTTTCTTTGTAAATGTTTTTACAATATACTGAAGAACAAAACAAATTTTATATTCAGGGGAAAAATTGGAAATAAATCAGATGGCCTATAGGGTCCAATACAGAACATCCCAGTGACTAATGCACCATAATTATAGGATATCTGTGTCACTTACTTCCCCTGTCAGTGGGTGTAAAGTTAAGCCTGAGTGGTGTATCCATCCCACCATAACACAAAGCGTGTTTTTCTACATAGTAATATGATCCCTAGTTTAAAAAGATGCCTTATTTGTCAGGAGTGCTCTATACTCTCTGCCAATGGTGGTTTCACATTGCCATTAAGCCCAGCTCCTGTAAAAAGCACTTCAGTTTGGTTGGAGCTTCTCATAAATAAAGTTTAAAGGAAACCGTATACACCCATTCCCGGAGCCAACATCAGTCCGCCGTCAAAACTGAAAGCCGTGCGCTGTTACAATTTGTTCCTCAAAGTGAACTCGGTTAAATTGAGCAAAGTTCAAGTCTCCACAAACAGCAAAGTACCAGGGCGAAGAAATCGATAGCGGCAGAGGCATGGAAATAGAGATAGCATTGATTTATTTGCCATTGATTGGTGAGGATCGCTGCATTGTGCCCCCGCAGTGAAATGCATGCTGTCTGCCAACTGATGGGGATGAATCTGAAAAGGTGTCAAGTGGTTAGAGGACACGGGGGCGAGGAGGAGGAGTGAGGGGCGCACAGAGGAGGTAGGAAACGAGGGAGCAACGGCATAAAGTATCAGACGGAATAAGGCGTTAGATGAAAACCTCGATAAAAGGAGATAATGTTGCAGTGAGCTATGCTAGGGTGACTCTCCATTGGGCCACTGTGTTAAATGTCTTTGACAGAGGCAGTAAAAAAAAAGATCACAGCACTGACAGCAGTTGGTAAAGGGCCTTAAGCTTCATGCATCAAGTAAAATTAGCTCTGATGTGTGAGGAAGGTTATCTTAAACAAAGCAGGCCATCGATTTGACTCTCCGCATAACTTTAATTTATGTCTGTGTTGAAAGGTTTGATGAATATACAATTGTGAGTATTGAAATTGCTGTGTTTCTTGAGACTTTGTGCCGACGGCCAAATGTTTGTGGAGACAGCAGGATGCAGGATGCAGGACAAAGATCAGAAGGTAAGAGAGCGGTCAGAGCAGCTAGTGTTACTGATCAACTTTGATCTCTTTACAACATGCGTCTGTCTCTTCTCTGGCAGCTGACAGTCTCTCATCTTTACAGGAACCAAGTTGTTTCTTATATTGCACCATAAAGAAGCTTACACAACTTTGAACCTCAGTGAACCTAATAACTGGAAATAGTCATCACAGCACTTGGCCAATACTTGTCTTTGTATTCATGTGGGGCTAACAAACTTGCATAATAGTATAAGTAAGTAAGTAAGTAAGTAAATGCTTTATTGTCATTGTACAAGCGTGCAACGAAATAATGTTCAGGTGTTAGTCCTGAGCTGCTGCGGCTGAGCCGCGCTGCCACATGTGTAAACCTGACCCGTATAACTCTCGAAAGATTATGGAAAAACACTAAATTATATTGTGGCAACATCTTTATGTCTTCAAAGTGTTAAGTGACAGTGCAGGATACTGTTTACTTGCTTTGTTGTTTTCTTTGAAAGAGCAGCTGCCTTGGACAGGTCTGCCAGAAACACAGCCATGAGCTTCAAACCTCTTTGCACACAATATACCACAAGATCTTCACCGGTGTGAGTGACAGGTGATTTAAACTGAGTGCAGGCCCTTTTAAAGTCAATGCACAGGACATACAAACACAATAATAAATATTAACAGAGCATTTAAACTAATTATTATGTATGAGGACTTCTGATATACAGTGCCTTGCGAAAGTACTAATACACCTTGAACTTTTGCACATTTTGTCATGTTTACAACCCTAGACGTAAAGATTTTTACTGAAAGTTCACACACAAGTAACAGACAACTGTGAAGTGAAAGAAAAATTATACATGATTCTGTTATTTTACAAAAAATAGAAACGTGCATAAGTATTCATACAGCATTTTCTGAGTGCATTAAATTGCCTTTATAACATTCCTAATGACTGCAGAATGTTCACACTTTGCCCTAACCATTAAATAGAGGCCACATGTGCGTAATCTACTCTCAGTATAATTACAGCTGTTCTGTGAGGGCCTCAGAGCTATGGTCAGAGTGTATTGGTCATTAAACAACATCATGAAGGCCAAGGAGCACACCAGAGAGGTCAGGGATAAAGCTGTGGAGAAGTTTAAAGCAGCGTTAAGGTATACAAAGATTTCCCAAGATTTGAACATCTCACGGAGCACTGTTCAATCCATCATTCAGAAATGGAAAGAGTATAGCACCACTGCAAACTTACCAAGACACAGCCGTCCACCTAAACTAACAGACCGAACAAGGAGAGCACTGGTAAGAAATGCGACCAAGTGCCCCAAGATAACTCTGGAGGAGCTGCGACGTACTGCAGCTGAGCTGGGGGAATCTGTACATGGGACAACTATAAGTCGAACTCTACACAAATCTGGCCTTCATGGACGAGTGGCAAGAAGAAAGCCATTATTGAAAGGAGGCCATAAGAAATCCTGTTTGAAGTTTGCTAGAAGTCATATGGAGGACACAGCTACCATGTGGAGGAAGGTGCTTTGGTCAGATGAGACAAAAATTGAACTTTTTGGCCCAAATGCAAAACGTTATGTATGGAGCAAACCTAACACTGCTCATCGTCCTGAGTGCACCATCCCCAGTGTCAAATATGGGGGGGGGGAGCATCATGCTATGGCGCTGCTTTTCTGCTTTTCCTCAGCGGGGACTGGGAAGATTGTAAGAATAGTTGGGAAGATGGATGGAGCCAAATACACAGACATTTTGGAGGAAAACCTGCTGGAGTCAGCAAGAGAATTGAGGCTGGGGCGGAGATTCACCTTCCAGCAGGACAATGACCCTAAACACAAAGCTACATCTACAATGGAATGTTCAATGAAGGTACTTGATTCATCTTCTGTACTCAGTAGTTGAGGTCCCACTCTGGCCGCAGCTGAATATATAGACCAACGGGGAGGAGTTAGGGTAGGCCAGTCTCCTCCTCTCTAATCACAGCTACTCTCACCTGTGGGTAAACACCTTTGAAGTAGAGCGTCTATCTGCTCACCTCAGTATCGGTCGGTCCTGTCCTATTCATAGATGATCACTACCCAGTTTCTGTCCTATTCATGGCTGATCACTGCTACTTACCTGCCTATTGTTATTTTGTTGGCTGAGGTGCCGTCTCCTTAGACTGGCCATGCCCTGTCGGTTTCTCCCGAAGAAGATTGGAGTACAGTGACGGGAGATTAAATCTGAGCCCGCCATTCCGGTTCATGGATGGATTTTCTTACCTGACAAAAAGAGCTTATTTTACCCCTTTTTCAAACCAACGTTCTTCTTTAGCTAAAATTTTGACCTCCCCGTCCTCAAAGGAGTGGTTGGGGGCTTTGAGGTGGAGGTGCACCGCAGACTGAGGGCCATTTGTGCTTTCTCTTCGGTGTTGATAAAGTCTTTTCTGTAAAACTAGTTTAGTTTCTCCAATATAATGTTGTTTGCATTCTTCTTCTTTGCATCAAATAGAATAAACCACATTGCTTTGTTTGTTTGTGGCTCAAAGTTTTGTCTTTGGGATGAACTAATTTTTGTCTCAGTGTGTTCACCGGTTTATGGTACACTGGAATCCTGTGCTGCCTAAAGATTCTCTGAAGTTTCTCTGAGACCCCGGCTACATACGGCACTGCAACTCCCTTTCTTCTGGGCTCTGTAGTCTGTCTGTCTAGTTCTTTGGGTCTTCTTGTCCTTTGTGCTTTAGTGAAAGACCAGTTCGGATAGCCACAGTCTGAGAGGACTCTCTGGACATGTTTCTCCTCTTTGGTCTTTCCTTCTGCACTGGTAGGCACCTCTTTAGCTCTATGTCTGAGCGTCATGATGACCCCTAGTTTGTGCTGAGGTGGATGGTTAGAGTCAAACATCAAATACTGGTCAGTATGAGTTGCCTTCCTGTAAACCTCTGTCTGAAGTTGTCCATTTTCCCCTATGATAACTTTACAATCTAAAAAGGCAATTTCTTTCCATGTGGGCCTCCCGGGTAAATTTAATAGAATGGTTTAAAAACAAACATATTAATGTGTTAGAATGGCCCAGTCAAAGTCCTGACCTAAATCCTATTAAAAATCTGTGGAAAGACCTGAAAACTGCTGTTCACAAACGCTCTCCTTCTGATTTGACAGAGCTTGAGTTGTTTTGTGAAGAGGAATGGGCTAAAATGTTAGTCTATAGATGTGCAAATCTTGTAGTCATACCCCAGAAGACGTGCTGCTGTTATTGCAGCAAAAGGGAGTTCCACAAAGTATTAAGTCAAGTTGTATGAATACTTATACACACCCCACTTTTCACTTTTCTATTTTAAAAATAACAGAATTATGTATCATTTTGCTTTCATTTCACAGTTGTCTGTTACTTGTGTGTAAACTTTCAGTAAAAAATTCAAAATAAAATCTTTATCTTTAGGGTTGTAAACATGACAAAATGTGCAAAAGTTCAAGATGTATTAGTACTTTCGCAAGGCACTGTGACTAACCATAGTTGGGGATGTGACTGTTTCAGCACCAACTGATTTCACAGCCTCACAGTTCTGCTTCACTGCAGTGACACAATGGATACAAACAGAAAAGGGAAGATAGTCAAAATGTCATGTTGTCTTGTTGGTGTCGTGATGATGAACACTATTGTTCTATGATGAAATCGCACAATAGAGCCTTCAAAACTCTCAAACATCTTACATGCTAATCTCCACATTTCTCTGAAAACGTAAACTCCTATAGCACAACATGTTGCTGTTATCACCTTAGTCAGTCACTGTACAATGAATTGTGTTGCATCTTAAGATTGCTTCATGTTGTGCAGTAGCCGGTTGAACATGTTCCATGCCTCTCCATCTCGTCATTTAAGCTCCAGTGGACAGAGGAACCATCCTCTGCCCCTCGCACTGCTCAACTCGGCCCAATTTTGCACCTCCGCTCACAAGTGATAGAGCACTATCAATCCTGACAGCTCCCCCGGGCCACAGGGATTTGAGTGAACTAGCCCTCAAACACACATAATGTTCAGTGGACAATGACTTACAGCGCGTTCTAAAGAGACACACAAGACTTAAGCATTTAATTATAGCTACTGCTTTGTACTACTAGTTTTGCAATGTAAATGTCCACGTGTTGCTGCTTGAATAGCATGCTCTAGGTATATAAAAGTAACTATAGCCCTCATCAGTTTTCTGCCTGTCAACATTTTGTCAGCACTGATAAAAAGGATGTCTAGTACAGCCTGATCTGCATCTTTCACACATTGTGCTCTAAAGTTTCATAAATAAAGATCAGGATCAAATGTTATGGGCAAAATCTGCCATGTTTGTGTTCAGTAAGTCTGGGCTGTGGTGGTCAGTACCAAACTAAAGTCCATCCATCCATCCATCCATCCATTTTCTTCCGCTTTATCCGGGGCCGGGTCGCGGGGGCAGCAGTCTCAGCAGAGATGCCCAGACTTCCCGATCCACGCACACCTCCTCCAGCTGTTCTGGGGGGACCCCGAGACGACACCAGGCCAGCTCGGAGACATAGTCCCACCAGCGTGTCCTGGGCCTTCCACGAGGCCTCCTCCCAGTGGGACATGCCTGGAACACCTCCCGAGGGAGGCGATCAGGAGGCATCCGGAACAGATGCCCTAGCCACCAAACTAAAGTGGTAAAATAAAAAAGATGCTGCTTCTGTCCCATCACTATTGTGCATGAGCCGTATGTTGTGTAAGAGGCAAACAAATACTAGTGGTCAGTCCCAACATAGCCATTAAAAGGCCAAATATTCTGATGCCCGATTGGTGCCAATAAATGTGATAGATTTAAGGAGACTGAAACAGTAAATTGTCAAATTTGCTGAGCTCATTCTGGCACTTTCCCTCTGGTTTCTCAGTCGACTGGTGAAGCACTGTCCTGAGCTCTATTAAGTAAAGCCTACAGCGACTGGAGAGCTGAGGACAATAGCATGGTTTGTTCCTAGTTCCATTATTGGTGTGTGTTTAATTTGAAAAATAGACAGCTAATCACATTAGAGACAACCTCTCCACAACACTTGAGCACTGCTTCTCCTGAAAGTAATCACTGCGCACTGCAATCTGTCTCATTGGATTCGGAGTCCAATTACTTAAATCCTAACAAAGCACTGCTGATGCCCTTGAATCATTATCTGGAAACAACACTTCTATAAGTTGAGAAGATTCATACAAGCAATGAATTGTGCCATAATACAACAATAATTGTAGTAATCACATGGACAAAGCTGAAATAAAAAGAATTAAAGCGCAAAATATGGCAGGAATGGAAGACTTCAGACAACAAATGAGCGAGCAGGTTAAACGTCTGTGTTCGAGGCTAGTTAACAATCCCAGCAGGACTTGGGGGCTCAAAGCACAGAGTATGAATAAGATCAGAGAAAAATCTGGAAAGCAAGGTCTTAAGGGCAAAGATTTAAAACATGCAGTCACCTCACAAGGGAGGCAACCAGCCGAAATAAGCAGCACGCAATTAGCCCGTGTTAGAGGTTGCTTTGTAAAATTAAATAGCCCGTTTCCTATTCCAGCGTGACATAATTGACTTTCAGAGTGATTTTGTGTTAAAAAAAAAGCAGGCAGTGAATGAGGTTTGAGCAAAATCCAGGTGTTCATTTACATGTCAGTTAGTGGTTAAAAAGCAGCCAGACTTTGGCAGAGGTGAACACTTGCTTTAGGTGCTTGGTTTGGATCTTAACAATGCTTCGACCGCCTCTGGACTTGGAGCGCACTGTTCTTCACCTTCATCACGCTTCAGCTCATTCAACCTGCTTTCATTTCGATGATCTTCCAACTCCTTTCCAACCTTTGACTCTCCCCAATCCTCCTTTTGTTTCAAGAGAGGAATCCGGCTACATTACTTAATATTCATATTTCCATCTTCATCATTCTTCCCCGCTCAACTCTGACCTCAAAAACACCGCCTTTCTTTTGCTTGGTGAATTATTATCCCATTCACTGTGAGACCTTGCCAATCTATTAATCTAACTTGCCATTTACTGTCTTTTCTGGCAGCGCTGTTAAAGGTTGGCTGCCTCTCCTTTCTCTCGATCTGTCAGTCAGTCTTTGTGTGCAAATCACACATCTCTCACCCAGACTCAATTATTCAGTATAGATGCCATTTGTTTCACAGTTGGCAACAGCAATTGTATGCACTTTCCACTGTATAAACCCTGTTCCAATCACAACCCATGACCTCCTCTAATGCAAATCACTCCCGTTTCTGATGCATGTGTATTATATTTTCCTCTGTATTAATGATCGCCTGTATGTGTGAAGAGGCTTTTTAGAAGCTGTTGTCTCTGGGGACAACACTCTTTCACACGAGGAAATCAATTTATCGAGACGAGCATTTCTCTGAGAGGTGCCATTAGTTTTTGCTAATATCAGTGGGATATGTGTTCTGATATTTGCACCTGTGACCTTGCAGCTTTTAAAGGGCTTTTGTTAAAGTGCTGACACCTCGCTCACTACAAGCTACCTTAATAACATGGAAAAAGACACATATAGGCAATTTATTTCTTATTGGGATAATGTTACTGCATTATTGCTTCTTTTTTTTTCCAGTTTGATGAATAAACGTATTGGAACTAAAGCAGGACACGCTGGTGGGACTATGTCTCCGTGCTGGCCTGGTGTCGCCTCGGGGTCCCCCCAGAACAGCTGGAAGACGTGTGCGTGGATCGGGAAGTCTGGGCATCTCTGCTGAGACTGCTGCCCCCGCGACCCGGCCCCGGATAAAGCGGAAGAAAATGGATGGAACTAAAGCAAGTCTTTATATCTTCTATTATTGCCAGAAGGTATGTTTGAAAAAGTAGCCTATATTATTTATATTTGTTTGTGGATGTGCTTTGTTAATATTGGTCAATCCCAATACATGGCAAACGTTTAAAATTGTACAGGCGAATATATAAATATATAAAGAACATATCATTCATGTCCGAGTTCGTGCTGTTCTCAGGGCTATATGTCAGTCAAGTCAGCTGACGACAATATCCATCATTCGGGCCCATGACATGGCTTTTTTTCACCAGTTTTTTTTCACCTTGTGCTGCCCCAAATGGAGGCAAGACATCTCCACGATCACTCAGTTGCAAATCCCTCTCAAGAAAGTGCAAAACGTATGAAAGAAGGCCCCGGATAAAGCGGAAGAAAATGGATGGAACTAAAGCAAGTCTTTATATCTTCTATTATTGCCAGAAGGTATGTTTGAAAAAGTAGCCTATATTATTTATATTTGTTTGTGGATGTGCTTTGTTAATACTGGTCAATCCCAATACATGGCAAACGTTTAAAATTGTACAGGCGAATATATAAATATATAAAGAACATATCATTCATGTCCGAGTTCGTGCTGTTCTCAGGGCTATATGTCAGTCAAGTCAGCTGACGACAATATCCATCATTCGGGCCCATGACATGGCTTTTTTTCACCTGTTTTTTTTCACCTTGTGCTGCCCCAAATGGAGGCAAGACATCTCCACGATCACTCAGTTGCAAATCCCTCTCAAGAAAGTGCAAAAAGTATGAAAGAAGTTTAGGTTTTTAAAGCAGTGTGACAGACAGATTTAAGATTAAGAGCAGGAACATCCCCCAAAGAGCTTTGTTCTGCACCCATTCATTCATATCAGACATTTATCCATTTTCAGAACTGAGAAAAAGAACACAAAAACTTACAGGCCCTTTAAGTCAGGGGTGTCCAAAGTGCACCAAGGGACTAATTTCATGTTGAATTGGCTCATATCACCAGGGATGATACTTTTTACTGCAAGTTTAAAATTGCTAAAGATTAAAACCTTAAAACTAATTTTTAACCCCAAATAATAGTATGGGGAACAATCTAAACGTCTTTTAAATTCACCCAGCTGTATGTTTGACTGCACTGCACTGACTGGCTCTCAACACTAACACGAGCCTGTTATTTGGTCATTATATATATTGTGTAATGTGCACAGCAAAACAAGTTATTCTTTATTTTTTAGATTTTGTGATTTGGTCTTTAAAAAAAGGCCCAGGATAAAAACAGTGAAATATCTACCAAATACAATGAGGAAAAGGCAATGACCGGTCTGGCAAATGGAAACCACAAGAGCCTCAGTGCTGTGTGTACCAGAGATCCTTACAGAGGCATTCTCTTCTCGTGGCCTCAAAGCACCCTTCGTCCTAATGGAAGGGAAGCAGAACAGATGGGACACAAATTGCACCTTCATACACCTTAAGGTTCAAGGCAATTTCCCCTGTGCGCCTGTGAACTTCTCGGATTGCCTCTCCAGCCTTTGAGCCTTTCACTCTTCAAAGGGGTTTGGGTTTGCTCAGTAGTCTAGCTACATACACACATACGCACTAAAACATACTCACTCCAACATGTGGAGTGTCCAGTCTATACGGTTTTAACCTTGAAGCCATTTGGCCTTTTAATTATTGCATTGATATAATCAATAGCTACATTCAGCTGTTTTCTCTATTTGTTGGCTCGTAATGTTCAGAATCTGCACTTTATTCCCTAATTATTTTTGTAACAGACATTGCAATATCTAAAACAAAAACACATCGAATTAGAGTGAAATAACTTTGCAATAAAAAGTTCAGTAGCGATAGTCAACTTTTTGCTTTAATAAACTGCACACTCTGCCTTTTGTGAGCCACTGTCTAAGTTTCTAAATTTCAACAACACTAGTGTTAGTAAAAGCCTCCCTCTTCTTGGTGACGACAATGGCTTAGGTGGTAGAGCGGGACGTCCAATCACTGCGGATTGGCAGACTTGCTTCCATCAGTCAATAATGAGAAACTTGTGATGCATTTGCTTGCAAGGCGCAATACAAGTGTAAGCCATTTATCATTATTATTCCTTCGCTTTTGCCTTAAACTCATTGCCACAAATCACACACACCAAAAGCACACCTCCACTTCCTGTGAGTGTCCCAGGTGTTAGCATCAGAGCCACTTAGGAGACAATAAAAGACATCCTACTGTATGTTTACATATAGTGGGACTATATGTATTATGTGACTGAATTCTGCTGACCATGAATAACATCAGTCACCGTCGCAAAAACCTCTATTAATTAATATTGTGAAGATTAAAGAATGCACTGAGAAGGGTGCAATCTCTTCTTCTTCAAAGCTCTGTCTTTCATTTCTGGCCTTTGTTCGACCCATCAACAGAGTCGTAGTGTTGCTCGCTGCATACCAACCAAGGGGTTAACCATGTCCCCAAAGCAATTACAGCCAATTGTGGCGCTAGTTAGCAATTAGCGGCATAAACGTAATGAGTCTGCCGTTGCCGTGGAGACCGAATTTTTCAATGATACTTGTGGAAATGAAGTGCTCTCTCATAATAAGGCAGTGGTCTTTAACAGATGGAGGTAGATGGGTCCAGTTCCATTCAGCACAATCATCACTTTAGTTTATTATTGCATGCAATTAGTTGTTTTCATGAAGGGAAAGCTTTCAAAGCCCCAGCATAATTAATGAGCGTAACCTGTAGAGAATGCTAACTATAAGATGAAAGGTAATATGTGCAAAAGGACACCTGGTGTGGGTGGCTTGGATGGATCTCAATTAAATCTGTCTTAATTGTTTTAAGCTTTGATATATTAACTAATGCATGGGCAGTTTTGTATATTGAACGTGTGTTGACTCAGTTGTGTGTTTTACGCTCAGCTATCGGCTATAGTTATTTGGATGTTCAATCATATGCATATTGCACATACAGTGCCATCTGTGCTTTTGTCCCTTCAGGGCCAGCACTGACATATCAAAGTGAGAAGACTCTTATTGAGCAGAATAATGGATTCAAAACTACAGCATTTCATATCCCGTGTAATTTGATCACTATTTAGTCCAGAAATTGGATGCCTATTCCTCTGCCTTTATGAAAGCGTCTGTGCAAACGGGGCTTGAATCCAAAAATTATTTATGACAGATTCATGAAGAGAGGCCAAGGGGAGAGAAACAGATTAGGTAAAAATCTGGTGTGATAAAGATTAGACGTGTGTGCCGCTGAGGCCCTGTCTGTATCAGAGAGCTGGGCCTGACAGACAGCTATCTCTCTTTTCTTTCCCCTGGGCAAGGAGGGGACAGTGACATTATCAATTACACAGAGCCTAGGTGGTCAGCCCTGTGCTTTATATATCTCTTTGGTGACTATAAAACCAATGAAGGCTCCTCAATAAACATATCTCAGTAAAGGCACCGACACAAGTTCAGTATATCATTGACAGAAGTGAGAACAGGAAGCAGAGGTCTGTCAGCTGAGTACGCGGAGGAGAGAGTGGACATGATTTATCCAACGCGCTTCTGCTCTCAACAGCAGCTGCCCGAGTGTTCACAGAGCCTTGTTAGAAACAGCAGTGCCTGGCATTCAGAGCCTTCATGATTAGGTCCTGTCTGCCCAGGTCTTTTCACCATTTTATCACCAGAGCCTGGGCATGGGTGCATTTTGACATCTGATCACACCAGTAGTGTTGTGTTCACTGAGTAATATTGCGTTGCGCTGACAAACCAACTGCTTGGGAAAGCTGATTCAGCCCATTCCTCATGGGTTTCTGCTTCCATCTCCTGTTCATTTCTCCTGCTTTCAGGTACAATGAGTGTCAGCCATAATGGTGGCCAGGCCGCAGCACTGGAGGCCTGAGATTAGCCCTGTGCTTCCTGCTGTGAGCACCGCAGCCGCTCAGGACTGAGAGGAGAGTGGTGAGCTTTTAATACCACGCACAACAGGGCACCGCCACCTCAGACAGGCTCCATATTTACACTGAGCTCTGGCTCTCCCCAGCCTTATGACAGAGCAGGCGAATGATCAGCCCTCGCCCCGCAGCCACCCATCCATAATTCATCAGCAGAGGTGGATGGGGCAAGCAGGGCATGCTTACAGAGGGGCTGTGCCTGAGGAGTGTGTCCTGAGCCCTGTGTGTCTAAGTAATTAAATGGGATTAGGTATGCGCTGAACCCATTTTCAGAAAGATTGGCTGGCAATGCCATTATTATTGGAAAGGATCAGAGGGGCTTATAGGCACTGGGGAGAAAGGTAACTGAAGAGAGAGGGTAGAAGAGAGTTATTAAAAATACTGTCTTAAATGCAGGGTGGCAGATAGCGGACACGTGTGTGAGGCAGAGAAGTGGCCTGAGCTTGTGGAGCTGTAAACAGACACAAACACCTCAAAGAAAGGAATTCCATAGACTCTGCCCCTATGCTCTGCCCAATACATCCGTTTCTAATTTGTGTGACAATGCCAGTGCGGATGGTACCTGATTTGCAAGAGGGTGCCCCGGGCAGAATTCATTTGAATAAGCACACATCCGAGTTATCAGGAATCAGGAAGACAAGCTTTCAGACATGGGGCTACTTCTTTCCACACTATTGCTCAACAATAGTCTCTCATGCTCTAGGACGATAGTCTGAACTGCAAAGCCAACTAAAAGGTCAGTACAAAATAATGTTTTGAAAATAAAACATCTTATTTCTAATACAAAATCCTTGCTAGAGAAGATTTCTTTTCCGAAGAAGAGTTGAAACTTGTTTGTGCCTTCTTTTTCCTCACAGAGAACCTTTTGGCGACAGCAGCCCTGGGAGAGATGCAGAAAGCATGTCCCCTGGGGAGAAAAGCTGCCTTAGGCTTCAGAAAGCCTATTTACAACAAGCTGTGCTTGTTACTTTCATCAAAATAGAGCACTGAGCTTTTCTCCTGCCTTGTTTTTTGTGCTTTTGGCAGGAGGTTGTTATTGTAAAGCACTGACTCCATTGTGCTTAGCAGTGCGGTGGAAGCCTGGCTGTCCACAGCTATGAAGACAACAAGTGAAGAGACAGGGGTGAAAAGAGAGAGAATCCTCCCTTTGTGTCTGCGAGAGGAGCTGAAATCTGCTATGTCACCAGATTTTGCCAACCTTTGATCTTCAGCTGTACTCCATCAGGTTCAATTAGAAGATATGTGGTCTCTGGCGGGCACGTTTGTCATAATCTATTGGCTATGCCACATTCCAGATATTGAAGGAGAGGACAGAAAATCAATAAAGTGTATTGGGCGGCCAGGCCCACAGGGAGGTCTCCTTACCCTGCGTGTGCGCTCCTCCATTAGAGTTCTCTTTTACTGCCGTTTGGACCATCAAATTGAATTTCATCAAAAGGTCTTGACAAAAAAATGGAAGACACAGAAAGTAAGGCTTTTGTATTCTGCAGACTTTCCATTTGCCCTCCAGACAAATATACAATCACGTCAATGCTCAGGAAGGCCTGTCTGCTTTTGATTTTACAGCAAGCAAACAGTTATCACTCAATTACACTTCAGCACACTTTAATCATTAATTTATTCAGTATGCCATGAATTTAGTTTGTTTTGATTAGACAAACACGTACGGCTTTGAAATAAGGCTGCTTTACAGTATATTAAAAAAATTGTGGTTATAATAACATATGAGCCAGATTTTTTTATCCTGCCTACCTTTTTCTAACCCTTATGTCATCCTGTGTACATTTTGCAAGATTTATTTGTTCATTTTATGACCATTTTGTCTGTGTTGCAGCTTGAGACGTGGATTTCTGCAGAAACCTTATTGGACCTTATTCCCATTGTAATAAAATTAATAAAATCACTGTATTTTTTCCTATAGAATATAATGAAAATAAAGCATCTGGAATGGACTTTAACCTGAAAACTTCAATTTTTAAATCTCACTGAAATACTGCATTAAAAATCACTCAATCTGTGATATCAGCGTTTCATTTGGAAGAAAATGTGTGAAATGTTCCCGAAAGTTGGCAATGCGTGTGTTCTTGCCATATTCTAGAGTTTGTTCACTAAACTAATTTTTGAGAATTTTAGTGCAAAAATAGTAATTAGCAGCTTAAAGTGTGTTGAGACACACACAAAAAACTTGGACCACGACCTGCAGTGTGTATTTATTCGCGTGTTTCCCTCAGGTTTACAAACATGGGCCTCATTTTCAAAACTAATGACTAATTTTGATGCTCCCCACTGATCTTTTTTGTGTCTAAGATTTCTAAACTGTAAAAATCTTCACACTAAACATTATTTGTGATAAATCACTTGTTAATTTTAAAAATGTACATACATTTTATAGAACACACAAACTATTCCCCCTCGGCCACACTTTCACTATAAGCTGAAAATACATCTATCTGTCTACAATGTGAGAAAAGTGGAAAATTGCAATGAAAATGTCAAATTCAACTCCTTTTCTTCGAAACGCTAACATCACATATATATTACTTTTTCCTGTATTGCAATGAGATTTAAAATCTGAAGTTCGAAACACCTTAATTTTATTCATCTGCCGACAATAGGAACAAGGTCCAAACTGAAAAAATACAGTAAGAATGTAAAATCTGACTCTTAATTGAAATTGAAATGTTTGCCTCCGGCCTTTTAGTTAGACATTTTTTAAAGGTTACAGAATAAAACAGATATTTAAAGGGTTAAAATCCATGTTTGGTCGTTCAAACATCAAGTAGAAAGAAATATTATTGTATGGTGATTTTATGGCTGTTTTGGGGCATGTACATTTTAGGGTGGCGAATGAAAGAACATTTAAGGATGACACAAGGGCTAGAGGAGGGACTTAAGGTTAAGAAAACATTGAAAATCTATGAGGTAATCTTCTCATTGCTTGGAAGAATAACTGAGGTTTCCTCTTTCACATAGTACCTTTTACTTTCTTTGATTTCTAGAGACTGTACAAAGCTTTTACAGCAGCTCAAATATTATTTGAGAATTGTGAAGTTCATCTCATCAGAATGTCTTCAAACATGTAGAGCCCCCTGCACGTGCAGGTTTGTCTTTTTCTGTTTTAACTCGAGCATGTAGAACAAAAAGACTAAGCACGAATAACCCGAAGGAGGTTGTCCACCTGAAAATCCATAAAGTCCTCCATCAAACTCAGCTCCCTGACTTTATGATGACATTAATCTGCTGCTGCGTTGCTCTGCTCTTCAAAGCACCTTCACACTGTGGTTGTCCCTTTTTTCTTGCAGTGGCTCTTTCTTCTGTGCTTTGTTTTACAAAATCTCCAAAGTTTATCAACAGAGGGAGGCTGTAGGAAAGAGACAGTGCCCTGGAGAGAAATAAAGGATGGAGATGAAGACAGGGCAGAGATAAATAGAGAGGGAGAGAGCAGAGAGGACAGAGCAGCGCTTTGAGTAACAGCCCTGCCAAAATAAATCCTCTATGGGAAAAACAAAACATCCTTTGAAATAAAACTCTAGCATCCCCTTCCAAAAGCACAGCAACCTTCATCTATTACTCACAAGTGTCGGGTAACTGTCTGGAAGAGATGGAGAAGTTGTCCTTGCAGATGCACATCCTCTGCTACCCTCTGCTCCATCGACAGGGAATAAGCAAGGTTTGACTTCACACTCGTTAATAGGTTTGTTTGAATGTTCAAGATTTTTATGTCATAATCTCAGATGGGGGGCGTGTGCCAATATTACTCAATGGTAGATGTGCCGTTTTTGAAAGAAATATCAAAATGGGAAATCCATTATTTGGTAAGGCAAAGCATACCGGGCATTTCACACACAAGGCAACTCAATTATTAGACTCATAGACCTGCCATATTATTCTTATGGCTGAAAATTCTTTCAACTGACCAACATCAAGCACATGTTTTTTTTAATATTGTTACATTTTTTGCACCCCTTTATGAGAAAATATTTCAACCTAAGTTCCGTAGTTTTGACAGAGACGACGTTAATCTCTGTGCCAGGTTTTGTTTAATGAGAATAAGCCCACTAATTAAAGAGATATTAGGCATCATCAAAGTTTGAAAAATCTGCCTTTTTTTAAAGTCCAGATTTAAGACTCATCTTTTCAAACTGTTTTTTAATACTTAGAACTAATGGGCGAGGAATGTGCTTCTCTATGGTCCTCATAGCGGGGAGCTGACAATGCTGTAGTATCACCCTCTGGTGGCCAGGGGCAACTTCAAAAGACACTTGGTAAAAGGACCTGCCTAGAACGGCTTAAAAGCCTGGCCCCAAAGAGTTTTTTTTATTTATTTTTTAAATCGCTATGACCCACCCTGGGGCCAAAATATGTTTAACCACGTTGTTTTTTGTACATCAACCCTAAAAAGTGCAAGCCTTTTCAGTGCATTGACTGGTGTGGAGGCGCCGCCCGCCCCGCGAGCGCAGGGCTTCCCGCCTTTTGGCCATTTTAAGGAACAGGCTTCGTAGGAGGAGATTACGCAGCCATGTAAGTTTCACAGATGACTCGGGACCCTTATAATGAATGAGACTGAATGGAACACCGGCTATCTCTCTCTTGTATATTATACACTGAACTCAAATTTAAATGCAACACTTTTGCTTTTGCTCAAATTTTTCATGGGGTGAACTCAAAAATAAACTTTTTTCTATACACAATAGACCAATTACTCTCAAATATTGTTCACAAATCTGTCTAACTTTGTGTTAGTCAGCAGTTCTTCTTTGTCAAAGAATCATCCCCCCTCACAGGTGTGGCATATCAAGACACTGTAGACAACATAAATATTGCACAGGTGTGCCTTAGGCTGTCTACAATAAAAGGACACTCTAAAATGTTCAGTCAGTATCTGGTGTGACCACAATTTACCTCACACAGTGCAGCACATCTTCCTCTCTTAAAATTGATCACGCTGTTGATTGTGGCCTGTGGAAGTTTGTTCCACTCCTCTTCAAAGCCAGTACAAAGCATCTCAATAAAGCAAAACACATTTCAGAGTGTCCTTTTATTGTAGACAGCCTAAGACACACCTGTGTGGTGGGACTGATTATCTGACAAAGGAGAAGTGCTCACTAACACAGATTTAGACAAATGTGTGAACAATATTTCGGAGAAATGGGTCTATTGCATTTATAGAGAATGTTTTATGTCTTTGAGTTCACCCCATGAAAAATGAGAGCAAAAACAAAAGTGTAGCATAACAACCCCTGTATAGATGATTTGATGAATGCAGCTCACGGATGCCCCCCATTCCTTTTTACAGTCAGATTGATCTCTAGCTGTGCTCAGTGGCCCTAGTAAAGTGAGCTATACAGATTATTTACAACACACAGTTCTGGCATCCTAGGATGCTGCTAGAAGCATCAGCATCGCTGATTGTATTATTCTGTTGTCTTATTAACGTAAATACATGAGGGCAGTGGGGTCACATAGGCAGAAGAATTATACAGCAATTTCCTGTGTCCTATATATGACTATAAGGACAGTGTCCTTTGCTGGCACAAAAGACATTTTTCTCTCTCTTCCAGACTCTTTTGAACTATTCAGTTGGTAATCACACATGAGAGATGTGAGCATCAAACAAGACGAGCGACTTTGGTCTACACAGCTGCCTTATAAAAAGCAAACAAGCTATAAATAAAAGAGAATTTTATAGAGGCGCGTCTGTCGGCTATGGGAGAAGGATGTTGAGAGGAAAGCAGAGAGATCTGAGAGACATCAGAGACTGCGGTGCATGACATTACCTATTATGAATACAATGTGATGCTATGTGAATGCGACGGTAGGAACAGGTTGGTGCAGGGAAGGACTGGTGCCACATCTTGTAATGAGATCCTTTGATGTGGTGGATTAGGAAGAAGAGAAAAAGCAGAGGGCCCTCTGGTGATGAGAGGTGAGAGGACAGCATGCCACTGTCACAACAGTATATCAGGTTCCATTAATTTCAAAATCAATTGCAAAATTAAAATTGCATTGGCTACACTTTCATGCACAGACTGCCATAGTTGGAGAGCCTAAATGATACTATAGTAGTTGGTTAAATACTTAATTCATTCATTAATATTTTGAAGGGGTTCTCTACTCTCTGTTGATACTTTTTATAGCAACAAAAGGACAGCTTTTCTGAAACACTCAGCTCGCTCTTTCCACACACACAAACATGAGTGACCTTAAGAGCTCTGCCTCACTCCAGGTGTCTCCTGGAGACTCGGTTTGCTTTGGTGCCATTAAAACAAATCTCCACCTGCCGTCTCCGGCTTCCTCGGCTGCCTTTATTTTAGACAGAAATCAATCGCGCTGTCACAAAGCATCATCAGCTTACAGTGTGTTTGAGCACGCCCCACTGTGCACAAATGCACACTCTCACACAATTACTTATAGACGAAGACAAACAAAGGGCTGAGAGCAGCACATGGGCTCTGCTTGCAGATCTTTGAAGGCGAACAGAATAAAGATGGTGAAAAATAACGTGACAAATGGGAACGTGGCAGAGTGTATTTAGCGAGGGCAGAACAAACACGCAGTGCCTCGTGTGAATACGACACTAGCACCTTTAATGAGTGAAATTTAGCGTTGTACCTTGGGCCAACAAAGTTTCAAATCTTATAACAAATAATAAATAAACATCTGTTAGAAGTTTATTTGGTGCCCGTCATGTCCATACATTAAAAATATCTAAAGCTGACCAAGGTCTCTCCTGTTGTATCTAAGGTCAAGCGTTGGGTTATCATGAAGCCAGTGGCTTACCAGAGCTTGCAATCCCCAAGGTTGTCTCTGATTCAGCTTAAATATCGCAATCATTTATCCTCTGCCTCCACATAATCAGTAGATCTCACTCCATTGTTCTGCACAGACAGTCCTAATGCACCAAACAAAGGATAATAATCTACTGTGTTGAAACAAATCAGGAAAGTTCTCAGGCAAACTCGTGGTGAAATCAGTTGGAAGGACGTCAAACTTTACTTGTATAACACTGAAGGGTGGTTTAGCGGTCTTCAGCTGGAGACTGGGCAGATCTCCTCATAGATTAGAAAACATTTTACATATATATGCTATATGCATATGCACTACATTTCACACTTTTTTGTATTGTTTAGTTTATGTTATTGTTAAAACCTGCAGTTAGGGGCCTCATGGTCACAGCAGGGAGAGACTATAACACTGTTTACCCGCAGAGATCCTGAGGCGGCCGCTGTACAACTTTCACTTCCTGCTCTCCACAGAGAGTTTCTGGCCCATATTCCCCGCTTGCTACAGCTGTGACCCCTGAGCACTTTGAGCACAGCGAGGTGGGAGGACGCACACCACGCAGCGCTCGCCTCTGTAATGTACTCTATTTTTGAAACAACACACATACACTCAGCAACTGCATTTTTAGAACCTCCGTATAAAAAGACTAAATGTTGCTCTGATTCGGTCTTTTGGTGCTGAAGAATGTATTTACTGTCTGTCAGACAGTAAATTTGTAGTCGTCAGTAAATTCAAGGCCATGTTAGATGGCTGTCAGTGTCTTCTGGCACAGGGCTCTGCACTGACCTCTGAGATGAGATTTATGGCAAAGAGGTGGTGGAAGAGAAGCCACGCCAACCGGAAGGCACAATGAACTGTTCCATAAAGCCGTTTTATGAGTAAGAGAAAATGGCATTAGAGATTGTTTCAAAGACTTTCAGAACAAAGGTCTGTTTGAATCATTAGTAATCAGACAGCAAGCAAATTAAATCAGAGGAGGGATCAATGGCTGCGGATCGATTGGTGCAAAGGACAGCCGATTCGACCCCAGAGAGTCGTGGAATTCCAGAGGCCAAACAGAAGGCCATGGATCAGTTTCCACTTTATTGCCACAGCTGTCAGGGCCAATTCACGTCAAAACAGCCACAGCTTCTTCTGAAGAAAGCTAAAACAAAACCCTGTGAGGGCAGAGCAACATGCAGTACTAAGTTGTCTGCAGGAATTTCACAGACAAAAGATTAAGGTGCTTAGTCTGTATCCACTTCCTGTTTAAGAAGAGGACCCAGACACTGCTGCAGCTGCTCACCAGATGGCTGTCCACCACATTTTTGGGTTCAGAAACAGCTGTTTTTAAAAGGTGCAAACATTCATCACCAGGGAATGACCCCTGAATGATAATGAAACATAATTTAGACCGATTGGTGTGTGGCATTTTGGACGGACTATTGATCATACTCATTAATGAAACAAGTCTACGCAGTCTTCCTGCTAAAAGTCACATTCATAATTCCACCATTTACCAAACATGTCTCACCCTCTTTCAATCCTATTTTGCTTTTTAGCTACAGCTTTGAGGAGACATTTACACATTGGACACACAGCGAAAACCAGTTACATTTACTCAAGTAGAAGTACTTGAGTACTTCTACTTGAGTAAAATTGTAATGAATTATCTGAATATCTGTCTCTTACTGGAGTAATAATTAGTTACTTTTTTCCATTGTGAGTAATTTAAGGCATCATTAAAAATAAATCTGACTTTTTTGCTCAAACAGTTCTCACAGTACTCAAGTAACATTTTCTCCAAGTACTTTTTTACTTTTACTTGAGTAATTGTTTGGGTCACTACTTTTCACTTGTATTTGAGTAAAATTATTTTAAAGTACCGTTACTCTTGCTTGCATAAATATTTTGGCTTCTCTACCCACCTCTGGAGAAACAACAACGTAATATTGGTGAAAGCACTAATTGCAACTTTATGAAATACAGTGCAAATGCGATTAGATTTGTTAAATATTTTCAAGTGCAAACTGCTGTACAGTGTGCATATTAAACAGTCCAGGGGCATTAACATTGAAGGCAAGACCAAAATAAAACTTGATACAAAAATGACATGCATTTTAGAACATGTTTGCTACACAGAAAAATGTGGTTGGCAGTATGGCCAACTGGGGCCACTGAATCTTACCAAGAGCTTACAATTTAAGCCCCAATTCCACTTTGGCTAAACTCAGTATTGTTGTCAACAACACATAAGATGTGCAAACTAAAGTAAACCCACCCTTAAAGCAAAACAGGTTCAGGATAGACTGGAATACAAATGTAGTTAATTTATTAATCAGTTGCTTTGAATTTAAAGTCTAAGAATTTAGTTTGCAGTCACAGTTGGTTTAAACACATCATTTTCATTCATCCATACCCGCGATAACAGGTCATATTTCATAAGTTCAAGAAACAGGTTACAAGCCACGCACTAATCATACTGCCACAGCAGCATGCACTGAAAATCAAACAGTAAGCCATCGTGGACTATTACAATTGTTCAATACTTAACTATAGACAATGGTGTTTACCCACACCTTTCACTTCACACATTTAGGCATGTTTGTGAGAAATATAGTTGTGAATTCCATAAATGTTTCACCTTGTTAGAGACTCACAATTATAGCATAGGCCCCCGAGGCAAACCTAATCTCAAAGTGAAGGGAAATCTTCTATCATATCAAGTGAAATTACTGCGAGCTTTTCTCAGCCTATTCCGATAAGATACCGATCAGCCAAATAGATTGGCTTTTCCATTATCTGTCGGGAGATCTGGGAAGGCATTGGATAGATAATTTGCTAATGTTTCCTGTGACCTCCCCAGATTTAAATTATGTCTTTGGCTACATGTCAACTCAGTCCTTCTGTTTACCACGGTGCAAGCACTCAAACGGTCATTAATATTCACTGCAACGTAGCTGTCGTCTCACGCATTTTTCTACTCCTTTTACTGATGGAGGGTTTACTTGAGGGGTATGTTTGGAGTTTACTTTGAGTGACTGGAGGGCTAAATGTATTAGAAAAACAAAAACATAATAACTTCATAGTTAATTGCCATTTTGACCGCAGTATAGTAAATGGGGTTCCTATTCCTCTATGTCTAATTAGAGCTTTATAATTGGTTGCTTAATTATATGTATGTATTTTAGGATAAAAGCTCTACATGAAAGATGATACGCTGTGATCAATTTAAAATACACCAGATTTTGTTTCCACTCTGTCATCTACATCTCATATGCACTTGTAATATAAAATTTGATTTGTGAGAGAATGATGCATTATATCTAATGGCTGTATGCCTCAGACAGAACTTTGATTAATGAAGAGCATAGCAACAAAAGTGAAACAAATGCAAATCATAGATTGTACAGGGGGCAGACAGTGAAAAAGCCAAAAGGAAGATAAATTAACAATTGGTGTTTTCCTACTTCTGAACTATCTCTAAATACTCAGTTTATTACTCTGCATCCACCCAAATATGGGCCAGTATATGACCAAGATGATAAAGAACAAGATGATGAGGGTCTGTATTGTAATCGTGAATTTGGAGTCTGGCTTGTGTTTTTATGGTCTGATGCAGTTATTAAATCAGCTGGAGAAGTGCAGCGCTGTCACACACAGCATTAGCACGCCACACCCCCTCCCATTACCAGGTGCAGCCCTGTGATTTAAAGCTTTGATTCTGTTCAAATGACAACAAAGGTGAGCTCACAGCTGACACTCCTAATTCATCATCCGCTGCTTGATAAGAGGGGGATTAATGCTTTTAATGCTACCGTCGCAGGCATTCATCCATTATAAAGCCAGCTCCCCGGAGGACGGCGCTAAAAAGGGAAAACACCTGAAACATGGAAGTGAGGGAAGGCTCAGAGAAAAGATGCTGAGTATAAAAGGTTTAAGCAGTGCGGTTATGGGGAGCTTCATGCTGCAGGACCTTGCCCCAAAGCCTTGGCCCTTGTCCCAGGAGCAGATGGTTGGAAGACTGGGGTGACGTTCGACCCACATGCTAAAAATCTCAATAACTCATAGGAAAGCTACGTGTCAGTCAAAAACATTTGTAATTCATTTAAAAATGAATTACAAAGAGACATGTACCAACAACAGAAGAGGTCTACTGTATGATAACTAACCCTACATTTGTACTTTAGGCTGGAGTGGGGAGCACTGTGATGTTCCATTACGATTGGCCTTCAGCGACTCTGTTGCTGCTTTAATTAGTCACCATCAGTGAAGTCAATGCCACTTCAGTGACAGACACTAATCCCTCTTCCCCTCTTTCTCTCTGCAGGGCGCTCATTGTCTCCTAAATATTGTTTCCCCCAAGTTTGTGCACACTATTGGATTAAAATGTGAAAATTAAACCAAGCAGAGTATTATCTTGAATTGCTGTGAGTTACATGTCCAAGAGAGAGAGAGTGGTTTAAGGGTGATACTATACTAAAACTTGTGTACAAATAGATGACCCAGAGATATATTTTTTTTTTTAAACAGGGGGCATACAACAAAAATGCTTGAACATGCTATAGATGAATGCTGTTGAAGATTATCGTCATCTGTCTCTAATACTAAGCAGGTAAAAACTATGGGTAAAAGCAAAGATATAGTAAATAGAGAGTAAATAAATGGTAAACACATCAATGCAAGTCGTTACTCAACCTTTTATACAACGTGTTTAGAAAATGAGTTGGATTGAGTGCTGTCAATAGAGACAGAGCTTTGAATGTTGGGAGGGGACAGCCTGTATTGTTTCTTTTTGGAGCCTATGATAAAGCAGTATTAGAATTCCCACTTTCTGTTCTCGTATGCCTGTCGCAGCTTTTTGTTCAGCTGAATGCAGAGCCTATTCATCTGAGCACACAACAGACCCCAGTAATAACACAGTCAGGAGTTTTGACTGATATCAGCTCGCAGCTTCTGCAAGTCTCTTATCCAGCCCTCATCACTTGACCACTGAGGCTTAGTAACCATCTAATGCAATGTTATCTCACTGATGGACTAATTGATAAAACAGGTGAACCTGTGGTCTGAAGACCCATAGGTCATATACGAAGCTTTTCCACACTCGGTGATGTGGAACAGTTTTGCTTTTTCATTAAGTATAGAACAGGTTTTGGAGCATTTGTCACATGAAGACAAAGAAATTACAGCTGCTCCAATTCCCCTTCTTATACGTGTACACTGCTGTGCATTGTGCAGTGTTTTGTTGCATATATCCCAGTATATGGCAGCAGATGTTATGAGCATCAGAGTGTGGTTCGAAGCTGTCATTACATGGGAACTAGGTCACTATTCAGGCACACTCGCTTCCATTGACTGTTTTGAGTGACTATTGATTTTCTGACTAAAGTAATGACTTCATTAATATCACCATTAACCTACCATCTGACACAAATGGGGAGCTTGGCTGTGTGGCCAGATATATTTCAAACAGATATGAATCAGCTATGGGATGAATTAAACATACAATCAGAGATGTGTTATACTGTGAAATGGAAAAAGGTTGTAAAAAGCGTTTCATCTTGAACCCTCTTTGAAGCACAGCAAAGCTCAAATGAAATACCAAAAAAGTGAATGTCAACATGACTATACAGACCAACACACACTAACATTTCACTAAATTCATCTTTCAGCATCCAATTTAAAGTTAATCTGAGAGAGATGAGCGAAAAATCAACAGATCACTTTACAGCAGGTTTTCAAAACAAAAACAACAACGGAGGATTATTTTCCCTTTAATCCGGGGGCACCAGCTTAGCTAAAACAAAAACATGGCCATGGGAACACACTGGGGAATGAAAAGGCTCTCTTCCAAGCAAATGCGGCTCTCTGTGCACAGCACAAATAAGCAATGAATGGATCTGTGGTTACAGGAGCAGGAGAGAAATGAAAATGGGATTTCAGATCTATATTAAAACTGCAAATAGCTTTTAAAGATTAGTGACGGCACAAGGACGTGGCAGCAATATGAAAAATGGTTAGCCCCTCCCAATTGGGACTATTTTGAAAGCCATCATGTTGACAAGCATCAACTTGATTGTTCAATGCATTATGTGCTGAAAATCCTTGACAAGTTTCTTTGAGGCATGTGGGGATCTTTTAGAGACTGAAAGGATCATAAATCAGGATTATGTATTACCGCCACATTCAAACAGCTGGCATTAAGCACTCTCAAATGTCTGGCAAGAACCTGTTTAACTATACCACCTCTTTATGAACTACAGTAACACAGATCTGCACTTGAGAAACATTTATTTGGAACATGTTCAGTGATGACGCAAAATAGTCTTTCAAAGAATTCAAAGCACATTAACTTTATCTTTGGAGGATGTCGTGCACCATGACTGTCTCAGGCTGTTGTGGCTGTGGCTGAGATGTTTCTTACCGTGGCATTTGGCAGGATTACAGAGAAGTAATCCTAAACCAAACTTCAGAGGATGTCATTTGAAATCTGTCTCGGATCAGAGATCTGTTTTCCTTATCACTGAAATGCTATGCGAGTTATCTTCTAAATGTTTTACTTCTCAGAGGTCAAGATTATCTTAAAATGCAAAATATTTTTTTTTCAAATTATGTTATATGACATTCCAGACCTCTCTCCCTGCTCCCTGATTGAGTGCCGCCTGGGAACATGGGATGCTAAAGACGAATCCATTACTGGTTTCCTGTCTAATGTTCCTCAAAAGTGCAGCATCACCACCCTCCATTAAGTCATCGCTCGTGTCCGAAACAGGGCCAATCTGAGGCTTTCTGGCCCTGTGCCTTTATCACAGCCCAACCTTTCAGTGACAGACAGGACTGATCTCCCCTGCAGCACCCTCCACCCCGCCAGTAAAAGGACAGCAGTGGAAAAAGCCCCCCAGGGCCCACTGAGGATGGACTCATGAATCAAACATGTGCCTGAAGCTTCCTTCTTATCGCTGGGGTCAGCCGAGGCATTAATACGCCCTGGCTCCAGGGAGCTACCTACTGTGACCTCCCCCAGACGCCCCCGACAGAAGGGCATAGTCCTCAGGAGCCTGTCCAGAAGAGAGGCCTCCCTCCAACACAGTCACTTCTTATTACATCCACATACTTAGAGGACGGAACCAGTGACGGCCCAGAACAAGCATACAAAAATTCAACAAACAATTACAGAGAAAAAAAGATAAATATTATTTGGTGCAGCACTGGAAAAGGGACAAATCGAATGTGTGTTCAGGTCCTTTCAAATGCCACCAATCTTCATTGGCCAGACGGAGGTGATGTATGTGAGTGTCTGCTGGCGTAAATTAGGCAGTCCAGCCTCCTGTGTGGTAAGGCATGACGGGGCCGGACACTGCACTAACTCAGGAGGCCCGGTGCCACGGCGCTGCCTTTCTCTGCTTCGCCGTGCCATAAATCATCAGCTGCAGGAAATGAATCGCTGTCCGTCCAGGCCGGACGCACCAGCTGGCACCGCCATCACCTGACCAGCAGGAGCTCCTGCCCACATGAGTGGCTGGAATCAAGAAAAATGATGCATGCAGGCAGACAGAGCCACAGCCCGCACGCACTCATTAGTCTCCTCTGGGCTTCCTCCACACTGAGCGCTTGTGAAGTGAAAGGGCACACAAAATATATTTCAGATGTCACCGGAGGGAGAAAAAGGGGGAAAATGATCACCCCTGGACTGCCCACAAATCTATGGAGAAGTGAAGTGGCAGACTGTATTAGTGTTCCCAATCCTAGAGCAGTGGGAGACCGAGGAGGGCCATGAGGTGGCTGTTATTTAATGGCGTTATTTTACCAAAAATAACGAGTCCAGCCAATTGAGAATTCCACTTTGCATTCAGATGTAGTTAACAGAAAACATGTTGATGAATAGATTTTCACTTTTCAGTATTGCTGAGTTGCTAGTGGAGAGCCCACTTAAATGCTGACCGCTGCGATTATGAGAAGCTGTGTGGGCATCAAAACTGAACCACTCATCAGCAAAATGGGTTGAAATGGCTTCAATACAAATCTTATACAAAGATGGCAGGATTTAAAACAATATGTTTGATCTTATAGCCAGCATTATCTAAGGGTAATCATCAAAAAACATTTAAAAATCCTTAAATTATATTAAAACCAAAAAAGTACTATAGAGCACTGACAAGATAAAGATAAACATTTTCCCCTTAAACCCAAACAAATGTTTTGTCCATCACTGTCTCAGATATGGAAGATTAGCCTATTTTTCCTGTACAGATAAATTTGTCTTCTGAGGTGTTGTGTTAAATGACAGGGAGCCTGAGGAGATGTACTGAGGATTCATTTGAGGTGGCAAGGTGAAATCTGTCCTGGCACCGTGCCCCAGGTCAATACCCACCACACATGCATTGCTGTCGAATAGAAAATTCCCACTGACAAGGATACTTTTATTTAGACAGATGATCAGAGAGACCGTGACAATAGTCTGTGAAAGATTGATATACAAATTATAACACTTTACCCTGTAGATAATTTTTAGTGTAGACTTAATTGCACGTGAACTTGACTCAGATAAGGATTTAATCAGTTCTGTGTCATACAAAGTAAGTTTAGTTAGAAGAGGAAGTTGATGTGTCTCAGAGCTCAATAGTCTTCTTCTGCAGCTGTCACCTTCAAGTCTGAGTCCAGCACTCAATACTCCCTCATTTGAGCTGAATCCATGTAAATGTGGAGCGCTCAGTGAGAGGTTCCTTCTGCCCTCTCCAGAGCTTCATTTCCAGCTGTCTGAGCCCTTGAGTTGACCACCCAGGGAAAGGAGAGGAGGAAGTCATTATTGCTATCACAGTCAGACACATATCCAACACCACCACACAGCTTGTTCGAGTCTCAAAGAGGAGACTATCCAATTCCAGTCAAACTACCTTTATGATTACAAAATATCAATAACACTAACCACCCTTAATGGCTCTGCCCATGTCTGCCAATTTGGCTAGCCTAAACAACAGACAACTGAATCTTATCCTCAATACTGGTGGCCTAGTTACATCCCCGAGATATTCATAATTCATCATTTTCGATTCCTGACATCTGCCACTGATTGTGCGACGGGTTAGCTGGAATTAGCCACCCCTGGGAGCGGTGTTAATGTGCTGGTGCCCAGCACATGCCTGGTTTGGGAGGGGCAAGGGCTGGGGGTGGGAATGAGGCCGAAGCGGCAGGAGCCTTTCACACTTCTAATGTGTAATTAGGAGCCATTTTGGAGTGCTGCCTTCCTGCACTGAAATTAACCACCATTTATTAATCAGCCAGACCAGTGCACTGCATTGCCACATAGGTCTCTTAACAAAAAAATTCTGCTCTTAATTACAGAAAACGGAGATATTGGATTCCCTTGTGCCAGTCTCTCCACTGATCATTACAAACATTTGAAACATTTTCTTTATTTTATAATGATGAGCTTGACTGGTCATTATATATTTCTTTAAATATTACAACTGTGGAAACAATTCCGCTCCACTGGAATACCAGTTCATAGACATTGCCATTACAAGCACAGCTTCTCCTTTTTAGAGTTAAGTGAGCTGACCCGGTCACCCTCATCAGCGCTGATGCCCACATGACTACAGATGAGCTCTAAAGACTTCACTGTGCGCTCAGCTCTTAGGAAATATATTTTCACAATTTTCTCAAGAATAGAACAGTACAAGGAATCAATGTCATTACCTATATTTGCCTGTATTTGGAATTTTATGTCAGTTTTGTGTTTATGGCAAGTGCAACTTTATTCTGGCATTCAACATACTGTGGCTGAATGAGGGCAGAGAGCGTCTCACTAAACTATTGTTGACAAAATGTCAGTGAAAGGTCAGTGACGGCCTCAGTGCTCTCATCAAGAGCATGTGTAGCAAAGACATGAGCCACAAACAGAAAAAGGCTGATTAAATGTTCATGAGAAACATTAAATACAGTCAAGCTCTTAATGAACACCTACAAAAAAACATTTCACTTTCTTTCGAATAACAATGAGTTTTGTTTTTCCAAAAATTATAGTTTAGTAACAGATTTAGTAAAATTATAGTTTAGTAATAGATTTAAATCTATTATATAATATAAGATTAGCAAACATTTTCACAAAGAGACATAAGCAAAACTGTTTGTAAGAAATGCAAAGTTTAATCAAAGATATGCCAAACCAGGGGCAAAGTGAAACAAAGTGTATAACTGTCTATAAAAATGAGATCATGTGGCCGTTGGAGTCTCGAAGTTCTGGCCCACTGGACACAGAGTACACTGCCGGGGAGTCCCCGGGGAGTGAGACATAGCGGGTTTCAGAAGGGTTATTGGACTGTGCTGCTGTCTCTCTGACTGCGAGCGCCACTAGGGACCAAAGCAGAGGAGCCTCATAGAGCACTGAAGCCTGCGCCTGGCACCTGGGCTGTCTGTCACAACCACAAACACACACACTTGGTGACACTTGACAGGATGGGAGCTGAGGCTGAAACATCACGAGTCAAGACCCAGCTGACACTCGGGGATGTGTGCAGTTCAGTCACAACTAAAGCCAAGTCTGTTCTTTTTTATTGCATTTATCATGAAGGTGCTAAAGAGGAAGGACTCAAAGGGAAGGGAAAGCAAATTTACATGCATATCGTCTAAAATAATGTTCAAAGATTATTTTCAAGTGGGTGCAGTCAAATTTTCATAACAATTATTCAATGTCAAGTCTGCTGGGCCTGCTACTACTATAACCAAAAATACTATTACTATTGAAGTACAGCAACAAGTGAAACCTCTATAACAGCCTATACAAACCCTATAACCGCAGACACTATTTCATGTGCTACACTGCCGCCAGTTTGACTTATAATTGTGAAAGGTAACTTTTTATGTAACAATCGTTATGTGCTAACCTGGCAAAAGCAGCACAGGGTTATAAGTGTGCATTGCTAAATAACTTGTAAGATTATAAATTTGTTTATGGGCCAATTCTGTTCACATCATCATCATCAACCAAACAAATGTGAGAAGTCCGGACATGCTGTGTCAGAACCAGACACACACAAAGTAGAGAGACCAGGACCTTGAAGGAGATTTCACCAGAGGCCAGAGTCGGCCGGCTGAGTGAGCGATGGTCTGCACGCTCGCCTGAAAGCATGACATTGCCGAAGGGGGAAAAACACCATTTTATCATTCAGTGCGATTCTCACCCTCTCTCCCTGTCAAACATGCCATATGTCCCCGTCACAGGTCGTCTTGCTGGCTTATCGAGTGTGACAGGGCTATTCACACACTGCTCCCAATCAGACACCATCTCCTGCAGAAAAATCAGCAGCACCGCACAGTGACAGGCTGTCAGGCAGAGGGCACCAACCTCCACAGGGCCTTGGCTCAGAGGCTGCCCATCTGAGGAGGGGGCAAGGGCCAGGGGTCATGAAGGAGACGCCAAACAGCTACAACCATGGACACATTTTTAGTAGAAAATTATGTTTTGATACCTTATCATGGAGTAGGCTTTTAGTGTCTTCATTATAATATCAGAGGTCCCTTCATGGTTTAGGGCATTTTGAAGACAGTGGCACAGCATGGATTAGTAAGTAAGCAAGTGCTTTATTTGTCATCATACAACCGTACAATTAAATAGTGTTCAGGTGTTATAGTCAAATAATTCTTAAAAAAAATAACATAGAAAATAAGTATAATTACTACATAATTTAATTTGTTGTACATTTACAAGTTCAAACAGCTTGTTATGGTGAAATTAGCAAATATTAATCCAACCACAATGACTGATCTGAAATGGCTTACACACTTGCTGAAAGGAGAATTAAATAGACTTGACTTTTCTCAGCATTATGCAGATTGCAGCATCTGTGAGGCAGATCATTTGCCTGACAGGAAACTGAAGTGGTATGTAAACATTACTTGGGCTCTTACACTGCAATCCGGTCACCAGCCCATTTTCCTACCCACTAGACCATACACGTCCCATGTGTTATGCCCATCTAAGCCAACATGTCCGGACACACAAAGGTCACCGAGGACCGGAAGCAGGAAGAAGCAGAGTGGCCTCTGTCTGCGCACTTTGCAGTGCAAATGTTTACTTTTATATTAAAGAAGAATCTTGGCAGTACTTTGTCACTTGACTCCCAACACAATAACACTGCAGATGCTGAATATTTTCACTAAGTGAGCAATCAGGAGCAAAGTGGGCTGAAAATTACCCTTATCCCCCCCTGAGATGATATGCATAGAGAAATAAATCAGAGTGCAAGAGGGGCAAAGGGGAGAAGTGCTATCACCTGATCCGTCTTATCTTAAAAAAGCAGCGAGATGTGTCACCTCCTCTCTTAGAGTGGATAGAGCCCTCCTGGCACATTTTTATAGAAAAGATTTCAGTGAAATGATTGCTAATCTATGCAAAAAAGCAATCAGTAACTCATTCATAATGCATGAGCAACGAGATAGAACTTTTGCAACGCTATGAGATTATTAGATGTTATCGTGAATGCAGCAGATGAAATATGAACACTCCTACCTGTCCTATTGTAATTACACAGACACAGAGCTTTAGTAATAGTCTAGAAGAGAAAACTTGAGAAATAAACCAGAAACACAGTCTGCACATGGAGAGACAGACAGGCTAAGACACAGTGAGTATAAATTCATTACGTCTAACTGCAGATTCACTGGATGGAATATTTGTTTGGAACAGCTCTATGTATCCATTTGTGCCATGATTTATCAACCTCAAAGCTGTGGTTTAAGTACATCTGGCTGACATTTTAATAGTTCATCAATCACACAGAGTCTTGAGATAACGTTTGATTATGCTCCTCCACAGCTGAAAAAAATAAAAAAATAATCCAATGAACTGGCAGCAATCCCAGAGAAATTATGAGAACCCATTTCAATTCAAAGGAAGTTCAAAGTAAGAACATTAGATAAGCTGCTTTTTAATTAATGCAAATTATTTTTAAAGGTTCTCTTGTTTTCCATAGACCTTAATGCACTGCATACATCACTGTGCCAGCATTTCAAAATATGTGTGAAAAACAAACACTATGCTGCGGATTACAGATCTCTGGTACATTTATGTCTTGCTATAATTATTAAAAGCACAGTTAATACGTGTACACACCGTAAATAAATGGAAAAGGCGCATTCACATTTTAATCTTATTTAAACCGACCCTAAAAAGAAACAAGGATTAACACTAGCATGTAACGCAGAAGCAAAAACCTGGGAGCATGGTCCAACACCACCTACTTTGTCATTACATTTGGGGCTACTACAAGACAATCCTCCTTAAAACAGGACATAGCACTGAAGGGAGCAAGCTATAAAAATCAATAATGCGTTTCAAAGGCAACAGAAAAGCTAGTGCCTGAGCCGGCAATTAAACAAGAGAGCAGCTGGCAATGAGGGATAACACACGGTGTATTTAGCTGTGCCCTCCACTTCACCCAATCAGTTACTCAATAGATCAATGTCATGATACAATTTCATAATTAAAAAAAAAATATATGGACAAGGGGCCAGTATAAATATTGTGATTACGATTAGAATTGCCATTTATTTTATGCAACTCAAGATACATTTGCTTGTGTACATTTTAAACATGTCCAGGGGCGTTGACTGTGCAGCCCTAGCATGTAGCATTTTTATAATATCATTGCTAACTAACATGAATAATACTACCACATAAAATAGTTGTCCTTAGAATACACTCATAAAATATTTGACGTACAACCAGGCCTAGATAAAAGACTGAACCTGGTCTAAAAAGGATCTAAAATAAACTTAAATGGACTAAATTAGGTCAAAACTGGATGGCGACCGAAGACGTGCATGTCCTCAAACTGAATTCAAATGAAGAAAGTCTAAAATTGCCAATGACCCAGAGTTCTCAGTGAAAATCTTGATTATCTAGATTGTTGCAAATAGTGAATAAATAAATTGACTTTTGCAAGTGCAGAGAACAATATAACATTTCTGGCTAAACGCCTTAACTTCCTAGACCTGCTGTGTTAATCCGACCCTTGCAACTAACTTTGTGCTCTACCCCACACAATGAAAGGGCAAACCCCCCCCCCCCCCCCCCCCAAGAGGATCAGACCGCCCATCAGGACAGAGACGAGCTCATGAGGTTGACGTTGCCTCTGTCAGTGCTGATAAATCCAGAAAAGATACACATGGCCCAGCAGATTTTGTCCGCACAGCCAACACAAAACATTATTCTGAAGAAAATGCCCCCTACACATCAAGTCTGAGTGAAAAATCAGTGGCCATCAGCAACATTTGTCAGCCTGGACTAATTCTTTATTTTATTTCATGCCAAAAAACCTCATCGAGATTTAAAAAGCAAATTTTCTCGAGTGTCCTGGCCAAGATGCAGCAATTCATTCTTTATACAAGCTTAAGAGTTCCTGACATGCCCTCACCAGCAATTTTGACACTTTACAGCTTCAGTCTCCTTAAATCGATCACTTTTATTGGCACCTATTGGCATAAGAATATTAGGCCTATTGATGGCCATGGCGTGATTAACCACCAGCAGTTTTTTACCCCTTCCACAACATACTGATCATGCACAATATAGAGATAGGACCCAGTTTTCCAGAAGCAGCATTTTTTGTCGTTGACCATTTTACGTTGGGTACTAACCACCACAGGTTAGTACCAAGCATCCCACTAAAGTTGCAGAGAAGGTACACATTTAATCAAAGTTTAATCTGAATCACAATTATATCGAACAATTTCAAATATTTACCTTAAACAGTATTTAGATCAGGGTTCTTCCACCTTTTTTTCCTCCTCATCTACATTTTATGCAAGTAAAATATGGAACATGGAAAACTTTCAGGGAGCTACTTGCTGGAGTGAGTGCAACTGATTGGAGAGCTCTAACTTTGTTATGTACAGCAACGTAAGGCACTATGAATATGAACCGTGTTCTTCAAAAAAACCTGATCTTGTTTGAGTTTTATCTATGTTTGCACTTTTGTTTTCCACTATATCAAATACATAAAACACAAAAAAACTTTAGTCAAACTTTGTTTGAATATATTTTTTGCCATTATCAAGCAGCCTTAAACTGCAGTGCAAGATTTTCCCAACTGTATGGTAATTTGACAAAAAATCACTCCTTTCCAATTGTCTAACAGCTACAGGTATAAAATATTCACTTACAGCTGACAGACTCTCACACACTTAAATAGATTAGGTGATAAATTGTGCACTTCGTGTGGCATAAGAGTAGACAAACCTCAACTAAATTGAAATGTTAAATGATCTGCAAATCTTTCTACTGGGACACTTTTAACTGAACCTCTCTAATTTTGACTCTCTCCCTCTATCCTTGACCCCCTTTTCTGACTCCTTCTTTTATCTAAAATAATCTCTGCGCCTCTGTGGTTTCTATTCATCAGAGCATAAAGAAGCAGGCACTGAGATTGATAAAAAAAAAATACCATCTGTGCCTTCCAGGAGTAAACGGAGTGAGGAAAGAGTAAGGCAGGCCCTGTTGTGTCCCTCTTGTCCACCCTTGTCAATGCCATTTCAATTGAAAAGCACAGTGGTAATTAAATTCCAGCAGGGGTTATGGGCGGCTGTGTGGCGCGCTGACGGGGGGCTGCCTTGACACATAGATGACACAATTCAAGAGACAGCGGCAGAGATAAAAGGGAGGTGGACAAGTGTTTTTTCACATGTACAGTCCATGGTCTTGGTGATGTTTGATAAATATAAGGGCACTTTAATCAATAGGTTGCATTCACGGCAGTCCAGAAATTGATCTCATCATTTTGGATGGAGGGTAGGGGCCTATAACTCCAAGGAAGACTCACCGTTTTTGAGAAACACAATTAAACAGTGTCGTTTGGGCTTAGATGCACAAATTTGTCACTATAATTCAGCCATCAAGACTTTGTGATTGAATAAAGCCATAAACTTTAGGCTCTATAGTGAACCCAACATATTGACTAGTGCTCTTTGGGTTTGCTCAAAGCAAGGAGGTAGAGAGTTGAAGAAAGCTGCTGTGTTTGTGTCGGCACTAATTTGTGACTCACAGAAAGATGCTGCTTCATGATTCATATAACACTGCCACTAATCCAGAGCTCCAGAGGCCACTCAGTCCTGATGTCCCTTTGTCCTCATCCTCTGTTAGCAGAACAACATTTATATTACTAATAAAATACAATGAGGGCCCCAAATAAGTGAATATAACATTTTAATGTTTTTTCACCAGTGTACATTGGTGAATGAGTGACTGGTTCCTTACTGTAAAGCGCTTTGGACCTGATAAAGATAGAAAAGCGCTATACAAGTAGAGTCCATTTAAATCAAATCTTTTTTTTTAGAACTACACGGCATCTCTGACTTCAATTTTCCCACAGCTCAGCTCTCCAAGTGCAATGTACATTTAAATGTGTTAACTGTGAATAAATAAGTCAAACATTGCAGTTGTCAGATGCCGTTGTCAAACGTGTCCCTCTGCTGCCATCTATTGGGCAAAACAAACTTTACAGTCACTTATGTTTAACCAATTATTTATTAAAAAGCAATTATTTAGAAAGATTTATTACATTCAACAGTTGAAATAAAATTAGAGGTGGCGAATGTTGAAATAAAATCTTGCTGGAGATGGAACTTAAATCTTGTGGCCTACATTCTCACACACATACATTCCTTTGTTCATTAATATGTATCGTCACTTTATAAAAATAAAAAAGTAGAAAGTAAAAAGAAAGTAAAATTGACACATTTAAAAACTGCATGTCCCTTTCTAAAAATGGACCTCAGAGAAGGAGACAATTCTTAATAAAAATATTTTAATTAAATTAAAGAATAACATATGTATTAATTGTAGTCATTATTTGTTTATAGGCATGACCAGTGCACATTGAAATATTCCAGGTCACAGCAGCAGGGCAGCAGAGATGCTTAGTATTTGTTTAAGATTTCTAAAATGTCCTCCTTAACTGAATGTGGAGAGTGCTGCTGGACGCCTGGACCACCAATACTCGTTTCCCAGCAATCAAATCCACAATCTCTTAGATCTTTCACAGTGTTCTGAACAACAGAGGCACTGGTTTCTAGAAGAAGAAAAAAGAAAAAAACAGTAACAAAAATTCTGTATGCATAATGCATATTTAAGCACATGCTAACTAAAATAATACAACATAATGACTTAACAAAAACATGAAATTAGATGTATTATTATTAATAATAATATTAGTTTGTCAAAAGAGAATATTACTATGTTTTAATTTTAAATTGCAGAAAGGAACACATGATTAACATAATATCCTAGTTGTACCTGGTCTGAGAAGTGTGATGCCACAGCCTCCTCCTCCTGCTCCAGTGAGTTTACTGTGGAGACCTCTGGTCAGTGTGACTCGACATAATGTGTCCAAAGCAGGATGTCCCACCCCCATGACATTGAGATGGTGCTGGTTTATGTCAACAAGTTCCTAAAAATTATAGATTCAAAGTATAAAAACGTATACAGAGTTATTCATTTTTTATTGATAAACAGTAAAGGCTATTTAAAACAAAAACAAAGATAACTGTAAAGAACATTAATCGGACAATAAGTTACATTTTCACAAATGTCCGTATTAAATATGTAGGTAGTAAAAACGATATAAATCAATCATCAATAATCAAAATAGTTTATACCTCTAGAATTTTGTAGTGCTCTCCGGTGATTGGCTCACGGGTCATTTCAGAAAGAATTTTCTCACAAGTGCACGAAATGGCATCCACCGAGTCAAGCACAGGTGCCATAATTGTCGGAAACTGCAATCAAAATAAACAATACTTTCTCACTTTACTATTACCTAGTATCATGCAATGATAAAGAGACATGAACTGACTTTGACTCGAGCCTGAAAAGCTTAAAAGTTTCACAAGAAAAGTTTTAAATTTGTATTCTTTTTTTTTACATTTATTCACTCACTACTACGCACAACTGGCGTATTGTAAAAGCTATTGACTTAACGGTCGTAAGGTTTACGAAAAAGATAAACCATACCTTGTTAATTTTGTCTTTCACACCAGCTACAAGTACTTTGGTACTACGAGGTACTTTGGTGTTAGTCAAAAGAATTCTCAATAATGGTACTCTGTGAAAAAGGTTCAGCAAAGTCAGCACACACACACACATCTATGATGTTTATTATAATGCCACATCGTTATTGTTAATGCACAAATAACAATAACATGAATTAATATATTATTGTTAAGGCACAAATAACAAGAATTAATATATTTGATACGTTCTTGTAAAGGAACTGAAATACCCATACCTGCTCAATGGTATAATTTTTCCTGAGAGAAATCTTAACATCCCACCTGCAAAAGAGAAAATATCATGAACCCGGGACCTTCTAGCTGTGAAGCGAGAGCACTAACCGCTGCGCTACCGTGCCGCCCATAGAAACCTTTGCCAACTCACCCCATGTTCCAACAGCATTGTCTACTCCTGAAGGATTACCATGAATCATCATCTCCCCTCGAAACGCCCAACTATTGATCAGCTCGAGGTCCTCCTGACACCACCTAAAACAAAATCAGCAGGAAGATTTATAATAGGCTGCTCTACCAAACCCCAACACTATCTGCATCTGCTATTTTAATGCAGCAAATAATGACAAATTAAAAAGGTAAAATCCATTACATTTTTAAGGGTCTTGAATGTCAAGACCATATCAGTCAAGACTATTTCGATAATAATGTCAAGACTATTATTATCCAAACAACATTATCCCTGCACTCATCAAAATAAAATGCCACATGCCAAAGATTGTGGTGACGTCACCTGAAACTCAGCAGTAGTTCATCACTTTGGCAATGATTTTGAGACGACTTTTATATTACAGATTACCTGGCTGTGTGTACACATTCTCTGAGAGGGGCTGGAATGGCTCCACTTGCACAAAGCAGAGCTGCCGCTAAACAAACAGAGAAAGCAGCACTGGATCCCAGTCCTGCTCCAGTGGGCAGCTCCGACCACACGGTCACTGTCAGGCTAGGCAGTTCACTAAGAATAATACAAAGACAGGGAGTAATTTAGACAACTACTGGTTACTGGTTTACACCAAACAATATAATAAACTATGCTTAAAAATGTGGGCAATTCGCTTGCTTTTTCAGCATCATAAGAAATACAGTACTTCCAAGCAGGTGCTTTCTGATAGATTAATGAAAATATATCTGCAGCAATCCGAGTGCCTCTGCAAAATTGTAATGTACAAAAGTACATGCTTACCTCGATCTGAACATGGAGATATAGATGTAAAGGAATGCTAAAGTAGCCATACTGGATGTATCCAGAGTTCCATTTGTTACTCCAACAAACTCCCTCAGTTGCTTCACCAATTCAGCATTCAGGAGGGTCCCTTCCTCCTTTTTACCTGGCATCAAAAACATGGGAATTAGCTAAACTTAATACACTACAAAAGGACCATTGTGGATATAGCCAGTCCCGTCACCAGACGTCAGTCTTAAGGAGGCATATGAAATCCATGAGGGGGCACAACAACTATACATAACCTCTACTGTTTTTGGACCATGTTTTGAATAAACAGGAGAGCGCGTGGCTCGGTCCGTGCTGTGGGCACATCCACTTTTCAGTCTTTTTCAAGCTGTCAGCAGTAAAACGCACACTTCGAACAAATACACGGGGTCTATTCCGCGGACATCAGCGCTTCGTAGTAAAATACAGATTGCTTGTTACCAGCCCGCACCTGTTACTGCCCAAAGATGCTCATGAGCCGCTGCAGAGGGACGGAGAAAAGGACGGTGGGCTCTCCGAGCGGGGGATGAACAGGGAAACAGCAGGGGCTGGCGCTGAAAACAGCTCCGACCTACTTCCGATGACTGAGTCGTGTCTTACTATTGCTCCTATGCCATCCTATGCTATAGATTGAGTTTATATGAGATATTTGGCATTATGAATCGATTGTGTACTGCTGTAGATCTTAATAAAGTATGTTATGCACGTGTTTTACTGATAATAAGAGTGGATCTGTGCCATGGGTCGTTCTGAGCAGTGACTCTGGTCGTGGGTCGTGACTCATAGGCTGTGAGTCATGCCTGATCATTGCTCCTATGCTATAGATTGATTTTATGAGAGATCTGGCATTATGAATCGATTGTGTACTGCTGTACCTCTTAATAAATTATGTTATGTGTTTTAATTATACTTTTTAATGTTTTAATGACACCGTCTGTGGGTCGTGACTCACAGCACATGGCCAGAGTAACTGCTCAGAACGACCCACGGCACAGATCCACTCTCATGTTATTAAAACACATAACATAATTTATTAAGGGATACAGCAGTACAGAATCGATTCATAATGCCAAATATCTCATATAAACTCAATCTATAGCATAGGATGGCATAGGAGCAATAGTAAGACACGACTCGCAGCCGGCGAGCCACGAGTCACTGGAAATAGGTCGGAGCTGTTTGCGGCGCTCTCCAGGGAAAGTGTCTCCGACAGGGAGACGCTGGGGCTGAACGTGAGACATACGCGACTGTTAATAAGCCTCTATCGTTATCAGCTATTCTCCGGTCGGGTTTTATTTTGTGAGCAGACAACACGGGAGCAGTGCGCAATTACGCATGAGCGCACGAGAGAGGGAACTGTCTCTGAGAGACAGAGAGAGAGAGAGAGAGAGGGATGACATGTCCCCTCTCGGTTTCAGGGGAGGAAATAGCTACTTGTGGAGTTTGGGCGGGTCTCTAATCGGGCAAAAAACGCAAAAATAACACTGCGCAAATTAGTGATACGTATCTTTGCCCAATTTGTGGTAAAATACGGTCATTCTGCAGGCCTTCTAGTGGCATAGCGACGGGTATGGATATAGCCTATGGTGAAATTACGTAAAATAACAAAGCAGAGTCAATACACTGAGCAGATGTGGTTTAAAAATGTTCTCACCACAAGGATCAGAAACAAGTAGCTTCAGCTCTGTCAGATCCCAACAGAGGAAGGAGTTGATGTTGGGGAGATTGACGCAAACTTTCCCATCATTTGTAGCTTTTAATTTCAAATACGTTCTCAGATTCAAGCTGACAGCAAGGGCCACCTGAAAATAAACAAAAAGTAAACTAAGAACACTTGAATTACGCTAAATTTACACAGCATACAGTAGACCAATACCTTTCCGTGTACAACAGCGTGCTCTCCGTGGAGTATTGCCTTCCCTGGAGCGGACAGGATACAGTCCTGTACATGCATAACTGCACAGTACTGAGCAAACCGGTCACTTAACGTTAGTCCAAAAATAATCTGCCTGCATTATTTGCGTTACTAGCCACTGTGAGCCAACGTTAATCTCCTGAAGCTGCAGCAACGACGACCACTTCATAACACTTTCCTTATAACCTCGCTCGATGAAACGTTAAGTCAAACGCATCGGTTAAACGAGGTAAGAGAAACTGTTGTCACGCGCTCTCACGTTGAAGTGCCTTAGTAGCGCGTAAATGTAGACGCATCAAAATACACTAGACTCTTGGAAATGGTACGATCGTTGTTTCCTCGCTTTCCAGCATCCAATCAGGCAGAAATTTAGTCATGTTATGTGTGCGCTGTCCAATCGCTGCTTCCCTTTCTCAAATCACACAACCAATCATGCCATCCAAATGAAACGCCCTTAACTACAGGTGCCGTCAGGGGACAATGCGTGTTTCCATTTGTTTACGCGAACACCATAGCTAACACCTAGCTTCGATTTTCGCCACAATGAATTTTTTAATAAAAACATCTTATTTTCGCGTTGGCATGAACAACGTAATGGGTGTTCAAAGGAGCTGTGCAGTGGTGTTTACAAACAGAAGGTACAGCTGATTTGCTTTTACAATTGCATAATAGCTGTTGTTGTATCAAGGCCATATGACAGCCACATTTCTGTATATTAACTTTTCCCTGCAATCCTCTCCTAGGTACGCGACTGAAGGAGAAAAGCAAATACCCCAAAAAATATACACAAAAACTGGAGACAAAGGTAGCCTAGTCAAGTCAATCTTACAACGTTATTAGTCTGGTAACATAGGAGAAACTGCTTTTATTTTTGCTTCTCTGTTAAAGGGTTTTCCAGCACTTTCACAGGAGAAAGGAGACCAAAGGAAGACCTAATCTTTGAAGCTTTGGGAAACACTGACGAACTGTCATCAGCTTTAGGGTAATCTGCAAATTAAATTAATCAGCTGTTGCTTTAAACTAATTATGCATTAATGGTACATTACAGCTTGGCCAGAGAATATTGTCTTGACAAAGGTCATACATTCACAGAACAGCTCGACAAGGTTAGATTTATTTTTATCTTTTTCCCCCCATTGTGCATATCCGTCATTATTGAGTTCTTGTTATACCAATATCTTTGTGCAGATACAGTGTGTATTACAAGATGTGGGCTCTAACATTGCGACGCCCCGATCATCAGCACGAGACAGTCACATAAGTAAGAGCACATTTGTTATATCCAAAATATAATGTGTTAAAAGCATCCGTTTCCTTCTAGAAAAAACGGAGTTTACCAATTCATCAACTACAAACCTTGAAATCTGGATAGATCAATTTACAGAAGAACTTCCCCCATTGACAAATTTCATTCTACCTGTAAGTTAGTTAAATTAATCATAATATTGACAGAAAATTATTTGGCGAATAATATTCTTACTTTTTACATTACTGCACCACAGTCTGGTGGAAAGAGTAGTGCAGCTTTGCACTTAGCTCGGGCCATATGCCGAAGGGCTGAACGCAGGTAAGCTGCAAGTAATTTGGGGGTTACTTCTTGATTACCTTTATTTTGTGTTCACAGTTTAATGTTTTGATACAGTGTAGCGCCAATTGTGAGGTCTGGAGAGGCAGATCAAAATGTTGCAAAGTTTTTAAACCGGTAAGTGAAGTTCAAATTGAAAGAACAATTAATAATGTTTATTATAAAGTAATAACCAGAACTTGTTCTTCTATTCAGATTGAGTGATTACCTTTTTACTGTAGCCAGATATACTGCAATGAAAGAAGGCGAGAAGGACAAAATCTACAAAAGACCTCAATAGCTCTAATAGGTAATTGACTTATTTGATCATCTTCGTTTCTTATATTAATAATGTGTGTGCCTATCTATAATGTCTTATTATATTGAAGAATATATCATTGCAAAAAACAAGTATTGTAACATTTTATTGCTGTACTTTTGTAAAATGTGAAATTTTACTAATGTAATTTCTTCATTCACAGGATCTGACACCAGCCCTGACTTCTCTGGGACAGAGTACTGGCCCATGCCATCAGAGACAGGTTTCGCTCTTCATAGGGCGGATAGCGCAGATAAGTGACACATTCAAACCGTTGGCTTCTAAGAAGGCACGATTTCTTGTGAGAAAATGTATCAAAGCTGTAGCGTCCATGATGGGAACCTGTTCCACTCGCACCTGTTTAAATAGAGGAGTCTTCAAAGAAACAAACATAGCATAGGAATATCTAACGGTATCCCATTAATTGCTTACCCACTCCACCAAATGGCAGAGTCACCATCAAACTCTGCAAGACACTGTCGTTAGCGCAAAAGCTTCCACTGTAGGTCTCATTCATCAGTTGTGAGATAACCTGTGACAGACAATTGTAAACTAAATATTGTGACCTTTTCTATTTATATATATATATATATAAAAGATTGAGCCGTAATTCAGTGTTTGCATTTCATTGTTGTATTCTTTTTCTTCTCAAGGTCCTTCTACATGTTAAGTTAAACTGGAAATAGTCAAGCACAGACCCAGAAAGTGGGTTTTACCTTGCTGTTGTTGGAGTATGCATATACACAGAGAGATTTCTCCTGCTTATTGATGAAGGCTACAGCTTCATCCACATTTTGAACAGTGAGCACTGGGAGCACTGGACCATAAATATCCTGCTGCATGATAATGTCCGTGTCCGTCACATCTGTCAAAATAGTTGGTGCTGCAAAATGGCCAATATGTTATATAGTATATTAATATTATGCTGTACATACATATTTGCCATTCCCACTGTTAATAACACCATAGATTCTTACCGATATATTTCTCTGCTTCTATTGCCTGGCCACCCACTGTCACCTTTCCAGATTTCCACAAAACATCTTTTGTTTTGTTGAAAATATCCATATTGACCATCCTACCAAAACTGCGGGACTCTTTGGGATCCGGTCCAAAAAATTGCATAAGGCAGCACTTGAGAGCCTGAATTAGCCTAACTTGTATATCTTTGTGGCACAAAATGTAGTCCGGTGCCACCAAGCTCTGCCCTGCATTGTGAAACCTAGCCCAGGCAATGCGCTGTGCAGTGGTGACTATGTCACATTGCTGGTCCACATAACACGGGTTCTTGCTTCCCAAAACAAGAGTGACTGGTGTGAGTGCGCGGGCTGCAGCTTGAGCTATTCTGCTCCCATCCTCACGAGACCCTGTTATTTATTGAGGATCTGTTTATTATTATTTAAAAATAGAATATAAAAAAAAAATTCACCTTGATTAAAGAAAAGTCAGATTTTACCTGTAAAGAAGACATGGTCAAATTTGAGTTCCACAATGTCGGGTAAATCATTTTTGAGTGCAAGAATCACATGGAAACATTCCTGTAAAATAAATAAAATTAGAATTTTGCCATGTATAACAGTTATAGATTACTGACCAAACAGCATGCAGCTTATCGTCTATGTGCATATACAAAAAAATATATAGTTAATAAAGAGTTGAGTTTCTTTTTTGATCCATTCCCCACATTTTGAAAAGAATGTTGTTAGTTGTGATTACTCGTACTTACATTATTAAGGTATAAAGGAATTAGACGATGAAGAAGCTCTGCTGTGTTAGCTGTCCACTCCGACGGGTTAATGATCGCACAGTTTCCTGCATGAAAACAGACAAAAGCCCAAGCATTGCTTAACTCATAAAACTCATGGTTTTGCTGCACCTGCTGCTATGGCTCCAACCAATGGGACTAGACACATTTGGACTGGACTACACCAGCCCCCCACAATGAGCACCAACCCCACAGGCTCGTTGACGATGCAACAGTCATCCAGTGTGGTGGACTAGAACAACAAATGTCAAAACAAAATTCTAAATAAATGAAATGATTATCTCACATTGACTGAGCAAAAGTAGCAATTTTTTTAAGGCTTTAATCTCATTACTAAAGTCTGACAATTAATATTTGTGTGTGAAAGAGGCTAAATGTGGTCATTAAAATAAGTCGTCTCACCAAGTTTTTTTCAACTGGCTGTGGCTGCATCCATTTCTTGAGATTGTTGATCGCATAAAGGGCCTCATTTTTGACAAGTATCAGTTCAGACATCACAGTCTCAAAGTGTGGCTGGGTCAAGAAATAGTTAAATAGATTTTGATTTGATCTTTAAGAGCAAATGTATTATACCTTATGAAGGTCTTTTCCAAGGGCCTGCACAAAATCACACTCGTGTTCCTCCAGCATACGAACAACTGCCCCGAGCTGAGCCAGACGAGAGGTCTCCTTTAGGGTTTGTCTGGCCCTAAAAGCAGCTCTAGCCCTTCTGAGTAGATCCACACACTCCAGTGGATATGTCCTCAAGCATGGCTCTCCGAGTCTAGTTCTGAAACATCAGTGTAGTCGTGGTTAAGGTTAGGTTTAAGGTGTACTTTATTGTCCCCGTAGGGTAGTCACCACAAAACTTTATTCCAAACAGAATGTTTACATACCTTCTGCAGGTTAAACGTCCATTTCTCTGACAAGCATTGCAAGCCTTAAATTTCACACTCATTTCTCTTAATCAAAAAACAAATGCTGCTTTTTTAAATTGAAGTACCAGGACTGAAGTCTCAGTTTATTGTAGGCTTGCTCAGAAAAAAAAAATCCAATTGCAAAGGGGACAGTAAAAATTCCAACAGCATCCAATCAGGTGATGGAAACCATTCAAATGTCAAAAGTAGCTGAATAATGATTGCACTGACAATAACAAACACATTACCTTTACCATTATTTATATTTTCATAATATAGCCTACCACATGGACAAGACTAATTACCTTCTCAACACTTTGAACCAGCGGGACGGAGAAGGACTTGGTGGGCTGCTCATGGTGTTTCAGCTTTAGTCTCTTGTGGGCAGCTTCTTACAATGAAATGCATCAGAAAGCACAGACTGAAAACAATGCACACTCACATCATAATCCCCGATACAAGATAAGCTGGAGTGAGACATTTTCTCCAGCCCCCACTTTCAACTAGACGTGTGTGCTTAGCGCTGCTTACTTGGTAGGAATGTGGTGTATTTATATTATTAGTTATAATAATGTTTATAGCTAGAGGTAACATAAATCCATAAAACAATCTCAAAGTAACCTTTATTTTGTACTAAAAGAATGGAAAATCAAAATCCGCAATTAGCAGTTATCTGGTACATGAAAGAGTAGTCTGTTCTTGACATCATTGAACACAGATGAGAAACCTCACAATACATTTTTGAGGTACGTTTCATATTCTGTTCAGCGTAGTGTATCTTTGAAGAGGAGAATAGAGTTCCTTTAGACAGATGATTTCAATTATGATTTAGTATGTATTTAGGATGTAATCATTTACACCACAAGGTTAGAAAGATGACAAATGTCTCGGAAGAGTAAAAGCATTTTGCATAATAAAATCACTTGTTAGAGATTATATTACATACTGTAGTTATATTTACCCCTTATAGCATAGTCTCTTCTAGACTGCTTTGAACCCTGTGTAATTTTTAAGCTTAGGTTAACATTACCTTTCAAAAACACTTTACAGATAAAACAAAGTAGACATTTGTGCAACATTGCCATTTTAAGAAACATCGAATCAATCTCTTGGCTCAAAAACCAATCCATGACATCATGTTTGAGGTCCTGGCCTCATGCGATTTTCCACATGGCTTAAAACTTCCAGAGCACAGCCCTCCCTTATGACGGAGTGATAACAGTGGTTGTTAGGTTTTTGAAACTTTTAGTAATAAAGTCTACGTGTACACATTTACTCATCTCTATGGCTTGTTTCCAATATACATTAATATGTGTTACACTTACAGGCGGACATGATAGAAAGGGGCCGTTAAATACATGAGGCACTCAGTACTTAGGAAAAGTGGAAATTTGAGTTTCTCTAAGTGCATACAAACACTACTAGGTATAATTAAAAGTTTACCACACATAGCAATGTTGGGTTCACATATAAATGAACATGTCCAGTGTATTTTCACATATCTGTGAAACAGGCATCTTTCCTTTAAATATATTTTTAAAATCATTATTACAGCTTCCGCCCTATATTGACATCATTTACATTGATAAAACTGCTAAATCTAGTGGAGCTCATAATCACATTGGGCAATGGGCAAAATCTTTTTTCCTATTTGTAAAATGATGCAAGATTGATTTTTTTTGTTTCTCAAATGGAAGGTAATTCAATAGACATGGGAAGTCCTTCTTAATACACAGATGTGGATTTGTCTTCAGTAGATAAAAGATACATTAACGTACCCTTTTAAGATCTATTAAATATCATGTAAAGGCTACTTTGACTCTGGAGTGCACATCACTTGGTTTCACTGACACGATTAAAGCATATACAGTGTGTATTGGCTTGCATTGCATCTGTATTGCTTTCCAGTTCACTTGAAATGGGAGTGTTACCACCAAGGATGATTTTGTTAGGCCTGAGAAACATATATTTAGCCACGGTGTATCACAAGTTAATCAAGTTAAATACAAGATATATTACATTTCGGGTGTGGAACAGGGCAGGTCCTAAAAATCTGGTTGTGCTGCTAAAACAGCACTTGACTGTTAGTTGGCTGAAGAACCTCAGAGTTTTGAAATCCTTGTGATTTCCGGCTGTTGTTCTGGTTACTTCTGGCAGCCGCTCTACAGTCGGCACAGATTCTCACGGTTCAGGTTGCTTGTGACAACACTTCTGTGCAGACAGGTTGTGTGCAAAAGAGTTAAGAGAGCTCAAAGCCTGTGTTCATGCTGATGGCATATCTCAGTTTATCACGCAAAATACTCTTCTTGCTGTAATTGGGCAGCTTGAGCAGATTGAAACATGTTGATGAAGTGGGAAGTCGTCCACCAGGTTCCTTCTTGCGAATAGTGAAAAATCCCCTGAGGACACTGCCCAGTGTGTCTCCGGTGTCCTAGACACAACATGTATTCCTGTTTTATTCAGTTGGTTTATGTAATTATGGGGTGTTTACACATCTGATTCTTACCTGATCATCTGAAACCTCAACACAGCGGATGGAAAATGGAGGTTTGAGGTAGGCAAAACCAAGTAGTGGCGGCCTTGAACAGCTAGTAACAAACTACAAAACAAAACATTATTTTAGCTGAGTTAAAACATTTCTGACCATTTTGTGTTACAAATACCAAACAAATCATTCTTACTTTAAGAAACATAGCCCTCTCCTCTGCATTAAAGTCACTTGACAAAATGTCCCAAAGCCAGATGATGACACGATGACTGCTGTGAAAGCCTCCATAGTACACTGTGTGTTTCCTGGGTATAGAAAGATTATTAGGAACTCAACGCGAGTCTAAAAAAATATATGTTTTTTTAAAAGGAACATACTTAAGGTCATCTAGATCAATCTCTGCATTGTCTCCTGATATAAGGCGTTGTACTTCGGGCGTGGAAAACACATGCAGCCACTCAGGGTTTATGATACAGCGGAAGCCACGGATAAAAGCAATCGTTTGTTCTTTAATCTGTGTGTGCATTCGGAAGTGAGCCATGAGGTGGATGTAGCTGATTCTAGATCGAACGGTAAGAATTAAAACATGTCACAAAAATCGATAAAGTTTAGTATATACACAGTATTGCATGCCGTAGGTAATCAATATAGCAACATATCTTGCTTACTTATTCTCATTGGTGACAGGCATCGTTTTTCCTCCAGGTATTAATTCATGACAAACCAGCTGACAGATAAAAGAGCATTAAAATATGTTTATTATTGTGCTAAATTATTCCAGTGAGTTACCTACTTACCTGCCCCATAACATCCTCATCATAAGATAATGTAAGTCCAAGATCTCCCACATCTCCATCATAACGCTGGCAAAATAAAATCATCAACATAGTGAATAATAATGACCAGAGCAATTCATGGGTATCTGACAGGAACTTAATAGTTACCTTTATTGAAGTCAGGTTTTTGTAAAATTCAGAGTCCAATGAGGGCAGCTCGTCAATAGAGCTGTAAAAAGTGCTGTGATGGTGACCCAAGACTTGGCTCAGGAAAAAGGAGGCAAAGGGGACATCGACAACAATTCCCTTCATTCACCAAAAAAAAGCCATTAGTAAAATTGCATACAATTAAAAGAGATCCTTTCCAAATCAATTATGCATTACCTCATACACCGCCTTCCCAAGCATCTTTCCGACAAACTCAAATAGCTGCAGATGGTTTTCATGAATATATGATGTGGGTGATGGATACAGTCTTTCGTTTCCACTTGTTGTCTACAGGAAGAAAAAACAGAATATAGATGTGGTTAACTATTAGATGCGTGAAATCAGAATGAAACATATTTTAGTTCATTGACCTTGAAGAGGTTGAGAGCAGGGTTGAACACTTTCTTTATAATCTCTTCTAAAAACTCTTTAAATACACCGTCCTGATCGATTCCAGCTTCATCCACTCCCAAGTCATTCACAAACTTCACCCGAATGACACCTTTCATAGAATTGACAGGCAATCTTCGCAGTTGATCATATCCATCCTAAAATAAGAATTAAAAAAAAAAGATTACGGCAAGTGCACTTAATTTCTCTAGAGTAATAGCATGGAAAAAAGTGTTGTCCCCAAGAGTGACCTAACATGGTAATTATGGTAATTGCATTGTTATTCCTCATGTAAACTGGACATACATTATTTCATTGTGATATAATGTGCCTCTCTCTGCTGCCCCCTTGTGAACATATTTCTTAGATATAATTTTTTTGCACCAAGAGTCTAAGAGCAGGATTGTGATTCTGAACGCAACATGATTTTTAAGTATTTTCGTAATAATGATAATATGGAAACAGGGCTCTGAAATGCATTATTCCTCATTATTATCCCAATTGTTTCCATGCTAGCGCCGTCATATTATCATGTTATAACTGTGCTGCATGGTAGAACGTGACCAGTGGATGTCATATTTCATACCTCTAACATCCTTGAGCGACGAATGGTTATATGAGTGACATGTGGTGATGCAGAACTCGTCTCCACCAATCCTAAAGTCTCTTTTTCTTTAGTAACAATATTTCTGAACAGCAGCACTCTCTGCAATAAAACAAACAAACATCCAGACTAGTTGACGTAAAATGGACACTTATCTGATGGAGGAAAAAGGTGTCTTACATTTTTATGAGGAATAACATGTGGTATGTACTGCAGTAAAAGTTGGGCTCTCCTCTTTCCTTTCTCCAGTTCTTGAAATAACAAGCTTGGCTTCAGATCCCTATTTCAAGAAGAAAAGATGGGTTTTGAGTTGGTCTTGAAAGGTCGGTACTTGTGTCTACTTTTACAATTGTATTACTTGCGCAGCCAGTGCTCATCAGGTGTGAATTTTCTTCTGCAATCGCGTTCATAAAGCACCATTAACCAACCATGCACACTGTGAAACAACTCCAGTTTTTCTCCTTTTGCATTTTCTACAAAGACCAAAAAAGCAACACGTTTGATGTAAAGAAATAGAGCTTTAGTACAAAAACACGGATATTATTTACCTAAAATACCATCCCAGATCATCTTAAAGACAAAGGTGTTCAGAAATGAGGAGATGGTCAGGAGTTCTTCTATTTTAAAAGATGTTTGTTCTTCATAGACCTCAATGTCATCCAAAATACTGCAGCAGATAAAAATGCATTATGAAATTGAAATAAAAGATAATAAAATCGAAAATAGTGAGATTTACGTTATAAGGTGGCGTGAGCAGTCACAGAAAAGCATCAGCATGGCGAGGAGCTGCTTGGACTCATCTGTGTCATTGTTCAGACACTCCATAAAAAGTTTGAGGCCGCCCTGCGGACCCAGCTCACAGATAAAAGCCCATAGTTTGGGCAGAAGGTCATCCAGATGTGTTAGACCTGAAAAAGGAAAACAAACATAAGCAAATGTTGCATTTACTAGAGTTGTTGTTGTTGTTCTCGCCAATTAACAAACCAGTAAGTATCTGAAGCCGTATCTGTGTCAGTGTAGACAGGGCAGTCTGGTAGAGCACACAAATACTGCACACTTTCTGAACTTCAGCGGAGTCAACTCGTTTTCCTCCAACTGGCTTCAGGATGTTCCGTACAGACGCAGACTTCTGAAAAGCTCGCTTGAAGAGGTCTAAGTGTAAAAATGAAAACACAAATGAGCTTCACCAACATCCAAATCAGTGCCACGTGCTACCTGTCTGAGCTGTGGTGTTACTGGTACAGTTTTCTGCTCTGATCTCTCATGTGTGTGTCTGTTTTTAATTTGAATAAATATAACTCACTTTTAACTGGCAGATTGTTTTGTGATGTGCTTGGTTGGGGTGGTGAAAGTGGTGGAGTGGGTTCTTGGCTTTCCAGTTTTTTGGAGAGGACGTCACTGAAAAGTGACCGAATTATTGAAACACCCCATAAGTTTTGAAGTTGTTTGGTCACCAATGGCATTGACTCATTCAAACTAGAAACAGAAATAAAAGGGGACATGAAAGGTTACATTCAACTTTTACAATTGCTCCAAAATATATTATCATACCCATAGTCTACACTTTGAGAGAACCAGCCCAGAACAGGATGCCAGTGAGTGAGATTTGACTTCTTTTGAGAGACATATCTCTGACAATAGGAAAGCATGTCAGTCAGATCCTTCACAAAATGATTGGCTTCTTCTTCTAAGACTTTCCCATTAAGGTATCCCAAGTGAATGAGGTTTCCTTGAAATGTAAACACAGTCAGTATCGCAATACATTATAGAAAACATAAATAAGGTTATGAAATACAATACCTAGTAAACAGAGGGTATGACTTCCCTCTAAACAAACACATATATCTGAGCACTGTTCTTCGCGGCTGAGAAACAGAATAAACTTCCGTAGTAGCTCATGTGTCTGGATAGTTGCCATACACTGTAGAAATATAAGGTGTTTATACCCTAAATAATCTATGTTGTTTTATGAATTGGGTCATAGATGTGATTTGAGTGCATACCTCTGGGGTTAGGACATTGAGGTGATGTACAATGGCTGGAACTGACATAATGTGCAACAGGAATGATCTCAGAAGGTTCTCAGAAAAGTGCGCAGCAATAACTGGTCTAAAAAATACAATACAAAAGTACATAAATAGGTGAAACATTGAATCATCTTCCACATCAAAAACATTGAATATAAAACTGGCAGACCTTAATGCCAGAGTGAAGATTGCAGTTAGAGTTCCTTTAGAGAGAGATGGTCTGGAACGAGCTAATCCATTGGTCAGTAAGATCTGAAGGACAAGAAATTAGTTTTGAAATTGCACTTGATAAGTCTATAGAATACTAATTAAAAAAGACATAACAAAACATCTTACCTGTAATACTGAATAGAACCCCTTTTGATTGAGATGGCCCATAATATTTTCACAGATTCGGGTTAAAGCAGGTCTTAGAGCTTCTCCTAAAAATATAGAAATTACATGTTTAATGTTGGCCCCATAATACAAAGGGTTTTGAGGAAATAAGTTGGCCTTTACCTTTTCCTCTGACTATTCGCCAAGTAGACGTGTCAGTGAAAGTTACAAGCATGGTGAGATACAAGGTGATGATTTTATGGTCTTGAAGTATGTCGGGCTGGAAGTCATGAAGCAATATTATTTCGATATACATTGCAATATTGGTACAATGTGCTGCTTCTTTATGTGCACCTTTAATTTTTTTAGCAGCTCACAGCAAATCCATAATACATCCTTTATCTGCTTTAGCCAGGCAATTGTGAGATCCTTTGAAAGTGCCAGAGACACATACCAAACCTACAGACAGAAAAGGTAAATATTCAGTAAGCCATTAAAAGACATAAAACACTTTAAAAAATGAACATGAAATTAGTAAATGTACTTACTTTAGGCTCATTTTCAGCCTCCATACTGGCAAGAATTGCACGGCAAAGTTTCTCAAATCTCTGTATAAAGAGGTTATTGGTGTATGAGTATGTCTAGGGCTTAATTTAATATAAAAGATCCACATTAGATTTGACTTACCCGTTTGTCTTCTTGGCGATAAATAAATAACAATTTTCGGGCAATTTTGAAAATAGAGAGTGCATTTCTTTTTGATGTGGCTGTTTCGGCGCTTTCAAAGTATTCATCAACCTCTTTTCTGATAAGCAAAGAGCAATGGCGTGTTAATAAGGACATGTGCAACACTGTTAGTTGTACAAAACTTCTATGGCAAAAATGATAGCACCTTATTTCTTTCTGAAGCCTATAGCGACAGAGAAATCCTCTGACAATTGCTTGAATAGAGGTTGCAGCTTTCTCCTTCTCCTTGTGACCTTTTCTCTCCTCCCTGGCTTGTCTGGCTTTATCCAGAAAGTCAGTTTTGGAGCTTTGAGGTACACTGAACATTGTGGCCCCTGAAGAATACAATAAATGTTTGTACTAATGTACTAATAATTTGGAATTAGTAGTGCAAAAATAATAACTGCTACACCATACGACATTAATTATGTCGTAACCATTTCAAGTGAACTGGAAAGCAATACAGATGCAATGCAAGCCAATACACACTGTATATGCTTTAATCGTGTCAGTGAAACCAAGTGATGTGCACTCCAGAGTCAAAGTAGCCTTTACATGATATTTAATTATGTAGGCAACAAACATTGTAGTGTACTTACAAACAATGTTTCCCAAATTATATGTTTCTTGAGCCAAGGGGCTCACCCTTCACTATAGCTCGTTATTCATTAGGTTGTCTCCAGATGAAGACCGAGTTGTCATTTTAGAAGCGAAGGTCGCAGGATGCAGAAAAAAAAAAAAATTGACCAAGAGTTAGCACACGGTGGTCCACTTCAGCGCAGCTTGGCTTGTCAAAACACTAGGTTGAACATTTTTACATCCATTAGTTTATCTTCATTGTTTCTCTGTTTAGTATACATCCTTTGTCATTGGTCGTTTATAAACTCAGGCAACATACCGCAGTAAAATGTAAACAATGCCAAAACGCTTCGTCCACACTGCTACAGCCTAATCTCTTGTGTGTGCGTTAAATGTCTCCGGGTAGATGTTGTTGTTATTCAGTTTCCAACATTACACCTCGCGTATATGTTTTTAATTGTGATATTAATTTCTCTGTTTTCGCATGAGCTAATGTGTATATTTTATTGTTTTTGACAGGGAATTGATAACACACGGTTTCGGAAGGACTGAGGGGGAAGGTTTTGACGGGTGCACATCTCAAGAGGAAACATAACAAGACCACAGTGTTCGTTTTAGTTTAAACAGCATCTTGATCGTCAAGATTAGTTTTGGTGAACTGATATAAGTTGTTGGGGCATTGTTTTCACACAATCCAAAATTCTAATTCACATATGTTGGACAAACATTGAGGAGTAGTACCACTTTAAAGGTTCTGACTTGACGTCATTTTCATAACTGCGCAGCTTGAGCTCGGAAGGAAGTGGGTGTTAGCCGAGTTAGCTGATTTGTGTTAGCGAGCTACAACTTCGAGGTCTGCTGCGGCTTCTATGGTGAATATTCTTTGTATTACTCAACAAAAATACATCTGAACATCGTTTGTTGAGGATACATGTACAGTGTTAATCTGTGATCTCACAATCGCCAACTATTTTTTTTTTTATAAACAAAGTGTTAAGCTAACTCAGTTGAACTTTTTTTGGGTTAATAATAGACTTCTTACTGTTGACGTTTTGCTAAGTCCAGTCACTTCAGAGAGCTGACACCAATGTTCAATGGTGTTAAATGCGCTACCACATCAAACAAGTTACTATAACGTTGGTTTGTTTATTCAGTCTCAGAGCTTGCTTGTTCTTTTATATTTATAGGAAGAGATGTCAGGCGAGAGTGTGGTGAGTGCGGCAGTGCCAGCAGCAACAACTCGGACCACGTCCTTTAAAGGGTCAAGCCCCAGCTCCAAATATGTGAAGCTCAATGTGGGTGGTGCACTCTACTACACGACCATGCAGACACTAACTAAACAGGACACTATGCTCAAGGCCATGTTCAGTGGCAGGATGGAGGTGCTTACTGACAGCGAAGGTAGGTTTGAATTAAACGGTATGTTGGATAATAAAACAAGTTATTTATACTGTCAAGATGTTTACAGGTTGGATTTTAATTGATCGTTGTGGCAAACATTTTGGCACCATCCTGAACTATCTAAGAGATGGGGCCGTGCCACTTCCAGACAGTCGTCGAGAGACAGAGGAGCTTCTTGCTGAGGCCAAGTATTACCTAGTGCAGGGCCTGGCTGACGAATGTACAGCTGCATTACAGGTTTGTGACTGTCAATCATGTTTTTGCTAATTAGTTAAACCATTTTAATGTGCAATGCTTTCCACCTAGAACAAAGAAACATATGAACCTCTTTGTAAAGTGCCTCTGATGACATCGTCTAAAGAAGAACAGAGACTTATTGCTACATCTAATAAGGTATGGTACTCGTAGTAAAAAATGTTTTTTTTTAATGTTATGTATAGGGATGTCAGAAGTGTACATTTTTTAAGGAAAAATATTGCGATTTTACAATTATTCACGCTATCAAAATTAACCTGAACACATTTTCTCCAGTTTGGCTTTACCCAAATCTAAAAGCTTCTCAACTGAAGCTTACAGCCTATATAGTCCGGTGTAACGCCCCCTTTGAAAGCTAAGAACTATGAAACTCCTCATGATTTGTCCTCGCGTTGCTTTTTAGTGTTTTTATTTATTTATTTATTTTTTTGTTTCTTTATCGGTGAGTGCTACAGCTCTGGAGACGTGAAAGCGATTCATCGTAGGCCCTAAAATTCTTACGATTAACCTACCTTGAGCTTTTATAACCGTGGTAAATGTAAAGCCGGTAAATCTTGACATCCCTAGTTATGTATAATCTGTGTTTAAAAGTCACAACAGAATATTGTTATTTAACCATGTGTCTTTACAGCCTACTGTTAAACTGCTGTATAACAGAAGCAACAACAAATATTCTTATACCAGGTGAGTTACTTTAATGGAAGAATTCAAGTTTTGTGCTCATAGAACAAAAAATATCTATTTTAATTTCCCAGCAACTCGGATGACAACATGTTAAAAAATATCGAGCTGTTTGACAAGTTGTCTTTGAGGTTCAATGGCCGCGTTCTGTTCATCAAAGATGTGATTGGGGATGAGATCTGCTGTTGGTCCTTTTATGGACAGGGCCGTAAGATTGCTGAAGTTTGTTGCACGTCTATTGTATATGCCACAGAAAAGAAGCAAACAAAGGTAAATTAGATATTTCCACAAGCGTGTCTCTTGTTAGACTGATCTGTTTTAGATTTTGTTCAAACATGCTCTCTGTTTCAGGTGGAATTCCCTGAAGCCCGAATTTATGAAGAGACCCTCAACATTCTTTTGTATGAGTCCCATGATGGGCGAGGTCCAGACAACGCCCTATTGGAAGCAACAGGAGGTGCTGCTGGACGATCCCATCATTTGGATGAAGATGAGGAGCGTATTGAACGAGTTCGGCGAATTCATATTAAACGACCCGATGACCGTACACACCACCATCAGTGATCTGCTCTAACCGGTCACCCTGTGTCTTTTAAACTGGACTTTCTTTGCACCATGCCTGTGCCTTACCATACCTTCTCTTCCACTTTCACCAGCTTTCTCTTTGAGATTTCTACAACAGGAGTTTATGAAGACTATATAAGTGATACGGTTTATGCTGTAAGTGCTTTGGTTTGACGGTTGTGTGTATTCTCTTTTTCCATCATCACCTTTGTTTTCAATTAACCTACAAGGGGACTAGAATTTCACCTCATTGTTTGAACATTGGTGTGGTTTGAGTTAAATGAACTACTTTATAAATATAGAATTGTATTATGTTAGCTGACTAAAGTGTTTTTGGTATACACGGAAGTGCTTTTGGCTGGTTTGGGTATTGGAACAAATTGGGTGATCTACCTAGTCCAACCACTTGGTGGCACTGTGTATTTAGTTTTTCCATTGGCTCCTTGAAGTCTGTGTATGTAAAGTATGACCAACTTAACCTGCAAGTAAGAGACTTGAGATTTCAGATATGAAAACATTTTATACCTTTTTGTCTACGTTTTATTGTTTTTAAACATTTCCTGTCAACTAACAATTACCAGTGTTGGAAACTTGAGTTGTGAGTGAGTGAATGAGTGAATGGCGATCATATAAGTGAAAGAATGCAACGTGAAATGTATCTGTCAGGAACGGTTTCCTGACTCTTAGCATTGTACAACTGAGAACTCCCCGACATCACATTTATCAAAATACACTGTTTGCACACTATCATTTCATTTGTAAGAGTAACACAGTTCTTGTAATGTGTTGTACTTTAAACTTGTGTTTTATAAATATACTTTATCACAAATAAATGTGTACACTGTGAGTTGAGTTTTTTCATTTTATTTGTAGATTACTCTTTCTTTGAACATACAAAATTATGAAATATATGGCGAGTAAATATTGTAATGAAATGTGAAACCAAGCGCCTGAATACAGTTTGACACAGTGACACAATATAACGTACATTTAATACTGCAAGAAACTGCATTGTCTAATTGTAACCAAAAGATATTAAAATGTAACATGTTTATAAAAGTTCACTGTGTTAAGTGCAAGTATGTGAACCTCTTCTAAAGGGGTGTCTTAAAATACTGTATGCAGGGCTGTCTTTGAGTGTCTCTCCAATTTCCTCACGTTACCGCGTCCTGGTCCGTGTGGTAACCTGCAGAAAAAAATACACTATGCATCTGCCACTCTTTAAACACGGCCTGGACAAACACAATACTCACCACCGTGAGGTGTCCATTCTTGCCTTTGTAAATCATTGGCTCCTGCCCAATACTGAAGTCCACACCGCTCTCTTTTCCTGCTTGGACCTCAATTTTGATACTGAAAAAAAAATATATATATTTTTTTTAATTCACAGAATAATTTGAACATTTACATTCTACCTACATACCTCCCCTGAACCACTTTGATGGCATTTTGTTTATTAGCAATAACACTGAGCTTGGTCAAAAATTCAAACAAGTGTTCACAGTGCATCACCAAATCACCCTAGAAAATAAAATCGTAGATTACCTTCCACTCATGAGTGCAAAGGTTATTTAATGGCGACAGGGACGTAAACTGATTACCTTCTGTTTGGGATCTTCACAAGTGATATGAAACACCACAATGCCATCTGTCAAACTGCTCACAGAAATGCCTGAGAGCAAATCAAAACAAAATATGAAGTTTTAACATCTTCTTTGACATACTTTACAACTGCATGACTGTGGCACATGACTCACCTTTTAAAGATGTGTAGAGCACTCTCTGTTTGATCTTGGCTTCCTCCACTACATATGCAGCGGTCTGCGTGAGAATCAGCTGCCTTGGCCGAGGCTTGAATCCATTTCTATCATATTTAGTCACTGGTAAACTATACTGAAAGAGACTGTGGCTATTAGCGCACTATTTATTTATTTATTTGAATTTTCATCATGTCTATTAAATATTACCTTAATATGTTCATTTCGAATCATTTGTATGACTCTGGGATTTATATCTTGTTCATCTAGGAAAACATTACGTTGTCATGTAACTTCTTAACACTGTTTGCATTGTCAAAACTGATTCTTACTGATTCTGGTGTCGACAAAGGGTTGGGCAACACTCTGAGGATAACTCTCCTTTTTGCCCTTAAAGAGTGTACTCGCCACAAGCTTTAGTTGGAGCTAAAAACAAATATTTGTGAAAATGTTTTACCATTCAAACAATACAATATTATGTTTTCTATGGTGATGGTCATCATAATTTGTCTCTTTGAACCCACACCCATTGGGCGAATAGAATAGAATAGCAGTACCTGAGCTTTCCTCTGTGGTGTGATGCCCCGAACATACTTCCTCACCATGAGCCGGTAGTGCAGTTTCTTCAGCATTTCTGATGGCTGACACAGTGTACAAAAAGCGCAAATTAAAAGTCACACATTTTTATTATGAAGGCTATGTATATTGTTTGGGTTATTTAATGTGATTCGCAAATGTTACCTCTGAACACACAGGTGGTGGGGAATACCATGTTGTCTTGTCCAAAACTGTTTTTGGCAGATTTTGTTTGAGTCTGTTTAAAAAATGCTGCCTTACAAAACCCAGGTACTCTGAGTTGTCTGTGGTTTTTGCCTGGCCTCTGGTCATGTATCCTTTGATAAATCTGTGTAATAATAATATAATAATGTAATAATAATAAGCACTGTCATCATCAACTTTTAGAACCATAACCTCTAAAGTTAGTTATCAATGTTAATCTTACTGCTTGATGACTTTGACAGCCCAAGCTCTTTTTTCTCTCTCTTTTCGAGCTTGTACTCCTCTCCAACAAGTTTCAATCTTTATGGCTGAACAAATATTTTAGTGTAAGATAACTAAGCAAAATATTATGTACCACACTACATATTTTTAATTACCAGCCTCTTTCTGCTTTCTAAACTCTCCCTTTGCTTTGTAACCTTTATATTTGGCTTGGAGTTTCGAAGCTGTAAAATGTAAAGATATTGTTAGACCAGAAAAAAGGAAAGTCACTGCCATATTGTACTCACCCAGTTCATGTTTACACTTTTCAAATGCATCTTCTGTTGCATACAGTGTCCTTGGATGACGAATAAAGATTTTGGTTCTGAAAAGGTCAAAAGAAGCCTATTTCATTACTATTTCATTTTACCAACTATAGAAATTAAAAACTCCCATACCTTCCCATTTTGTATTCATTTGGCAAATAGCCCAGATGCTGAACAAGCACCTCCACTCCATCGGCGGGCTTTCCTCTCCAGTGAGGCCAAGTCCCTGGACACAGAGGTTTGTACCTGACAGAAAACAATATTATAGTGAAACATTGCGTAAATAATATATATGTAAGCTCTCACCTTCGTAGGAACACATCATATTTGCGTCTGTAAGCAAAGCCAGCGCGTCTGACTCTGAGGTGCTCCATGAGGCCCAAGTATTTCACCTGGTGCCGGATTAGAGCTTCATCAAACTGCCCTGCATCATGGTAATATCATTTAGACTGTGCAATTGTTAGTAATGTACAGTATGTGAGAGAGTACCTTTCTGCTTAGACTCGTTTGATTTGAGGCAGCGTATGTACCAGGCCTCTTTAGCCATGAGGATCTCCGTCAGCTTCAGCAGACTGTTCTTGAACTGAGTCCCCACCTACAGACACCCACAGGTCAAACTCCTTAACAACCCGTCACTTCCATATGTCCCAAAGAAAGCAATGGACTGCCGCTGACAGCCAGGCACTCAACTGTTTCAGGCCTTTTCCTGTTGTCTGGGTCTGAAGTCGAGAAGCACTCCTGGATTATAACATTTTTAGACTTGCACATGAGCTAAAAGGTAAAAACTATGATCAGACAATAGGACAAAGGTTAAAAATCCTTTAAATAAAGCAAACTCAACTGGAGCTCACATCTTTAATGTTCCGGTAAAGAAGATCATTGTTTTTGTCCAAGAAGCCTGGAATAAGTGAAGAGGGTTAATACAGGGAGCCAAATACACATCACAACGAGACACGATTTTGGAGGTTGGAGTCAGATAATGACTCGACTGGTGGGTTGGGACTCAAAAATGGGTCACAGACAGGATCGTTTCCAGGCCTTTGCTAAAAAATTACGTCTGATTGGTTTTGATTGCCTTACGACCAATTCTTGAATGAACTGAATTCGGTCTTGGGAAGAAAAATTAAGTACACTGTTTGGAATTTCTCACATTTCTGCCTAAATTGGTCACTAAATGTGGTCTGATCTTTATTAAAATCACAGGAATGATTAAACACTGTTTGCTTAAACTAACAACACCCAAACATTTACATTTTATCATATTTTTATTGGCCATAACATGTAAACATTCACAGGAGAGCGTGAAATAAGTGAGTACATCGCCTGAATCTCATTGAACTGCAGCAGTTTTGTAAAGAGGAATGGTCCAAGATTCATCATGATCGTTGTGAGCGTCTAATCTGCAACTACAGAAAAGCAGTTACTGCTGCAAAAGACGAGTCAGTCAGACATTCCCAACAGCGTGGAATAAGTTTAGTTTAGTTTAGTTAATTTATTTATTTGAACAAGGACAGTGTACAATATACATTAACCTCAGAAAGGATTGTACCAGGTCATAGCACTTGCACTAGCACTAATTTCCACCTGCAGTCCCTGGGCAGACTGATGTCAACAAACAAAGTCTTAGAAAAATGCACAAGTTAAAAATACATTCCCCCCAAACAGCATTAAAATGAGTGAACCCTTGTATTAAATAGCTGGCCGATCCTTCTTTTGCAGCAATAACTGCTTTCCTGTCGTTGCAGATTAGACGCTCACAACGATCATGATGAATCTTGGACCATTCCTCTTTACAAAACTGCTGCAGTTCAATGAGATTCAGGCGATGTACTCACTTATTTCACGCTCTCCTGTGAATGTTTACATGTTATGGCCATTAAAAATATGATAAAATGTAAATGTGTGGGTGGTATTAGTTTAAGCAGACACTGTTTATTGATTTTGATGATTTTGATGATCAGACCACATTTTATGACCAATTTAGGCAGAAACGTGAGACATTCCAAACAGTGTACTTAATTTTTCTTCCCACTCTAAATGAATTTGGGCAGGGGCTTGACACAATCAAAGGTTTACGGTGGGTCTTGAAGTCACACCGGTTGTGGAGCACCAATTAAAATAGGCAAAAGATAACAGTAGACTGCATTGGCACATACAGTAGAAGGCTAAGATTTGGATGCCAATTTATGTTAACCTTTTATCATGTAAAAAAAAGTATTAACTATTGCTGTCTTTACCTACAACACAGTAGGTAACTTCTCCGGCATAATGCAAAAGACGGAAATCTCCTCTCTCCAGGGTCTTGCGGGTCGTTTTGTCTGCCAGTTTATGTCTGCCAAGTTATGAAATATTACAGTGACTATTGCACTTTTTCTCCATCAGTGCAGTTAGCTGCTCAACATACGTAACAAAATGAGGGTGATTTGCCATTTGGTCCTCCAGTCGCTCAAGAAAGGTCAGATCTGTGGCATCTCCGGGCCTGAGACACTCCTCGTCCTGAACGAAAGTATCCTCAAAATGTTAGATAATTATAAACAATTAATTCCTAACCTTGTATGTGTTTACGAACCAATATGGCAATGATTCCTCTGTGTTTCTCCTCAACCAGGTCACATATGATCTTATTGTTGAAAAACTGCACTGGCTCCCACTAAAGACAATAAGTGTAGTAATTATATCATAAATAATAATAGTTTTTGGGGGATTACCTCAATGCCCTCTGCCTCGTACTCCTCTTGTTCAGCCTTGAGCGTCAACTGGATAAAGAGTTGCTGGAGTTTTTCATTGCAATAATTTATGCAGAACTGCTCAAAGCTTAAGACAAAAAGAGAAGACAAACGCTTCCGCTATCACGCCAAGAAGTGTAATTGTAAGAGAATGGTAAGGTCAGGGGTCTCCAACCTTTTTTTGTTTTGTTTAACCTTGTAAGCTACTTAACAAAAATGGGTGAGAGCAACAAATGTTCTGAAGACATGTTGAACCATGTGACTTAGATGACCTCATCCTCTACCACCATCAGGTTCAGACTCTGAGGGGAAGACATCTCCTAGGCTCATTTATCGTGCTCGTGGATAAAGTTAACATTCAATCAGTGCTTTCTGCTGAGGGTCTGAGCGCCAAATAAGATTCATGTTCAGTAAAACTAATGTTGTTTTCCAGGATGAATCACAGAAAATGACTTGAGTTTGCCATTCCTACTTAACTGCATTGTCCTAAATGTTTACAGATTTAAATATGTTCAATATGCTCAGAACAAATAGAAAAACGTGACTCATGAGCTACAGTATTTGGAAAGGGCTGGAGACCAACTCATAAGTAACTTCCAGGTCAAGCTTTAGAGGCTGGAGATCTCTGAGTTGGGTAGTACCTGTTTACATAGAAAACCTCAAATCCATATATGTCCAGAAGACCGATTACAGTTTTTCGAGAGGGATCCTGGATGTAAAACAAGAGGGGAGTGGGGATGTGTGTGTCGAGGGTGAATATAAACTATAATTTATGATGTTAAAAATGATTATCCACTACTCACTGTATTCTCCATGGACTCATTGATCCTTTTGACCAGCCAGGTAAAAGTTTGTCCATAAATAGCTTTGGCCAAGGCATCTCTGGCATAGATGGCATGATCGATCGTGAACGGGGTCAGAATCTTTATAAACACAAATATAACCGCAGAAATCAACATGCTACATATTTATCTTTAATGATTGACACATTTTTTTCTATTAAAAAGGAGAAACTTCCACCTGATCATTTTTGGCTTCTATCTTTCTAAATGTGAATCCTTCATGGAGTTTTTGAGCATCAACTCCCAGAAGCTGTAACGAGTAAAAGGTTAGTTTTTTTTAACATGAATTCACAATATATAATTAGAATAATCTATTTGCTGTGACTTGTATTGGCTTACGTTTGACACCCATCGCAGTTCTTCACTGCTGCTGCTTAGGGTGGCAAGACCTTTGCTGTCGGGAATGAACTTCAAATTCCCAAGATGCAGAACACTCGCAACAATAGAAAACAAATGCTAAAAGAAATAGATATGTTAATTAATGAGAAAACATGTCATCCTCTTAACCGCCTTATCCGCCTTAACCAAGCACATTTTCTCCAGTTCGGCTTTACCCAAATCTAAAAGCTACTTACAGCCTATAGGCTAGTGTAACGCCTCATTTGAAATATAAGACCTAGAAAAACCGATCCAAAGTTTTTGTTGCGTTGTCGCTGCGTTTATGTCACATTTTTGTTTTTGTCTCTTTTTTGTTGTGTTTTCATAGGTCTTTTTGTCGTGTTTTAATCGGTTTTTCTATTGCTTTTTTAGACACTTTTTTGTCGTGTTTTCGTCGTGTTTTTGTCATTTTTTGTGACTTTTTTGTTGCGTGTTTGTTGCTTTTCCGGCACAATTTAGTCAATCTTTTGTTGCTTTTTTTGTGACTTTTTAATCACGTTTTAGTTATGTTTTGGTCGCCTGGGTAATTGTTCCTTTTCCGGAACGTTTATGTCGCTCTTTTGTCACAAGCTGTTAGATTTGGGTAATGCCGAACTGGAGAACATGTGCTCGGTTCAGGTGGGGGTTCAGTGGTATGTAAGGAGAGACACTGCAGGTGAAGAAGAAAACATTAAAACTATCCGACTGAAACATTCGCTGTAGATTACTGACCTAGGGTGACCAGATGTCCCAGTTTACCCGGGACAGTCACATTTTTGAGTCTTTTGTCCGACATCCCAATAGATTTCTCCAAAACCACTGATTTGTCCCAGTTTTACCCAGTGTCTGTCCCACTTGTCCTGATTTTTGGTCAATGTAGTCCTCAAAATAACACAGTTCACTTGAAAATGAATGTTTTTGGCCTATGTGAATTGAAAACCTAAATTATAGCAGCTCAATGGGGATTGATATCATGAGATATTAACAGTTTTACCATTCAGCATGGGAAAAGACAGTCAAGATTCGGCATATTGACGAATTTTGTCCCAGTTTTTAAGTTGAAAAATCTGGTCACTCTATACTGACCTCAAAACTTTATTGTGAGTTTTCTTTTATTTAATATTTTCATGTAGACATTTGGCATTTTATATATGAAAAATATATATATTTTACATATGACTTTCATGGTGAGAGTCAGCCTTAAATGTATAGATATATTTTGTTGGCATATACGTACATATTAGAGATAACATTTCATACAGGGGGGATTACTATGATGTGGGGATTTGAAAACCCAATAATTCAGACAAGGAATTAAACAAATCCTTGTTTGAAATGTTCATAAATGTTCGTAAAGTTTAATCAGTGAACTAAATGAAAGAGAATATTGCGAACTATTTGTTTCCAGGTGAAATCTTGCATGTTTGAAGACCAATCTAACCGAAAACCTGATAAAGTGAACACAAAAATAAAGTTTTGCCTGCAGTGTCTCCCCTAACGAAAATTATTTTTAACCTGACTTACATTTGTGTAACTCTCATCGATGTTGATCACCTGTAGTGCATTTTTAACTGTCTTCCAGTCATTTTTGTCATTGATTGATGGAACAATGGCACATTCTCCCTGTTGGGATATCAAACTGAATGAGCCAAGTGCAGATATCCAGTAAGTTTTTGCAGTACGAGAAAAGAAAGAGCCTCTCCATACTTGTGTCAGGTAGTTATAGAACTGGCAGTCCCTCTCCAGTCCCAGCTGCTGCAGCAGATCATTCCCCGCTCCCCCCACGAGCTGGTAGAAAATGTGGAAATTCCTCTCTCCGTGATTCTGGTGCACGACCCGAGATTTCTCCAGAAGGTAATTCAGGATATGGCCTCCGACAGCATCCCCCTATGGGCAGCATCAACCTAAACACAACAACTCTACAACTTGCAGGAAAAAAAAACCTACGATCCTCTAATTACATTCAAGATCTAACTTTACCAAGGGCACACTCTCTGCTTACAGACCTGGCTGTCAAACTGAATGTCCATGTATTTCCCAAAGCGACTTGAATTGTCATTTTTTAGGGTTTTGGCATTACCAAAGGCCTACAGAAAACATAATAAATGACTATAATTGCAGGTTAGAAATCATTTTAGATGGTAATGCGGTAACATTCGTCTGACCTCCAAAACCGGGTTGGACATGAGCATCTTGTCCCTGACTGTGTTGAGCAGCGCGGTGCTGGGGCAGCTAACAGCGTAGTACTGCAGGATCTTCTTAGAGGCCTCTGTTTTTCCCGCTCCACTCTCCCCAGAGATCAGAATAAAGTGGTTGTTATACTCGGTTAGCATTGTGTGATAGGCATTGTCAGCCAAGGCATAGCTGCAGGAGAGAGGTTTACCTTAAAAACTCAAACTTTAGTCAAATACATGACCATAATAATTGACCAAACCATAATTGACTGGCAACAACTTTTAAAAAAAACACACCAAATATTATATATACTTTTCAAGAAAATGTTGCCAAAAAACAACAACAAAGCAGATAATACTGAAATCAAGTAAAAAGATTTTCAAAGTTGTCATATAGGGACATAGACTCACATGTGCGGTGGAAGTTCAAAAAAGTTAACTCCCATGTAGATATCCATTTGTTTCCTGTTGTAAATGTCCAGCTCTTTGTAAGGATTGAGAGAAACCACCAATGTACCGACATAGGTCTGAAAACAAACATGTGGTTTAGAAGTAAGTTGCAATTTGCATGTATATTTATTTTGCTAACTCACATAGATGAGGTCATTGCTAAAGCGCTTTTTAAGGTTATTAATGAAGGCCTCCTCTGTGGTTTCATCCAGAAGAACAAAGTCCTGGATCCCCACTCGGTCCCGGGCCGTGAGAGCGCCCTCCATGTCCAGCTGAGTCTGTGTGTAGAAAACTAATTTTCAAACACTTTTTTTCATGTAAATGGTACAGTAGTCTGACTGTATCATGGAGACAGGGATTTTGTATTGAGCAAATCTGTCCAGTGTCAAAATTCCTCCTGTGTGGAAGGTGTGCACCATGATGCAAAGTGGTTCCGATGTATACTTTATGTATAATAATCATAATGGCTTACATAGTCCGGTTCACTATGTTTAGATTTCCACTGTTGTGGGATTTTCGCAGAGAGTATGAAACCTATATATTTTTGGAAACCATATGGTATTTGCCGTTGTCATTTGGTAAAATTGTGCAATTATACCATTTTCCCATTAGAGTAAATGGGGAGTTCTGGTCATCGCTACGGTAACTCTATGAACCATATGACAAAGGTTTTGTTAACTTTTTTTATGGAACGACCCATATAAATGTTCGTTCAATTAATTGCCGCTATTATTGCACCCTTTTTTTTTTTACATTTCAGAGCAAATGGAAACATTGTTTTTCTGATTGTTTATTTAATAAAGTTTTCATAAATGTATAGTTTTGATACTCTCCACAAAAATCCGGCGACATTACATAGTGAACATGACTAACACTTGTATTGCTCTTTTCAAGCCTGTGTTACCAAGTTTGTCAACAACCAGACTGCAGTCATTATTCATTCAACCTCCACCAAACACTCACTCACACACTACAGTCAAACTGGCCCATGGTAAATGCTTTTAGTGGTAGAGGAAAACAGAGTACCCAGAGGAAACCTGCGCAGACACGGGGAAAACATGCAAACTCCACACAGAAAGGTCCCTTCCAGTCACCGCGCCTCCCTCTATTTTTAATCAGCACTTAAAACTAATTTGCAAAACAACAGAACTCTACAATCAAGACAGAACACTCTGTTATTTCAGTGACCGTGTTTGTTTTGTCTTTCACAACTGACCGCACAAATGATCAAATAACAGTCTCGGTGGGTGGACTGCTGTGAATGCCGGCCTCCAAAAGCACAAATATGGCACATGTTTGTTCCATTGACGAGCAGGGTTTTCGGGGTCCCTTGCGCCTTTGAGAGCGAGTGGGGCGATTGTGCAAAGAAACAGGCAGAGGCTAATCACCACACAGTGCGCACGGACCTTCTCCAGAGCTGACACAACACAACACAAACGGACTGAGAGGGCCCAACACAGTCCCACAATGACGAGGCATAGAGGAGAGAACTCCAGCAATCTGTTTTGCATTTTCAGCTCCAACATTCAGACCAAAGGTTTTCACAGCTTTTGTTGGTTTTGTGTGTTTTTTCTCATGTCTTTGGAAGCAGAGGCTCTTTGATTCGCAGCCCTCTCTGTAAAACATTAAAAAGATAATCCATTGAATCTAATTGACACAAAGCCCTCCTTCAACTCCCCCTTTGCTGCCCTGCTCTGTCCTCTGCCCATGGCCCTCGATTCTTCTGAGAAAGGCCAAGTGTTTTTGTCCAGTAAATACCAGGGAGCAGAGACAAAAACGACGTCTTTAAAATGCAGTCTACAATCCATTACACATATTCCCCCGGCATATCCATTGAGTAATTATTCATTAGAAAACATTTAACGTCACAGTGAATTTCACACTAGGCAGTCGAAACACAATGGAGGAGATTTGGCCTATTTTTGGGTGAGGAGTTGGGGGTGTGGGTTGGCTGTACAGAGGAAGGCTGAGGGGCAAAGGAGGGGTGAGAAGGGGTGCCGTATTTGTCTGATCTGAGAACCTCCGAAACTGGGCCGTCTTGAGACAACAGGGTGAGACTCCACAGTGCAGTAACGGTCCGTGCCCCGCTGCTCGCCCTCAGCCCAGACAATAGACGCTTGTTCGCCGCAGTCCTGTGTCGTAATTTGGACTTGATTACTCTGCTCACACGGGCCCCTCGACGACGATGGAGGAGGCTAGTCAGGGGAGAGTGTTTTCTTTCACCTGTCAGCCCCACAGCCCGAATACTTACACCCCTGTGGGTAACAATAGCCCTCACCCTGTGTTCTCCTCCACCCACACCCCTGCCTCCCGTTTTAAGCCAATGAGACAGGTGAACAATATCATTGAAGAGACTCTTTTGGGGATGTCAAAATCAATCTGAGGACGTGATGGTCGCTCGGGAGCTGCGGTGGGATGTTCGTGACACCGCCTTTTTTCATGGGAATCTTTTTTTTCTCAGAGCCGTAAAACAGACAATACGCACCGACAGCGTGACTTAGATATCTGCTCTACAGTATTACAATAAAGCAAAGGATGAGCCACTCACAAAAGAATGTGGAATGGTTGTTGTCTTCATAAAACTATGTTTGCAACTTTAGTACCCTTACTGTATGCTGTATTGATGTTTTTTATGTTTTCATGCTGTTATGCAAGGGAGTGCTCTCAAAATGAATGAGTTGTGATTAATTTTGCAATGACAATAAAAACCTATCCTATCCTATAGCATGGAAAACGAATAACCATAATGTGCTAAACTCAACTGTAATATATTATTGAGAATAAACATGACAATCTAATGTAGTAGTGGAAAGAATGAGTATGTAATTAATCCTCTAGGCCAATGACAGATCAGGTGAGCCTGGCAACTTCAGGAGTGCAGGCAATTGTGTTTTAATTAAGAGATGGTCCTGGTTTTGGTCTAGAGTGTCAATGTTGCCTGAGATGGGAGTGAGCTCATCTGTGAGAAGAGAGAATGCTCTTCTCTTTTGCTTCCCTGAGAAGAAGGGGAGGGGACAGTTATACATTAAGAGCATTGCTGTTCAGAGGTTAAGTAACATGAAAGTGGCAACATGGACATGAGTAGCTTTTCCCTTTGCATTAGTTACACCCTTTCAGCATTAATATTAGTATATTGTTTGATGAGAACATTCAGTGCTACAATAGATTTTTAAGATCGGCCCTCCTGCGGGAATTGCAAAAACATCCAAGTTCAAGATGTAACTAAAAGAAATACATTTAAATAGTCTTTGTGACAAAAAAAAAAATACACAAAAAACACACATACACATTTTTGCACTCACACTGAGTTTTCAAACCTGCATTTTGAGAACGGTACTGTTATGTTGTCAGGTGCAGACTCTCTTGGTAAGGATCCAAAATGCCAAAGGTCTCCTTCTCTCAAGAGAAGTTTGACATGTCTCCCCCAGTGTCTGTTTGCATCAAGGCAATGGGCGACTTTAAACAGGAGGTGGTTGTTGGCAAATCTTGAGCCAAACTATGTTCCAAAAGTGTCCTCTTCTGTTCCTTCAGTAACGTGTTTGCCTGGTGTCAAGAAGAGCAAGTTGGGGATGTTGCATGTGTACATCAGGTACAAGGCATGCTTAATCATTTATGTTGTGGGAGGTGGAGGAGCAAGAAGATCTTATTCAGGTCTTACCTGGTATCTGCTCCTCTCTGAGTGAAACATAAGGAAGTAGAAACAGGATACAAACACCCCAATCCATCTCTTCATCTTATTCTGACAACACACACAAATACAATCTCTTGCTAAGAAATACAGGGTTGAGATTTGATATAATATTATCCTACCGCAACAGGTACAATTATATATATATATATATATATATATATATATATATTAGCCTTAAAAAAAGGCTAAAATATATATATTTAGAAACATGGATCTAAATGGCACTCTGTTCTGTTCAGGCACTAAAAAAAATAAAATAAAGAATTAAAAAAATTATATATATATATATTTATATTTATATTTATACATATATTTTTTATTTTTTATTTTTTGTGTGTGTGCCTGAACAGAACAGAGTGCCATTTAGATCCATGTTTCTAAACTTGTGGGTCGGGACACAAAAGTGTATCGTGAGCCTTTCCCAGAAATGTTTGTTTAATATTAATGTACAGAAAAAGTATTGGATCACTACTGTTAAAATCACTGTTATCGGGTTGTTTTTATCATAATTTTAGCTTTTTTGTCTTATGTCATGCTTATTTAACAACAATTTTGAGGAAAAGACAATATTATACATTATATTTTACAAGTGTACGAAGTATTTGGGTCGTGGCTTGTCATCCCAGGGTGATTGTGGGTCCCGATGCCAAACCAGTTGAGAACCACTGTTTATTTGACGTGAGTAAATGTGTTAGTATGAAATATACACAGATAATCTTCACATTTGAAACAGTGCAAGTCAGATTTGCTACAGTGTTGAATGTGAACTATTAGCATGAATTGAACACTACAAATGTCTTGAAACAGTCTTAAGTTGTTCAGTTAGTCTTAAGTTACATCTTAAGAGCAAACACGTGGAAGTAACATGTGTTTATGGTGTATCCAGGTAACCACAATGAAACACTGGTGTCCGTTTCTTCTCCTCCAATGTGAGAGAAAAGGTCAGGTTTCAAGCTATATTTGGATTGATTTATGCCACTGCTTTTAGCCAACTGACTTTAATAGTTGTGTCTTCAACATATTTAAATAATTCACTGGTCACTCCACAGAAGCAGGTTACCTTCAGTCACCTCTCCTGCCCAGTCCTGCAGCAATGCTTGTCCAAACTTAACAAGCTTTGAGCTACCCACTGGGCTCTGATTCAGCACGAGACCCGGCAAATCCAATTACACAGGAGTCAGAGAGGTTGATTTTTCCCATTATAGATGCCATGCTGAGAATGAGAGCTGATGATAACACTCACATCTCTCCACACCCGCCCCCTCCTCTCCCTCTTTCCAACCTTATTTTGTCTCCATTTCACACTTTCCCTCCTTTTATTTCTCCATCTCTTCCTATCTAATTCCTCTTTCCAAAAGACTGTCTTTCTTCTCTTGTCTCATTCTTTGGATCACACCTTCTTTCATAGCCCATTAGTCTAATTTATCAGAACAGCGTAACGAAGGCTGGGCCCCATCATAGTTAGTTCTAAACTGCTGGGTCAATAAGGTTGTTTTATATTTCACTTTGAAAAACTTTTGTTTTTTGCTCAACATTTTGCAATGAAAAAAATTAAATTGGTCTCTGCCATTGAAATCGTGCAAGTATTTAATAGCTAGTGCATGAGCTTATTATGTGGTGTCGCCTCGGGGTCCCCCAGAACAGCTGGAGGAGGTGTGCGTGGATCGGGAAGTCTGGGCATCTCTGCTGAGACTGCTGCCCCCGCGACCCGGCCCCGGATAAAGAGGAAGAAAATGGATGGATGGATGAGCTTATTGCTAAAATCATGTTCACCAACCTACGACAATTTGACATATGGTTGCCTACCAGTGCTATCTCTTTGGTTTGACATGGACCTGCTGTGACAACAAAAACGATTTCAAAGGTTTTCTTAAACTAGAATATTTTCCACTCATTTAGTTGTGAAAACAACGTGGACTTTTGCTCCAACATTTCCTTTTTGCTCACTCAAAACAGTTGACCTCTGCACGGACTGGTGCCTTTAGTGTTGACCCAGGTCAAAGACAGGTCAACACAACTGACCTCTTCAAAACGAAAGATTTAAAAGCTTATCTCAACTCGCTGCGGACAATAAGTCCACTTCAAACAGTTACACACAAAGGGCCAAAGTTCAGTCCAATAAAGTCATCTTCTATGTAGAGGAGAGACTTACACTTACTCAGGCACTGCTGCTCAGTTCAACAATGTTCCCAAAAGCTCCTCCAGTCTATTTCATCGCAGAAACAGATGACTTTTAAGGAGACATAATAGTTCATTTTGAGCAGATTTTGATTAAGTATTTTTGTATTGTGCACTTACAGGTATTACATTTGCATATATACATATGGGGCCACGTCACGCCCAAGTGAATGGTCTAATGATTATTGAGAATTGGTTCTACGCTTTATTAAAGGATAATATATTAAACAGTTTGGTTGGTGGTTAGACAGATGTGGCGCCCTAAATGTGGCAATTACAGTACTCTGGAGTCAAAGTCAGAAACTGAGAGGAAATGTAACAGTGGCGCCAATATTGCTGACCATTTAAATCAAACCAGTTTGTGACATGATCCCAACTTTGAGAGGCCATGTGTTGAACCGTGGCAGTCGGTCTCTCTGGGCAATGGCATCGTGCCTGTCTTGAACATCTCACTACTCATAGAGGCTATACAGACTGCATTAGTGTTGTATACTTTAAGCCAGTGGTTCCCAAAGTGGGGTCCGGGGCCCCCTGTGGGGCCTCAGAGGCACTGCAAGGGGGCCCCCAAAGGTTGTCAACAAAACAAGTACATTGAAAAACAATACATTTTAAATGGAAAAATACACATATTTGCTATAATTTACCACTTTATACCAGTGTTTAGCCCACCGTCATAGCTGTTGCTTTTTATATGTAATATTACCCTGTAAAATGTTTACAAATTCCTTTGAATAGAGTAAATTATTATTATCGGGGGGCCCCGAGAGAATTTAGAAACGATAGGGGGGTCCGCGATGTCCAGGACTTTGGGAATGGCTGCTTTAAGCTATAGGTCCCAAAACAGGTGAACCTGGGAGAGTACTCTATTTCAACGATCTAATGCAAATATTGTATTTAATGATTGATCTGTGTCTTCTGTTAAAACAAGTGCTACCTTGAACTTGCATGTCTTTTTGATGTTAATTTGTTGATCATCTTCATTGTCTCCTCAAGGGGCTTACTATTAGACCATAGCCAAACCCTGCGGGCTTTAGGACCCACAAGGCCCATAGGAGGGCCTTGTTTTTGTCCGTTACATTCATGCATGTAATCATTGATTGAGTCTATTGTGACAGGGTGATTTACCATCTGTATGCTCTCAAGGGATTGACATTTCTGTCAGTGCTAATTTCTACCTTTCCATCAGTTACTGTTAAGCTGTAGGTAGGTAGAGTGTGATTAATTTACTGTCTGTATGCCCTTCATCATGTGCGCATATACAGGTAGACCTAAAGGCTAAGTAACCTACAGCTGAAGACAATGTGCACTGTTTGTATTCCCTGTTTGAAATGTGTGTGCGCGCCTTCACCGCCTCCTGCTGAAGCCCACCCGGCCCCATGTCCCGTGCCCTCCCTCACGCGCCACCCCAACTCCTTTTCCCACTGCTCAAAGGAGCAGGACGCGGCCACAGCGGCGGGAAGCAAATTATCTACAAGGACTTCCCTTCAAACAAAGTTCACTCACATACTGATGCCGCTGCAAGTGGCAACATCACACCGTCAGACCTGGCAACGGAGACTCACCGGCAGTAACTGGAAAGGGGATAGGCCTAAGGATACACATAATTCGAAAGGATGACTTTTAACACATGTTATTATAGAGTCAGAGTAAATTAGGGGGTTTCACCTTTTTTGTCCACTTGGTATGGAAAAGCATCCTGAGTTAAACGCACTGGATATCCAAATGCAGCCGGACATAAAAGGCGCATAAATGCTCTATGGACTGATTGAAGTCTAAGATTTGGTACTCGAGCGACAATAGCTGATGTGGATGCACATTTTTTTATTTTATTTTTTTTCCTGGATGCTTCAAAGGAATTCACATCAATCTTTACCCAAACTAAGAGAACGTTACAGTCTGGTTTGTAGCCCGTCCCACTGTCAGCTGCAGACTGCTGTGGCAGTTGTCAAACTTGACGGGAACCTGCCCCGGGGCCTGGCGAATGGGAGCACCCTCTAAGTCCGCACTGCGCATGTCAGAGCGCTGGACAGCTCCAGAGAGGGAAATTTAAAAACGCTTTTGGAGAATCAAGGGCAACACACTGAATACAGTACCAGAGCTCCCGAGCGCCTCTCCCAATCTGCATTTTCACCAAAAAGGTAAGTCTTTTTAAAGTTTTACTTTTAACTTTATGGAGTTAAAATAAGATCTACATTATACACCAAAATTGGCCTAAATTAATTATTTTTTCAGAAAATAAATAAATAAAAACACAAATTACAATTCACAACGATTAAGAAAATCCGTTTGCTTTTTAGCCATGTTAGTAAACCAATGACAGGCAAGAGAACAAAATCTATGTGACTTTTATTATATTGTATTCCAGTCTTAATAGAAATGTATTGGTATCAGTTTAGGAATCAGCTTTCTTTGTATGTTTTTTTTTCTTCTAAAACTGCAAATGACACATATGTTTTGTAGGCTCTTTAAGAAGCATATGACATACAACCTGTGCTTTAACTATTATGTTTACATTTTAGAGTTCTACACATCCCAGGAAATGATCGAAGGTGGAATCACATCCAGAATGTCAGGAATCATGGAAAATGCTGGGCATCATCCATCTCCACAGGACTACAGGTAACCTGTCTGTGTGGCAATTAAATAAGCAAACAAACCAAGTGTTTATATGAACGCATTAAGATATTTATTTATTTACTTGGATGTACGACAAATTTTGAGCTCAAGATGTTTGGACAGTTCTTTTGTGTGTGCATCAAGGGTAAAAGAAGAGCTGAGAAATCCTTCAGAATCAATGATTTTGGGTCTGAATGGATCTGTCAGAAGGCATCAGCTCTGTTTACACCCCTGCTGTCGAAACATGGAGCGCTGAGCCAGTTAGATGGTCTGCTGAAGAGACAGGGTGACCGAGGTCACCAGCGTGCACAAGTGGATCACAATTAGAAAGGGCTGATGCAAAACCTGCAGTTTATAAACCTGGGAAAGCTGTGTCTGACCAGTGGGTGACATTTTAGAGACAGCAGCCCCAATGTGTTCATGTGTGAGCACCTTTATGATGGCTACATGGTCCACATGTGTTACAGAACAAACATAAAAATAAGCCTATATATAAATGTTGCATGCAATTGTAAGGATTGTTTACTGTTTTTTCAAGTATTTGTCTGCAAATGATAAATAATATGATTGGATAAAGGATGAAGGGCTATTAATGTGATGAGGGGTATGTTTTTAGTCTGTTTGTTATGTAGTAAATTGACCATCAATTATCACTTATTTACAAAGGTGTAGACTTTTCCTAGTCTTGGCCGCTGTGATGTCACTTCTTGGAACAGCACACGGTGCTCTAACCCCAAACTAGATTTACAAATCTTTGGCCTGAGGCTCTATTTTAGGAAGGGTGGGGGGCACAGGAGAAAGATGGGGGAGTGGGGGAGGGGTTAGAGATTGGAAAGGGACAGGGAAGCAGATGGCATCATTATTTGTCTCTCTTATGTGAGGCCTGTCATTCCAACAGATTAATGCAGGGGTCGGGTAAAGAAAAGAAACGACACAGACAATCAAGGAAGGGTCTGGCCGAGACAATAGAGCCACGTGCCACTGGGCAGATTTGTCGTTTGGAACACAATAGGTGATCATTTTTCAATAGACAGGGCCAACTGTTGCAGGCAACATGTGCTGCTGTCCCATGTTTCAAACGATCTCATTCGTTGTTTACTTATGATCCAGCCAATGGTTAAGGCAAAGTCGTGGTCACCTGACACAGGGTTGATTTTTTTATAATGAGGGGGGTATCCTCGCCAAACCCTCATAGTAACTGAATTATATGTGTTGTCATAGCAACCCAAATTACTAAGCCCCTTTGCGCATATGCCTGTGTACAAAGTCTGGAAAAGATTCAAGAACGTTTTTTACTTTTCTTATCTTTTTTTTGTTGTAATTTGTTGCTCATAACAAAAGGCTGCTAAAAATAATTGAATGTTGTCAACACAATATTTTATGATATGTATTGTTATTAGCTGGTAAACATAATGTAAGAAATAATCCTATTTATAGTTTTCAGTTTAGCTTTTTTTGGTGCTAACTTTAGGAAATAACAACATAAGGAATATATTTTATTGTTTCATTTGTAAGAATGAGTTGTTTAACTTAACCGTTGACTGTTCAACTGTCACTTCTTAATCTCCTTATGGTAATTCTTGGATGGCATGGCTAATACGGCTTTGTTATGTACTTTTCTTATCAGATTTTGTATACTTAGACGGTTAATATTAATTCAGTCGTTGAGGAAAATGTAACTTTGTGACGACGACAGACTGAACGTTAGGTCTATCTGTGGGTCACTAGAGGCAGAGATGACAGCAGTGTTAAACCCTCACCCCCCTGTCCCCTACAGGCTCTTGACCACAGACCCCTCCCAGCTCAGAGAGGAGGACCTCCCTGGGGACCTGCAGTCTCTGTCATGGCTTACCTCAGTGGATGTTCCCCGGCTACAGCAGATGGTTGATGGCAGAGACCACAGCAACGGACCATCCCAGGGCAGTTTGTTGCAACAGCAGACAGGTGAGGTGACAGAGATGACAGTGAAACATTTAAACATCAACAGCTGCTCTGCTGGACCAATCAGCATGGGCCTAAACGGAATGTACAGTTGTTAACAAAACCTACTAATATAATAAGTCATTGATCCAGTTCGTCACAGTCACAAAACTGATTGAAGCATTGAACGCCCGTTCTTACAAGACTAACATTCTGGGTTGTTTGCACTGGTGTGCCTAATATAGGTGCACTGGAACCTAATTTTTACCTAATTTATTTTTGAAAAAAATTGGTCACACTAAAGCCTTGACACAGTCCATATGTGTCATGTACTCACATACAGTAAATATTTTATATTATAATCTGTCTGAAACAGCTTGGCTACTCTCTTTACAGCACAAATAAACAACATTTCGATGACTGGACAGAACTCCATGCTTCATCTTCAGAGCAACATGCAGCACAGTCCTCTAGGAATTAGCATAATTAGCAGCCACAGTGGAAGTGTGAGTATTTACATTTTTTTTAATCAACATTGTTTAGTTCAGTTTTTAAATAAAGTTTAACAAACTCCTCTTTGTAGATGTCTCCATTTTCCATGAGTAGTGTGCCCTCCCCAGGATATCAATGTCCTACCTCAGTGTACCAGACTACATCACAGTCAGTGTATCCACTCACTCAGAGTGCACAGCAGCAGGTACAGTGCTGACAAAGTTCAATTATTGAAAAGCCCATGATAAATTAAAATGTTCAAGTGTAAAGCTATATTTATATATTTCAGTGCTCGGCTGGTGGATTATATAACAATGTCTCTTTCACTAACCAAAGTATCTACACACAACCACGACTTGCTCCACAAGAACAGGACCTGCAACCCAAGACATTCCCCAAACCCATTTACTCTTACAGGTTAAATCTCTTTGAAATTAAATACTTTTACAGCTAGGCATTGACCAGTTTTATTAAAGTTTTGTAATTTGATATTTATTCATTTTTTACAGCTGTTTGATTGCCATGGCTTTAAAAAACAGCAAAACTGGCAGTCTTCCAGTCAGTGAGATCTATAGCTTTATGAAGGAGCACTTTCCTTATTTTAAGGTAAAGTATAATAAGAATTTGAATATTTAATCAAGAAAAGGAAATTGTCAACATAAAGTCATGTCGTATCATTTGCTGTTCTGCAGACTGCGCCTGATGGTTGGAAAAATTCTGTCAGACACAACCTGTCTTTAAATAAATGTTTTGAAAAAGTAGAGAACAAGGCAAGTAGCTCATCCCGAAAAGGCTGTCTATGGGCACTGAACCCTGCTAAAATTGACAAGATGGAGGAAGAGATGCAGAAGTGGAAACGCAAGGACCTTCCAGCTATCCGCCGCAGCATGGCTAATCCTGGTAAACTCATGTCCATAGATCTGTGCTTATATGAATGTTTACCCATATTATAAGTCAAATTAAATGGAACTCAATCTACGGTCGCCTCAAATTGATTTATGTTGTAGCACTGAAGTAATCCCACAGACAAAACATCAAACAATGTGGGAATTCTGATGTTTAATGTTATATTTATATGTAATATCTATATGAATGAAAAACAAGAGAATAAATGTACTTTATTACTATCCACCTCTGATGACTGGCATGTATTGTGTGAACAGATGAACTGGACCAACTGATCACTGACCGCCCTGAAAACTGCAGACGTAAAGCTTTGGATCCCGGCATGACCCGTCTCCCTACTGCTCACTCTGTTCTTCCACTGGTCGCCCCGACACACCTGCAGTCCCAGCCTATAGTCACTTTGTCTCTGCCCTGTTTACCCCTGCACCAGCACCACCAGCTCCACGCCAAGCTGCAGTCTCAGGCCCGACTGGCACCCATGTCCCCAGCCCCGGCACAGACCCCGCCTCTTCACGCTGTCCCCGATGTGTCTCACAGTCCGCTCGCACACCATCCGTCCAAACCACCGGAGGACTTCTACTCTGCGCAGGGCGACTCGCACTCAGAGGTGGACACAATTGATCCTAGCATCATGGACTTTGCTTTCCAAGGTAAGAAGAAAAACATTTAATATATATCGTCTGCAAGTATTGGGAGCATGGTCGTAAACCTCTCAACCTTTTTCCGCAGGTAATATATGGGAAGAAATGAAGGATGAAAGCTTTAACTTGGACGCCCTGGGTAGCTTTAGTAACTCTCCACTACGACTCTCAGACTGTGACCTGGGTTCAGCTAATGGTCCCCTGGGTTCTAATGTACCAAACCTGACTGAAGTCCAAGTGACCGGCCTATACTCTTCCTATCCGACCCAGGAGCCCCCTTCCTCTCAGTACATGGCCACAGGTGCAACAAGCAAACCCATCATCTTGCTTTGAAGTAACTTAAACAAAAAACGCAAATGAACTGTCACCTGCAGTCATTCTATAAACAAAAATACAAACAGGTGGTCAATGGATGAACTGCATTAAGACTTTATAAATAGGACAACTGGAGATGTACTGAAAAGTTACCTCTGACTCCTCTTTGTTCTGCATTTGTCTTTTCATGCGGTTTCCTGCTGTGAACCATTTATCATTGTATTGTGCTCGACTCAGTTCCTGTTTCTTATTTATATTTATGAAATCAACGAGGGGACGATTGTTTTCACCCTCATTGTATATATTTGAATATTTCACAGAAAGCTTTGTATTTAACTACTGAATTTCACTGTGCACCGTGAGTCAGGTGAACTTTTTGAGACATGATTTTTCCCATTACTCGCAAGCCTCCCAGTCTAATTGCCCAAGTCATACTTCAAGATTTGTTTGGAACACACATTTGAACCCTCATAATATAAAAAGACATAGGCAATTATGCTTAGAGGCTGACATGTTACCTGTGTATACAATTCTCAGTAACAAGAGAAATAAAATTCAAATGCAAAGATGTTGGCAAAAATATACCACTGTCTTTATTAAGTTAAAAAAAAGCCCTTAAACACCATTACAGAGACATCATACATTCATTTGAAATGTTATGACTTGAAGACAAGGTTCGCGACCAATGAAAAAAGTGGTGCCATTGACCCTTTTCACTAACCTGAGTATACTAACAAGAAAGGGGAAAAAAAATGATCACTTTCACTTATTGTAGCTCAGTGTCAAGGTACTTTTGTCATACACAGACCTTCTGAATCACGCAGTCAAACATACAGTGAAATGACAATCCTAGCTGCACACAAGCCCTTTACTGGCCAGTACTATACAAGGTAGTATACTATGCAGGACATCCCCCAAAATATTGCACTTATCCTCCATCCTTTCTGAAGGCAAGTTAAAAGTTTGATTGACCCGCCACTGCCTGCATTTGACCGTTTCTCATTTTATATGGTGGCAACTCCATTAAAATGGCAATTCTTTCAATAACAAATAGCAGCATTTAAAGACTATAGCATTAAAATAGTGACGTGAAGAGCACTTGTGGTTGGCAACAAAACAGTGTAAAAAAACAAAACAAATCTCAAACTCATCTAAAAGTTGAACCGTCAGTGACTGAGTGCCCAGTATGAAATTATTTATTTGTGCTGAGCTTGAGAATCCACTAGATGGTGTCCAACCCTCTCTGATTCAAGTCTCCATGGAGCGTTTCGCTGAAATTATTTACCATCACAACAGGCAGCGTCCCGTTTTTATTAAGAGTATTACAAAAAGCTTAACTGGTGCTGGGGTCGTCCATAGTAGCCAAGAGGTGGCAAAGTTGTGCTCTCTGTGCTGGGGTAATATATTGGCTCATGTGCATAACACTGTCCATGGCTACATCTGGGTTGGCCTCCACTAGCCTAAAAACAAGAGACAAATAAATCGGACTGCAAAATAGTTCACACGTCACAATGACTAAATTTGCATGAGATTACCTGTGAATATGTCGGAGAGCGTTTTCTTTCTTTAAGAACTTGATATTTTCCCTGATGGCTGATTTCATACCATCTTCTGTGGACAACTGCTGCTCAAGCCACTCAACTACTGCCTGGTTATTGTCCCAAAGGTACGTCTGAAGAACAAAAATACAGCAATTATACAATATTTTTAATATTACATTCAGAGATGTATTTATTCTTTTTGCACTACTAAATAAAACAACAAAGGCACATACCTTGACAGCTCCCTCTGTCTCAACAAACCAGCGGCGCAGCATAGAATGCATGTGCCCATCACTGAGGTCGTTGTCGGCCAGCAGTATCTCACATTTTACCACCTGCTCCAACAAAAGCCGACGCAGGCGCCAGTAGAAGAAGGTCCGCACATTTTTCCAGTCCAAGATGTCCTGCAAGCAATATATTCAAAGTGGTTCTACTACACCATAAGTATCACAATGAGCCATAAGTTTTAGGCAAACTTGCAGTGATGGCCCCTTTCTCCTGCATCCTGCCAGGGGTGTCATGGAGGTCAACAAACTGCACTGCCACCTGGTGGTAGATGGGCAACAAGAACTCCTCTCTAGCTTTAAGTTTCGTCTCCAGCTCTCGGCATTCTTTCTCTGGCAGCGCTGAGGATGCTGATGAAAATATCAGTAATTAGGGACACACCCTAAATGTAACCAGAACACATTACTTTTACTGCCTTACAAAGCTTCTCAGCAATACTGGCATAAACGGGATCCAGTCTCTTCATTGTCTTCAACAAGTCTTTTCTTCTGAATTTAATCTCCACCGTGCCCTCGGCCTCTAGCACACCGCCTCTAAAATGCCAAAAGAAATCAGTAACAGACATATCCTTGGCCTGAAATGTAATGGACAATTGAAAGCACTACGCACCTGCTCTCCCGGTCCGCATACATCTCCATACACAGTGGGTTGATAGTTGGGTCAATGACTACCCAGGATCCTCCTCTCAGCTCAGCATGAGGCGGGATGTACACAAGAACTGGCTGCTGGAACTTATGTAAGGCATCCACTATGTAGGCTCCGAACTTGAGAACTTGATCGTACATATCTTCACAAAATAAAGCACATGGATATTTTAGTTAAAAAGGTAACACAACAAAAGAGCAATAATTATATAGCCTACCCTTCATGCCACCAGAAAAGCCTCTCCAGTTGGCGAATATCATGAGAGGCAGCCGTTCCCTGTTAAAGTCATTAATGGCTTGAGCCGTTTTGAACGCAGAGTCAGGGAACCAAACCTGTCCAGCCTGCTGCATAACCTACAACAAAATCCAAAGATCTGATTACTAGAATTAGATATTTTTGCATTTATCAAAAGAAGAACTTCACTGTAACGAACTTTAGACTCTGAATCCAAGTTTGCCGGATCAGCTGGGATGGTGAACTCAACGGTGCGAGTTTCCACAGCAATGACACCAAGAGGTATTCCTCCAAGTCTGTAAGAATTGTAATATTAATGCCAAGAAAGCGTTGTTATAAAATGTGCGTAACATGAGAATAAAGATGATTACCGTGCCCTGCCCACGACAACAGTTTGAGCCCAAGAGGCCATGATCTCCATAAAAGAGCCGTCGTCAAAAAATCCACTCTGCCAGCCTCCTTTTGCTGCTCCAAGTGTAACACATCAATAGGTATACAGAATGTTTTACAATGTATTTTAACTTATGTACTGACAGAGTTTTCCAGCCAACATCCATCGTGGATCGTAGGGCGCTTTAGACGGAGTGAATTCAATCTCTCGGTCTATAGGATCCGTAATTGATAAAACTGGCACAGGGGAGTGTTTGTTCTGGCAGAGATCACAACAGAACAGTGTTGAACAACCAACATTTACTTGATTTTTCACACTTTGTACCTTTGGCATGTAAGACAACCACTGGAGAATCGTGGTGACCCCCTCAAAGTCATCTGGCACTGTGGTATGTGCGACTCCATTGTTGTGCATGATCTGGATGCCGCCCAACTGGTTATTGGAAGAGTAGACCTCTTTGCCAAGGACCTGTCCAGACAAGAACTTACTCTCCATCCAGAATCATGTGGTATAACTTTGTATTAGCAATATTCATTCAGTGCATTGCTGTTCTAGCTTTTGAATCGTCAGAAGGTCATGTGGCCGAAACCCATAAATAGGATCCATATCATAGTCACTGTATTTGTTTTTACACATTTAAAAACAAACCTTATTCAAAGCACTTGCTCCAGTCAGGATAATATGGGAGTTTTCCACCTGAATCACTCTCTGTCCCAACCGCACCAAATAAGCCCCGATGCCAATGGATCGACACGTCACCTGCAAAAAAGCAAGTGAGACATTTTCTTAACATCATAAATCTTTTGAAAGATTATTTTCTGTCTTACCAAACTGATGGTGATGATATCCTCATAGGCCTGAGATGTCTCTCCAGCAATAGTGCCAGAACCTCGAAGGTTCTCAACACCGAGACCATCATCTTTTCCAAAAATATCTGTGATAATGTACCTGCCAGAAAAAGATGCTGATTCATTAACAACAAAACTGGTGTGAGAGATAAACATTTTCCTCAGGATAAAAGACAAACAAAATACAGACATGGGGCGGCACGGTAGTTAACGCTCTCGCTTCACAGCAAGAAGGTCCCAGGTTCAATTCCCACCTGGACGGGGCCTGTTTGTGTGGAGTTTGCATGTTCTCCCCGTGTCTGCGTAGGTTTGCTCCGGGTACTCCGGTTTCCCCTACCACTAAAAACATGTACAACAGGCCAGGATGAATGATGTGTGTGCGTGCATGGAGGTGGTCAGAGGGACCGTCGGCGCAGATGTGTGCAGTCGCGACAGCGCTTCTGTCAGTCTCCCCCAGGGGAAACTGAAGCTACTAACATGCTCTCATGTAAAGCGCTTTGTGACCATGTCTGTGAATGGCGCTATATAAATAAAGATCTTCTTCTTCAAATTATAAATAAATCATAAACAAAATAAACATGTTCTACCTGGACTCTCCGTCCTCTTCCACATGGCGACAGTGAACAGAATTCTCGGAGCTGATGCACGTATAGTCCTGAGGAGTCAGGTACAGGTACTTAAACCCCTGTGAACAAATGAAAATACAAACAATTAGAGGTGATTAATTGTATTTTACTTTTTGGTGTTCTTTTCCTTACCTTATAGGGGTCAGAAGGGTCTATCCAGGCCACTTTAAACATGTGTTTGACCTCCTCTGCAAGCCCAATGCGAGCACCACTGTTGGCTGCGATGTAAATGCGCGGAATACCTTCCGCTCGAGCCAGTTCAGACGCCCTGAGGAACAGCTTATCCTCTTGGGGACCAAACGATCCAATCATGTGAGTGATGTCATTACAGATCACAACAATATCACGGCCTTCCGGGTACTCCGGAGTTTTCATTCTCATTTTGAATGCAACCATCCCCACCTGAAATAAAGGGACAAGATTATTACTGTGTGACCACGAACTACACAGAGTACAAGTTCAATGAGGATGATTACTTGATTATCTCCTGGCAGCCGGTTCATCTGCACTAGATGCTCTTCGGGGTCCAGCACCAGCTCAGTGCACATCAGCACATCTTTTGGAGCCTTGTCCCTCGGGCCCCATAAGTTGAACAGTGCCTATGTTTTCATTCACCAAAAGAATGAGGTTATAATGGGATGGATTTGAATAACGATTATAGGGCTACAGTGGTACCTGTCTGAACATCTCAGGAAAGTCATAGACATATGTAGTACCCAGAGTTTGGGCCTGAAACCTCTTGGCCTGAAGCAGGTCTTTGGTCACATATGGAGCATTGATGAGCATGCCATGCAGAGGACATGGCTTCTCACAGTACGATTGAAACATAATCTAAAAAAAGTACAGTTATATATTATACAATTATTTATATTCAAATATTTCTGAACAGATTTGAAGGAGTGATTCCTCTGACCTGCTCAGAAGATGAATCAATTACTTCTTTATATAAGCTTATGTCTAAATAGTAGCCAGATTCGTTGGTCAGAAACAAGCGGACGGGGATGGCATTGCCATTGCTAGTTTCACGAATGTTAATCTTAAGTTCAGCCTGAAGGACTCGCAACTTCCACAGGCGGCTGCCATAGCGCATTACCATGGAGCGCACAGACTCTTCAATCTAAATTTCAGATTTAAAGAAAATAGATCAATGAGACAGATACAGGCAAGAAACTGTGAAAAAGCAAAATAAGTGTCATCTGCTCACCTTGGAAGGATCCATAATTACAGTGGGGACAAAATTTAGAAAGATGTGATTGCAGTCGGTGCGGACAGAAGTGTTGCTGAAAGCAACTTCTAGTTCATCCATAGCCTCCAGCAGAAGACGCTCTCCTTCATTCTGAAGATACTCAAAAGAAGCTTCCTATTGCGTTAATAAACAAAGAAATTAAAAATAATTATTTGATTGTACCTTTAAACCTTTGAATGGGAATAAGCACTTATTACCTTTGTGATTAGATCAGAGTGGCGAATGATCGCTCGAATAAAAAAGCGGTAGTCAGTGACCTCAGCCCCCTCCTGAGCGTGAGCTGCACCGAGATACAAGTGCATTTTGTGGTTCTCACAGGGGACGGCTTTCAGGTCAAAGTTTCTCATACGGTTAAGCTCCAGCTGAAAGGCTAGTGCTGGCTCCAGATGTCTGTAAATACGATCCTCAAGAAACTTCAAATAAAGCACAACGGTTGTTATTATTTCAAATGATTATTTCATTGTTTTTATTTCATGTGAGATTTTAACACAATAAACTTACATCATCTCTTGCTCTGAAAGTGAAGAACTTGGGGAATTCCCTCTGTCAACAATAAATCCAAAAGAAACCCAACTAAATATTATACACAAAAAAAATATATATTCTTTGGCGTTAAATTACCTTATGTGCAACCAAAAATGTGATTCTCCTAATGCCACGGTCAAAAAGCTTTGATTTCTATTGAAAACAGATGTAATGGTTGTTAGCAGCATGAACTAACTCTAATTTTAACGTGATAAAAAAATTTACCTGTGACTGAGTGAAGTCAGAAAATGTTTTGACCAAAGCTTCATCATCTTCTGTGTCTGCATTTTTTAAGGACACATTGATGATGTGAATTGGATTCTCCGTTGAATTCTGTACAGTACAAAATATATAGTGAATGATAGCAATGTTGATGCTTGGTAAACAAAATGAAGATGCATACTTTCAAGTCTTCATTAAAATCACAGCATGACTCCAAGATGGACGCATTTTCTAGGAAAGAATCACTAAAGCTCGAGAGGATTTCCCCAAAGTTTCTACAATCAAGAAAACCACAGTCAGGGGTTTCTCTGCTTTGAATTGTCAGACCTTCTTCCATGACCAAAGTTTCACAAACTGTTACCTTTTGAAGTCGTCAAAACACTGCAAAGCCACCATGGCCCCCATGCGTTGACAGGGCGGAGACAAGCCTCCCTCCAAAAACAGTTCACTGCTCTGTCGCCTAATATTAAACTGGCTCGAACTGCTCACTGGAATAGGAACCCTAGAGAAGAAGGGAATATGAAAACACTAATTGAGAAACATACAAAGGGTGAATTTAACTTTCAGATAAAAACAAGCATACATTGCCAAACCTTGTGATTCTGTAACCATTTTGAATTGACATATGCATTTTTAAATTATATTTTATATAAGTTGTTGCAATTAAAAATACATCTTTTTAAATTAAATTTCCTATTTTTATTTGGTAACGATAAACATTTGGTACTTTTGAGAAGTTCATGCATTTGGCAAAAAGACTCACCTTAAAACAAGCCCAGGTAATTAAACAAATAAATTAAACAAATGAATTGAGCTTTCACTTCTGGATAAAAAGGACAGAGCACGGAACAGTGCATTTGTCATGCATTACAGTGAGACATACACAAAGTCAGGTTTGGCTGGCTGGGAGGAGCTTTACTCTACCTGTTCAGAGTAGGGTTGCTCCCTCTGAAATCAGACCATTCATAAATCAATATAAGCACTGGACAGTCAACCTCTAAATTTAAGATTTTTTTTTACTTAACACTGCTGCTAAATTGACCAATAAGCAAATATAACAAGGTGTGTTTTTCATAATTACTCGTGGAAGTGTCAAACATTTTAGAAAAAGGATTTCGTTTCAGAAATCATCACAGCACTCGCACATGTCCAAACAAAGAGGCTCGATAAAATCAACTTAATATTGAAAGTAAAAGGGTCTAAAATGATTGTTTTTTTTTTATTAGCACAGTCACCTGTTGGGATGTGATGACGGCAACATAAACTGGAAATCCACAGCACACGTCCCATCCAGGAGCTGGTGATGTTGGATACTGTTCAGCTCATAAGCAATGTAAGCTCTACGGACATATACCTATTGAACAAATTAAAGCAAATGTATTACCGCAAATGTTGATTATAGAAAAATAAAAATAAAGAAGATTTTGGATTATTTTGCATACCTCAAGTGCAGCCATGCACACAACCTGATTAGCATGGTAAAAGAAATTTGGCAAAACATCAAAGATTGACGTCTCTGAGAGGATGAGTTTCTAATGAATTATGAACAAAAAATAAATACATTGTTGGAAAATATAATATTTGTTTGAAAACAAAAATGTACAAGATTTTCACCTTCAAATTCTCTGGACAAAACTGGTGTCCGTACATATCAATAGCGGACAAAAAGATGGACTCCACCTGGTTGTGTCTGAGTTCATATGAAGGCAGATGAGAGGCAATCAGCACCTGCGATGAAACAAATATAAAGATATAAAACGATGCCAGCCTCATTAGCTCAATCAATTAGTATTTATAATAAACAAGTATTTCAACAATAACTCGTACCTGTCTGGCTCTTAAAGCCACCTTTGAGTTCTCCATTTTATTAAGTTGTGTGAGCTCATTTAAAATGGCCATCAGCTCATCAGCCAGAGTTGGGTCTCTTCCACACAGCTGGTCCTACAAGATTTACCCTGATTAAGATAATGGGCTACAAATATATTGTATAAAAATACACACACCAAATTGTTATATGCCTTACAATAAGCATGGTGACTAAGATATTCTTCTTGGAGACTTGGGCATGTGAGAAGATGTAATTGACGACTGGAGTCATGTCAGGCTTGTAGCGCTCCCTCAGGTTGAAGACGCACTTATCATAGTGGGCTGTGAACGAGTTTCAACATATCAGCAATAAAGAAAGAAAAGTAACACAAATATTACTCAAAGTGCTCTCTACCTTGCTGAAACTGCATTTCTACTTCCAAGTACCGCTTTAGCAAATCAAGAACCACCGCTTTTATGTAACCACGGATTCCACTGCGGTACCTGAGGTGAATTGCAAATAGCACAATGTGTTTAATAATACCATATGGAGTTGTGCAAATAAGGATTATCCGTTATCACAAACTTGCCTCTGCACAAGCTGGACAATACTCTGAGTGTTCATGAAAAAGACTTCTCTATCTGCTTTTCTCTGAAGAGTTGCAGCATGAGAGTCTAGAATATTTGCAATCTGTAAAAATTAGAACGACGTTTAGTTTTTGTATATTCAGACACTTTCAAATGGACAGGCTAAAACGCTCTGTTGTATTTTGCGACAATAAGATAAGGTCTTACCTTTTGACTCGGGAACTGGCACAGGACAGATGTAATGTTGCTGGCATACTGCGCCATGACTGTGCGGATTTCCTTATCCACGCTGGGAGGGATGCGTACGGCCACACTCGTCATGATCTCCTGCAGCTCCAGCAACGGCAGTGACGGGTCTCGTAAGGTTTTCATGAGTGTAGCCACCCAGTCTTTGAGCTGAAAGCAATAAGTGATAACAACAGAGTTTCACTGGCTACAGGACAGGAATGACTGGGACTCACCTTGTTGCTAAAGTAGGGTTCTTCAAGACAATATCCTTCCATAACTTTTATGAGGTTCTCCAAGACTGAGTGAAACTGCTGGTGTAGCTTTTCACCAACAATATGCACTTGTTGTTGAGACGGCAGTTTAGATGTGTAGAGCTCAACCTGCAACAATAAGCAACATGCCTCACTAAACCACCTAAAGCTAGTATTAAAACATTTGAGACAAAAGGTTCACAGCACACCCTGTGTACACTGCTAGGATCGTCCAGGTTCATATGTGCAACTACACAACCAGTTTCAAGCATAGCCCCGGGCCTCTTTACAAAATGAATGCATCCAGACTCATGCATCGTCAACGTCATGACCATTTTCATCACCTAAAACAAACACAAATTTGAAAGCACATTGCAGATTATAAACACATTAAAAGCACAGGTTTTAATAATGACCTCAATCTCTGCATAGGGCTCCCCAGCAAAAACATGACCTCCATCATCAATGACATACTGCAGCAGTTTACCAGCAGAGGGCGACCTTATGACTGTGGGGTCCTTCTCTTTCTCAAACACACAGGTTTTGTTGCCCACGATTATTCGATAGCTGTTGAAAGGAAGAAAATAAAATAAAATAAATTTAGTGTGAATAAAAACCCTCAAATAGGAGTCATTAAATATTTGTTCGGAGCACCTGTCCACTTCCTCCTTCATGTAAGTGGTGTGACTGCTGCCATCATAGGAAAACAGAAGACCACCATCGCTCAACCTATGCACATCAATCTCTATGTCCGAGCCATTCATGATGAGGACGTAAGTAGTTGGGGATTGTCGAGCCACCTGCAAGCATAGATGATTCAGTGTGAAGAAAACCACACAGGCAGCTGTAAGAAAATCATACATCTATAGCATTACCTTCAGACAGTATTTGACACCTTCATAAATAAGGTCCACATTGACAGAGTTGAGCAAACTTGCTGCCGGTAGCACTTGGCCTCTAAACACATTTACACAAAAATAATAAGCAGAAAACATAAATAAAGCAAGAATAAACTGAACATACCCACCTTTCTAGTGAATGCAAAAAGTCTGACATGCTCTTCCTGAAGCTAGCATCAGCGACATGCAAAGCTCCGCATATAATTCCCAATATGGTGTCCGGTCTTTCGGCCTACAAAACATACACATAGTTCCACATATTTGTTTGGACAAAAGCTGAAATTGGTTGTCAATGGTTTTAGGATTCATACCTGCACTTTTTCTGCGATGAGATGATCGAGCCAACCTGTGTCGGTGTCGTTGTTTCTAAAGCTTTCCGTCTCTAGTAACTTTATAAGGTATTCAACTGTGGTCCGAAAGTCCCCTCTAATGGAAAGTTCCTTCATTGCCACCACCATGTTACTGAAACGTACATAGATTAGTTTGACAAAAGGCTAATCATAATTAATATCCAACGCTTAAACACACAAAAACATGCTTACGAAATAGCTTCCTCGCGGTTTTCACCCCAGGAGAAGCAGTGACCGAACTGAGAGTCTGCAAATTCATGTAATCCACCAGCTGCACCAACACTAAAGTAACCCCAGACATTTTTACTGCTGCGAAAGTTTAATTCCTGAACTGTACCAGAGCTTGGCTTAAAACCCTAACAAAGAGAAACAGTTTTCACAAAGACTTTACAGTGTTCTACAGTAATTCTTCTTTGAGGGTTGAAACATTGACAAACCTCATCAGGGTTTTCACTTGTGATCCGTGCAGCGATGACATGGCCTCTTGGACATGGTATACAGTCTGGATTTTCAAAGTCAATGACAGAGTCCCCCCACGGGTCTTTTTTATAAAGCAAGCGGATGTCCTTTATTCTATTAAGTGGAATGCCCATTGCAATCTACAACAGATTGTACAGCTGGTTAATTGTGTTTAACAAAAGCTATGTAATACTTATTCTTGCAACACGACTTACTTGAAGCTGGGCTGCCGGCAAGTTGACATCTCCAATCATCTCTGTACATGGATGTTCAACCTGCAGACGGGGATTCAGCTCCAGAAAATAAAAACTTCCGTCTTCAGAGAAGAGGTACTCTACTGTACCTGCACTGACATAGCCCACCATTTTGGCCAGCCTCACAGCAAACTGTCCCAGAGATAAACAGTGTCAGAGAAAGCTTTATTTATTGGAAAAAAATAATAATAATAAATAAATATTACTTTTTCCATTTGCTCTAATGTAGATGGAGACGCAATAGTGGCTGGAGCTTCCTCGATGATCTTCTGGTGTCTTCTCTGGACGGAGCAGTCTCGTCCAAACAGAGAAATAGCATTTCCATACTCATCTGCCAGGATTTGAACCTCGAGATGTCGAGCATGTTGGGCCAGTTGCATTAGAAAAATAGGTGAGCCAGGAACTTCTGTCTGAACCTGCAAAACACAAGCAAAATGGTAAGTTCAAATATATCAATCAATCATTCAATAATCCACAGTCAATAATTGCTGAGTATCAAACACAATGCATACAAAAGAGCATGGAAATAACAAACCTGTCTGAATGCACTTGGAAAATCATCTGCACAGTCTACTTTACGAATACCCTTTCCACCTCCACCCTCTGAGGCTTTAATTACAACAGGATATCCAATTTTTTCAGCCCCCTGTTGAAAATAGATTATATTTGAGAGAACCATTTTATGTCATAATTTACATCTGATTTCACTTACTTCAAGTCCTTTCTCGACATCATTTACACATCCACGTACATATATCTCTGAAGGAACACTGCAATATTGCTTTTGATCCATCTTGTCGCATTTTATGCTCAGGCCTAAAGTACACAAATAGACTGATAAATGGACATGACCTTCTAACACATTTTGCTACAACAGAAAGTCTGCAGCCAGTATTTACACTATATCAAGGACTGAATGTAAGAGTGAGGTTATGCATCACCTGATCCACTCCAGGGCAGAGTGGGAATGTCGGCACTCTGTGCCACAATGGACGAAGCCACTTTATCACCAAGAGCCCACATGGCTTTACTGGACGGCCCTAAAAGAGGACACTTTTTAGGGTAAAATTAAAATATTAGGGACAATAAAGAAGATTGTTATTATAATGATACCTAAAAATGAAATCCCTGCTTTGTTTAGGAGTTCAGGAAGTTTGGGATTTTCAGAAGCATGACCCCAGCCTGCCCATACAGCCTAAACAAAACCAAAACCAAACAATATTATTACAGTAGTTTTAATTCAAAGAGCATAAAGATAACTCTATGCAATACCTGCACTGGAATTCTTTTAGCAATGTCAACTATCAGCTCTACATTTGCATAGTTGTTGTTATTAGGACCGCCGGTCACAGGGACGTAATGGTCAGCCATTTTGATGTATTCTGCAAATAGATAAAATACTGATATTGATTTAATTGGTACAGGTTTCAGATAAACTTATCAGTAAAAACGACAGTAAAGGTCACTTAAATAGAAGATAGTGGGTTAGCTGTTAAATATGCAATAGTGATAAGACGTTAACAATGACCTGCATTGGCCTTCAAGTCTTCAGGTGTTACCATGACAACAAAACGAATGATCCTCTCATTACGAAACATTTCATAAGACCAGCGGCGGATTGATCGCATACATTTTACTGCTGCTATACCATTGTTAGCGATCAGTACCTGTAAAACGAGCAGAAAATGTGGTTTAAAGGCAAGTCAAGTGAGCTCACTTAAGATCAAGTTTATACTTACTTTTTCTATGACACGGCAACCACCAAACCGGGTGACAAACTCCGCTGGGGAAGCCACCGAAAAATCTCTTGATAGATCCATTTTCCTTTGTTCACGTCCCTTTTTCACCAAATGAGGACCAGACATACTAGGCCTAGGAACAAGTACTTTGTTAATTCACAGAGGGGCGAAAGCTTTTTTTAATTAAAAAAAAAAGGTTTGTAACCCTCAAAAATGTCCGATACGTTAAATAATGTGACTCAGTTCCTACAAACATATTGCAACATTTTAACAGAAAACAGCAGACAAAGTAGCGATTTCTTTGCAGTATCAGGCATACCATCACAAAGTTCAACAACACACCAGTGCAAGAGGGCTGAACAGACAAAATAATGATGCTTTGTTTTGCTTTTAGATCCGGATCATAATCTGTCATTATTATTACAACAGATCTGCTACATCCTGTTTGTCTGTATGGTAAATCATTATAATATCTACACTCATTGACTGAATAAATATTGCTGTAAATTATTACTTAACATACCATGATTCTGTGTTGGGCTGTTCGTATGAGGCGGTGTGGTAATCCCTCCACTAGAGAGTTTAGTGATGTGTGGCTAAAGTCAAGCCGATATGGCTAAGAAATAGGGGGGTTGCACCAGAGGCTTTTATTGTGAAGCTGCAATAGTGTCTGTGCTGATGACCTTTAGACACAACACCTGCACTGTACCATTCAGTCGAGATTACACACTGTACTTGTGCTACTGAACGATAACCCTTTCCTTTTCGAGAATCTTGCAGACATGACCCATTATAAAACTAGCCAAACTCTTGTCAAAGTTCAACAAGTGCCCTTTTAATGACTGCATCTCAAGAGCATGGGGTGACAAGCACAGTTCTTAAATTCTTGGCGTACTCACTGCAGCTATCCGTTTTACATGTCCTGAAACAAAAGGCATGTGCCAACCAAAACAAACTTCTTCTCAACTCTTTTTAATTTGGCACAAAACAAACTCCGCTTAACAATGGCTCAAGGTGTATTTTGCACCACTGACCTTTGCATAAAAGAGAACCAGCTGCAACCTCCCACACTGCTTTCTTCCATGTTTTAGCCAAAATTGGAGCTGTGCTAGGCTAAGATGAAAACAAAGCCCAACAGCTATTTCCTCTTTACTGCTCCCCCTCTGCTTTCCCCTCCCACTTCTGCTAATGGCAGAGCACATCACAGCCCACCACACAAATATGCAGACATGGGCCAAGTTTTACGCTACAACTTCGGTACGCAGAAAAGGGAAGCACTTTACTCACTCACTCATCCATAAACAGACTTTTCAAAAATCAGTACACTATTGGTATTGCATGACAAGAATATTCCCTACCCGACTCCATGTTTTGATAGTTGCTCTCATTAAACTACTCAACTTAATCATTACATTTTCTGTACAAACTATGAGTGTAGTTCAGCAACTACATTACCAGATAAACGCTAACCCCACTTTGTAAAGAGATGGAGCCTGCAGCTAACGGAGAGTTGTGGCCTGGACTGACTGTACTCCACAAAGTAAATGGGTCGAAATCTCATGCCATTAATAGAGTTGGGTGTTTGACATGCCACAATAACACACATCTGCTCTGATAACTAACAGCACAGGCACAAATATAACACGTAAGCAACAAGTGTGTGTCTGAGTTTAAAATTTACATACAAGTCGACGACGGACGTAAATTAAGTCTTACTTCATGCGAGTGGTTGAATATGGAATCTCAGCATTTTGTGAAGAAGAGCTTGGTGTTGATTTAGATGGTAAAGGTGCACAGCTTGGAGGTTTTGTGACAACAGCTTCCTCATCTGAAGAGCAGTCCTCTGAGGCTCCAAGGATGAATTTGAGGCGCTCCCTAGCCCCTGGTCCGGAGCCGAGCTTTGGCGCCGCCTGACTCCTCAGACATGAAGACTTTACCTGAGACATTTCTGTAGGTGATGTGTGTGAGCAGACATTGTTCACTGTTACAGGCCAATTGTCCTGTGAGGAGGCCTGTGAGGAGGCCTGTGAGTCCGCTGCCAAAGAACTACACCCATTCAGCGTTTCCTTCTCTTTCTCAGGCATGACTCTTACAGGACATCCCAAAAGCACCGTTCAACTTGTTGATCCTAAACAAAAGAAGACATACCAAAGTCATGCTTAACATTATACAGGGAGAGCTGTCTAAAAAGTTGTACGTAATAGTAATCAGACACAGGCTGTACATTTGAGTCCTCCAGGCAAATCTAAAACACTGAGAAAATTAATTAAAAGTAAGTTTAAATCATTTACAATGCACACTGTCTGGCAGAGATTACAATTCCCAGTGAGTCTGAAGTAAACAGCCTGCCCACAACAGCTGACAGCCCCTTATGGCACCTTCATGTGGGGTAAAGGTCACTACTGCAGGAATGGTGCATGAACAGCAGCATCCAATAACATATAGGCGAAATAAGATTTAATATAAAGTTGACTTCAGGCCTTCCTAAAGCATGGTTTAGTTTCTATGATGCTCAGTGAATTCATAACCAACAATACTGAAAGATGACAGAAGCTCAACAGCTGCCATTTTGTAAACAAACCACTGATGTTGGGATGTGTTGACAGTTCATTGGTCATATGGACAAGTAACGAAACAACTGCAAACTATTACAAACAACAAACAATTACAATTCACTCACTCACCACTAGAAATCGTGGCTTTGCTCCGTGTTAGCAGGTTAGCTGTCAACCTTGTGGAGTTTATTATTTTCACATAACGTTAAATCCATATATTTCAATCGTCATTATTTTTATATGATCGTGACGTAACAGAACTACGGCTATTACAATAAGTCAATAGCAACGCTGTTTTTGTCTCGAAATAGACATACAACCTTTCGTAAATGAGACAGCCACCTACCACGGTCAGTCAGCCCCAGGCCAGTCCCCTCTGCAACAGCGCCCCCTCCCCACACAGAGACCGCATGTGCAGAGGGCAGAGGGGTCTGATTCTTCTTCATTGGCTGCTTAACGGCGGATGCGGACTATCCTAACGCACTACCGCCACTCATTATAATGATACCTTTCGGTATGAAAAGCGCTTAAAGACGAGGGGAAAAAAAGAATAGATCCATGCCGCCACCCTCCAGAGATTGCGTCTGATCATCAATATGGCTTACATCCTTAAATATACTGCAGCCTGCAAGCTACAGAGAAAAAAACAAACCCAAGACCTATACTCTATCAATGAGTCCGGTGTGCTTTAACTCAAACAAATATTGTATTACCTTATGATCTGAGGCTTTAGATAAAATATCTTCTATTTTCCTTTTAATTACAACCCTTTCTCTATTAAACTTCCTACACATCATAACAACATGCTCCATTGTTTCTGGCACATTGCACAGATCTCACAGTTTCCTGAATTATGTTTTCCTATTAGATGTAATGTTTTGTTCAGTCCGGTGTGCCATATTCTCATTCTAGTAAAAGCTGCGCACTACCCCCCTTAATCTTTCCATGCAGAGTTCCGGCAACAGCCACGGTTGGTGACCGCGGTGGATAAACTACAGATGGACTAAACTCGAGCTTTTCTACAGCAGGTCGCTTACCTTACCTTTCCATGTACTGCTATTTACACAAACCTTTCAAATAATGGTGAACTTCAAAACGTAGAAAAATAAATAAATAATGATGCACTTTATTCTATACTATACTATACAGTAGATTAGACTTAAATATGAAATAATAATAATAATAATAAATAGGTAGGAGAAATAATGTTACTCATTTGAATATTTTATAAAGTTATTTTAGTTATTTACAGAGTCAACTTTTTAAGCATTCTGCACATTGATCTACTTCAATGGCATTGATCTAGAAAAAGTTCTAGCATCTTACTTCATAACAATCTTTGTACTTCCGGTGTCGCTCTCGCGGCAAACCTAGACCGCGCCAAAATAGGAAAACAACATCGCGAGGGGAGAGCTGAATTCTACTTATAGACTTGTACATGCAATAGTTTGAGAGCAGATAAACTGTTGTGTGGTCAAGGTTTTTACTTTTTTGATTTATGTTGGCGAGTAGAGCAACATGGTTCTTCAAAACAGTGGACGATACAAATCTGACCGAGGTGGACAAAGTGGCGGAGATCAGGAAAACCAGTACGTCTGCTTTTTTCTTCGTTTTAACTTTGTGTATTAATCTGCAGCAATTGTGTGGTTTATTATATTTAGTTACCGTAATGTTATTACTGCAAATTATGTTTTCACCAAACTACTCAAACTATGCAAAATGTTTGTCTGTCTCAGGACAGTTTCCTAAACTGTCACCTAATTGCCTGATATCCACGTTTACTGTATTTTTGAGAAATGGTAACGTCAAATGCGAAATGCGCGGTATAAATAAAGTTGCCTTGCCTTTAAGTGCTAAGGTTGTAATATCAAACAATCGTATCTTTCGATTTAATGATTCTTAGCAAATTGATTTAACTGTGATTTAAATCTCTTCGCTTCCACTGACCGACTGCCAAATGTACTGTTGTATGCATTATTACAAACCCAAAGAGCTTGAGGTAATGCATATTTTGACCTTCTCTTAGGGATGATGGGTCGGCTCTCAAGAGGCTGGAGCAGAGTCAGTTCACGGATGAGATGGACTCTCGGTTCGGATTCGACAGGTTCAAAGAGCCAGGCGAGAAGACCGGCTGGCTCATAAACATGCACCCAGTACGTCTAAACAGCATTAGGGCTGCACAATATTCCACCAAATTATCATTATCACAGGATTCACATCGCAGGAATCGCAAAATCAGATTCAGAAAACCTTATTGATCCCAACAGGCAATTCATTTGTAGCAAACCTCACTGAAATCATTGAGATCTACACATTATTTGCCAACACAGCCTAAACCAAAACAAATGGTAATACAAACAAGCGCAACAGGTTGGCAAGTTTAGTCCTGATCTTTAATTCATTACATTTAAGCCTTGTTTTGGTCCTTTTGTAAAGTCTTGTTTTTGACACAATTAGACAAGAAAAGTTTAGGTTTAGTAGAACGTTCTGTGTTGAAAATATTACACAATATTCAAGATGGCAATTAAATATCGCAATTATTTTCTCATATTGTGCAACCTATTCACCACGTGTGATAATTTCATCCATTTGTAACTTTAGCAGCCCAAATGAACCTAATAAATAAATAATTTACCGCACCCGCAATAACAGATTTCCTACTCCCCGTAGGCCGAGATCCTGGATGAAGACAAAAGGCTGGTTAGTGCCGTGGACTATTATTTCATCGAAGAAGACGGGAGCAGGTTCAAGGTACGTTACAAATGGCATATTATTCATTTTGCTACAGAAAAATGATCAGTTTATCGCATTTCCATTTTTTCCAGGTTGCTCTTCCTTTTAAGCCATATTTTTATGTTGCAACTAAAAAGGTCAGTGGTAAATGGTTATTTCCTATTACACACAAAATAGGTTGGATTAACAAATGTGTGCTTTGACTGCAGAATTGTGAGAGGGAAGTCATCTCTTACCTGTCGAAAAAGTTTCAAGGAAAAGTAGCAAAGCTTGAAATCGTTCCTAAAGAAGACCTAGATTTGGTGAGCATTATTTATGTTAATGGAATTTGGCATCCATATACGACGTACCCCAGAACAAATGCTGAGCTGTGTGTGTTCCACTGCGTCTAGTCTAACCACCTTGTTGGGCTGAAAAGAAACTACATCAAGCTGGCGTTCAACACAATGGACGACCTTAACAAAGTCAGACGTGAGATCGCTCCAGCAGTGCGTAAAAACAGAGAGAAAGAGCAGTCCAACGACACATACACCGCCATGTTGTCAAGGTAGAATTGAAGCAAATTGTCGATAAATCTTTGTGTATATTAACAGGCTGTGTATTTTAGTGCGTTATCAGGTGGCAGCGTGCTGTCGGTGGATGAAGAAGCAACGGCCAAAAGTATTTCCGAGCAGATCGATAACATTGTTGATATGCGGGAGTACGACGTGCCTTACCATGTCCGTGTGTCGATCGACTTGAAGATCCACGTGGTACGGGTTTAAAAGCTACATTGTTTAACTTAAGCAACACTTCTGCATAAATCTATTGTTGTTTTCAGGCTCACTGGTACAACGTTCGATACAGAGGCAGCTCTTATCCTCCAGAGATTGTACGAAGAGATGATCTCGTAGAGCGGCCTGTATGAGGATTTGCGTTATGAACACATTACAATGTTTTTATTCGCTTTATAACAAGGCCCTATATTTTTGTAGGATCCTGTTGTTTTGGCCTTTGACATAGAGACCACCAAACTTCCACTGAAATTTCCAGATGCGGAGATGGATCAAATTATGATGATTTCATATATGATTGATGGTCAGGTATGTTGCATTGTCTAATCCTACACAACTATTATTGTATATTGTTTTTGAGTCTTTTACACCTTGTTTTTCTCAACAAAGGGGTTCCTCATCACAAATAGAGAGATTGTTTCAGACGACATTGAGGATTTTGAGTTCACTCCTAAACCTGAGTATGAGGGTCCCTTTACAGTCTTTAATGAAAATGATGAGGTACGTCTTCCTCTCCACAGAATCCAAACTCCTTGATGTGTGTTTTGTAACCAAGATTGTGTCTGTAGGTTGCCCTACTTAAGCGGTGGTTTGATCACGTTCAAGAGACTAAACCAAACATTTTTGTGACCTACAATGGAGACTACTTTGATTGGTAGGATTTGTATCACTTTTATTCATCATATACTACATTGAATAATGTTTTGGCATATTGTGTCTTACAATGTTGTCAGGCCTTTTGTGGAAACACGGGCGACTCTCCATGGACTGAGCATGCACAGAGAGATTGGGTTTCAAAAGGATAGCCAGGGAGAATACAGGTCTAGTCAGGCCATCCACATGGACTGCTATAAGTATTGCTCAAACAAGAAGCGCATTATGTTTTTAAGTTATTTGTACTTGATTTAAAACAACGTTTCACTTATTTGACAGATGGGTTAAAAGAGACAGTTACTTGCCTGTTGGAAGCCACAATCTGAAGGCGGCAGCGAAGGCTAAACTGAGCTATGACCCTGTGGAGTTGGATCCAGAAGAGATGTGTCGTATGGCAACTGAGGAGCCCCAGGTAGGAAGCATTTCAATACTACTTTTTATCTTAAATATAAATGTACATTTTATAATATGACTGGAATTCAATGCTTCTGTTATTTTGTTTTCTCCTAGACTTTAGCCACATACTCGGTCTCAGATGCAGTGGCCACTTACTACCTCTACATGAAATATGTTCACCCCTTTATATTTGCTTTGTGCACCATCATTCCTATGGAACCAGATGAGGTTTGTCGATAGAATAACCAACTATTATTATATACAGTGTTTAATTCACCACGTCTTTCCTTAGGTGCTGCGGAAAGGCTCCGGCACACTGTGTGAAGCTTTGCTGATGGTCCAAGCCTTCCACGCCAACATCATCTTCCCAAACAAACAAGAACAAGTTTTTAACAAAATGACTGATAATGGCCACGTTCTGGACTCCGAGACCTATGTGGGGGGTCACGTGGAGGCGCTTGAATCTGGTGTCTTCCGCAGTGACATTCCCTGTCGTTTCAAAATGGTATCTCACCCCTCAAACTATAGTTCTTCTACCCATGAGTCTAGATATTACAAATTATGAATTGCTAATATTTTACAGAACCCAGCTGCATTTGACTTCTTGTATCAGAGGGTTGAGCGTACGATGCGTCATGCCATTGAGGAGGAAGAGAAGATTCCTTTGGAACAGGTCACTAACTTTAATGAGGTACGTTCATTTGCTTTTGATATTGTGAAATATCTTTTATGTGATTTACTTAGAACGTCAAATGTCCATCTACAGGTTTGCGATGACATAAAGGAGAAGTTGACATCTCTAAAAGAGGTCCCTAACAGGATTGAGTGCCCTCTCATTTACCATCTGGACGTCGGTGCCATGTATCCAAATATCATTCTTACTAACCGCCTCCAGGTACACGATATAAGAAAGAGCTTCTCGGTTGAAAAAGTAACTTTTTAACATTTAAATACGTACCATTTATAGCCGTCTGCAATGGTTGATGAGGCCACCTGTGCTGCCTGTGACTTCAACAAACCCGGAGCCACGTGCCAGCGAAGGATGGCCTGGCAGTGGAGAGGGGAAATCAGTCAGTTCTACCATGCAATCATATACTTATCACAATGCAAAAATAATACATTGATCCTTTAATTAATGACACATAAAACTACAATAACAGCACAAAATATTCAAGTTGTGATGTCTTGTTTTAGTGCCAGCCAGTCGTAGTGAGTTTCACCGTATTCAGCAGCAGCTCGAGTCTGAAAAGTTTCCCCCACTTTTCCCCAATGGTCCCCCTCGGGCCTTCCACGCTCTGAACCGCGAGGAACAGGCCAAACATGAGAAGAAACGTCTGGGAGGTAACTTTGCTTAGTTACTTATAAAATGTGGCTCACTGTTTGGTTATATGGATGAAAGTTCACTCCAATATCCCAAATGACTGCCATCAATCTTTTGACGACAGATTACTGTAAGAGGGCCTATAAGAAGATACATGTTACGAGACTGGAGGAGCGAGTCACCACCATCTGTCAAAGAGAAAATTCCTTTTACGTTGACACAGTGAGGGCCTTCAGAGATCGGCGATATGATTTCAAAGGACTTCACAAGGTACTTTTTGACCTCCTTTTCAATAATGTACCAGCACTAGTTCTATTGGGGCTAAACTCTCACCTTTTATTGAAGGTGTGGAAGAAAAAGCTGTCGGCAGCACAGGACAGTGGCGATGCAGCTGAGGTGAAACGCTGTAAGAATATGGAGATTTTGTATGAATCTCTACAGCTGGCTCACAAGTGCATTCTCAACTCTTTCTACGGCTACGTCATGAGGAAAGGGTACGAGTTACTCCTTGTGGTTTTGTTACAGTTCTGCCAAACAGTACGTAACGTTTATTTTACTTGTGCCCTTTTCTCTAGGGCGCGCTGGTACTCCATGGAGATGGCTGGAATTGTGTGTCACACTGGAGCCAACATCATCACTCGGGCCAGAGAGCTCATCGAACAAATAGGGTGATTGTTGTCTCAATTATTTGATAGAATTACTCAAATGACCACTTAAGCCTGGCTTTGTTTATCTTAATGCGGCACTTTCATTGTGCTGATGTCTGCCACTGTTATATCCTCTGCTTGTAATTGGTTTGAGCCAGACATTGGCTCGAAAGTTAAAGCAGTCGAATAATTATAATTGTTCGGTTCTAAGGTGATCTCAATTTGTGCATCAAATAGTTTGTTGAAATTCAACCATAACTGAAAATTAGTACCGGACCGTGAGACAAAAATCGTATTCACAAACAATTATTACAAAAATCCTCAATGTTTAACCAGAATAGAAAGTAAATGTGACTTTTCTTCTTTTCTCGCCCTCAGGAGACCCCTCGAGTTGGACACCGATGGTATCTGGTGTGTCCTTCCAAACACTTTTCCTGAGAACTTTGTAGTGAAGACGAGCAATGAGAAAAAGCCTAAGGTGACCATCTCGTATCCTGGGGCTATGCTGAACATCTTAGTGAAGGAGGGATTTACTAATGACCAGTACCACGAGCTGGTGGACCCTGCGTCTCTCACCTACAACATTAAGTCAGAGAACAGCATCTTCTTCGAAGTGGATGGACCTTATCTTGCCATGATCTTGCCCGCCTCCAAAGAGGAAGGCAAAAAACTGAAGAAAAGGTACTTGCGACAAGTTAACTGTGAGGTTGTGATCTGTGCTGATTAGTCATTTTATTCAGATGTAAACAGTTTTATATTTTGTGTGAAGGTACGCTGTGTTTAATGAAGATGGCTCTCTGGCTGAGCTCAAAGGCTTCGAAGTGAAAAGGAGGGGTGAACTGCAGCTCATTAAGATCTTTCAGTCTTCAGTGTTTGAGGCTTTTCTCAAAGGCACAACCCTAGAGGAGGTTTATGCTTCTGTGTCCAAAGTGGCAGATTACTGGCTGGACGTACTCTACAGCAAGGTCAGAGGTTTTTGCATTGTTGTCTCTAATTAAAACCACACAGCAATAATGATTGTACTAATGTACCTCTTGTGAACAGGCGGCCAATATGCCAGACGCAGAATTGTTTGAACTGATTTCAGAGAATCGTTCAATGTCTAAAAAGCTGGAGGATTATGGAGGACAGAAGTCCACATCCATTAGCACAGCGAAACGACTTGCTGAGTTTCTGGGAGACCAAATGGTGAAAGATGCTGGTTTGAGCTGCAGATTTGTTATCTCACGGAAACCTGAAGGATCCCCTGTAACTGAGAGGTTGGTCTTTTATTACTTGAATATTAATTAAACAATCCTTCCATCTCAAATGAAATTCGCGTCATCTGGTTGTTTTCATACAATCCATTCATTATTTATCAAGCACATTTGAACAACCATGTCCCTGATGTATTTGCTTATTTTAGGGCGATTCCTTTAGCCATCTTTCAAGCAGAGCCAAGTGTGAGGAAACATTTTCTCCGGAAATGGTTAAAAACTCCAGGTTTACATGACTTGGATATTCGCTCGGTTAGTAAAAAACAAAGCAATCATTAAATATAGTAAGAGTAGATGACAGACAACCTTATCTTTTACAGATTGTCGACTGGAGTTACTACATAGAAAGACTGGGCAGTGCAATTCAGAAAATCATCACAATCCCAGCTGCTCTTCAACAGGTGCGGGAAAAAAGGCTTTTGATCTAGAGACATGTCTATTCTTTGCGGATATTTGAATGTGCTGTTATTTTGATTATAAGGTGAAGAACCCTGTACCAAGAGTCAGGCATCCTGACTGGCTCCATAAAAAGCTCCTGGAGAAAAATGACATCTACAAGCAAAAGAAAATCAGTGAGTTGTTTACAAATGAAGGCAAGAGACAGGTATGTGCCCTTTTGATTATACAAGGATTATTTGTGTTGTTTTTAAATCTGCACATGGTTTTATGATTTACATTCAACGTGTCTTTTCAGGTGGCTCATCAGGCCCTTAACGAAGGACAGACTTCCGATATTGAGGATTTCGGGATGCCAAAATCCATACAGCCAGCCATTGTCATCAGCACAAAAAGGAAGCGGCCCACGCAGGGTGAAAACAGTCAAGTTGAGTCGCAGGACCTGGACCTGACGCAGTCCTGGAGAGAGATACTAGGGCCTCCTCCACCCATGGGCTCCACAAAGGTAAGTGTGGACAATTTCTAATTAGGATTCAGCAATTGTGTTTAATGACTCGTGGAATTCAAGAAAACGGGAGGAATGCTGTAAAATCTGTTTTTGAAAATGTACTTGATATTTCGTTATGCCTCAAATAATTTATGGATATGTTGTTTAAATAGGAACAGCATCTGGTTTGGATACGATACCATAAGAAAAAGTGGGAGCTGCAGCTGAAACAGAGAAAGGAGAGGAAAAAGAGGCGACGGCTGCTGGATGGAGAGGCTCAGCCGACAGGGGGCGGAGTGATCAGAGGTGGACCTGCCACTGGACTAGGAAGTTTTCTAAGAAGGACGGCCCGCAGCATCTTAGACATGCCATGGCAGATTGTTCAGGTACTTAAATATAGAATAAAGAACACATTTTAATAGTGAGAGTAAAGTCGCAGTGATTGTTGTTCACCACGTTCTAGATTGTCATGTCATAATTTCAGTAGGTGCCTTTACAACTCAATGGGAGAGACACAGTTTTGGAAACGAACCTCTACAGTAAATCTACAATTATTGAACCTGATCATTATTTGAAAGTGATTGGATTCACAAACCTGCCTCATTCATCTTATCGTTGAAAGTCCTTTCATCTGACCAACATCAAGCACATCATTTTGAATATTGTCTTCTCTTTTGGACACCTTTATGAGACAGCAATTTGCCCTCAGTTCATATGTGCTGAGAGACGGGACGTTGAATTGAACTTTGGGACATTTTTTGTTTTTGGATCGGTCCAGCCATGATCGAGATATTAGTCAATAATTACCATAGTTACCACAGTAGAATTCTTAGCCTATAATGTTGAGTAGGTGCGGCTGTTCAGAATGTTGTGATGTCTTGTGAACGTGACCCATAAACATTTTTCTTCTCTCCAGATTGCAGAAACCAGTCACCCTGGCCTCTATAAGCTTTGGGCGGTGATCGGGAATGATTTGCACTGCATGAAGCTCAATATCCCACGAGTATTTTATGTCAATCAGAAAGTGCCAAAGCAGGAGGAGGGTTCATCTTACAAAAAGGTGTTGTGAATCAATGACGAACACTAATTCAGTAAAAGTATATAAAAAGTACTAAGTTGTTTTTTCTGCACCAGGTGAACCGCATGCTCCCTCGATCCAACATGGTGTATTTCCTATACGAGTACTCGGTACCCGAGGATATGTACCAGGAGCACATCAATGAGATCAATGCAGACCTCTCTGCCCCCGATATCGAGGGAGTCTATGAAACACAGGTATATTATTAGGTCTACACATTTTCAGGTTTTTACTTGATTGTAAATGTCTTTATTTTCTTACTCCTAGGTTCCTCTGTTGTTTCGTGCCTTGGTGCAGCTTGGTTGTGTGTGCATGGTCAATAAGCATGTAGTTCGGGACCTTGCAGGCAGGGAAGCGGACACATATGACCTCGAGCATCTGGAGATGAGATCATTGGCTCAGTTTAACTACCTGGAACCAGGTACTGCATATTTTAAATGAAGAAAGATATTAAATGATGTGCTTTAAAATCCAAGACATGCGGATGATCATAGCCTTTTTTTTTTTAGGTAGTGTGCGTCATATGTATTTGTATCACCATAGCCAAGGCCACAAAGCTCTGTTTGGCCTATTCATCCCATCTCAGCGTAAAGCCAGTATTTTCATCCTGGATACAGTAAGTAACAATATTATTGTTCATGTTTGGATTTTCTTTCTCTAGAATTACACTACTACATAACATTATGATTCCATAAGGTCCGAAGCAACCAGATGCCCAACCTGAGTAACTTGTACACTGCTGAACGTACTGTACTCCTGGAGAAAACAACAGAGGAGCTGCTGCCTCCAGAGAAGCATAACTTTGAGGTTCGAGCCGAGAGTGATGTAAAGGCCATCTATCGTGCTGTACAACGCATACTGCTGCAGTACAAGGTAAATCAATACATTTTTGTAAATGGTAAAATCATTCTGTTCTAAAACTTAAAATAAATGCTTTCTGTTAGGAGGAACGTCGGGGGCCAACACTCATTGCAGTCCAGTCAAATTGGGAGTTGCGGCGTCTGACTGCAGGGTTGTCTGTGCTGGAGGGGTTCCCAGTTGTTCCAGTGCATGTGATTGATGAGATCAACTATAATGTGCTTGACTGGCAGAGGCATGGAGCACGACGCATGATTCGACACTACCTCAACTTGGACAGTTGTTTGTCACAAGCCTTTGACATGGCCCGGTATGCGCTCTACTATGTTTGTGGTTGTGTATGTACAAAGGTGCACAATTATTGACATACCTTTGGGTCACCAGGTATTACCACTTGCCAGTAGGAAACCTACCTCAAGATATCTCCATATTTGGGTCTGATTTGTTCTTGGCAAGACATCTTCAAAAGCACAACCACCTGCTGTGGCTTTCGCCCACATCCAGACCCGATCTCGGAGGGAAAGAAGCTGATGACAGTCGTCTGGTCATGGAAAGTGATGACAGGAGCTCTGTAGAAATCAATGCTCAAGGCTGTTACTCCACAGGTGTGTCATTATAGACCAGAATAACACGAATCACCAAATTTCTAATATCATCATTTATTTTTTCTTCAGTCTGTGTTGAGCTTGACCTGCAAAGTCTGGCAGTTAACACAATTCTCCAATCACAACATGTGAATGACATGGAGGGCGGGGCCAGTCTTGGAGTAAGTTTTGACGTGATCCAACAAGCCTCTTTGGAAGACATGATGTCAGGAAACCAAGGAACCAGTGCATTGGCGAGCTATGATGAAACCGCTCTGTGCTCCAACTCTTTCAGGTTCAATCCTTTGTTCATTAAGCTTATGTATTAGTCCATAGTTTGTCTGTACTAACGTGATGCTCTGTGGCGTCAACAGGATTCTGAAGAGCATGGTTGTTGGGTGGGTCCGTGAGATCACACAGTACCAGAATGTGTACGCAGACAACCAGGTGATGCACTTCTATCGGTGGCTGCACTCGCCCAGCTCTCTGCTCTATGACCCTGCTCTCCACCGCACACTGCACAACATGATGAAGAAGGTCTTCCTCCAGTCAGTGCTGTTCTACTGCTCTTTTATTCAACATTGTGTTTACTGTACACCTATGAACATAAAGCACATCTATCTAGCATACTTAAAATAACAAATCTCCTGTTTTCAGGTTGATTGCGGAGTTCAAACGTCTTGGCTCCACTGTGGTCTATGGAAATTTTAATAGAATTATCTTGTGCACAAAAAAGCGGAGGATAGACGATGCCATTGGTTACATTGAGTACATCACTAACAGGTTGGTCGAGTAAAATAACACATTTAACGCTATTTGCATCAATTACAGATTTGGGATTACCGTATGCTGTAAAATTCCATTACACATTGAATATACGTAGATATAGTGTACCGAGTCAGTCCTGCTGATAAGTTGTGAACTTAATGTACACTAACAAGTTCATTTAGTAACTGATTAAATGAGCCATTTGCAATTTCCCCATACTTGATGTTTACACCTTTAAAAGGTTACCTTGTTACTTAAATTATTATTTTCAAATTAACTAAGTTTAAAAGTTTTAAAGATTATTAGTTACATTCAGCAGCTGCCAACAATACCTCCACCGCCTCAATGTACAATGACAACCGGGTTTACTAATACTCACTTCATTGGATGTCCATTTTAACAGTAACATCGTCAAAGGCGACACAAACTCAGATTAGTGGAATATTTCCACATCAGTCCCCCTCCATTCTTTATGTTTGTGTCGTAGGTTTTACACATGAGTTGTCCTTAAGCTGAAAACGTGACTTGTCGCATACGTTACGTCACTTCCCGAAGTGGGAAAAATAAAGCAAATATATGTATTTTTACATAGTAATGTTACAAATATACTAACTCACTGTGACTTGGATAAGTAACCTTAATCTGATTACTGGTTTGGAAATGTTAGAATACTCGTCTGTTTAGAGTAACGTGATACGAGGTAACTTGTTACTGGCATCACTGCTGGCAGGATTGACCAGGGAGCTGGGGGGTTGTGCTCAATGAAGACTCTTTGAATTTAAACTTGTTGGTGTGTATAAAGTTCACAACTTGTCCACTCGAGTGCCTTGTTCTTCTATATTTGTCTCCAAGTACCCGTTTTCCCTCTTGGATTGTCATAGAGCATTGTTTTTTGCTCCTCTTGAGATCTGGGTCTTTTCTTACAGTAGACATTTGTTATTTGACTTGCAGTATACACTCCAGAGAAATCTTCCATTCGTTGTCAATTTCATTTTCTCGATGTTGGGAGTTTTTGATGTGGATGGACCCAGCCAACTACGGAGGCATAAAGGGGAAGTTGCCCTCTAGCGTCTTGTATGGCGAGGTACTTGTGCAAATTAGCTTAGCCTTACCATCCATTTTTGTTCATGTAAAACATGTTTTCACCATGTCCTCTTTTAGGAGGGGGCTAAACAGACCAAAACCAAACAGCAAGGAGAAGATGAGAGTGACGATGACGAGGAGGAGCCAGATGAGGAAGACCAGGATGGAGAGTCTGATGAAGTCGAGGATCTTATTGAAAGCAACTGGAACATTATGCAGTACTTGCCTCAAACAGCCTCCTGTCAGAAGTACTTTCTAATGATAGTCTCTGGTAAATACACGTGTTCTTTTAGCTGTTAGATATTCTATTTTGTTTACTCATAAGTCTTCTTTCTCAGCCTACATTGCAGCTGTGTATCACAGCATGAAAGAGGAGATAAGGCGTAATGCTCCTGGAGCCACACCAATAAAACGCAGAGGTGGAAGTCAGGCAACTCAAACAGTTGTAGACTTGAGTGCTCTTCCTGGTATGTGTTTGTGGATTCTTTATTGAGACAACCAAGGTGTATTTACTATTTGTTCAATACGATTTTAGTCATTCCCCACATATATATATTTGCTGCTTTACCAAAAGTTCTCCGTAAGATTTTTAGTAAAGTTCTTAACTATTAGGATAATGCTTCCATCGGTTTTGAAAACTGTAATTTTCAATTGAATATTCAGTTGACTCTTCACCCATTTGTATTAATATTATATTTATATTTATTTTGTTCAGGAACAATTTCTTTTTCTCAAGAATATGTGTCGGGGGAGCTGACCCAGAATATTTTTACCATCACACAAAAAATCCAGAAGAAGGTGACAGGAACCAGAAGTGTGAGCCAGCCGTCAGAGATGTTTCCCGTCCTTCCCGGATCTTACCTCCCTCTCAATAATCCAGCACTGGAGTTTATCAAATATGTTTGCCAGGTATAACATTCACTTCATTAAAGCTAGTTCCGACTAGATAAGATTGTCCAAGGCAATTTTCTGTTCTGATCTGCTCAGGTGTTGTCTCTGGATCCCAACATCACCAACCAAATGAACAAGTTAAAAAGGGACCTCCTGCGTCTGGTCGATGTGGGAGAGTTTTCTGACAATGCCCAGTTTCGTGATCCTTGTCAGTCCTATGTTTTACCCGAAGTCATTTGTCATCACTGCAACTTCTGTCGAGACTTGGATCTCTGCAAGGATCCTTCTATAGCACAGGTAAGGCTCCTTCCACCATTTGATGATGATAATTCGTTAGTTGCAATCCCTTCCTGTTTGTCACCAATGTATCAACTGCACATTTTAGGATGGCTCAGTCTTGCCACAATGGTTCTGCTCAAACTGCCAGGCTCAGTATGAGACGGAGTCCATAGAAATGGCTCTAGTGGAAGCTCTGCAGAAGAAACTGATGAGCTACACGCTGCAGGACCTGGTAAATGCGTTTGTTATTGTGTCAATTTGGGTCAAGACACGCCATATTCTGTTTGTATTGCTGTAAATGTTTTCTTTATGATATAGGTTTGCAGCAAATGTAAAGGAGTGAAAGAAGCCAACATGCCTCTTTATTGTAGATGTGCTGGTGATTTTGAACTCACTTTCTCATTGAAGGTGTTTTTCCTTTATTTTTATCCAATAATGTACCACCATATTTTTTTTAATATTATATTTTCTAACTTTTTTTTTTATCCTTTGTGCAGAATTTCTCAGAGCAAATTGCGGTATTTCAGAACATTGCGTCCCACTACAACATGAGCTTCTTGGGTGAGACCATTGAATGGATGCTTGCAATGAGTCCACATTTGAGTCAAAAGACTCACTGAAATTCACATTACAAATGTTGATGTCCTGGAAATTGTTTATAGTCATGGTCATCTCTGAATGCACTTACGAGCATCAGACTTTGGATAGATATAATTTTTTTTATTGTGTGATGATAATGTTTTTTGTACAGCAGCAGTAATTACAAAATGGAACAATGTATCAAATAATTTAAAACAGTTTAAAACAAATGTGGTTGTGCTTCCCAGGATTAATGGGGGGAAAAATGCTAAATAAACAGAACTTTTGACGGTGTTTGTTGGAAGGTCTTACTCATTCACCTCTATTACATTAGCGTGATTGGCTCAAAGATTCGACTGTCTGATAGTCTCTCAGTGTAGAATCATATTTCAGACTGAAATTAGACTGGTAGCTTGTCACGTAACGGGCCAAGAAAAGGGAACATTTTTAAGGATTTTTGTATTGTGGTCATTGATTTCCCGCACATTAAGTATTCAGTATCTTGAAAGTAAAGCCGCAACTTTAAAACGTTAGATTGCATGTGGTGCCCCATTTCTCGTCTTGTGGTAGACATCTATCCATTAGTCTTGAGTCTCATGTCTCCGTTCGCCACTGAAACTCCTGATGCATTCACACTCCCCACAATCTTGTTAGAGAAACCATTTGATGGGAAATGTTGCCTTTATTTGATTACTACTCAGTGCTGCTCTTGGGCTGCTCCTGGATGTTTTCTTCCAGTAGCCTTGAATCTCAATGCACAGAAAACAAGTGGTGTCCACTCTAGATTGGATTAATGAATGCATATTTTTATTTAAATGTGTTATCTGAAATATTTTGAATTATTATTATTATTATTATTATGTTGATACCTGGCAGTAAAGAAATATCTTAAAAAATTTACTGAAAAGCAGTATTGAAGGTGGGAAGTCGGACTAATCTAGATCAGCAAGGATCAAGACAATACTATATTTAATGCGTCAAGAATGAGAGGCAGTTTTATTATAGTAGCTCGCTCTATTTCAATATGAAGGGTTCAGAAATAAAGTTTGAGGCAATTGTTCTGACGCTACAGCGGGACACCATCCGACAGGTCTGAGTGGTTGGAGCCATAGTCGACTATGTATCCAAACCCTGTGGAAATGGGTTCTTTGGCAACCTAAAGAATACAAAAGGAAAATTAACACTGAATATAGAGCAACGTCTGTATTGAGTTCACTGAGCTGCGTTTACTTACTTCATCAAATTTTCTATCACTGTAAACTTCATTCTTGTCAATAAATGTAAGCATGATCCAGTCACAGATGATTGTGCACTTAAGTAGAAAAGAAAGAAATTGTGAACTGGGATTTTTTTGTGTGCCATATTAAAATAGAGATGATGAAAACTTACAATCCCAACTGATGTCATTGCAGTCACTAAACTGATGATAGTTGGAATAAGGCTGAATTTCCCTGCCTGCAAGTGTGTTAGTAGAAAACAAGTCACTTAAGGCAATCATTTCACAGATTATCTATCATTCGAGTTCTTACGTGTCCATGAACTATGACATCCAGGCGGATACCATAAGCTTTGATAAGTGTCCTGGACTCTACTCCATCCTTGTTGTAATATTTGCCAAACCTAGTAAATATTTATATGGTTATTATGGTTTTCTTTAGCTTGATATTTTTTGTGATGTTTATTATTTTACTTAGTTATTGGACACGGACAGGAAGTGACATACATGGAGGTAAAAAAATAAAATTAAACGGTTGCCCTGCAACCATGTTACTCTGTCATTGAGAAATGAGTGGGTTAGAACTCTATGGAACTTTACCCCTATGTCATTAACTTACAAATGTCAATTAAAACTTTTCTTCATTACGGCTTCACTGAAATAAAATTATAATTATGACTTACAACAGATGTTCTCCATCTAAGTCACACCTAACGTATGGTATCGAAATATGGGGAAATACATATAAAACTAGAACCAATCAAATTTTCCTATTACAAAGGAAGGTTATCAGATTAATTAATTATGCACCTTACAATTCACCAAGTAATTCACTGTTTCTTCAATCAAAAATCTTGAAGTTCTATGACATTTACCAAGTTAAACCTAAATGCTTGCAAATATTGTTTACCCAGTGAGAAAGTAATTATAATCTCAGAGGACTGTGTATATTTAATCAACCACAAGTACATACTACATTAAGAGAACACTGTTTATCAAATAAATGAGTTAAATTATGGAATAGCTGCTGCAATGAGTTAAAACAAGCCACGTCTCTTTTTCAGTTCAAAAATATTTACAAGAGAATAACAATGGAAAAATATCCAACGGAATGAAAATTAATTAAATAGGCATGCTTCTGGTGTGGACAATGGTCCACTAATTTCGTGACAGATTCACATTAACGTGCTGCATTTATGACTTAAAAGTTAAGGGCAAGCACAATAAGCTTTAGCTTCTGCATGCGCCTGGTCATTTATTGTGTTTCACGTTTTTAATGATTTGTTTGAATGATCTGCAAATGACCAAACCGAAATAAAGGAAAATAAAATGAAAATGAAATGAAAAAAATAATTACTAAATAATTAAAACCTGTCATATGCACTTTAGGATCAATGGCACACGTGTCACCTGTAGAAGTAGCCTGAATTCCCCAAATCTTTCCTCAGATCAAGTCGCCGAAAGGAGTATGTGGGTTTACAGTATGATGGATCCAAGTCCAGGTCACACTTCCAGTTAATGAACACCCCGATAACTCCACCCTAAACATATATGATTTCAACTTTATTTTACTACATTATTACTACTACATAATTTTTCTGACTTTACTGTGCTCTAAGACATGGTTAATAGTACTTACTGTCTGAGAAAGATCAGTAAAGTTCTCCCTTGCTTTATTAGCAATGTATCCAAGTCTAAAAATTGGACAATAGGGATGTGTCTCTTCATCGTAATGGCACTTGTTCAGGTATTTGCGCCGGTCACGCTTGGTTTCAGCTTCTCTTATGTTGCTCCTGGCAAATAATAAATGAGTTTTCAATTACAGGATACCTCTTATACTGTCACATATTACCATGTGCATACCTTAGCACTTTGAATTTGGGGAAGTGGATGGAGTTGCTGATAAATACAGTGAAGTTGATGGCCTCCACTAATAATGGTTCTCTGTGGAGGACACATATCTTGTTACATGAAAAGACTCTAACTGTATCAGCTGTGGGCAGTGGGAATTTAAGGTCTATAATCAGTCTATCAGGCTGTATATCAGCTGGGAGCACTCACCGAACTGCAGCATATTCCTCAATTGGGCACCAGCTTTGGATTTCACAGGTTTTGAAAGTGTAGTTGTAATACCGTACACATCTCCCTGTTCTTCTGCCTACAAGAAAGGTGTTTCATATTTTTAGTTTAAAACAGAGAATGTTAAGTGTAAGTACACCCAGTACCATGGCCGTCGAAGTTGATGTCTCCCTCCACACAGTCTGAATCAGATGTGCAGTTGGCCTTCAGAACCTTGTGATACTAATAGGAAGAAACACTTGAGTGGCCATGTAACCGATAGTCTTTATTCAATTACTGCAGGTCTTCATCCCAATTTAAAGACTAGAGCATTTGTAATGTTTTCACCTCGGCGCAGGTTCCTTGCTGTTGGTTGTATGTGACTTCTCTTCTCAATATTGAACTGATAACATCACCCCCCTGTTTCAAAAGGTAGCATTAGGGTTTCAACTTTATAATCAACACAATGATAAATAAAATAGAGCAGATGATTTGACTTACTTCAGAGGGCCGAGCATACTCCACTGTGTCAAGAATGTCACCACCATGAACTGCTGTGCCTTTCATTGTAGTCTGAACAGAGCTCTCTAGATGAGTTTCACTCTCTTGATACGCTTTTTGACTTATAAAAACATACCTTTAAATAGAGCAGCACTTTTATAACACTTTCAGGAAATGACTGCTGTCATCTAAAATGCACCACTTTAAGTTGTAGTTATTAAGCAAGCAGCCTGTTCTGGTAAGCACTGAGTGAACATTAATTGATTATTCAAAGACACTCATGTGATCACATTGCATAACACAGTATTACATGAAAAATTATCATTCAACTCTGTTTTACTTATATGCTATAATAGAAATGTACAATTCCAAAACCCCATTTATTTGTATTTTTTTGCCAGTGGCCTATGTAATAATTGAAATATATTTTCAAACTTACCAGATAAAATAAGTGATGACAAGAAACTGAACTCCTCTGTAAATAACTCCAAGAGTTCTGTTTTTAACCACCATAACCTTTGGTGTCTCATAGTCCCAGAAACCTATAAAATACTCCGTTATAAGCCCCCGTAGCCCCATTATAAAACTGCGAATAGCTCCACACATGTTGAGCGATCAGACGTCTTTACTTAGTATCCAGTGTTTTCATTCTTCCTTTCTCACCGATCTGCTTGTAGCCCGGCAGCTCAGTTCCACAGCATCAGCACCAGAAAGGGAAGGGGTGTGGTTTGTCCATCAAGGAAGAAACACCCACCCACGCGCACTCACAGATTTAGTTTTGTTTCGTTTATTTATTTGTTTGAGCAGTTAACCTGCTCAAAGGGAGTGGGCCAAAGCCAAAGGCTTATAAGCGCCCACCCCAAAAATAAAAACAATAACATTTACAAGGTAGCAAATCATAAACAAAGGAACAGGGCAAAGTAACAACAAATAAAGAACAACAATCATAAAAAAAAGAAAACAACAGCAAAAGAATGTGCTACAACACTGACAATATTTGTTCATATCTAAGAAATGTAGACTCTTTGTAAACCTTTTTTAAATGTACCAGGTCTTTGCAGAGTTTGATGTTTTGATCTAGATTATTCCATATTTCAACACCATGTCTGGTGGGACACATGCTTTTCATGGTTGTTCTGGAGTACTGTTTATCGAAGCTCATCTTATCTCTCAAGTTGTATTTGACTTCTCGTTTGCAGAACATATTTTGTATACTTTGAGGAAGCGACTTTTGTGAGGCTTTGACATGATTTGAGCCATCTTAAATTCAGTAAGGTCCTCGAATTTCATTGTTTTTGATTTAAAGAATAATGGATTTGTGTGTTCACGGTATCCAGCTAAATGAATTATTCTTATTGCCTTTTTTCTGAACTTTAATCAATGGGTCAAGATTACTTTTATACGCATTTCCCCATATCTCTACACAATATGTTAAATGGGGGAGGATAAGTAAACAGTATATAGTATATAGAGCTTTGTTGTCAATGATATATTTAAATGTATTCATTATGGCCGAAATCTTTGCAACTTTAGTTTTAATTTTTATGACGTGGGGTTTCCAGCTGATTTTATGATCGAGTGTTACATCCAGAAATGTATGTTCATAGACTCTTTCAATAGTTTCGTTGCCAATTTTAACTGGTAATTGTACATTCATTACACGATTTCCAAAGAACATTGCTTTGGTTTTCGTAATGTTTAGAGACAATTTGTTACGCAGAATCAATCTTTCAATTTATCCATTTCTTCTGTAATCTCGATCACCATTTGCTGTAAGTCTGCACCTGAGAGTAAGATTGTTGTATCATCTGCAAAAAGGACCAGTTTAAGCTTCTTGGAAACCAAGTACAAATTATTGATATATAATAAAAATAGTTTAGGTCCCAGCACCGATCCCTGGGGGACACCACACACTAGGGTATCACACATGGCTCTGCATTGCCCCATTTGGACATACTGTTTACGGTTTGTTAAATAGGATTCAATCCATATTGAAAGCAATACCTCTTATCCCATATTTTTGTAGTTTGTTCAGGAGTATATTGTGATCCATAGTGTCGAAAGCCTTCTTAAGATCGATGAAAACACCTATTGAATACTTTTCCTTGTCGATATTATTTGTGATTTCCTCTAAGATCTGCTTTTACGAAAGCCATATTGACTGTCATTTAAAATATTGTATTTATCTATAAATGCATCTAGTCGAGTTATGTAGAGCTTTTCTAATATTTTTGAGAATTGAGGTAGTATTGAAAGACAAATTAGAAATATAGGATAGCGGTATGACGATGTGACCTGTTTAACAATACTCATATCTACCTGATCACAGTCCAAGGATTTCTTATTTATGAAATTTCTAACTATATCATTTCTTGTCCTGTTGTTGGCGTAAGAAACGTTGTATTTGGGTTTTACTGGACACAGTCATAATTATAATTTGTGCATGGTGGAGTTATTGAGGAAGATAATTGAGGTCCTATGCTTATGAAGTACTTATTGAACTCGCTCACAATTTCATTAGAATTTTAAATTTTCTGACCATTTGAAATAAAGCTCTGTGGAAGTATATTTCCTTTTGGAGTCCTTCGTAGTACATCATTTATAGTACACCAGAGAGCTTTAGTTAGGCCCGAGCGGCCTGCCGTAGCAAGGGCCTATTGTAATCGCAACGCAGTGCGCGCAGCGCACTGAACCGAGGTGCGCGGAGCGCACGAAAACAGTGCGAAGCGCTGTCCCCATGTCAAACGTAAACTCACCGTGTAAAACAGTGACTGCCCACACCTCTGGTGTGGGCCCTTATACTTATAATTGCTGCAAAATGAATGGGGGTATATGGCCAACTGTCATACGGAGGTGGATGACGAGCGCGAAGCGCTCGTCATCCACCTCCGAGCCCCACGGCTGCGTGGGGGAAGTCGAAAGCTTTCCAAAAATGTATAATATGTTGTAGTCGCGAAAGCGACTATATTGTTTTTGCAGGAAATATTATTATTATTTTTTTTCTTCTTCTGCTCTTTGAGCAGGAATTTGACCCCCTGAACGTAGTCAAAAACTCACCAAACTTTGCCCAAAATTCAGATCCGGTGAAAAATTTATTAAAATGTGTGTTTCGTTTTGGGGAAATAAAAAATGGCGCGACAGCGCCACCTACAAAAGTGAAAATACATTGCGCCTATGGGGAGGGGGCCAACATAAACTTTGTCGCAGAGCGACGGGATTCGGTACAGACATTCGTCCTGTGAGGACAAACAAAATATATTATTGTGGCCACGCCCCCAGATAAACCGGAAGTCCGCCATTTTGACAGGAAGTCGGGAAAATGCTGAGTCAGCGTTTTCGCTGACGTCGCATTTTAACGAACTCCTCCTAGGGCGTTTCACCAAATGAGCCCAAAATCGCTCCAGCTCATCTCGAGATGTGGGGCATCAAAAGTTATCCAAATTTTTTGGCTAAGTTTTACGGTTTCTTTGCGGCGAAGCCGCAATCTTTACGAAGAATTTTGCGACTTACCGAAAACAACAAAATGCTCCCATTTGCACAAACGAACTCCGATTAAAAATCGGAAATATACATTTTATTGACCTTTCACCCCCGGACACAACAAATGTGAAAAAGTGAGATTTGGCGCGATAGCGCCCCCTCTAGGCCGAGAACAAAAAATGCATTATGGGAAAAAAATTAGTTTCTCGGAAATGAATAAAATTCGGCACAATAATAGCTGATGGCATCCCGATCCAAAAAGCCAATGAGACCCATACCGTATTTTGTACGGTGTTGCCATGGAGACGACCGAGGCTCCCCATGTTATTCCAATGGGACTGACCCGCATATCTCACATTATACACAATTACAGAGTGTTAGCGCCCTCTGTAAGGAGCTTGTGGACAGTAGTCATTGAAGTACGGCCCGTCAAGGCCGTCCGATGCTGCTTGTGAAATAAAAAAGATTGGAGGTTGGAGCCATCATTCACATGGAGACGCTAAAAATCTCGTTTTGATGTTCACTCACAAAGATTAATGGCACATCAGGGCAATAAAATGTAGTGTGCCCTCGGTGGGTTATGGCGCGGCAATGGAGGCACTAAGGGACGCCTCCATTACATGGTTGCTAGGCAACCAATAGGTGGTCGGCCATTTTGGGAAAAATCGAGTAATCAGCGCCGAAGGCGCCATTTCTCGCCTTTGCTCCTTTATAATCTCGACCTAGGGTGGCAGCGACATTATAACCACGTAGGGCGCGGCAGCGCCTCCCAGTTATTGCGGCGGCGTGCGATAGCGTTCAGTAACCAGCCAACGAGACCCGCGAGGGCCTCTCGATGCCGCTTGCGGCTTTAATGTTTGTCTTATTTTCTTTTGAGTAGTGCACTATAATACTTTTTTTGCAGTTTCTTATTATGTTAGTAAGTTTGTTTTTGTATCTTTTGTACTTATTTTCAGATTCACTTGTTCTTTTTGTTAAAAAAGACTTTGTATAGTGAATTCTTTTTCTTACATGCATTTGCTAAACCCGTAGTTAACCAGGGACTCATTATCTTTTTCTTTTTACAATTGCTTTCAATTTTTGGGCAGTGCAGGTCATAGAGTGTCATGAAAGTTCTTAAAAATGATATTATAAGCTGCATCTACATTGGTTTCTTCCCAAAGAGATTTTCAGTTTTTTCCTGCTAAACGGACTTTAAAGGTGTCTAGCGCGTTGTCATTTAACAATCTAATAAAATTATGTGAAATTTAGTTTTTTCATCTTTAGTTTTCCTATTTTATAGGTTATACAGAACAAAAACAGGTAGGTGATCACTTACATCCATTACTAGAATCCCACTTGGAAGGTCTTTGCTGAGAACATTTGTAAATATATTATCAATTAGTGAGCAACTGTGTGGAGTTATTCGTGTAGGCCTGGTTATTTTAGGATACAAAGATAGACTGTATAGAGTATTTAAGAAATTTTCCGAGAGCCTGAGAGTTTTTATTTTTTTAGTAAATCAATGTAAAATCTCCACAAAGAAACACTTCCCTTTGTCCCAAATTTGATCCAGGTGTTCTGTACAGGGGCGTTGCACCAAATCCTGGGTACAAACTATCTTGGTGGACCCCCCTAATTCACATTTAATATTTTATGTTTTTTATCCACATAACAGTGGTTTAGTTTGCCAGTGCAGTTCATTTATTTTCTATTCTTACTTTATTATATATACCCTAACAGGCCTAAAAATGCTTCATATACAAACACATATTCAATAAAGGTTGGTCCTGGATACTTAGTTCATGGTTTATTTGTTTGTTTGTTTATTGTGCGTTCAATGTTTGACTTGAAATTTCATCGGATTTGGCTCCTGTTACAGAAATGGAATAACCTTTAATCCTGTAGTGATATAGATATTTAAATTGGTGGTGGAATATTGTACTTTCATGGGGCCAATTGAAATAGCCAGTTTTAGATAGAACATAATGATTATTAGCATACCACATTAAAAAGGAGGGCTGCACCAGGGACACAGGATTTTGTGCTGGGAATAACAAATGTGTGACTTTAAAATATCCATTAAAATGCTATTTTACAAAAAATAATGATACTGTATGTTGTCTCTGTGGCCCACAGGCATGAACAAAAAACTCAAGAGCTTCAGCCTCATTTAGTCTCTCACCATATTTGAAGCCTACTTTTAAGTGTATTGCTGGGTTGCAGGTGACATCACAGCGTTCTAAAGGCCAATACTATTATGTGTTTTTGAGGAAATTTTTGGTCTTGTACAGAGCGATCGTGGACCCAGTGACTGATATTAATGATCATTTTTGTAATTCATACATTTTCTTTTGAGCTACGACTTGTGAAAGTGTAATGCTGTTAATAGGAAAAACTGGCCCCCCCTGAGTACTGCCCTCAGTACTCAGTACCCTTTACCCCCCAGTCTGACGCCCATGGTTCTGTAGATGCAACTTAATATGTTTTTCCTTTTTTCAAAACAGTTCCACAGTAGACATTCCATAAGGCCATCTATAGTTACAGTCATATTTTCAACAACTTTTTTCTGCATGCCGTTATTAACATATAGCGCAACCCCACCCCTTATGTTGTGGTTTCTATTTACGTTAAATGATTCATATCCTTTTATGACGAAGTTATCAGGTTTATTATCATTTAGCCATGTTTCTGAAATTGCTATAACATCAAAGGTAGGGTGACCAGAAGTCCCAGTTTACTTGGGACAGTCCCAGTTTTGAGTCCTCTGTCCCATGTCCCCACACATTCCTCCAAAACCATTCATTTGTCCCAGTTTTACACAGGATCTGTCCCAAGTGTCCCAGTTTTTGGCCAATATAATCCACAAAGTAACAAACTTTGCTTGAAAATTCATGTCTTTGGGCCATGCAAATGTACATTACTAAGTAGAAACCAATAAAAAATATCAAGTCTATCATGTTAATGCTGATTGGTGCCTGGTGTAAAATAGTAACAAGCAGATTTACCATTTAGCTTAGGAAAAAGTCAATAAATGGCTCCCTGGTTGACCGTGCAACGAAGTCCCAAATAGTGTCCCAGTTTTTTAGTCAGAAAATCTGGTCACCCTAATCATAGCAACTCTGCTATGTTGTCGAAATTTGCATAAACAGTCAGTCTGACTCAATGGTCTGACTGTTTAGGTGAACCACGATTCACAGATAAGGTTTCCTTCCGGTTCATTTTATTTTGTATTTCACAGTACTTATAGTATTTGCACATACTGTTAATATTATTATAGAAGTTTGTATCAGGATCAATATCATCAGTTATTTGGTTTATACTTTGTTCAGCGAAGATGGGTGTATTTAGTTCAAAGTCTCCATCATTTCTACGTGGCTCATTTTCAGATGACTATTCAGAATACGAGTAGTACTAATACTTTTATTACATTCTTCTTTTTCTACTCCGTCTTATTCTTGTTATAACCATAATAAAGTAAATAAATAGGTGAATGTCGTCTTTTTCTTTTTAAACAGGCGCAAAAGTACAGCCACGCGGGTCCTGACTGTTTATTCACGTCAGTCCACACGTGCAGTGGAAACACGCAGGAGTTAGCCGTGAATTTTTAACCGTCCAAAATAACCTAATTAGTCGTAAGGACAATATTGTAAATCGTATTATTGTGGGCACATTACAATTATTTCTAAATGGGAGGCCTTCAAAAGAAAAAGGTAACGCAAGTGTTTTCTTTAATAGCTTAGCAAAATGATTAGCTAGCTATGTTGCATAATGCTGCTTTATCCACCAAATTGGGATTTTATCAATGTATACACCACATCTACGTATTTTGTGTGTTTGAAATATTACGTTACACTGTTTCCAGTTTGAGAGGGGCTCTGCCACTAACTACATCACGAGAAATAAAGCCCGCAAGAAGCTGCAGCTCAGCCTCCCAGACTTCAGGTATTTAAGTAGCCTGCTCCATGCGAAGGGGCTACGGATTGCATGATTGATTCCTGGTTTTGTGAACTCGTGTAAACATCCATGGGCGTTTAATAGATTATTTATATCGTGTTAACTTACTCGTTTGTTTATGGCAGACGGCTGTGTATCCTCAAAGGAATATACCCACATGAACCCAAACATAAAAAGAAGGTGAACAAGGGTTCCACTGCACCGAGGACGTTCTATCTGCTGAAAGACATCCGCTTTCTGCTTCATGAGCCCATTGTTGGGAAGTTCAGAGAATACAAGGTAACTCTTTTATAAGAATGTATTAAAAAAAATAACAATAATTTTTGATGAAATATCACATTGAGGTCTAACTACTCCTGAATATTCTTTGTTGACAGGTATTTGTTCGCAAACTGAAGAAGGCATATGGAAAAACAGAATGGTCGGATGTGGAGAGATTGAAGGAAAATAAACCGACCTATAAATTGGACCACGTCATAAAAGAAAGGTGAGGGCTTACACTATAACCACCAATAGAGGGCAGAATTTAGCCCTGTGTAAATCACAATGTACAGATTGGGCAACGGAATATTAAAATGCTTTAAACACAGTTTAAATTTAAATGTATTATTTTATATATATATTCCTTTCATGTGTTTATTAAATGGACTGTTATTTGCATGCTGTTTTGTATGTTTTCAGATACCCCACCTTTATTGATGCGCTCCGTGACATTGACGATGCACTATGCATGTGCTTCCTCTTTTCTACATTTGCACGAACTGGAAAGTGTCATGTTCAAACCATCCAGCTGTGCCGGCGGCTCACCGTGGAGTGGATGAACTATGTGATTGCGTCTCGTTGCCTCAAAAAGGTGACAAATTGGCGTGTTGATTTTGTTATACACAAGTGTAATGTTTAAGGGTTTGAAATGAATGTCTTTTGACCTTTCTGCCTTAAATATAGGTTTTCCTTTCGATCAAGGGAATATACTATCAAGCTGAGGTGATGGGGCAGCTCATTACTTGGTTGGTGCCATATCAATTCTCACATGATGTAAGTACCCACCATTTAATTTACTCTTGTGATGGAAGTGTAAAAGCTATTTGCAGTGGGCATTAAAATATTCCCTTTGTTTATAGCACCCCACAGATGTTGACTACAGAGTTATGGCAACTTTCACAGAGCTTTACACCACTCTCTTCGGATTTGTCAACTTTAGACTGTATCAGTGTCTTAATCTGGTTTATCCACCAAAGGTTTGTTGCGTCTATTATCTACTGTTTAGTTACTGTAATAATTGTCACTAGGACTGCACGATATTGAAAACTTGCAATATCCAATACAGGTGTGCATTATTGTGACGTTTAACTAAACAGTCTCAATATCATATGTTCTAGGGGTGTTGAAAAATATCGATCCGCTGATATATTACGTCACGCGATAATCATATTGATCCAAAAAGTGCCTGTAATTATATTTAAACATCTATTTTTGGGGAAATATTCATTGCATGGCTCTTTGGTCCTGCACTTTTACTCCCGCCAGCTAGATGGCAGCGCACCGCGCAGCTCGCTTGAGTAACACTAGAATTCGGGGCTCTTTTAAAACTCTACATTTGGCCTCACTTTGGCTTTTACAGCAAAGACGGAGACCTGGATTATTACAAGAGCCACCAGCTTTATGCATATGTCGCCGAGTGTGTCGCCGCTGCCTTCGGAGAGGATTTATCTTTGTAGCACTAGCACGGATTTATCTTCGTAGCATTTTTTTACACTTGTGTCTTGCCACTGCAGTACTTAGTACAGTACTGTAGTAGTTTCCTCTCGGCTTCGTTTGTGTGCTACTGCTAACACAAAAATATTTCTAAGAGATGAGCGCTATAGTCGTGGTGATGCCAATGTTGTCATTATGTCCATGATCTATGAGAGACGCCCATTGCGCAGTAGATATACGGTTTTAAATGTCCCGTCTGAGTTATTAGTTATTACTGATAGCTAAGGACTCCCAACTATAGAAATACTAGAACACGTGCATCCCCAGTTTAGTTGGTTTCATTACTATGTTTACAAGAAATCCGTTTTCCTTTCAAAGTTACATAATCACCAAACAACACCACAGTCACAAGTGCACATTAGTGGAAAGCATTTATATCATAAGATAGGCTATATACAGGTGCTCGTCATAGAATTAGATTAACATGAAAAAGTGCTTTCGGTTCTGTTCAATTTAAACTGTGATATATGATAGACTCATCACATGCAAAGTGAGCTATGTATAGCTTTTATTTGTTACAATTTTGATGATTATGGCTCAGCTTGTAAAAGCCCAAAAGTAAAAATGTCATAAAATTAGAATATTTTTTAATTGCATGTAATGTGTGTATCATATATTAGTTTCACATTTTAAGTTGAATTACAGAATTTAATGAACTTTTTCATGATATTCTAATTATGTGACGAGGATGGATAGATGGAATGTATTTGACACAAATCTAATGAAGGTGGACTTGTTTACTGAATAGTTGTTTCCAAAGTAGTAAAAAAATAATCGCAATAATCATCTAATGCTTCAATATCGGGATATATTGTATCGTATTGCGACCTGTGTATCGGGATTAGTATCGTATCGCCTGAGACTAGGCGATACACACCCCTAATATGTTCCATTAAGTTTTAGCACAAATCATAGGTTGTTCCTCAGGCAAACGACACTAAATCAGCTCCAGAACAAAAAATTAGAAAATTAATACTTAAACTTTTGCACATTTTATAAGTTTCATGCATTTTTTGTATTTTTTTTAAACTGTCAATCGTGTTGTAATTGCATAATATAATTTTCTAATTATACCATTTTGCAGTTGGACAGTAAATCTGAGTCAGAGCTAAAGGAACAAAACGTGGAGGACTATGCCATGGATTCTGAAAACTACTTGGAGGTAACATTTTGTTGTTTTTTCCCATTGTTTTTTGTTTATTGGTGGTGTTTTTTAATTTTTTACAGATTTACAAGAGTAAGCAGTATTTGTGTAAACAGTACAATTATAGCTTGTAAACAAATGATCATACATTTCTACAGATTTTTGCATTATTCATTTATTCCTTACCCGGCGGTGATGACCTACGTATGTAGCCATTGCTGCTTTACATTGTTCTAAATAATTTTGCTTTCTACAGAAACTATCTGCCCTTAGTGCCAGTTTGGCTCGAGTGGTCTCTTCTGTTGAGGAAGAAGAAGCTCAACTGGACCAATTTCCTGCTGAAGGAGTAAGAACCCCTTTCCCCCATTACAAATATAAAGGTGTGAACCATAAATGTTTATGAGCAGCAGTTGCAGCATTTAGAGGTGTGAGACCAGGGATCACTGCTCCAGGTTTGGTTGCTAAGTGAAGGTGTTTCTCAGTTTCTCAGACTGAGGGGCTTGTTTTGCTCAACAGATCGGGGCATAAATTACTGGAATTCAGAAATGTTTCTAATAAAAGCAAAAAGTGTTTAAACATAATTGAGGGGGAATACTTGCTGTTTTTGTATTTAATATATTTGACTATATATATATATATATATATATATATATAATATATTGGTTGCAGTCAATTATCATATTTTCTTGTATTAATGTAAATAATCTTATTAGACTACAACTACATTGCTGCAAACTGCGGAAGTATTTTGGACAGTAAATATGAAGGCTATTATATTGGAACCAACATGTTCCTACATTTGATAGACATGTCATAATTTGTTTTGTTGCGCTTTATTTTACATTGGCCTCCCAAGCATAAGCGCCGATTTATGTTCTTCCCAGTTGGTGCCCAGTCCACAAAAAAAAAGTTTAAAAAAGTCGGGGATCAATCTCCTAGTCCCGTGGTTGGGAGCCCGGCGCTCTACCTATGGAGCTAAATGAGCGGAGGAAATTGACACCACCGCACGTAGATTAATGTTATGAACTTGTGTAAATGCAGAAAACGGAGTAGGGGCTTTACAGGTTAGGTGATATTTATTTAATCATTTTGTAATTAAGGCAAATTCGCCTGGGTGCCCTAAGATTTGAGTGGGTGCTCCAGTCCCACAGCACCCATGGGATTGGTGCCTATGCTCCCAAGTAATCGTGTTGCAAGATGTTATGTCACTGTTTGTGTTTTAACTCACCCTGTTCTGTACACTTCACAGTGAGAACTCAGGCCTTTTTTTTTTCTATTGTGCCTTATTCTTGCCACCTTAACTTTCTTTATTAATGTTGTTGACATGATGGTTTATTTTTCTCTTTTAGGAAGACATGGAAAATATGGAGGCCAGGGAAAAGGAACTCAAACAGGAGGAAATTACAAAAAAACTTTTTGAAGGCCTGAAATTTTTCCTCAACAGAGAGGTTCCCAGAGAGTCATTGGCATTTGTCATCAGGTGCGTAGCTGTAGCTCTAGTGATCTTCATTAAAAAGCTGGTAAGTCTATGATGGTATGGATCAATGGTAATCAATCTTTATCGGCCTTTTCAGATGTTTTGGGGGTGAGGTTTCCTGGGACAAGTCTATTTGCATCGGAAGCACCTATGATGTGACAGATGAAACCATAACACATCATATTGTTGACAGACCCAGTGTTGACAAACAGTACATCAACAGGTATCTATCTACACACTGCAATTTTCCAGTGTTTTATGCAGATATGTAGAATATACTTTTGTTGTTTTTTACTTTAAATTGTGATTATTTTTTTGTGAGAGCATTAGGTGGATCTTATAAATGTGCTCGTCTTTCAGGTTCTATATCCAACCACAGTGGGTGTACGATTGTGTCAATGCGAAGATTGTATTGCCTGTAGAGGATTACTTCATTGGAGTAACTCTGCCACCACATCTCTCGCCTTTTGTGGAGGAGAAGGAAGGAGATTATGTGCCACCTGAGAAACTAAAGATTATAGCCATGCAACAAGGACAAAAACCAGGTATTGGCATTTCACAGTAGTTGGGGTGGGTTCTTACTCCGCCTGCTTATCAGTGTTTCAAATTTATTTGAGCGCAATAATACACTTTTGTCATATGTGTAGTAAATGAAGAGGTCAATGAGGGCAGCGATGATGAAGAGGAGCAGGAGGAGGAGGAGGAGGAGGAGGAGGAGGAGGAGGATGATGATGAGGAAGAGGAAGAGAACCTCAAGAAAATGGAGGAGCAGAAAGCCAAGGGCAAAGTATGACAGTTGAAAAATGCATTGTGTTAAGTACTGTATGATGATGTCCTTATTGAATTTTTGGTGCACCTGAAGTCATTGCAGGTGAAAGTGACCCCTGGCAAATTAAAGATGGATAATGCAGCTCGCTTGGAGCAAGAGGAGAAAGCTGAGGAAAAACGTCTGGCCATCATGATGATGAAGAAAAAGGAAAAATACCTCTATGATAAAATCATGTTTGGAAAGAAAAGAAAAGTTCGAGAGGTTTGTCCTTTTTGTTATTGATTTACCTTAGGTTTGCACTGATATGATTTATACGAAGTCCTTGCAAAGATAAGATTAAACATTTAAACTTAACATTGCAACCTTTTCACAATTGATAACATATATTTTAACGATTTTGTTTAACTGCACGAGGACATGTCAGTAGCCCAGTTTTGGCAGTTCAATTACCTTTCAAAATATTCAGATTGCTTAGGTGCTTAATAACAAGTGCACTCTTTTACAGGCAAACAAGTTGGCTGCAAAGAGGAAAGCTTATGATGATGCTGAAAAAGCAAAGAAGAAGAAGAAAGCCAGAACATAACCTGTTAGGTACACCATACTGAAAATGGAACTCTTTGTATACAAGCTTAAATAAGGACTTTGTTTTTCAAATTTAAATGTGAAGTGATGTAACTGGAGGAAAATGAGTGACCAGTGGATATTTCATTTTATCATATTGTACTAATGTTCTGCTACTCTAAACTTAAAATGATATAAAAGGCTTTTATTCCTTGAGTATTCCGCAATCTCTAAAGACTGAGGTCAATCTGCTGTCTTTCGTGATCCTTTATTCTGGGATCGGTCCTTACAAAGTGGGTTTTTAAGTACGAGTTTTGTACATGCCTCTGTTCTCTGTGATGTGACTGATCTTGTTTGGGACAAAGGCCAAAACTATCTATAGCCTGCACACATCAGTCTTTTTATTGAGTCTTCAACAGTGGGCGCCTCTCTCCTGATCTGCATTCCCTGTGCACCCACACAGTCAATTCCTGCACTGGCACTCTGGATGCCTACAGGCACTGCACACCCGCAAAAACAAAAGCCACAGTGTCATGTCTGAGTATGACAAGTGGGATGAGTGCCACAAACCATGTTCTTGCAAGTTAAGGTTATGTTCATGTTGGGTGTGAAATGGCACTGGTACTGGGTAGGATTCATTTTATCAGTTAATTTATTGTAATAGTTTGACCACATACAGTTAAAGCATTTTAAACATTGCCATAGAGCAGTATTAATCGAGGGAAACAATTATAATCTTTGTTCTTATAAGCTCTCTGCATTCGTTTGTTTATGCCGTTTTCCACCCCTCCTATCAGCTTGCATCTTGGACTCCACAGTCTGTACTCAATAGCCCTCTGTATGGAGACACAGAATGGGGACTATACAATCTCTCTTCCCTTCCCCCATTTACACTCAATCTGACAAGTGTGTGTCCCTTGACAAGGTCTCCTACGTCACAGGTGGGTGGAGAAGCCTCCCTGCAGTGCTTAATTCAGCAAACTGGCTTTTAGAAATGATAGGGGGAGGTGGCAGTCACCGACATGCACACTGTAGGAGAGAAAAAGGATTGCCAGATGACACGGGTCTGTTATACTGGACATGTGAGAAGGCCAGCAGGGAACAGTGAACCTGCACTGTGCAGGATCTTGATCAGATGTCTAAAAAGTGTTATGGTGGCGTACTAATCATCTGACACATTATGTGCTCAAACAAGGAATGTTTTGATTCATCTCTTTGCTTGAGGGTAAGTAAATTTTATATGCTTATATACATTTATATTAAATGTGTGCTATTGTGTGTACTATTTAGAATTGTTATCTTGTGCCTAGTTACTTTTCATAATTTAACTATTGAGCCTTCAGAAGAGTTAAAAACATTCAGCACTACATGTGGAAAGTATTTTAACATAGGCCAAAAAAGCAAATACCTGTCCAGTTATGAACAGTGGGATTAATTATAATTCAAGTTAAAGCCATACTGTGTCCAAATAAATACAATGGTATACATGCATTTAATTACTTAATCCTTACTGAATAAATATATCTTTACTGCAGTGGTTCTTACACTGAGAGTCACAAGATCATATGAAAGATATCTATGTTTAATAGAAAACAACCCTGTTGGAGTTGCAACTAAAAAAGGTTGAGAACCACCACTTCACTGTGTTCACATCACAGACCATCACAGATGCGTAACATTTCTTGGGGACCGTCTCGTCTCCATTGGAGATGTTATGCTTTGACTACATGAGGTTTTACATCCTTTTCCATAATAAAGCAGTATCTGGATCATTAGACGCATGTTTGGTATTGCAGACATGTTCATGTTTAGTTTAGTTGCTCTTGTTACAAAGCTACAGATAACTTTAACATAAGAAATGTAAACGGTGCAAATGGAATTTGAAAATACATTGATATGATACATGATTATGCTATCCAAAAACATAGTTAAAGTCTTGAAAGAGTGATCACAGGGTTCGCTTTAGTATTGCTTGTGTATCGCCAGGTTTGTACACATGGATTACTGAGTCAGGCTGTGGCTTTTCTAACCTCGATCTGTAAAGGATGCCAGATCACTTTTCACTCAAATGAATTATTTATTTAATGAGATTGGTGAGAACCATAGGCAGTTAATTTTCAGTATACAAGTAAATTCCAGTGCCTCATTCCACTTATAATTACCTTAATTACCCGTTAACTTGAAACGTGTGGCTTTACTGTGTTCACTGTGTTAATAGGTTTTCACTTGACTGAGTTATGACGTTCAAGAAAGTAAGACATTGGAAATCTATGTGTAAAGGCCTTGTCCTGGGCACTGTCCTGACCAGCTGCATGATCCTGCTGTACTGCCTGTCTATGCCACAAGTCCATATCAGCTTGCCTGAGTAAGAACACAAAGTATTTATATTTTTAGAAAATACACCGTATACTAGCCCATTGCTAAAGGTCATGTCTTATTATCTTTTTTTGTAGGGTACCGGTACCATATTCCTGTGCCCATCGCCCATTGCAGCTCCATCTTAAAGTGAACATAAATACCTCTCAACAAAGCATGGGTAAAACATGTTCCCCAAAAGTAGATATAATGTTCATGAAGACTCACAAAACAGCCAGCAGCACTTTCCTCAACATACTTTTCCGCTTTGGTGAGAAGCACCGGCTCAAGTTTGCTTTCCCCAATGGCAGAAATGACTTTTTCTACCCTTCATTTTTTGAGCGATACCAAGTCAAAGACTATAGATCTGGAATGTGTTTCAACATTGTTTGTAATCACATGCGCTTTAATGCATCTGAGGTCGCCAAATTACTCCCAATAGATACTTCATACATTACAATTCTGAGAGACCCAGCAGAACTTTTCGAATCATCTTTCCACTACTTTGGCCGATTGGTACCATTCACCTGGAAGATACCAAGTGAGGATAAGATGACTGAGTTTCTACTCAACCCTGATAAATATTTTGATCCAGATGGCTTCAACTCTTTCTACCTCAAGAATCTGCTGTTTTTTGACTTTGGACATGACAACACACTTAAATCAACGGATCCACAGGTGGAAGAAGGGATAAAATTGATTAGTGAGCGCTTTCAACTGGTCATGTTAGTGGAGTACTTTGAGGAGTCCCTCATTTTGCTAAAGGATGCTCTTTGTTGGGACATGGATGACTTACTTTTCTTCAAACTCAATGAACGCAAGGGATCCACTGTGTCCAAACTGACACCTGAACTCAGGGCAAAAGCACTTGAGTGGAATGCCATTGACTGGAAGCTTTACCAGCATTTCAACAATACCTTTTGGATCAAAGTGGCTGGGTATGGGAGGCAGCGAATGGCCCAGGACGTGGCAGAGCTCAGGAGGAGAAATGAGGAGATGGCGAACATCTGCATTGAAGATGGCCATGCTGTGGAGGCAGGCAGCATCCATGAGACAGCTTTGCAGCCCTGGCAGCCACTTGGAGAAAAGTCCATTATGGGCTACAATCTGAAAAAGAATGTGGACATGGTGTATAAAAAACTGTGTCGGAAAATGTTGACGCCTGAAATACAGTATTTAACAGAACTTGGTGTTAACCTGTGGATCACCAAGCTGTGGGGACATGTTCGAGATATCATAAATTGGTAACAGCTAATGTGGGAACAGCTTATGACTGGGGACAGACATTATAAAAACACATTGTTTAAAGCTTTTGAACCATCCACATCAAGACAATTGTATATTCAAATATGTGTTGCATTGTTGTGATGAATTCTACTTTGTACTGTTTGGTGCTAGTCATTCCAATCTATATCTACTAATAAAATTACTATTTTGTACAGCTTAGATATATTGCACTTCAATGTTGTCTACTATACTGTATCTTTCTATTTACATGTAGCTGCTAACTCCTACAGAACAAGACCAAAGACTCCCAAACCAAATATGTTTCCATATCAGTTGTCATTCTGACAAAAAAATTATAGTCATTCATGACACACAAACATAAATGTTTGTCCTTTGCCACATGTTGATAATAGCAATTAATGACAATTTAAGAAACTGCAAAACAAAGCCTATTTTGTGCGATGCTTCATGTATTTTACAATGATAATAAAGAAACACGTTTAAAATGTATGGTTCCAGTGCTTCTTTATGTCTTGATTAGCCTATATGTTATATGTTTGATTAAGTTATTATATTTATAATCATGCGTCACAAAGTATTGCAAGGATAAGACAGAACCAACAGACAAGTCAATCTGATTCTGAAGCCACTGTGGAAATGAGAACTGTCTTGGACCAATGCTGCCACCTAGAGAAAATGCAGTACGTGCATTTAGCTTAGAGCAGTGGTTCACGTTTTGCACCGAAAGCACCAAACATTTGAGCTTCCACATTCCACCAGGACTAGTTTAAAATCAAAAATCAAATCAAAACAGAATATGATAGTGGTCTAAACTATGCCAGACCATTATCCTGTTTATTCTGAACTGTGTTTATTCTAAACTAGAGATTTCCTCTTTATTTCGAATGTATAAAGAGAAAGAAGTGTGTATGACTGGCCAGGCTATTCAAATAGAAGCAAATTGAACGTACTAGAGAATAAATAAAGTAGCCCAAATAGGCGACCACCAGAATAGTACACGTACCGCAGTTTGAGAACCACTGGCCTAAAATATGCCAATGTTTCTTCACAAACAAAAATTGGAAGAATATTTTAGAATCACACAAAATCACAAAAAAACAACAGCAAAAAACATGTTATTCTCTATTTTTTTGCCGACAGGAAGTCTCTGTGAGGGGGCGTGGCCGTGGCCGTGATTGAGCGACTCAGCTCCTGTTGTTATGCTAGTTTAGTGCTATGTTTATGTTTATGCTTTTATGGATGTTTCCATTAAGTTAGTTACTTTGACGTTGGTTAGTTTAGAGGCATCTAAGATAGATACTTTTTATATTGACTTCAACAAATGCAACTTTCGACAGTTGGGATGAGTTTACAGCGCTAGCTTCCCTAGTTTAGCTCACCTTAGTTAGCACTAGCTAGAGGTAGTGCATTTTACTTTTCGCATAATTTATTTTGGTAAAAGTGCACCTTCAAATAAATTGCGTGCATAAATGCGTAGTCCACAGCAGCTCTTGTGATGCTGTTCGGCCACAAAACGTAATATTTGCGATAGGAGCCCCTTTGTTTGCATGAGTTCACGATCCGCGATGAGCTGTAAATCAACAAAAGTGGCCCCGAGTGTAGATTTTGACCACAGTTGCTCCGACAGTGTGGAGTATTTGACGCTCAATTTTGGGCCATTTGAGACCGTACATCGCTGGAGACGGCTGCCTCCTTGTGACGAGTTTGTAGGTGCCAGGTAAATATTACAAATACTTTGAAGATACAGTATCAGGGGTCATTTATTAACCCTGGAAATGTGTCTGTGCAGGCGAAGCAAACACACAGTTGTGGCCTACAGAGATGCAATATATGTATTTGGTGGAGATAATGGGTAAGTAAATAGCATTGTTTTCCCTGAACACGTCGCCCTTAATGGAGAGTGCCGATATTAGCTTATCAACACACACAATTGATACAACATGGTTTCAAATGACACAGCTTGGTGTCTGTGTTTTCATGTCACACTGACACCAAGCTGTGTGACATGAAACTAGTCTCACAAGTTGAAAGTCATCACATAAAATGTGATTCACTGCATTTGTTGATTTGATTTATTCAAACCTCATCTAAATTTAATTCAGTATCTACTTATTTAAAGGTTTATTCATAAATAACAAACGAAGCCATACCAATGTCAAAGTTTAGTTTTGAGAATGGAAACTATGGTAGGAAATTGAAATGCTGATTTATTTTCCCAACAGTAAGAATATGTTAAATGACTTACTTCGCTTTGATGTTAAGGACTGCTCATGGTGCCGGTAAGTTCAGAAGAAGCTTGTTTTAGTTATTGGTGGTTATTCCATATTACAAAATGTTTTGACGTATTATTTACAGGGCATTTACCACTGGAACCCCACCTGCACCCAGATATCACCACTCTGCTGTTGTCTATGGCAGCAGCATGTTTGTTTTTGGTAATGTATTTCTTAAAATTAATCAGGAACTCCTGAATAATATATAATTAATATATTCTTTTTTTATTCTAAATTTTTAAGGGGGCTATACCGGAGACATTTACTCAAACTCAAACTTGAAGAATAAAAATGATCTTTTTGAGTACAAGTTTGCCACTGGGCAGTGGACTGAATGGAAGGTAGAGGGAAGGTAAACAGCTTTTATTGAAATTAGGGTTATTATTTTGCCATGTGTCTTGAGTAGTTAACCAGAGACCCAGTGAATACGTTTTTTTTCTTTTCAGTTTGCCTGTGGCTCGATCTGCTCATGGAGCCACAGTCTACAGTGATAAACTTTGGATATTTGCTGGCTATGATGGGAATGCACGGTACTTGTGTTTTCTCAATCTATAAATATGTTTTGCTATTGCTATATCTTTTGTGTATTTATTCTTTGTTTATTTCTGTCTTTAGGTTGAATGACATGTGGACTATTAGCCTTCAGGATAGAGAGCATGCCTGTTGGGAAGAGGCCAGTGGAATTTACATCTTGTTATTTCTTTAAAAAGAAACTGTTAACATTTTGATCTCATTACTGGTATTTTACTGTTGAACAGATTGATCAAAGTGGAGAGATTCCACCCTCTTGCTGCAACTTTCCTGTTGCCGTTTGCCGGGACAAGATGTTTGTGTTTTCTGGTCAGAGCGGAGCCAAAATCACCAATAACCTTTTCCAGTTTGAGTTTAAGGGCCACATGTGAGTTTTATAGTCTCTAGGCGAATGAGCTGGGCCTGTTTGTTGATTTACTGTAATACATTTACCTTTGTCTCAGGTGGACGCGCATTCCAACTGAACACTTGCTGCGGGGCTCGCCTCCTCCTCCACAGAGGCGTTACGGTCACACTATGGTTGCTTTTGATCGGCATCTCTATGTTGTTGGTGGAGCTGCTGACAATACACTGCCCAATGAGCTGCACTGCTATGATGTGGACTCTCAAACCTGGGAAGTCATTCAAGCCAGTGGGGACAGTGAGGTGTGTGTTCAGATGTCTTTATATTGGCACAGTTTTATGTTATGACATTGTATACATTTCTATTGGTATAAAAATGTTGCAATGTATATACAGTACTGCTCTAAAGTTTGGGGTCACCCAATCCACTTAGCTTTTCTCATCAGCACAAAAGTTTTCAGTAGTGCTAGCGTAATTGCACGAAGGTTTTCTAACACGATTAGAGGGTAATTGATTAGAACACTGGAGCGATGGTTGCTAGAAATGCACCTCTGCACACCTTGTAGGTATTCCATTAAAAATCACCCGTTTACAGCTAGAATAAGGATTCACAACATTACCAACTATATTTCTGATTACTTTAATGTTATCCTCATTAAAAATAATCTGTGCTTTTCTTTCGAAAATAAGGACATTTTAAATGACCCTAAACTTTTGAGCGGTAGTGTTTACATACATTTTCTACCTGCTGTTTAAACGACCATTAGTTGCTGACGAAGGATCTAGGTTGAAGGTTGAAATAGGCACTTAAATAACCAAGTCCAGATGATTGCTTAAGAACATTTTAACCTATAATGATACATTCAAAAGTTATTAAAAATAATAATGGAAGAAAAAAAAAGACTATTCCTGTTGATCATAGTGGTGCGGTTTTGAAGATTCACAAAATTTTACATTTCTAGTAAATTCCATTCATTGTCCATTATACAGAAAGATACTTACAACCTCTACATAAGCCTAAGTGTAACGTAGATTTTGTTCTAATTCACCGCTAAAATGAAAATAACACCTGCTTGTTTCCAGATGCCCAGTGGAAGGCTCTTCCATGCTGCTGCTGTCATTCAAGATGCCATGTACATTTTTGGTGGCACAGTGGACAATAATGTCAGAAGTGGAGAGATGTACCGCTTCCAGGTTTGTGTCAGTCACTGATTTAGCTTGTATTATTATATATTTCTTATGTCTTTTTACTCTTATTGTTCTGTCTCTATTTTTTAGTTCTCATGTTACCCAAAGTGTACTTTACATGAAGATTACGGTAGACTGTGGGAGAATCGTCAATTTTGTGATGTAGAGTTCATCCTTGGGGAGGTAAATCTGTTTTTGGTTCAAACCTTATTAGTGGATAATCATTGACTGACCGTAACCCTTTTTGTGTTATAAAATGTAGAGGGAACAAAGAGTTTTGGGACATATTGCCATAGTGACTGCAAGATGCCAGTGGCTGCGCAGAAAAATTCTGCAGGCCCGAGATAGACAGCGATCGGTCAGAAAATTTAATAGCATACTTTAAAAACCTAGCTCACTTGAAAATCATTAGCATCAATTTAAAATAATGTGTTGTGTCCAGAAGTGTAAACAGGATAGTGAAGAAAGTGATGAAGGGGCAACCCGCGGCCCTAAGGATATACCTGGGGGCAGCCGGCTGCAGGAGGTTCACATCAGAGAAGCAGAGGCCCAGCCATTTGAGGTCCTGATGCAGTTCCTCTACACTGACAAAATCCAGTATCCCCGCAGAGGTATTATCGCATATTCACGCACATTCATGCACATTCATGCACATTCATGCAGATATTCCCATTCCACTGATTAACCTTTCTGTTCTTACAGGTCATGTGCAAGATGTCCTGTTAATTATGGATGTGTACAAGCTTGCCCTAAGTTTTAGATTGTCCCGTTTAGAGCAGTTATGTGTGCAGTACATCGAGGCCTCTGTCGACCTGCAGAATGTTCTTAGTGTTTGTGAAAATGCCAATAAATTGCAACTTGATCAGTTAAAGGTATAGCTTTTTACATTAGATATTTATTTAGAAATCGTTTGCATCAGATGCACTAATCCACACATTTCTTTTTACAGGAGCATTGCCTTAATTTTGTGGTGAAAGAATCACACTTCAACCAGGTGATCATGACAAAAGAATTTGAACACCTGTCCACCCCTCTGATTGTGGAAATAATTCGGCGCAAGCAGCAGCCCCCTCCTCGTGTTTACTCTGACCAGCCAGTGGATATCGGTACATCTTTGGTGCAGGACATGAAGGCTTATTTAGAGGGAGGTGGTCTGGAGTTCTGTGACATAATCCTGCTCTTAGATGGGCACCCACGACCTGCCCATAAGGCCATACTAGCAGCACGATCAAGGTAGGACTGACTTACTCAAAACAATTGTTATTATAGTCATATTAAATCAATAAAACATTGTTTTTCTCAAAAGTTATTTTGAAGCCATGTTCCGCTCCTTCATGCCTGAGGATGGTCAGGTGAATATATCCATAGGAGAGATGGTTCCAAGTAAACAGGCGTTTGATTCCATGCTGCGCTACATCTACTACGGAGACGTCAATATGCCTCCAGAGGATTCTCTGTATCCTTGGTGATGATAATAATACCTTTTATTTAAAAGTGCCCAAGGACACTGTACAATGGAAACATTCAAAAAATCAAAAGCAGGTAACATAATAAAACCGAGTACAGCATTAAGATGATCAGTGCGTGACTAGGTGGCTAGGACTGTCTGAACAGGTTCAGTGCTTCTCACTCTCTGTGAATTTATGCGTGATGCAACCATTGGTATTTGTAGAACTGTTATAGGAAGATACACAGCTATTCAATTCTACACCCTTAACTGAACTAAACAGTTATCTGTTTGCTGCACCTTATTATTATGGGTTCTCAAACAACCGTCTCCAGGCTTACTGCAAGCAAAATTTGGAGATGAATGTGACTGTGGAAAATGTGTTGCAGGTATTTGTGTTTTTAACTAATTGATTTATAGTAAACTCGTGGTTATGATTTATCATTGACAGTAAATATGACTGCATATGGTGTTTTGTTGTATATCTACTTTAGATTCTGGAAGCCGCTGACAAAACTCAAGCTTTAGATATGAAGAAGCACTGCCTCCACATTATTGTGCATCAGTTCATCAAGGTGGGTGGGATTGTATCCGGAGCGCTTGGGGTTTGCTGCCCACTCGCCGCAGCTGAGCTAACCCACTAGCCCTGTCTTCTTTGCGGGAGCCTGACATTTTTGGCCTGGTATTTTACAGCCAGGCCGGCTGAACAAGCACCTTTTCACATAACAATAAGGTCACTTAGATTATTCCTTGTTGTTTTAGCGACTCAATTTCCACCCTGTCATAATGGTTTGTGTTAAGCTTTTTCACTTTGTTTTAGAAGATTTCCTCTTCATTTAATCAGTTGCTGTTTGATTTATGGTTCATTTATTTCATTTTTGCTCTTCCTTTTCTAAAGGTATCCAAGCTCCCCAACCTACGCTCCCTCAGCCAGCTACTGCTTTTGGACATCATAGAGTCGCTAGCTTCTCACATATCAGACAAACAGTGTGCTGAGATGGGACCTGATATTTAAGATGACTTAGGCAAACCAGTAAGCTCTTTTTCCTCTTGTGGCCCCTACCCAAATCATTCCCTAGACCTAAACCTCCCTTTATGTTGAACATTGCATGTTGTCATACATCTTTTTTGATTTTGTTCTATTGTTTGTTTTGTAAACAGAATTGCATCATCTATGAAATGCAACGTCTTTATATACGTGGTATTTATTTATGTTGTGCATATATTTTAAGCTCTATTCAGCCACATCTGATTATATGTAAGAATTCTCATGTATAGTGTCTGTCATTAGCCTCTTATTTATATTAACAGATTTTCTACAATTCTGCCTGTGACTGACCTTTAAATGTGTTTATGTATTGCGTGGCATTATTATGCTGTATTAAATACATTGCAATCTATTTATAGCTTTAATAAACAATTATGAATTTATTTCTCGCATTTGATTTCAAAACTACATGTTTACTTTCATAGGAGACTCTGAGCAAGACCAGGCAAGACCAGAGAGGCTTTTAAACCCTAGATTTTTCATGTGAAGCAGTGAAGGTTAGTTATATCCACACATGCAGAATACGCCATACAGGCTGTGTTTCTATGTCAGATTTAGTTGCCTGGTAATGCACAATCAACCTGTCTAAGGGAAATCAGACGGAATTGACGGATTAGATTTCCTAAATCATCCTTTGGATGCACATTTTGTATTTGTTCTTGACTGAGGCATCCATTTTGTTTATGCATTACCTGGAAAACTGAAGGTTAAGCCTTGACCTTTCTTCAAATGAGCCTGTCCCTCAGAGGTTTCAGCTTCCGCAGATCAGTGCATGATAAGCCTGGACAATGCTCCTTGTTAAGGTTGAATTCCTTAATGCACAATTTGTCCAAACCAATATGTATTCGTATTAACAACCACATACACACCTTTTTTCCCTAATCCTCAGTGCAGACATTGTAAAAACAGTGGCGCAAGACCGTATCACTTACTCTTCTATCAATGAAAGCTAGTGTTGAATACTTGTAAGTACTGGGCATTGAGCACAAAGCACTATTCATTGCGTTGACATCTAATGCACATTTTTTTATGAACACATTCATCAAGCACATTCAAAGAAATAACCAACCTAAAGTTAAGTGAAAAGCCAGTGGAGGAATCCCAGATAAGTGTTTGTGTGTATGGGGTGGTGCTCATGTTTCGTTCATTTAAGCTGTTTCTTGTATGCATGCTGCCCAGAATCCCGTTGGACATATCCAGTTACATCTAAAAACGGTGCTCCTTGTTCAATGTCCAGATATTGAACGCTGAAGCACAACAGTGTGTCTCTTGTCATGGCACAGTGCTGGGCTATCTCCCTCTCATCAGGTGCATTTTTCAGAGTCCCGAGTGAGTGGGCCGGCCCAGTTGGTCTTGCTACCGTTGGTGGGATGAGTTTTTGAAAGCTTTTTTGGACCCTCTACTTGACTGGCTGCTTTGGCACAAACAGTGTCTTCAGTGCCTGAAGATGGTTTTCCTCACACCAAAGCTGATGCAAAGAACTGCTCTATTTGTGACGTTTGGAGGTTTTGTCACCTCTTTGATGACCATGTTTATTCCCTTTTGGAAAACTATGAATTCTGATTTAAATGAGATGGAGAATTGGTTTTCCGGATTGTTCCACATGTGCCTCTATACAGAAGAAGTGGGAATCCAGTGCAAGGCTTACGAGTCTGTTTTAGGATTACCGTGGGACCTCCAGATCTCCAGAGTGCTCATGTCTGTGTCTATTGGAACAGGTGGCTTGGTGATGTTGACGGCATTTCTCGGTCTGGAAGGAGTGGAGGTTTTTGCGGGCCAGCCTGATTTTAAAAGAGGGCTGCTTATCTTTAGCGGGGTGATGGCGTGGGTCTCTGGCCTTACTACCCTGGCCCCCATATCAATAGTGGCCTACACGACGGTGGTGGAGTTTTGGGACAGTGGCTTCCCTGATGTGATGCCCCGCTGGGAGATTGGAGAGGCCCTGTTCTCAGGATGGTTTGGAGGCCTGGCTCTGGTCATCGGAGGGACACTGTTCTTTATCGCTGTGTGCATGGGAGACTTTGATCAGAGGACTCAAAGTGCAGCTGATGGTGCACTGGTGAAGCACAGGACACAGCATTACCTAAAAACCGAGGTTTTGTAATTGATCTTTTGACCTCATCTTGGGCCTATCGGCAAATCTATATTTAGCCGCTTTGTATTTACGCATAGCGAGAGTCATATTTTGTAGGTCCTAATGAATACCTGATCCAATCTGTTATGTCTAATGAAACAGAGTGCATAGCTTTTTATTGTGTTCAGTCAATTAAAAAAAAATGTAATCAAAAACTGGCACGACACCGGTTTTCTTTTATCATTTGTTAATTATTTCCCTGAAAATGCGGCAGATCTACTGACTTGATTTATTTGTATAAGCTATATGTCCACTTGATGTCTTTTTTACATGTGAAGCAATAACTAAAGGTAAGAAAACAAAAGGCAGCCATGCGTTATCTCTCAGCCTGTATGGACCAGCGGTTTTCAAACTTTTTGTACCACCTCATAAAATGTTTGACCTGTACCAAGCCTCCTAAATTAAAATCCAATCAGATCAGATCTATACGCGTCTAAAAATGGATCTACATTGAACTATGTCTAAACTGGACAAAAAAGCAAAAAATAAATGTATCTCTAATTAAATAGAATGAAGTCTAACATTCCAAACCTTCTACCCTGATCATCATAATAATGCATCGGTTTTATATAGCGCTTTTTTGGACACTCAAAGACGCTTTACATTGCACTATTCATTCACTCCATACTTGGTGGTGGTAAACTACTATTATAGCCACAGCTGCCCTGGGGTAGACTGACGGAAGCAAGGCAACCAGTCTGCGCTATCGGCTCCTCCGACCACCACCAACCACTCACTCACTCATTCTCTAGGCTTCCTGGTGTTACCAAACGGTCTCCCATCCAAGTACCGACCAGGCCCTTCCCTGCTTAGCTTCCAAGATCTGACGGGAATGGGCAGAGCAAAGGCGGTATGGCCACGACTAAAAAAAGTCTGAGTTGGGGAAACCGAGGCTGTTTGTCACATGGGTTGGTTGTCACATTGCTAGACACTAGGGGGCGCTGTGACTTGATATTGAACATCAAGTTTAGCATCTGGATTCTTCTGCTTTAATATGTTATCATTCACACATAGACACACAAAAAACCCTGACATGATTTTTCAACTGTCTGATGTTTTCCTGTAGATGAGCTGTGGACTCTACACAAACACAAGTGTGACAACCAGCCTCGGTCTCCCCCACCACCCCACTTTGTAAAAGCTGCAAAACCCAGTGCCGTTTTACACACTTGTGTGAGAGTGGAAATATCTTGGGAGCTAATTTCTATAAGACTCTGTATACCTTTTAATCCTGCTCCAATCCCCTGGGTGAAACTAGGTCTTTCTGCACCACCCACGCACTCCCCCTCTGTACATTATTGAGTAAATGCAGCAAATTAAAGAGTTGTATGTAATTAAATGCCAGTTGCTAGTTTAAGGCTTTGATGGATGAAATTGTCATCGTTGTGTTATTCCCCCAAATGTAGGCATAACGTGAGCAATGTTACAGAGAAAAGGGAAACAATGGGGCTTAAACTGGCAACCCAAGACTTTGACATGTGGAGTCGAAGCTGACAGGGCGTGCGGGCGGGTGAGGTGAGGGGGGTCGCAGAAAGTGAGCGTGTTTGTAAAATTGCAGAGAGGAGGGGTGAGGGAATAGCGAGTTTTCATGCTGTGCTAGCATCCCCTCAGCAACTCCATCAATACTGCACACAGCTGAGAAACTGGCAAAGATCTTTTCTCCGTCAGTGCTGCATTTGCAAAACGGAGCGGTCGGCTCACTGGGTCCTGCGGCTACTGGACGCGGCACAAAATCTAGGAGCGCTGACCAGACCGGGACTGTCTCGTTCTGAGTGCAGATATACCCAATACCTCTCCCTGGACTGGGACAAGCGCTGTTAAGGACGTGCGGATATGCTACCGAGCTCTGCGGGGAAAGCTGGGCACGGAGGAGTTTTATTCTAGTGAACCTGCTCCATGCGCCTGGACAGTGGTAAGATCATTTACGCGACCTACTGAAAGAAAGGGTGGTTGATTTGATTATGTTTGTTAAGAATTTTTTTTTTTTGTCGTAGTAGTTCTAATGTTCATGTTCAGTGTCCATGTTGCATATTGACATTGAGACAAGTGTTGTACTTACATTGGGCTGTTGAGGTCCAGGTAAGTCGTTTTGCCTGGAGGCGCTGTTTACAGTACACTGATTTAGTGCAACTGTGGGAGCACTGCAGGGTCCATTTGAACAATGAGGCGGTTAACTACGCAAAGGTCATTAGAGAGACTAATACACAGACATAATAATAGTTTTTTTCTGAGTAATGTTTTTCTGGCTCATTCCCCCTTGTGATTAGTTACAGTACATCCAGATATTTTGTTTCTGAAAAAATAATAACACATGTTAAGTGAAATGCTAAGTGTTTTACGGTGTCACTCAAAAAAGATGATGTTGGATAGTAACTAATAAGTGTGGGTTTGTATTTCATTGTACATACTCCAGCTTCTTAATGGGGATTGTAACTTGATGTAATCCACACTTCATTCCTTTGTAGTTTGTGGCACGTAGCCCCTGAGACAAGCAGGTTAAACGCTTGTGGCATTTCAAAAACAACACCATTTCTGCTTGTTCCCAAAAAGAAAGCTCTATTTTCTAATGCTTGCAGCTGCAATGTACCTTTAAAACTCAATTTGGCTCTTGACCAACTTAATGAAGAGTAAACACCAGATGAAAATACCAATTTACATCTGGTGTAAATACCAATATTTGACAATGAATACCCCGAAAGAGCTCTTGTCCTTGTTCTTTGATTATTTTACGCAACTTGGATGACTTCTTTGGGTTATCTCAGCTTTAACAACAGGACGCCAGAGGAGGTAATCTGGTGAGTGAGGTAACCAGTGATTTGTTGTGTAAATATTGAGAGCATTGTGTTTTAGAGAAGCCATTATCAAACAGGGAAAGGACTCTAATCGTTTATGACATGGTCTGACTTTGTAATTATGTGTTTTTTACCTTTGATTTTAATACTGGAATTTGATGTGTTGATGGTATTTGTGTGTTTGTGTCCAGTGAGTTTGAAAAACAGACTAAATCAGAGCAAAGCCACATGGCATTCTTGTTTTTCAGTTTCTATAGAGCGATCAGCTCATCACCAATCAGGGGCCATGGCTGCTAAAGCTCCCCCAACATTCCTGTTATAGGTATTACATTTGGAGGGAAACTGCTTGTTTGCATGCAATATTAGCGCCCAACAGTGAGACTGGGATCTGCGTCATGTTGTGAGGACCAAATCTGCTTGACCTATTTTAGTTTGTCACCAAATCCTTGAAATAACATGAATCCCCCAATTTGGAAGTCTTGAAAGTTGTTGTTGCTATAAGTAATTGCTCACAAAGTATGAGCCAAATTACTAACACTTTGTGCAAGACCAATGTGAGTTTGCATTGATTCGGAGATAATATAGATTGATAGAAAGTTATAAAACAAAAAATTGAATTGCATTTATTGAAAATGAAGCCTCAGCAGAACAGGTTTTGAGCAATGTTGTCCTCTGAAACTTTGCACTAGCCCATTCAACTCTGCTCCCTGTAGTTTAAGGACATTAAGATGTGCTCAGAATATCAATCAGTCTCTTCAGCTGTTAACCCAGTAGGTTACATCGGTTGTAATTGATTGCACCATTCTGTGCCTTTGAGGATCCACACATTGCATTTACGGTAAGAAACTGTATGCGGTGGTGAAATGCTAACACTGGACATCACATGAAGATTACATGCCACAAAACTACAGGGATTACTACTCCTACTTCTCCTTTTAAGCACTCTGTGATGAGAAAGTTAATAGGTGTTAGAGTGCTGTTAATTTTTAACAAGTTCTACTGCAATATGCATAAGGGAAAGATAACACACTCAATTAACACACTTAGTCACTGTTGACATGCACATACAGTATGTCTTTGAGTGGGTCAATGCTTCTTTGAGAAGTCTGTAGTAATCTTCTTAATCTCATGGTTATACAGTATAACACCATCAGCTTGACATACGCAGTAGTTACATCTTACTGCACACTCTTCTAGGTCAAGTGGAGAAGCTGATGTGTGCAATGGCCACTGTGGACTCACTGGTGTCCAGACCTCCGTCTTTGTCTGAGCAATGCTTCTCCAGTAGGTGGCGCTGCCCATAGGTCTCAGCACCTCAACACTCCAGGGAATCTTCCCATCCTGGACCCAACATGGGAGGATGCTTCTCCAAATCAAAACCCGGCAAGTATTTAGCCCCATGACTCTTCAAATGTGAATTTAATTTACAATATGGATATAATGTTGTAATTCCTTTTCCAATTTTAGTATAGCCATTATTTTTACCTGCCAATGTATCTTAACAGCATCTGACCAATTTCTCCATTCTGGAAAGTTTTCTTCTTTTTTTCTCTTGCAATCCCACTCACCATTATGATTTTCCACTGATTTAATTAAGACTTGCACAGCAGGAGAAAATTCCAGCCAGATTTACTCTGTAAGAACCGGATGATCAGCACATTTTCCAGTCAAAAAGATACAGCCGAATGTTTGAAAGGATAACACAATAATGTTACAAATAAATACAATTTACAGTCTAAATTGTTAGTTACTTTGTCAATAAAACCACATAGTGTACTACCAGCGTTTTCTTTGTATCCACTGCCCACCACAGACTTGTCCAAATGGAAGTATATCCAGAATATTGAAGACAATGTACAAAGTCAATTGGACAGGTTTATATGTTTGATAAAAATGTTTCGGTGATCATCATCTGATCAGCATCATCGCTGGAAAACTCAGAAACACAGTGTGACACAGGTGTGGCCAAAGGGGTGCCACCTGCAGGTGTGTATATACAGGTGAGGTGTGTTTTGACGATGATGATGATCTGGATGAAAAGATATTCTACTTAGACTACTCTATATCCAGAATAAGGTCTAAAATGTTAATGTAAATCTATACACTCTTGGATGCCTTTTAGGCCTTTAAGTTTTAACTTGTATCAGTCTTGGAAATACATTTTTGTATGACTGCGTGAACAGTTCTCAAAAAAAACATTCCTGTTTTTCTTGATGCAGTTGAAGTTAAAGTGGAGCTCTCCCTTTTGGAAAAAGAGAAGGAAGTGGATGGACTGTCGCCAAACGGTAAAGCCAGCCCGTTTGCCGAATGCAGAGCAAATGGTGCCCTGGGACACGGCTCGGATGATGAATCTACCCCAGTGCCCCTGTACCACAAATCAAGAGACTATGTGGAGGCATCTGTCTGTCATGTCAAAGACTTGGAAAATGGACAGTAGGAATTTTTTTTATAATAACTTAATAACTTAACATAACTTATAAAAAATGGAAAGGTGTTACTAATGTCACTTAACTTTGTATATACATATTATCGGGTTATGACCCCCTTATTAATCTAAAGAAGCCAAGGGTGGACCCGATATCACAAATTCACTCTATTGAAAAGAAGACAGTGAATTAGAGCTTACAATACGTTTGATAGAAATAACATGTAAATAACAAATGACAGTGACTGTAGGCTAAAATAAAGTTGTGAATTTAAACAAATACATAGAAATTTCCATTCAGATCTGATTATTTTAAATGTCTTTGTTTTTTTGACACGCTCTGCTGTTTTTCTTTGTCTTGAAACGTTTTATAATTATTTTTTTTGCATTTATTCAACTCCAGGATGCGAGAGGTTGATTTGGGAAGTGGCAGAGCTTTGTTGATCAAAGAACATGGAGAGTTTTCAGCCATGGGCCACAAATGTCCCCATTATGGAGCACCATTGGTCAAAGGTATTATATTCGTTACAAGTTGCACATACATTTAGCCTATACCTAAATAGTAACTTCATTTGTCAAATAATTAATGTTTTGAAGGTGTCCTCTCAAAAGGACATGTCCGCTGTCCATGGCATGGTGCATGTTTTAATATTGCTACTGGGGACATTGAGGACTTCCCTGGGCTGGACAGCTTGCCTGTTTTCCAGGTAATCCTGAGAGAGACGGCTCTCTCCCTTTTATCAAGTCACTTTAGCACAAACAAGTGTGTACACACAGCTCTTGTCTACTTGTCACAGGTCAGAGTTGAAAAGGACAAGGTGATCATTTGTGCAAACAAGCAGGTAAAGGAAGATTAATATGATATTTCTGACGACACAAGACCTTCATTGATAAATGAAGGCATTATTGTATCACAGGCACTTCAGTCACAAAAACGAACAAAGCCCATGGTGCGATGTTCAGCGGTCATAAACTCCAGCACAGGCTTCAGTCATGTGCTCATCATTGGTTCAGGTGAAAAACTATTAAATCTCATTAATCAGATTATATCCTTTGTGCGGTGCGTTTACAATGCTGTGAACAATGGCAGGTCCAGCAGGTCTGGTGTGTGCCGAGACACTGAGGCAGGAGGGCTTCACTGATCGCATCGTAATGTGCACCATGGATAGACACCCTCCCTATGATAGGCCTAAACTGAGTAAGGTTTGTACACAGTCTGCAGCTACAAGCATAAATATATATATTTTTTAAATGACTTGAACATGCAGACATTACATGCAGCTAATGTTTTGCACACAATGAATAAAGTAACTAATAATTACTATTTGCCGACCGCTCAGTCCTTGGAGTGCACAGCAGAGCAGCTCAGACTACGCTCCGCGGACTTTCTACACAACCATGACATTGAGCTGTTAACTGAAAGAGAGGTGAGTGTCTGAAGTAAAAGCAATAAAAATGTTCAATTAAAGATTAATATTAAAGCTATAACTTTAGGTGGTTGCAATCGATTCCAAAACATGTATAGTCACATTTGAGGATGGTGTAAGAATGGAGTACAGGAAACTTTTTATTGCCACTGGAAGCAAGTAAGTACAACATACCATTGGTGAATTAAATTAGAATAACATAACTTGTATTTGTATTTTCTGCCTTGAAGGCCCAGACCATTGAACTACAAAGGCAAAGATGTCAGAAATGTGTTTTACCTCAGGACACCAGAAGATGCAAACAGCATTGTTAGGCTGGCAAACAACAAGAACGCTGTAATTGTAGGAACAACATTTATCGGTGAGACACAATCACACCCTAAAGTGCTTTATGGCTTTTCTCTTTATGTCACTCTCTAAGTGTGTATCTTTGACTTGGGCTGCCAGGTATGGAGGTGGCTGCTGCTCTCACTGACAAGGCTCACTCTGTCTCCGTCATCGGGATAGAGTCTGTGCCCTTCAAAAAAGCTCTTGGCGAGAAAGTGGGGAAAGCCATAATGAAGGTAAAGACAACCTCAAGGGAACTCAAGCTTCTTCAAAGGCATTGATGTATTAGCAGCATTGTATGATCAAAGCTACAAGCACAAAGCAATCCCCTTTTTTAGTCTTAAACTCTTATCTTATGTCATGTTCTGCCCTTGAAGCTTTTTGAAGCAAACAGAGTGAAGTTCTATTTGCTGAATGAGGTGTCGGAGATGATTGGCCATCATGGACAGGTATTCACAATGTGAGAGCAAAAGCGTCACCTGTAATGTACAATATCCTTCAAAATCGAAAAGAGTAACATATTTGCTAAAAATGTACATGTACACAAAGCATATTAAAGTTAGATATTTTACCATCTTACAGTTAAAAGAGGTGGTACTGAAGAGTGGGAAAGTACTCAGAGCAGATGTGTGTGTCATAGGAACAGGTGAGTACAAACATTTTCATTCATAAAGTGTGAATGTAGCTCTTAAAGATGTGTATCTCTGCAGAAAGTGTTCCTGCCACTGCTTTTCTGAAGCAGAGCGGCATCCACCTGGACTCCAAAGGCTTTATCACCGTCAATAAGGTATGTAATGTAAAGTTAGCTCGATTTAACTTCAATACTTAATACAGTAATAATCCTGTGTTTGTGTAACCCATCTGTAGATGATGCAGACTAATGTTGACAGTGTTTTTGCTGGAGGAGATGTGGTAATGTTCCCTTTCCCGCTGCGCAACAATAAGAAGGTCAACATCCCACACTGGCAAATGGCCCATGTGCATGGTATGCGTGGAGACAATACAGTCAGGTTTAATCAGAAAATGAATAGCTTAACTGTTTTATTTTATTTATAGGAAGAGTGGCAGCTCTCAGTATGATGGAAAAACCCACAGAGATCAAAACAGTGCCTTATTTTTGGTCAGCTATGTATGCAAAGACCATTCGCTATGCAGGTAAGCATTTCAAGTTTGTAAAGAAGCCTTATAGAATCTAATAGCATATTTGAATGTGACTTGTGCTACGATAGATTACTGTACTGTACTGTAGGACATACCGCCCTTGCTATGCTCGATCCCGTCAGATCTCGAAAGCAAAGCAGGGAAGGGCCAGGTTGGTACTTGGATGGGAGACCGTTTGGGAACATCAGGAAGCCTGGGTGAATATAGTGTGTGAGTGAGTGGTTGGTGGTGGTCGGAGGGGCCGATGGCGCAGACTGGTAGCCTAGCTTCCGTCAGTCTACCCCAGGGCAGCTGTGGCTACAATAGTGGCATACCACTACCAAGTGTGGAGCGCATGGATAATGCAATGTAAAGTGTCTTTGAGTGTCCAGAGAAGTGCTATATGAAACCAATGCATTATTATTATTACTGTATATGAATTATGAGGTAACTGCACTGCCATCTAGCTGTAAACATAGAAATACAAATAAGCATTTGTATGTTTGTGTAAAGGTTATGGAGATGGATTTGACGATGTCATTATACAAGGAGATCTTGATGAGCTCCGATTTGTGGCATTTTATACCAGGTATGTTCGTATGCAAAGCTGTCTTTTTTTTAGGTCGTTTTTGTGTTTTGACCTTTTCATATCCATAGGAGTGAGGAGGTAGTTGCTGTTGCCAGCATGAACTATGATCCCATTGTGTCCCGAGTGGCAGAGGTCTTAGGGTCTGGAAAGACGATTAAGAAACGTGATGTGGAGTAAGTGTTAAATCTGGTCACACTTTAAACAGCTCTGTGGGTTTGTATCGTGAAGAAAGTAAATGTCATTGGTCGTTCACCGAAGTAATGTAGAAGTAGTAGATATAATATAATATAACACTGAAGTGCACAGGAAAAAAACATTTGAATTACATTTTAAAGGATATGTGGGCTATAGGCATTACTGGAAACCTACTGTTTCCTTCGTTAAGTTGGTTATTTTGTCCCTTTTTGTGTCTTTCTTGTGCACCACAAGGATGTTAGCACGACTTGGCAAGTATGGACAAATAAGGAGCATTTATTAATTCCTCTTGATGACAGTGTGATACATCAATTTGAAAGAATCTGATATGTTTTTCAGGACCGGAGACATTTCCTGGTTGATAGATAAAGGCTCTCAATGACTTCACCTCTGTTCAAGAGAAGATCCAAAGTTGACTTGCTGACCCCTCAGTTTGGACATTTATGGTGCTGAGACACAGAACAGCTTCCAGTATTGGACATTTTTTCAGACAATGCCCGGAGTCAATGCATGTTTCTTTTTGAAACATTTTACTGAAACACATTTTGTCTTTACAAAATGAAAGCAGGAGATGTATTTGATTCATTTATAATCTCTGCACATTTCACACTGTTGTGTTTAGCAAAAGCAACAAACGTTTTCTCGCAGCATGTTGCTTCAAGATGCACCTATCTACCTGTACAATTTGTCTATAAAAAGCTTGAGATGAGCATTGGCATTTTTGTATATTGTTCTATATATGACTCATGATGAATGCACTGCAGCTAAATAGGGACACACGAAGATGAGCTGGACTTATCTATGATGTATATACACATATATATGCAATATATACACATAAATATATATATATAAATATATATATATATATATATATTAGGGCTGAACGATATGGACAACATTTAATATCTTGATATTCATTTCAGATATCTCGATATCGATACAATACGCTATAACTACGGGTTCGGGGAAAACAGCATTTTTCAGAAAAATCTAAACATAATGCAATAGAGTACAGTTTTATTGATAAGAATCTATATCGTTTATATCTTGCTTTTTCGATTTTAATATCTTGAATCATATCTCAATATCAATATAATATATCTTGCTTTTTCTAAATTAATATCTTAAATGTTCATCTCAATATCGATACAATATATCTGTATATATATATGTGTGTGTGTGTGTGTTTGTGTGTGTATATATATACGTGTGTGTGTAAAACAGACACAACAGAACGTAGATTTGCATGTTTTTTTTTTTTTTTTACGTAGGTTTCTAGAGGCATCAACAGTAAAAATGTGAAATGCATATTCCTGATGTTGGCAATGTTTAGCATACTACCGACATACCTCTTATTATTGTTGCCTTGCAAATAGACTGCACAAATGAAATGCGATATGCTTTGATGATGACTATGTATATTTTCTAACAAATGTCTAATGAATGCAATACACTTGTTACTGAGAGTAAAATATTTCCCCAATTTGTTACTAACTCAGGGAACTGAGGTTGAGGCCAAAAGTGGTGGAGTATTCTAATTACTATATACCAATGTACTATTTTCTGTGCTGTGCATCTCACAACTGAACCCTGATCAAGACTTGGGACTGAAGCTGGAAAAAAAACAATGTTCTACCTATGATAGCCCCCACAAGGCTTTATTCAAATAGAAAATAAAATACATTGAGCTGAATGTTTTACGCATTATTTTTGTTTTTATATTTTCTGCTTATTCCATGGCAAACACAAGAGTTTGATAATAAAATACCTGAATTTTAAGAAGACACATTTTGTTGTATATTTTGTCACTAAAGTGAAGATTGGCTTCAGCACAACTTCATATTTAGACCAACGGTACAAATAATTCACATTTAAATGACAGATGACACCAGGTTGTTATTTAACACCCATTACACAAACACACATTGGTACAATATTATTGCTAAAATCAAAACAATAAAAAAATATCTAGCACCAAACAAGAGACACCAATAAATAGTTTAAAAACAGTGAGGGCACTGCATGGTAGTACTTGATTCATTTTCAGAGCTTGAGAAAACTCATTGTATACCAGAAAATACATTAGCTTGACTTTGGAAATCAGACACCGATCATTGGTCTTGACAGTATAAAAACAGCTACTCTTCCTAAAATGTGACAAAATAAATCGTTTTTTGGCTAAAAAGAAATGTTATTGTAAACAACTAAAAAAAATATTTGATTTTCTTTCACATTATAAAGTTGAATCACCAAAAGTTGCATACTGCTCCTAAGGCACTTAAGTTCATTGCAGTTTATGAGATGAGATGTTGTACACAGTCCCGTCTTATAAGTAAAATAGAAAATTGACTTGTACACGTGTGAACACAAAACAGTGCATAGTTTCCTGGATCAGAGGTCATATTCTGCTGCACACTGCTGGAGGTACCACTCATACAACTTAGCCTGTCCAAGAACAGTAACATAAAATACTTGAGTGGACTGACTTGTGAATACTTGCTTATATGAAAACATAACTTACCTTTTTAGTTTTGACAATATCACGGATGTATTCGTTATACTCGGCCATAATCCTTTTTTCTTTCTTGGAGAGAGTTGTATTTCTTTGTCTGTGATAAAACATCAAATAAATGACAGCAAACTCATGATTTATTATTTACACACACACTCACCTTGCAAAACGCTTAGCTAGGAAAAGCAGGAGATAGCAAGATGTCATGAATAAAAGCACAAACACTACTTGTCCATCTTCTGGTATCCACTCCCATAAGAACATGAACATTCTCTAAAATTTCAAGATGACAAAGACATGAGCGAAAGGAAAATGAATCAAACTGCAAAACATAATACAACTTACGGTTAAAATAGAAAGGGTTCTTGCCAGGCTTTCCCCAGTGAGCTCCTCCAACTGCTCTTTGGAGAAGGTGTTGACAATGAAACTAAGGACAAACAGCACGGGGAGGAAGACGCCCAAAGCACCGTACAACAGAGAGTAAAGACGGACATTTTTGTTATACGACACATCCAACCTAGAGCAGAATAAAATGCAAATTATTAGCACAAAAACAACAAAAATGTCCCACTGTTCAGAATCAAATGGAACAAAATCAATGTTACGACCAAAATCCACTACACTTCAAAAAAAGTTAAACTAGCAACAAAAACAAATGCATTGCGGAACATCTCTGCACTGCGAAACACTTCATGTAGTAAAAAGAATAAAATACAAGCATTTATTTCTTCACGTGAGTATTTACTGGTGTGAATAATACCTCAAACAACATGTGTTTAACTGTGAGCAAACTCGCCTCAGACCTAACTTTGCAGGAAACAGGACATCGGTACATGTCTCCATGGAGATGTTGCCACTTTGCTTCGAATACACGTAGCTACAAACATGAGGTTTAAAAATGTCCCCTTCCAAATGCCTTAGTTCGGTGACCCATTGCAAAAATAGCATTGCCAGTGACTAACTGAGCACTAGATTTTGCTGGCAGGTTTGTTTGTGTTAAGAGTTTAACAAGTTATTTATATGTGTTGATTTAATCTTGTGACATAGCAACATATAATCTGGCATATTCTGTAGTGTGGCCATCAGAATCAGAATACTTTATTAATCCACATGGGCAATTCATCAGCTGCTGCTCCAATAAACATCAAAAATATTCAAAAACCATCAATAATAAAAGCCATAATAAAGTGCTACTGTAAAATTAAAATGAATAATTCTGAGTCAATGTGTGAATAGTTCAGGGTAACAGAGAGATCATTACTGGCAAATGCATCTGACACACTATAGAGTCAGAATAGTTTAATGTGAACGCTAGAGCGAGCGTTACACATTTCAAATTCTCCAATTGACAAAACAATGTCAATCTCTATACAAATACATAGGAATTAATATATAAGGCACACAGAAAAATACAGAACATGACTCTTGTTAAACGGCACACCATACAAACTGAAGCCATACCTGTCCTTCTCCAGTCTGCTGCTGATTGAGTCTGAGATCAGGTCACAGTCTCTCTCTAACTGGTCCAGAGTCTTCTGAACGGCCTGATTAATCGCCTTTTCAATTGTCTGACAAATTCCGTCAATCTGGTTCACACAGCGACTAGGCTACACACAAAGCAGAAACTTGTTAACACATTACCAATCAATCACGTGGTGGTGGGGAGGTTTCTTCATTTTCAATTACATAAAGAGCCAGTACCTTCTGTGGGTTGGGGATGTATATTGTCGGCATCTCAAAACCACACTTGTTGAGACCTGGACGACGGCATAACTCTTGTACAATCTGCATCATTACCCTCTGGCAAAACAGAAAACTTTTGTAAGTACAGTATGTGTAACGGTGTAATTTTAAAGTGGAGATATTGCGCATAATAATATTAATTTAGGATGTTTTGCCTTTTATTATATCCATGTAGCCTATTTCAGTAAGGTCACTGTCTGTGGTGACTTTTTAAATTACTATGCTCAGTTTGATGGACAGCTGCGTTGAGCTACTACAGTTCAGTGAAATACGAGTTAAGAACCAAGACCAAAGTATTGCAGTAAGGTCAGTTTTTGTGTTGCTGTTGTCTAAAAAATCCAACACATTATTGTTGTCTTCTATAAAGCCTGTTTTGCTTTTCAGAGACTCAAATCTCAGTTGTCTCTCCACTTTTACACATACTTCAAACTTGTTTTTTACAGAACTGCTCAGGCGATAATTTATGGACTTTAAAAATGCAAAGGACTATTTTATATTCCATGTATTACTCAACAAAACACCATATACAAATCAGAGCGCTTCAGCAGTAGAAGAAATGCCAACCAAGTAAACTGGCTTCCTCAAAACTGGGTAAATGAAGTGAAATACGACAAGGAAACATTAAAGCATAGTTAAAAGCTTGAATAAGTCTATTTTGGCTGATATGTCTCCTCTAATGTTTCATCCTGTTGTATTGATGAAGAAACATACCTGTCTGTCAGTTTCTTTTCCAGCCTCGTCCGCCTTGCTGAGGTAGAACAACAGCTTATCTCCACTAGTTTCACTCAATTGCTCAACAATGTTGAGAGTGCGCTTGCATAGTGCCTGACCCATTGGGTCAAAGAATACAAATATCAAGTCAGACTGTTGTCCTGCACAAAAAACAACCATTTATAATCAAAATAAGGAATCAGTATTTGTAATTTTCTAAAAAAAAAAAATAGTTCAGCATACCCAACCAACTTATGGCACGGTTTACATCAAAAGGGTATATCATGTCACCATCCACCAAACCTGGAGTGTCAATAAACGTCACCAAAGTAAACTTCTTTTGTTTTGAGGTAGAGATCTCAGCAGACAGGTAGTCCAAAGCACCTAGGGCAAACAGGTATGCAGGTGTAAGCCGGTACCTTTAAGACAGCAATTATTGTCATTACAATGTTTGGAAACCTTGTTACCATTGACATATCGAAATGAATAGTAACTTTGTGATGGAAAATGGATAAAAGGATGCATGCACCAGGAGAGGCCACGCCCACAATGGCGTCCCCAGAGAAAATAAATAAATAGCCCCTTTAACCTAGATACCAGTTGTCATGGTTACACACAACAGCTCTTCAACTGGCAGCTTTAGCATGAGCTGTTGGACATAAAGCTAGCCAGTGAAGAACGATTGTGAGGCAACGCTTGGAGAAGTTTATTTTGTCTCAAAGCTGTATGTAAACTCATGCTAACTAACACAATTGTGTTTTTGTTGTCACCATAATCAACAAACCAATCAGGAATCCCTGTGCAGTTATACACGTGCGTGAGACTGAAGCTGAGAGGCAGGTGTCAACAGCACAAATCACATCCTTGTGCTGCAGCGGAGCGCTGCTTAGTATTCCTTTACGTTTGTCCTCTTCAGCAATGACCATCGCAAACCTTATTCTTTAGCAGATTGTCATCAACACCTTGCACCTTCGAGATAACTGAAGTCAATGAAATCAATTTCTACGACAACTGACAAAAGAGCTGATGGTAAGTCTATAAGTGACTGCAACTGAGAGGATAACCCCATCGTGTGCCCAGGAAAAGGGCAAAGCACCAGTCATGCTGCATCACTAAACTGTACACTTAACGGCACCAAGCAAGAGGTTACTACACAACAGGTTGAAGAAAAGATGAGAACAAGTTAAACAGTTTCCAATGACCAATTGCAGAAAGACAGAGAAAAAATTCTCCCAAAATAATAGGATTTTTGATGAGTCATTCTCTGTTGCTGAGAAAGGTAAACAAAAGTCTGACACAGCAGATTTCCAGAGGCACTGAAGAGAATTGTAAAATCCTGTTTGTTCCTGATCAGATGCGGAGAAGGTCTGCAGGGCTCGGCCTGTGGAGCGTCTCTAAAGGCTGTGACATTTCTCCGCTGCTCCTCCTTAATGCACTGCACCGCTGTGGATGGGGCGTGTGACTCACATACAGTGAGCGCTCCAGTCTGCACCCAGTGAACCCTCACTCTCACACACTGTCAGAGCACGGACATGCAGAGCCCCCACCACTCCTCTGCACCCTCCCCCTCTCAGGCACACCCATGCTTTAGCATAAGCTCCATCACAACACCATATACTACTGACGCACGCAGACCCACCACTGCCATTGTCTTACAACAATACACTGCTAATTGCTGCTTCTTCTTAACGAGACATTTATATCTGGATCTAAACCACTGATTGATCAGAAGAAAGAGTTTAGTTTAACAGCAAAAGCTATGACTCAGAAATGAAGATTAGTCATCAAGGTGGAAAACCTCAATTGTGGAATAAAACAAGGATTTTGGCAACTAGAGCACGGCTTAATGCAGTATGCACCTACACTGTCCATAGAAGAGATTAGAAGCATTGCTATGTGCTGTTTATTATATTGCTCAAAACTAATCAGCATTTTATTTGTTATTTTTTTTGTATCAGTCAAAACTTGTCAAAGAGGGCCTACCTTTAAACTCAAGGAGTGGTCGAAAGTGAGGGTAGAGATGTAGCGTTGCATTCCCCTGCGCAAAATGGAAAAGGCCCTGATGAAACAAACTCCTGTGGTGCAGATCAATGCCCAATGTCCCAGCCAAACCTCTCCTTGTGCACTGACAAACCCTCTCTTCTGGACAAATGCTGATTGAGTTTTATGAAATTAACAGAACTATTACTCTGAACTTACCGTCAGTGATTCTCTTTTACGTCCACTTGTAATGAATGTAAACCCTTGTGTTTCAATGGCAACGCCTGTTTTCTGTATGTGCTCCTCCACATACCTGAAATGACAGTGCAACAATTTATCGTGTCGTGAACCAATGTCCTCAGCCTTGACGTCTCTAAAAAAAGAAAAATGCCATGAATTACGAGTTTAAAATACATTCACATCAGTGAATGTGTCTATGTCTATGTTAACCCAGCAGCCACTTCCTTTTATGTAATGTAAGTATGTAAGTATGTATAGCACACTTTAATACAGTGAGCAAATAATGTTAAACTCTTATTTCCAACAAACTGAAAGCTGGTAACAAATAGTGCATAAGACTGCTTTTAATAATTAAGTATTACCAGTTAATAAAAGAACTCTTTCCTGCAGAGTGATTGCCCATGATCATTACTATGATTTTCTTTCTGGGAGGAAGAATCCGCACTCCCAAGCTGTTGGCAATTTTCACCAAACCTGACAAAAAAACAAAGAAAAGGTGATGTACTTGTAATCGTTTATAATCTTCACTTTTATCAGAAAGATTCACCAGTACGTAGACGTCAGATCCCTGCATTCTCTTGTCTTTACCTAAGACACAGGCCTAATAAACGGGGCGGGGGGGGGGGGGGGGGGGGTCATTGCTGGGTTGCAGGTTCTAGAATGTGATGATGTCACAGGACCCAGCTGGGGGGCAGGAGCCAGTTTTTCCCTATTAACGGAATTACACTTTCACAAGTCATAGCTCAAAAGAAAATGTATGAATTACAAAAATGATCATTAGTATCAGTCACTGGGTCCAAGATCTCTCTGTACAAGACCGACAATTTCCTCAAAAAAAAAAAAAAAATTTCCTCCATATAATAGTATTGGCCTTTAGAATGCTGTGATGTCGCCTGCAACCCAGCAATTGGACATTGTGCTTTGGCTGTGGTATTTATAGGTCCTCAGTCTAGGCTGGTGGTAGTAGTCTACTGAATAAAGTCCGTAACCGAAAGGACAAGTAGAAGTCGGCTAGTAATAAGTAGTAACCTAGTCGTTACAGCAGTGCACCAAGAGCACAGCCCTCCCCCAAGGCACTGTGACACTGACAGAACCCACAGAGAAATATTGATATAAAATGTCCTTACACTCATGTGGGTCATGGAACTGCTACTTTAGTGCGAAACCTTTCCTTCAATGCGCACATATTGTTTTGCCAGTGTTGTAGTCGGGGGTGGGTTATTTACCGTGCTCGGTGTCCACATACAAGCTGTGGCATTCTTTCAGTATTCTCTCACTCGGTGTTGTGATCGCAGACTCCAGAGGGTTTGCCACTGAACGGGGCTTTCTGCCCGACATTATATCATAGGCATATAGGCTACGACCGCTACCGCTACCTGCCCCTGTAGTTCCTCCAACTCATGGGGGACAGTTTCTCTGTTGCACACAAGTCCTGCAGCTCAAACAGTCTGCCATCTGCTGGTCCTTTTATGAAAAAACACGTACAATGTGATGTATGGGGCCTATTGTTGTCAAATGACAGACTCTGTGCAAATCCCACCTGAGGAACAAAATGTGCCCAGTCCAAGTCCCTTTGAAGTTGACTTTTTTGTGTTTTGTTTGTGTGTGTGTTTTTTTTAATGGTTTGCTCCATCTTCTCTGAGTTTGAGGTAGGCCTCACAATCAATATAAATAAGTCAACAACAACAACAATTATTATTATTATTATTATCATTATTATTATTATTAATAATACTACTAATTCATGTTCTTATAAATATAACAGAAAGAGTTGTACAAAGCGGCCGTTTGTAGCCTACTATGTGGGCCAGTCTGCTCCTTGCCCCCAAGTTGTGCGTGCGTGATTTTGGAGTCTCCCCCCCTGGCTCTTGCTACTTAGGATCATATGCTGCACCTTACAAAGGGCCGCCCTTATGAATGCAGACGGCTACTTTAAGTACCAGCATTAGGCAGCCATCATCCAGAGCGGCTTTTTAAATAAAATGAACTTTACTGAGGAATCAGAAGAGACACAGAAAAAGGTAAGTTATGAATTGTGAATTATTTACAACAGTCTCCATGATTTGTGAAAGTGTTAATGATCCCAGTTTAATTTCGCACGATACTACACCAGCCTATTTAAACACGCAAGGGGATAGAGGATGAACTACTCATTCTATTGCGTATCGGATTATTGAGTATTTGTCAAAGTTTAAAGGTGTACATTTTATGTTTTAACATTTGATATCCTACTCTAAATGAAGTAGCCTAAATCGAAATGTTTGTGTTCTTTACGGAACCAGGGAGCTATGGCCCAAGTAAAACTTGTTCCAAAAGAAACCTGTTGTGATTAAACATCTTACCCACACATAGAGGCTAAAGTGTGACTTATCCCGTTAGAAAAGCAAGTGCATTAGATCAGATAAAATCTAAAACGTGTGTGGGTGTGTGTGTGTGTGTGTGTGTGTGTGTGTGTTTATATTGTTACATTGCTAATTGTTACATTATAACAGCCTTTTTTATTTGCTTGGGCTCATTGAATAGATTGACGCTCCAGACTGAATGGCGGGTTAGGCATGAGGGTATAAAGTGTCCCCAGTGGTTCTCATTAGTGTCTTGAATAGGAACACCGTAGTCTCGCTAGCCACAATGCCTCTGTCACCACCAGTGTTTGGAATAACGCCGTTTAAAAGAACGGTGTTATTTTTTCAGTAACGGAGTAATCTAATTCATTACTCTCCCCGTCGTTACAACGCCGTTATCGTTACTGGGTCAACAAAGTGGCTCGTTACTCGACTGAATGAGCTCCGCGGTATCAGCATGGGGAGGGCAGCGGAGAGGGTGGGCGGAGTTTCACGGAGACTCACGCTGCCTGTGTGCGCAGAGCTCGTGCTCTCTGCTCCAAAAACTACGTGTGTCCCCGACCCGCGGCTCGTCATCCCCACAGCGCGGTGCGGCCGCGGGGGAGAATCGAGGTGATGATCATTGATCTAGTGTTGGATCTTATTTTAACCCAAAGATGCAGAATCGGCGGAGACACGTCTTCCCCCCTCTCTCTCTCCACTCCAGAGAGACAGTAGGCGCTAAGTTTCTGTTAGGGCATTTAGCCTTATATTTAGCCTGATGAATGATCGGAGAGACTTGCACAATGCCTGTGCGTAAAGTCTGATCGTTTCACTCCCCATTCTCTTTGAATACGGCCGTATTCCTACATTACCCCACATTCAGTTCATTCAGTTACTATGAACATCTTTGACATGATAGTACATAAATAAAAACACCTGTTCGTTCTACTCATTTCAACTGACCTTTGAAAACTGCTAAAAAAAACCAATCAAAATTCTTTTATATATATATATTTTTTTTTAACAGTAACGCAAATAGTTACTTTCCCTGGTAACGAGTTACTTTCATTATAGAGTAATTCAGTTACTAACTCAGTTACTTTTTGGAACAAGTAGTGAGTAACTATAACTAATTACTTTTTTAAAGTAACGTTCCCAACACTGGTCACCACCACCTGTCGCGTCCATGAATACCTTATTCTCTTGTCTCAAAGAAATGAGTTACCTCCGGCCACTTATTGATATGGAAGAGTTTTACATGGTTACTCTGCCGATCACTAGACAGCACAGAGACTCCACCACGGCACATTATTTGCGGATAATAATTTGTTTTCAAAAAATATTTTTTAGACTGACTACGTGAAATTGGATAATTTCCCAAGGCACACCAGACAATATCTCACGGCACACTAGTGCCACGGCACAGTGGTTGAAAAACACTGACATAGAGAGACAAATTGGCCTGGATGTTAGTCAGCTTATGTGTGTAGAAAAAAAAAATCTTTGATATTTCAACAAAGTGTGGATTTACAAAATAAAGCATGAACCTATAACATATACATATATTCTAACATTTCAAATAATGATTGATTGATAGAAAATCAAATCAAATTGCCACGATATAGACTGTGCCTGTCTACTGGGCTGTATAGAATAGACACTCGTACATCTTAAAAACATTAAACAGACATTGACAAAAGACAACCATGCGAATCGGAAAAGGTAATTATTATTTGTACAGTTTTATAGTTAATTGTTTTACAGTTGTAGTTTCCAAATTGAGGCATAGGGGGCAGCAGAGCTCAGCCTAAAGAACGTGCGTGTGAGAAGTGACGGTCAGCGTTCTCACTTGGAGAGACGCTGGACGGTAGTGCTGCAGATACAGCATTTAAACAAATTGGTATCTTGTCAGTTTAACATTTGGTGGTGGAGATAGTCTCCATCACCAAATGTCATGACATTACGTATAACCTCTACATTAAAGGATAATGTAATTGGATGAAAAAGCAATTTCCTAAAAAATAAATTAAAAAAAAGGAAAAAAAGCGTAGATACGGAGTGTATCTAATGTGTTTTGCCACAGTATAAAACAATTGTGCATTCCCTACGAAGTTTCTATTAGAAAGTCGTCTCCCTACATAAAGGACTCAACGCTTTTCTGTGTGCGCAAAATACCACAATGTCAAAGGAAAAGGTGGATGAATATCAACCCTTGCTTGATAAAGACTTCAAAGTTTCTAGGAGAAAAAGGGTATGCTATTGCGCTTATTGGCGTTTCTGTATTGTTGATATTTGTGATGACATGCCTAATACTTGAAGTGTACTTGAACAGCTTCCAAACAGGTCCCTGCTGCTGGCTGCTGGTGCTGCTTGTATTGGTGGGACGTTTCAATATGGGTACAACATTTCTGTCATCAATGCACCAACTATGGTAGGTTGATTATTATTCTGCCAATAAAATACATTTATCAGCCTTTTGAAAAGTTATCCGTTGTATGAGTTTATTTATGTTTTTTTGTGTGGTTTTTTTGGGAGGTCAAAGTAAGCAGAATATGAATGAATTAGTAATGAATTAAAATCTTGTTTTCTCTGTTTTAGTATGTGCAGAAGTTTATAAATCAGACATGGATAGAGCGCTACGACACAACCATTTCAGAAGATGTCCTCACACTGCTGTGGTCCATCATTGTGTCCATCTTTACCCTGGGAGGACTCATTGGGGCATCTATTGGAGGGACTCTGTCGGTGAAGCTGGGCAGGTAGGTTTTCATATCCTCTTTCCTTTTTGATAATAAATATTGATTTATTGACTTAAATCTTGATTCTTTTTGTTTTTTAAGGAAAGGGACATTATTGGCCAACAATGCATTTTCACTGACAGCTGCTTTATTGATGGGTCTGAGCTGGACGACAGGTTTATTTGAATTGCTCATTGTGGGACGCTTTTTTAGTGGTATAAATGCAGGTAGGGAATCTTTTTGTAGTTAAACTTTGCCATAGAGCTGTTTGTAATTCAGTCCTGCTATATTTTAAAGGTATTGCTATTTGTGTTCAACCTCTGTATTTGGGGGAAATCGCTCCCACTGCACTCCGTGGGGCAATGGGAATGGGGACGTCAATTTTTATAACTGGAGGGATTCTGACAGGACAAGTCATGGGTCTGAGGTAGGTGTAAATCTATTTTATTTATTTTAATTTTATTTATGAATAATATTGAAATTCTTTTACAGGGAGTTCCTGGGCAGAGAGGAGTACTGGCCTATCCTGCTTGCAACCACATGCATTCCAGCCATAGTTCAGCTAATCGTCCTGCCCTTTTTCCCTGAAAGCCCTCGCTACCTTCTGATTGACAAAGGAGACTCTGAAGGTTGCAAGAAAGGTGAACTAGTGATTGTGTACCATAAATAATGTGTTCCATGCACATGACTGCACACAACAGCATGAGACTTTGTGGTGAAGAATTACAGACAATTGTGGTCAATCATATGATACGATTTTACGGTGGGATGCACTCAGACACAGTGGACCTCAGGAGCAGGTCAGATGAGAGCGATGTGAGGATAACGGTTTGTCATGTGATTTTTCCTGCAGCACTGAAGCAGCTTCATGGGGTTGGTGTGTGTGACATTGAGAGGGAGGACATAGAGAAGGAGAAGCTCAATGCAGCTGGAGTCCAGGCCAAGAAGCCCTGGGAACTGTTCACTGACCACAGTGTGCGCTGGCAGCTCCTCACCATCATCCTACTCAACACTGCTCAGCAGCTCAATGGCATCAACGCTGTGCGTCCCTGAAATAAAAACGCTATAAGTCCCCCACATTTTTGGTGATTTTATCTGTGTTTTCACTTGTATCTTTGTTTCAGATATACTTTTATGCAGACTATATTTTCAGACAGTCTGGCCTCCCTGAAGACAAAATAAGATATGTTACAGTTGGGACTGGGGCCTGTGAATGCCTCTCTGCTTTGACATGTGTAAGTCAAAATGTTTTATAAACATTTTCGTTCATCATCAATGCTTGAAACACATTTTTCACATGACAGAATTTAGGGTTGAAATTTCAGAGTCTTGTGACTTGCTGTGTGTCTCACAGGGAATGCTTATCGAATGTCTGGGAAGGAAAGTGCTCATCATGGGTGGATACAGTCTCATGAGCATCTGCTGCATTTTATTCACACTCTCACTCACTTTTCAGGTAATTATTCCTAAAACCTTTTGTTAAAATACTTTATCGCCTACTCATAACTAGTACGTACATTTACTCCCCATTTGGGAAAGGTATTCCCAGGAAACATTTTTAAGGATAAAATATCTCAGATCAAAAACCAGACCTATAATGCGTTTCCAGTAACTATTTTGGCTCGTTTTACCAATCTGTTACACCAATCCAAAAGTGCTCCAGTAATTTATGACTAAGGATTTACAGATTAAGAACTACTCGTAACATGCATTTATTTCTCCTCAGGAAGTCAGTCCAGTTGTTCCATACTTGAGTATGGCATGTGTCTTTGCATTTATCCTCAGTTTTGGTCTTGGACCAGGTAACTAATTCAGTTATACACTTACTTTGAATACAGTAGACACTGTTGAACAAGAATAATCCTCAGATTGTTTCTTGTAAAGGTGGCGTGACCAACATCCTGACGACTGAGTTATTTACACAAGCCTCACGTCCGGCAGCGTACATGGTCGCAGGGACTGTGAATTGGTGCAGCTTCTTTTTTATTGGCCTGCTTTTCCCCTTTATTGTGGTGGGTAAACTCTATCATCCCAATTATTCATTGGTGAAGTCACAAAGTTTAAGTCAATGCTCTCTGTTCTTCCTGACAGCGTGGACTGCAGCAGTACTGTTTCCTCGTTTTTCTGGTCGTCTGCATTGCAGTAGTGACATACATCTTTCTTGTGGTTCCTGAAACCAAAAACAAAACATTTCTTGAAATTCAATACGAGTTTCAGTCATCAAAGAACAAAAAGGCCAACTGTGTGGACGGAGCAGGGACAACCCTTTTGACAACGTCTATTTAACTCAGGGACTATCATGTTTGGTAAATCATTGTAATAATATAGGTATATTATTCATGTTGCAATCTGATTTCTTGTAATTGTGCCTATACATTGAAGCTACCAGTGTTTTTTTTTTTATATTATTATTATTATTATAGTACATAATGGATAACCCAAATGACCAAATGAAATGTATTAATCTAAAAGTAGACTGAGAGATGGAGGAATGAACACATTCTCTAGTTCCCCCCTTAAATAAAGCACTGGACACTACAAATGAGTCTTTTAATAGCCTGAAGATGATATTCAAATGAATTGTCCAATAAAGCCCTGCAACCAACACCATTTTTACCCCCACCCTTTGCATCTGTGTGGCATGTGATCTGGAGAACAGGAGCCGTATTCATATTCATTTTCAGAGGCGTAACATAACAGAAGGAATTACTGAAAAAAGTGCAAGACACAGAATGTTTGTGACATCTTTGTGAAATAGTTGCTAATATGGATTGCAGCTTCATTATTTCTGTTTTTACTCATCAAAGACTCTAAAGTGAGCCTTATATACATGCTAGCCACCTAGACATAAACGACAGAAAAACCTAATAATAGCCTTACTTGTATGTCCACATGGACTTACTATCATGAGCTAATAAGTCACTAATGAGTAGAGTAATAAACATGCTGACAAAAATAATGAAACTAACCCTATCCTGATATAATAATCCAAATGCTGCAAGGATCATTAGTCATTATAGACGATTTGACGTGACACATTATTTGTGGTATCTCTGGGCCATCTAATGAAAACAAAAAAGTGCGTTTATTATTATTATTATTATTATTATTATTATTATTAGTAGTAGTAGTAGTAGTAGTAGTAGTAGTAGTAGTAATAGTAGTAATAGTAGTAGTAGTAGTAGTAGTAGTAGTAATAGTAGTAATAGTAGTAATAGCAGTAGTAGTAGTAGATCATAATTATATAAATTTTACTTTTTTATTAGTTCTGGCTCAAACTTTTCCAGTCCAGCAGATGGCAGTAAAACATCTAGCAACGTTTGAACAACGCCACCAAAGAAAAAAACCAAATGAAAATGGCGACCCAGGCTAACCATGCTTGTTTTGTTGACATCTGTTAAATCTAAGTTTGACCATTTTTCTTACGGTTTAGCGATCACCTAAATAATGTCTCGTCTCATCATTAAAAACCTCCCGAACGGGGTGAGTACAGAGCCATCCATAACTGTATAGAAATGTTCAATGTTCCTGTCTTAATTCCTCTGCATACCTTTCCAGATGAAGGAGGAGAGATTTCGTACGATGTTTTCGGCTTTTGGCACGATCACAGACTGTACACTTAAATTTACTAAAGACGGAAAATTTCGAAAGTTCGGGTTTGTGGGGTTTAAGTGCGAGGAAGACGCGAATCAAGCCCTGAAGCATTTTCACAAGAGCTTCGTGGACACCTCCAGAGTGACGGTATGGATGGAGACAACTAACGTCAGTAGTTAGCTAACCAGAGCTAACTACTGACGTTAGTTGAGTTAAAGCGCCACACTAGAGTTCGGGATGCAAATGTTCTTTGTAACTATGGAGATACGCCATGTTTGTGGGTGCTTCTTATTTCTATGGGGGCTAGCACACATTTTCCATAGACTAACAATCAAATATTTTTTATGGAAATATTTGTTTTCATGTCCTGTAACCTAAAATAATTCACAGAGAACTCACCCAAGGCATTAAGTTCTCCTTACACAAAACACCATTATTAACAGGAGAGGTGCATGGACTGAAATATAGTTAATGCATAAGGCTAACATTATTATCTCAATCATTGAAGTTTCGACAATTTGAGCTTTTAAATGACCAACTAAATTTTAAAAAGACCAACGAGCACTTTCTGGAGAAGGAGGGCACTAACCAGTTATGTTACCTGTTGGAAGGAGGTAGAAAGGGAGGAAGATGCAGGGTTATTCACACATGCCTTAAACTAAACAATTAAGCCTTTTACAATTCCTGTACAATTTTTGTGGGTGCACTGTAACACATAATTACAGTATTTCCTATTAAACAGGTGGAAATGTGTAAATCTTTTGGAGATCCCACTAAACCGAAAGCCTGGAGTAAACACTCCCAGTGTCCTGTCCTCGACAAGCCACCAGCTCAGACAGAGAGCAAAAAGGTGAGGACAGTATAGCCACAAGTTTGTTAAAATTAATTAAAAAGTTGTTCATAAGCTGACCATTGTTTTTATTTTTTTAGAAGAAGAAGGAAAAGGAAACTGTAAATGCACTTGAAAATGTAAGTCTTTGTTTGGTGTTTGCTCATGTCATGTTAAGATGCATTTAATAATAATCATAATAATTAATTATGCATTGGTTTTATATAGCGCTTTTCTGGATATTCAAAGACGCTTTGCATTGCATTATGCATTCACTCCGTACTTGCTTATGGTATCTACTATTGTAGCCACAGCTGCCCTGCCCACTCACATGCTACATTCGCCCATGCTTCCTGGTGTTCCCAAACTGTCTCCCATCCAAGTACCGACCAGGCCCTACCCTGCTTGGCTTCCGTGATCCGACAGGGTTGGGCATAGCAAAGGCCACGGCCATTTGTTGTAGAATTGATACCCGCCAACCCTGTTACTCTGTTATTATAGTTTATTGCTGTTGAAATCTGAACATTTGTATTAGTTAGTTAAATGTCCTGTCTAAACTTAAACTGCATTACATTACTTCAGATGGAAAAGGATCAGGGATTCAAGGAGTTTTTGTCAGTGCATCAAAATCGTAGTCATGCACCAACATGGGCAAATGATACTGCACCTCAACACGACGACGCCAACAGCAAGAATAAGAGCAAAACCGACTTGAAAAAGAAAAAGACAAAACCAGATTCGGATGATTATCTAAACTTTGACTCAGACGAATCTGAAGATGAACAGGAAGAGGAGCAATTGAGTGAAGATGAAGGTAGGTTTGACCAACAGTTTTGACCAAAAACAATTAAAATGAATGTAATACAGTGTTTTGTTTTGTTTCTCATAAGATGTTAAAGAAGCTCTTAAAACCGGTCTGTCAGACATGGAGTACCTGCGATCGAAAATGGCCACCACAAAAGACACAATGGTGGAAAAGGAGAATGATGAAGGTGAAGGCGACAACACTTCTGGTGTCATTGACAGCGCATATGAGAGCGGTGACAGGGAAAATATGTCTATGGCTAAAACTAAAGCTACCTCTAAGGATCAAAGACCTGACAAGAACCAGAAAACTGCAAAGAATGAAGTATGGGGTTGTTTTTGTCACTAATTGTACAACAAGGCAGCCTTTGTCAATGATATATCCATGTTTCCAGATGGAGCCAACCACTGAGTTCACTGTGAAGCTTAGAGGAGTCCCCTTCAATATCAAAGAGGTTGAGCATGCCATGCATATACAATTATTACATTTTAACCACTTGTGCTATAATATGATTTAAATGTTCATGATATTACATGTTTAATAGCAACAAATCCGTGAGTTCATGACACCACTGAAGCCAGTAGCCATTCGAATTGGAAAGAATGAAAGTGGCAACAGAACAGGTACTTGTTTTTGTCCATTTTTATGCTACTTTTTCATATGAAAATTAATAATGCCCATCCTGTTTTAGGCTATGTATACGTTGATCTACGCTCCGATGAGGAAGTGCAAAAAGCCTTGAAAAAGAATAAAGATTACATAGGTAATGATAACAAATATGTACAGGGATGCTTGTACATATTTTTACTTGATTATCATTTCATAATTTTTAGGAGGGAGATACATCGAAGTCTTCAGTATTGACTCCAGTGCTAATAAGGAGAAGAGAAAACCAAAAGAAATTGACAGAAACTTTTCCAGAACGCTCAAGGAGGATGAAGAAGAGGAAGATGTGTCCGAGTCGGGGCGGATTTTTGTCAGAAACCTTCCTTACACCTGCACTGAAGAAGAGATTAAAGAGCTTTTCTCCAAGCATGGTCAGTGTGATAAAACATTTAATACAAAGCTAAATTTTGATCATTAAGAGTTGTCTTTTTTTCAGGGACATTATCTGATGTGCTTTTTCCTATTGACACTCTAACCAAAAAGCCCAAAGGGTTTGCTTTTCTAACATACATGATCCCAGAAAATGCTGTTACAGCGTTGGCTCAACTTGATGGTCACATATTTCAGGTATTATACAAATGTTTTATGTTCTGATTTGTCTAACTGATTAAGCTGCACATAATTTATAATATGACGTCCAATAGGGTAGGATGCTTCACGTGTTGCCTTCAACAATCAAAAGAGAAAAGACTGAATCCTCAGATGGAGGCCCTGGTTCTTCATCTTATAAACAACAAAAAGATGCCAAAAATAAGGCGTCAAGTTCCAGGTAAATATCACTATGTTCATTTGATTTGTTTCCCTTTTGTGTTCAGAATTTTATCATTTGTACAGTATGAGAAATGTGTTTTCAGAATGTTATTTTTTATATACTTCTTCAGTTCCCATAATTGGAACACGTTGTTTCTGGGAACAAGTGCTGTGGCGGATGCCATTGCTGAAAAGTACAATACTACCAAAAGCCAAGTTCTAGATCATGTGAGTGATTGCACATTTTGTGTGTGTGTTTCTAATTTCAGTTTTCATCTTCATAATTTTGCTTTGTTTTCTGTAGGAAACAAAGGGAAGCGTTGCAGTGAGAATGGCTCTTGGGGAAACTCAAATTGTGCAAGAGACTCGACAGTTTTTATTGGACAATAATGTCTGTTTAGACTCCTTTAGTCAGGTTAGTTCCCCGAATTACAGTTGATTGAGTGCAAGCAGGTAATATTTTTAATATTAATAATGAGTCTTCATCCACAGGCTGCTGCTCCAAGAAGTACTGCTGTGATCCTTGTGAAAAATCTCCCTGCTGGAGTGACGGCGTCTGAGCTGGAGGAGCTCTTCTCTCCCCATGGCTCATTGGGCAGGGTGCTGCTGCCGCCTTCGGGTCTTACTGCAATCATTGAGTTTTTGGAACCCACTGAAGCTAAGCGAGCCTTTACTAAACTGGCTTACAGTAAGGTACATTGCCAAGACATAGTATATTGTGTACGTGTAGTACTGATTTTCATTGAACTTGAGATGATATTTAAATCCTAGTTTCATCACATTCCTCTTTATTTGGAATGGGCACCAGTGGGAGTGTTCTTGGCCAAACCAGAACCAGGTGAGATAATAATATTGTACAGTATAAATACTTCCTGGTCCCAAGAAAGAAAAAAGGTTGTGACCTGAATTTAACTTAGCCAGGGTAAAGGCAAGTTCTTCAAATTGTGTTCAGCAACCTCGTGTTCTGGTTTTCGTCACATTGTTTTTGTTACTTTTTAGTGACTTTTTAGTGCTTTGTCCTCACTTTTCAATCGTGTTTTTGTTGCACTTCTGTTGCTTTTTTGTTGTATTTTCATTCTCGTTTTTGTTGCTATTTTGATGGTTTTAAAAAAAAACAAGCTTTTAGATTTGGGTAAAGCTAAACTGGAGAAAATGCCCAGTTCAGGTGGGGGTTAAGAGGTCAAGAAAGAGGTTATCTGACTACCTAAATATACTGAATGACCAGGTTATTCCATCATCAATACAACACTGGACAGTAGATATGTGCCTTAACCCAGGGATTTCCAAACCTTTCAGGCCGTGAACCCCAGAATCACTCAACCAACAACTTGGGACCCCCATCTGTAAAATATAATTAGCATTTATAATAATATAAAGTGCAAAAATTGAAAATCTGGTTTGAGTAGGTTAGCTTGGATACTGACTTTTGAGATTTGGCTTAATTTTACTAAAATATGCAGTTTTTGTTGTTTTTTTAATCAAAAATACATCAAATTAAATGTCAGAATTGTGAAGAATATTGCCCCAAAATCATCTTGCGACCCCCACTTCAATGTCCCACTTTGGGAATCACTGCCTTAACCAAAGTGCAAGGCGGTCCAACTAAATATTAATTTGTGTGAATGTTTTTCATGGTGACTTTTTTTTTTTTTGGTCAGGCAGTGTATTATATACACAATAACTTCACACAAAATCAGCTGCATAAACACGTGTTCTCTAGTTCAAAAAAATTATCTAGTACAAGATGAAAAGGAGCCAGAGGAGGATGAAGATGAAGATGAGATGGAAAGTGTTGCTGGGTCCACGCTGTTTATAAAGAATCTCAACTTTAATACAACAGAGGAGACATTACAAGAGGTTGTACAAAATAGTGTATAATGTAGCCTATCCTACACATAGTAGCTCTAGGAGATTTTAATTATGTGATTGTTCATTGGTGTTTCTTGCAGAATTTTTTGAAATGTGGAAAGATTGTTTCCTGTACAATTTCAAAGAAGAAGGACAAAACAGGTATTAATACATTTAAAAGGCTTGTTAGAAGATGTACTAACACAGAATTCTCTTCAAGGAAAGTTGTTGTCTATGGGCTATGGATTTGTCCAATACCAAACGGCCGAAGCAGCACAAAAGGCCTTGAGGCAGCTCCAGGTGAACGGACTCTTTCAATTGTAGCCATGTTTTCCAAATGCTGTCATATTAATGCCATTTGTTATATTTCAAAATAGCATTGCAGTGTTGATGATCACCAGTTAGAATTAAAGATTTCAGAGAGAGCCACAAGGTACATACATTGTAAAAGGTTTAACGTGAAGCATCATATGTTATTTACATATGAACTGTCAAAAACACTTATTTTTTAACACATATATCTTTAGGTCAACTCAAGTGACTCACAAGAAGAAACAAGTTGTGAAAAAGCAACAGGGGTCCAAAATACTTGTGCGCAATGTGCCGTTTCAAGCAACTGTGAAGGAAATTCGAGAACTTTTCTGGTATTTACCACTTTACGTTTAGCATGTGAATGTTTTAAAAGCCATTCTATTACAATGTTGCTATGTTTCATAACTTATTTTCTTAATTTATATTTAGCACATTTGGAGAATTAAAGACTGTTCGCCTTCCCAAGAAAGCTGCTGGCTCAGGGAATCATCGTGGATTTGGTTTTATTGACTTCATTACAAAACAGGATGCCAAAGTGCGTGAGATAATAATATAGCAAAAATACTCATCATTTGTTTAAATCTAATTTATCTTATTTACAGAAAGCTTTTGCTGCACTGTGCCATAGCACACATCTTTACGGAAGGCGTCTAGTACTTGAGTGGGCCGATGCTGAAGACACAGTAGAGACCCTGAGAAGAAAGACGGCTGAACATTTTCACGGTACGGGTTTATTGACTTTTTAAAACTACGCATATAGGTCTACTCCTTTCATATAACTTTATTTTTATTTTATCAGTGCCATCAAAAAAGCAACGGAAATCTGAAGTACTTGAGGGAATTATGGAGACAATGGAGACTGATGATGCTACAGAAAATAATTTGTAAATGGTCATGAATTCAAGAGACTCATTCTTTGATAAATGTGTCCTTCCATGTCGAGGAAGTGAAGCAAATATACAGGCTAAACATGTGGGTTGTCAATTTTATTAACTGATTTTACTTTCAACACTTGTACAAAACTATAACATTTGTAATTGTATATAAAATTGGGGTTTTTTCCCCATATCCACTGCTTTGTTTTTGTTTCATTTTTCTTTTTTTTATTAACAAATTAAGCTTACACTTTTCAAACATTACAATGGGTTTAAAAGACATAGCCATCAGATTATTATAAAGCCATACGGCTGGAATTACATAGTTTTAAAGAGTCCTTCAGAGATATTGAAAACACAATGAAAGCAGGTTTAGTGTCACCAAATGTTGCCATAATAATAAGATTATTACCTTTTACATGTTTTTTTTCTTGTTCTCCAAAATAGCTCTGATTTTAGGTCAATGAGATTGTTCCTACATTTTTATAAGAAGCCCATTAAAAAAAACTGGCCCAGAAGATTTTTGTAAAAAGTTTCTATGTTGTTAATGCAACAGTCATTTTCACCTATATTACATTTGGAGTGTAAAAAGTCTTTATAGGGATAAATAGATCATAGTTTAAAATGCACTTCTTTAGCTTTAGGTGGAATAGGGAATTTAAGAGGATCTAATATTTTTTAGGTTTTGACTGGTGAATAATTTTTATTTTTTATTATTTTTTTACTAAATCTTATCCACTGCTTTGTTTGCAATACCGGAAGTCTTTTATTTTGAAATTGGTCGATCTCAGTGATCAGGTGACTCAGTACACAGTCATATGATCAACATGGCTTTCAAGAGAAGCTCGGATTGTTTTGGAGTTTTTTCTGCACTAAATCTGTCTGTACTTGTATTGTGTTATTTTTCGTGTGTCTCGGTGCGAGCTGTAATTCAAACTGCTGTCATTGACAAACAAAGTGGAGAACTTTTAGTCGTCGATGGATTTCGTGAGGATTTTGTCGCTTGGGCAAATTTTACCGACGCCATTCAAACAACTGGGTTGGTATTTGATAAAACGGAATATATTATATAATACTAGTAATGCACCTATTGTAGCAGTATAATCAACAGCCTCGACCGTGTTTTTAAATTCTGTTTTGTTTCACTGCTGACTTTCGCCGCTGTACTGTGCATATTGTTCAATTTCATTAACAAATGCTGCTCTGAGGTCTAAATAACTGCTCTTAGCTACTTGCTGACCAGATAAATTAACTTCATACTGTACTCTGAAAATATAGTTTAAGCTTTTGACATAATTGACATAATTTAACACTTTGATATTTCAGTTGGTCTTTCTTGGAGGTCACCACTAGCAGTGAGTACAATGACAGTATCCAGGCTTACGCAGCTGGTGCAGTGGAGGCAGCTGTCACTTCTCAGGTCAGCACGTTTTGAGATCCTTGTTCACTACTTTTACTTAATACTTTGTATACCATTTGTACTGAAATATGTTGTTTCACAATTCTTCCCAGCTCATATACAAACACTGGATGAACACCTTAATGGACTATTGTGGGCCCTTCAAGGCACAATCAGATTACTGTGATCGTCTCAAATCTTTCATCAATACTAACCTGCAATGGGTTCAAAATCAAATAGAAAAGCTACCGGATTCACTCTACTGGTACCAGGTACGCAGTGTTAAACTCAAAGGGAAGACATCGTGCTGCATCTGCATCTGTCTGACATTTGTGTTTTTATTTTTTTAAGGTGCGCCTTGCACTTTTGCAGCTAAAAGGCTTGGAAGACAGCTATAATGACGATCTGTCCTTTCCAACCGGACAAATTTCATTTAATCCATTTGGATTTCTGTATGTAAATGAGTTTGTAATGGATACGATAATTGTAAGTAATTATTGTCAAACATTATTTAGTACATAAATGTCTTATTCAGACTCTTCCAAATGGGCGGAGACCTTGAAGACTTGGAGTCAGCATTGAATAAGTCTAGTAAAACTCGCCCTCTTGGATCTGGTTCCTGCTCTGCTTTGATTAAGCTGCTTCCTAACAACAAGGACCTGCTTGTATCGCATGACACCTGGAACACTTACCAGTCTATGCTACGGATTATAAAAAAATACACATTTCCATTCAAAACGTCCCCCTTGGGTAGTTTTCTCTTCAATCATATATTATCTCTTATCCTCACTTTTTATTTAATATTTTTTTTTATTTTTTTTTTATAGGCAAAGAACACATTCCAGGGGAAACGCAAGCATTCTCATCATATCCTGGATCCATTTTTTCTGGAGATGACTTTTATATTCTAAGTAGTGGCTTGGTAAGCAAGTCTTAAATGTTTCAACACTTGAAACACAGTTGTGTAATGTGTGTAAAATCTGTATCTGCAGGTCACACTGGAGACAACCATTGGCAACAGCAATCCTGCTCTTTGGGATTTTGTTCAACCCACTGGAACCGTGATGGAATGGCTGAGAAATATTGTCGCCAATCGATTGGCTGTAACTGGCAAGGAGTGGGCTGAACTGTTCAGCCAATACAACAGTGGAACGTAAGATTATTTATTAAAGTAACTGTGTGCACAGGTGTCTTTTCCATTTAGGTGCAGAACATAATTTGAGTACCCCTCTAACGAGATGCTTATTTGAGAGAGTTCTTCATCATGCTGGTGCTGTGCTCATCCAGTCACTGCAGTTACATGAACGAGGGGAACGTCTAATCTCCAGCCTAGCTTGACTCGACTAGAACAGGATTTCCAAAAACATGACATGAGTTGGCTGGTGAGGGGTGATGTGACAAGGATCAGGACAGGTGGAATAGTACAACCAAAGAAAACTAGTCAATTCACACCCATTAGTTTTAGGGACGTGGATTACCAAATTAGTCGCGCTCTAGAGCTCTGGATACATGTAAAGGTCTATAAACCTGAAGTGTAAATCTATATGTATGTACAGTGGGGTGTGAAAGTTTAGGCACCCCGGATCAAAATTTCTAATAAGGAATGATGAAGGGAAACGGACGTTATCTCCAGAAGGCATGAGGTTGTAGATGAGACATTCCCATAATAACCTTTCTGAGGATTTTTTTATTTTTATTTCCATCATTCACATTTTCTACAGTGGTATGGTATTTAGACATGCCATGTGCATTTTGGAGACGAAAAAACTTCAAGAGATCATCTGAACAACTGTTGAGCTTGACTAACTGTGGCTCGATCATCCTTCGGGGTGGTATTGCTGCCAGTGGCACAGGGAACATTTCTGAGGTAGCACAAACACTGCATTAAATTCAATTCCAACAAATTCTGAAATAAAACGTAACGCTATTTGTGGAAAAAGCTGAAGTTAAAAAGCTAATGGCTTCTACAGATGGGTAAACACACCTCACAATCCATGATGGGGCACATCAAGAGGTGGAGTCTGAAGGTTTTGCCACGGTCTGTGCAGTTCCCTGGCCAAAACGTCATTGCAGATCTGTGGATAAACCTCCAAAAAGCAAAAAGACAGTCCAGAAATGCATTAGTTCTGGAATAGTGAAGTAAAGAAGAACGGACAAAAAAATCATCAAACTAGAATGGAAAGACTCTTGGCAGCCTAGAAAAGTGTTCAAAGCTTTTAGAGATAATTTCACCTTCACCTTGCCTCATTATTCACATTATTGGAAATTTTGATCTGGGATGCCTAAACTTTTGCACGCCACTGTATACGTATGTATGAGTATGTTTATCTTCCTCCAGATACAACAACCAATGGATGATTATAGATTATAAACACTTCTCTCCTGGTAAAGCTGGTGTTAAAGAGGAGCTCTTTGTTGTGCTGGAGCAGATTCCGTAAGTTCAGACATACTGTATTGCAGTCATGGATGTTAAACAAGTCATTTAAACGCCACTGTTGTTACAGTGGAATGGTTGTGTACGAGGACAAAACCCAGGAACTGATGAGAAATGGTTACTGGGCCAGTTACAATATTCCGTAAGCTACTTTTTATTATTAAAAAGTAATATATTTGAGTCACAACATTACCTGTTACTACAAGCAGAGATGTATGTGCAGTTAACCTTGTTATTTTATGCATATAGGTACTATGTTGACATATTCAATGCGAGTGGCTGCAATGAGCTTGTTGACAAATTTGGACCATGGTTTTCTTTTGACAAAAGTCCTCGAGCTCAGATATTCAGTAGAAACCAGACTATGGTGACTGATATTGAGTCGATGATCCGCCTCATGAGGTAACTGTGTTCTATAATGCAGTCTGCTGTGAATAAGTTATGTGCTAATTTGGTTTGTATTTAATGTTTGATGCATTTTGTAAGATATAACAACTTTAATGAAGATCCTTTGTCAAAGTGTGAAAAATGTGATCCTCACGCAAATGCAGAGAATGCGATCTCAGCCCGCTCAGACCTGAACCCTGCAAATGGCACTTATCCTTTCGGTGCTTTAACACAAAGACAACATGGAGGAACAGACATGAAGGTTTCATGTTGAACTTTTTTTCAGCATGTTTTTGTTTTGAACTAATGCCGTTTTGTTGTTTTTGCATTAACGTCTTGGTTCTGTTTTACAGCTAACCTCTTATGAAATGCTCCATGATTATGGTATGATGGCGGTAAGTGGGCCCACTTGGGATCAGGTTCCTCCTTTCCAGTGGAGCACATCTCCATATAAAGACCTGTTACACATGGGACATCCTGATAAATGGACATTCAATCCTATAAAAGTATCATGGTCTTCATCTTCTCATGATCGGAAGGTTGGGGGTTCGAATCCCAGCCCCTGAAGATATACATATAACTGTCATGTCCTTGGGCAAGACACTTCACCCGCCGTGCCTCCTGTGTCTGCGTACATTGGTGTATGAATGAGAGTGTGAATGGGTTCCTTGCTGTAAAGCGCTTTGGACCTAATGAAAGTAGAAAAGTGCTATATAAGTTGAGACCATTTACCATTTTTATTAACACTTTTATTGAATTTTTGTAATTTTTTTATGCACGTGTTGTATGCACTGTCATTTTACAGAAATGGAGACAGATAACAAAATAAATCGACTGCTTTTATTTTAAGAAAAGGGATTTTGTATGTTTTAGTAAATGTAAACCATTTGGGATTTACTTTTGTTGAAATTTTACTACACGTTCAACGGAATGCTGCTGAATGCCATTTTTATGTAATTTAAATCTTTGCATTGTAAATCATGAAACTATAAGTTTGTTTTCTCAAATAAAAATATGTATACTATTTTCCTTCCTCCCAAAAAGTCATAAATGCCTTTTTTTTTAACACCCCTCTGCGTCTCCCTGGCCATGTGACCTGCCACGTCATCATTGCCGTAAAATCGTAAAATGAGTCCAGTCTTTATACAGTCTATGGTCTAGTGTTCATGATGGGCAATAAGTTTGAATACCGGTATTTTTTGTGTTAAACGTTTGTTTTTTCTTGCACTATACTTGCCAGCAATTATTTATTACGGGCAACTTTTTTTATTCATGTTACTTGAGAACTACAGACACCGAAAACACACGTAAGACGTAGAGATTACCTTACTTTTTCTGGTCGTATTTGCCAACAATGACATGGTCTATATAATGGATTTCATGTTAATGTGATGAATCTGTTATTACCAGGTAACCTCTTATAATGGTATTCTGGCAACCCATAACCAACCTGAGAGACTATGTTACCAACAAACCTCCAGGAGTGACATTTTTCTTTTGCCTAATGGCTCTGGCACTGTCTTTCTTCTGTCTCAGTGTTTACAGCTATACTCACACGCTGCCTAATCCAGATGTGGTAAAGGTAATAATATCACTGATTGTGTGCCAATTGTGTGTCCTATATGTACCTTTCTTCTGTTTACAGGACTGGAACCATCTGCTTACATCTATAGCTCAACATCATTTGTGTGAGAAAAACAACACAAGCTTCACTAGGATAGCTCCAGATTTTCCAAACGAAGAACAAAAAACAATGGAAATTCCTGTGGCCATCTTGCATGTTCAAGTACCTCTCATTTTGGCTTCTAAGTCAAAAGTTATACCCGAGAGCGTCCTGTTACACACCAGTTTCACTTCCAGCCAACTACATCTTGAGGGTACTACAACAGAGGATACTTTTCCGATAAATTGAGTGGTAAAACCATGAAGACAATGTTCATTTTCTTTCCTCAGGAAATGAAACTTATATTGTGACTATAGACTTTACAGCAAATGGCAGTAATTCATGCCTTACCATAACTCCACCATCTCATTTGCTGTCTATTAGTCCGTAAGTGTCCCACTTATTTAGGTCTACTTCTTTACCACAAGTCTCTTGTCAACATGGTTCTATTGTTTTACATGGAGAGTTCCACCAGCATGCCTGCAAACAACAAATATCAAAGAAGCTGTCTATACTGAAGCAAGGCGAGTGATGGCACCTGCACAAAGGTGCTATAGTTTACTATCCATGTATGACCCAACACTCCAAGTTATGCTGACAAAGGTGTTGTACATGTTCTCAAGTCCAAAAAAACAGTCTCAACAGCTTTATTCTTAGTGTTTTTTTGTTTTTGTTTTACTAAAGAAAGATCAACTTGTCGCTGTACGACATCTAGTGGAAGTTGCTGTTGTTTTACTTGGGGTTTGTTTAATACTGTGTCTGTCTGTAAGTCTTACACATTCCCCAAGTCAACGTCACCGCTGGACAGAACAAGATCTTCAAGTAATTTTTCCATTAGCATCTATTCTGCTGATGTTTATATAAAGTTAAATAAATGCTATTATTTCTAATTTCTCTCATGTTTGCAGGAACCTCTGATTGACAACTAAATTCTCCCAATCCATCTTGAGGACTTTTAGAAAACAACTAACATGTCATATCAGCATAATGCTGGCTTGTCTTCAGATTCCAGTCTGTCTCACATTCAGAGAGACTGTGTAGATTTGGAATGTCAAAAGTGCGGCCAGAGGGCCTATTGCAGCCCTTAGACCATTTTTTGTTGGCCCACATGCTTCCTACATTAAGGTCCTAAGGAGTGGTTGCAGTGTGCACGGTTAAAACCTCTGATAAATGCATCTAGTTAAATATTTTTGCTGCACTGAGTTCAATCTTTGGCCCTCCCTGTTATATGTGACCCATGGTAGAAAGTCTGGACACCCTTGATGTAGATGGTATTGTGGCGAAAGGCAATGTCAGGTATGCAGGTGACAACTTTAATTTCAACTAACCATTAAAGTGCACAGAACAGGCTTGTCGAACGGTGCACATACCTTACTCATGGTACAACATGAACACACAATATCATGACATGGCAGCTAGCGCTACATTATATTAATAGATATTCATAAAAACATACTTATTACTCATTCATTTCTGCATGTTTGGGTAATCTTGCATATTCAGTCCAGCATCCAATTCTCTAATGTGAATTGCATCTTCTCTAAAAATTACCCTCTCCCCAATTGTTATAATCCAAACATTTCTACGTATTTTCAGCACTGAAATTGCCTTCACTGAGTGTGCCTTCATGCGTCCTCTGCTGGCAATTGTATTTCGTACAGAAATGGGCGTTGATGCATTACTGACCTTTTAATAAACTGCATTAATTGGGTAAAATATTTGTCTAATGGTGTTTGTCTTGGATTTACAGCAGCGGCTGCTTTGTCCAATCGTTGTGGAAATTCTTCCGTTAAGTTCCTACTATTGGCCGTTTGTCAAAGACGAAGGCGGGATCGAGAGGAAGCCACTGTCTACCGTGTTGGAGTGGGGATTTTTACGGCCTGGCTAAACTGTCTCATGTTTTTCAAAAGAAGACCCAAGGTGTTTCACGCTATCTAGACCGGTTCCGTACAGGTGTGAGGCCGCTGCACTGTCGTACTGCGTCTAACTGTCGGCAAAAGAAAGCCGTTTGTTTGACTTGGTAACGACTAGCTAACGTTACAGAGGTGTCGAGCTAGCTAACCAGACTGATAAAAACTCTGTCCCTCGCATTTATGAAGTTTATAGTTGTGTTGGGTATGTTATCGCGTGTTGGAAATATTGTAAAATACACCAGTTAACGGTGGGCAGGTAAAGTGTTGTAATAGATGGACTATTGTAATGGCTTAACGTTAAATAACGACATAGTTTAGCATAGCTAGTTCAGCTGCACGTAGGAGCGGTGCTAGTTGCTTTGGGCACTTTGCTCAGGGATGTTTAATTCAGGCCTCTCACGTGGTCCTACTCACCTTAAGACAGGCTTGAGTTTAGAATGAGAGATTTCCAAAAGGATAAAACAAAATTTTGTGATGTTATTTTTGAATGTTAACATAAGTGTTGTTTTCACAGGTCAAACAAAAGGCATAAAACGTTGACAAAATAATAATTGCCCATGGCATACTCCAGCTATAGCTCTCTGAGCAGAGCACAGCTTACCTTCGAGTACCTTCACACTAACTCGTGAGTGTATATATTAACTGTAATCAAGACTTAAGAGCAGTCGTTACATCACTACAAATGCAGTAATAGACTATACTTAACCAAAAAATACATGATTTTAGCACAACTCACGAGTTTCTATTTGGAGCCTTGGCTGAGCTGGTGGACAATTCCAGGTAAATATACTTCATTTAATTTTCTAAACAAATGCGATTTGTTCTAAACGACAACACATTGTTTAGGGACGCAAATGCTACACGGATTGATATCTACACAGGTATACTAAACTCATATCTGATTAATATACAAGCTGTAGTGTCTTCAGTATCAAGCATATTTACTGTACATTTTCAGAAAAAAGGCCAGAGCTTCGGGGTGGCTACATGTTATGTTTTCTTGATGATGGTATTGGAATGGACCCTAGTAAGTTGTCTTTTGTAAATCTTCCATTGTATTTGATTGTTGTTATTTGAAACTCATTTTTATTTGTTCCTAGATGAAGCAACTCATGTGATTCAGTTTGGAAAATCAAGCAAACGCTCAACAGAATCTAGCCAGATTGGCCAATATGGAAATGGCCTCAAATCGTACGTTCTGGTGTGATGTGTTGTCATTTTTGAGAATCTTGCTCTAAATATTATTTTTTTCTTAATCTAAAGGGGTTCGATGCGTATCGGAAAAGATTTTATCTTGTTCACTAAAAAGGGCAACACACTTACATGTCTGTTCTTATCACGGACGTTCCATGAAGAAGAAGGCCTGGATGAGGTTGATACTTGCTGAATTCGTTTTTACCATTATGTTTAATTCATACAAGTCAAATATTTAAAATGGCGGCGGATGAAGTATTTACCAAATGTCATTTAGGTTATTGTGCCTCTACCTTCGTGGGATCTAACGACAAAGCAGCCTCTGACCTCTGATCCAGAGAAATATGCAATAGAGACCGAGCTGATCTTCAAATACTCGCCTTTTAAAAATGAACAGCAGCTCATGCAGCAATTTAACAAACTAGAAAGTAGCAGCGGTAAGAGTTCTCTTTTAATTTTGACATTTCTGTTGTAAGTGGGCTGCATATTATACTTTGTCACCTTTTCTATTTTTTGTCTCCTTACACATTTATTTTTTTAAAGGCACTCTTGTGATTGTCTACAACCTTAAGCTGATGGACACCAGGGAACCAGAGCTGGACTTTGAGACAGATCATCAGGATATACTGATGGCAGGAACACCAGCTGAAGGAGTGTCAGTGTTCTTACTGATCACATATTGGCCAACTATTTTATTGTTTTGCTTATCACTTTGATGCTTTGGTGGTAACAGTCCTAACTTCCTTCTGTTCAAACAGGAAGCCAGAGCGGAGGTCATTTAGGGCATATGCAGCAGTTTTATATATTGACCCACGAATGAGGATTTTTATCCAAGGTCATAAAGTCAGGACAAAAAGACTTTCCTGCTGTCTATACAAACCACGGTAATTTTTAACGGAATGGAAAGCATGTATATTGAACTGAATGATGCATCTGCTTTTTTTCAACCAGACTGTACAAATATTCCTCTACTCGGTTCAAAACCCGTGCCGAACAAGAGGTCAAGAAGGCAGATCACCAAGCTAAAATTGGTCGGTGCAGAACTGAAACTGCATAGTGAATATTCTTATGATTTGAAATTATATGGTTCAGAGTTCTGACTTTCCTCATGTTTCAGCTGAAGAAAAAGCAAGAGAAGCTGAAAGCAAACGCATTGCTTTGGAGACTAAACATGGGGATGACCTGTCGAAGGATTCACGGGTATGCTACAGACTGATTTATTGTAATTAACTTATTATCATTGACATGTTTTTTTTATACTTACTCAATGTGGTTTTAGGCAATTTTGCGAAAGGTTCAGGATGCAGCCATGATGCTCCGCCGTGATGCAGAGATGAAACAAAGAATCCTGGAGGCCAAGCAGAAGTATGGTTTTATTGGTTTTAATCTCTTTATTTACAATTTAACTAAAATGTGAAACAAGTAATCTGATTTATGTTTAGATTTATTTCATGGTTCGTTTGTTTTCAAGTGTTGCCATTTTGCAAATGTGAACTCGTTTTTATAATTTCAGGGCATTGAAAGAGCCTAAAGAGCTGAATTTTATATTTGGTGTAAACATTGAACAAAGAGAACTAGATGGAATGTTTATTTATAACTGCTCCCGTCTCATCAAAATGTATGAGAAGACTGGACCCCAGCTTGAGGGAGGCATGTAAGTACATAATTGTTAAAAAAAAATGCAGACTGGGTATATGCTAATTTAATTATTTGTTCCAGGGCCTGTGGGGGTGTTGTTGGAGTGGTTGATGTTCCATATTTAGTTCTAGAGCCCACTCACAACAAACAGGATTTTGCAGATGCAAAGGAATATCGCCACCTATTGAAGTCCATGGGAGAACACCTGGCTCAGTACTGGAAGGACTCAAACATTGGTGAGCTTTCATTCTCGTAGTAATAGAGGTTATGCGTATGAGGTCATAAGTAGGTGTGGCTATTGTTAAGGATTTATTGGTACTACTACTCTTATCGATACTCCCTATCGATCCGGTACTTTAACGGTACTCTTTTCGGTACTTTAAAGGGGAAAAAAGTTAGAGGCTACTGTATACATAGGCATTAATTCTTGGCCTTTATTTTAATGTTTTATTACTATTTTACTTCTAATTTGTGCATACACTTAATATATGGGAGTTAAAATACTTCACTTACTTTATTATATGTTTTTAATCATTATTATTATTATCTAGTAAATCAAGGCTGTTGGTTAGATTTGGCTGTAGCTCTGAGGACTGAGTCCAAATGAAAACTTGGTGCAGTAAAATTAGGGCTGGGCGATATGGCCTAAAATCTATATCATGATATGAAAAAATAAATATAACGATATATTTGACGATATAATTGACAATGGACGAATTACTTCAAAATCCCAGCCTTACGCCTATTGGGAAGATTCATTCAGGGATATTTTATTCTTTTTTTTTTTTTTTTACGGCATAATTGTCTTCCAAATATGATCTACTCGAGCAGTTTACATCCTTCATTTCATTTTATTTTTTCAGCACGTGTCCCCGTGTTCTACAGTCACCGTTTATGCTGCTCTGATGGAGCAGAGCGTAACATAAATTATATTGTGTCCACAACGATATAAACAATTACAACGATATCAAAACATTATATGACGATAACGATATGCGATACGATATGGCCCAACCCTAAGTAAAATAATGAACTAGACTCGACAAGTTTTGAATGTCTAACACCGCGTGTCTTTCCCGTTTGAGTGGATGTGATCAGCAATGCAGCGGCCCTGTTAAGACCGTTAAGGCTGGAGCTTATCGGTCTGGGTGGACTGCCACACGTCGGCCCCGGGGCTTTTATGATACCGGGGTTCGATACCCATCCCTAGTCATAACATCGCAACAGAAAATTAAGTGGCTAGGTTTGCAATGGTATTCTTGTCTTATTCTATTGCCATTTAGATTTAAATGAGAATAGAATGTGCTCTATTAGCAGCAGATGTTCAACTCATGACAACATTCTGGAATGGCTGCAGGCCAGACCGCATGGATACTGGAATAACAGGCTGTGGGCCAAAGCTAAATGGTCATGGGTTATAGGTTATGTACAATGCTTTAGTGATATGATTGTATGATGACATGATTATGATTGTTACTCTGTTGTAGTAAATTAATAACCGTGTTGTGTTAACAATGTTGCAGCTCAAAAAGGCATTGTGAAGTTTTGGGATGAGTTTGGCCATCTGTCTGCCAACTGGTCCGCACCTCCTTCCTCGGAGCAAAGATACAAGCGACGTCGTGCCATGGAGATACCTGTGACTATTCAGTGTGGTGAGTTACAGGCTGAATTACCTATCTTTACATGTATATTGTTATGTCAACTTCATCTGTGTTCATTCAGACAAATGCTTAAAGTGGAGAACACTGCCCTTTAACATGGATGCAGTAGATAAACGCTACCCAGACAGTTGGATGTGTCTCATGAACCCAGACAGCACCCAAGACAGGTTTGGACAATGTGTTTAAACACTAATGACATGCAAATTGTTACCTACAACTGAAGATGACCATCTACAGCAGCTTTAGTGACGACTTAATAATGTGCATCCAAAATGCAGGAGAATTTCTCTCACAACCTAATCTTTAAGCACACCTGCGCAGTGTGCACTCTGTCTTGTTGCTGTCAACAAGTTATTCTAAATATCAAATGTTTTTACTGGTGCAGTACATTATATTTGGTATTTTTCAGATGTGATGCCCCTGAGCAAAAGCAGAACTTGCCATGTGGAGTTTTAAAGAAAGACAAACTAACTGCGGAGGACAAACGGAAAGAACTTGCTGAAAAAATTAAGCAGCAACAGGACAAACTACAGGCCCTGCAGGTATCTTTTGTTCTTGGTATGCACAATTTATATAATAATGAATTATATTTTATCTTGGTACATCAATTTTTATTTGTTTTATTTTTCAGAAAACCAACACTATAAAATCAGCAGCTGATATTAAAAAATTGCCTTTGGACGTCAGCATGAAGCCAACTGGAAGTACTTCTCAGGTATGTATTATTACAATAGATTTAACTTAAAGGAGCTATACCTGATTTTACTTCTAGAAATGGAATGACATTTATTTTGTCCCCCTTTAGTATATTGTAAACTCAAACGGGAAAACGGCATGCATCAAATTATAAAACATTTGTATCAATTTTATGAACTTTCAGGCTATTTTTCTAGCATTTTTGTGAAAGTGACTGAAAAGTGACCCTGCAAAATGTGCCTATAAACTTGTCCCTGTAAAGTACAAATATATTAGGAAAGCTACAAATGAGTTCGGACCACAACTAACATTTTAATTTAGTGGCTTCCCTTTCATTGTTTGCAATAAAAAAATATAGGTATAGGGCCTTTAAGTTCGATATTTTTTTATTTCACTCACTGCTCTTTCATGGTCTAGGCAACTAGGTCGTCTGAGCGGACAATAACTCGTCCCCGTTCGCCTCCACTGCCTGCTCACCTTAAAAATGCCCCCAGTGTTCCCCCGTCCCGTGCTGCCTCTCAACGGCCCACTCGAAGCCCTGCCTCCCCGCCAGCAAAACCGGAGCCACCAAAGTCCAGATCTACGACTAAGCCTGTTACACCCACAGCAAAGCCTGCACTCAAAGCTGCTGCCAAAACACCACCACCTAGTCGATCTTCAAAAGTAAGTATGACAACTGTATATCATAAACATGTGACACATTAACCCTTACGTCATTTGGACACGTGAATACCGATCTTCTCATACACCTTCTCAGACACCTGCCAAAGCGTCACCAGCTGCAGCTACTGGGCAACGCAAGAGGATAATGGTGGTGCAAGACAGTGAAGAAGAGGATGATGAAGAAGATGAGGAGGAGGAGGAGGAAGAGGATGACAGTGAAGAGGAGAGTGACGAAGAACCACAAACAAAGAAATCAAAGATGGTGGCTGCAGTTGCTAACCGTGGCAAAGTAGTTGAGAAGAGTCCGGCACCTAAACGAGGAAGGTTGGAGGAGGTGTGTTTCATCTAAAAACTCAATCATTGAGCCTAATTTTACTTGAAAATGTTTGCAGTCACATTATTGAATTTGCTTCCATTTCCTCTACAAAATACTGAACCAGCTACACATTTGTCTGTATCATGAGAGGCTAATTGAACTGCAGAACTTGAGAATTCGATTACTTTTGTCATTGAACCCTGCAGGTTGACAAACTCTCCAATTCTGCGAAGAAGGGGGTTTCTACTCCTTCAAGGCAGTCCCCAACAGCAGCGTCTTCCACTAAAGCGGTTTCCACACTCGAGCATGGTGCTAAAGCTAAGGTAGCTTTACCTGCCACCCTCTGCTATTGTAAACTTGAGCTGACTCGGCTGCTTTGCTTTCACACTAACATTTTTAATCCTCTTTTGGGAGTATCAATAGTTTATTCTTCATCCCAAATGGCGGCATCTTTTGAGAGATCAATTTAACCACTTTCTTAAAGCATGAACTTTCCTTCCATTGTAGACTGGTGGTGGTCTTGCACGCAGGAAGTTATATTTGACACTTAAGAAAAGTGTATTTTGTAATATACAAATGTTTTTGCAGGCGCCACAGAAGGCGCAAGAAGAACCTGAAGACAATGGCAGGAATGCTCAGAAAGGTTTGATGAGCATTTAAAGTGTATTTTTTTTATTTACGTTTTTATAATGAAATTTATCATACGGATGATTGCTGTCTTGCAGATAAGGGTCTCTTAGTGGAAGTTCGAGTCAATAAGGAGTGGTTCACTGGTAAAGTTATTGCTGTTGAAGCAATCAAGCAAACCGTGCGCTGGAAGGTTAAGTTTGACTATGTACCTACAGCCACACCAAAAGACAGATGGTAAGAAATGTTAAACTTTTTTTTTACATTGTTCACCCTTTTTTAATAATGCATTATGTGTTTTGTGTAAAGGGTGTTTAAAGGCAGTGACGATGTGCGATTGATGAGGCCCCCATCTCCAAATTCTCTGACTCCTGACACCCAGCAGGAGACGGAGAAGGGCCCGTCTCCTATGGAGCCAGACACCACTCAACCCGGAACAAGTCGAGAGGTCACTGGCAGCCTAGTTAATATGCTCAGGTGCGCTCCTCTGACACTGTATTAAAATGTTAAAAGTTTGCTCTGTCTTTAACATAGACATAGTAATTAATAGACTCCGTCTCCTCACCGTTTTACCAAAATGACCACGTTTCGAAAGGGAAATCATGGCAGATTTACAGACTCCTCCTACCCTGCTCTGACTGAGCATGTTCCTAAAAAGGGCATAAGGGTGAGATCTTCACTGTAGACTTGGCCCTCGTGGGGAACGTAGTTCGGTTGTAGTCGTGCCCGCGCCATTATCTCTAATGCTAACGGCCTGTCAATCAAAGTCCGGCCCTCATTAGAATCAGAATTGGTTTTATTGCCAGGGTTATGAACAGGTTCACAATTAGGAATTTTTTCAGTCGATCATGCAACATGAAACGTATAACATAACTTTAGATAAATAATAAACTATAAAGACTTAAACTATAGGGCTATAAGACTATAAGGGCATGTGTAAGAAGTATTTTTATGTATTTATTTATTTTTTCAGGACGATGCTGCATTACTTTTTCCCTCCGGTTTTCCGGATTCCCAAAGATGAAGTTAACAGCATGACTGCTGAAGAGCTAGTCTCATTTCCTTTGGTAAGTTAACTTTAAAAAGACTGTAGCTCTAAAACTGTTTAGGCTGTATGGTGATGCTTAACAAAGTTATCTTTTCTATTTTAGAAAGAGTATTTTCAGCAGTATGAATCCGGTCTACAGTCGCTGTGTAACTCGTATCAGAGCAGAGCAGATGCCAAGGCCAAAGCAGTTGAAGAGAAATGCAGCAATAATGAAAACAAACTCAAAGAAGCAGATGAGAAACTCCAGAAACTTAGAACAAATATTGTAGCTCTTCTGCAAAAAGTACAAGAGGTAAGACTTTTCATAGTATATAATTGTTCCATTATGCAGTATCTAATTGTCTATTGTTGTATTATATTGTTGAAGCTAACTGTTTGTTTGGATGAGAAAAGTCTTGTTGGTCATATACCGAAGGAAAGGCGTGGTATGAGGATAATCAATAGCATAAGGCTAAAATGTTATATTATTTGATAAAAGAAAAACTCTTTAAAAGAAAATAAATTTAGCAAAGGCACTTCAGTCCGTAAGGCATGTCAAAGCTGACATACATTGTCTATAGTCCTCATACATTCTTCACAGTAGAAAATTAACTTGTAAAATTATATAATTACAATTATAATACATTTATATAATTAAAATTATAATTCTAAATTGTAAAAACGAATATACTGTTGTCTTTCAGGACATTGACATTAACACAGATGACGAGCTTGATGCCTATATTGAAGATCTTCTTACCAAGGGTGATTAAAGAACAACTCGTATGCAGTATAAAGGAGACTGTGCACCCATCTACAGTGTGCCTCTCCAAGGACAAAGTATCGATGTTAAATCTCCCACTTTTATTATTTGTACATTATTGTCAGCTCTACTGAACTGAAGTGAGGCACAGGCAGATCCTCCTTTTTAAACATTGTTTGTTGCTCTCCTGTGGCTCTCTTTAGTTTTTAATATTACATGTATTTTTTCTGTTGAAACATGATTATACTGTTCATTTTAGTGTTGTTTAACCTCCTTGAATATTTTATGTTATATCAAAAGAAACCTTTAGTCTGTTTAATCCATGTAACTTGTAACGGGGTGACGGGCTTGTGCTCTGCATAGCCTGTATTTCAAACTTTTATTTTTATACACTGACGCAGTAGTGTTGCCCTTCACCTCGGTGCGCCTCGGGAGCCCAGGTAAGGCTTTTACAGGTGAGTGCAACGTCACGCTCGCAAATAAATAATTTACTGGGTTTTATCAGTATCAATGTTCGTTTAGACCTCTGTATAAGATTTCTGTCCAGAGACTGTCTTTGCAAATGATACATTTTTGTTCATGTCGAAGGTGAAAGTGTGACTAATTGTTTTGATAATTGTTGCATGCTTTCTGCCATTGTTCTGGACAAGACAAAATGATTATGTATTTTTGAAAAACATACTTGCAATAAAACAGTTTCTGTAACCGTATTTTTTGTCATTATTATCAAGGACGTGCACAGATATTGCCCTGGTGGTGCTCAACCACCTGCCCCTATGCCCTTTTGACGACCACAGTATTTTTTTCCCCATCCCAAAAAATAACAATTATTTCTTAGATCTTTGTCCTACTAAGCCTTGATGTGCTTTAATGCTCAACAACTTCAAATCGCGCTTCATGATTTCTCCTTTGCCTCTTGAGCCGCGGCGCTGATGTGCCCCTGATCACAGAAGGGCAACTGTGCTGTCCCCGTTTAAATTTTTTTAATTTATTTTTTTCATCTCTATGAAAAAAGGAGTGAGGAGGAGAGATGTCTGTGCTCTGGACACTGTGTCTGTGGGAGGGGCACTGGAACATGAACAGCCCAGTGGATTAATGTGCCCCCTTGCCCTTTTGTCTTGGTTGAGCACCTGCCCCTCAAAATGTCTGTGCACGTCACTGATTATTATGATCCCCAAGTAAAATAAATTGATTTGACTTGCATTGTTTATGTATAATATACATTCGTTCTATCTTTACATTTACTTCAATGGTTTTATCTGGTCACTACTACTGGGCCTTTTTATTTTGACATATTGTTGCACCGGATGTAAACGCTCAAATTGATGTTTACTTTTACACTGACGTACCTCTTTAATGTTTTCACTGCATGGTTGTGTCCGCTGTGTTCAAAACGGAACACTTGCGCACTTTTTAAGCAAACAGAAGTTGATCACTGCGTTTAAAGGGGGATTGGGGACATTTTAGGTACGTGCGTACTTTGAAACGTAGGTGTCAGGGTTTGCAATCGTTCTTCCTACAGAAATCCAGTAAACTATCGGTAAAAGAGGACCTTAAACCCACTTACTGTGTATTGAAAAAGCCGCGTTGAAAGGGGCAAGTTGCACCATCTGAAGCGGGGGAAGGGCATTTAATGTTGTATTCTCCAGATACATTTACAACCATGAAGTTTTGCGCAGTCCCATGTCGCGCGGTCAAGAGCGCAGTATGGCATAAACTTCCCAGTAGTTCCCCACAGTCACTCAACCATGTCAGATCTGCCAGTTTGGTTAAAACAATTACCAAACCACAGACGGAGCCAGCCTTTGACAGTGTGCCATTCTCCAGCGCCAAAATAGGATGTTTCTTCCAAGAGGGACCTGTATTAAAGAATTCATTTCTTGAAGACGCTCTGCTCAGAGGCTACTTACGGAGACACCTACCGCAAGAGGTGAGGGATTTCGTTTTTGTTAGTTGATTCCTCCTATTTCTTGCTGCAATTGTGTGTGTGTGTCTGTCTTTGCAGGCTGTCATTTCAGATTTGTGTGCGTTTGGGGGGCGTGTGGCGGATGAAATAGATGGTTGGGGCAGAGACTGTGAAGTTTCTCCTCCACAACTGGTTCAGTATGACCCCTGGGGCCGCAGAGTGGACCACATTCACACCAGTGCTGCCTGGAAACGAATGAAAGATTTATCTGCCCGAGAAGGACTTGTTTCTATTGGCTATGAGAGACATTACGGGGAGTGGAGGTATACTTTTCATTTAAATGTTAATTCCAAATCCCAAGTTTAAGCTTAAACTACCATGTGTGTGTGTGTTTTGTTTTTTGCAGTCGTGTATATCAAATGAGCAAGTTGTTCCTCTTCTCTCCTTCCTCTGGCCTCTACACCTGTCCCCTGGCCATGACTGATGGAGCAGCGAAAGTTATTGAGGTGTTATCAATCTGCTTTACAATCTGCTTACTTATTACAAACAACCTTTATTTTTTATCACTAGTCCTTAGGTATTTCTTGGCCAGTGGAGAAAGCCTTTAATCGTTTGACCACTCGTAAAGCTGAAGACTTTTGGACATCTGGGCAGTGGATGACTGAGAGACAGGGAGGATCCGATGTGGGTCTGTGAAATTTGTGCTATTATGGGAGGAAATGTACATGTTGGTGCTTTTGTAAAGTATGTACATTGTTTCCTTGTATTTTTACTTCATCTCACAGCAAATGGGACAGAGACCGTGGCTGTTCCTCAAATGGATGGTTCATACAAGCTCTACGGCTATAAGTGGTTTACCTCAGCTACAGACGCAGACATGACTCTCACATTGGCCAGAGTGCAAGATGCATCAGGATCGACTACATCGGTACAGCTCTCACACATTTATATGACTACTTAAGACGTTTACAACAGTAGTTCCCAAAGTAAGTGGGGGACTCAAGGCCATGAACTGGTTCAGATGATTTTGTTTGCATAGTAATTGGGTCTGAAAGATATGGACAAAATGTAATATCTCGATATTCATGACAGATATCTCGATATCAATACGATATAACTATGGGTTAGGTGAAAACAGCATTTTTCAGAAAAATAAAATCATAATACAAAAGAGTGCAGTTTTATTGATCAAAATCTATATCGTTTATATCTTGGTCAATTTTAATATTTTTAATGTTCATATCTCAATATAAATACGATAACGATATATTTTTCTTTTGCAATATTGATATCTTGAATGTTCATATCTCGATATCAATACGATAACAATATATCTTTCAGCCCTAATAGTAATATTGGGGGTTGTGTGCAAAAAGTTTGGAAATATCTGGTCAACATTGCATAATGTGAAGCCTTATAAAAGCCTGTAAAGATAAGACCGTTTTAAAGGTGTATGGTGTGCCTTACTTTCATTCTAAATGACATTTACTATTTTACTATATTTTCATTGCTGGATGGATGAAAATAAATGTTTACTAAATCAGGCTTAACTTTCATTAAACTCGGTGAGTAAAAATATTTTTTTTCTTTTGAGTAATCTATTTTAATTATACTGATACCCGAGTAAATGTTTTTGTCCCTCCTCTACCCAACATTATACATATAAACTGTAATTGTCCTGTCTTTACTTCTTGCATGTTCAGGGTAGCCGTGGCCTGTCTTTGTTTTATGCTGAAGTGTGTCGAGATGAGAGTGGCCAGTTGAAAGGCATAGAGGTGCAAAAACTCAAGGACAAGCTGGGCACCAGACAGGTGCCTACTGCAGAGTTGCTTCTCGATGGTCTGCCAGCTTACAGGGTTAGTAACTCAGAGAATCTCCTTCCAATCTTGAAGGAATTTGGTACAATCTTATAACGTGTATCTTCACTGAACTGGTTACTGTAATTCTAGGGCAGGTAGTGCTTAACTCATTTGGTCATCTTAACATCTTAATTTTGCTGGTCAGATTTCTGTCGAAGGAAGGGGCGTGGCTTCAATTGCAAACATGCTGACAATTACCAGGATCCACAACAGTCTGTCTGCAGCGGGCGCAATGCGAAGGCAAGATGCAAAGTTCAATTGTCAATTCTACTTTAATACAATTGAAATGACCTTTATAATTATGTGTTGTCAGGGTAGTCCAGCTTGCGCGTGACTATTCAACTCGCCGCAGAGCTTTTGGGAAGCTTCTTAAAGACCACCCGCTTCATGTGCAGACTCTTGCCAGGATGGAGGTTACATAGACCCACGGTGATAATACTACACTTTAATGTTCTTCTATTGCCATGTCATTGTTTCTTCCAGGTTGAGACTCGCGCAGCCTTTCTCTTAGTAATGGAGGTGTGTCGTCTTTTGGGCAAGGAGGAAACTGGCATCGCAACAGAACTCGACACACACCTCCTGCGTCTTCTCACACCTGTAGTGAAATTGTACACTGGTAAGCAGGTATGTTTTAGACAAGCTGTTGTAACATACCGCTGTGGCTATCTTCTGTTTGTACTCATTTTTTGGCAACATACTTTTTTTTTTTTCTTAGGCAGTGGCTGTTGTGTCTGAAGGCCTGGAAAGCTTTGGTGGACAAGGCTATATTGAAGATACTGGGTTGCCAGGACTTCTCCGAGATGCACAGGTCATAACAAGTTCCATCCATCCATCCATTTTCTTCCACTTGTCCGTTGCCGGGTCGTGGGGGCAGCTGTTGGAGCTGCCCAAATCACACTGCACCAGCCCCTATAGCTCCTCCTGCAGGTGGTGGGTCCACAGAAGGACGGCATCATGGTTCTAACCGGGCCTGTTGGTCTCTCATAAGGGGCTTATCCAAATAAAACAGATGCACTTACTCTGCGTATTTATTTTTTGTTTTGTTTTGTTTTGTTTTTTTACGTGACCTCTAGGTGTTGAGCATTTGGGAAGGCACAACAAATGTCCTGTCTTTGGACGTGCTCCGTTGTGTGGCACGCAGCGCAGGCATGGTTTTTCATGCATATTTTAGCCACACCAAGGTAACGTGCAACCTGTCAAACTGAGATTATTTAAGAATCTGTGCAAAAAAAAGCAATGTGACGGCTTGTTTTTGTCTTAGTCCCTTCTTGCAGGTGCGTCAGGAGTTTGCACATTGTCTCCTGCAGTTCAAGCAGTACATGGCTCTCTGTCTAAACTCGAGCTAGTTGCCCAGGACGCCATCGTCAAAGAGTCCAGCTTTCTTGATTTGGCGGCGAGAGATCTGGCATATAGTTTGGCTCGTATCTATATGGGTTGGTAAAAATGTAAAAAAGAAAAAAAGAACATAAATACAGCAAATTTTACTCTTCAGTGTGATTTTTCAATAGGTGCCCTACTCATTGATCACGCATCTTGGAAAGGAGCATCTCCAGCAGACACCTACACGGCTCTAAGGTAAAAAGACAGCATTCTGATGTGGGAGATGTTGATGAAGTAATCTGACACATTTTTTCCCAGGTGGTGTGAACAGGATTTGTGTCCTGTGGCAACTAATAAAGAGAGAGGCTGGTATAACCCAGGCGCTCCACTTCACGATGCAGCGTTGGTGTACGACCAGCAAACACATGGCTAATTCTTACATTTTAAAGAGTCAACAAATCCAACATTTCTCCAACAACTTTTTAAACAATATTGTATTAGATATATATGATTATTTTTTTTATATCTTTCTTTTTACAGTAATATCCAAGTTGCTAATAAATTGGCCTGTAGCTGCAGCACAACACAAGTATTTAACACGTTAAAGGTGCATTATGCAACTTTTTTGAGGAAAAAATACGTTGATATTAGTGCATATTCGACCCTGTAGTGACACAGCGGATGTATGAGTGATCAGCATCATCACCGCGGTCTAATGGACGCTCCAGGATCAATTGTTTAGAACGTTTTCTCTGCTCTCACCAGAAAATGTACAAAACAATTGACCCTGGAGCATTGTAAAGACCACTGTGATTGAAAGTAAAGGCGCCATGCTGACCACTCATACAGCCGCTGGGTCACTACAAGGTCGAATAATATTATGCACTAATGTCAACTTTTTGTGTGTGTGCATAAAACGTTGAATAATGCATATAATGCATATGACACATCAGACAGAAGTTTTGCTATAAATCTATATTTATGATTTAGCTAAAGATTGTACCCAGCTTTCTTTAGTTTGGCCATTTTTGTGATGTTTATAGTTTCACTTCCTTATTGGACACTGACAGGAAGTGACATAGATAGAGACCATTTTAAACTGTTGCCTTGCAACCATGTTAAGTCAATGGGAAATTAGTCAAACTGCTTTGGAACTTTACCTCTATCTATGTCACTTCCTGTCAGCAGTTTAAAAAATCTAATACAAATAACTTTTCTGTTCAACAGTTCGTAATTAAAATTGCTGCTTCACTGAAATAAAATGATAATTATGCAACTGATGAACTTGCAACTAAATAAGTCATATTTTAAAACCTGTCATTATGCACCTTTAAGTTGTATTTGAAAATGTGGTGTTGGAAAATTTCAGTAAAAATCTGTGTGAAAAGGTAGTATTTAAGTTGTTGTTGTAAATCCTGAGATCTTCACATAATAAAAATATATGTATATGTGTTATTATTAATAATTCACTTCACAAATATTCATGTATTTCATTTGCTTTGTAAATGATTGCCATACATGTAACAAATAAACAAACACTAAAAGTGATCTATGTTTTGGTATTGACGTTGATAGAAATTGTTGTGAAGTACTAAATAAGTAAATACTGAGCTTGGACAGTTCCGTGAACGCGCCACCATTAGTAATCCGTCAGTGGGCGGAGTTAAGTGTTGGTGACGAGACCACGCCTCTGGCACGAGCTAAATGTACAAACACTAGACTTCTGACTGGGTTACACTGTTTAGCAATGACTGTGAATACATTGTTATCGATGTTGATCAACAAAGTGCTTCACAGCGGCTTGTCGCCAAAATGAGCGCGTCCCCAGGATAAATCGTCGGCTATGCAACGACATTAACTGTTTTCTAGGTATTTTGCTATTATTTTTGCCTATCAGGTGGCTCCCATGGTTTCAGGAAGGACATTTTTGACTTAACGCAAACAACACAAGACAGACCATGACGTCGCAAACGGACCAGGTTGGTGAATAAACAAGAGCTGCTACACATTTCTGTTTACCGGTTTGGTCTGTTTTTTAACATTGCGTCCTCCAGGCTTCAACTCTGCTTTTATTTTGCCAATCTCATGTTCTCTGATCTAAGTTCCACGGAATCAGATTTCTGCCCCACCAACACATTGCTCTCATTGTATTTTTGAAACAAGCATGAGTTTAAATGCTTTTTTTTTCATATATATGTTACTTCATCTTGCTGAGGCTCACCTTTGAAATGCACAAGTGGTCAAGATTGACAAAGGCTTTGATTATGTACACATCATGTAACCTGACATGGGCTCCATACATCTGCATGCTCTTTGACTTGTACTGTACACTCACTGGAATATAGGCTACCTGCATTCAGTTTCACACACGTTTGACCAAAGCAAGGCTGAGAAAACATGTCACTCCTCCTTTGACCAGTTAATTTATATTTGTATGCAATACAAGCAAGCAAAATATGTCATTTGGATCCAATTCAGTGTTTGTTTTTAGACTATTGAGAACAAAATTGGTCTGTGGGGGCATTTCATGGTCAGGTTCAATATTAAAATGTAGCCTAATATTTAAAATGTCTCTTTGTCTCCTCTTTAGTGCGATGTGGTGATGCGCTTGAATGTGAGCGAGCGCTGTGGTTTTGTGAAGAACACCTCAGATTGTAACATGGAGGAGAGCTTCATCAACTACATCCATGTGGCCTTTTGTCTGCTGCCTCCAAATCTCACCCCTCTCACTGTGACCCTTTGCGTGAGTATCGGTGTCTGTCTGGAAGAAGTGAATTTAAATGAGAGCAAACTATTCAGGGACTGACATTCACCTTATGAGGAACTTCACTGTACTGTGAAGCTTCACTTCTCTATACACACGCAGTTTGTAAAGGATATAAGCAAATTTGATGTATCCTTGTGTGGACATGGTGTTAAGAAATGCATAAGATTTCTTTCGTAAAATGAACTTTTTTATTCTTCACAGATGATTTGGCTCCTCTTCCTGTTTATTATCCTTGGACTCACTGCATCCAAGTTGTGAGTTTGATTCAATGTACATTTAGTAGAAACGTTCACATTGATTTGCTGTTTTGTTTTGTTTTCTGTGAGTGTGATCCTGAGGACCCCCTTGAAAACGAGATGATGCATCTCATGGGGCTAATCCTCCAATAACAATATGTCCATAAATAAATGTGATAATTACAAGTAGCATAATGGATTTCCTCGATTAGTCACAGCTTTTACTTTCAGTGCACTCTAAACCCAGGCTTTTATAGTCACATGATAACGGTCATGTGACTGTGCTGCTGTCATCGTTTCCTCATAGTTGGACTTTTAGCACTGTTCCCTGTTTGTTGTAACAATTATAACTGGGAACCGAATCTGATGCAGAATATCTTTAGTTACGGCATTATTAACTTCTTCTTTTGTCTTGGTCAACAGTTTCTGTCCTAATCTGTCTGCCATCTCTACCAGTCTGCGCCTCACTCACACTGTAGCTGTATCCTTTTTATTGTTACAGATAAATATAATTTCCTCTGTGTCACTTCCATTTTACCCACAGTAATTAGGCCTTTAACAGCACTTGTAGGGTGTTACGTTTTTGGCCCTGGGTAATGGAGCTCCTGACATCTTTAGTGCAATGGCAGCTATATCTCGTCCCCACACAGCTGGACTGGCAGTGGGAGCCTTATTTGGTGAGTGCAGTAATTGATAAACCCCCACATCTCCGTTATCTTCTACATTTTCATATTTGTATCTTCCTTTCTCTGCAGGTGCTGGCATTTTTGTTTCCACAGTTGTTGCTGGCAGTGTGGCGCTGGTTAAACCGTTTGCTTTGGCATCACGTCCATTCCTCCGCGACATGATCTTCTACATGTCCGCAGTGTTTTGGACATTTGTTATTTTATACAGAGGCACCATTTCACTTGGAGAAACGCTGGGTATATTCAATATTGGTTGATAGTTTGCACTGAATTCTTCATAACATTATGCTCATAGACTTTCTTTACCCTGATGTAGGTTACCTGAGCCTCTACATCGTGTACGTGCTGACAGTAATTATAAGTACCATTATCTACAATCAACAGAAACGCTCATTGAACTCAACAGTTCAAGCAGCTCCACAAATGCCAGGTGCGCATCAGATCACACCCTTCAGGTTAAACAATTTTCTTTAATAACATTTATGTCTGTTTTCAGATTATCAATCATCTGACACATCTGACGACGACGAGTTACCTTCTTTAAGTCCCAGGTTTATTCCCCATTATAATGGTAGGAAAGCTAGTTTCAATATCATCATGGCATTCCTCATTAGCTAAATACCTCCAGAACTCGATCACTGATCACTTACCTGAGTGCTGGAACACTGGAGAGAGTCTCTTTATGTTCATTTCCAAACTGCTTTTAGCCATTGGATCTTGCAATCCTATATGTGGGACTCATTCTGCTTTCTGATTGGATTGAGAACCAAAATATATTTGTGTAAACATAATGACCTTTAAAGACACTAGATGCAAGTTGGTCATGTCATGCTCACTACCGGGTCGTATGCGTAACTGCAGTCTCTATATTAAGCTCGTGCATGACGGCACTTAGGACCGAAGTAACAACTCTTTGAGTGACAGTGCAGGATTTTAGAGGCAGTTGTGGTGAACAGGTCTGGGCTCATTCTACACATTGGGGCATGGCTGGAATGTGTAGGGAGATGAAAATACTTAGTTTTAACATTTTTAAACTCTGTATAGTCCCTTTAAATAATGTAAAATGTTTTCAACAATATAATCAGTAAAGCCAACATTTGATTTGAATATGTTTCCCTCATCTCTCGGGACACAAAAGGTCATGTTTATGAAATATTTAAAATATTTAAAATGTTCACAATCTTACTTACTCTACCTTTTTAAAATTCTAATTTTGTGCGTTTCTTTTCTTTCAGAGAATGAATACAGACCTCTTCTGCCATATTCAGAATCAACAAGTCAAATCCTGCTTGGTTCTCTAAACCCAATAGACAGCGGGAAGTGGAGGAGAAAACCCATGAAATGGAAAGCTTTTAAAATATTCAAGGTCTTTTCCTGTTTAAACTTGGAACACATAAAAAATATAAATTCAGAGAATGTGCTAAATTTGTGTTTTCTCCCTTCAGACACCCCTGGAGTTTCTGCTGCTGCTCTGTATCCCAGTTGTTGATCCAGATAAAGAGGACAAAAATTGGAAGCGCCCACTCAACTGCCTTCACCTGGTCACAGCTCCGATGGCGTGTCTTTTCACGTTCCAGTCTGGGGCCTGTAAGCGCTACTGTCCTCACTCAGTCGTGCAGGTCCTCTGTGCTCCCCAAATGTGCGCATCATGATGTAATTTGTCATTTTCAGATGGAAATTTCATGATTCAAGGGCAGTTCCCTCTTTGGCTTATGTTTTTACTCCTGGGTCTTTTCTTGTCTGCGATTGTCTTTTGCACTACGACCAATGATCAACCTCCATCCTACCAATGTGTATGTAACCATCGTACATTTGTTGCATATCACTTACTACTAATACGATTTGCCATTGGTTCTATATTGATAATGGAATTTTACTGTTTTTTTCCACCAGCTTTTTGCAATTTTAGGTTTTGTGACCAGTGCTTTGTTGATCAGCGCTGCAGCATCAGAAGTGGTCAGTCTTCTGCATATGCTGGGTGTCGTCTTGACTCTCAGCAACACTGTGCTTGGATTGACTCTTCTGGCTTGGGGTAACAGCATAGGAGGTACTTACTGCTTACTTTTCTATATACCACTCTCTGGGGCAGTTCTGTCCGCCTCAAAACTAGGCAAATTCCAGTTGATTTCTTCCAGCCTACAGAACAGATCGCAAATTTTAGCTTCTAAGTTTTTAGGGTAAATCTTAAAATGATGTGTTTTATGAGCTGTATCCATCAAATCAGAAGAAATGAAGGAGAACTTGATTTCCAGAGTGGGTTTGAGGTGGGCAGAACTGCTGTGCTCCATAAAACTCCTGCCGTGTGTGACATTGTATATTTGCGTCTCTTTTGACAGACTGTTTTTCTGACATTACCTTGGCCAAGCAGGGTTACCCGCGGATGGCCATATCTGCCTGCTTTGGAGGAATCATTTTCAGTATCCTTGTTTTCAACAGGTTTGTGAGAAATGTTGTATATAAAATGAAAAATCTGACGACCTTGACTAAAACGCGCAGACATGGTGTTTGGGGTGGGCTTAGGATGTTTGGCGCAGAGGTTTGAAACACATGCTGAAGTGCAGGTAATCGAAAACTGTGTATAATTGTGCAGGATCTTTGAATTTATGGTTGAGTTTATAATTGTTTGAGCTGATACTTTCCCCTGATTATAGATTAAACCAGAGGGTGATCTGGCCTGGGTCCTGGCAGCGTCGCTGGGTTTGTCTCTGGTTTTCTCGTTCATTTTTGTGCCACTGAGGAACTTCCACGTAGGGAAGCATTATGGAGTTTTTCTTCTGCTCTTCTATTTCACTTTCCTTATTGTTGCACTTCTTACAGAGTTTAATATTATTAAGTTTAACTGAAAAATCATAAGTCAACTGTCAAGGTTATGTCTTTTCTCTTGAGTGCCAGTATGACTAAACGAGGAACACTTTACCAGTCTTCACTTGTCCAGAAAATACAAAATGTAAAGTTTATAATATAAAAAGGTAAAAAAAAAAGTTGGTCAGAAAATAAATAATTTTTGTTGGACATTTGGATTTAGTTTTTACTAAAAGCAGTATAACGTGGTTTATTACTCGTTACTTCTTCAAATACATTAGACACACAGACCAGTTAGTTATGAAATTCTTTTGGTTTCGAGAACATACACGTACTACAAATACTAATCCATGTGCTGTTAAATTAAGTCTTTGGAAATACTTGGTATAAGACGTACAGGAGGTGATAACTTCAGTAGAAGCACAGAACTTGTGCGGTCCTCGTCCGCTAAGAGACGTGACAAAAAGGCCCATTTTCCCTTGTGCACATTGTCCAGGAACAGGCAAAATAGTGAAGCCATCTTCTCTCCACTTATGTGGTCCAAAACATTTCCCATGAGGCACAAACTCGAGACGTAGAGTGTTATAGTTCAAACAGTCGCTGGAGTTGCATGTGAACTTAGTTAATGCTGTGTGGTCCAGTCTGTGAGTTGAAGTGAGGCTCAGGAGATGGAGACATATTGGAGACTGGACAATCCAATTCCAGTCCAGGGTTTTGGTCGAGTTGCAACAAGATTTCTCGGGAGTACTCTGCATACCACTCCTGGATACAAAAACGTTTTATTTTTCCAAACAATTCCCATGTCTTACGATATTTCTACCTTACCTGTATCTCCTCCTCATACATTTTCATACTGAGATCACTCTTTGTTCTTGACCTGCGGCCGAGGTAAACTAAAGAGGTGTACTGGAGACCCCAGAACAATGGTTAAATGTTTTAATTTCACTCGCACAGTTTGCATCAACACAATATCGGGCGCTTACCTCATTCCTGTCCATTGCATGAATTACGCCCTGAAGCGAACTCAGAGAAGAGTGTCCTGGTGAGATTTGTTTGTACAATTCCAGAGTGGCTAAGGCTTCATCACGACTGACTTCCACTTCAAACACAATGCCGTTTTCATCTAAAAACGTGCACATAAAATAAAACTTAAAGACTTACACCAATTAAATTTAAATACCTCCAACAATTATCACTTATGAACAGCCGCACCTTCAGGGTTCTCCAAGGTGTCCCGGTTCTTACGGCTGTAGTTCATACGAAACACAAAAGCATCTAAAATAAAAGCCACTATGATGGTCATCACCACCTGTAGAAACAGCAGACTCGCTTAAGAATCCTTTGGAAGGAGTAAAAAGTGAATTTGTTTCAGCCTCACCATTGTTACAATGTAAAAAGTCATGAAGTAGAGACGGCTCCAGTGACTTGTCATGGAGGTGATTCCTTCCTATGAAAGAAAGAACAAACCAATGATGACATTCACGTAGAAATATTCAGGTCATCAAGTGAACTTACCATAGTAATGTACCAGTTGTTGACAACAGTCAGTTCAAAAAGCGTCACTGAAATGATAACATACTCGGTGTAAACAAAAAGGCAAAACGTGTAGTGATTACAAACATGACATTTACCAAAGCTGCTGAGAATGTTGTTGAAATTATTCAGGTAATAGTAGCCTTCTTGTAACTCTGTTTTGTTTCCTACAGTGACATTAACTTGTCTGTAGGAGTCTGCCACAGTGCTACCACTGAAAGAATGTAAATAGTTAATTGATTATCTATGAAATGAGAGCATGACATTGAGCAGATACTTGCTTGCAACAGTTGGGATACACCACACCAGCAAAGAACTCCATCCCCACAATGGCAAAGGAATAGTAGAAGATGATTAGAGTGAGGCCCAGGCTTGCCATCCTGGGGAACAGCTCGAACATGGTGTCTAGCACATTACGATACCCTTGCTTTATTTTAAACAAGCTGCAGAAGACAGAAATACATAAGTCAAAGGAAAAATCAAGTTAATTCAAAAATAAATGAAACCCACCGGAGCAACTGAAGTGGTCTAAGTATCACGATGAAGTAGAAGGGCTCCATGTCAAAGGCGAGGGCAATCAGGCCCAGGAAAGCAAAAACGGTTACAAAGAAATCAAATCTGTAGAAAAGAATAATAAAGTTTACTTCAGAATGACACTACACAGTCAGCTAGGAAATATTATGTATCCAGGCGTCACTTACAGATTCCACCCAGAGCTAAAATAAGCCATTGGCCCCAAACCTGTGATTTTCAACAACACCTCCACGCCATAAACTGAAAGAGGAAACATGAGATTTGTACATTCACCCCCTGTCACTTCTGTACACGTGTGTCAGTGTTGTAATCCAAGAGACTCACTGGTGAGGAAGACAATGTAACTCCACGGGACTAATCTGGACCAAGAAAACCCACCTGAAATAAAGTACAGTATTTAGATCGGTTATTAGAGGTTTAAAAATATGAAGAATAAAAAAGGATTTTACCTAGTTAAGATTTAGTTGGGCATTTGACCCAGATAATGGCACTTGTTCTGAGACGTTTTTGAGTTGTTTCAATACATTTCAGGCAGGGCTGGGCGATATATATCGATATTTAAGATCAATATATTTTTTTAATGAGACATGGCATTAGACCATATCGTGTATATCGCGATATTTCAAATTCAGATAAGCTATTAAGTTAACAACAAAAAAACAGGTAATCACAAGCTGATGTTGAAAAAGGTTTATCTTAAACTTGAGCACTTTATTTTGTTATCTCTTTATATGTATAAATGCTGACCACAGAAAAAGATCGACCGATTTTATTTTATAGGCTATTTCTATTTAAGATGTTTCTTTATTTAAATGTGCTCTTTTATTACAGCAACGTTTTTCTGCAATAAAAGCCAAGTAAAAGAGTGAGACATTGTGCGGGAGCCTTTTTTTCAAGTTAAGTATTCTATTATTTTGCCTGTTGCCTACTCGGGTGTGCAGAGCTTCCACTTATCATAAATAAAAGACACGTACGTGTTGTAAGAGATGTAAAACGTGGCCGGAAATGACGGTACTTACTAGTGAGCGTGTACGTCTCAACGAGGATCCACACTCCATTGATTGCCACAACTGCATCTGTAATTATAAAACGTAAACTTAAAAAGGTTATAACAGGGACTTAGGGAGTTTGCGGTGGGTGATCTTACTTACACATGGCATACTGAAAGGCTTTTGACTTTACAAGAAGATTTATGCCTGCCAGGATAAATACAGACAATGAGGAACTTGGCCAAGTACGCGATTGAAAAATTGACAACTGAGTATAAGAACCTTTGAAAATGAGAAAGGTTGTATGTGGAAGATCGTCAAACCAATATTCTCCGCTGCGTCGTGCCTAAACAGCACACTGATTTAGCTTTGGATTTACATCTACAACAGGTAACAGATAAAACTGCTCTCACCTTCCATTTCAGACCAGTGACTTCGTAGAACTTGTAAAAGTCCTGCAAACTGGGAAATGAACGCTGTTAATTAGTGACGGACAATATAATGATGGGCATGTTGTGGTTACCTGAGGTGAGACGCCCCTGAGGTGTTCAGAGCTTTATATGTGAGGAAGCGGTCTCTTGCGGACATTCGTGGTCGGTAGAAACGCATCAATCCATCAAACTGCTTTAAAGACACTCCCATGGGCCTCTGAAATTAAAGCCACCATAAAGATAATTACAAAAAACCTCGTGTTATCCATTTAGGATGTATTTAGAGAGGCTAATGATAAAGTACCTGTCGACTGACTAAAAGCTGAAAGGCATGGTCAATAGCTGAGCGTTTGTGAAGTAAAAGTGATTTGAACTTCATTTTCTCTACGCCATTAAATGTATCAAACACCACTGCCAACAGCTGAAAAAGACGGTACCGTTAATTTAAAAAAATAAAGATAATTCATGCAGAGAAATGTGTGTGATACCTACAAGATTCATGACAAAGTACAGCTCAATGGAGAGATAAACAATAAAAAAGACACAGGACCAGCGGTTTTTGGAGTAAGCTGGCATCATCACATCTGGGAAACTACAAGAATTCATAAAGTTATTTTTTTCAAAGGAACAAAATCAACTGCTTAAAATATACGATATGGAAAAAAAGTGCTTTGCTCTGAAAGTGGGAAGCATTGATTGCATGCAAATGTAAAAGAGTAACTAAACAAGACTGCGTGTCCTCCTGCACTTACTTTGCTGTGGTCAGCAGAACAAACAGACTGACAAGACTGTTCTCCAAAGTGCTGAAGTACTGTGGCCAAAAAAGCAGGAAGTATGAACACGATAAAATGCCATAAAGCCTTAAAAAGACACGCCATATGCTACAATAAATTCACCAGTGAAAGAACATACCGGGTCAGCAGTGTTGGTAGAGAACAGACAGAAACCTAGAAGGAGACCATTTATAGACCATAAATAATAAGCATTTACACAGAAATTCAGGCTGATATTGTGTCTTACCCAGTATAGCAAAAATAACCATGAAGAAGAGGAGCAAGAGAAGGATGTCAATGAAAGGTGGAAGAGACTGGAAAATCTGCCGCAAGTTTCTGATTGGGTCAGAGAAACTTTGTCAGTAACATCACATTGTTACTTTAAATCAAAAACGCTCTACATTTGAAATATAAAGGTCTTTAGGGATGGTTACTCAGATGGCAACTAAATGTACAGCTGTAAAATGGCCAGACATGTCAGTCACAGTTCAAATGTCAAATGTCTTTCTTCTCATGTATCAAAGTAGCAGCCTTCCATACCTGCGTACAGCCCCACAGTATCTACAGTCGACCAGGAAAATGGGTCGGAGAGCTCGGGTCACTCTCATGTGGGACGTCTGCCGCACCAGAACCACTATGGCCTCTACAAACTGGAGCAGCAGCACACACGTCTGCCCAGGACAAGAGGGTACACATGTAAGAGTGGACAGCAGTACATCAGTACAAATATACAGAAAGCTTTCAGCCTATGATTGCATCAAAATTTTCAAAAAATATAAACAGGATAAACTAATATTTCATAATGACAAATATTTTCTTCCTTGTCAAAAATCCAAGGGCTGAATCTCCCAAGTAAAGCCCCACTTTCTCCAAAATCCCAGTGTTGTACATATATGACCCACCAGGGTTTTTTGGCTGGCGTCCCCCAAGGAATATTTAAAGGATCGACAGTATTTTCAGCATTTTTAGAGTGCTGGACTTTAACAGGTATCTGACCTCTGATGTGTGTGAAAATCAGAGGTGTTTAGAGTAGCCAAAATATTTACTCAAGAGTAAAAAAGTACTTAGAGAAAATGTTACTCGAGTAGTGCGAGTATTGAGTAACTGTTTGAGCGTAAACGTTTGATTCATGTTTCAATAGTCACACAAATTATGGGAAAGAAACCATGAAATAATGTGATTTTTAAAATATATATTCTAGGAAAATACCATAAAACATAGAACAAGAAATTGCCACACCGCGTGGAGTTTTACCCAATTAATAAAATTGAAATACAAGCATTAATTTTATGACAGATATTTTCATCATTGAAAAATACCTCATAAATAAATGTATGTTTTGCTGTGATCAGCTCAGCTCAGACATGACTGTAACTTTACTCAGTTAGTACATCTCCAGTGCGTCGCCATGAAGATGTGACTAAAGTCAGCAGAATTTGAGATTTAAACAGATCCATTCTTTGATTACCTACTGCAGTAATTGCATTTTCTATGTCAAGCTGGTCATTAGGAGCTTGTTTTGTGCTGATGGCAACAGTATAGTCCATAATGTTAGGCAGTGTGCCTTTCAGTGCATGAGTAAATGTAACTGAGTACTAACCACCTCTGGTAATAATATTTCTTTAAATCCTCTTGTGAGCCAGATCTTCTACACTAAAAGGGCCATATTTTGCCCCCGGGCCTGACATTGCCTGCTGTACAACATCTGCAGGCCCACTCCATTCCTCTCAATCATTGTGCCATGTTTGAACATTTATAAAAGTTTGTGTCTGTGGTCAATTCCAGTCATTGACTATGATTCAAAAATGTACAGCATCTACATAAGCCCGAGTGTAGATTATTTTAAAGAATAAAAACATTTCAGAATCAAACTTCAACGTAGCACGATGAGAATAAACTGAGGAGTACGAACATTTCCTGAACCCACAGTACGTGCATCAGCAATACCTTAACCATGGTCCTCTTGTGCCTTAAGAAGGTGTGGAAACCTAACCAGCGAACCTTCATGCACAGCTCAAAGGCAACCATCACCAAAGCCAGCAGCTCCAGAGTGGCATGGACCTTCACACAGTAATGAGAAAGTCAACAAGAAAACGGAATAATTACATAACAAGATAAAAGTGTCCGAACATCTAGGTCTAAACTAGGTTAGCAAGTCTGATCTCTAATAACGTGCTACAGTGACCGAGTAGTTTGTTGTTTGCAGTAGATATTGTATGAACTTAATTTTTTAAAAGTGTTGCATATTTACGTACATAAACATCCAGTCGTAGAGAAGGCACCGCTGGAGCCTCACACAGAGACAGGGTCATGAGCAGGAGGGCTGTAATCAGCTCCATCATGTAAAACACGTGGTTGTGCGCAAACAGGTACGCTGACAACGCCTTGGGGTTTCGAGGGTGGGTGAAAAACTTGTCATTGTTTTCCCCTTCCTAGAAACACAACAATATAGTATTGACACACACTTATCCAACTTCTTATTTCTAAATTATGATGAAATAGAAGGGAGTGTAAGTAAGTAAGTGCTTTATTGTCATTGTACAACTGTACATAGAAATAGTGTTCAGATGTTAGTCCTGAGCTGCTGCGGCTGAGCCGCGCTGCCACTGTGTCACCCTGACCCGCATGGAGGTCGGGGAAACTGTAGCACTCGGAAGAAACCTGGCTGGCTGCCCTCAGTCTCCTCTGATCTTCTGAAATGGTGCCGTGCCTCCTGGGTTTCTCGCTGTTTCAGAGCGTGGTGTCCTGCACTGGTCAGCTCCACCTCCTCCTTCCCTTTAGTGTCAAACCCTTTATTGCCTTAGCTTTATTACATATTCATATGTTTTATGTTATAACAGCTAAGTGCATAAAGGACACATTAGTCAAGGTAGTGCCAAAGACGTAATAAAATATCAAGTGAATGCTTCTATTTCTAGATGATGTTGAATGTTAAACTTGTGCATGAGGAAAACAAGACGGTTCACCTCAAGTAGAGTGTTTCTAGTCTCGTCTTAAGATCCACTTTATTTATTATTATAACAAGTAAAACAACAATACAGTCAGTTTATAAGCAGTCACTCAAGGTTTTGGATCAAAATAACTCCTACCACTATTGCCATGTTCTCTCAAAATATAAAATATATAATTATATTCTCTCAAAATATTATTTTTTCAGTTGGGAAAATATGATACGGTTTCATGATCTTCTACTGATTTATAAAATACTGCATGGTCTGGCCCCGCCCCTGTGCAGGAATTCATCCACCTATAAAAGACAGTGTAGGCACACGAGCCTTCAGTGAGGGCTGCTCACACCTGGAACACTGTCCCAACGAACATCAGGAACATCCCAACACTGAGAACCTTCACTAGATCAGTCAAACTCTGGATCAAACCTGCAGTCACAGCATGGACATAATAGGTTTTTTACCAATAGTGTTTAAAATGTCATGTTTATTGTCTTATTTGTCTGTGTCGCCTTGTTTATAATGTCTGCTTACCGTTATTGTGTGTTAATTTTCTGTTTTATTTTTACTAATCATTTCATGCCTATTGTCTTATGTTCATGTCTATTGTGCTTGTTGTTCTATGGCCTTTCCTGTCTGAACACGGGGACAATAAAGTATACAAACAAACAAAACAAACAGCAACTTGGCCTGGGACTACAGATGAAAATGAGCCATTGTGTCCAACTCCGGCGTATTTACATGTGGACCTTGAGGACTCATGTTAATTAATATGCACTGTCCCATCTTAAATAAATAAATATATGTTTGTTTATGTTTATTTTATTTATTTGAACAGGGACAGTGTACAATATACATTAGCCTCAGAAAGGAGAGATGCATTGTACCAGGGTAACCAGGGTGTGCTAATTTCCACCTGGCCTATTGTACATGTTTTTAGTGGTAGGGGAAACCGGAGTACCCGGAGGAAACCTACGCAGACACGGGGAGAACATGCAAACTCCACACAGAAAGGCCCCGTCCAGGTAGGAATCGAACCCGGACCTTCTAGCTGTGAAGCACGAGCGCTAACCACTGTGCTACCGTGCCGCCCATATAATCTTTGGCTTTTAACACCGTTTGAGCCTGTGGTATAAATATAGTGGATTGTATTTTTTTTTTCCTTTTTTAGTTTATTTGACAGGGACAGTACACATTAATGGACATTTCTGTAAATGTGTCAGCATTAGCTGCAAAGCTAGTTTTCAACTGTTGTGTATAATGCCAACAATTATAAACATATGGAAAATGTTAAAAGTTGAGGCTACATACTTGCATAACATAGCATTTGTTCATAAATTCATACATCGGTAACATCTGAATGTTCGTTCAGTGACAATTTTGGTACAAACAGAGGACATTATGTTATTTACAAAGCAACACCTGTTTAGAGGATCCTGACATTTGGCTCAGTCAAGCACCAATAGATCTGCAGGGTCTAATGAGCTCATTGTTGATTTGATTTTAACCAGTTTTGAGTCCTGAATACGTTAAATGTGGAGCATTCTCTGATAGTGAGAGGGATATGCTGTTACAGACGTTACAGCCCCTGACTGAAAGAACAGTCTGGTCACAGGGTGTTCGTCTGTGGGGCACTTCAGTCTCCTCTAACTGTAGACCGAGTGGCTCTGCCATAAGATGATTTCAGTTTTATGAATTCCTTTAATGGTGGTGGTGCAAGTCCACTGAGTATTTTATAAACCGTGCAAGCAAATTTAAGGTATTTCAAATGTTCAAAGTTCAGAAGATTGTATGTCTCAAAAATGTGACAGTGGTGGTACGAAACAGGTTTTCTGGCAAAGATTTTCAAAGCTTTTTTATATAATGATTCTATTTACAATTTGATACAAGTGGTTTCAGTAAGAAAACAGTTTGTAAAACAATATTCAATTTGTGAGCACACCATAGCATGCAGAAAAATCCTAGCTGCCTTAAATGTCATTCATGAACAAATATATCAGTGCAGACTGAACTTAATTGTTTTAGAGATTGTCTTGGCGTGACTTTTAAATGCAAGAGGAGTAGAGTCAAGAACTACTCCAGGGTATGGATACATTTGCAGAGATTGGTTTGTGGAATAGCTTGTGCAAAGTAGCGAAAACAATCAAAAAAGCAAAATAAAGTCCGAGGCACTCGAGTCATGTAGCAAAATAAAAGTCCTTTATTAAGAAATGGACCAGCCTACGCGTTTCGAATTTATCCATGTTCAGCGCAGCCCCAGTCTTTGAAGAGCACCGTCAACCTTTTCACTTTTTTCCAGACCAGTGATGCACTCACCCCTTTCTATTTTTATTTCTATTTAAAAAAAATTAACTACTCCAGGGTATTTGAACTCTTTGGGTTATTCTACACATCAAACAAATGTCAATAATGATATTTAGGCCATTTTAATTTGACCATTGTGTGTGAAAATATACCTGCAGATAGATCGCCGCTTCCTGGTAGTTCATCTCCCAGCTCTGCCGTAAGGTGACATTTTGGGCCCTGTAGTGCGGAGGTCCCGGTGTCGATATCACATCATGGTTCATTATATCATAGTTGCCAGTTCCTCCTCCGTCTGGGAAACAACATTTACGTTGATAATGTTTCAGTATTTTACGACACGTATAAAGATTGTGATTTCAAAACATCATGCAGACAGAATAAATGACTCGAGTCCTACCAGTGCAGTCTAATTCGAGTAATGCATAAGAGGAGATGACAATAGAACCCTTGTTGTGGTTAGTGTCTAAATAAAAGCAAGTCGCTCCAGTTTGGCTGTACAAGCGCTCCATTTGGGGGATATTTTTCTCAATGTCTGATTGTCTTCATGCCCTGAACGGTCTTCTGTGTGCGCACCATTGGTTGTGATCCAGCTTTGACAGGGAGTCATTGGCACAGAGGGGCAAACATTTCAAGTAATGCCAGACTTCAAAGCTCAGAGCAGTCCAATATAGTCCAAGAAATATTACAACAAAAGCTCCAAGTCTTGAAACCGAAATGACAAAAGCAACAGACAATCAGAAAATCCTATGAAGTTTACAACTCCTTCAACATGTTAAAACTTTAAAAGAATAGTAACTACCCTCTCAGTGTTGATCATTAAACCAAGTAAGGTGCCATAAGAGCACTAAAATAACATTGAATAGAGATAAAGAGCTACACCACAAAAACAAAGAGAAAAATGACAGTGTGTATTTCTGTCCAGTTTACCAAGTTAATTGTGACGTCTTCCCAAGCACCATCGCATGATTTCACACATGAGAGCAAACTCCATATGATCCAGCAGATATGATCACAAACTATTCCCATCCATAGTGTCCACAAACACGGTTTACAAGTGAACATTAAGTTCCAGGAGAGCAGTGACCAGGTCAACAGAAGCCCACCCAGTGTCCTCTGTGTGCCGTTCGAACCATCCATTTGTGTGAGAACAATAACATGTTTAGAGCTCCCAGTCAATAACACAGTCAGTGTAGGCTCGGTAAAATGCACACAGGCATTGGCTCACGGGGAAAAATATCCTTTTGAAGGTCATTGAGCAAACAGTATTAAAATCCCTGAACCTCGGCTTGCCTTGTCTTCTTCATCCCACCAAGTTGTGTCTGAACTGAAACTCCCCCACTTGTCCCAGGGCACAGACTGATCAGCATGAACAGTGGGACATTTCCTCCTCAGACCAGGGCTCCTAAATATCCTGAGGGGGGGGGGGGAGAGATCTTCTCTTCCTGTCCTCCCCTACAGTCACAGAGCTCCTCTGGGCATAGACTTACACAGACATTGGTAAACAACACAGTGTCTGTTCGCCAGGAGGTTCTGCTGAGGCTGCACTTTCTCACATGGGTCACTCTTTCTGTAGGAGGAATTCAAAGAGAGCCGGGCACGTGGATGGTCACACATGTGAACCCACCCACCACCCCTGATGTGTGAAAGCATCTTGCAGGTGGATCTGATATCACCAAGTAATTAAGAGTCTAGGGCCAATGTCAAAGTTGTTTGCCCAGGACGAATGGTAGGGTTAGGCTGGCTGGCTGTAACATTTGTCCTGGGCAAACAACTTTACATTGGCCGTGGACTCTTAATTACTTGGTGATATCAGTTCATCTTGCATCCTCAAAATGTGCATCTGCAAATGCCTTACAACCAATAATCTTTTTTTTTCTAGCCTATATTTTCTACAGTCCTTTATGTCCATGCTTAGTACAGATCTTTTAACATAAATACGCTAATTTGTTGGTGTCACTTACTCTCGTCCGGCCTCTCCGTGTCCTCACTGAGCAGCCCGCTGTTAGTTTCGTCCCAGGTCAGGATGAGAGGCACATCGTCGTCAGTGTCCATTCTGCTCCGAGAGAAATATCCGCTTTTTAGACACACGGCGCACGGTTTGGTTACATGATTTTACAGAGGGGCATTGTCGTAGTTAGTCATAAAGCTAACTTCACTTCAGCGCCGACTCCGCACAAACTTGTGAAGAACCACGTCAGCTAAGCTTCAAAAACAGTCAAACCCAGTTGCGGTCAAGTTATTAGCTGCACACAGGCCTTTCATTCGTTGTTTGGTCCTTTCTTCTTCTTCTTCTTGGAGGTTTGTAACATCAAAAAAGAAGAAGCGTCCAGATTATCTCCAGCGCAGAGTGACCGCTGCTTAATAAATGGTAAATGTATTCTTTAGTCTAAAACAAAATCATAGTCTTTAAAGGCTAGAGAAGACATACACATTTAAAGCTTATCAAGTGCAACAACTGCTTCTTAAAAGACATTTAAAGGTGTGTTTATTACCAAACGTTTGCGACACTAAAGCAGTTGACGGCACAAGATGACCACTGCCCACCTTCAAAATAAAAGCTCTCATGCTAACGTTTATCACATGCACTCACAAAAAAGAATGAATACAGAACTGTCTACTAGACCCGCATAAGGTATGGTTCAAGTATGGTTTTGCTACTTTGCTTTGGTCTCGCTCTGTCTTTTAGCCCAACTTTATTCATTTTTAGAAATAACAGTTTGTCAGAGTGACCACGTGGTGGCACTAAAGGACCTTTATTGCCCTGGTATTAGTTGGCTTCCTCAAATGCAGGCTTTATATCAGGTTTAAACCCCTCTGCACGAGAGATTTTGTTTCAAATGACTGGTATTCAAGTTTCCTCCATAGTAGCAGTTTCTGAGGTTGGTAATATCTCCAGTAATTTGCAGCAATCATTTTAAACAGAGAAATTGACAAGTCTGAAATGCAGAATTTAAAGAAAACTGCTCTTACTGAAGATTTGTAACAGATGTCTGATATTATGTGATTGGTCATTTTTGTTAAATTATATATTCAAAAGGAAAAAAGCTTGCCATCTTTCTAAAAAAGTATTGGAGCAGTATAGTGTTGTTTTGTCATTGGAAAAGTCAACCACCTTTCCTGTTATTATAAACCGTCTGTGTGGTGGTGGAGACACAAAATCCAATGATTAAATAATGTTAATAAAAAGATAAACACTATACGGGGATACATGGTTGATAATCCAACAACTTGATCTCACAATCTGAAGGTATAACTTGATTGACAGGTGTAACAGTTTATATAATGTGTGATTTCTTCCACATTGAGCACCAAAATCACACGTTTCCTCACACCTCTCCATGCTGATGCTTAAACTCTGACAGTTCACGCAAGTGCAAGGTTACATAGTCCTCCTTTGCCTAGTGTGGCAGCCATGGGCCCATCTTGGAAGTAGCAGTGACTGATTTATTAAAACTGTAAACCACAGATCCTTTACAACATTAGGCCATGAACATTTATAGAGGTCTGTGATGATAAACAAAAGCATTGTGTGAACACTTGTAAACTGTAGACACATTTCAAACAGAGGCTTTTTTGTGATGGTAACTAAGAAACAAACATTAGCACCGATATAAAATGGAAATACTGCATGCAGTTGTTTTTTTTCTTTGCAGATACAAGCCAGCATAAGTGGGGGAGATGGTGAAGATGGTGGCAGTGGAAATGACAGCACCCTAACCAGTAAAATACATCTGCTAATGCAAAAGTCTCTTAAACACCTACATAGAATGAATGCATAAAACTGTGGAGATGCAGGAAAAGGCAAATCAAGAGGCAATGAAGGGGAAAACAACAACACACATAGCTGGGAGCAGAGATGCCACTGTATCTATTTTTGATGAATGTATTAATACTAATGGAACAACCTCTTATAATAAAAGCATCTTGTGTCAAGTGATACAGTGTGAGGCTGAGGAGATGGAAGCATCACACCCTTGTAAACACCAGAAGACCTTTTAACGACAACGCTGGGATAATGCGTACTCCAAAATAGTTCAAGCCATGCCTTTGTCCATTTCTTCCAACATACTCATTTCAATATTGGATAGGAACATCTCTGGCATAAAACTGTATTTCACAATAATAGCCCTATACCGCCATTAATATTATTTTTTATTTATTTATCAACATATACTAAAATGCTTATTGCTTTATATGCAATCTGAATTTATGAAAGTATATTTTTTTGTTATTTATACATAATGTTCATTTAGGTTAGTGCAGTGATTTCCAACCTTGGCAACAGGAGCTCACATTTAGGTCCCCGAAGCTTCACAATGGGTCCTCAGAGCCAAATGAGGTTATGTATTTATTCATTTTTACAAACCAAGAAAGAGGGAGCGCGTGAAATTTCAATATTTAGTTTTAGTCCAAACTTAACTAACACTTTAACCAGCATTCCCATTATTTTCAAGGCTACATTCATAAGCACGTGTTATACTTTCAGGGAGCAATACTGTCATGGTAATGTAAATAACATTAAGTAGCTACTAGTTCATGACTGATTATAAAACGTAGGCTATATAATTAGATTCGCAGCGCTTAAAGGTTTTTGGGTGGTTGTTTTTTTCTACAAATGTCTGATTTTTCAATACACTGAAGTTCAAAATACATTTAATTCACAGGGCCTTCTTTAAAATCCTCACAGCAGTTTCCCAAATTGTAGAAAGATGTTGGATTCACCTTCTATAAAATAAAGGGGCATATAGTGCGAGTTGTGGTCTCTGAGCAGTGGGCACACACTTCGCATCTCCACACTTGAATGAGCAGGTAACAAACATTTAGCCATTCATAATTAAAGGTCAAAAGAGGTCTAAACAAAAACTGAGAGGAAGTCTATGTTTATGCTAATGCCTTGTCAGACAGAGGGGGCAGCGATTCACTGACACCATCTATTAATAATGAGACAAGATGCAGATATGCACAGAGTAGGCACCAAACAATGCTTCTGCCGTGAGCCGTGGTCCCTAACAGGATGCTGAGTGAGTGCTTTGAAAATTGGGCCGTGTGAATCCAGTGTTTTGGGGGAATGGAGTGTATGAATGGATTTGTTTGTTTATTGATGTTTGTGTTTGTCTCACACCAGTGGCCTTGTCTAATCTGTTTGCAAACAAGCCCAACAATCCTCTCCAGAGAGCGTAAGCAACCGAGAGACTGAGGGAAGAGGCGGGACATGCTTTAAGGCACTGGCAGGATTGTTCCTCTATGGTTTCCCCTACCACTAAAAACATGTACAATAGGCCCAGGGACTGCAGGTGGAAATGAGCACAAGTGCTATAACCTGGTACAATGCATCTCTCCTTTCTGAGGCTAATGTAGATTGTACACTGTCCCTGTTCAAATAAATAAAAATAAAATAAAATAAATAAATGTACAATGCATTATTAATATATTGTATATACTGTAAAAGGACTGCAAGATTGAATTGAATTATAATCAAATTATCAATTATATTATCAAGTCCCCAAGAATGTAATAATGAAGGTAGCATCATTCTCTCTACTCTGCCTTAATGTGGGGTTATTTTGGATAAAAGGTAACTCATTGGTTCAATCTACAAACAGTTCTGTAATTGATATCGCAGTCTTATCTCAAAGAAGTTCATGGGTGTGTTTAAAATCTGCGTTGTGGAATAAAAATTTGATGTTTTTATTGAATCACACAATGAATAGGCATTGCAACTTGTCAGAAATATTGCATATTTTACTAAATATTTCTGCCCTAAAGATCATTTAATTGCACAATTTGATAGAAATATGGTTGATTACTGGTCAATCCATTCAGACAAGTTTTATCTTGGTCAATATGTAAAACTTTTATGTAGGGTTGCATTATTGCCTAAAGGCCCTTTACCTGTTTTTCTGGTTACAAACAATAAAAGAGAGAGTGAGTAAATTAATTAGGGTCTAAACTCACTTTTTAAAATTTTCCAAACACTAAATTCTTAAGAGGGATGACAGCATACGCGTGTTTCACAACTGGCAGGGACACTTTTTAGGATCAGTGTCACAGAAATGGTTGAAAACAAGCCTTCATGAAATTGATAAAATGCTTTGTAATTTTTCCCCACAATTTACTTTATCTTTTTATGTGCAATGCACTGAAATAGGACCCAACAACTTTGGTTCCACTATACTAAAAGAAGATCGGGTGTAGAGCCTTTAAACATGGCAAGGGGCTCCTTCTGTACATTTCCATCGTTCTTCCAGTGTTACAAATGACATCATCCTCTGCTGAATCTACAGCTCAGATTGTTCCTGTTGTTAGTTTAAAATGATAATTGCTACTACTCCCTGGTTTTACAGTACAAGTGCAACTGATCTGCTTTAAAAGACCCAACAATTCTCCAACTAATAGTCTCATTTGGCCCTTTGTCTGATATTATCAGAAGACTGTGGGGGCCTCATTGCCCCTAAGCTCTGATCAAACAAGCAGAATGAAGTCCTGCTGTTACTGATATCATTATGCTGTGTGTCATGTCTGGACTGCACCAAGTTAGAGCCGAGTTAGATATCGATCGCCATTTCATTTCAGTGATTTGGTCTAAAATATTTCTCAAACGAGTCCTCTTTCCTTTTTGTTTGGACACTTTTGTCTTTTTTGTCTGGTCAAATGTCTCCGTAATTGTGTGTGCGTGTGCAGGATTTGCGTGCCTCTCTGGTCCTCTGGCTGTAATCGGATGGGACATTGGCTCCATGACGGCCCGCTGCCCCCTCCACCACCCACTGAGGGAGCGCCTCTATCCTTATTGCCCTGTCATGTGTGTTGGACTGCGACTCTCCATAACCGTCTGTGAGTATAATGAGCTACAACTTATTGTTGAAGGGCACTTAGAACTTTGCTGCTTGGGATTCATGAAAGTGTAGAATTTGTCCATTTCAGCTGGAGGAGATGGGGGGGGGGGGGGGGGGGGGGGACCTATGTAACTCTATGGGTGATTAACTTGCATTGAGTAAAAATAATCAAACAGAAAATACACATGTTAAACCTTTTCTTACTTTGTCTTGCTGCACAAACTCGCCACATCAATCTTTCTGCCTTAAAGTGCATATGACTGTTTTTTGATGCAAAACAGGACTTATTTGGATAACATCAGTTGTAAGTAATCATTATGATTTTATTTCAGTGAAGCAGCGATTTTAATGAATAAATGTTGGGAAGAGAAGTTATTTTTGTATGAATTCTTAATTTAATGACAGAAAGATAAAGGTAAAGTTCCATAGTAGCTTGACTCATTTCCCATTGACTTAACATGGTCGGCATGGCAACAGTCTAAAATTGTTGTCCTCCTGTCAGTGTCCAATAAGGAAGTGAAACTATAACCATCACAACAATGGTCAAACTAAAGAAAGCTGGGTAAAAGTTTTAACGAAATCTTGAATATAGTTGTGTCTAATGTGTCATATGCACTTTAAATGTAAACTGTAAATGTAAAACATTAAGCTTCATGGCAGTTTTATATTAGATGTAGATTGGCCTTACAATTACAGAGATATTAACTGTAAAGTGTAAAATAAGCGTTGTGACGGTTCAAAGGCAAATTATTAGGTGTCTATTATTGACGCTTTGGCACAAAAAGTGACCTATATGATGAGGTAGAATTTTCATAAACGCAACAATAGTTTGTTTACCGATGAGAAATGAGCTCTTCACAGAACTACATTTTTTCAACTTCATAAAAGTGCCACTTCACAGGTGCAGATTTATGATCGATACTTATTACAGGCATTGTCCCATCAAACTGACTCATAATCTCAAAAACAAACACTTGTCAGGCTCTTTAAACCTTTGGCTTGTAAGTGAATTAGTGCTAATGTGAACGCAACGTATTCAGCGCAGTTCAAACCAAAATATTTCTGCTGTTGTACAACAATTATTCGAGCAGCGGGACACCGATCTTTGTAGTGTCTCTAAGTGAGAGCTGGCTCCTGATAAAGCCGCTCTATCGGGCAGTGGTTATCGATAATCAGCCATCACTGATCAGGTTAGTCGGAGCCCCCTGACCCCGGCCGGCCTGTCTGCTGTTAGTGTGACCTCTGGCCTCGCCCCTTTGTTTTTCCGACGCTAAGCACCCACCCACACATAGAAGCGCACTGTCGTCTCGAGCCTCTTATCCTTGACAGCCCCTGTGGTCATATGAAGATGTACACAGGCGATTTCCGAGTGGTTTCAGCCATAAACTCTCATTTAGGGGGGAATTAGCGTTGGCCCGAGTCTTGTTATGATACTGTGCTTAACAGCATTAGTCCATTCTTCAGGCTTTTAAATAACAGCAGGATGGATAGTGTCATTCAAATAAACCTCTGCAATCCTACTTTCTAACATTGTAAGTAATGACCATGAGTTCATTGTTGTACTTTTTTTCCAAGGCAACATAGTGCTTATTGATTCTAATACATACTACCCACAGGAACATTAACATTAAAACATTACAGTGTTTTTGCATCAATGAACTTTTAAAAGGGACACATTACCATCTACGATTAATTTAAGAGTGGATAACAAAGATTATGTAAGACGTGTGCACAGGGAAATAGTCCCAGTGTAAATCTGTGACTGAGTCTGCCCCGCCGCTGAGACAGAACACATCAAACCCATAAATGACCAAGACTAATCAACTTTAGCAATTACACTCCATCTCAGAGCACTTATTCCACATCAAATGGCATCTCTAATGGTGGAGGCCACACAAATCTCTCTCATTGACCTGCAACTCAAAATACACCGTTTCAATTAATTCTGGAATTTAATTATGAACATTTTGTTAATATTTTATTCTATAACAGTATAGCCTTCTAGTGAACTGACTGGTGCTATGAAATTTAGGTCTGCAGGCTAAATGTGACATTTAAAAATGTCATCCTCACTCAGAACATGTTGAAACACCGTGAAGTGTGGTTTTGATTGTATTTTCATAAAAGAGGGAAAGATGGTGTATGTTTAGGTGACTTTGGCAGAGGCCTTACTTAGGCTCTTTGATCTCTGGCCCTCATCAATCCACTGTCTCACAATGTGGGTGAGAAAGTCTGCTGCTGATGGATTAAGTGCCTTCAGACATATGTTTGCATTGTGTTTAATATTACTTTACCACTACACGAAAGCTCTTCTCTCACTTTTCAGCTGAGCTGTGTTACTGTACATACAAGTATTAAGCAGTGTCATTCATCTTCTGAGCTGAGGTCCCCCAGTCCCTTCTTTCTTTCTCCCCCTCTCATCCCAGCCAAGGATTGTCTGCAATGAAAGGTTAAGGAGGAACAGACCCCGTGAAGAGTCGGCTGCTTAACCTCTGCCCTTATGGTGTACAAGAAAGAGAGGGAAAGCTAGGACTGTGAGTGCTGTAGTTCTCATTTAGATTTTGGGGTTTTGGAGTTGCATGTCTTTATAGCAGGTGCTGCATGTTAAACTTCAGCCTAGAACGGAGCGGAGACAAGCTGCAGGTGTAACAGTGTGTACAAATCCCAGAGTATGAGAGTGCTAAAGATGAAGGGAGCTCCGTCCTCTCTGAAGGCAGCAGGTTGTCTGTGAGGGGGTCCAGCTGGTCCACAGTGAAGATGGCAAACAAGCTGTCGGAGATAAGAGGAATGGTACAAGGTATGCACACATCCCAGAGCAGGGCACTCAGCGAGGGCTGAGGAGGGTCCAGGTCTCTGGACTGGATAACACTGTTAAGACTTAACTCAGTAGGTCCCGTGGTGATGAATGGGATTGCACGAACACACATTCAGGAGAGAAAGCAGGCTACTGCTGTTATCAGCTTCTTCATGAAGATACAAGCATTAAAATGCTCCGCACTTAAAAGAGTTTCCACACATTGATGTCCTGTGCACTAAAATAAACTCTGTGGGAATGTTAATTGTTTTCATAGACAAAGAACCTGCTGACTGGCTTGTGCAAACATATTTGAAATGCATTATTTTTAATATAAATTTGTCCATTAAACAGACACCATTTGTAAACTGAAGATAGGAGCAGAAATAAAGTTTCACAAATATCTCTGAATAACATTGTTTTTCATGAGTCAACTACAAACTAATATTTACAAATTCAATGTAATAAATACTGGCAGGAGCACTGCCATTTAAATGTTCTCCTAGACATTACATTTTGCCCCCTGCCCTGCTCCCCACACAAACTCACTAGCACAAACAGTATATTACACATACACATCTCAACACTACAGGATGGAATGACCAGGCCTGCTCTCTATTTACTGATGAGTGCAAAAGCACCGTGGTACTGCAAAGGAAGACTGGAAAAACAACTTTACAAACAAAAAACCTCAATAATGTCCACAATGAGAGCCATGTGTGTGAGAGAATGTTGAATATAACTTGGCCATAATGGTCAGAAGACTGTGCTGCATGGATTTGACATATAAGTGGAAATATTGGGCTGAAGTTCATCAGCATGATCATATTTTTTCAGAGTTGTGTTTGCTGAGCAATCCTTGCGTGTCAGGGATCATCTCTGGACTGCTGTATAATTCATAGACGCACACATAATATATGCTGCACGTCTGATACTAACTGGCTCTCAGAGGAAGAGAGGAAAGAGCTTTATGATTGGTCGATTTTCAGAGAGGAGAGGAGCTGATTGGTCAGCGTAGGGTGACTGAGAGGACAGCAGTGACAGCTGTGTGATGCTGAGTTGTGCATTTACCCAGAATGCAGCGGAAACAGTGTTTACAGGTCTTTCAGCCTGTAGCATGGTCCAAAGTGTTTATCTCCATGGTGCAGCGCCTGAAGCTACTTCTGCCTCTGTCTCATTGAAATTAACTCGGAGCATTCTTAAACTGATCTGACATGAGCTTTACATACAAACACACACACTTGCACTTACAAAGTAAATGCCTTTCTCTATCGCAGAGACAAAGAATGGAGCAGGACTTGGTCCACTCAATGAAGTGTGTGAAGTGTCTCCTTGAAGCTCTGCCCTGAGAGCTCTGGTCATTTTGCTCAGTAAATGTTACTGTCTGACAGTGAGTCACAGCTCACATGGTTCACCTTGTATAACCTGGGAGTCACTGAGATGGAAGAGACTGTTCATGAACAAGATTAGACCACAGTGCAAACTTTAAAAAGACACACTTTTAGAATACAAATACATGTTGTAATGTGCTCTTGCAAAGTCTTCCCAAACTATCCTTCTGTTAAGTCCACGTCTTCATCTAGGACAATTACTGTGGCCGGACAGAGAAGCGGAGGTCGAGATGACATTTTAATAACAATAATAGGACAATGATATAATGAGGATAATCCAAAAGCGTCAGTTTCTTGGTTTGTCTTTAGGGTTGGTTAGGAAGCTGCACTCCACTCCGGGAGCCCACAGCGCACGTGTGCGTGACTCTCCAGCGTGTGGTACAGAGGGGGAGAAATGGTGGAGGTGTAGCGAGGATACTCTCTGAGAGGGGAGCTGAGCTGTCGGCTGTGGATGTTTTGAGAGCTCTGAGTTGGTCCTGTCTGGTTTTGGTAGGCCTCATGAGCCATGTGCTCTCCTAGATGTGGAGAACTCTGGTGGGCTATAGCACTGAGTCTGGAACCTTGAGGGCTGGAGCTGTAAGGGGGGTGGGGGGTATATGGGTATGGGTCCATGTTGGTCATGTTCGAGGGCACTGGGCAGCTGTATGACCAGGATGTACAGTTGACATCCTCTAGTCTGTTTTCTGAGCCAGCAAACATGCATGCTTGACGCTGCCCCATTTCTGAGGTGAAAGGAGCATCAGTGAGACCCATGGCAATGTTGTTGTGCAACCCAGGAGGTGGAGGGAGAGAGAAGGAGGAGGGGTGGCCATAGGGCTCTGTCCCACTTGGAGAGTCCCCAGTGAAGGCTTTTTTATATGGATGCCGGTTCTCAGGAGAGCACCTCTCCTCCACAGCAGCTAGAGACAGAAAAGACTCAATCAGGCGTGATGGAATCCAATGTTTATGCCACGTTAATTGATTCTCAGACATTCAGGTAAATCAATAACAAAGTCATATGAATTTGCTTTTAATACTTAAAATGCACTGAATGTCTCGGATGCAATAATTTTGTGTTTTTAAATTGTTTTAACGTGATGGTCCTCACAGTTGGTCCTCCTAGTTGTTGTTGTAAAGTGCTATATAAATAAAATTTGATTGATTGATATAAATCTGTTTATTTGAACTAGAATTTTTCAGAGTTTGCCTGTCTGACTGTGAGCAATTTTTAACACCTGTGCACTGTTATTTGTCACGTTGCATCTTATGTGAACTTAGTCACTAACTTTGGCCCTGGAGAAGTGATTTGGCTGATCCGGTAGTCAATCTATATTTTTATTTAACATTTTATTTGGTCGGGACAGTGCATGTTGATGAACACACATGGAACACATGCATGTAAAGGCGCAATGCCGGATTGTAGCCTTGGGTATCCGTCGTCCCCCACTCGCACTCTCATTCATCCTGGTCTATTGTACATGTTTTTAGTGGTAGGGGAAACCGGAGCAGATACAAGGTGAATACAAACTCCTCACAGAAAGGCCCTGTCCGGGATCGAACCCCGGACCTTCTAGCTGTGAAGCTAGAAGGATATCCAGCTGTCTTTATTGATTTATTTTAATTTATTGAACTTTCTTTATTCATGTAAATTGTTGTAGCATTTTTTGTGCTTCATTCTTTGGTTTGTTCATGCTCAATACATTGTGTTGAACGGTTACTTTGAACTGTGGTGTGTTTTATAGTAGTAGCTACAGCACTGTAAAATGTAAAATTGTTTCAACTCAAAAAACTAAATCCAAGGGCTGCCAAGAAATTGTATGTGTAACCAATAACCAGTTTACAATGTAATCGATTTGAAATTTCAGATTCACCTCTTTAGTTGAATTGTATTCTCAGGTTGACACAACTGATTTAATTTGTAACTGAAGTTTTTCATTTCAGACAACTAGAAACAGTTATATTATGTAATGTGTTTTATAATGCCACCGAGCAGGGGTGCAGTCAAAGATTTCCTTTTCCCCATTCTCTCGTGTTTTGTATTCCTTGGCTACTGAAAAAGTAATATATTTTGTAGCTTAATATGTTACTCCCAACACTGCTTCTGACACTGCTTCTGATATAGCAAAAAATGCAATGTGTGAAATTGTGGAACTAAACTAAACTAAACTAATAATAAACAAATAAGGCGTACCTTTCCTCTTGGTGCAGTGGTAGGCCTGAGGCCCTGGCTGCAGGTGTGGTTGGAGGAGGCTGTAGTGAGCGGAGGGAGGGCTGATCATGTGCTGCGGGCTGTGAACGCTTAGCCCAGTGTCGCAGCTGAACGGTGACCGGAGGTTGTCTGGAGAACCCCTCAGACACCTTGTCTCTGCACTGAAGGGGCTTGCGGCAGGACACGCCCTCTGCCGGACCGTACTGCGCGGAACGACGGGGTAGTCTTTACTGAAACACATAATGAACATTCATTGGGTATACATTTCACTATTTTATGTCCAGTAGTCTACAGCGATTGTTCCCGCTGTGACTGAAAAGAACACCTTTTTTTTTAATCAAACCTTAAATTTCACAAACCTTATTTCCCAGTATATTGAATATACACTATCTTCTTGCTTTTTATTGTGTTTCTGATCAGCTGCTGTGCCCCTTTCAGCTCTGATTCCCCTCTGAGCACACTGCCCTCTTGATGAACTCTGTGGTATGTAGGGACAGCGGGCCACATCTCCCTGACTCTCGCTCTGATAGTGACACACAAACACACACACACACGCAGTCGGCTCTGAGATAATTCAGCTCTAAAAATAAACATCCACCCGTGTGTCACTTCAGATATACTCCTCTGTGCTTTCTCTAGATCAACCAAACAAGCTCAAAACACAGTGCATCTCAATATGACTGATTTGGTCCTATCCAAAATGCCAAACATTGCGTGAACACCATGTAGTCAGTTATTTTGAGTTGGCAATGTCTTTGATAGCGTTTGTTTTTAGTGAAGACCTGCTAAAACTCTGCTATTGCTAAAACGTTTCAGACTAAATCTTCAGGTGACAAAGGCTAAACACAAAAAGCTATGTTCACACAGCCATGTCTTGCTCCATATGTGTTCAGTCATAACAGTCTGTCCCTCAGGTTACAGAAAATAGAAGAGAGAGACAGGAGAGTGTCGCAACATCAAATATCCAGAGCTGCACTCACCCCTGTAGCTTGGCCATACGGTGCAACTCGTTGTCGTCGCCACCTCTGAAGCCTTTAGCAAAAGGATTATTCTCAATTTTAAGCTGTGTGATCTGACAATAAAACACAGGAATGGTTAACAAAGCATGTGCTATGTGTTGATACAGTATCAGGCAGTGGCAAAATGTGTTTGTAAATGTCCATACAAGGGAGCAGAACTCAAGACTCAAAGGGATGTCTGTCAATCATGCAGATGTTGAAAGCAGAATTGGCTGATCATCGCCCATCGCGGACACTGAGGCTGAGGGTTAGATTTAACAGTTTGTGCCTGCTTCAACAGTTAACGGCCAAAGCTTTGGGCCCACAAACATGCAAGCTTTGATGTTTTCTCACAAATAGTAGAGCAACAGTATTAATGACACAACGGTCAAGTCCAATTTGTCGTAAAACAGTTACAAAAGTTAATGAATTAATGGAAAAAAATCCCTGAAAAATGTAGTACAATTTGCTTAATAGATAATATGAAAACCATGTTTTCAATGTAATTCATATTCATGACTATTACGCAGCTACTATGGTTTTAATGAAATACAGACAGCCACATAAAATAATAATGTTTTATTAAATGTATCTGTGTTCATTTTTTCATTTCATTTTATTTATGTGACAGTATAATTTGTAATGAAATTGGATGTAGTTGTGGCTGTCATGTGAAGACTCAGTGTGGCTTAATGCATGACAATCTGTCTTTCTAAACATCAAGGCAACTGCAGCAGCCAAGATCAAGGGAATGGAGCAGGTCATTAGCGCAAGACTCTCATACAGTCAAGTCTCCTTCTCAAAAGGTACACACTCAGAGGAAGAAAGAGGGTTCTTTTGGGCACAATTGCAACTCGGCAAGTAAAATACTACTAAAATTCATATATTAAAATGTATCAAGGAAACAAACCAACAAAAGTGAATAACAACAATACTTAAATGTTGCCATTGTTGATACTATACTTTAAAAGTGGTAAACACATGAGCTTGGCCCTTAGTGCTTTGTTTAAGCTCACAATAACTGTGTTAAAGACGATGTTACCTTGTGGTTCTGATAAGATGTTACGGCAATGAAGGCAGTCTCTGCAAAAACGTGGGTGCAGAACGCTGTGTTTTTAGAACCAAAACCGTTATTCTCGTCCGCTTTGACAATATGGAGGCGAGGCTGGTACTTGTGCATAGAGTTCAGTATAATCTGCACAGAACAAAAAATACAAGATTCAAAAGTAAAACTTAGTGCAACTCAAGAATAAATACATTGAAAGTTAAAATAATGCTGAACCACAACCCAACTTGTGTCTGTTAAAACAGATAGGCTTCTGTCATTTAACATACTTTGTGTGAAATATTGTACAATTTGTAAATTGTTGATAATTCATTCTATTGATTAAAAATAATTATAATCATAATTTTTGACACACAAAATCACAAAAGACAAATGTACAAACCTCTCACTAAGGTATTCAATGAAATCTTAATGAAAAGCCATTGCTGGCACACGTTTGTCTGGTGCTAAACGTTAAGACGTGCGTCTTAATTTATCCTGCTATAGGCTATTCTAATTTGATCCAAAATGTTATTGGCTATATGAAGAGGCCAATGGGACCATATTTATTCTTTTCTTAAAAAAAACTAATGCTTATAATCCGTTGATACATTTAGGAACGTGTGTGCCCTGTTTTTTTTTTACCAATGTCTACCGCTTTGTCACAACAGAGCAAAATGTTCTAGTCAAAATATAGCCTAACACTGATCTATGGCCTTACACTCACGCTATAAAGTCTATTTGGACTCAGTATAAAATGCACTTTAATGCAATCCTAATTGCTGAACTTCTGTAAGAATGTGTTTAATGCTCCCGGTGCGTAATGGACGCTCCGCACTTTGCGCGTTGCCTGTGCTTTTGTTTTTTGGACAAAAGTGAATTTTAATGTAGCCTTACTCACATGTCCGAATGGGTCCAGATGGTTGTTGGTTAGTTTTAGCTTTTGGAAAGACACGAGTTGGCGGCTCCAGTGTGCTCCCGTGGCTGGAGAGTCCGGATGGACGTATAGCCTCCCGGGCATTGCAGGCTCTGCCTTCCCCGTTACTGACCTGGAGGCATAACATTTTCTTTTGACGCACATGCAAATTGTGTAAAAATAATCTGGTTAAATCTTGGTGTTTGACAAATAACAATAAAAGTCGGTCGCCATTATTTTTGTTTAAGTAAATATGGCCCGGTGCGTAAATGCGTGGATATGGCCTTTTCACCAAACAAACAATTTTGCTTTCATTGTGTATTGTCCTGTTGGGGTTAAGAGTCTCACGTGGCACACACAAGGCCTCGATACAAGCCTGTAGTCAATGTTTTTTCTCTGCGCGCAGCCTTTGAATCTACCGCACGTTGAATGGGGGATTTAATCCAGTGTGTGCCGTCTGTCCGCCCGGTGAACCCTTCATACTGTGATTTAACCAGCGGGCAGACACGGGGGGAAACACGGGGAAGTAGGCCATCCCAGTCTGCAAGAAGAACCCGACCTTTACGCTGAGCGGGCAAGGATAACGTCAGTGCAAACTAACAGGAATAGCACAACACAACAGCAAATGCCCAAATGTTTATTTTCGCGAATCACGATTTTTTTTTTTAAATAGCCTATTTGATAAATATTTCTGCCGACGATTGGCGGCAGTTAAGGCTCGTGTAGACATGCCATCATAGGGGGGGAAAATACCAAACATAAAAAAACAAAAAACAAAGAAAGAAATGAAAAAGGAAAAACGTCTTGTCCAATAATCAGACCAAATCTCAGTCGATGTTTATTGCTGGTTTATATTTAGGAGTGTTGAGTTCTGTGTGTGTGAATAGGTGAGAGTGCACTGGGATTGCAGAACTAACCACTTGTTGTCTGCAAATTTATAGCGATGATCGTCCGCGGGCACGATGTCCATGAGCAAGATGTACTTGGTTTTTGGGTTCAGTCCTGTGACCTTCACTTTGTAACTCGGGAACATGCGCCTGATCCAAACACATAAGGTACAGTCAGAATTTTTTAAGCCAATTTTTCATGGCAACTCATAGTAGGTTTAGCCAAGGCCCACGCTATTTTTGTAGCTTACCTTCCTGCCTTAGTGATGATCATTTCAGTTCCAACTTCATCGAACTTGGTCCAAAGATCCCTGTCATGCAGAAACACTTTAATCCCCTCCATTCCCTGTAGAGAAAATGATCATTTTAATATAGGCCTACAATAGTGTGTCTAAAAACAGTAACTTTTATTATATTATTAATTATTCTCATGACATCACAGGTCATTCAAAACTTTCCATTACCTGCTGGTTGGTGGTTGTCTGGGGTGATGCTGGGGAATTTAAAGAGTAATCTTCATTTTCCTGTTTGGACTCTTTTGGAGATTCCATAGAGTCTGAGTCTGGACACTCTGTAAGGCCAAACTGGTCCCCTCCGTTTGCCATGTCCTGTCACACACCAGGCGCAATAGTTTGACAATCATTTAGCTACAGTCAATTAAATAATAACCTATCGGTAAGAATGATTGTAGCCTACATGGGAAACATTTAATGTATTTGTTTTGAATAAGAAGCAGGAGGGGGTAAAAAATTAGTATTAGCATTTAGGTGTAAATCGTTGCAGTCACAACATGGACATCACTGAACAAAGCGGGGACGGTTGAGTGGGCTAATCGTCAGCTTTGTTACACAGCACACGCTTCACTTGCTCTTTTACGCAGTTTATTAGTGTATTATTAACTATAAACTATTGGCCTGAATTAGTTGATTACACGTGTTTTAAAAGCTAAAAGATGAGTTTTGAATATAACCTATTAGTCATAATATTATATCTTAGGCACCCTTCCTAAAATAGTTATTAGCCGAATTGATTAGGCTATACCTAATGCCCACATTTCACCGATTAGGACGTTGCACAAAATAATCTCCAGTCGGAGCCTGCCTTGTGCTTAGGTCCTTACCTCAAAGTCAGTGGCGTGTAGTTCTCACAAATAGCGTGCGCATCCTGCTTTGCACATCGGAACAAGTATCCAGCTTTGCAACTCTGTGTGTAAACTCCCCGAAGAGCAAACAATGGTCCGTGTTTTTGATTGTCCTCGGATTGTCCTGAGCCTAGTCCATTACGCGCAATGCGCTCGCTGCCTCCTCCTTAAGTCCGTTGATTAAAGCGAGACGAGTTTATTTCCATTGATCGGGTTTTCCTCCGCTTTGACCTCAGCTCTGGTGTCTGGACAGCGCTCCTCACCTCGGTCATTACCAACGGAGAGAGCCCTCCCTCTGCGCTCCGCCATAGGACGTCATGCAAAGGCATGAGCTGCTACAACTTGCGCGTACACGGGCCAATCACAGAGGAGCTCATGCACGCGTAAGCATCCCCACATTGGGTCCCACACATGAGTTACTTCTAGACAGCAATGGTTTCCCCTAATTGCACAACTAACTGTGTGCGCTCATCAGTGTCACATTTCTGCAGAATATTGACATACGTGCCAGAAAGTAATTAGGCAACATTAACACACTTTCCGTGTCACTGGGCTATTAGCCTCTCTTTTTTAAATATATTATTTATGTAGTAGCTTTTTGTTTATTATACTGCAACACGATGCTGTTTGCCCAAATGGCGATGAAAAAGGTTAGGCTATTTTACCATTGCTGCGGCGTTTGTGTGAGATTAAGAGATTGATTGACGTGGAGGACAGTAGCTGTTGACGCGGACGCGCATCACATTGAGTGGATTACATTGGATCCACCAAAGGAATCTCGAATTGAACGGGTCACCGAGAGGTCAGTAGCTCCAGATACCGTGAATAACGGAGTAGTGCGTTAATTCCGCTTCTTGTTCAGAGCAAATTGTAATCAAACATGGTGTTACTCCCGACCAGGTTTGGTGGATTTCTTTTAGGGCCAGTGCGCAATTACATTCTATACACAAAAGACTAACGACCTTCGTTTTGTAGCAAATAGCAAAGCGCAAATGTGTCTCTTCCTTCAGAAATACACGGTGCCCTGAGTGCGCGCCGTCTCCTGGGGGTGCGTGACACAGATGAGACTTCATTTTATTCTATGTTCAGTGTAAACGTGTTAATGACGTTTCCACCAAATTAAGGAAATAACATTTTATTTTAAACGGTTTGGATATGGCCCTATACGCCCAATATATGTCCTGTTTAGAGCCGATAACAGGGTAAGCCAATATGCAATTTCTAAAGGCACAGCACAGCGTACCTGCCAAATCTTCATTCTAGTATAGGCTAATCCATAAAGGCCTATGGGCGATAAAGTCGATCGTTTTTCAAATGAATGTTTGACCAATTGATGCCAAGGTTATAATTTGTCAGGTGCGTTATTTCCGACACAAAGTGAATTATTTTTAATAGAGCTCAAAGCGTAAATACCAATTGATTTGATTAATTGTATATGCCTACTGTATAGATAGCCGACTTCTGTTCTAAAATGTATGCTTTTAAACGCAAAATCCATATCTTTACAATAGCACAAGTTTTCATTTCATGAGGCAATGTGTTGCATTTTATGTCAAATGTTTTGCAAGCATAAAAAGTGCTAAAAAAGAAAAAAGAAAAAGTGCTATAAGGGAAGTTCCACAATATTTCAGAATCTCTTTTTCAGGGGAGAATCTATTGTACGTATTTTTAGCAATAGGGAACATTACGCAGACATGGGGAGAACATACAAACTTCCTACAAGAAGGCCCCAGACCGGGACCTGGAACCTTCTGGCTGCGGACGGGAGCGCAATAACCGCTGCGCCACAGCCCTCTACAACAATGTTGTTATGGCCTATGCCTTTAGGCCACTTATATTAACCTATAGCCTTTATACGACTCACTTAAAGCAAGTAGCCTATGTTTAACCATTTAATCGACTAGCCCTACATGTACTTAAGTAACTTTTCACTGTACTTTTGCAAATACTTTTTACATTCAGTACTTTTTACGCCTATCTGTAGCCTACTCTTACATGAGTAAAAAAAAGAAAGAAGTAACTCGTGCCACAGAGAGTAAAAACTCAATCTTTAAGGGAATAAATTGATGCATTAAATAGTTTTGTGTTTTGTTCAGGCTACTCAATTCTTCATAACCATTCCTTTTTTTTTAATATTGTTTTTTATGGTATTTTCTTTGGAAAATACAAAATTTTTCACATTATTTCATGTCTTGTTTCTCATAATTTATGCCACCGCTGAACATGAATCAGACTTTTACGCTCAAACACTTGAGAACTCAAGATAAGATAAGACAAGATAAACCTTTATTGATCTCACCATGGAGATATTCACTTTTTACATTCAGCTCTCAAGAAAAACACTCAGGGTGTGCAGAATAGACAGGAAATGTGCGACCAATTAAATAGTAAATAGTGGCATCTTGTATACAATGAATACCAAAGACTTTAGGGGGCAAAAAGTATAAACAATGAAAATAAAATAAACATTGGCTTCTATAATTAGCAGTGCAGGCTTACAGTCATAGTGCAAGTGGTTGATAAAGTGACACAGATACAGAGATTAGTTTTGCAAAGAGGTTATTGCACATGCTACTTTACAGTAGTGTTGCACAGTCTGACAGCAGTACATTTTTACTATTACTTTAGAACATGTTTGGGCCTCTACATTTACTTCTACTTGTAACTTGAGTAAAATTACTAAAGTAATGTTACACTTGAGTAAATATTTTGGCTACTGTGCACCTTTGCTACTAACTTAATATTTTGTATTGTAGCCAGTGTTGGGGGCAACGTATTACAACAGTAACAAGTTACAAAAATATATTACTTATTTCAGTAACTAAGGAATATGACATATTACTGTAACAAAATTTGGGAATATATTAGTAATTACAATTCAAGTAACTCGAGTTACAAGTGCATTTAATGTATCAACAAAAAACTTTTGCTCGGTGAGATGACTATTTTCAATTAATATTTTGCCAAAAGTAACTCAAAAGTAACTCAAAGTAGTGTATGACTGTTTTTGAAACAGTCATATGTAATACAAACATATTACATGTTTAAAGCTGTAACTACTATAGAACTATAGAATATATTACAATTTTAAAGTAATTGGCCCAAAACTGATTCTCTTATAGACTCTAGCTACAGGGTAAAGGTAGACTCTCATTATTGCCATGGTATATTCATTACTCTCCGCTCCACAGAGAAGCTTGCATTCCCGTACCTGGAATGAGACCGGACGGCTCATTATTGTTCCATTGTGGTTAGGGCTGAGTGGACCCTCTGTTCTGGGTCTGGAGGAAGTGCTGAAGGGGTCCCAGGACCTCCTGCACTCAGCGGCTCCATCTCGCACACCTTTAGCCAGCCACAAGCCGCATGTGTGTGTGGCATCGCGGGGCAAGGTCAACTCATTTCTCTGCAAACAATCACATCACACAGGGCCCAATACATTCCAACCCCCCTGCATGCGTGCCGTGTGTAAGGTGGCCTGATGTGGGAACCTTTCTGCGGGGAGGGGTGTTGGCCCGGGTCCAAACGAGGCCCGATATATATGCAAGAAAACCAAGAAGATTGTTAATTAATTTAGGGAGATTATACCTGAATTGTCAAGATTTCAAAAGAAAATGCTATACAAGATAACCTAACCCAATATAACAGTATTGTAGCCTGTACCATAATAGAGGGCTACTTGATAGGCTAATAAGTAGGCCCATGTGGTGATTCATACCTAGACAATACTTTAACTATGAATTAACTCTGCATAGGTATTTTACAGCCAGTCTATCTAATGTGTTACCATGTTTTTCCCCCAATGGGCTTGTATCTGTGCAAGTGGCAATAAATTGTATTTTTCTGCTGCCATAGCAATGCAAATTGTTAACCGTCTGACAAATTCAACTGGTCTTTAATGCTACAGCTCCCTCTAGCGGACAGTTAACGCAGACAGCACCGAAATTGCAGGGAGTTTTTGTTAATTACATTTTGTTAATTATATTTTGTACATGTAGTATTTTTTTTTAATGAAAATTTGTGTTGTGAATTCCAAATATTGGTTTCAATAAAGCTAAACTATTACCCAATATGAGACGCATGATAGATTTGGAGGTCAGCAGTCAGAGCAGAGGTATGAAGAGTCATTCATGTGGGAAGATTAACATTTAGGGAAGTGTCTGGCTGTGCAGACTTTGTCACTCACATGTGTCAAACTCAAGTGCTGTGACCTTTTTCCTGCTCCGAACAATAAATGTAACCTCAAGGGCTTTTTATAACAGTGGTTTTGGATAGAAGTGCACAGCCAGAAACAAAAACACACCGTCTGTTCATCAATAGCACCTCCAGGAGAGTTGTCTTTTCCTCATCTGAATACAGCTGACATTTCATGTGCTCCCAGGGCTTTTGTACTGACTCACAAGTGTAAACTGGAGTGGAGGCATTTACTTCTCTGGCACAGTCAAATAACAGCTCCAGGAGGCAAAGCGGGACCGAGGTCATCAGATTCACCTAATGGGTCTTTGCACTTGTTGTGTGAAACATTTCACTTAACCACAGCCTCAGAGCCCACACTCTGTCTGTGCAGTGAGTGCACAGCTGCTTTGGTGCTCCCAGGTGTTTTGTGGTGATCATGTAAAGGTCAAATATGTTGAACTCTACACAAGCATTAAATGTATAAAAAGAAATACAAAACTTCAAAAGCCTTATCCTTATCACAATCAAACACTTGCAACATAACATCTTTATATAACAAAAAAATGCAAAAAAAAAAAAAAAAGCATTACAACTACAAGAACAGATTGTACCACAATGAGATGCCGTTATGGTCCTCTATAAAAGTGAAATACAATTTAGAAACAAAAACATATCAAAAAAAATAGTTAAGTGCATAATCACAACTCAGTGGCACATTCCTGCACGAGCTGAAGCTCAAAATTATATAATTTTTTTTTTTAACTGTACTTTAAAAAAGTACAGTACACAGTATCATAATTCTTGCCATTTTGTTGTGGTGTTGCAACAATAAGTACTTCTATGTACTGACAATTAGTTTATGTAAAAATTAAAATAATATTTAGACTTTTTAAATTTTAGTAATAAATAAGTTTGGATAATATTAAGGCACCTGCGTGTTTGGGTGTTTAATTATTAATCATCTGAAACATGTTGCCGTCAGTAACAAAAAGACAAAAATGTGTGTCTTTAAAAAGATGTATAAAATTGCTATTGCTACAATCATAACTGCCAGGCCTTCAAATACTGATCTAAAATAATATTTTTTTGAGTTGCAGTGAAGCCAAGTGCAAGGGGAAGAAACGCATGTCCCTTCATTTCTACATTTGCAAGCAAAATTAATAAGTATTCAAGTTTTAAAGAATGTTGATGATAATACACTACATAATCATTTCACATTTAGCTAACACATGACAAAAGCAGGTTGTAACAACAGCAGTACCTTTTACATCCAGCAGGTGGCGGCACACAATAAGGCACTGGGACTCTCACAGTGTTACAGGGAATACTTCGTTTTATCAGTCACTTTCAGAGTACCAGCGTTACCCCACTCTGGAGCAGACCTGGATCTACACATCTGTGGTGCGAATGCTGTCGTCGTCTAGGCTGAAGGGGAAACTACATCTGCTGTGAGGCTGTGGCTGAGAGCGGTGCCTCCGCCGCTCACTGGCCACATCTCCAGACGCTGCCATCATCCCCAGGCCCACAACTGATGGCCCTGGGGCGGCGTTCGCAGCCACGGGCAGGACAGACAGAGAGTTAGAGGAGGAAGAGGTGGATGAGGACGTTGAAGAAGATGAGAGAGAAGGTAAAAGAGGCAATGAGCTGAAGGCGCAGTCATCCTCCTCTCCGTCCACAATAGACGGTGCCCCGGGGGGAATAGGGGTCCACGGCTGCCAGCCCGGAGCCACGGAGCGTGACTTCTGAAGCACTGGTCTACGCTCCTCAGCCAGACTGCAAGAGCCTGACAACCCTTTGTGGCCCCGAGATCTCTGAAATAAGCATCTTCAGTGAGAACGACATAACTGGAAAGATTAAATGGTGATATGCCAAATAAATACCTTTGAGGGACCTCTAAAATTCTGGATTTTCATGTCAATATCGCTGATCCACTCATGCATTTCCTCAGGAGAGTCTGTCTAAATTATATATTCACATCATTGACTCATTTATAAAAGCATGACATTTTGTTTACTATGTAAACATAATTTTTAAATGAACATTTTTCAGACATTTACTATTGAGTGATAATTCGAAAAGCACCATCAATCTGTGTCATTACAGGACTGGCTTCCCCTCAAACCATTTGTAATTTTTGGCTTGTTATGCTACATGATGCCTCCACTCCTGTCTACATTAGTCAGCTGTTGTCCCGGGGGAAGATTCCGGATGTTTTTGTTGGTATGGAGGCAGATGGCTGTGTCAGTTACACAAAAACAAACACTTCACGCTCCTTAAAAAGGAACCACACATCTGCAGCAGGCCGCTCATAGACCAGAAATGACCCGAGGACACACTTGAAGAATATAAGCCAGTGGTGTCTACCTGAATGTAGAAGGTGCGGGAACTGGTGATGATCTCAAATAAATTGTCTCTGAGTAGCAGGTCCCTGTCAGACACAGACCAGTGTTACATAATGCATTACTCAAATAACTCAATGCTAAGCACATGGGGCTATTATAAAAAGCTGGTCCCAATGTGACTGCAGTCAGTCACAAATGACTCACCCCGACTTGACGAGACACTCGTGGACTTTCTGAATGTCCCTCAGTGGAACAGACCGAAGAGGCTCCTTATCCTGCACGCACATTAAACCCAGTCATAGTTAAAATAGCACAATGGACACCCAACTAGATAACGTGAAACACATTTTGTCCAGCTCCTCACCGTATCAGACTTGTAGTAACTAACAGCATTATTATCCAAGGTAAAGAATCTTCTTTTCCAGCTTTTCCTCTAAAACAACACTCACATGTGAGCATACAGTTTATATTTGACATTATTACACAATGAATACAAGTGCTCACCACATTTCCCTGTTTCACACAATAACCACACCTCAACACACCCGGCCTGCTTCTCTCTCTGAGCTCATCTTCACCCTGAAACCATAACCATCAGTTAAAATAATATCCTGCAATTACTAAATATAATCTGCTACTGTCAGTACCAGTATAGGAGTGTGAACAACGACTCCGCCGATGATCTCGGTCTTGTAGGCCTGTTGTTTCCTCCCTGCGTTCTTTTGCTGGGGATCTGTGATGATCGCTGTAACATCAGGCCGGGTGGGGGCAGATCCTGGCTTTGGAACCTGTAAAAGGCATTAAATGTGCATTAATAACAAGTCGTTACTTCACATTTCGTGTGACATTCAGTTTAATAGTGTGTCTAAAGACAAAACATTTCTATTAATTCATTAGGAAACTGCCTGTAATATTTAGCTTCTGAAGTGAGTAAAAGGCGGGAGCCCCTCTCACAAAGGGAAGTGAAAGCTCAAGCGAGCAACAGTGCTTCCTGCGTCAAGTTGCAGGTGAGACAGACACTGCTTTATATCCTCTGCTATCAGTGGACATCTGGATGCTCCTAGTCAACAAAGCGCTGGTCATACTACAGATGAACACACAAATTTTATTCAAATGTGCACCATCTAAAATGATCCGGCTTTACACATGACAGCAATGCTTTTTAATGCCAGAACACAATATTTTTAATGCCACACATGCAAAAAGTAAATCGCATTTATAATTTCTGAAGATTTGTATCCATTCCAGAAAGACAAAAAAAAAAAGCAAAGTGGACACAACGGGAAACTTTATAGTAAAAATTGGTGTAAAACGGACGAAAAATGAACAGAAAACCTGCCAATGCATGTGTTTTGAACAATATTTTTGGCATTTCCAATACACTTATGCCCATTCAGATCACAAAGGGTTAAAATAACCACACACTGCAGCTTCCCCCATTGAGGTACAAAAGAAATCCCTTACCATTAACCGCCTGCAAGTTCACTAAAACATGCAATGTATTTGCCTTCCTCATTATATAATTTTAGACAGTGCGGACGTTGTGATGTACTCACAGTGATCTTGCTGGCCTTGTTTAGAGCAGCCACCCAGTCTCTCATGTCCATCTCATCATTGGCTTGGAGGAAATAGCGCCTGGAAACTGCATTTATAACTACAAAAGCAGAAACAGATTTCATGAATACCACAAACTCACCATATTATATAATGCTTCACATGTGCAATTAATATTAGTGTTATTTTGTGCTTCTGACTCGATGTTTCTTACCAAAGCAGAACTCTGTTTTGGGTTTCTGCTTGGCTGTGGCCTCATTTACCTAAAGAGAGGAGAATTGTATATATATTTTTACATTCTGTCGTGTTAAGGGAGGAGTCCTCCGTTTAGATTTTGTGAAAGCAGATGTTGTTATCTCTGGTCTGATGGAAGTGTTTTAACATCTGGAGTCTTCATAGTGTCTGGTTTTCTTCGGAGCCACATGAGACTCAAGGTGATGGCTACAGATAACTTGGTATTTTAAAAGTGCTTCAGTTGAAAAAACTCTTGGTATGCATTCACAACATGCAAAAATGAAACAATAGCCGCGACATATCAGTACAGCATATTGAGAAACATCAATTTAACTATACATTATTCTCCCCATGCATAGAGAACATTGTCCACTGCTTTAACCCATCCTTCATCGACGCTGGGGCAACCCGACATGACCAGTAGTGCAGCACCTGAGGTTCAGTCTCTAGCGCTTGAGCAAGGATGAGATTACTATTCAAATATTAAGTCTCTATGCCATTATAGAACAAAACAAAAAAGTATTTACCTTGGAGATGTAGGTTAGTTTTAGGCTGCCCACAATGCTGGCTCCGCGGGCGAGATTCTGCAGGCAAATGTAAACACACAGTAGTATTGGTCCATAGTCCAAGGTTACTGTTACTCTGCACCAAAGGGGTAATTTCTGCGTCCTGCTTGTTATACTAGGCACCTGCGGGTTGTCCATGTACCAAAGCAGAGCATTTTCTTGTGTGTCTAGGATGAAGTATCGTCTCTGAAAGCGTCCGCTGTTCTCCTTCTCCTCTATGTCCAGGAATCCACACACACGGTTGAGCCTGTCCAGATACGGCATGCCTGCAGCTGCTGTCACATATCACAAGGTCCATAACATCAATCAATCGACGTTCATTTCAAAAGGCAAAGAAGGCAAAAGCATTTCACAGGAAAATGGCAAAAGGGTAAAAAACACAAGATAGATTACTCAAGTACAAAAGAACACACGGTAAGAAGATGACGGGCTTTGAAATCTTAAAACCTGGAAGTGGCAATACTGGGTGTGGGGCTGGAGCTGTCATACATTTAGTATTCAAATTAAACACACACATACAACAAGATAGAGACCAACTCGCACTCAGCAGTTTTTCATGTGACGTGATTGAGGTCGTGCTACAGAAAAACTCCGAAGCCCTGGGCCCTTCACCGCAGCCAAAAATTATAGAGTGCACTGCAGAGCTGCGCGCACACATTTCCACTGGTCAGGCGAGGAGAAGCAGAGATGGTGAGACGCTTTTCAACAAGATGTCAGTGGCTGCATGTGAATCACTGTCCTCCTGCAGTGACTGAGGGATTTCTCAGCAGCACAACTGATCGGTCAGCACAGTGGCATTCTTCTTTGGGACGGGTTCAAAGTTACAAGGAAACGTAGGGACTCTTAATTCTTTGAAGCTACTCAAGAATCCCAAATAAGAATAGCTGTTTGCATGGAAACTATTTTTGCACAATGACATTTTGAATGGCATTATGAAGATTTTCATCTTCATATCTGGCATACAGTATATACACATATCAGGCTTAACAAAACCTGTTCTTTTTTATTGTAAGCTCAATGAATCTGTGTTGGTAAAATTGTAAAAGCAAATGAGACACAAAAAGGACTGACTGTCCTGTTACAATGGGCATGAAGAGGACATTGTGACAGTAGATGGCCACAGACACCAGTGTCATTACCAAGCTGACAGTGCACGTGACAGTAGCCTGTTAAACAAATAGACACCGTCCCTCATCACCTATACTGACTCAACAGGACCAGCAGACATGCCACACCTCTGCATCAGGTTTAGAAAGAGAGAGAGCAGAGAGGGACAAAACGTTTTCATGTGGGACATACCCGCGGTGTTGTTGGAGAGCTCAGCGCGCGCCACAGCCAACCAGCGCCCCCGCGAGCTACGAAGCACCGTCACACAGGACCGTCCCGCCTGCGCAAGTTACATCCATGTCACACACACTGAGCTGTATCAACTTTCCCTAAAAGTGTAAGGAGTCGGTTCGTCCATCACAGAAGAGCGTGACACTCATGCCTGGTTGTTTCAACTGGATATTAGAGACAGATGACTTTTCCGGGTTGCTGGTTTGGTTATTAGAATAAACCAGCCCCGGATGTGATCTGTGCGGCACACGGCCCTCCTCTTGCCGCTGCTGTGCCTGTGTGTGGGACGGGCGACACTGCCAGAGAAAGTCTCTTCTTTCCTCTGCAGAATGTAGTTTTACTCTGTCATAGTTTAATATCAACTGTAGGACTTGCATGAAAGGGGATTGTGTTAAGAAAACAACATGGCACTTTGGTGTGAACCAAAGGTAGAGTAGCCAAAATATTTAACGTAACGCTACTTTAAAATAATTTTACTCAAGTAGAAGTAAAAAGTAGTGGCTCAAATATTTACTTAAAAATTACTTGGAGAAAATGTAGTAGTGTGAGTACCAGTGATGTCAGTAACTAGTTACTTAGTAACTGATTACTGTAATCTGATTACTTTTTTCAGTTACTAGTAAAAATCGTAACACATTACTATTTCCAAACAAGTAATTAGAATAAAGTTACTTTTCCAAATCACTGTGAGTTACTATTTTGTATTTTTCCTACAAAATAAAACAATACATTTATTTTTGTGACGTAACATAACGTAACAAGTCACGTTTCCAGCCTGAGAACACTAACATTAGGGGAGAGAGATGGAAATACGTCAACTTTTCTGAGTCTGCGTCAGCTTTGTTGATGTTGACTGATGTTGATGTTAAAATGCTCTTTCAATAAATTGAGTGTTGGTAAATGGTTTGTCATTTGTGTTGAGGCGGTGAAGATGTTGTCAGCAGCAGCTGAATGTAACTAATAAAGTAACTTGTAATCTAACTTAGTTACTTTTAAAATCAAGTAATCAGTAAAATACATACGTTACTTTTCAAAGGAGTAATCAGTATTATATTACTTTTTCAAGTAATCTGTGGCAACACTGGTGAGTATTAAGTAAACGTTTGATTCATGTTTCCATAGTGACAAACATTTTGAGAAACAAAATGTGAAATAATGTAAAAATAATAATCTTGTTAAAGAAAAATCCCACAAAAACAAATAAAATCATTATGAAGAATTAAGTCAACAAAACATGTAGCAAAACACGTCAAAATGAAGATTTGCCATTTAAAGATTTATTCACAATGGCACGAGTTACGAGTACAGATACTTAATTTTAATAATATTACTGGAAGTAAAAAATACTGTATGAAAAAGCTACTTGCAAAAGTACAGTTACTTCAAAAACTTAGGTACATGTATACATGAACTGAGTACTACCCTAACCTCTAATCTCTGTCAACACACCTGGCCCCATGAATTTTAACATAAATAACCCTAGTTAACCATATCCCTGTGTCCAACCCATATTTGTGTCAAGAAATCTCAAGTTTTCACAGCAGACCGTGAACAGTTGCCTTACTTTAGCCTTTGACACATAATTAATTTGCCCACATGACCCTAGGGATGAAATAAAGATGATGATTGTTCATAAAATAATAAATTCAGTGCAAGTAGTAGAACCTACTTTTATTTCTATGGAACCTACCAGCAATAAGATATCAAAGTTATAGAAACTATTCTTCATCTGGCACAGTCCTTTAGTTGGAGATACATGTGTGGTTTCCTCTGACAGTGTCTACACATGGTTCAAACCACAGTTTCACAACGTAAGCCCTGAGATTTCAACACTTTGCTCTATTCTAGCCTATAGGCCAATCAAACAAATGTTACAATCACTTCACTGCTCAACATTGTTTCTTTGTATCTTATTTATTTATTCAGTGACACATATTATACAGAATTTCATAAGTACACATGTTCTAACATAATTTCTCACCTCTTGTGCAAAATGAATAAACACGACCCTGCTCTAGCCATAACTATGTCATTGTGGGTCTGTAGTAGCCCAAAAGTGAAAGAAGGTCTAGAGCTCAGCCAAAGCTACTAACCCTGTACAGAGTTACACTTTCGAGTTTACAGCTGGCTTACGTCATCTGAAAATAATTACAGATATGGGCCTGCACTAAATCCGTCCATTCATTATTTTTTACTTGTCTATGAATAGTTCTCCAACATGTAACAAACTTCACAAACCAATTTAGATAGAGTAAGTAAGATACATGAATTAACATATCTTTACTATTGCAAGAAAGGCCCATTGCATTCGTAAATGTGTCTGCTCTAGGAGTGCTTAATCTTTTTTCCATTTTCTGTACATTGATATAACTTTCCATATTCTTAGCAGGGAGAGAGGGGGTCTGCACAGTGCTGTACAAGTGCATGACATAAATGTAAAGATGACATTTGAAAGTTCAGAGGTGGGTGAAGGCGGTGTGCAGCAGGGCAGTAGTGATGAGCAAGACTGTGCTGAAGACTGTGGCCCCCGCACTGTTACGGTGGGCCCCGTGGCTGTGGCCTTTGTGGGGCCCGTTACAGTTGTCTCCAAAACAGCACTCCATTTTGGCTCCAGAGCTGCTGCCGTGAGCCTTGTCACAGAACGCCTTGTGTGAGCATAACTTCATCACTGTGTCTGAGAGAGGAGGAGACAGGCACAAGAGCAGTCAAAAACAATGCTTCTGTGTTGAACATTTGCTTTAAAAGACATATATTGTTATTAATGGTTTACAGTTCGAGTCCAGCTTCCTCTAAGATCATTTACCATTTTATTTTGAGCCTTCAGACTTTAGGCTGAAAGGAGGACCATCTTGTAAAGAAGCTATAGGATTTGGTGGGACATGGCGGGACGGATCGAGAAATGTATTCTTTGATGATTAAATAGTTATTACATTACATTGCAATGGAATCTAAAGTCTGTAGTCTTTAAAATCTGCAGTTTATGTTTTTTAGAACAAATAATTAGTATATAGGCTATCTTTAAAACACCCACACATTTTCAACATCTGTCATATTGAAAATGTGTGGGTGCATTGAGATGCCTTGTGTACGAAAATAAACATGCCTTGCCATGTCTTATAAGCAGGTCCTTATTGAGACTGGGACGGGTCACATAATTCCCAGCAAGGGCACCCAGAAATACGGATCTTATCACTTATATATGTAATAAGAGTAATTAAAAAGTAATTCAAAAATGAAAAAAGTGGAACATTGTCCTTTGTAAACCAAAAGAGGATCATGTGGCCAAACCCGATCAGGCCAATATTTATTTATATTATGATTCACAAAGCAAAGGTTTGGCCTATTCATAGAAAGTTACTGGTGTTGGTGATTCTCATTCATGTCCAAGTAAATGAAGTAGGATGAATTTCTTCCTACAATCCAAAAACTTGGTTAATCTAGTCTAGTTTTATTTTCTCATCATCGGTTAAACATTCAGGCTCAGAAGGCCCTCTGGTTACTGGAAGCTACTCGACAGAAATCCAGCAGAAGCCACAAATAATGAGAGCCTTACACTGTCACACGACTATTATTTGCACTGTTATTATCTATAAATAAGCATCTTTCCAGGGAGCTCTAAGAGAATCAAACACATCTGTCGATGGAAAAAGCCTTTACAAAAAATAAAAACTTTGGTCCGTGTGGCAGTAAAATGCTGCCCTCTAGTGGCTGTACTCACTTGGTCCAGAGATGGTGGCGCAGGCGTCTGCGTACTGAGGGCACGAGGTGGTACCCTGCTTGTTGCACTCGTCCTCATTGGAGGCCACGCACGTGTGACACTTCAGGGCGTAACCTTCACACACAGAACAAGACAGAGCGTGGACTGAGCATTTGTACATTAAGGCAGTCAAAATTAACATGTTGTATTCGGTGATAGTTTATTTTCCCACGTATTTCCCCCATTTTCAGTCAATACACAACTCCACACACACATTCAAATATTGTGAGCCACTCAACCTTATGCTTAATTAGTAGCTATTGCAATTGGTTACTTTTAAGTGGTTCATAACTTATCACACATTAAGTTATTTATGATTATACCATTTGCAATTATATTTAAAATGATCAATATTATAGGTCAATAGTTGAATATACTCACTGTGACCAGCGAAAGAGATAAAAGCCAGAAAGGCGAGTGCAGTCTTCATGGCACACGTCATGGTAGCTGATCAGAAACAAATAGGACAATGCAGGGGACAGTAGAGCTGAGGAGGGGAATGTCTTAATGCCTATTATAGACTTATCTCAGTAATCTCCATCTATGCTGCGCAGACAAGCCTTCAGACAAACGGACGGCCAGTCTCACACCAGACAGATGTAGATACTTCAATGACTCATAAACTCTGTGAGCTTCTTTCATCGATCAAGCCGTTTAAGTAGAAAACACAAAAGTTCATTGGTAGATGTGACAAACCTGTGAATGTTTATTAAACCAAAATGCACATAACTTAATGCAATGTAACAAAAAACAAAGACAAAGTGCAGTCTTTTAAACAAAAAAAAAAGACAAGTGGCACATTATTGCAACTATATTCTTATGTGCTGTGTTATGAGCAAAATATATATCATTGTGCATTTGGATTGACAATATAAAAGTGCCACAGCGTCTGGCAAACTGTAGAAGTAAGGGTTTTCAGTAAGGCGATAAAGTAAAAATGTAGCACATCTAAATTACACTCAACAGTAATGCATCGTAAAGTCACTTGTACAAAGAGAACACAGGTCTCGTTCACAATTATTAGTGCAATATTTTAAATAATGGAACAAACATTGACCAAAAATACACACTTTTATAATCTCTCTGGTTATATGAGTTTGTGAGCCTAACATTACACTTGTTTCAGAGCAATATATACTTTTTAAATAAAAATAATTAGCGTCTTATCATGAAACAACGTTCGACACAAGGTCATTCAAACGTATTGTCGTGTTTTTACAAAAGATCCTTAATAGATGCGATTGTAAAGGACCATTTGGCTGGGATTTCACAAGCAGTTTACTGACAAACATTAGTGCAATAGTAAAAGACACTGTACATTTGCCTCACATGATTAACCAGGAGTCTCTGAATTGCAGGGCTGGCACAGGTTTATGAGACGGTTCTGTCCGTCTTTCTCAGTCTATCTTTCCCATTTTGGCAATGAGCTCGTCGCAAATCTTTGTCAGTTCCTCGATCTCCTGACTCTGTAACACAAACATGAAGATCCATTTAGTTGGGCAAACACCAAGCTGGTTTAACCTCTTAACCCCCACTTGAACCGAGCACATTTTCCCCAGTTTGGCTTTACCCAAAACTAAAACCTTCTTGAAAAAAATTGTCAAAATAGCGACAAAAGCGAAAACGAGAATGAAAGTGCAAAAAAAAAAAAACATAAAAAAGCAACAAAAAATGACAAAAAAGCGATGGAAAAAGTGGCGAAAATTTGACAAAAAAGTGACAACAATGCGAGTAAAAAAATTAAGTAACGGCAACACGGCAAGGTCCTAGCTTTCAAATAAGATGTTACACTGGCCTATAGCTCTCCAGTACAGACATTTTTCGATTTGGGTAAAGCTTAACTGGAGAAATTGCAGTCGGTTAAGGCGGGCGTTAAGAGGTTAACAGGCTGTGTTCATGTAATATCAAACTAAAGAGGCTCAACTGTATAAAATAATAATGAGGATGGGGGCAGCAAACAATTCTATGTCTTTGTCATGATGTAGATGTAGATGCCCTGGTAATTACTGGCCTATCTATGAAAAACAAAAAGTATCATCAAGTTCACTGTCTTCTCCGTGAACATAAATTAACTAAGGTTAAATGTACAGTATGTATTTTTATTTTTCATCTTTATATCAAAAAGTGATGGCACACAGATGTGATTGACACAACTTCTAGCCATGAGTTTGAGGATCTCCTCTATAACAACAAACAAAAACATGAAACAACCAACGGACCTTCTGCTGGAGGGCCTGCTCCAAAGACTCCACCCTCATCTGCTCCTTCCTCAGGCCGGCAGTGAGCGCCATGTTTTCTGAGCTCAGTTTGGCCCGCACCTGAGCGATCTCTTCGTTGGCCCTAAAGAATGAAGTCACACCAATACATTTTAGATATTAGGTCAAAACATTTCAATCATGATGAGTTTGCAGTCCTTCTCACTTGTCGAGCTTCTCCTCAGCGTGTAGCTTCAAGGTCTGATATCTCTGCTCCTCTTGTTTAACTCTGGCCAGATATTCTTGTGCGCACTTCTTCAATACTTCTTCATTCTGTTGATATAAATATTTTCATTTACAGGGGTCCCCACTGTGCGTCACTCTCAGCCTTTTTGAAAAAACATAGCAGTAATTCATGTTTCATCACTGGAATGAAGGTCGCATTGAGTCAGGGCTCCAGAGTGAGACCGATTTGAAGGGGATGTTTGCTCCATCAGTTTTAGTGGCATTGCAATGTATTTTAATGGCAAGAATCCCAGGACTCGCAAACCAACAAGTTTATTGAGTGTGACTATGGGTGTGTACCGTGCCAGTATGGAATAAAAAAAAAGTTTAAGTACTACTACTTTAAACACATTTTAAAATATTTTTAGATCCAAGTTGTGATGCTGTTGGTCCAGGGACAGCGTTACAGGAAGTGATTTGGTTGTTTCAGCTAATTTTTTTCTTCTAATTTTCATTTATTCATTCCCCCCATTAAAAAAGCCTAAAGTTTACCCCATTTTTTGTTTTCTTCAATGTTTTGTTCTTTTTTAATTTTTATTTGTTACTAATATTTTCCCTATTTCCCCCATTTTTTCCCAAAAATGATTTCCCATTTTTCACACCAAAATTGTAAATTTGCAGATCTTCCAAACATTATTCTTCTGTTTTCTGGTTCTAGATGACAAATATTTTAGTAAAGGTATAGAAAAAAGTTTTTTTTAGGTATCGGTATCGGAAACCAGCTATTGTTAAAGTACCGGTAGCGGAATAATATTTAACAGTACCCAGCCCCTAAGTGTGACTGATATTTTTCTTTTGCACCAGTGCAACCTGTCAAATCCTATGCAGAACTGAGCGTAGTTGTTATAATAATGGTCTTCTTGTATACTTTTTGTGTTCCTTGTCAAACTAAATTGTTCACAGGAGAAAACTTATCCATGACCTTCAATATAAAACCCTGAGACCCCTGACCTTAATCACTAGATGCTGTGCAACCTTATTCTAATCTAATCCTCTTTAAAGCATTTACACGGTTTCACTTATGTCATTAGCTGCATATTTTCCTCACTTTCTTGAAACCCTCCAGCGTGCTTTTCATGTTTTCGTATCGGCGAAACACATCGGACAGAGAGCGCTCCACGGAGTTCAGGTCAGCCATTGTGGTGTCCCTTTCCATCGTCATGTTGTTCAGAGCCTTCTGGGAGGTCATCTTACTCCGCTGTTCATCTTCTGAAGAGACAAAACCCATAGTATGCAAACATTTAGCACAGAATGGAGCATGTGGTTGCAGCAAATAAAATACATAGCGCAGAATCTTGTATATAATGTGTCATGTAGTGTTTTTGACTGACCGATCATTTGGGCAATTGTCTTCTCATATTCTACGACTATTTTCCTGCAAAACCACAAAACGTTTTTTTTTATTTCTTTTTTTTAAATGGTTACACATTTCCAAAAAGATCAAATTACTTCATCTCAGTGACTTCCTGCTTGCTCTCTTCAAACTTCTGCTTCCAGTGGCTGACTTCCACCTCTTTAGTGATGATCTAGTGTGGACACAATGAAGATTTTATGCAGCACATTATTATGCACAAACTTTATTGACATTATGCATAGTGGCCATAATAGATGCTTGTTCATCTTTGTACCTCCTCCCTGATGAGAGTGAGGACGGCCTGCTTCTCTTCTCCGCTGATGCAAATCGAGTCAAGCACCTCACTTCCTGTTTTCTGCACGGTACTTCCTGTCACACTGTTCTTCAGTTTATTGGGGTCGTCAAACTGTGGACATAGAAAGATACAGATAAGCAACAATAACACAACAAACAAGCGACAAAAAACATGACAAAAAAACCAATGAAAAAGCAAAAAAATAAATAAAACACAAAAACACGACTAAATGCTACAAAAAACAGAAAAAGTGACAAAAAAACCCAACAAAAACACTTAAAAATGTGACATAACCATGGCGACAAAATGTTACGATGAGTCTTGTGGGTCTTAGCTTTCAAATGATGCGTTACTCTGGCCTATAGGCTGTAAGCTCCAGTCGAGAAGCTTTTAGATTTGGTTAAAGCCGAGCGGTGGAAAATGCGCCCGGTTAAGTAAGAGGTTAAACTGCTCGAAATTCAAGCTTCACTTTTACTTGTTTTTCACATACATATTTAATCTAAGTTTATTTGTTTATTTGAGCATATTAAGTATAACATACATTAGTTACAGATCAATTACTGAGATATACAAGATTTATAAAACATAAAATGCCAAAGCTGAGATGTCCTAAAGTATTCTAACAGAGTAAAGCCTAATACAAACCTTTAAAAGTATAAAACATATATCTGTTTTATATTGCTCATAATTTCTAAAGTTTCATTTCTGCTGCTTCCTTTGTTCACTGCTTTCATTGTGTCCCTTCCCGGATTATGGCATTTATAATGTAATCCTATAATAATAATCTGTTTGTCCGTCGAGTGGAAGAACACAGTAAAGTGATTTACAGTGTGACAGTTGTGTATATTTATCAGCCACAGAACACACTTAAACATTAGGAAACTATAAAGAAACTCCTCGTGTATTATCAATGAACCAAGGAGATACTGAATATGAAATGCTGTGTGTTAGTTGATGGGCTTAATTAATTAGGTCACCAACACACAGTGTAAACGTTCCCATGTGCGCCATCTAGTGTCATTTTCTAAGCCACACCAGTCATAATTTATAGGAGATAAAAAGATCAGTCCATTACCACAGAGCAGCAGTCTGACTCCCCGGACTTCACATGACAGTCTTCAACTGTAACAAATGCAACAGTTATTAATGAAAAACATTAATAATACTCATCCTCATAATAAATAATGTCAATAATCTCAGGACCAAAGTCATAAATGAGCTTTCTCTTCTCATTTATGATCTGAGCCTTTGCCAACAAAAGTATTTTATGAAATATTAATCAGGGTTTATACAGGCAGAAGAAAATCAATGTCAATGCTTTTTAAGGCCAAATACTATATTTTAATGCTACGAAAAAATCGGTGCATATTTCATTTCTTAAGAGTTCATCAGAGGGAAGAGAATTGGACAAAACAGGCAAATTTTGAGCAGAGAAATGTGGTCATTTTCAGCCAAAAGAGTGACTGAATATGTTTTAAACTATAACTTTGGTATTTTTGATTAACTTAAACAGAAAAAAAAAAATGCAATGTCAAAATTTTCCAATAAATTCAGATTTAATGCCAGTATGAATCTAATTTAATGCTTTAAAAAAAGGAGATTTATGGCCTTGATTTTGGCACAAATATTTAATGACTTTTAATGCTTCTTAATGCCCCGTGGAAACCCTGATTAATATGAAGAGCAATAATAGCAACAGTAGTTTATTTTATGAGAAACTGTCAATATAAAAGTGAAAGCTTTATCAGCTCATACCTCACAAAATGTGTTCACAAAACATTTAGAATAAAAGATAAAGCGCTCACTGATCTGGTCTCGGTCTGGTTTAACACTGACGGTGCTGGCCAACTTTTCTTCATCAGTGGCATGTTCTCTGTGCAGCTCGTCCTGCACCGTCGGGTTCTGCTTCATTTTACAGGAGTTTCTGTGGCCGGAGATCAGAGGACACAGGGTAAGAGCTAACGACATTATGTCAACTGGGTCAACCAAACCAAGTTATGTGTCAGGGGTGTTTGGGTTTAAAGGTACAGCAGCAGAAGCAAATTAACACCCAGAATCTACAACAATGGCCAGAAAATGCAGAGCGGATGGCTGGAAAAATAAATAAACAATAAATGTTGCTATGACTCCATCAGCCTATCTCCAGTGTATTTCTATTAGTTTTTTTTTTTGCACTATTCACATGTTTGTGCCAAAGATGACCCACATTGCTGAAGCTGCTCGCGAGCACTACTTACAACAAAAGACAGAGGAAATGGACTTGCTCATCAGTCCTGATGCCACATTTAGAGAGAGAAAACACAATTACACGAACGGGACACGTTAGGTCTGCTCATGTGAGGATGGGATGAAGTGAGATAAAGATGAAGAGCACGATCAGACATTATGCAGGGCAACAGTTAGCCACAAGAGGGCATTATTTCTTAAGAGGTGCAGCTATATTGGGACCCATCTTTAACCAATTATGACAACTAAAACAAAACAAAAAACAAGCATATTTTTAACTTATAATGATAATCTGTTTTTCTATTCTGCTGTAGGAAATAATATCAAATTTACAGTATTTCTTCTCAGAGTTCTGTTGGGTCCAGACACCCCAGCACTAGAACCACAGACTGAAATATTGCTTTGCTTTATTCAATATGCAACTTAACTTAACAAAAGAGCTAAAACATAAAAAAACACATGAAATGACTGTGAACTCCAAAATAGTGCATTGCTCATAACGTTGGCAGTTGGAAAGGCACAATAACAACCACTCATTACAGCACCACAGAAACGTTAAATGCACAGCTGTGAGTCATCCCGACTCGGTTTCAGTAAATGTTTGGAAACAGGATGGAAAGGTCTGTGGCAAGAGTAATTTAGCACCAGTAAAAAGGTCTACTCACGTGATCTGTGGGGCTTTAGGTCCTTCCAGGCTACAGCTCAGTTTGTCAAAGTTTATGTTGCCGTTAAGTAAGTCACTGTCCTCTGGGGTGAGGGGTTTTGAGTCCGAGGCTGCAGGCGCCTCATCGTCCACTTCTGTAGGATCCGGCTTGTTCAAAGTGGAATGGACAGAGAGAGAAGGGGGGCGCACGGCCGCCTGCGGGCTGGGTTTGGGGCCGACGGTCAGATTGAGGTTTTGGTCCAACCCATAGCTGTTGCAGGTGCTAGGGGCTGTGGGCTCAACGTCTTCAGGTGCAACTGGAGCGCTGTCCTGGTTGGAGTTCTGGTCCAGAAAGTGGCTTGAGATGTCAGATGGCGCTGTGTGAAGAGAAATAAAAAAAAAAATATTACTTCACGATGCAAATTTAGTTTAGTTTAGTTTATTTGTTTATTTGAGCAATACACCTTGTGCTCAAAAGGAGTGGGCTGAAGCAAAAAGCTTATGAGCCCCCACCCCCAAATCAAGACAGAACAAGGAAATCTTTACTTTATAAAGATTCAACTATGAGAAATGTCATCAGCCATTAGGAATTGTTACTATTAAAGAAGAATTAATGATTACTTGTGTTCACCTGAGATGGAGAGCATTTAAGTCTGTTATGGTACAATTTAAATAGTCACATTTATAGAGCACTTTTTTACCTTCATTAGGCACTCAAAGTGCTTTACAACAAGGAACCACTCGCCCATTCCCACTCTCATTTATACACCAGTGTCAGACACTGGAGGCAAGTGGGCAGGTGGGTGAAGTGTCTTGCCCGAGGACACAACGACAGTGTGCACCTGCGGGATTCAAACCGTCGACCCTTCGGTCACAAGACGACCCTCTACTTTCTGCACCAATTCACCACTTTAACTGTATACTTTGACCAGATTTATGGTTAAAATTCTTAGTTTTTCCACTTATTTCAACAAGGAAATTCCCATTAAAATGTCAGAATCTGGCCCCTTTTGTACATGTTTTAAAGAACATGCACACTCCACACGTCCTTCTCAGTCTGAAATCGAACCTGGGGCCTCCTCGCTGTGAGGCAAAGGTGCTCATCTCTGCGCCTGGCACATAGTTAAAGGCCTTCTCTGTCGGCACAAATGAAGAAAGGTGAAATTATCTTCTCACTAAAGCGTTAAAAAGTGGACGCACTACTGAGTCACATAGTTGTGATTGTTGTCAGTGGAAAGGATAACATTAATATGGTGAGCTTGTAGACATAATCCCAAACAAACAACGATCTAGCTGAACATTTGTGGATTTAATGACCCTCCATCAAAATCTAGTCACATTATGAAATGTGCAAAAGTTGTTTATGCTTTTTGCTTGTGTTGGAAAATCAGTACAACTTCCCCTCACGGCCATGACCACAACAACCACCTCTGTTGAGTCACACACTACTCCAACAGTAGCCTTTCTGTTAAAGATTAAAACAGACTGTAATGTAACACAGACAGTTCGAACCTGACTGGAGCTTTTCTGTGTTATCACGACATACAATAACGCTCTGTGCTCTGAGTGGAGTCACTGATGTTTCACCTTGGCGGACTGCAGCTTCCCACTGAGAAAAAGCAAATGTGTGACTTATTACTTTGCGTCCTAGAACTCTTGTATAAAATGCGGGTACTTTCTGAAACCCACGCCCTCCTTCAGACGGAGGACCAGATGTGGTAGGGCCGCACCCGAAAGGGTCCGCTGTGCACACACTACCACGCAGCCTAGCAACAAAAACACCAGCTCGGTTTCACAACGAGGTGAAAAAGAGGAAGGGAGATGTAGAGGGAAGTGACGAAAAAGGTCACTCTGCTTCTGTTTAGATACAGTCATAGCATGTGGTTGATCTCATGAACATAGGGTGATCCCAGTTAGCAACGCAGGTCTAATTATAGTAAGAAGAAAACCCACAAAGAAAGCTAATAGTTTATTTATGATTCCCCTAGCCTAGTTTTCTACAAAGCATGTGAGAGTCTTATCTTACAAAGGAAAACACATTATTTCTTTCCTGTATCTAGCTATCAAGGCCTCATATTTTTTACTTTTTCCCAAGCTCTATCGTTTTTTTTTCAAAATGTTAATAAGAGAGCGGAGACCGTTTTGAAGGAGGTCTATTCAGGCTGTACCGTTCCCATGGTAACATAGTGAGTTGCCGTGAAAGCAACAGTGTTGAAAGAGTGAAGAAAACGAGGAGCTGGGGCTGGCAACGCGGCGCTCAGGCAGATTTAGAGGTTGCACTCAAAGATAAACACGATCCAGTTATGTAATCACGCCCATGTGCCGACAAATGCATCATGCGACTACTGAACTGGAGCGAGGTGAAAAATATACAGAGACGTAACATTATAATCCATCTTCGCATCTACTGTAAAAACCTACCTATGTGGCTGGAGTTGTCCAGTTGTCCCAGCAGCTTGGCCACTCCTGGGGACTCTGCCTCTGGAGTCTCAAACGCCCCCTCTGAATCAGAACTGCAAAGCAAAAGCAGAGAAACACTATAGTGACTTTATTTGTTTGTGTGTTGAAGATGTTTTAATCAAAAAGGCTTACACCAAGACAATTTATTTTAACAGCAAATGTGTGCCATCTTCAATCTCATATTAAACTCCTTGTAAGTTTCAAGTGATGAAAAATTATTTCCGTTGCCATAGTAATTAGTCAAAAGGTATCAAAATAGCATCCATGACAAGAAAAGTGTCCTAATGAACACAACCCATATTAAAACTTAAATCAAAGCAACTGTTTTGTTTACCATGTTATACGTTAGAAGCGCGACAAAAGGGAAACTAGAGTTCAATGTCGACTCAGAATAGACAATGCACTTATTTCAAAGGAGGAAGGGAGAGGAGAGGAAGAGTTGCTCGAGCTCTCCAAGGCCACCTGCTTCCTTTGCTTTCGAAAAAGTGCACACACAGATTTTGTTTCTGTTTTGGGATACGGGCCACCTGTGCATTTAGTATTTCAGCCATGTCCTGAAGTTGTTACCTCATGAAAATCATAGCTGGAGTGTTTTGTTTCAATCGTGCACGTTTAACTATTCACCCGGTCTCCTGCTCAAAATGCTTGAAGTTATGAGGTTGAGCTGCGCTTTTCCTGGACTAATTTCAGCACTCAAATTGTTTCAAATACTGTAAAAAACATTTACACACATGCATATTATTTTGAATTATAAAACATGAATGCCAATGCTGTGGTGTCCAGGAGTGATTTAAATACGAAAACATTATTTTATTCCCCAGAGTTAAGCAAACTACATCATAGTGAAATACCTTTAGCCTCTACATGATTTAGAGGTCCGGTGTGAAACCCCCGAAGGGAAACAAGTCTCCACAAGTGACGGGAGAAGGGCTATATGTCCCTATGCCCCACTGCAGCCTTCCATCTGTCAGCTGCCTAGACACCACGCTCTGATTTATTTTGGGGGGGGCCCCCACACTAACAATAGAAGCAAACAGGACTAGAGTGAAAGTTGCTGGTGAATGTTTTCTTGATTTCACTGAGCTTAAATCTAAATCAAAACATGACGGGAAAACAGCACAACAAAAACAGACCAAAGCTCACCCCATTTTAGTCTGGTCTTTCAACAGACACATTATAAACTAATCCTCATCTACATATCAAGCCACGCGCTGAATTGCATTCCAATGAAGGCCCCAATCCCTGCGATCTTGTGCGGTTACTTGGAGACTAGACAGTGGTCTAAAAAAAAAAAGCATTGGAAAATTCAAGTTAGTCCCTTCCCCCAAAGTATGTTTACTTGAGTCTCACTCTTCTTACTGAAGAAAGCAGAGCAAGAGCTTGTGAAGAAGAGTTTCTGTATTATGACTAAGTAGTTGTTTTAGGAGAGCGACCTTGTCATCAGGATGAGGGAAAGAATTTAAGATCAAGCCACGGTGCTGATCATATTGTATGTGGATCTGATCCATTCACCACCTGTCAGTATGACTCAGGGGAACTGCTCTCATCTGGCATCACACAAACACAGCCACAAAAACACAAAAAAACAAAAGCCTCTCTGTCCTTACTTGGCCCCTTCTTCATCTTTAGCTTCATCGCCTGTTCCTCCGGTCACCGCTGACCATGTCCATTTTGCCCACTGGACCGGAGACAACCAGGCCATGACCGGGCACTAAGCAGCACCAAGATGTATGTTCACCACAGGGGTATAGGCAGCCAACTTCCTTCAGAGCCCATCCAACATCAAGTGCGTCAGTCTTGAATCCCTATTTGCAAGTGTCAGCTTTTCCTCTTTTGTGTTACAGCTTGTTTTCCCAAATTCCTCGGTGGCTTTCCAATCCTGCGCTCTGTTGTCAGTCGAGAGGAGAGGTTTTTGTGACTGCTTTGCTTTGAGGCAGATTACCGGAGCATCAGTAGTCACTCCCTCTCTCTCCTTTTCTCTCTGTCTGACTGGGCGATCAGCTGGTCTGTACACACACACTCCCCTCCCTCCCTCCCTCTCTCCCACACACACACACAGCCTCACAAGCCGGGTTCAGTTTCACAGGCTAGACAATAACACTCTAGTAGCTGTGAAGGTTTTTGCGGTAAAGCTGAAGGAGAGTTTGTGCGTGTCACCCCGAAGGAAATGGAAGGCAGTGTCTAGAGAACCAGGAAGTGGGGCCAAAAGAGGAAATGCTAAACAATGTATTTAAGAATGTGAGGGGTGTGTAGCCACTAGCCCTGCCTTTCAGAAGTGTGCCTCAGGGTTCCTGCTAGTTATCTTTATCTTTCATGAATAAAAAAAGAATCTCACTACACTACTTTCAACTGTCTTGGCTGCAGTGAAATGAAAAGTGCATTGTGTCTGCGTTGTTAATCTGAAAGGCAAATACAGTGTGGACATTATTTGAAAGAAATATGAGCCTGTGAGTTGTGCTTGTTTGTCCAGTGAGAGAACAGAAAGCCGAACATCCCAGTCAACACCCAGGGATATAATATAGTACAAAGAATAGGCTTTTTATACACTTGTCGTACAATGTTAAAATCTAGGGGGTGGTTAGTGTCATAATGTGTGAGCACAGCTACACAGAATTGATTGTTCACCAAAACATCCAGACCAAATCAATACAAAAAAGCCCCAGATTCAGTGTTCAGAAGTCCAGTCTGACAAAAAGCTAATTTGGATAAAAGCTCCAAACCCCCCTCACCCAGATGCCCCGGAGACTGTTCGTCAGTGCTTATGTAATACTAAGTCCACGCTCTCACATTTATACATCTTTTTTTTTTAGAGGCTGAATCTAGGCCATATGTACGGCAAAACCAAGCACCGTGACTAATCCAATGGAGGAAACATGGTTTATGGTTTTCCACAGCAAAAGGTGAAGTGGAGAGAAAAAGAGGAGCTAGTAAGATTTTTTTGCATTTTATTTGCTCTTGAAGGTTTACTGTTGTTCAACGATCACAACACATGAAGCTCCCTGTGGACACACGCTTCAGCTGTGTTTGTGGGAAAAGTAGCAGTAAATAATGTCACACACTGGTGAACACATAGAAAGAAACGCAAAATGGAGCAATTACAATCAAGGCGGACCGAAAACAGCAATTATAATAAGGGGGGAGAGCAGCAGATAATAAGGATGGCACCATAATGGCTGCGGGGATGAAAGAAGTGGCTATTGGGTTTCGAGGCCTTTCTGAAACATTCCTGTCATTGCCTGCTTTGTTTGCTTTAAGTCTTATCAGCAGAGACAGCAACAAGAAGCCTAACCTGTCTTCCTCCAGTGTCTTGAGGTAGGAAGACTCTCATGTAATTTGATCTCAAATAGAAATAGCTGTGAGAAACAGCGGCAAGTCCATGCGCCATACATGTACTGTCATGGTCTACTACTGCAGCACAAAGTAACCGATGAAGCGCTACAGTCAAGAAGGGGGTAAAATAGCCAAAATATTTACTCAATTAAGAGTAACGTTAGAAAAGGTAGTAAGAATAGCGTTACTTTGGAATAATTTTATTCAAGTACAAGTAGAAGTGAACCAAATAAATACTAATAAGTAAAAGGTAAAAAACTACTTCTTAACCCCCACCTGAACCAACTACATTTTCTCCAAATTGACATTTACCTGAATCTAAAAGTAGCATCAAAAACGAGAAGAAAACAAAGGTGAAAATACAACAAAATAGGGTAAAAAAGTGTCAAACAAAGCCACAAAAAAGCAACAGAAATGTGATAAAAACTCAAGGAAAAAGCCACAAAAGAGTAACAAAGACTTAACAAAAAAGTTATAAAAATGAGATGTAAAAAAGAATGTGAAACAACACGGCAACAACGCAAGAAAAAAGATCAGTTCAGATCCGTTTTGTTGGTCTTAGCTTTCAAATGAGCCATTTACTCTGGCCTATAGGCTGTAAGCTCCAGTCGAGAAGCTTTTAGATTTGGGCCGGGGTTAACAGTAAAGATACTTAATATCAATATTACTGAAGTAGAAGTAAAAAGTACTGAATGGTATATGGCCAATGGCTTAGTGCTTGGGGATTATGGAAAAAAAAAAGCGATTTCGATTAAATTTGTATTAATTGCGCAGCCCTTAAAGTACTTAAATAAAAGCAACGAGTACTACCCGCCTCTGGCCACAGCATAGTATTGACACAGTCCAAGAATAGGCCAGATACCAGGACTAATATGCTCATGGTGCACACTGTTTGAATTGTGCTGTTGCTGTTTAGCCCTGAGAGGATGCATTGCTCACCCATAATCACCAATTACCATCTGACTGATGGAAGCATATGCGTCTGTGATCTAAAAAAAGCCCAGTCTTGATAACAGCTGGGATGCATACATTTACATTGGGATGCTTCTCAAATATCGCTTTTTTATTTTAGCTGACATGCTGCCCAGGATATGCCCAGGAAACAGCTGTATCAGCAGATTAATTATTTATACAAATGGTATGGTTCATTAATTTGAAATGGTGCTCAATTTCATGCCTATTATTAATTCAAAATCAAGTTGGGACACTGATACTTCTACTACTACTACAGTCTTACTGAGCCAACTGCTGAATCATAGTTGACCCGTTTTATACTAGTGCCATCTAGTGGGTAAATATATAAATAAAACGAACTTAGAAAAAGACGTGTGGCTACAAACTGGCTATGCAAGCTTCACACCGTATTCAGACAAGAAAAGTAGCAGAATAATACAGTGGGGGATCATCTCAGTTGTGTGTGACAAACAAAATGATAATAAAGCAATAAAATAAAGTATGGCGCATTTCTCAAATCGTATCTCAACTTGGCAAACCATGGAGAAATTGCTATTTGTGATTTTAGGGATATTCTTTTAATTTGCAATTTATGATTTATAATCAAGATTCAGCAAACGTGTCCAGGACAGAAGACTGAAAGACTCAAAATAAGTATTGCTAAGGGAATGCAAGAATCACAAGCATTTCAGAACTTGTTCATCGACGTCCAAACAGGGTTAGCAGGTATTAAACACAGTAAGAGCCTGTGGAAAATAGCAGACTTTATGATTAAGTAACTGCATCTGTTCTTATTGCATTATTATTATTTTATTATTCATTGTGCATCTCCTGGCAACAATTGTAGCAACTCAAAATACTAGATATATTTCAGAAGAACCAGAATAATACCCCAAGAGAGGAATAGGAGCTAAACATTGAGTTGGCGAGGATAAAAGCATCCTGAAGGCCTAGCATCCTAAGTGAGCTCTTGCTCTTGTAGCAAAAGATTAAAAAAGAAGAGTATCAGTGTCCCATGACAAGACGATTCAAACAACGTGTGCTATTTATAGAGGATTACAAAGATCCAGGTGAATGTGCCTTGCCAAAAATAACTGTCTGGGATACATATTAGAATGGAAAATTTTAGATACATAAAGTCATGCCTCGTAGCAGAATATCATATTCTCACTTACAATGTAGTACGTCTGTGTTTCCATGGAGTAAATTCACAAGCTTCACTTTGTTTAATGAAAGAGGTATGACCTGACTAGCTCACACTCATTTCATTAGCTACTTCTAACCTCCCTTTAGATCTAAAACTGTAAAAATAATCTAAGACATACAACACAGTTCTTGTTTCTTTCTACCTGTCTGACAAGCTTGTCCTGTGCAAAATGAATGGAGATGTGTTTAGTGCATCTTCTATGTTTTTCCTCAAGCAAACAAAATTAGATAAGAGGATATTGTGTTGGTCCTTACACGTTGCTGTTCTTCTGAGGAGAGCCTTTCCCTTGCAGACTGCTGTGCGACCCACCCATTGTACACCAGCTTCAGATTTATCCCAGATCCTCTCTGGCTTTGGTTGCGTCTACGCTCAGTTTCTCCTCTGGACGTCCTGACTCAGAATTGCAACCTCTTCTCCTCCTCATGACCAAGATTATCCGACCATAGTTGTATCCAGGCTCTTGCCTTTTCAACTGTTTTTGTTGACAGTATGGAGCTCCTGGAGTAGCCAACTACACATGAACAGACCTCTCAACAGTCCCGCCTCCTCGCTCGACCTCTCCTCATCCTCCATCACTCGCTCTTTCACTGACACAGCGCATTACAGTCTCTTGTTCGCATTGTCTTCAAGAGGGAAATAAAGACAGTGGTATGCATGCTAAAAACACTAAGTAGGGGGTCATGTGTGTCACTGGGGCATCTGGGGTAAGACCATTGTTCTGCAGTGAAAAAGGGTGCCATTTATTGTTAGCCAAGTGAATGGGAAAATCTGAAGAGGGGGGCAGTAATAGGAGGTGATGGAAAGGGCATTATAAAAGAGAGCCACTTGTTGTGTCCCAGATCTTACCTGCTGTGACCAAAAGACAATAGAGACGCCAAGACTTGAAATTGGCTTTTTATATTCTTGTGATAAGATATGGTTAGACCTACCTAGTATATAGAGTTCAGGATCATGATGTCATATTGTATCATGGGATTATCAGCAATGATATACTAATGGAGATTTGAAAAGGTAAAATATTAGAGTTATTGTTCACATTAAAACACTTGGACACCACAGTGTGTTAGATGTATTTACCATTAAGTTGTTCCACGGCTTTTTCTTCACTTTCTGATACTGTTTGTAGCTTATGTTAGTCTATGGAAAATGTACGTAACAGCTGCAAACATAGACATAGATCTCCATGGTAACAGTAGATTTTCCCGAACTCTATTAGCTAATTTAGCCAGAAACAAAAGCAGTACCAAATAATTACTGTTTTTTTCAATCAGGTGGTCAGTAAAGCTGCACATACCTTCCTCCTTTTTGACAAACCTAGCTTTTGCAGAAAAGTGCTTTTTCAGCTTTCTCAGGCTTTGAGGCAAGTGCGTGCACAACTTCGTTCCACTCAATCACGGGGCTCGCTATGAAACACACAAGATAAAATTTCAGGCTAACTATATTTGAACAACGTCATTAACTATACTTACTGCGTTGACCTAAGCACTTACACATATTATCTTGTGGCCTCAGTGTTATGTAATTTCACGGGCCAGAGGGCAGGAAGATGGGAAAGGAAAGCTTAGGAGCGCCAGACATTTGATTTGTATTGATGGCGTTTAAAGTGTACGCATGCGCAAACGAGTGCAGCTAAGTTCCAGCACGCTCCCAGTGAATTATCAGATCCAGGAAAAGTGATTCATGGACATCGTTTAGCTCTGATGTCATTCTGCAATAAATAAAGATGTCTTGCAAGTGTCAAATAACTATGCGCACATATATGTAAATATTTGTTTTATTGTGATATTACCGCATAAATTACATACAGACAAAAATGAGAGGATGTTAACATTTGATTATGAAAGCATGGCCTATAAAGTGAGTTTTTTTCTTTTGGTAGAAAAGACAATTTAAAATAACCAAAGCTGTAATCGCCAAGCAATTTAACATGATCAAGTGATTTCTCTGACTTTGGCATGAGAAAATTAGGATATAAAGGTCAGTGATAACTTTCAACCAGGAACAATGATCATTTTGAACCTTCCTTCATGTCACAATTTGTATCTTACATTTGGAGGTAGCAAACAATAAAGCAAATCCTTCAAATACAACATTAGCGTTAAAACTTGAAATTACTTCAAAACTTTTTGTAATGTTAAGATGCAGCTGCCAAACATGCTTTAACAGATGTTCTAAATAATATTTTTTCCTCACAAGTTAAAGAAATGTATAAATTAGTGTTTCTTAACAAGTGGATTGGGACCAAAAAGAGTTGCGAGATCGTTTTCAGTGGATTGTAAATATTGTAATCGTTTTTTGATAGTCAGCCGTAGGATCAATTACCGACAAAGGAAATACAGTATTATTTTGATGTCCAATTGTATTACTGCAAATTTGTATTAATACGTTGAATTTTATATCTTTATTTTGGTCATGGCGTTGGCCGTTTCTTTCATTTCATGTGTTTACAATAGTGTTTCTGTATATATTATATACAATAAGTTGAACAATACAAATCCAATGTTTTTGTTGATATGTATAGTATGTAAGCTTTGCTCTTGTACTTATACTTAAGTCAAGTTACTCGTAGTTAACGGAATAACCACAAAGAGGTTTAGGTTAAAGTGCAAAGGATATAAGTGCTATAAGATAACTTGTCGTCTGCAGTGTCCATAAAAACACCCATTTAGTAAGGCATTTATAGAAACAAAGGATCTGTAACTTCAAAATTGTTGAGGTTGTTCAAAAACCACACCAAGTTTGTCATATATTTCCTTTAAAACCAGGAGGGCGGTATCCTCAGACTCCCTGAAAAAGAATAACAAGACATCCATGTATCAGATGCAGCTGGAAACACAAGAAGATTTGGCCAACTAAAGAAAAACATGACTCACCAGTAGCACAGGTGGGACTGAATAGCAAACAGGTATTCATTGAAGCTCTCAATGGGTTTTTCCTGGAGAACATAGTCTATCCTACGCCCTCCATTCAGCATCCCCACTTTGATCTCAGGCTGCTCTTGCTGCTCTGCTGAAACTGCCGACTCTGCCTCAGCGCATTCACCTGCAGGGACAACGGTTTAAAAAATAAGCCCCAACATGCTCCGCGCCTCTCATATAAACCGAGCACAGAAGTAGCAAGTGCCTGAAGATATCCGAGAATAATAAATGAGTCAATGAGTCAGCAGCTGGAGTTTCTGGAACTTAAAGCTGACGTTTCGCTGAAAACCATGTGGCTTCTTGAAGGCCGGCTTGGTCCCCACAGCGAGAGGGGACCGTGCACAGGTGAAACATTTCTAAAACAACCTGGCAGATTACTCAATTTAAAGTGCGCATATCATACATAATTGAAACATAAAAGACTCCCTAGGGTACCGGAGCACTCATATTCAAAAGTTTAAACAATGAGCAAAAATTAACAATAACATAGAATAGACTAGGGCTGGTTAGGATTTCAAATGGGAGCGGCCTCTGCTGACACAAGTGGGAATGACAGGGTGAGAGAAGAGTGAAAACAAGCTCCGACTTTCTGCTAATGGCATGACAGCACATGGATGATGAACATACTTTGAGTGCAGAATTGCTCAACAACGATCTTTTTCAATCTGCTTCTCTTTGGTCCTCATGGTCGTGAGCTGACCTTCCTGCAATACCACTCCCTTGTGGCCAGGGGCAAATCCAAAAGACACCTTTTAAAAACAGATTCTAATGGATTCTTTAACCCTCTGTTGAAGAGCCTTGCTTCAAAGAGTTTCTTTTTCTCTAAAAATTGCTATGACCCATGTGACAATGCTCAGAAAGGTTTGATATTTTTAACCACGCTGAGTTTAGTGCTGCAGAATTAAAACGTTTGAGCTTGAGACTGATTGCCAGGCCCTGGAGCACTGTGGAGGCTTGTTGCAGCCTTTTTTTCTAATTTGGAACATGCTCTGTAGGAGGAGACTAGGCATGCCATCATGGATTCTCTCTCAAATAGAGTCATTCATGTAAATGGTGATATTGAGTCTATGGTATGGGTGCTGCGAAATCTTTGGGCACCCAGACAAACAAGCCCTGATAACAAAATAATTTAATACATTTGCCCTGTAAATCATGAAAGCCGCCACTCTTTTCTACTCTCCTCACATCCGAGTGCGAGTTAGCCCAATACGTAAGAGCAGCGGTGTGGAAGTATTTTACTCATTTGGCTCAATCATGAGATCACTCGACTAACAAGCAGTAGGTTATGGGATCTATGACACAACAACATTTAGGAAATAAAGATCAGAGTGCTTCACCCGTAGAAGAAGAGGACGACTCAAAACCGCATGAATTAAGTGAAATACTACTCCAGGTATGATATTGGCATAGGACTGTTATAACCTGGTAAAAAGCTCAAATGTATGATTTTGCATAATATGTCCACCCCTTTAATTTAAATCAATCCAGCTGTTTTTGACTAAACTGACTTAATTATTAGTCTGCAAGGATATAATAAAATTAAGGTAGCAAAGTACCTTGTGGATCTTGAAGGTTTCCCTCAATGGAAATCTCTTCTGCTTCAACTGGTGGCAGGGCAGCAACGGGGAGTCGAGCAAAAGACTGCCACGCGGTTCTTAAGGAGCCCAAGACATTATTTTTTAAGTCCATGCCCATACGGGTTAAGCTGTCCTTTAATTCTGAAAAAACAAAAAACAAATGAAACCAAAGCCCAAATGGGTTCTATAATTATTAAAAGTGAAGTATTCATACCCAGGTGCATCCTCTTGCGTCCTTTATGGTGAGGAATTAGCCTGGGCTCCAAGTCATCGTCTGACACAATCATGGGCTCTATTCGATAAGCCACAGGATCATACTGCGCACAAGTTAGTTCATTAGTTTGAAGAGTTAAATGAGGATATAATAATACCAATATTAAATTCTCTCTTACGGGGTGATAGATGTTGTAAAAACTCTTGCAAGTAGGAAAAGTGTAGTGTGGGTCAATGTGTTTGAGTCCCCGGACAGTCAGGAACATGCCAATGGGAGAGCCAAATGCGAAAAAGGTTTGTGGATGGAATGCCAATTGTGGGTAATCAATGGAGACCTGAAAAATATATGAATTTTTCTTTATCAGTAATTATACAAAATAGATAATCAACGGATCACACTCTTCAGAAACATGGAAACACAACACACATACAAGTGATGTTTCACAAAAACATTCCTGATCGTCATTCATGCAGAATGGACACCTAGTGATTGTGACCTTGGAGCCTTTCAAAATAAGAACCACACTGAAAAGAGAGTTGAGCTGATGGTGTCCAACTTCAGGACAGGCACACACACACACACCTGTCCCTTGGCCATGCCTCCACTGGTCTGTCCAGGCAAGCAGGGAAGGAAAAAAGCAGCACCGTAATGTTTTTATTAAGATAGCTAGCTTTTTTTTCTCTTGCCAGGCCAACAGTTTTGCATTAATTGTCGTATTGTTACCTGTCCGATGCCAACATCAAAGTGTTCATAGTCAACAGCACTGGTGACCGACTGAGCTCTATGCAGCTGGGCCTGCTGTGTCATAAACCCTGAAGACTGGTTATCATTGTGATCGTTGGTGGCGGAATCTTGAGAAGAACCATATAATTCTTCTGCAAGAAGCAGTGAACTTTGTCTGGAATCCTAATCACAGAAAAAAAAATAATAATCAAATAACACAATATTCTGTATACGTCTCATAATTACTATAATTAACCTTTTGGAATAATTTTCTTGTGGCAGCATTTAAGATCTTTTTCCGAGGACCAAGTGGAATTCCCAAATCTTTAAGGTCATTGTCACGACATAGGGCCTAACATATAGACAAATAACACATTTGAAAATAATAAGGATCATGTTCATCTTCTTTGAAAACAGTTACCAAACTGTTACCAAAGATTCGAGGTCCAAGTTCTCTGCCTGCAGAGGGGTCAAGTACTGTTGTAAGCCCAGCTGGGTCAGAAACTGCTCTAATGAGTCATGTTGTGCAGAACAATTTGAATTTTCCCTGGGAACCTTCAAAAGGAAACAAGAACATACTGATAAAGGCATATGAAGTTGAATGAACAAAAAAAAGCTGTTATAATCATACGTTTGCTGAGTTGGCATCCATTCCTGTCCTTTGATTTGTTAGCAAATCAAATAATATCAGCGAGCCTAAATAAGAAAATATGATCACTTTAAATATTGCATCATTCGTGCGTTTTGTGTTAATGTTAATGCTCCTCCATTCATCAGAATTACCCCCCAACTCCACCCCAGCCATTTCTATCCAGTGTATAATATATTAAGTGCAGTACTTCAGTTTGGTAGATGTGTATATATATACACACAGTACAACTGAGGTATATTTCAGAACTGGTTAATTTCCATCCATCCATCCATTTTCTCCCACTTGTCCGTTGCCGGGTCGTGGGGGCAGCTGTTGGAGCTGCCCAAGTCACATAGCACCATGCCCCTATGGCTCCTCCTGCAGGTGGTGGGTCCACGGGAGGACGGCCTCATGGTTCCAAACGGTTCCAAACGGGCCTGTTGGTCTCTCATAGGGGGCCCATTCACACTCTCATTCATACACCAGTGTACGCAGGTGAAGTGTCTTGCCCAAGGACACAACGACAATGTGCACCTTCAGGAGGCGGGATTCGAACCCCCGACCTTCCAATCATGAGCCGACCCGCTCTACCATCTGCGCCACCGTCGCCCCACTGGTTAATTTCGATTCATATAAACTTTAGAACTACTTTTCACTACTACGATTTAATTTTCCAACAAAATATGCAATGCTATTTTCCATATGGATCAATAAAGTCTAGGACCATACATAAAAACTCACCCAGGCTGTGGCCTACAATGGAAACTGCCCCTTTAAATTCTGGATGCCGCTGTTTAAATAGTGCATGTAGCCTGTTGATCTCTGAGGCCACAGTGTCAACTATAGTCTGACAGTAAGTGGGGCTGTTATAGAAAAACAAGTCCAATAGTGTATCATTGGTGAAGTGTCTTAGTCGGCTGATGCTGGGCAGAGTGATACGCTGAATGTCCCTGACAAAAAGGGGAAAACAAGTTAGAGAAGAAGCGAGTTTATTGCTATGTTACCTAGATGCGGCATTTAACACATACTCATCCACCCCAGTTGCATCACCGTGTAGAGCACTGTGCCAGTTTACAGGCAGAAACTCAACTCTCCCAACTTGGTCCTCCAGTTGTGCATGTTTGTAATGAGAGGCAAGGAGGGACAAGGACGCACTCCTGAAATCGTTAACTGAATGAAAAAAGAAATAGTAAAAAAAAATAAAAAAAGTAGTGCACATGACATCACCACATGACTATAAAAGTTGTAAATTGTATGTACTATAACAACGCACCACACTGTATGATAGATCTGAAGTGGAGATCACATGCAGGACCAATGCCATGCACCATAAAGACAAGATGGTCCACTTGGTCCGGTTCACCTGAGAATCAATATTATAAATTCAACATTTCATTACTCTATGAAGGTTACTTAAAACATTTTATACCATCAGGTATTTCTACAGAAATGCTCTCAACTCCTCTCTTGACTGTTCTGGGTCGAGTGTGCTCTGATGGGGAGGAAACCCACTCATCTTGTGCAAATATAGATTGATAATGCATAATGAGCTGAAAGAGTGAAACAACACAAATCAACTATTTGAAAATGCTCCTTATTACCACTATGTCACATGAACATACTTTTGGGTTGTGTAATATTATGGTTTCTCCTGTGGGGAACTCCAACTTTTTTTTCCATTCATCTTTGGTTATTGCGTGCTTATATGCATCCTTAAAATGTAAACATATGTTAAACAATAAAGGTAAAAACAGATATAGAGCTTAAAAGGTTATGTGATTTTACCTCAAGCCTCTGGCTGATGTCTTCGGAGTAGGGCATGAATCTTGTGTCTTTATCTCCTTTGTAAAACCAAGTGCAGCGGCGAACTTCAGTCGGTCCTTGTTCCCAGTATACTGCATAGCGCTTTCTCTCATTGACGTGCACGTCATACCGCTCTCCCTCCACAGCCACCAGTATTTCGTCACTACTCTCTGCCAAAACAATTAAACTAGGCATAAATTTAGGCGACCCACAACTTATTTAACCAAATATTTAGTTTATGATTTGCAGATGGAAAATTCTAGCAACTATGGTCTAAACTACCAGCACAGAGGAGACACAGTGGGGTAGTTTAGATTCGCCAAATGGCTAACCATTGTGCACATTATTGGGCATATAATATATAAGTAACACTTTAAATAATATTGTTGTAAAGGTTTTCACACAATATTTTGCTCACCAATGCTGTATGCAGACTCTAGTTTTACAGAGTCCACTATGCTGAAGGGCTGCCAGGTCGTGTTGTCATCAGCACGACTACAGTAGAACCAGTGAGGCTGAATTGCCTGGTAGGGAGCCGGGGCGGCCTCCACATCGACCATCTCAAAGGAATAAGTAGAAGATGGTGAACCCTCATCTACCACTGGCGTCACCTGAAACAAAGTCAGCTTGTCACACAAGTGGGTAAAACTAGACAGTTGTTCTACAGAATAATTAATGTAACTTATGCACGTAAACTAAACAATATAGTAAATAAAATAAAGGGGGTCTATTCTTGGCTTAAAGCACAAAAGCCGTTTGTTTTCTTCTGATGTCTGGCACAGTTGCCAAATTAAGTTGTATCTCACTGCTGTAACATACAGTATCTATAAAAATGTAAAAGTGTTAAATACTAAAATTTAAAACAGGCAAATACTTGGGGTGCTCCACAGAACCATTATATTGTTGGCATGAATCATTGTGCTTCAAAGCAGCAGTAAAGCAATTATGGTTGTATCTGAATATCTTTTCAATTATTTTCTGTTACTGTGGCATAAGCTACAGTAAATGTAGTTTTAAATTAGATCTACTCTCACTATTGCTTTGTGCTAAACGAGGTTAATGTTTCTGGGAATTGAAGGCTAGTACTGTGCCAGTGCTGTCCTGGTGACTACTTGTTGTGTGCAAGAGTTTACAATGTGTGAAAAAGAACAGTATGTCCCTTTCATCTAGCTTAAACTCTGCTAAATTAAAGTTTACCAAACTTAAAGTTTCTTATTAGTGCCTTTAACATTTACGATATTTGTTTTCTGAACATAACTTTACACTATGTGTAAAGTGCATGCAAATGCACACAGACCTTCTCCTCTGGTAAGGTGCCTGTGTTCTCAGTTTGTGAGTTGTTGCCCAATAGCATGCCAGCGCCTGATGGGGCAGCTTGGTGCAGGCCCCTGTCGTCCTCATTGGGACAGTCTGACATTAGCCCCAGTCGAAGGCCCCAGCCCTCTGCTCACGCTCAGAAGAGCAAATACAGCTGTAAAGATTAGATATGATGAAGTTACAGTAGTTATATTTTACATACTACATGGATGATTAAACTGATCGGTTATGACGTCTGTTAAAATAATCTATCTGTAATACCAGCATAAACACCAGGTACATATTGTTACTTTGTTGCAGTCCTCAATTAAATAGTTACAATGATTGACAGCAGGTGAGTAGCCCGGCCGTGATACAGCGGGGCCTCCACGCTATGTCTGCCTCATGTTTACTGTTATGATATTATAATATTACATTTTGGTGCAGTCCTTGATTTAAATCAAGCTTTCTATAATAAAGTTAGTAAATCCACATAAATAGACAGGACGATGCAGATGACAGGGTTAGCTAGGATGACACCCAAATCAGTTTACGTGTTCAAACCATACCATTTATTATGAAAATGAAGGCAATATTCAGTACACTTACCCACTGTTTCACTTAAGACAATGTTAATTTGGCGAAGTTCCCATCGTAGTTTGGGTTTAGCCTGTTAGCTTGGCTAACCCAAGGACAGCCTCCTGTCAGTGACTGCTGCGTTCAAGAGTTCAGGAAAACGGACTACTCATGTTCGTAAATAAACAAAGTAGCTGTGCACCACGCAAAATGTATCTGAGGATAATATAATGTACTGTTTCGTTTATTAAAAGTCAATATTATTAACATTAATATATCTACTTACTCAATAGAGGACAAAAGACCGTACAGAAGACGTCTGAGCGGTTGCTCATCCCACAATGAGTATGTAAAGTTGGACGTGTATCAATCAATTGGCTTTTACACAGGACGGATTTATTTATAATTTTGTATTGAAAGTGAAGTAAATTGGTTTAACCAAGAGCAGTGGGATGCAACCTGTTTGCACGCCATATAAGAGAAGAGAAGTTTGCACTGGAAAAAAGTATGCCCAGGTAGCTTTTGTAAAGTATTAATGCAGGTGTAGGCCTCTGGATATTGAAGAAGCCCTCACCCTCTAGAAATTATGTTCACTAAGTAAAGTAAATTCATGCTTAAGCTTTCTTTGTTTTTCTTTACAACAAATAAAATAAACCTTGTCTACTTTTAGTTTAATTCCAATAGTCCAATGCAAGTTCTGCCATAAATACAGTTCTGAACACCCGCGGGGATCTGTACCATGATCTGTACCTAGTTTCCAAGCATTTGTGGGCGGGTCCATGTAGGAGTGAATCCTGCCAGGGGAAGGAAGAAAACTGGAGTGCAGCGTAGACACACCCAGTCCAACAAAGTGAGAGAGCAAAAGACGAAAAATAATGAGCTTGTGTGGAGCAATAAGAGGGTGTGGCTTTTTTTTTTTTTTTTTACACAGAGGGAGCAGATAAGCTAAGTTTGCCTAGCATACAGGGGGCAGGAGTCACAGTCCTGAGGAGGGAGCAGTTACTTTCACTCTGCCTCGTACTTCTACTCTCGTTACAGTTTTCCCTGGCCTTCCTCAAAAACAAAATCAACTTGTCCAGACCAGGTAGAGGAGAAAACCGTAGAATTTCCAACAGGCAGACATGAAGGACAAAGTGAGGAAAGGAGGAGGCAGAAGTCATGCCAAAAATGGTAAGTAAAGTTTGTTTTAATTTTCGTCCTTTTCCCTGAGCCTCCCCCGTTTGCTTTTTCATCTGCTGCCTCCTCCACAGCGTATTAGGAACAGAGTGGGAGATTTTACACCATAATGCTGTTCTGTGTTTTGCTGAGGGTTATTCCCTGCTTTTCCCAACTCCACAACAACTGCAAAGCTTAAGAGTGAAAGTGAAATCTCAAACTAACAACCCTATGAAAATACAACTTTATTACTGATTGTATATTAATCTTAAATCATTACTACCTCAATGTTGGTGTCTTTGCTTGTATTGTGTAAGACAAGTCAATGGCATATGTGCATTCAGTAAAACAATCTCAACACAGTGTTTTGTCTTAACAATGCATTTCAGGTATTTCCTAGATTCCTTTGCCAAATGAACCACTGGCTGCAAAACAATGCACTATTCTCTCGTAGTAGTAGTTTCACCAATAACTGCACAGCGAATCTGCAGAGAGGAGGGATCATCCTTCAGCCAATCACAAACAGAAACCTTTTTGGGCGTCTTCCAGATGTTAACTGGTCCCAGAGTAACCGGGTGAATTAAGGATTTACTGTGCAAAGAATATTGCGTGTGTTGACTTTAGCTGTGTCACAGCATGTAAAAGATGCTGTCGCTCAGGTATTTTTCCCATGCTTCACTGACAAACTATAGTTTATGTGTTTAAGAGGTTCCAAATGCCGGTGCAGGGTGTGGTTGTCCCTTCACCCTGAGATGACATGAAGGCCAGTAGGCAAACGCAACAGGTTAAGTCACCCTACAGGTTGAGGAACATGCTCAGTCCTGCTTGAATCATGAACCTTTGGGGAGAACACGCCCACTTTCACCCTTTTCCACAAAACCCTGCATAATTTATCAGTCACCTTTTAGGCATTCTCACTTACAAACTCAAGAAGGGGTACGGAAGATTTGGCATTAATATCTGAATGTCATGATAATAAATTAAATGAAATGATCAACCTTCTGTGTCACTTCAACGACTTCTTTCTCAAACAGGCTTTTACTGCCTTTATAGTTTGGGATAATTTTGTATATTCCAAAAAAACAGAAGGTTGGAAAGACTACTGTTGCACAATATATTGTCAAAATATTGCTATCACATTTTTAGCTGACTCAACATTTACATTGCAACAGTACATTTAAAAATCACTGAAGTCTTTGATCTGACAAAAGCCTGAAATGAAAACAAATGGCAACTGAAAAGCTTTGTCACGATTTTCCAAAAAGTTAGTTTAATTTTATGCGTGGTTTGGTTTTGAGTTAGTATTTTTTTTGTCTTGTTTTGGCTTGATGAAAGAACTAATTTCTCATGATTTATGTGTCATTGAAACGGAATGTACTGTGCTGAAATTGTAACATATAAATGTACTAAGATAGTAATAATAAAAAATGACATTGTTATTGAATCGGAATAAGTTTTATTGCCATTGTCAGGTTCACAAACTAGGAATTTTCCTCGAAGCAATCGTGCAACATGAAACATAAAACATATAACAAAACTTAGTTGAGATAAATAATAAACTATATAATAAAGTATAAAACTATAAGGGGATGCATAAAATATGATAGAAAAAAAACAACTATTTGACATAGAACAAGATATGATCGTGGAGATACAGTACCACATAGTGCAATAGAGCTGTGCAAATGGCTGGAACAGGTTATTATGTTCATGAGTTGGAATTATTAGGTCTTGTTTTGTCTGAGTCTGATGGCAAAGGGGAAAAATCTGTTCTTGTGGCGTGAGGTATGGGTCTGGATGGACCGTAGCCTCCTGCCTGAGGGGAGAGGGATGTATAGTTCGTGCCCAGGGTGAGAAGGGTCAGCTGTGATTGCAATATTAAGGACAGTTTTTTTCATATATTTTCTGCAGCGCTGTGATACACAACCTTTTACTCATCGATGAATGTCGTTGTGTTTTACCTCCCGCCAGATGACACAAGCCCTACGAGCGCAAAAACCAGTATCGATGTGAAGAAGGATGAGGACACTTTCTCTGTAAAAATACAGGGAGCCGGAGTGGAGCCATTTGAGCTGCAGGTTAGAGAGTTTCCTCTTCAGTTTATATTTGGATTTAGGTTGTGTAATTATTATGCTCATACACATTCACAATAAAAAATTTTGGTTGTTTTCAGATGACATTATATTACCTGAATAATTGTAGTCTTGCGATTTGCTAACTGCGACCATTAAAATAGCAATTTTTGTTCCCTGTTCAACCCTTGCTCCCATGATATTTTGCCCCTCTTAAATGAAATAAAGCCGTGAGATAAATATTAGACATTCTATATATTATATTGATATATTACTTGTTGTTCTTTGGTAATATTTTGTAGGTTCATGTTTTCTGGCTGGTTCAAGACGCCATAATGACCCTGCTGTCGAGGGATGAGGTGTTTCCACGTTCAAACCTGTCCCTGTCTCTCGCTGGCACTACACTGGACCTGCTTTCACCGATGCAAAACCTTAAAGGATTAAAAGCTGGATCCATTGTTAGGCTGACTGAAGGTATACACTATTACATAATACCTATTATTAGGTTTTTGCTTTGTAATCATAGGGAGAATACAGTTTCATTTATTTTTCACAAAATAATACAACAATTGGAGACGATACTGGGTAACAAAGTTGACAATCATCCATCCATCCATTTTCTTCCGCTTTATCCGTATTATTGACAATCATCTATACTGATTTATTTAGTTAAAGACCGAATGGGAAGGGGTGGTTAAAAGAAGATATAGAAAGAAAAATGGCATAGCACAAATACATTTTGATAGTTGCTTGTGCTTTATGCAATTTTTGAACATGAAGTTAACAACACGGACACATTTCCATCGCTTTTATCATTGTGTGTACATGTCTTATCTGTCTTCTCAGAGCTGTACACGGCTCACTCAGCTCGGCTTCACTTGGCCCGCGTGCTAGAACTACTGAGAACATCTACACCTCAGGACGCCCTGCGAGAGGGGCGCTCACCCAGTATTTTGGACTCCATCACACAAGCACAAGGTGGGTGTTTAAGTCATGCACCCAATCTAACTTGGACACAAGGGCTTAATTGGTGATCTGCACTGGGTTGCTTTTAGTGTGGAGGACGGATTGGCTGTCACCTCCAAGAGGTTTCGTCAGCATCTACCGACATTGTTGCAGAAGGCTGAGAGTATATACTGATGTTGCAGACAAAGCCTCTTGAGATGAGAGGCAAAACACTAGAACAACCTAGTTCAGATAACCATTTAGTCTAAGAAGGAAAACTCCATGACTGAGAACTACAAACTTGCTGCCATTATAATGAATGGTAAAACTTCTCAATATCAAAAGAACTTTAAACTCTTTTCTTGTGCAGACACAACTGTACAAAATGGAAAGAACCTTAAACGGTCTTTAAGTAACACCAAGACAGAGGCATCAAACCAAGACGGCGCTCCTGAATACTTACTCCCCGGTTCCCATGAAAGACTTCTGATGGCTCTGCTCCCGAACAGTTCACAACCAGAGGTAAATGGAGGACGTCCAAGAAATTTACATGATGCACTTTAGCGTATACGTGGGCTTAATATGTGTCACACCAGGCCCCTGGCTGTGTGCGGGACTTGAGCCTGAGTTGTTGGAACCCTCCTCCAGGACACAGGAAGATGCAGGGAGACTTCTTGTACATCACCGTACTAACAACCGAGGGACGGCGCTGTGACATTACCTCCTGCCCCAAAGGCTTCTTCCTCAATAGGTACTAAATGCATTTTCCCCCTAACAACCTCAAGACGTAAAAAACCTTCAAATATCAATAAAATTTTATTTATAGAGCTCTTTAAAACACTCAAGGCGATCAAAGTGCTTTACAATAAAATACATTAAAAACATTCATACAAACAAAAAAGTAAAACAGTAAGATGGAACAGATAAAAGTGTTGCTGTGCTACTGAATGTTAAAAGCCAGTCTGAATAAATGCGTCTTGAGCCTTGATTTAAAAAGGCCAAGATCAGTGATGGTGCAGCTTATTCCAGAGTCTGGGTCCAGCCACTGAAAAGGACCGATCACCCCAATGCTTGGACTTGGTCCTAGGCACTTCCAGCAAGAGCTGATTTGATGACCTCAAGTAGCTGCCCGAGTCACGAATAGTCACTTCACAAAAGTTCAGACAGGTATGAAGGGGCAAGAGCATTAAGGGGTTTAAAAACAAAAAGAAGAATTTTAAAATCAACTCTAAAAGAAACTGGAAGCCAATGTAACGAAAAAAGGACTGGGGTCATGTGCTGACGTCTGGGTGTGTTTGTTAAAAAACGAGCTGCAGCATTTTGCACCAATTGAAGACGATTAAGACAGGAATGGGTCACACCAAAATAAAGGGCATTACAATAGTCAATTATTGATCTGATAAAAGCGTGGATGGTTTGCTCCAGGTCTGTGCGGTTTAAAAAAGGCTTTACTTTAGTTAAAACACGCAGCTGATAAAAACTTGACCGCTTTTTTGACTACGCTGTCAAAACGAAACAAGTTATCAAAGACAACCCCGAGGTTTCTGATCATTGGTTTGAAATTAGAAGAACACAAACCAAAGTCGGAAAAATTTGAGTCACCAAACAAAATAAATATATTTATAGTAAATTCTGCTGTAACCACAGTTTTATGTCAGATATGCAGTCCATTTGACAGCATCACTCCTATTTGATGAAATGGGCAAATAGATTTGCAGATCATCTGCATAGCAGTGAAATGCTAAGTTATGTTGGGGGATAATGGACCCCAGTGGCAACATATACTTCCGACACCTCTTATGTCCCTTCTTATGCTACTGATTTTAAATTCATATGAAAATGCTGCTTTCAATCCCAGGTCGACAGAAGAAGTTTTTGATCCCCGTCCCGCACAGTCTGCTCCAGTCTGCCATTGTTTCACTGACCTCCTCTGTCATATCAGCCCAGCCTTCAAGCAGTCCTTCGCCGCTCTCAAAAACAAGTGAGGCATAATTCTATAATATTAATAACAGTTCAAATAATGATTAAACATAGGATCATGTATTTGTTCTTGTCTATGTCATTAAGTGTCTGCTATTCTATAGGTTTCACTTGCCCCCACATGAGGCCTTGAGTACTCCATATCACACCCTGACCTGGTTGGGGCCGCCTTGTGTTTCCCGCATTCATAAAAACACATTCAATCGACTCGGAGTGGATGAACAGCCAGCACAGGTTACTTTCAACATACAGTGCCTTGCAAAAGTACTAATACACCTTGAACTTTTGCATAAAGATTTTATTTAGAATTTTTTACTGAAAGTAACGAACAACTGTGAAGTGAAAGCAAAATGATACATGATACTGTTATTTTTCGAAAAATGGAAAAGTAAAAAGTGGGGCGTGCTTAAGTATTCATACAGCATGACTTAATATTTTGTGGAACCCCTTTTGCTGCTATAACAGCAGCAAGTCTTCAGGGGTTTACTTCAATGGGTATGACTCTACAAGATTTGCACATCTACAGACGGACATTTTAGCCCATTCCTCTTTACAAAACAACTCAAGCTCTGTCAAATTAGAAGGAGAGTGTTTGTGAACAGCAGTTTTCAGGTCTTTCCACCGATTTTCAATAGGATTTAGGTCAGGACTTTGACTGGGCCATTGTAACACATTAATATGTTTGTTTTAGATTTAGCTTTGTGTTTAGGGTCATTGTCCTGCTGGAAGGTGAATCTCCGCCCCAGCCTCAATTCTCTTGCTGACTCCAGCAGGTTTTCCTCCAAAATGTCTCTGTATTTGGCTCCATCCATCTTCCCAACTATTCTTACAATCTTCCCAGTCCCCGCTGAGGAAAAGCAGCCCCATAGCCTGATGCTCCCCCCACCATATTTGACACTGGGAATGGTGCACTCAGGACGATGAGCAGTGTTAGGTTTGCTCCATACATAACGTTTTGCATTTGGGCCAAAAAGTTAAATTTTTGTCTCATCTGACCAAAGCACCTTCTTCCACATGGTAGCTGTGTCCTCCATATGACTTCTAGCAAACTTCAAACGGGATTTCTAATGGCCTCCTTTCAATAATGGCTTTCTTCTTGCCACTCGTCCATGAAGGCCAGTTTTGTGTACACTGTAGAGTACAACTTATAGTTGTCCCATGTACAGATTCCCCCAGCTCAGCGGCAGTACGTCGCAGCTCCTCCAGAGTTATCTTGGGGCACTTGGTTGCATTTCTGACCAGTGCTCTCCTTGTTTGGTCTGTTGGTTTTTGTGGACGGCCGTGTCTTGGTAAGTTTGCAGTGGTGCTATACTCTTTCCATTTCCAAATGATAGATTGAACAGTGCTCCCTGAGATGTTCAAATCTTGGGAAATCAACGCTGCTTTAAACTTCTCCACAGCTTTACCCCTGACCTCTCTGGTGTGCTCCTTGGCCTTCATGATGTTGTTTAGGGACCAATACACTCCAACCATAGCTCTGAAGCCCTCACAGAACAGCTGTAATTATACTGAGAGTAGATTACGCACAGGTGGCCTCTATTTAATGGTTAGGGAAAGGTGTGAACATTCTGCAGTCATTAGGAACGTTATAACGGCAATTTAATGCACTCAGAAAATGCTGTATGAATACTTATGCACACCCCACTTTTCTATTTTTTGAAAAATAACAATCATGTATCATTTTTCTTTCACTTCACAGTTGTCTGTTACTTGTGTGTGAACATTCAGTAAAAAATTCCAAATAAAATCTTTACGTTTAGGGTTGTAAACATGACAAAATGTGCAAAAGTTCAAGGTGTATTAGCAAGGCACTGTAATTCATCAAATCATGGCGATTAAATGATGTGGCACTGACAGCGTATGGGGAGTGTCTGACATCTGTCATTGTGCAGGCTCCCGACTGGAATGAAGAGTTACAAGCAGCCAGAGACCTTCCCCAAAGAAGTCTGGAGGAGAGACTGCAAAGAGACAAAACCCTGCTACAGGTATCCACAAGCACACAGCCAGTGTATAGTACTGAGCGAGAGTCCATGCTGTTTATGTAAAAAATTTAACATAAGATAATCCTTTATTGATCTCACAATGGAGAAATTTACTTGTTAAATCAGCTCTCATAAAAACACTCAGAGTGTGCAATCAATAAAAAGACATGAAATGTGCGTCAATAAAATAGTAAGTAAGGGTATCTTATATACAAGAAATGGTTATTTTTAAATAGTTATTGCAGTATTGTAAATCAAAGAAAGATAAAGCCAAAAGCCTTTACTGAACATAGACCCACAGATGATCCAAAATATGTTACTCTCGAACCTCGGTGTAAACAATAACAACAGCTAAACATTTTATTTGTATTTTTTAATTTTGACAGATTAATAGTGCATTTGTCAGGGCAGCAACTCAGGGGGCAGAGAATGTCATAGATGGCTTTGTGGATCCTGTCAATGGAAATCCTGAGGATCCAGCTTTCCTCTGGGGTGGCCTTTTTATGAGCCAAGGAGCTGCAAGTGACGTGTTTGGTGGAGAAAGAGGCCGCAGGTAAGAAACAATTACAAAACTTGGTTGTGTTAATGTGTTAATGTGTGGTTTTGATCCGCCTAGAGCTGCTCAGAGACTGGAGCTGAAGGGAGTGCAGGCCTACAGTGACATTGAGGGTCTGCAGGGTCTGCACACTCTGCCCACAGCAGTGGTGGATTATAGAGGGGTACGTCTGTCAGCTCAGGGCCTGGCTCCTGGATTAGAAAGCTCAGAGCAGGACCAGGAAGCCTCTCCAGCTTCAAGGTGTTGTTTGCCAAACAATTATATGTAATATATTTATTCATTTTCTTGTCCCTTTTAACCAACGTATCATTTCATTATGGCTGACAGAGGCCTTTTGTACGGAGTAACTGCAGGACCCCAAGAGTCTCCTCAGCGCAGACGTCTTCTTGAACATCTTGCACATTCAGCCAAAGCTCTGTTCATTCAAAGACATGTCATTGTGTCGCCCAAAGGAAATGTGGTGCCCTTATTCACGTCCATTGATGCACAGGGCCTTGTAGGAGCTGACAGGAGGTTTTACGTGCTTGACGTATTTAGGAGCTTCCCAGTGGATGCCAACTTTTGCCCTGAGGCAGAAAAAGAAACTGAGGCTGTTCCTGCCGAGGATGGAATTAAAGAAAGTGGTCAAGAAGAAGCCAAAACAAACTTTTGGCCAGAGAGTTATTGTTCAGACACTGGGTTTCCAAAGACCTTTCCTCACAAGCTCTGTAGACTAAGGCCAGAACTGCTTCAGGCGTTTACTCGGCACAAGTGAGTGTCAACCACACATCGTGTTTGTTAATGGCTGTTATATAATGACTTGATGACATTATGTAACGATAACGTGTACATTTGATCCTTCGTTTGGACAGTATGTCATTTTTTTAAATCAATGTATTTAATTTTAGACATAATCAGTTCAGTCAGATGGTGCGGGAGAAGCTGGATGAGAATGGAGGCTTTGAAGAGTGTGCCACAGCTGGTAAGATCTATGCACTGTTCGATAATAATCTATTTCACTTGGACACTAAAACCTTATGTTATTTATTTTTTCTTCTGGCAGGTGACGCCCGGGCAACAAGTGCAGTCAAAGAAGCCTGCAAAGAAGTCGGCTCTGTTAGTGATATTATTTTTGAGATGCGCTTCAACCCAAACGTTTTCACTCCAGGTAAACTGTGACCCAGGTACATATTTGTATGTACATATTTATAACTGCACTTTTGATGCACGTCATTTTAGGAGTGAAGTTCCCTCGCACTGAAGGTGCCTCAACACAGCTGCAGAAGAGATTACTGCAAGAAGCAGCAGCTTTCATAATCACCCATCAGATCCCAGCTTTTGTAAGTCTAGCAAAACAGAATTCTGATACTGCTTACCAAAACTATGCTTATTGCATGTTTGTTTTTGCATTTAGATGGACTATTGTTTACAAAACAATGAAGTTCCAGTTGATGGTGCATCTCTGAAGAAAGCCCTACACCATAGAGGAATCAACCTTCGCTATTTGGGTCTTGTGGTCAAGGCCATCTGCCAATCTGAACACAAGGAGAGACTCAGACACATACTAGTATGTGTAAAGTCTTGCATTGAGTTTCAAGATTTGACTGCAACAATTAAAATAACGGTTTCTCTCTTTTATTCATTGTGTTGCTCATCAGAGGATAGCAGTCAGTGAAATATTCATTCGCTCAACAAAACGAATATTCAACAGCTTTGTGCAGGTAATTGGTAACCTTTTATACATTGCTGTTATTACCTGGAGCAAATTGATGTCAGGTGAAAGCTTGTTATGTGAATTGGAATGTAAAAAGCCTGGGGTGGTGTCTCCACAGGGCGTGGACGTGTCAAGCCTCTCTGCAGCTGTCAGTCACTTCCTCTGCTGCCTATTGGTCCCACACTACACTCCTACCTCCATCACGGAGGACATGAAGAAGAAGTCCCGGCGGAGGGGCCGCGGGGCTGGGCCCTCTGAGAGCACGCCTGGGAGTACTCTCACGTCAGCAGAGCTCTGGAACATGGTGTGCCAAGACGCAGTTGAGGCGTATGACATCGCTGACATACTAGGGTTAGCAAAAAATAGGTCTCGATTCTAACTGTGCTTTTTTTCTTCATTTCCAGAGCAGAAAACATTAAAAAGCATATTTTTTTTCTTTTAATAGCACTGGCCCAAACCACCTGGTTGAACACTATGGACTTCAGAAACTGTCCCTGCTTAGAGAGTTCTGTTTAAAGACTGGAGTACAGGTATAGATATACAGTACTTCATTGCTGAAATATAGAGTGGAGCAGTGGTTCTCGAACTTTTCACACCAAGTACCATCCCATAAAATAGTTGACCCTCCAAGTCAACTATTTGACTTGAGGACTAGATCAAAATAACTAAACAAGGTCTAAAAAGTTGCTCAAATAGATCTGAATTTGACTAAATTATATCTAAACTGGGTATAAACCAAACTTAATCCACTTAATTTAATTTATGCTTAATTATGGTTATCAAAATGAGTACAGTCTAAAATTATACAGTTCCACCTGAAGAAACCAGTGGTACATGGACCACAGTTTGAGAACCACTGTTCTGGACTATATAGTCAAAACAAAAAACAACATGAACAGTGCATAAGAATTCATAACTACTTGCTTCTTCTTTTCAACAGCTGAGACTCAAAGACTACTTCCTGGACAACCAAAATAAAGCGCCCCTGGGTCCAGATGACATCCTTAACGTCTTCCCTGTGGTCAAGCATCTCCACATGCCCATTGTAGACGCTTCTAAAGCTTTTTGTGCAGCACAGACCTCATTACAAAAAGGTGGACTCTGAGTTTCTTCCTATTCACATTTCTATGAACTCATTCGTTAATTATGTTGTTGCCATTGTAGGCCATTTGGATCAGGCTTATGAACAGTTAAAAGAAGCTGCATACTTATATGGCAGGGTATGCGATGATCTCCATCCCGAGGCATGTTACTGTCACAGTGTTCTCGCCAGAGTAGCGTTCCTAAAGGGCAAGTCAGCAGAGGTAAGTGGATCAAGCACAGACACTAATAGTATGAAGAGCTTGATGGTGTGTTTTAAATGGGAGATCTGTGGTGTTTGTATGAATGTGATTGTTATTGCAGTTCAATTTATGTTTAGGACCATCTCAAGGGGCAACAAATAAATGAAAACGAATAATAAATGGAGCAACTTTTTAGTTTGTGGACTTGTAAAACAGTATTTTCTTCTTTTTCAGGCTCGTAGTACTCAACTGAAAGCCATAGTCATTAGTGAAAGGGTGCTTGGTTTTGACCATCCAGACACTATTCAGCAATATGTGAGTTTAAAAAAAAAAAAAAAGTTTTTATTGTACATTACTTGGTTACACAAGTATCAAAGGAAGAAACTGTTTTGCCATGTTTCATTTGTATTTCTTATATAGGCACTTTTAGCTGTGTACATGCAAGCTGGAGGAGAAACAGCGCTGGCTCAGAAATGTCTGCTCAGAGCGCGTCTGTTAATGCTCACAATCCATGGAGAAGACCACCCTTACACTGCTGCACTGGATGTAGGTTTAATGTCTTAAAAAACAAAACAAAAACCAGGGAATTTGCTGCATGTAAAATGTGCTGTTTGCAGAGTTGCCTGGGACTGGTGATGACAGGAAATCAGTCTGAACAGTACCTGAAGAATGCTCTCAAGCTTAACACTTCCTTCTTTGGAGCCACTAACCTAAATACCGCTCTCACGTATGTTGCTATTGGAGTGGATGGCACTACATTTTTTTTTTAACACCATAATCAATAGCGTGCTTTCATATTGTTTACTTTGTAGTCAACACCTACTGGCCCAGCTGATGTGCAGCAAAGGTGACTACAGAAGTGCAATGACCCATGAAAAAGAAGCACTTTCCGCATTTACCTCCATGGTCTGTTATTGCTGTATCTAATAATATGTATTTAAAAAAAAATATGTAATTCTGAACAATTGATTAACTGTAATTTTGCACAGTTTGGGGAGGTTCATGCCCAGACCCTTTGCAGTACAGAATTTCTGTGCACCATAACCAAACAAGCTGTGCGTGTGGAGAGGTCGATCAGACAAGCTGGACCTGAATGCTCTGAGCAAACAGTGGAGGTACATTTAATTTACTGAATCAAGGGCAATAAGAAAGATCTACATTTTAACAATCTGTTCCCTCAGTGTCTCACTCCTACAACTGAAACCCTTTTGGAGCAGATGGTTCTGGTCACAGGAATCAGAAAGATCTTACAGAGGTACATTATTATGCATCATAAATGACGATGACAAATCTGTTGCAGCAGTGTATTTTTATTGTCCTGAGGCGGGATTCTCTTTTTTGAAATATATTTATCTTTTCAGTGACCGGTTCCAGGAATATAAGCAGAAACATATTGCAAGAAAAGCAGCAGTGGCTAAAGAAGTTATTGAAAGTTTACTGTCAAAGCCCACCACTTCGGAAAATGCCAGCAAAGAAGAGAAACTGATCGCAGAGCAAGATAAAGAAAGCGTGAAGGAGGTTGGAAACGGTGAAGACACAGAAGGGGGAAAAGGGAGTTTGACTGAGAAATTGGTGGCGACCAATGATGCCGTTTCAGTTACTAGTGACACAGGTGACGCAAGCGGAACAGATTCACCAACAGTCGATGAAGAGGCCAAAGCTAAACTAGAGTCAGAAGGGTTAAACGGGGAAATTAATGGAGCAGCGGAGGCAGCAAGTCCTTCGGTTCTTAAGGCTATGACTTGGGCAGACGTTGTTTCAAAGCCTGTAATATCAAATGGACCAGCTGCAAAAATCTCGGCTGCCAATGGAGGCTTAGAGACCACTCAAAACGGTGAGGATGAGGAATAATTAAAATGGGGTTACAGAAAGTGTCACTGCAGTGTCTTAACAATATCAGATATTTTTAATTCCCAAAAGAATGAAGAAAGCAATTTACAGGTGTTGGGAAACGAGTATTACCGTTAAAAATATGGTGTTTTTATGAAATGGCTTTCACTTTGAATAGACTTTTTACTTTTGTGAGCAATGTTGATTTCAAACGTCACAGCAGTAGCAGAATTAGTTTCAGTAAAATAATAAACAAATAAAATGGTTGTAACTTTGAGATACTAAAATAATAAAAAATAATGTCATGGCCCGCAGTAGCACCACTAAGGTACTTCATGGGCACTGTCGTCCTGGTGCAGATTGACAAACGCGAGTACTGACCTGAACCTGCGTCCTCTCCAAGCAACAAACTAATTATGAATCTGCTTATTGCCTGGGAAATGGGCCAATAAAGTAGGTTTTTTACTGTATTACAATAAAGTCTGATTTATACACTTACAATCCAAACTTACACGTCTGCCACAAAATAAGTATTGTGGAAGTAACTGAAGAAGTTTACCTTTGTCACACAAAACTATCTACTGGTGTCTTTGCTTTTCTGTACAATCTCTAAATCAACACAGTGTTCATATTGTGGTTCTGGTTGGTTTATCCATGTGGACTGTGAAAGTTTGTCAACGTCACTTGAAGGGAAGGTGAGGACGGCAGAATCACTGAAGACGTCGATCATGTGGGATGGACAAGGAAGCAAAATCTCCTTGCATACAGACGTTATCCGGCTAATGTAGTTGTAATCTCGGCTAAATTCTCTGTCAATTGCCCTGTTAAGACAATAAACTCAATTTGTAAGTAACACACTAGAGTTGAAAAAAAGAAGTAATTACCTGTCTTTTAAGGCACTGAAACTGTTTCCAATAATGATCATTTGGGTCAGATAACGCTTGTCCCAGTTCTTCCACAGAAGGTTGTTGTAAAGGGCTTTTCCACAATGCAGTAAGTAGAAAAGAGTAGGTTCATTAGCTCTGCGCTTTCCTTCCTGCAAACAAAATCCCAATAAAGTAACAGTATTTCTTTATATACTTGAATAGACTATATGCTAATAAAAACTATACCTCATTTTCTGTCAACACAGTCAGTCCTAATTCTTTTAACACAGCTTTCTCTCCGGTAGAAAATATAGGATCATAGATGAAGCAGTCACGTAGCTCAATCTAAAAAGAGTAAAGTAACTTCAAGGCAATACATCTAAAATACTTTCATTAAACACACTGCCCGATCAAAAGAAATGTATGCTATTTCAAAGATTTATTTCCATCCGGTGTTGCATTAAGTTTTCCCCAAGATGGGGGAGTGTGACCACTGCACAGAGGGTTCTCCAGCACATCCCTAAGATTCTCAATGGGGTTAAGGTCTGGACTCTGTTCAGGCCAATCCATGTGTGAAAATAATGTCTCATGCTCCTGAACCACTTTTTCACAATGTGAGCCCGAAGAATCCTGGCATTGTCATCTTGGGATATGCCTGAGCCATCAGGGAAGAAGAGATCCATTGATGGAATAACTTGGTCCTTCAGGATGCAGGTCCTCAACTGATCTCTTTCTTTGGGCACTGAGCTGAAGCTAGAACTGACCAACCCCAAATCATAACTGTTAAATCCATGTGACGACAGTTTTTGGTCGGGCAGTGTACAGGTATGTAGCCAATTTACTTTACCTGGGTAGCCTCTAAAAGCAGCAATAACATGGCCAGCTGGTAACGGGCAGAAGCACAAAAGGAGAATGGTCCAAGGCCATAACACACACACTGCATCTGTCCAGGAGAGGAGCATTTTCCACTGTGGTCCGCAGAAACCCGAGACTCTTCATTCTTGTTCTCAAGGATTTGGTGTCGCAAATCTGAAGCCGCGATTAGAAACTCATCTAGTCGATAGTAATAACACAATGTCATCAGCACCATCATAGATCAAATAAATTAACTGAAACTATACAATGAAAGTAGAAAACGACCACCTTTCCACTTTTCAACAAAGGATTCACATCTTAGATCAGATCTAAAAGGTACAGAAGCATGTTTTTATACAACCGTATAGATTTAAACTAATTTACATGAGGCGTTGGATCAAAAGTAAAGATCTTACACAGTCTCCCTGAGTCGTTTTACAGTCTTATCAACATCCAGGTGTTCCTGAGAGTTTAAACTCCGCAACTGAACCTTGCTTTTTCCGTTTTTTCCTTTGCGTCGTCGAGTTACCTGCCATTCCTCACTGGCCGCTGACATGTCGACAATTTACGCAAACAAAAATATAATTTAGAATTGGTCACGTGTGTGTTCATGATTTTGAAAGGGTTGTGTTCTCGTAGGATTGTTTTGCTTGTAACACACAAGATTGTACTTCCGGGGTCAGGGCCAAAACAAAAACACAATATTAAAGTGGTATTTCAAGAAAAAATGCACAACTGCGTTATACCGTATGCTTTCACTGTTATGGTTTCACATGCAATCATTTAATGAAAGTTTGAGTCTACTTTAAAAAATATTTCATAGTTCACCGGAAGCACTTGGTGGTAAGAGCAGTGCGCTGTTTGTCATAGAAGCTGTTGCTAACAAATCTCCCTGCTTTTTAGAAGAAGTATTGGGAAATGTTCTAATTTACGCCTTTTTATCCTTTGATTTATATGGACTAATCAGGTTTGGTGCTTTTCATAACCCTGAGTATCTAAAATATAAGATAAATCTATTATTTTGTGTATTACTATTTGGTAGGCTACGTTAGCTTTGGTGTCTTCATGACGCTACTATTTGTAGTTTATAAAGCAATATTGGCTAAAGTGGCATTAATAAAAATGCAGTACAAGTTATGCTATTGTATTATAGTGTATGACCTCAAAGAACATGTAACACATTTATGTAATTTCGTTGTGTTTATAGTGTTACAATTATGTCGATGTCACATCTGTATGGACGGAGAGGGGGTGAGGAGGATGATGGCGTGGAGATCGAGAGTTTTGAGGTGACAGAATGGGATCTGGCCAATGAGTTTAACCCTGAGCGCCAAAGAACAAGGCCAAGTAAAGAACAGGCTACTTATGGCATATGGGCCGACAGAGACTCTGATGAGGATGAACGGCCCAGTTTTGGAGGTAAAAGGTAAATGGATGTCTCTATGGACATTGCTCACTTGTACTTTCACTATACCACGGCAGTGTTTACTTGGCAAACTCACACTTTAATTTTATTGTTTGACATTATAATTGGGTTTTTTATTCAGGTCCAAAGACTACACTGCACCAGTAAACTTTGTGAGTGCTGGTTTGAGGAAAACAGCAGCTGATGAGAAAAAAGAAGAGAAGGACGAGGACAGATCGGATGACTCGGAAGAGGACACCCCTGCAGCACCGCCAACTCCTCGTGCGAATGCACCCAAAACACTCCAGATGGTAAACTTTTGTGCAATGCCCGATTGACGGTTGACATTTATTATCTGTTATCTTACAGTTCTATGTGTGAACTTGTATAGGGCAAGTTTCGTGGAAACCAGTTCCAGCGGTTTGCAGGTCAATCTGGACAAGGAATCGGCACCTGGGAAAAGCACACAAGAGGGATTGGACAAAAACTTTTGCAAAAAATGGGCTACCAACCAGGCAAAGGCTTGGGTAAAAATGCTCAAGGTAAGCATAACTTAAGATTGCTGTGGTAATATTTTCCAACAATGATTTAAAAACGGTAATGCATATTTTGCTTATAGGTATTGTTAATCCTATTGAGGCCAAACTTCGTAAAGGCAAAGGTGCAGTTGGTGCTTATGGTACTGAACGTACTCAACAAAGTCTTCAGGACTTTCCAGTTGTTGATTCAGAAGAGGAGGAGGAAAAAGTATAGTATTAAAGTGAATTGGCTTTACATGAACATTTACAAAATCCAATTAAAATCTGTCTTTTCAGGAATTTCAAAAAGAACTGGGTCAGTGGCGCAAAGATGCAAGCAGTGGAACTAAGAAGAAACCCAAATACTCATACCGTACAGTGGATGAGCTTAAGGCTACAGGTAAACTGGCTGGACGAAGTGCTACTGCATCAGCCGGAGAGTTGGCACAGGTGAAGGTAAGTGAATGGCGCGGTATAGCTTCCATTTAAATTTATTATCGATGCTTGAACCACACATGGACATTTTACCTTGGCTAGCCTTAAACAATATTTATAGTAAATCTGAACTTTTGTCTGTCTCTGCAGGTAATTGATATGACTGGCAAAGAGCAGAAAGTATATTACAGCTACAGTCAGATGTCCAACAAACATAGTGTCCCCGACGAGGAGCTGCCAACCGCAGGCATGCGGGATCAGAAAGGATCTGGATTTGCCCTACCTGAGCTGGAACATAACCTCCAACTGCTCATCGACCTCACGGAACAAAACATACTGCAGGTATGAACGTTTTATGTGTTGTATAAATGATAGGAAATGGTGGAAAATAATGGCGAATGTAGTGTGTGAGTGATTGGTTGGTGGTGGTCTTACCATCACCGAGTATGGAGTGAATGAATAATGCACGAAATTGGAAAGCGACTTTGAGCGTCTGGAAAAGCGCTATATAAGATGAATGCATTATTATTATTATTATGACTTATTATTATTACCTATTAATCAAATAAAATACATTTGGTTTATCTCTATGTTTTCACTTTTTACAAACATGTTAATTTTACCAGTCTGCAAGGCGTCTTCAGCATGAAAAGGATGTAGTCACAACCTTGAATCATGAATCAAAAACCCTGCAGTCAAGATTGGAAACAGAACAAAGTGCAATAGAGAGAATGGAGGCTGTCCTTGCATTGGTGGAGCGTTTTCCATCAGGGGAGACTGCACCGGGAGAGGGACCAACTCTGCAGGTAGCCATAATATTATTTCAGTTATTTATTGAGCTAAAATGGGTTGCTCAGAAGACAAATACCAAATCATAGTTAATTCATTTTATTTTGTGTTTTCTAGGAGTGTGCTCGGATTTTTGAAACCTTACAAACGGACTATTATGAGGAATATAAGACAATGGGACTAGCAGATCTTGCTGTTGCTATTCACCCATTGCTTAAAGTGAAACTTCATTCTTGGAACCCGTTAAAAGTAAATGCCTATATTTGTGTTTTTTTGTCAATAAGAGTGATTTAAAAATGTCTGAAAGTTCATTTGAATTTATTTTTTTTAATTTAGGATTGCACTTATTGCTTGGAAGACATTGGACAGTGGAAAGCTATCCTCGAGACCAGAAACATCCACTCCAATACCCCAGATTCAAATATGGATCCCTACCACAGGTAAAGCTACAATGATGTGATAAACATTGATTGACCTGAAGCTCTGTTTTATGCACTTTTCTGGGATCGTTTTTAGGTTGTTATGGGAAGTATGGGTCCCTGTAATACAAACCTGTGTCTCACATTGGCCACCTCGCAATGTGGGGCCAATGGTGGACTGTATTGAAGTGTGGGCTCCCCTCCTCTCTCAGTGGATCCTTGATTATATACTTGAACAACTAATAGTACCCCATCTGCAGAGAGAGGTAAACAAAAATTTACTGAATAAATAGCACTCCATATTGTTCAGCTATACACATGTGTTTGCCGGAAAGGTTAAATATAAATACTTTTTCTCAGGTTGATAACTGGAACCCATTAACAGACACGGTGCCCATTCATTCCTGGATCCACCCGTGGCTACCATTGCTTCAGTCACGTCTGGAGCCACTTTACCCTCCAATCAGAAGCAAACTGTCTAATGCTCTGCAGAGGTGGCATCCTAGTGATGCTTCGGCTCGCCTCATTCTGCAGCCCTGGAAAGATGTCTTCACACCAGGGGCATGGGAGGCCTTTTTGGTGAAAAACATTATTCCTAAACTGGGTAAGCAATCATGCATGTGATCCAATGGACTGTAGCAGGAACATCAGTGTGTTTTTTATACAGATTGTAATTATTTGACATGGTCTGCTTTCTTTAGCTTTGTGTTTAGAGGAGCTTGTTATTAATCCTCATCAACAACAGATGGAGCCATTTAATTGGGTCATCGATTGGGAGGGCATGCTTTCTCCTTCTAGTCTTGTGTCTTTACTGGACAAAAACTTCTTTCCAAAGTGGTTACAGGTGAGTGACATTTCTTATAATAAACTTATCTGCTTTATTTTCAGATTGAAATATTGAAACATTTCTGCTCATAGGTGCTATGCTCATGGTTGAGCAACAGCCCCAATTATGAAGAAATCACAAAGTGGTACCTTGGATGGAAAGGCATGTTCAGTGATGCCTTACTGACACAACCTCTTATCAAGGAGAAATTTAACGAAGCTTTAGACATCATGAATCGAGCCGTATCCTCAGGTGTCGGTCAGTATTTCTGGACATTTCTTTTCATAGCCTTTAATTATTCCATTTCCCTTAATAGCAACAGCGGTTTGATCTGTTATTTTCCTTTTTACCTTTAATAACAGGTGGATATATGCAGCCTGGAGCAAGGGAAAACATTGCCTACCTTACACAAACAGAAAGGCGGAAAGACTTCCAGTACGAGGCGATGCAAGAGCGCAGAGATGCTGAGAGTGTCGCGACCAGAGGTTTCAATGCCAGTGTGCCAACAAACTTTAAAGACCTTGTTCAGGCCAAAGCAGAGGAGAACAACATTGTGTTCATGCCCCTTGTCGCCAAACGTCATTTGGGCAAACAGCTGTACACTTTTGGTCGAATTGTAATATACATAGACAGAGGAGTTGTGTTTGTGCAAGGTGAGAAAACATGGGTGCCCACATCGTTACAGAGTCTTATAGATATGGCTAAGTGAGGATGACCAGAGATCGGTTCAAGACATGTCAACTCCCCAAATGTACCTACAATAAAGTCACTTTGTAAATGTTTTACATTCTGTGAAAATAACATTTTGACTGTTTTCAATGTATTTAATGGTTTGTTTATTAAATGTAATTTTATATAAATGCCTTTGTTTAACCTCTTAATCCACGCCTTAACCGAGTGTATTTTCTCCAGTTCAGCTTTACCCAAATCCATAGTCACAGCCTATAGCCTACTCATCTACATGGTGCTTTCTCACATTGTTGCTGCGTTGTCACTTTTTTATTTTTCATCATTTTTTTATTGCTCTTTTGTCACTTATTTCTGTCACTTTTTCACTTTTGCGTTTTCATCACTTTTTTGTCACTATCATAACTTTTTTTGTCGCTCTTTTGTTGCATTTTCATCCTCGTTTGCGTCTCATTTTTGTCGCCATTTTGACACTTTTATTCAAGATGCTTAAGCCAAACTAAATAAAATGTGCTCGGTTCAGGTGGGTGTTCAATGGTGTTAAGGGGTTAAGACGTATGTTCCGTAAAGTCGCAAAGTGTAGTAGTTTAATATGACCATTTGGTGGCGCTCACGGTTTATCGCCCTTGTCCGTTTGTGGGCGGGACTTCCGTTTAGACTCGCCGAGCAGGGGAGTAGGCAGGCGAGTTGCTAAACAGATTGCGCTAAAGGGCATTTCAAATGAACTTCTGATTAGAAAGGTGAGCGTTGTGTTTTGGTCAGAACAATTTGATTAATATTGGTTGACGTCAAAGTCATAACGCTGTAGTGGTTTGACTGTTTTGTTGCATAGAATGCTATAGCTAACTAGCAGTAGCGTGCCGTCTGTTTTCTTTTGTGTTAATGCATACCCTAAATCTCTAGAGGACCAGTATGTCTTCAAAGCGAAAATCAAAGGTGGTGCGAAGCGAAGGTGGAACTCCAGAAACGAAGCGAGGACGCGGCGAAGGAGAGCAGCAGGTTTGTATGATCTGAGCTGCATGAATCGTTCAGCTCAATTCAAGCTCCTGATCGCAGCATTATGTGTCCCATGTTGTGTACAACATGAACAGCATTTAATTATACATGTTCAAAAATGCTAAATACACTGCCTGAAAAAAAAAGGGTACAGGCTGTAAAATTTTGTTGACCCTTTTAGCTTTGTTTTCAGGATGGTTTCAATAAGTTTATGCCATCCCAAAAGAGCCAGTGTGGCGGCAGGTTTTGCACCCAGATCTTGTATTTATGATGGGAGAGTGTGATCACTGCGCACAGCCTTCTCCAACACATCCCAAAAGATTCCTAATGGGGTTATGATCTGGACTCTATAATCAACTCGTACTCCCTGAACCACTTTTAAGCTATGTGAGCCCAATGAATTCTGACATTGTCATCTTGATGTGCCATCAAAGAAGAAGAAATCCATTGATGTTATAACCTGTGTATTCGGGATGTTCAGGTAGTCGGCTGATCACATTTTCTGGCTACGGTGTTGCTAAACCAGATAACAGTTGGCTAAATCCAGGTGGCAACATTTTGTTTTTTGTACACTGTCGAACACACAGCCACAAATGTCCAAACAACGTGGGACTTGAAGTAGAACTTGCTTTATTCCAAGTAGAGATTTCTAAGTGAAGTGTAAAGCTTTGGTTCAGTTTTGTCTTATTTCTTAGGATGTTCGTGTTTACAATGAGGAAGTGGAGCTGGACAACAGAAACCCTGAACAGGACTACCTTCAGTACAAAGAATCATGTGAAAGCTTAGCCACACTCATGGCTGATATCCAAGAGCTGAAAGCCAGTGGAGTCAAAGAAGGGGTGTGTAAGACAGACGATGATCATACTGTTAATACGTAACGTACAGTAACTTGCAGTGGAATTTATAGTTTTAAGTTTTCTGAATTTTTGATGATTTTCTGAATCTAGTCTCCTGAGGTTGAGCAGAGACGCATGCAAGGCTGTATACTCTTTATGAACCTGAAAAAACTTAATCGACTAGCTCACATGCGGCTGAAGAGAGGCAGAGACCAGACACATGAGGTAACTGATATTCAGCATTGATCAGGCTAACTGGGTTTAAAGTTCATTATCATAATTGTTGTTTTATTCATTTTAAAAATGTGTCTTTTTTGCCCTCTTTAGGCTAAACAGAAAGTAGATGTACTTCACCTTCAGCTGCAGAATCTTCTTTATGAAGTCATGCATCTGCAAAAAGAAATCAGCAAGTGTTTAGAGTTCAAGTGAGAGAGTGTCTTTTTTATACATCTTACTCCCAAAATGGGATGCGCTGTATTAAAGCGTCTTTTTTTTTTAATAGGTCTAAACATGAAGAGATAGATTTGGTGAGTGAGGATGTGTTTTACAAGGAGGCTCCTCCAGAAATTTCAAGACCAACCCTCACAAAAATTGACCAGCACCAACTAACCTTGGCACGGTTGGATTGGGAGCTTGAGCAAAGGAAAAGGTATGGAAAGGCATCAAGATCTGACACTGTAATTTTTTACTAAGCTTGAGCATTTGAATGTTTTTTTTCCCCGGCCACAGACTGGCGGAGAAATACAAAGAATCACAAGCCTCAAAGGAAAAGATCCAAAAGGGGATTGAAGTCAAGAAGGAACATTTAAGAAGCTTGCAGCCAGGACTCGATGCCATTATGCAGGTCTCGATACAGTCACCGTGTTATGCTTGATACTTGATTGTAAACTGCATATCATCTAATTCTGGATGTTTTGATTTTAAGCAGAATAATTTCCTGTGGAGAAATGTAATTAATTTTTCGATTCCATAGGCCTCTCTACCAGTGCAGCAATATCTGTCCATGCCATTTGAGCAGATTCAGAAACAGACCGAGATTGCCCGGCACTTGCCTCCACCTCTCTATGTGCTCTTTGTCCAAGCCAACGCATATGGCCAAGCCTGCGGTATGTTCTGTATGCATTGCGATTACATTTCACAAGTTATGTGTTTTTTAGCCTATTTTGTTTTGAATTTTTTCCCCCTTTTAGATCAAAACCTTTCTGTGTCTATCAGTGGGGATGTGGATGAGGCCAAGGCTCTTTCGAAGCCACCAGATGATTCACAAGGTACAATCAAATCTGCTTGTAACAATTGTATGTACGATCTTTATGTATGACTGTATTCTTCAGATGATGAAAGTGATTCAGATGCAGAGGAAGAGCAAGAGAAAACTGTAAGTGTTGATCTGTTTTTTTGTTGTTTTTGTTTTCCAATTGTTTGGTCTCACTACAAAAAAAAAACCCACATCAGCACATTTGGAATCACTACTATTGATTGTTTTGGGGGGTTGGAACTATTATATTCTAAATGACAAACACAGACTCATCTGAAAGTTGCAGTTTAACAAATCAATATAAGTATCAAAATGTTTACTCTGCCACATACCTTTGAACGCATCATCAGGGCAGCGTGTGCAGGGGAGTCATGGCCGTAGCTGAGGGAAGGGGGGTACAGAACAGGGTTTACTACTGACACTTACTGACAAAAATGATTCCTGTAGAATAGCTGAAGGCAGCTTTAAGATTATGTGTATTTTCGTATAATATTTTCATGATGCGTCCATTTCTATGGTGTTTTGCAGAAGAGAAGACGAACCACTACTGGCGGACAGCTGGAAGAGAAAAGACGCGAGGTGCTGAAACGGCATCCGCTCTCCGTTTGTGTGGATCTCAGATGTAAAGGTAAGTGTTAAATTTGATGTGATCGTAAAGGTGGTAGAATTTCATGTTGTTAGTTTTTGTTGATGAATACCAGCTGGATTCCACATAAACTAATGTGGGCTGCAGATCCTGTTGTGTGCAGATATAGTATAGTTGGTATTGTAATTCTACACTCAAATGGATAACATGGGAATGGAAGTAAATACGATCCTTACTACCATTTCCTGTAAATAGAAAACGTGACAGATTACAGGAACATCTGCAATGCAGGCGTAATTCTATCTAAAAGGGTAAAAAGAGGAGAGGGAGCGTTGTTGTTCTGCAGTAGTTGCTTTGAAGTGTAAGCATTTTAACTCTATTAAAACTCTATTTTATCACTTCTGCTCTTGCTGCTCTGTATTTTCTGCCTCTGTCTATCCTCTCTGCTGCTACAACAGTTTAATGCGATTCTTGTATATTTAAACTTACCATAGTGTCAGATGCTCAGCCTTTATTTCCATCATATGGGGTATATGTAAGTGCTGTTCGCAGCAGTCCAGTGTAGTGCACTGCTGGCTAAAGTCATCCCAGTGGGACTTTACTGGCTCAATCAATAAAGAAGCAGACCGTGTTAAATTAAGATACCAATTGATTGGTGTGTTACGCTGTTATATGTTTTGTTTCCGCAGATAGCAGTGTCCTTCATCTCTACTTTTATTACCTGATGAATCTCAATATCATTACTGTCAAGACCAAGGTTGCAACTTCCACTGATGTCACCACAGCCATCAGTGCAGGGTGTGTACAGGAGTTTATTATTATTATTTTTTTCTGTTTTTGTCTTCCCTTTATGTCCATACATTTACTAAAAGTAGCCATTTCATGCAGAGAGCTGTTGAGGTCAAACACACTCCTCAGTTGCCTGTACATTGGTGATCAAGGTCGGGAAACACCAAATCCTGCCAATCGCTACCAGTTTGACAAAGTTGGGTAAGAATAAACAATAATTCAGCTCTTGCTGAAATAAAGAGCGCTCTCATCACGGTTTGTTATTGTAGGATTGTTTCCTTTGCTGACCATGTCGATGACCTGGGCTATCCCTACATGTGGGTGCAAAATCTAGGTGGACTGCACTTTCCCAACGATGGTTCAGAGGTATGTGTTCTTAAACTAATCTTATGTAAAATTTGAATCGTACACTTTTTATGGACGATGTTTCTTGTTGGCAGAGTGTGTGCGTGGGAAGTTCATTGAGCGCCAGCCACATGGAAACCACTATGAAGCTGCTACGGGCACGTGTCCAGTCCCGCTTGGCTTTGCAAAAACAATTTGCCTCTTTAGGTGAAGTGTTATTATATAACACACATTTATGAGTAATTGTAGTTGGTTTTGTAATACTTGTATTTTTTTTAAATACTTGTATTTTTGTTCTCAGAGCACAGTATTATCCCTGTTTCCAGTGAGTGTCAGCACTTTGTTCCTGCCAAGATTGTTTCCCGCTTAGCTCGCTGGACCACCACTACTCATCAAGACTATATGGTTTGTTTGGAGCAATGCTGTGTTCCTGTAATATCATACAGTCCACCCGCATGTGTCCCCTAGAGCAGGGATATCCAAAGTAGGCGACACAGAATGATTTAAGATTAAAAATGTCACTGTGTTTTTGTGTCTTTTAGTGTATGATTTGTGAAATAACAAATTCAACTGATTTAATACATGTTCTAAAACTTGGTTTTAAATGTTTTGCTGCCCTGAAGTACTGTTAGAGGCAATAACTTTTTACTTCGTGGATCCTGCGTTGTTTCTATGGCAACTTTTGGGGTCACTGCCTGAAATGGTTTGGAACCCCTGCTCTAGAGCGCAGTCTTCCTTCCATTATTATTATTATTATTTCTATGAACCTGCCAAGTCTGTGACGGTGAACTTGTCATCGTCTTAAATTGGTTGGTCCACTATTGCAAATGAGTTTGTTTGTTTTATAGGAACTTCCGTATACTAAACACGTGACTGACGCTGGTCTGGCTAAAGACACCGACTTGTACTTCATGGGAGTTGTGGAGAGAGGCACTGCTCGCCTCCATGCCGCTGTGGTGATTAGCCCCCGCTATCCAGAAACCGCTCCTCTCTTCACCTTGTTACTCAGTTGGAAGGGCGAGCGCAGTGGACAAACTGACGACAACCTGAGAGTATGAACAGCCCCAGATCATTATTTTGTCTTTCTTAGGTTTTGTTTAATACTGTACTATATGCCAGTGTTCCCCCCCCCCCCTCTTTATTTTGTTTCTTTTTCATATCTAAATGATTTCAATGATTCTTTGTAGTAAAATGTATGCATTTGAGAGTGTTTTGTTTTGAACACAACACATTGTCATTGATTAACTGATCCAACTCTTTTCAGGCCATTGAAAGTGAGGTGAACATGTTCAAACATGAACTGCAAGGGCCTCGTCCAGGTCACCAGCTTCTCACCAACCAGATGGCTCGTCTCTGCATGTGTCTGGATGTGTATTTGGAGACTGAGAGCCAGGACGATAGTGTGGAGGGGCCCAGAGAATTTCCCCGTGAAAAGATGTGTCTTCGAACTGTCAGGTACCGAAGACAATATTTTAAAATCACTGCTCAACAACATTACTCACTGATGTTTCATTTCAGGGGTCCAAATCGTCTGAAACCATTCAAGTACAACCATCCGCAAGGTTTCTTCAGTCATCGCTAAGCTCATTACTAGTTACGAATTTGATTACCCTCAAGCATTGTGATCATTGGCAAATAGAAAGAAGACTTTTAAAGCCTTTTGTACCTGTTTGAAAATAAATATTTTGATGTGTCATATCCCAAGATCTGATTATTACATAATTGTTTATTCAAGAACCTTGGTTTATGTAAACATGAAGTGGCTGAGGGCGTGTGCAGCGCACTCTCAGCTGCATTGCAGTGCAACTTGGGATTTGTTATGAGCCCAATGAGATCAACAAAGCATTTGTCTTTTTCTAGTTTATTGTTTCATATTGCATAATTTCAGCAGTTTATTCATAGCAGTTGTCATTGTCCTAGAATTGCACATCAACAACATGAACTGCTCATCACCTGTCAGGGAGGAGCAGCATAAGGTGCACATCAAGCAAATTCAAGTCTTGTGAGTTTCTAAATACAGTATTCTCAATAAATATTTATCTTACAATCTTTAGCTTACGTGAGCCTGACATCTCTATGCTTTAAAGGCTAAAATTAGAATGCACTTTTTGGGGTAGTTCTCTCATTCAAGTTACATGTTGGGTCGTTCTGCATTCATTACAATCACACATCGGAAGCTTTGAGGTTGTGCAAAGGCCATACACGAGCGGGGAATTATTTGCTACAGATACACTATTTAGTTTAGTTTATTTGTTTATTTGAGCAATACACATTGTGCTCAAAAGGAGTGGGCTGAAGCAAAAAGCTTATGAGCCCCCACCCCCAAGTGCAATACATAAAAAAAGAACATTTCAAAACATTTCAAGCAGCTACATTCATACAGACCAACTTACAACAAACAACAAAAATATATAAACTCTTTATATAATTAATTAAACCAACGCACAGCTACAACAACAATCTAGTTTCATATACGATGTCTAGAACAAAGTAAGTCAAAAAAATGTGTTACTTAATATATTGCTTGCATATTTTTACCCGTGATTACAGAGTTACTTTTATGGTATAAAGGTACATTAATAGATATTATAATTTGAGATCTTGATACTTTCCAGTTGTCATTACCATTCTCAGTATAATTTTAATTTGGGTTTAATTATCATCATCATTATTATATATTTATTTAATTGAGTTATATGTGAAGTATGATGAAAGCCCTGCACAGTGTGGTGCATTAAAATGCCAGAGAGTGAGCAAGTTGAAGAGAGCAGTAACTCCCCTTCAACAAACCCCCTAACAGCTGATTTGTAGATGATGTTCCTATGCTGAGTGGTGCATTAAAAGACAAGGTTTAGAGCCCGTTGGGAGGGTCCCTCTCAACAGATCCATAACCTGCCAACCCTAATTCTTCGTTTGTGAATTATTACTATTGCTTGCATACCCTGACCTCCCATTGAAGACTAGAGCTACTGTATCTCTACAACCATAGTCGATGCATCTTAATCTGTCCTGTGCTATTTTTGCTTTAAACATTGCTTTCTCCCACTCTGCTGCGCTGAGCTTTATAGCGTTACTTCTTGCTGTCTGTGGTGGAGATCTTCTCGGCCTTCTCGTTCTTTGACCCCTCTTTACTATCTTCCTTTGCATCCTTTTTCTCCTCTGATTTCTTCTCTTCTTTCTTGACTTCAGCCTTTTGCTCCGGCTTCTTCTCTGCTTTCTTAGGCTCGGATTTGGCTGTTTTTTGTGCAGGGGGCTTCTCTTCGGCGGGCGGAGCTGGACTTACAGCTTCATCCTTTTTTGGTTCAGCTTTTCCTTCTTTCTTATCTCCCTTCTCTGATTTACTGGGGGTTTCTTTCTCTTTGGACTTCTCTTCTTTAGTTGGTTGTTCGCTGGCCTCTTTCTCCTCTTTCACAGACTTCTCATGGTCCTTTTGTTCTTGTTTAGGAGAGTCTTTGGAGGCCGGTGTCTCTTTCACTGGCTCCGGCTTAGAATCATCGGAGGAAGGGGGGGACTTGACAGCGGGAGATTTTGCCGGTGATTTGGGCAATGGGGATTTTTGTGGAGATTTAGATTCTGGAGTTTTAGCCACTGGGGATTTTGGCTTGTCCTCTTGCTCTTCCTCACCTTCTTCCTTGTCACTTTCCTTGTCTTCCTGTTTTTCCTCTTCCTCCTTGTCTTTGGTTTCCTCATCTTCATCCTCTCCTTTGTTGTCTTCCTCTTCTTCATCTTTTTCATCTGCTTCCTCTGTCACCTCGGTAACCTGAGTCTCGTCTGTTTGCTCTTCCACAATCACACGATCTGAGATTTCGTCTACTTTCACCTTTATGAACCCTGAGAGTCTTCTCTCCATATACGTGTATGGTCCTCCACCAGAGGTAAACCGGTTTTCTTCTCCCTCCAGTAGTTTCCTAATGATAAAAAAAGAAAGAAGAATTACGAAAAAAAATCATATATCTAATGGTACAGTTCATGAATCAACCTGTATGCCGCAATCTCAATATCTAGAGCCATCTTCACATTCAGCAGCTCCTGATAATCTTTCAGCTGGCTGGCCATCTCCCACTTAGTGCTCTTCAGCTCACGGTCCAACTGATTGATGGTCGTCTACGGCACAAGAACAGGTCATCAGATTGTGTGGTTGATGTGTACAAACGTAATGTATGTAAAAGTTCTACCTGCAGTGAGTTGAGGTCATCTTGGTGTCTGTCTTCATTCTCCATATGCTGTCTCTCCAGGGATTCCTTGGTGCCACGTAAAGTCTCCAGCTCAATAGTGCGGCTCTGCAGTTGACGGCGGTAGTCTGAAATCTCTTCCTGGGACATACGGATCGCATCCTGGTTTGACCGAGCCGCTACGGACAGGCTATCCATTCGCACTACAAAAAATAAGTGATGTAAGGTAAGCGGGTGTGAATTATGCTGTAAAGCCATGCAGCATTGGCAGCCAAAGAATTTAGCTTTAAAGTTTGTGTCCTCAGGTATATGACCTGCAACTTAATTTCTTGGAGCACATTGTGCCACGCAGCTTGAGGTTCTAACCTTGACACTGCATGTGTCTAACTCAGCACCGTCTCTGCCAGGCGTGAAAGGGCCCACTGCTGCAGTCAGCTGGACAGCTCTCGAGGTCACTCTTATTAGATTCTACAGGCAGCAATGATTAATATAGGCATCGGACTTCCCTGTTTAGGAAACACCTTTAGTGACAGGTAATAGTAACTCACTATTACTCACTTGACCAAAAGACAAGTTTGACAATGGTACTTCTAGCCACCATGGTCTCTTTACCTGCTGCCTGACCTTGAATGACCTCCTTAATAGATAAATACCACTTCGCTATGAATTAAATGCATAAATCAGTTAAATTAGATGTATTTCTATCACTGCTGCAGCAAGTGTTTTAAAGCTTCTGCGTAAAATTTCAGAACCACGGACAGAGGACTTTAGCTTATGGAAAGAGTACTTAAAAATACAGTCAATACTCGCCTTTAAACCATTCCTCAGTGTGCATGGCATTGTTGGTCGCTTGATTGTCCAGTTGTGTGCGGATCTCTCGCAGCGCAGTGGTAATGTCCGCCTTGACCGTATCTCTCGCATCAAAGTTCACCTGTGCGCCCTGAATCTGAGCGAGGAGTTCTGCAACTTCCTCATCATGATTCTTCTTCAGAAAAGCCGACTCTTCTTCGAGTGCATTAAGTTTCTTGTCGAGTTCACGGCGCGCCAGGTGACACTCTTCAGCGTACTTCTTCATGGCACGCGCAGCAGCCTCGAGCTCTTCCCGACCGCGCGCTTCATCTTCGAGCCTGCCGCGCACGTGTTGGATGTCCTCCTCCAGGTGTTCCTGCTCCAGCGCCGCGCGGACTCTGTCGCCGCACAGCTGCTGTAGCAGTGCCCGGAGGTCTCCCAGCTCTTGCTCATAGTGCTCACCCACAGAGGCGCGCCCGGTCTGGCTTTGACGCAGTGCTGCGGCCTCAGCCTCCAGATTGTGATTGTGCATCTCCAAACTGCGCACCTTGTCGATGTATCCTGCAAAGCGGTCATTAAGCGCCTGCAGGATTTCCTTTTCGCTTCTTCTAGTCGTGTCGGCATTGAAAGTCTCCACACCGTCGGCCGAGGGCGGCTGGCTGTACGTGAGGCGGCGACGTTGTGAGTGGAAACCGCTGGATGACACTGAGACCGGGCGAGCCTTGCGGTAAAAGCTCGGACTGAAGTACTGCTGCTCCACTGTGAAACTCATGTTGGCTGAACAACAGAGAACTAACTGCAGGAGGAAGGGAGCGCCCAGCTTTTATAGCTGCAGGCCAAAACTCACGAGTCAGCACCAGGAGCTCTCCACTTAAAGGGGTACAGGTTATAGCCAACTTTAGAAAAAGTCAATGCATATCCCCGAGTTGCGTTTAGGCTTTGTCATTTTGATAAATAATAAATCATCCCAATGTGTCTAGGCTATATTTATTAGCATAGCCTATAAACCACCTACCCACCAAAACAAGAGAGAAAAGGGTAGATTTGATTGACTAGTTTATCAGACAATATGTGATTTAATGTGATTTAATTAGCTAATTATTCACCAAAAAACAACACATTGGATTGCTTACATCCATGTCCGGCAATATTTTGGTCTTTTCCCCCCAAAAAATACCTTGAATCAGCGCAGACGGTGTGTGGGTGTGCGTATTCTGCTGATGCTTAGAGCCACTGCTGCAGTGTGAGTTTGCAGATCCTCACAATCTCCCCTGAGGCCATTGACAACACCTCTTTCCTCTCTGTACATCTCCACCAGACAAAAACATACACCTTTCACTGATTTTGCGATGGAAAAGTAAATTGGTCCTATGTGTTTAAGGACTTGATGATGTAAAATAGAACCACTGTGACAAAGCATTAGCCAAAAGTCTCTAAACAAGAATAGCACAGCACCTGGGGTGAATGGGTTTGTTCTGCACACTATACAGTCTTTCCTCCAGAGATCAGTCAGACTTCAGTCAGCTCTGCATTTCTCTGAATCAGCTCTTTCAGTGTGTTGTCTGCTGTTTGACAGCCAGAGGACATCAGGCCCCAGCATGACCTTTACTGCATATGGTTTATTATAATCACATGTAGAGTAATATTTCAAAGAATACTTATGAAAAGCCTGCCTATGGACTAAATTACAGAGCCCATTATTAGCCCACATACATCTTACACAAACATCATGGCCATAGCAAGCATGGAGGTTACCTTTTTAAATAATTTAATGAGGGTTTATTTTTTTTAAATCTTTATTTATTTTTTTGACACATTAACCATCATTGTAATAGTCAACTTTCTTAATTTACTTATCATAATATAGCCAACTTTCTTAATAACTCAATCAACTAGCCTAATGGTTCACCAGTAATGACTGGTATTATACAGCATAAGGAAATACTCCATGTCACGAATCACCACACAGATACTTGCACCATATTGATACATTGATAACCAGAATGATCCAATGCTTTCCTTTATGTAATATACAATGTACGGTAAAATGTCAGTGATGTCAGTCAATATAATCTTGTCTGGTTGGAAGAAGGATTGAATGTAATTCATAGGCAAGTGCAAGCGTATATACTTGCGTATGGAAACAAAAATAATTCTGTATCGTCTTGCTGTTAAAAGTTACTACTGAATATGTATAGCACAAGGGTGATTGATAATGATGAATATGGGGTAGGTGCACATAAGCTCGTCTTCAGCCTACTCCTTTTTAGCATTATTGTGATGAAATGTTTAGCTACTGTAACAAAAAGAATGTCAACAGCTCAAATCAATCAATCAATTCAGTTAAATAGGTTTCTAGAGCGTGTAGTGAAAATAATTGTGTCCAGTTAAATGAAAATATTAGGCAATGCTTTTCAGTTCTATTGATGAGAATTATTGGTAAGTATATTCAGTAGGCTATAACAAGTCATTAGTTACACAGTTAATCCTTTGCACTTTGTATTTTCCTTAAATAAATTGTTATTTTTTACATGGATTTGAGAAAGTGACATATGATCATGGCTTTAATAAATGTGATATTAGATGAATAGATGTTGCATAACTGAAGATAAATAAATAAAACAGTTGACTGACCTTGGGTGAGAGATTCTGACTCATCAGAGTCGGACTGAAATATTTCAAGCTTTTCAGTGTGTTTGAAAGTCTTACATAAGACATCATTGTGTGTAGGCAGAGTTGGTTCTGTCGGTAAACTGCATGTTTTAGACATAGTTTCACCAATTAAATTGCTGTGACATTACAGTACAAAAAGTTGGACCATTGTGAAAAGCAACGTATTACTATTTAAATATGTCTTAAAGTTATTATACAGGTGCTCGTCATATAATTAGAATATCATGAAAAGGTTATTTTATTTCTGTAATAGGTAGCGTTCATGTGACATCACAACATTCTAAAGATCCTATAGTTTAACATTGAGGTGGAGGGCAACTGAAAATTCAATGGCTGTAACCATAGTAATGCTCAAAATGCAGATTTCTAGTCTTAAATCATTGCTAATTTCTCTGTAATTCCTGAGGCCAATTCACATGAAACAAAAGCTGTCACAAAGTTCAAATTCATATCTTCCAGCACATGTCTAATTATTTCTTCACAAAGGCGTCCAAAAGTGGAGACAATATTCAAAAACATGTGCTTGATGTTGGCCAGTAGAAAGGACTTTCAGCCATAAAATTCACATGTCAGTTTTGTGAATCCAATCACTGTCACATGATGATCAGAGAAAACATTTGGACATTTTCTTTTTGGAAATTTCTTTCAAAAACTGTTTCTCTCCCATAGAGTTGTATTGACACCTGCCCTCCGACTGAAATAGAATTCTATAACGTGAACGCAACCTATTCAACTTCGAATGTGAAACTAATATATGATAAAGACCAGTGTTTTACAACCTTTTTGAGCAACGGCACATTTTTTTCATTGAAAAAATCATGAGGCACACCACCAGCCGAACATTGAACACATTTAACTCTGTAGCCTATATTCACAATATAAAGTCGTTCTCATCAAAGTGTCTTGAATAGGAACACCGTATAGTCTTGCTAGCCACAATGCCACCTGTCGCATCCCTGTTTATTCGTTTATTTGAGCAGTTAGTCTGCTCAAAAGGAGTGGGCCGAAGCAAAAGGCTTATAAGCGCCCACCCCCAAAATAAAAACAATAACATTTTCATTTAACAATCCAAGCATACAAAACAACAGCTGTTTCATTTCTTGTACAATGTCTAGTACAGAGCAAGTAACAAATGATGATCATTCATATATTTCTTACAAATTGTTACCAATGCCAAACATTGGTACATTACTAAAATCACTAGTGTAACATTACCGGAAGTCACTATTTTAATGTTATGAAGCCACGTTACTATGCAGCAGTATATATTATACTTTGTGATCTTGCTACTTCCCAGTTGTCATTACCATCCTCAGTATAATATCAATTTGTGTACAATTTCCTCTTTTTTATTTTTTTTTTATTTTTTTTTTCATATATAATGTGTTATGAAAGCCCTACATAGTGTAATGCATTAAAAAGCATTAATACTTATACTCCGAGATCTTGCTACTTCCAAGCTGTCATTACCATCCTCAATATAATTTTAATTTGAGTTTAATTAGGCCCGAGCGGACCTGGCAGGTCTCGGGCCTTTTGTAATTATTTTTGTTGATGTATACAGGTGGATGTAATTTCCTGCTTAGCATTACTGCCTGTCGCACCTCCTTCGGTGCCCATGGGTCAGCTACAGGGTCAGCTGCAGGGTCATCAGCCAGGAACCACCAATCACCAACGTTTCGCCCCTTTAATCCTGGAACGTCTCATGGTGGCGGAGCAGTGACAAGGACGTCTCCTTGTCACTCCCTGCAGCTGGAGAATGTTATCCCCTGTAGCCGTCAAATATTATTACTATTATTTATTTATTTGAGTTATGTGTGAAGTATGATGTAAGCCCTGCATAGTGTGGTGCATTAAAAAGCCAGGGTGTAGAACCTGCCTGCCCTAATTCTCAATTTGTAATTTGAGCGATAGAATGACCAAGCAGCATTTCTTCCTCTCTATATATCAAAAGTCTTTAGTTTGTATTTATATTTGGTTGATGTTTGGACATCGTTTCAACATCCATCTCCAGTTTATTCCACAATTGTACACCATTAACTGTTGGACTAAAACTATGCTATGTTTCTGAATCCTAAAGTTTAATTTGTCATGTAATTCATAACAACCAGTACGTTCTTGGAACCTTCTTTGTATTTGGCTTGGTAACAATTTATCACTAATTCTCTTGTCTGCGACCAATTACTGATATGGAAGAGTATTATATGATTACTCTGCCGATCACTAGACAGCACAGACACTCAACAACAGCACATTATTCGCGTATAAAAATTAATTTGTTTGCAAAAAATATTTTTTAGACCAACTCGGTGAAATTTGATAATTTCCCAAGGCACACCAGACAATATCTCACGGCACACTAGTGTGCCACGGCACAGTGGTTGAAAAACACTGATATAGACTCATTACATGCAAAGTGACATATGACAAGCCTTTATTTGTTATAATTTTTAGGATTATGGCTTACAGTCCATTTTCAAAATATTCAAATTTTATGAGATTCTTAATTTGGGGTTTTTACATGTTGAGCCATAACAATCAAAATTATAAAAAAATAATTATAACAGTAAATTTCTCCATTGTGAGATCAATAAAGGCTATCTTATCTAGCTTTGCATGTAAAGAGTCTATAATTTATTAGATTCACAGTTTAAGTGGAAAACAGAACTAACAGAAATGAATGCACTTTTTTTTTAGGATATTGTAACTGTATGACGAGCACCTGTAATGAGTCTACTCTTCATTAGTTTGGGCATAATTGCTTGCCCTGCCCACCAGGGGGCAACAGAGGCACACATTTGCACAGTAAAGACTCCGGGAGTAAATTTTCATTTCCTGTTATTTTTGAGGGAAAGTTAAAATGGCACGAACATACAATTAGATCTTTAAAATGAACAAAACAGCGCCTTTGTTGGATTTATGGATTCGGGAAAACAAAGCTCTCGTAACTGAATGGAAGGTGGGCTGAATAAAGGCGTCAGTTGTTGTAGTTGGATTTACTCATTAACATAATCCTTTTGTGTTTACATGATCATACTGCGGAAACAGAAAGAGGCAAATACCCTGAGGAAAGGACAGGAACTCTGCAATGTTCGGTGCCTTTCTTTGGAGTTTCACAAACTTTTATCTAAAATACAAGGTAGTCGTAATGATGCAGTATAATTTCTATCATGTTAGATGTTAATAAGTGACTGTCTCACTTTATCCATACAGGTGCTCCTCATATTGCAGATTTCACGGAGTTGGAGTTGACTGTGATGTACAATGCTAGTGTTTTTTCTATTGCCCTGTCTGAGTTTTCCAAAGTAGAGCAGCTTATTACAACTACAATTGATAAAAGTAGGTCTTATTGATTTTCTGTAACTCAATGGCCTTTCGTTGACTTCAATACATTTTTATTTGATTTTTTCCCCAGTTTTCCAGATACGGAAATATACCCCCGAGACCTCCGACTGTCTCTTTTTTTGGAGAAAAGTGTCAGAAAAACTGCAAACTCACCCAAACTTAAATTTTTACATTGGACAGCTCTTCTGTTTGCAGTGGGCAATATGGCTAGCCACCCAGAAATACCATGTTATCAGGGAAATAGAGGTAATTACATTTTTCATAATCCCTTTGCTATTTTTCTTATTGATAGTTTAATCACAGAAATCCTGTTACAAATGAATGTACTCCTGTTTTATGTCATATAGATGGAGTTGTCATTGTTTGACATGGTCTCCGCAGAAAGTGAAAGGAATGGAGAGCTGTTTGAATCTTTACTTTTGGTTTTAGAGCCAAAAGACCTGATTGAATTATTGTACATCTGTACCTTAATTGAACAAGGTACTGGTAGACATTGCACATTCTTGGAAACTGTTTTGGTATTTGATAAGTTTACAATTTTTTTTTTACATTTTGTTAACCCTTCACCTTACTTCTGTCACTATGTTCAACTGTTTCATAGGTGCTCAAAGACTCAGAGATGGTCAATATTCAGAGGCCTTGAGTGACATGAAGAAAGCCACCTCTATCCCTGCGCCCAGAGCTCTAGTTGCCTGTGCACACCTTATTTCAGGCTCAGGCTTTGTCCAGATGGTACATGCTTATCACCATTAATTGGGTGTTTAGTCAATGTAACTCTAATAAAAATATGTTTCTCTCTAGAAACGTCCTCAGATGGCATTGGTTTGTTTCCGGAAAGCATTTGAGACAGACTCTCATTGTGTCAGTGCACTGTACCAGAGCATGCTTATTTACAGGCAACTAGGAAACAAAGAGGCAGAGATCAAAGCTCTCGAGTTACTGCATTCTGTAAGTATATTCTTTTATATTGGCTGGCATATATAAGAACTTGAATACAGTGGCCTGAAAAAGTATCTGAAGCTTATTAAATTGGTTACTAAATGTGGTCTGATCTTCATCAAAATCACAGGAATGATTAAACAGTGTCTGCCTGAACTAATACCACCCAAACTTTTACATTTTATCATGTTTTTATTGGCAATAGCGTGTAAACATTCACAGGAAAGCGTTGAAAAAGTAATTAAACCCAGAAATCTTCAGCAGTTTTGTAAAAAGTTTTGGAAAAGTCCAAGATTCATCCTGATCGTTGTGAGCGTCTAATCTGCAACAACAGAAAAGCGGTTACAGCTGCAAAAGAAGAGTCAGCCAGCTATTTAATACAGGGGTTCACTTATTTATTCCATGCATGTTGTGAATGTCTCAGGTTTGTCTGCCAAATATCTTGATAAATTTGTGAATTATTTTTTCTATTGATGATGGCACATTGTCCAGGCCCTGAGGAAACAAAACAGCCCCACACCATGATTCCCCTGCTCTATACTTCAAAATGAGCTTAGGGTTTTGATGTTGATGTGCTGTTCCATTTGTCCTCCATGTTGTGTGTTCCTCCCAAATGATTCAACTTTGGGTCCAGCAGTCCACAGCATATTTATCCAGTAGTGCAGTGGTGCATCCAAGAGCTCTTTCGCAAACCAAAGTTGAATAGTTTAGGAGGAACACACAACATCATGTGTGGAGGACAAATGGAACAGAACATCAAAACCCTGTGCTCATTTTGAAGTATAGAGCAGGGAAACCTGGTGTGGGGCTGTTTTGTTGCCTCAGGGATAGAAAAAATAATTCACAAGTTTATCAAGATATTTTGCAGAAAAACCTTAGACATCCACAACATGCATGGAATAAATAAGTGAACCCCTGTATTAAATAGCTGGCTGACTCTTCTTTTGCAGCAGTAACCGCTTTACTGTTGTTGCAGATTAGACGCTCGCAATGATCAGGATGAATCTTGGACTTTTCCTCTTTACAAAACTGCTGAAGATTTCTGAAGATTTCTGGGTTCAACGCTGTCCTGTGAATGTTTACATGTCATTGCCAATAAAAACATGATAAAATGTAAATGTGTGGGTGGTATTAGTTCAGGCAGACACTGTTTAATCATTCCTGTGATTTTGATGAAGATCAGACCACATTTAGTGACCAATTTAGGCAGAAATGTGAGAAATTCCAAAAGCTTCAGATACTTTTTTAGGCCACTGTATGCACATTGAAATATAATGGTTTTATTTTTCCTCAGTGTTTGAATGTAACACACACCCCAGAGTTTGATGTGGGGAGTGGTCAGCTCGTCTCCTCTTCATTGTTCCTGTCCAGCCCATCTTTAAAGAACCTCCTGACAGTTCCTTCTGCTCTTACTCTCCTTCACAGCCTGGCTTTAAGATGTGTCCTTCATGGAAGGTGGGAGTTCATTGTTAAATGTTATCTTTTTTTCCACAAACATTCAAATGAAAACAAATATTAATCACATTCGATATAAGGCTGCATTGAGTTACAAATACTGGTTACTGTTATTGCAGGATATTTGAAGGTGTGGAGCATTATCTAGATTTATTAGCATCTCTTCAAACCGAGCAACACCATCTTTGTGTAAGTTGTTATCATTAATAAATGGCTGTTAATGTTAGAATCTGCAAATCCACACATTTGGTTCAATAAGCATGAATTTATGTTCAATGTTTAAGTCCAGTGTGGATGTCCCTGTCCTTCCCCGTTTGGCTGATCTTTACCTTGAGACTGCTGCTGCTTTGTTAATGGTTCAGCGACCTGCCGATTGCATTGCACTGTGTGATGAAGTAGTCGACACAACACTAGACCTGTTGCCAGAAAGGTTGGAGTTGGAGGAATCGGACCTGGAGCCTGAGACTGTACCCAGTGAGCCTCGTGTGAACTCTGACAAAGGGGCCACGGTGCTTTGGGTCGGAGCTGCGCATCTTCTACAGGGTCACTGCCACATTCATTTAAAAGACTGGAAGCAAGCTATCACCTATTACACAAGGTATGCTTGGTTTCCAATTCATTGCCTTGATAATCTTTAACTGTTCTATTTTCACAGGTGTATAGATCTGCTAGTAAAAGTGCAGTTTAAAAATAAAGGTGAGGAAATCTATCTAGAAGACAGATCCCAGTCCTAATGCTAATGCTTCTTACAGTTAATGTGCAATTCCCATCACAGGATTTGAACCACATATTCCCTGTTCAGACATGGGTAACCATGAGGGGTCAAAGTTATCCATTCACCAAAGGCTAAAGGCATTTTCCTTTGCTGGCCGAGGAATCTGTTTTTCTCAGACGGATCAATTGAAAGAGGCACTAAGAGACCTTCAGCTCAGTTTGCATGCATTCCCAGGTAAAGAGCAGACACTGTTAAAACCCAATTTTACCCAGTTAACAAGCTGACTGTTGCAAAATCAATGATGTCATGGATGTGTAGAGTGAATAAAGTGTCATGTTCTAAATGTACAAAGCACTGATATTAAAACCGCTGTCAGAGTGTGGGTTTGCTAGGCGATGGTGTGGAGAAGTTCTGTGGAGACTTGAGCGGAGACATGAAGCTGCCAGCTGCTGGAAAAACGTCCCCACCGATTCTTCCAAAGAGTATGTTTCTGCTCTCAGTAGTAAATAGGCATAGCAAAAATACATAAACTACATATTTATGAATAAATAACACAATTTAATATATAAAAAAAGATATTTTTTTAATTATCATTGTTTGTTGATTTGTAGGCATGCTTGTCTATATATAATGGAACCGCCGACAGACCATTTGATGAACCCCTTGGAGTTTCAACAAAGGATGAAGGATCTTGGTTTTGAGGAATACAAAAACAGACTTGTCTGACTTTTTCTAAAATGTAATGTAAATAATTTATGGAAATTAAAACATTTAAATATCTACTCTGTTAGGTTCCTTTACTGCAGGGCTTCCCAAAGTGGGGTCCAGGGCCTCAGTGGCACCTCAGGGGGGCCTCCAAAGCTTTTCTACAAAACAAGCACACTTTCTACAAAGAAAATATATTTATTTGCGAAAATGTACTACTTAAAACCAGCATTTAGCTTAAGAGTATTGCTAGATATTGTTTTTTTTTGTATGTAATTTTATGTAAAAAGAAACATCATTTACATACAAGACACAATTTTGGATCGATAAGGGGGCTCGATGTCCCAGACTTTGGGAATGGCTGCCCTACTGTATATATTAGTATAATTTGCATTAAAATAAAAACATTTTTGGATTCACATTTATTACTGTTCAGTGTAAATCAATAAAAAACTTGGCAAAACAAAAACCATGTACATCGACGGGGTGCGCACCTATTGGATGATGACATTTTGTTGACAGGGTAAAGTGGCCAATGAAAAGATTGATGCAAATAGAAACTCTTTGCTGTTTCGACCATAGACCGTAACTGGCATCACTTATCCCAACGACACGAGAGAGAGACACGATTCATTGGCTGAAAAACGCAAAGAGAAGCTTCTGACCAGTCATCGCACAGTCTGGCTCGAGGTTGTCCAATGAGAGAGAAGTATGACTCCAGCTCGTGCTATAACTAAAGAAAAGCAAGGAAACAGCAGCTCTTTCGTCTGAATCCACAGACTACGACTAGAACCGACTACACGACTCAGACATAGTTAGATTATCTTATTTATCAGTAAGCTCAAGTGGACGACATGGCTTCGGGAGGGGAGTAAGTATTTTGTTTTGGTTTCATCTTAATGCTTTCCGAACTGATCAAATGTAATTTAAATGGCTGCGAGCAAAGCATTACGTTACTTTAGCAATGCAGCTAATGGGGTCAGTTTCAGCCTCCGCACTTTCTCAGCTTGTCGAAACCCTGTGTTTCATGGTTGTTGACTGCCATCCGTGTTTTTGTGCGTGATCTAGGAGTTTGTAGATGTGCCTGTGTTGTCACTTAACGGGTCACCAGTCCTCTAGTGCGTTTGACAAAGCGCAGTCACCGCTGTCGTGTCGGAGGCTACTGTTAGCTTAGCAACGTAGTCAAGGCCAAAGACACAATCATCTGAATAATCGGGCCTGTCTGACAACAAACGCCCATTTTGTAACACGTAGTGAATGTTAACCTAACCAAATATATGGATGTTACAATGCTGCTAAAATTGAGTTGCGGTTTCGTATAGTGTGTCAAAGCTAGCTAGCCGGTACTGTTGGCTAGTGTGTGGTTCATAGCTGCTACATGGTGAACGGCCAGAGGCTACTTGCGCAAAACTACTTTGGAAATGCGATAAATGGATGTCTTGAACATGGATGAAATTACCCAAGTGCCAGTGTTGTTCTCGAAGTTAAATTTAATCACGGCAGCTTGTTTCTATCGCCTTTATTGTCTAGCAGAGGCTACATCGCAAAGTTTTTTTTTTTTCCCCTTTTCCTTTTGCTGTGTCATCTGGGTCTATTCAGTTAGCCAATGTGCTAGCTTAGCATGCTACCGAAATGAAACTAACTAAATGCTTCGGAGCAACATTCAAGCTTTTTAGAAACGTCTAGTTATTCTTAGGAGATTCATGCTTTACTCGCTTTGCTTATAAATGCCGCGTTTTCAATATAATTGTGGTACTTGTTGTGACTCAACATTGAGTTGCCCTAACTGTTTACACTTTACCTTTTTAATTATTAATAATTGGTTAGAATGAATAATGCAGAGACAGACGACACAACCCAGCCCTTTCCCACTTTCTATACAATTTTTCTATTGAAATTATGTGAATTAATTTTTCTTTATGTGAACAGTTGTTTATTTGAGAGCTAACTAAAATGGCCAAACTTGTTTTTCTTTTTAGATCAAAAAGTGATGATTTGGCTACTGCTATTCTCAAACAGAAGAGCAGACCCAACAGACTGATTGTTGATGAATCCATCAATGAAGACAACAGTGTTGTCTCTCTTTCCCAGGTACAATCATTAAGTTTACTTGCTTAAATTAAAAGTACAATAGTGACTAATCAAAATGACTTGGGACTAGACAAAAATGGACGAGCTTCAGCTTTTCCGTGGAGACACAGTTTTGATGAAGGGGAAAAAGAGGCGAGAGACTGTTTGCATTGTTCTTTCCGATGACACCTGCTCTGATGAAAAGGTCCGAATGAACAGGGTCGTCCGCAATAATCTGAGGGTCCGATTGGGAGATGTTATCAGGTGAATGTTTTTCTTTATTTTTTTTCTTTCTTTCCAAAATATTAAGCTATTTTAAATTCAATTATTTTCTCCTTAGCATTCAGCCATGTCCTGATGTGAAGTATGGAAAGAGAATCCATGTTCTCCCCATAGATGATACTGTAGAAGGAATTACTGGAAACCTGTTTGAGGTTTACCTCAAGCCATACTTTCTTGAGGCTTACCGACCAATTCGCAAAGGTATGAACTAAAGTTTCACAAAGTTCATTTTTAAATGATTTTTAACATTAAATTAAATTCACTTACGTAAAGGTGACATCTTCCTGGTCAGAGGAGGAATGCGGGCTGTGGAATTTAAAGTTGTGGAAACCGACCCTTCCCCATATTGCATTGTTGCTCCCGACACAGTCATTCACTGTGAGGGAGAGCCCATTAGGAGAGAGGTCAGTAAAGACAAAAGTGAATAAACTGTACATTTGTTGAAAGTATAAAAAACTTTTTTTTTTTTTTTTTTTTCTTCAGGATGAAGAGGAATCCCTGAATGAGGTTGGTTATGATGACATTGGAGGAGTGAGGAAGCAGTTGGCACAGATCAAAGAGATGGTGGAGCTGCCCCTCAGACACCCTGCACTGTTTAAGGCCATTGGTGTCAAGGTAATGATCATATCTCACTGATATTTGAAGTTACAAGTTTTAAATTATGTTTGTATAAATCAAAGTGGTGTTTTTAGCCTCCTCGTGGTATTTTACTCTATGGACCTCCAGGAACTGGAAAGACTTTGATTGCTCGAGCTGTGGCCAATGAAACTGGAGCCTTCTTCTTCCTTATCAACGGTAAAATAATTTATTATTGATGCCATGTTAAAAGCCAAGTCTTATTTCTACCTCTACTGGGTGCTGCTTGAGGACATGTTGGAGTAAACTGAAAATGAATGTTGATAGAAGGGTCTTGGTGCTAATTCTGCTTTCTGATTGGGTGAAACACTGATGGTAATGACATTTACAATGTACACTACATACCCTTACTTTAAAAACAACAGTTTTTCATAAAAAAGACGAAATTTTTATGTAGTTTTGGCATTTGCTCTTTTAGAGATTAAAACATTGATAAAATGGTTTGTCTTTTGACCATTTCAATAATGGATTAGTTTGGCTGGGGTCGACCCACTGACGGTTTGTTGTGGTCTAAAACGGAGTTCCTGTAACTATTAGAACAATCTGCGTTTTGGGGTTTTGATGGAAAATATTACATGAGATGAAGTTACCTGTAGTAGTAAAACATGAATTTGTTGCCATACATGTCGTATCAGCCTTTTGACTTTTGTTTAGTGACGGGTGTCTCAATGAACTAAAATCTTTATTGTCCCATTGTGGCGAAATGCTTTGACCATTTAAATTGACGTCTGACTGCCCAAATAAAGCATAACATTACCTGTTATTGATAGTGGTTGGCATTAATTCAAATTATACTGTTTAGGTCCTGAGATCATGAGCAAACTCGCTGGAGAAAGTGAAAGTAATCTGAGAAAGGCCTTTGAGGAAGCCGAGAAGAATGCACCTGCCATTATCTTCATTGATGAACTTGACGCCATTGCTCCAAAGAGAGAGAAGGTCAGTGTTGAGCTTTCCAAAAAGACCATCACTCATGAGGACTTTATAAACCATCCAGTTCCATATTTTAGACGGTGACTTTGCTTGAATGCCAAAATGGTTTGATATTATTGTCTGACAAATTAACGATTGTAATACTTGTACTGTACTATTTCAAATGTGGGCCGTCTGCCTGTTTTGAGAGGATGGGGTTACATCACAGGGGTCGCCCTTGTTAAATGTGTTGGAGATGTCAAGTGCCCAAAAGAGCGATGGTTTTAAAGGTTTGGGCAGACGATTAAAATCATACTGACACCCACAGTCTGATAATACATTGGATGATGTAAGACATATTGACTTGAGGGCAAGACATATTGACTTGAGGGCAAGAATGGCAAGTGATCTTTTGGAATTATACCCTTCATTTATTTGACAATGATGGGCAAACACTTTTTTTTAGTTAACAGGAAAATCCCACTGAGATTAGGAATTTCCAGGGGAGTCCTGGTCTTAGTGGGGAACCTATTGTACATATGTTAAGCTTTTATAGTAAATACAAATTTCTTATTGCAGACTCACGGAGAGGTGGAGAGACGGATTGTTTCTCAACTGCTCACTTTAATGGACGGTCTAAAACAGAGGGCTCACGTCATTGTGATGGCTGCCACCAACAGACCCAACAGCATTGACCCAGCTCTGAGGAGATTTGGTAACTTTCCTAACATTCTTGCATGAGATTGGTATGAAATGAGTGCTACGTCACTGATAATAACCTGCTGTTTCATAAACTCTATTATAACCTGTACTTTCTTTTAGGCCGTTTTGACAGAGAAGTGGACATTGGGATCCCTGATGCCACTGGCAGGTTGGAAATTTTGCAGATTCACACAAAGAACATGAAGCTGGCAGATGACGTGGACCTGGAGCAGGTTTGTGCACATTTGTTTTTTGTAGTTTTACTTTGACAACTTTTACCAACTGTAGCTCTGAGGGGCGTTAAAACAAATGGCATATTTACGGTTATTTTTTTTATATAATTTTTGATTTACAGGTAGCCAATGAAACCCATGGCCATGTTGGCGCTGACCTGGCTGCTCTGTGCTCTGAGGCCGCGCTGCAGGCCATCCGAAAGAAAATGGACCTTATCGACCTTGAAGATGAGACCATTGATGCAGAAGTCATGAACTCTCTTGCTGTTACTATGGATGACTTCAAGGTATAATCTGAGTGGCGTCTCATTTGTACTGTGAAATTTTATGTCATCAAAGGTTTCGAAAAGTAGTCAACTGAAACGTTTTACTGTGATTTTCAAACTGAGTTGGCTTTAACAAGTACTCTTGCGCTGCAGTGGGCCCTGAGCCAGAGCAATCCATCTGCACTCAGAGAAACCGTCGTTGAGGTTCCCAATATCACATGGGATGATATTGGAGGTCTGGAGGATGTCAAGAGGGAGTTGCAGGAGTTGGTCCAAGTAAGAATATTTCAAGATGAACTTGACCATTTCTAAGCTGTTAATGCTGACACAATTTCCCATGTTAGTATCCAGTGGAGCACCCAGACAAGTTCCTCAAGTTTGGTATGACACCATCCAAGGGTGTGCTTTTCTACGGACCTCCTGGTTGTGGTAAAACTTTGTTGGCCAAAGCCATTGCTAATGAGTGCCAGGCAAACTTCATCTCCATCAAAGGACCTGAGCTGCTCACCATGTGGTTTGGAGAGTCTGAAGCCAACGTCAGGGAGATCTTTGACAAGGCAAGTTTTGCAAATGCTCATCTCTGGAACATGTTCAAGGTCTCTCTTGCCATCAGTGAATTTGGTCTTATCTGCCAATTTACCCACAGGCCCGCCAAGCAGCTCCCTGTGTGCTCTTTTTTGATGAGTTGGACTCCATAGCCAAGGCTCGTGGTGGAAATGTAGGGGATGGTGGTGGAGCAGCAGATCGTGTCATCAACCAGATCCTCACAGAGATGGATGGGATGTCCAGCAAGAAAAATGTCTTCATCATTGGAGCCACAAACAGACCAGACATCATTGACCCAGCCATCCTGAGACCTGGCCGTCTGGACCAGCTCATCTACATCCCACTGCCAGATGAGAAGAGTAGAATGAGCATCCTCAAAGCCAACCTCCGCAAGAGTCCCATCAGCAAGGTGCCCGCTCTTACCTCTGTCCTTTTTTTTTCTTTTTTTCTCTCTTATAAACCTAAACGCGTAGTAATATTGTTTTCAGGATGTGGATTTGGAATTTTTGGCAAAGATGACCAATGGGTTTTCTGGAGCTGATCTTACAGAAATCTGCCAGAGGGCGTGCAAGTTGGCCATCAGAGAAAGTATTGAGAACGAGATCCGCAGAGAAAGGGAGAGGCAGACAAATCCTTCAGCCATGGTTGGTACTTGGCTAGCACATTATGAAATGTCAGTGTTCTTTAAACCTTTTGTTACCAATTTGTAGGAAGTGGAGGAGGATGATCCTGTGCCCGAGATCAGGAAGGACCACTTTGAAGAAGCAATGCGATTTGCTCGGCGCTCAGTCAGTGATAATGACATTCGCAAATATGAGATGTTTGCTCAGACTCTACAGCAAAGCCGTGGCTTTGGCAGTTTCAGGTACATTTATCTAACTGTGCATTGCCATGTTAAGCCTGTACAATGGCATGTGCTTTGTAGGGTTATAACTGCATCGGACCTTTTTATTTTTTTTCCAGGTTCCCATCCAGTACTGCAAGTGGCAGTGGTCCAACCCATGGCTCAGGGGGTACTGGCAGTGGTCCTGTGTACAATGAAGATAATGATGATGACCTTTACGGATAAATGTGCACTGCCCCTTGGTGGTCAGTACTGGGATCACACTTGTACAAATTCTCGCCAGATTCCACATTTTTAGGACTTTGTGCTTCTTTCATGTGTTCCCTTTTTTGTATAATTTCCCCTGGAGAAAGCATGTTGCCACTTGGTTTGCCCTGGCTTTGTGGGTGGTGGGGTCAGATGTGGTGTGGTAAAACTACACAATTTTTTTCAATGGGGAAGGTTAAGTGGCCTCCATTCTCAACATTTAAACCAACATGAATGACTTTAGTGATGGGATTCTATGCTAGAATATAAGAAAAATATACATATTGCTAATGACTTCCTCTTTTTTTAAATAAACAGTAGCATTTAATGTATTACAAAATTTGTCAGGGTTATGTTGTTGAAAATAAAAACTCATAAAATGTTTCTTACTGTGCTTTATTTAAACACCATATTGGCCAAATGGAATTTGCAGAATTTTGTTACTGTGTCCAAGCAGCTTTTCTTAAACTTTTGTGACATTAATAAGGATCATGAAAAGGAAAATGAGGATGTTCAGCATCTCTCCAAACTCTCTTTCCATCTCTCTGAAGAACACAAGATTACGATTAATCACATGCTTTTTGAGGTGGCCTAGTAATCGATATGAATTGACAGGCTGGTGACTTACCTCAACTGTTGGAACAATAAATCGTTGATTGCGATTGACAGAGTTTACGAGTGACATATCCTCTTCTGAAAGGGAGAAGTCAAAGACCTGCAGATTCTGCTCAATCCTTGTTGGTGTTACACTTTTAGGAATACAAGTCACTCCTCTCTGAATGTGCCACCTGGAGAGAAAAGTGCTTCAGCTGTAAACACTTATGTGGAAACTTTGGTTTGTGAGCTACTTGCCTGAGAATAATTTGTGCAGGTGATTTCTTGCATCTCTGAGCAATAGCCTTTAGTTCCATGTCCTCCAACAGGGCTGGTTCATTTAGAGAAGCCCATGGTCTGTCCCCGCTACCCAGAGGACTGTAGGCCGTCACACAGATCCCCAGTGATCTGTGACAAAAATGCTTTAATTTGTAAGATTGAAAATTGTAAAAAGCACAACTCGGTTTAAAAAGTTACTGACCCACAATGAGTAATAAGAGCTTGTTGGGACATATAAGGATGACACTCCACCTATAGCACAAAGATAACTTTTCATAAAATTATTCTGTGTTTACACTGTGATCAAATGTTGGTACCTGGTTAACTACAGGTTTATGTTTGGCCATTCTTAAAATGTCATTAATTTGCCTGGCATTGAAGTTGGACACCCCTATCATCTTAACAAGTCCTTTATTCACAAGGCTCTCCATTGCAATCCATGTTTCCTTGAAGTGTGTGCCAGAATAAAACACACTGCCATCCTCACGTCGGGGCATAAGCTCTTTACCTCGCCTGAAAATAAAACCAAATTATTGGAACAGAGGCCATTTACAATCTCCACTCTGACAAACAGGGGGAGACAAAGTCCCAGCTATAAGTGTGACTGCTCACTGGAAGGCCATTGGCCAGTGCATGAGGTACAAGTCCAAATAGGAGAGACCCAGGTCGGTCAAAGTGGTCTGGCAGGCTGCTTCCACGTCCTCTGGCTCATGCTTTGTATTCCAAAGTTTAGATGTTATGAAGACCTCCTCACGTTGAAGTGCCTATGGGAATTATCATCTTGCATAATCCAATAAACAATTTACAAATTGTGCTTTTTTTTCCACACACACAACAATGACCAGTCTTACCTTCCCTGGACCAATCCTCAAAGCAAGAGCCTCCCCCACCTCTTGTTCATTGCTGTATGCTGCAGCACAGTCAATATGTCTGTACCCACAGTCTAACGCTGTGAGCACTGCCTGCTTCACCTGGTGCAGAGAAAAACAGATCTCCCAGTTGCACTGAAATTTAAATATTGTGTTTTTACTTTTGTACCTGTCCTGGAGCGCTCTTCCATGTGCCAAGTCCAACCATGGGCATCTTCTGCCCCGAAGACAGCAGCACAAAACCACTCATGGTCCACTTCCAGTGTGGGGACAACAGTAACTACAACGTTTTCAAGTTTCACCTCTTAAAGAGCTGAACAAGTCATCATGACTAAGTCCAAAAGCTCTGTAACTGATTCACTTGAATCTATATTTATTAACAGCCTAGAGTCATGTGGACACAAAGTGACAATCTTCAAGCCACCATGAGGCCGTTATAATTGAAGGTCAGAAAACTGAGGCACCATTTGGTGAGCTGCTTTTGTCAAAACAAAACACAGCAGTGTTTTTCTTCAGAGGAAATATAAACTCTGTGTGAACCAATCCTTATGGCCAGAAATAGCTGATACAGTTCTATGGCATTAGTCACAGTGTGGCGTTACAGCAGCATCTCTGATCATCCTTTTTGCTTTTCTAATGGTCTCTTCTATCTGTATCATGTGATGCACATAGCCAAGTGGAACAGAATATTTCCTCTGACCAAATATAACACATATCACCTGCCATGTAAGCAAAAACCATGAATGCATTTGGACTGGTACTTATTAAGTATATGTTATTTACCTTAATGCATGTGGCTCTGTTCAAATGTTGAATGTCTTGAGCAGATGGACAAGTGAAGAGCTAAGGGCAGCTGTCTGTAGCTACATGCCGAGGTCAAAGTTCTTGTTTGTTTATCTGTAACTCAGACTTATAGACAAATATGATCCGCTAATTCGCTTCAAGTTCCCATCGGCAGCAGCCCATTGTGCCTGAAAGTAACAGAGCAGTTTTGTAAAACATCCAGGACAATGAGGTTCCCACATTTGGTTTATTTTATACCATTTTGGAAACCTTATAAACATGTCAAACACAAAAGCGGTGGCAGCACATGCGTGTTCATGTTGGAACCACCATCCAGAGGCTCTAAGAACTCGGACAGTGCATTAACGTTTCACTGCTTTCAGCTCGTTTTGTTGTACAATATAGATAACGTACATTGTCTATGCTAAATAATACTTCATGGCTCATGTACAATTATACAAAACAATTATACAAGTTTATTTAGAATCATTGTAGAAAAAAACTATTTAGACCAGCTTTTATCAAAACACAGAATAATAAAGTAATCCTTATGTGGAGCGGACCAAGACACCACTGCTGAACAATTACTGTTTATAATCGTAAACTTCACATTGGCATTTTGTCCATATATAATTTTTATAAAACAAATTCCCCTTTCTGCCTTTCAGAAAAGCCTATCCTACATGTAAGCACTGTATTTTGTGTACAAAATGGCTGGTTGTACAGATGTTTGTCTCCTCAGGTGTGTCATGAGGCCGCACTAAGGCACCTGACAGTCCCGGAGCCAAGAGCCAGGGGAAAGCACCTATGATCAATGTATTGTCCACTGATGAAAACGGTTGATTGTCATTCATATGTCAAGTGCAGTTCACAGGATATGTTCTTAATTATTGTAATGATTTTGTTGTGAGTATGTTACAATGGATACATTTTTTCAGAAAAAATAAGTATTTCAAAATCTGATACTACTAATATGAAATGTTTTGCAAGATGTTGGTAACGGCCGAAATAATGTGCACATACTGTATGAAGAATGTGAAATGACCTGGGAAAAGGTATTGGAGAAGATCATTAATTTGACCATACAAATGAACAAGATCACATGCTCCCCGCAAGATTTCACACAGCTGAGTGAAAATAATATTTTTCCAGGTCATAATATCCCATTATACAATTTCTTCTCATGTGTGACTTGGGTTGTTACAAACATCTGGTAAAAACTTAATGTCAAGAAATATGTTTTCTGTAAATTATGCTCATGCATTCAACTCTTATTTTATTTTGTATACAGGTGCTCGTCATATAAACAAAATATCATGAAAAAGTGCATTCACTTCTGTAATTCAACTTAAACTGTGAAACTGATAGACTCATTACATGCAAAGTGAGATATGTATAGCCTTTATATGTTATAATTTGGATTATTATGGCTCAGTTTGTAAAAACCTCAAATTAAAATTCTCATAAATTTAGAATATTTTGAAAATGGACTGTAAGCCATAACCATCAAAATTATAACAAATAAAGGCTTGACATATGTCACTTTGCATGTAATGAGTCTATATCATTAGTTTTACATTTTAAGTTGAATTACAGAAGTAAATGAACTAATAATTACATGACAAGCACCTGTATGTGTGTTATAGTTTCACTGAACTGTTGTGGATCTACTGTATATATTTGCTGATAGTGAACAATTTGGAGTTTTATATTTACTGATCAAAACTACAAGATAACCGAACCGGTTTCATCATTTAAAAATCACATTAATATTACGTTTTTGTCTTGTTACAAAGAACTGCAAAAGACCCACTGATACGTCTGAAAAATATGAAAATCAGATCAATTTATAAACAACTAATCTAACCCCTTCTTCCTCAAGGTCACCTGTGTTGTGTAGTATAGGGGTAAATACTATATGTATAAACCGTTAGCGCCGTAGTTGTTGACACATATTTACAAAAGGCATAATAAAATGGCTTAAGTCACGTGGAGCAACATTACAAAAGTTCATAGTGTGTATAATGTGTTCTATACTAAGACGTCGTTATGATTGTGGCAGGTGTTGTCTGATGATCTCTTTGGACTGGTGTGGGATCCTGTCAGGAAAGTGTACCGAAAACTCCACGATGAGGTCCCCGCGCTGCGATGGGTTTTTAGGGAACGGCAGGCCTTCCCCTCGGACCCGCTTGACTGTCCCGGGTTTGATGATGTCATGACATGGGAGAGAGATGACGCGGTTTTCCAGAGTGGGGATACTAACGGTGCAGCCACACAATGCCTAGAGTGAGGGAGGGAGAGATCGAGAGGGTTAATGACTTGTGTAGGAACGACATGCCAATGCGCTGAATACACCAAGGACTTATAACGTTTTTCTATTTCTATTTCTATTAATGTTTCCATGTCCAAATCTTCTGAGATTAAAATCAGCCGTAAAGCATTCTATTAGTTTCTATTTTAGTCACAGCACTCAGGGGTCTACAGCATTGGGAACAAGAACATTTGGCAACAGCAAAGCTCTGGTGTTTGTGTTTTGAAGGGGGTTGTTCAGAAGAGTGTCAGGCAGGGGGGGAGTTTGTGTGGGATTGGGGGTAGACGCATTGCACAGGAGACTAATTTTAGCGACCCGCTCATAGCTGAAGCTAATGAAGTGAAGCAGGAATGGGCCTGAGCTTGTAAACAGTCAGGGGTCTGGTGAGAGAACAAACAGCGTCCCACACATGCACAGTGTCTGAGCCTCACCTCCTTATCGCCACATGATGAATCCACTCAGAGCTAAACTGAACTCGTGGGCCAGCTGCTATCAGCGCTCCACAGGCTTTCCACTGAGCATCGCTCACAATACGCACTACATCTGAACGGTACAAACCACAGCCCTGTGATTCTGTGGATTTTTTTTTATCATCAGGGGTCACCACAAAAAGTCTGTCCCTTGTTGATAGAATTTTATGCCGCAAGTCCTTCCTATGGCAAACAATCACATTACTTAGAGGCTTTGAGACAATTGCACCACTGATGCCCCATTTATTCTTTTTGATAATACAAATAAAACTGTCAAAAGACAAGACTAATAATTTTCAATGAGAAAACAATGTATCGTGTTAATTGTACTTTAGAAATCAATTGATGAATTGGCATTTTGGCATTTGTTTGGATGGTACTCCTTAAATTATACTAATGTGCTTATATTTCTTGACTGCAGTAGGCACTAAAGTGAAGTGTGTTGCCCAAGGACACAATGGAAGCATACATTGAGGTGATCTGGAAGCAAACTACCAACAATCGTCTTATATGTGTTATGTGTGCAACCAGCTTGAACCTACACAATAACCTGCAGCGTCATGTTAAATAATGGTAATAGTGACATAAGGAAAGACTTTGTCACAATCACAGTACACTTAGCGTTGGTGTCGTGTATGAATAATTCTGATGTGCTCATGATGAGTTGTTCCATTCACAAACACAGTCTTACGTGCAGACAGGTTGCTATGACAGCCACGTCATCGGCTGATCGGTGCCCACTGATTGCATAAACCATGGTTTAAACAGAAAACGTAGAAAACCATCACAGATTGATCATGGTCTTATAGAAAGCCAAAACAAATGTTGCAGTAGCATAAAACTAGAAGAAAAATAGATTTACATCTGCCACAGGAGGTGAAGCAGTACAAAGCTCTCCTTCTTTCTTTTAGAGCCCTCCAGCTACAGTTAGCACCTATGTGTGTTTAGATATGAGCTCTGCCACAGTGCAGTGTGCTGTGGTGACAGGAGCTGCTGAAGTACAGTCATTGCTGACAGCAGCCCAGTGTAGAGACACACTCATTATTGCAATAAGGTATAGAGTCAAATATATATATATAACTATATATAACTATATATATATATATATATATATATATATATATATATATAATATATGGTTATGTTGGTTGAATATTAGCATAGAAATATGTGTCAGATATTTAGTCCAGTGATTTAGCCCAGTGATGCATATTGTCAATCAATGGACTCTAGACACGGCTTCTGTTTAACCTATCAGGAGGTTTCCCATACAGCCCGGGATGTGTAGTCTGGTCTGCAGACTCTAGGCACATCATTGTCAAAGCAGCAGTAAGCGATGAGGCAGCGCAGTGGAATATGAGCTCTTATTTGCTGTGGATACTGATTCATCTGACCCACTTCCCAAATACTCCCTGGGTACCAACCCCCCACCCTGCATATTCATCTTCTCCCCAGCAATGTGTTTTTCTCTGCATCAGACTTAAGTCTTGTCTGTAGAAGGTCTAACTGGGGAAGAAATTTAATCATGTTCAATTTTCTGTTTACTGTTACTTAACAAGCTCCTGTGTGGTCTCATTTATGCAGAGTGCAGGTACTGACAGTGCCGTGTTTCTGTATTCACTAATAATGCTTTCAGGGACTAAAGTGGATAAAATTGGCAAAAAGCGGAGTGCAAACTGCTCTCTTGACTCTACCTCTCTGAGCACACCTGCTTTAGACCAAACAAACGCTGGCGCCAGCTCAGTAAGTGGCCACTCGGCCTGACACATTAGACTTTATGTAATTCACAGAAAGTCCAGAACAGTGCTGGACCCGCTGCCCTCCAAGAAGCAGCAGCTAATTAAATGTCCTGCCAGTCACTGGAATAGCAGCCTGCATCGTCACCCAGTCACATCCATCTTAGACCAAACAGGTTAGTGAAAACACAAAGTGCTTGTGCTTGACATTAATACTAATAGGGCATCACAAGTAATCGCAACCTTATAGTTATGTCAAAAGCCAAAATTATTTAGGGAATACAATGTGCAAAATTAATTCTTGTCCCTACAGAAAAAAGAGAAAAATTGCCAAATACAAAAATGTTACTTGTATAGTCCAGGAATCCAGTGAGCTATGTAGCCACAGTACTAAGCTTGGTTGGCTGTAACTGTGAAAATGTAAAATGAGGACAATAGCTGTCGCCGGTCACACAAGGACACCACATTCTTGACGTCTCAGTGCAGCAAAAACTACTTGCCAAGTTGGTCCTTGAGGAACGGAAATTGTTATTTGATTTGAACACAACTTTAAAAATAAACTATAAATCATCTCTTATTTGTCTGCTGAAGCCTGAAGCATTAAAGTGAATATGTTCTGTGTTGTCTGGCTAATTCAAGAGTACTGCACAAGAAAATACTGATCCTTGGCAACATTAATTGAGTGTTTTAAGACTAACACGCGGAAGATGAGTAGAAAACATTATAACGCACCTCCTTTAGACTTATCTTGCAATTAAAGATGATGTTTGAGCCGTCCCTCTTAAAGTGGACATGTCCCTTGTCTTTGAGCACAAAGGAAATGTCCGCAGGAATGTTTTTCGGGGTCTCATCCCCCTCTTTTGGAAAGGTGATCTTGGTTCCCTCCTTCCAACCTTTCTTTATGATGATGTTGAGGATTTTGTCTTCAGTTCTCATGCTCCTGCCATCAGGGTTCAGTCTGCGGCGTGTGATTTTCATCCTCTTGGTGCATCCATGGAAAATCTCTTCCAGCGAGACCCTCAGCTCATGGACCACAGGGGGGTCCTGATGTCTTTGATTAGCCCCAAGCCGCTCTGAATGCACACCCCTCCTGCGTCGGCCTTCTCCAGGAAAACCATTCTTCATGCCAGCCGTAAAACCAAACTGTCTCCCAAAATGACCGAAAGGGTCCTCGTCCTCGATGTCCATGTCCTGGTCCCCATCAACATTGTGGTCGTTGTGGAAGGAGTGACCATTGGAGCGGTTGTGGTTACGGCTTGAGCCAAAAAACATGTCAAAGGGATTTGAGCCTCCAAAAAAGGAAGCGAATGTGGCGTGGGGGTCTCCATGGAAGGTATAGTGATAAGTTGAACTGCCAGGACCACCTGAGGAGCTGTTTCCCCCAGTTTTTAAACCTGAAAGTAAAAATGTATATGATATATACAATATGAATATCGAGATAGTCACACAGTACTAAGCAGTATGAGCAACATGAGCAAAGCAAATTTTTTTTTAAAAAGTGAATAAGGTTATTTGAGTGTGTGTTAATAGTGTATTAGTTAAAGGCACTATACCAGATTTGTTTTTCTAGTAAGGGAACAAAATTTGTAAACACAGACATTTTAGTATATAATTATAAAGCATTTTATGAACTTGCAGGCTAGTTTATGACCATTTTTAAGAAAGTGACCCTGAAACGTCACCCTTCTAACGACTAACATTTTCATTTAGTGGCTTCCTCTGTCATTGTTTGTAATAATGGGGCCTTTAATATAGGCTATAATTGCTTACTGCACCATAATTCATATTTTAGTTTTAGAAATAAACTTCTTAATAGAGAATTCTAAATCTGCCATGCCATGAATGGGGCTTCAGGCACAATGTTTTGTTTAATAAACAGTACAGCATGTAAGAGTGCTTTGACTTTTATTGACAAAAGAACTCACCCTCCTCTCCCAGCTGATCATAGACGACCCTTTTTTTGGGATCACTGAGGACTTCATAGGCCTCTGCAATCTCTTTGAATTTTTCCTCTGCATTTGCGTCTGTGTTCTTATCTGGATGGAAGCGCAGTGCCATGCGCCGGTATGCTTTCTTGATTTCCTCTTCATTGGCGCCCTTTGGAATACCAAGAGTCTTGTAATAGTCCTTCCCCATAGCTGGACACAAGCATATACTTGAGTGGCTTCCAGGACCCCTCACCTGCTCAGGCCGTGATCAGTCTCTGGTGGAGCACAGACTAATGTTAGGGATTATGTTATGGAAAATCAGTAGAACAAGTATGTCTGTTGAGTTATAACATAGCCTAATAGTCCATTCAAACAGTAGCCTAACAACAAATAGTAACATTCAAATAAATAGGACTGTGTAATTGAACTGGCACATAAAGAGACCAGACTTGTCCTGACTGCAGTGCAGAGGGTATTTAAGTGTGCCTGAACATCCTTATGTTCAGTGGATGCTGGCATTTCCTTCAGAAACAGAGAGTGCATTTTACTAAGTGTTGCTATGGAGACACAGCTGATGAGGAGGTAGTGCGGAGGGATCCCCAACACCAGCTAAAGAGCGGCTGCTTCTCCAATCAGAGCCGGGCAGATAAAGACAATAGCCCGGATGGATTCTTTATACTTCGGTGTTCAGACTTTAAACTAAATCAACCTAACCAATTTAGAAAGACCATGTATTTCTAAGACAGACGTCTTGTGTCGTTATGTCTTAATATTTGCGGCGAGGGTTGTGAGCCATAGGGACACCGGGAGCCTCTTTCTACCTAAGTACTGCGGAGCAGCCAGTTTACAGCCTAAAGGCACAGCCGTGTTGCTCCTAGTCCCAGTCCTTGATTCAAAAATCACTAAATCCATAGGCTATATTTATACAACATAGTGGAGACACACATTTCATTCACAAAAGGTTAAAAGCGAATCTCAAAAATAACAATAACACGCGTTAAAATGTCCCACTTACTTGCTATTTAACTTCCCAAATAAATGTCTCGGTCCGTTTTGAGCATTTCTCTCTTTCCTCCAGCCTCTGTCTGCGGCTCACCCGCCACCGCTACGTCCTTATAAGTGACGTAAGGGCGCAGCCGCGAGGATCACACGCTCTGAAATAGCCGCTGACCAAACGCTGATGCGCATCTGACGTCCCAGTGGAAAACCTCGGACAACTGCCAAACCAGTCGCTTCTCCAAACTAAATTAGCAATTTTCTGTTATAGACCTGATAGGAAGGCGATAGTAGCCAGTTAAAGAAACACATCTCTGGAAAGATACACATGACAAAGTTCGCCAGGTTTTTTTCTTTTCTTTTTTTAAATACCAAAGTCTAAAATAGTTCATACCGACTTCCACTCCCGTGACTGTTGTTCAGCCTGGCCCGGCCGTATGGCTCTAACCGGGGCTGGCTTCTTTTTTCATGCTCTCGTTGTCGAAGAGAGAATTCGACTTATTTGGGGAGAGCGAGGCTCAAGTAGTTGATGAAAGCGGTGGTCTGATGTGTGTGAGCGTGCGCGCGCGTTTATGTGTTGCCATGCCAAGGTAGAGTCGGTATTTAACAGTGTCGAGTCATGTGGAGACTCTATGTAGAAATGTAATTTCACCAACACACAGGGTAGAAAATGTAGGGTTGAATTAATGTACTGCAAATAAGCAAATCACATTATAATGAAGTGCCCTCTGTACTGTGAAGCTTTGAACAAATAAGAAAATCAAAATCCAAAATAACATTTTAGAGCTAATTTGAGGGGAAAACCCCCAAACTAGGCTACTGTATGAGCACACATTTCAGTATAGCTCAGAATCAAGCAACCCATCCATTCATCTTCTTCCACCGGGTCACATTGCACCAGCCCCTATGGCATCAAGCAACCCACTATACCTAAAATCTACAAACTGTGGATTTAATGATTTTTGAAGTTGTTTTATCTTTCTGTGAAGCACTTTGATCTTCCTTGTGTTGTTGTAAGGTGCTATATAAATAAACTTTGATTGATTGATGTAATTGTACAGATATTAATAAAGAAGCCTATTCTTTCCTGCTTAGGTGGTGGTAAGCTGGAGCTCAGTTACACTGCAACAGAGATAAAGCCATCATACTATTTTGTCAAGTTTAGTGATAACAGGACATGATACAGAGATGAACTGTTAAAATGAATAACTGCTGATAATAAGCCAATTACACCAATGCAAGGTGCACCAAAACATTTCAGGAACAGTTGTTCATAACGTGATGCTGGGTTTCCATGGTGATTCAGAACATGCCAGACTTTGTGTCTGCCAGTGCCGATACACTCTGTCTCAGCAGTGGGCCCATTGTGCACGTGTACACGTGCCCGAAGAAAAGACTACCAAGTGGCTCTCTGTGCCAGGCTGCCATATACTGTATTGAAAACCTGTCAATCAAAAGGGTGGGACACAACAGTATTTTAGCCAGTTTTGTAAAAATCAAAATACATTAGATAGAAGTTATAGCTGACCATATCCTCCAAACCGCTTTTCAATGTTTTTGAAGTCCTCAGAACAGGCCGTTCTCACCACCTCCTCTCTTCTTGTACTATTTTGGTAACCATAGAGACCACAGTTGCCTGATAATTCTCAAAACTGACAGCTTTTGTGTCAAATAAGGCAGCTGGATCACATACTTACCGTATGTGTACATCAACCATTTAGTTGATCTAAACATGATGTGCCAAATACAGTAAAGAAAAAGCTCCTATACACTAATAACACAAGATCTATAAAGAATAAAGCACAAACACAGACATGTAGAGTACATGGTCATAACTTTAAGTTGATTGGACAAAAATAAATAGACCAGATCTTTGGTTGAAAACAAACAAAGAAAGCACTTCTGGATATACATTAGCCAAACAAAAATGATTCAGGCAGCCACTGCTTTCGGACCTTTGTGCACATGATGAAACAACGAAGACAAGTTTGTAGTCCGATGCAGCCAGGCAATAATCTTAAAATTTGTATAACAAACATACAAGCAGTTTAAATGATTTCAGCAATGCAAAAAAGGCATTTTTTTTTAAAGAGTTGAAAGATAGACCCTTAATAATTAGTCAGAATGTTATACAGATAAAACATGGTTCCCATTTCAATTATGTGCTGTATAGCCATACATCAAAGAGATGTAAGAGCCATAGGCATATTCACAAAGCAAAAGACTTTAGCATGACGAAATATGGCAAAATACAAAAGAAAATATGACACTCACAAGATAGAACAACTTCACTTTTCTAGTTTTGGAAGTGTAGTTGGTTATACTTCATTGATCAAGGCTTAAATTCAGCCATTTTTAATATGCAAGAAAAGTCATGATTAATGAGGCTCATTACTTTTTCTGACCATTGTTAACACATGGCAACAATATGCTCCAAAAGAGTCTGTCTGTGATGAACAACCTCAGTTCATGTCTTTAGTGAGACACAGTCACAATTTGTGGATTATGTGTAGGTATCTGACGTCAGGATATAAAAGGTTGACTAACAGTGCCAGCAGTCGGGGTCCGTCCTTGAGACAATGTCCATGGTAACGGATGAACTGGGCAGCTTTTCGCACACAGTCTTCAAATTCAGAATAGTTCTTATTGCTTGGCAGAGCTTCCAATGTATCCAGTACCTGCAATTACAAATACACAACTTGTATTATGTTCACAGACAACTGCAGAAAACACTGTTGTAATTACTGCCACCCACTTGTTGTGCTTTCACAGAAAGCTGCAGTTCAGCAGTGGGTTGAAGTCGCAGCTCAGACTCTGCCTCTGATGGCACTTGAACTGAGAGGAACACCGAGAGACACCGTACCACCACTCTGAATCTGGAGATATGAAAGGATATTTTTTCACCATTTAGTTAGACCATTAAATTGGTGAAAAAGCCATAAAATATATTTACACACTTTTTAGAAACTGGAGACCGCTTTCCAAGACCTATAGCTCCAAGCAACCCAGAGTTTAAACGCTCCTCTCCCATCTGAAGTAACCTTGTTTGCAGCCTCAACAGACCCAAAACAACACCTGACACCTCACCATTTCCTGCTTGAGGCTGCAGCTGCTCAGCCGACAGACTCAGGGTCTTGTGCCACCAAAGAAACAGTTTGGCCTCATCGCCTGGTCCACTGTTGAGTAGAATTACTGTTTCACAGAAGTGCCAATAATGAAAAACATATACAAGGAAGATAGAGGTAGCCGAACCTGGGGAACACCTGAGAGGTCCATGTGTTGAGCAAAGCCAAAATCCTCCTCTCATTGGCTGCAGTGCATTCACTGTTTAGGCGCTGGAGGATGAAGGCATAGAGTGTCAGGAAGCTGCCCCCTGATTGGCTCTCAGAGAGGAAGTCATCCATTGTGAGCTCAGGCACCTGTAGAGATGCCAAGACAGGACCCCATCCCACAGATTCCTCTTCAGCTAAAAAAGCAGGAAGTACATAATGACAAAACCGTCACGACAGAAACCTAATAGTTATTGGATTGAACAACAAACCGTGATTGAAGTAAGCATTGATGCAGGTCTCCATAATGCGAGTCATGTGCCTGACTGAAGCCAGACACCTTGAGCAGGCTGTAAGAAGTGGTAGAACAGGAAAGCAACTTCCCTTCCTTTCCAGCCAAGTAATGACATGGCCAGCTAGGGCCTGTCCTGTTGAGACACCTACACCATTAAGCAAAGTCAATGCATCACTAAAGAGGTTGCAGAATGCCATGTGTCGCTGCTCCAAGCCCGTCTCTACAAAGTGAAGAAATATGAATATGAGCGTCTAATTATAAAAATGGGCTCAGATTAGGACAAAAAAGGGTAACCTGGTGGGTTGAAAGTGACAGTGCCTTCTAACAGTGTGTCAAGCTGGGTCTCCAGATTGCTCAGAGTAATGCTCCCTCCTTGTTCCAGAGTGACTAAGGACTGAACACACCAACGTACATATGCTCCTGCCTTCAGAGTCTCCTCCTATACACAAAAAACATTAGGTTTGCAAATGTATTAAACATAAAAAACTATTCATGGGTAAATCTCACCATATGTGGCTCTGCACCATGGCTATGGTGCAGCCCAGCAGCACTACGCAATAATTTAAGTAATAGCTGAGGTGCAGAATCAGGACTGAGAATGAGAGAAGGAGGGTAGTGGGTGCTGACATATCCCAGAATGCCTTGGTAGGAAGACAGATCCAAACGGTACCATGGCAATGATGTGGATTGGACCAACAAACTAAGCAGTGGTGAATCCTACAGATAAAGAAATGACAATGGACAAATAATCAAATATCAAGTCATTCAGACTTGAAACTTAACAGAACTAGATGCTTACTTGATGACTTAGAAGGTGCTCTTCTTTTGCAAGGAAAACCAGCATGTACAGAAGATAGACGAGCATGGTGTGTGATTCCTTTTGGGCGTCCGGAGTCAGGGATGGATACGGGGATTGAAGGTGTTCACTTAAGACACTGACCCAATTCACCTGACACAGAACTTCTCCCATAAACAGAAAGCAACTTTTGGGGCTCCCTCTCTCCACCTAATGGTTTAAGGAAAAGAAGATAATTGTTCAAAACAAAGAATTTAAAATAGATTCTCACCGTAACCTGTGATCATTAAATGCATAAATATAAAAAAAGACTACATAGATATGTGACTGGTGGTCTATTTTTGATTGGAAACTCTAATTAAGAAGAGTGACTTAGAATTATTGGAAATGACTCTAATAATAGAACCTGGGAGCCTTAAGTGATGGCTCAAGTTTGCCAGCAGCCTGACATTATGCAATTTCTAAATGTGAGTCATGTTGAAGGTCAGAGGTCATGAGTCTGTTAGTGTCTCACATTGAAGAGCTGCTCCATGAGCTGAGTGTCTGGGTGCAAGTGTCTCCAGGGAAGGCTTTGGAGGCGTGTGTGATAGAGGTAGAGCAAGTATTCAGGCGTCCGGGGGGCAGTGCAGCTCTCACAATACTGCATCAGACACAGCCAAAGGGCACCTCTCTGCCCAGGGAGCAAACGATCTGCAAAGCAACAACATTTACAGTGAAAAAAAGTTAACAGACAGAAAGTCCTTTCACAACTGGAGGTGACATTTGATTGCCGAGTCCCTACCTCTGAATTTGTGGTGCAAAGTCTCAGTCAGTTGAGTGTAAAGTCCAACCAAAACACCTGCAAGATTTGCATCAGTTTCCAACCAGGGGTAACACTTAACATTACTGAAAGAAACAAATGAAACACAAAATGTTTAGTTGAAGCAAACAGAATTATATTACAATTATATGAATATACACATTCTGACAAACAACCATTATTACCTGCCATCTTCAATGTCCAAAGGAAAGATCCAAGGCCTAAATAACTTGACAATCTTACTGTGTAAGTTCTGCAAAGCTAGAGGAAGAAAAGCCAAATTTATTATGAAAGATATCATTGGGTAAATGGTATGGATGATATATGTTTATTTAGTACCTTTTAAAGTTTTCATGCTACCCACTGACTCTCTGGCACAGTTACTTATCTGTGTATTGATTAAACAACCAATCAAATGTTCCCAGAAGGACTCAATATCAGAAATGTAGGGGGTCCACGCCGGAAAAAGACCAAAACTGCGAAGATCATTTTTATTGAGGCGACTTCTTTGAAAATATTCACTGAGCCATTCAATAGTTTCATCCACCTGTGAAGCACAATTTCATGCTCAAAACTGGAAATTAAAAAACTATACACAGTAAAACTCCTTCACTATACTGCAAACACCCATTACCTGCTGAGGAGAGAGGCTGATGGGGCATCTATAAGGAGAGGCGTGTTCATCCTTGGTTTTCCTGTTGCGTAATGACGGTAGACAGCCCAGCACACGCATTGTCTCCTTCCAGCACACTGGACTTAGTAATTGCTCTGATGAGCCTGAGAAAACACATAGGCACACATGCTCATTCATCGGGATTTAACTATATTTAGCAAAACAAGAAAAGTATTGGGAAAAACCCCCACATACTTTTCATAAGCAGACGCAGGCAGTCACTGTAGTGGTCAGGAAAATGATGGCGTAGAATCAAAGTCCAGTGTTTAGTGAAAATATGAAATGGTGTAAGAAGTTCATTTTCAGGGTCTCTGCCACACACACACAGAGCACCGTGGACCAAGTCCAGCAAACGCGTCCTCTCCGAAAAAATTGGATTTGCTTCAGTGAGCCACTGGATTAGGTCGAACTGACAAGGAGAGGGAAATGTACTGCTGATGTTCAGATTGTAATGCAATAATTGGCTGAGTTTATGAAGAACTAACCTTAGTGAGCAGCATAAAAATTACATCTGTGGTGTCAATGTGGAGGGAAGTCACAACATCTTGGTACAAAAAGACAAGCTGATCAGGTGCAGAGTTGGGCGTAAAGAATGGAGAAATGAGAGGACACAGACGTCTTTGCTCCAGGATGGTTTTGAGAACACGGCCACACTCTGCCGCATTGCCCTGGATAAACACCTAGACACCAAGTCAGTATTAAAACAGTAGATATGGGTCATATATAGATAAACATAGACTTTAGAATTAGTTGTGTAGTATTATCTAAATCTGGGAGTATAGTTTATACACAGTTGAGAACAATTATTTGAGTTTTTATGGTTATCATGAGCCACTTGTTCAGAACTTATGCCCGTTGGAATATGTACGTATGTATGCGTGCATGTGTGTGCGTGCGTGCGTCTGTGTGTGTGAATGGCAGCACACCTGTCCCAGTATTTCTACACAGGAAGAGAAGAACTGCCGCGTTGGGGGATGCCGCAGTGTATCTTCACAGACAAAGGAGACTGCCTGGTAGAACGCGGTCACACCAACATGCTGCACGGTGGGTGATTTCTGCGCCTTGTACAAATTTACCAGAGCCCTGAACACAATGTGAACTTATACAAGTCATCATGGATTTTAGTTTATCGCGTTCTCCCAATGAAATCTTTACTAACGTGATAAAATTCTCTGTGTGTACTGCCGCCTGGGCCAAACTCTGCTGAGGTGGGGCCATGGCGTCCGTCTGCAGCTTCTTGATATCCCGATGCAGTGATGCTATCTGAGTATGCACCGCTTCTTGTTTCTGAAGTCGTTCACACTGCATGGGTTATACAGATAATACAGTTACAACACATCATATCAGTAAGGCATTCAGTACTAGAGTTGTGTTCATACAGTAACAATGATATTAGCAGGTCCCTGGCATGGTTGGCCCCCTTTCCCGTTGCATTCAAGGGGCATAGTGATTTGCTCCGGTCGGTTTTTATACAACAGCGGGAGACTCTCAAGCAGCTCTAGCTCCAATGCCACCTGTTGGGCTTCACAGGACACTGCAAGTCTAGTATCGAACAAAAAATAAATAAAGGTGATCAAAACGCCCTATATTGAAAGCATAAGAGTTTAGCGTCTATGTTGTACGTAGTTGTAGTGTACCTGGCTTGGTCTTGTAAAATGCTAAGATCCCATTGTAACAGTTCAGCAGCAGCTTTTGAGTCTGTGAGACATGCTGCTGGAATATCCGCCACAGGCACCTTCTGCTGTTGTAGCTCCGGAGCCGGGTGTGGGACTGGGTGCTTTTGTAAGTTGGCCAATATACGTTCCTTGGCTGCAAAACAAGAGAGAAACATGAACTTCCACTTCTTAAAAACAGCATTTGTTTATATCGATCTGCTCAATTTGTGTTCAAATTAACCTCTTACCCCACGAGCACATTTTCTACAAATCTCCAGCTTTACCCAAACCTAAAAGCTTGACTGGAGTTTACAGCCTATAGGCTCATTTGAAAGCTAAGCTCTACAAAACTGACATTTTTTGTTTTTTTTGTCACATTTTTGTCGTGTTTTCGTCTCTTTTTTTGGTCCGGTTGCTGTATTCGCTTTTTTTATTGTATTATTACAATATTATTATTTTCCTGCAAGTTTTTGTTCTTTTAGCTTTTTCATCACGTTTTAATCTCGTTTTTGTCACTTGTTTGTTCTCTTTATGTCGCTCTTTTTTTGTCTTTTTTTGTTGTATTTTCATACTCGTTTTCGTCACTGTTTTGACACTTTGTTTAAGAAGCTTTTAAATTTGGGAAACTGGAGAAAATGTGCTCGGTTCAAGTGGGGGTTAAGAGATGAACTGCCAGGACTTAACCTACTGTAACTATCCCGTGCATCTTTTGTCATACTTAACTTAATGGTCATATTTCCCACATCTACAACATATACATATACTGTACATATGTTTATTTTATAGGAGTAACATAATTTTTAGACATAAAAGGTAACAAAGTAAAAAAACAAAAACCAAAGAAACAACAACAAACCCCTATATTTAAATGATCGTGCGGGTTCATACCATTACTGAAGCTTGTGTAATCAGGCAGACAGTGGCTTTGCGCTTGGAGAAAGCTCGGTTCGCTTTGCACATTTTCCCACAATGACAGAACCTCCATTTCATCGTACTGCAGGCGCTCTTGGTCTAGAAACTCAAGCCATAATACCTAGACGGGAACAAACCAAAACAGGAATTTTATATTTTTAAAAATCATATAATCTGAGTAGTTCCCTCAAAAACACATATATGCAAGTCACTACCCACTTGTTGGCGCTGCATTACTTGTGCCAGTCGGTGGGGTTCATACTCAGGAAGAAGCGAAGGCAGGTAAACCTCCTGCTTTTGCAATGTGTCATCATCCAGCCATAAAGTAAATACTCCAAACAACCTGTGGAAATTGAGGTCAGATGTAGATCAGCTTCACGTCCGTGTGTCCAGAACATTTTAAATGGAATGCTGTACCTGACAAGCTCTGTGTGAAGCTTTGGCGAGGTGAGGTAAGGCGGTTGAAGATTGCCTGGACTTTCGTCACCTTGACTGTCTGATGATGGTGTTAATGGTGGGGGGACTCTGAGGGCTTGACTTGCAGCATGATGAAAATCTGACACTTCTTGAATCTTGTGTTTTAAATCTTTGAGAAGAGCAATTTGAGAAGAACTGTGGAAGAATCTCCGCCCGATGCATCCCCCGGCAACGAGCCTGTCGCAAAGAATGTTCTGACTTATTTACAGGCCGTGGCTTTTTAGGCAGTAAAGGTTATGTGACTCATACCCATACTCCGGCCCAGGCTGTTGGAGGTAAAGCTGCAGGAACTTCTGCCACACTAAAGGAAGGAGGGGGTGGTCTGGTGGAGTCGCTATGGCCTGACAGGCCCAACGATAAATTTGCATTCGCTGCAGAGACGGGGTAACAGGCAACTTGAGCCTTTGCTGCGCCTTCTGGCTCAGAAACAAACATCATTGATATAGGACAGTACCATTTGCTTGATAACTTCAGTATCTTCATTTACTGTATACTGTACCTTCCAGGCTTGTTCTGGGGAGATGTTGAGATCTGCAAGAAGCTCTTGTTCGACACATCTTCTGAGTTGGGAATCTTCTTCAAACACACCTTCCATATTTAACACAAGCCAAGCAAACCACACCTGTAAATGCACACAGAGATTATGCTGTTAATAAATGTTCCTGAATGATGCACTGATATTAACATTACCTCTGCACTCAATGAAAGGCCTTCAATAAAGGAAGGAGTTGCATTCCCAGAAAACCAGCCAACAATAGAGGAAAGCAGTCCTCGCTCTCCATGGAAACCTAAAGCAGTCTGAAATATCCAATTGATGTTGTTTAAAGTGTATCACACAATGCAGATGCACAATGAATGGGTGCCATTACTGTATGTACAGTATCTCAATAATTTCTACCTTGTGCTGTTGATACAGCAGTTTCTGTACACACTCCTCCTGGTGGTGAGTGAATGCAGCACAGCAGATTTGATCCATGAGGAAAAGGACTGTTTTGTCCCTGTACCACACACTTTGCTGGGTCAACAGGCCAACCCAGAACTCCAACACTGCTGCAGCGCCAACACGACCAGGTCGAGAACTCTCCACAATATGGCTCTGTAACATTGAATAATTCATTAAAAAGGGTAGTTAAAAAAGGGCGTTTGAGAACAAAATGCATATTTAATTTAATACTGTGGCAAACCTGTATGGCACTGTTTAACAGCCGGACATTGTCTCCATAAGTGGTTCCCGTGAACAGAGGAGCCACTCTGTGTGTGACTTGCTGCGTGACGCCTTGAGGACAAACACTGTCGTACTGCAAGAATGTCTGTATGCAACTTACAAACCTAGAATAAAAAAAATAAGAGAATTAAGACAAGCTATATAACATAATTTTTGAACCTAAAGATTTGTCGCCTTGCTAAAATAAAGGCCTGAGTCCTTTTTTGGCAAAATGTATTATTATTTCATTTCACTCTCCAAACAATGCTGCATCTTTAGGCGTTACTATTTATGTCCTTAGATAATCAGAATACCTGTTACAACCAAAAAAGAATCTTCTAATTGATTATTATGAGGATCCTAAAATGTTTTGTCGATTTTCACCAAAACTTGAAAATATGACCTGGGCCATCATTTTAACAACGTGACGACATGCAAATTATTTTTACTGGGAGTTGTTCAGCAGGTAGAAGCTGAGGTGGTAAGTTGGGGGTAAGATGTTGTCCAGCAGATGCACAGCCGCTCTCAAATGGCGAGACTGAATCAGATTTTTCAGCAAACTGACTCCATCAGTGCAAAAAGTCTCCAAACTGACAGTAAACACAGCGATGACATAATTTAACTTTTTACTTCCCATTTATATGGCAATATCACACATTTTCTACAAACCTATGTCCCACTGTCATCATGGCAATGGAAAGATAGCCTCCAATGGGGAGGCCTGATTTTACAGCTCGGAGAACAGGGTGCATGCTGGGAGTGTGAGTCAGTTCTGGAGGTGGATTTGAGACTAAAGCCGGGACCGACCAGGCTCCTTTAGGCGTCTGGGCATTTCCATGGAGTTTCAGCCTAAGTAGAAGTTGCCATGCCCATTGGCTGAAAGATGCTTCCGGTGACACACCCAAACGAAGGACACTTGCGAGATAAGATACCTGAAAAACAGGGGACATAAACACTTAACAATTTGTTTTTTTTTATACTGGAAACTTTCAAATATCAAATAGTGACACCTGTTTAATGCCCTCTGATATGAGGCTGGTATACGCTTTATCAGTAAGGTACTTTTGATAGGCTTCAGCCACCAACAATGCTACCTCACTATGGAGAGAGGACGGCAAGGCCAGTCTTCCATCCTTTGACAAAAGAAGAAAATGCATAACACTCTTAATAGTACAATTATAAATATATATTCCTAAGACACTACCTGTGTGTAACCCCAGTTGAGACCTTCAAGTATGACACATGCCAGACGGTTTTCTACAGAGGAGAGCGGATGTTGAAGAAGCCAGCTACCAATGACACAGATCTCCTTCGCACAAGGCTGCCAGAGGCTTAACGGCAGTTCTTTGAATAAATACAGTGCCACCTTCAACACAAAAGACACAAAATGAAAGAAAGTGCGTTCATTTGAAGAGCCTTGCACGTGGCACACAAGAGGACATGCCAATACTAACCATTCCCACTGTTTGTATGGTGTCTCTTAGCCTCTCCAGCAGTACAGAGACAATAAAGGGATGTGCTGTGGCTATGGCAGCAAGGAGCTCTCGTCCCACTTTAGAATACATTTCTCTAGTAGACGTGCTTACATAAGACACCTGTAAACGGAGGATTGACCTTACTAATATCATTGTCAAATAAAATGAAACAAAATACACACCCCAAGAATGGACCAAACTTTAAAGCCATATTTCACACCCAGTAAATACAACAACATATAAACATTTATTTCAGTAACTCGTAACTTTGCTGGGAGCGGGATATTGCCCGATCGTCCCCATGGAGGTGACGCTCCTTTGACCACTGGCAGCCAAACTGTAGGTATTCATATATGAGGTCTTTTCCAAATGCTTTACTTGGATAACCCATTGGAAAAATAGCACTGTCAAAGTCTAGCTGATTTTGTTTACATAGTAACCGGGAATATTCCGCATAGTGGCAGATCTTTTTTTCAAATAATAATTTATTTTTGACGACAGTAAGATGGTACCTGGTAAATGAGCAGAGTTACTGTTGTAATGAAGGCAGGGTCAATATGCTGCATGGGAGTGGCCATGTGTGCTAGTGCAGTGAGGAGGGAGATGCCGTCTGAGCTGTTGACTTCACAAAGCCACTGCTCAAACTGCTCCTGCTGCTTTGGATCTGGAACGAAAACAATTTAAGATTAGCATCAGATGGTAGTTTAGTTTGTATGCTGGGTAATGGAGTTCACCTCTTAGAGCCTGGATGCAGAGGTTTGTGTCTTTAGCACAGGCACTGATTTCTTCAGCTGCCGTTTCTGCACACTGCATCACATACAGGACCTTCCATAGCATTGAGCTGGACAGAGTACCATAGGGCAACTCTGACATAAACAGCCAAATACCAAGCCTATGGGAAAAGCAAACCAAATATAATGACACATATTTAAAGATGCACTATGTAACTTTTTAGGTGAAACAAAAATCTTAATATTTGTGCTCATATGACCTTTTAGTGACTCAGTAGATGTATGAGAGCAGCATGGCTCCTTTGCTTTCCCTCTCAGTGGCCTCTATGATGCTCCAGGATCAATTGTTTTGGGGTTTCTGGCCAGTTCCAAACCCCTGAAAACAATTGATCTTGGAGCATCATAATGGCTACTGTTAGGGAAAACACAGGTGCCATGCTGCACTCGTACATCCAGTGAGTCACTAAAAGGTGAAATAGCACAAATATTAAGATTTTTTACTTAAAACGTTGCATAGTGCACCTTTAAGGCAAACGAGTTGAGAAAATAACTACCTCTTGTTTCTGAGCACATGGGAAACAGCTCTGAGGAAAACATGGTCATATTCCAGCTGTAACTTCTCCAGTGAAAGGGAATGCACTTGTGAGTTGGATCCTTCCTGACCAGTAATGCTCACATACTGGGCCCAGTGATCACTAACATAGCACACTGTCATTCTGTAGAGGACCGCACATGCACGACATCAGTTTCAAAATCAAGAACCCCAAGTTATTCGTACAAGATTTACTAACCGTATTATGTGACCAATTCGTTTGACCAACTGCCTGTACCGTGCCCTGTTGTACGTTTGCAAACCAAGGGCCAGTATTTCAATGAGAGAAGACGCAAATGCAAACACTCGCATAATTTTCTGACTGGAGCAGGCTTGTGGCTCATAAACACCTGGAATAAGTCAATTTAAGTTTCAACCTCAGAACTCCCACCTGAACCAAGCACATTTTCTCCAGTTTGGCATTACCCAAATCTAAAAGTAATAAAATAAAATAAAAAAGTGTCAAAGAAGCGACAAAAACAAGAAAAAAACAAGGATGAAAACGCAAAAAACGCATCAAAAAGTGACTTAAAAGACCACAAAAAGCGCAATGAAAAGTGCAACAAAAAAGTGACAAAAACTCAACTAAATAGTGGTAAGAATGAGATGAAAAATAAAGTGAAAAAAGTGACGACAACACGGCAACGACGCAAGGAAAAAGATCAGTTTAGATCAGTTTTGTAGGTCTTAGCTTTCAAATGAGGCGCTAAACTGGCCTGTGTAAACTCTCTGGTCCAAGAGCTTTTCGATTTGGGTAAAGCCGAACTGGAGAAAATGCACTCGATTAAGGCGGGTGGTAATGGGCAGTAGGTTGGTCATAAAAACATACCCTGTTTACTCATCCCCAACATGTGGGAATAGAGCTGCTGGAAAGGAAACTGGTTGAGCAAAGCTATTAGATCCTCTTCACATAGCAGCAGCCAACAAGTCTCTGGATCTTCATCCTAAAATATGAAACATTTAAGGAATAACCAGCAAAACATACCTCATATGGATCAACGTTATTTCTCCTCTATAACTACCTCCTCCCCGCCTTCATCAACTAACGTCCAGTTACCAGACGCTGGACCAGACGATGACATGGTCTGACTTTCGCATGGCTTCATATGGCAGAGAAATTCTTCACGGTGTCTAGAGTAGAATAAAGACTCAAGTAACAAAAGAAAAGATATACTTCGAAATGTCAAAATCTGAGGTTAAAAAACTACCGCTTAAATTATTTACCTAGAAGGAGACATAAAAATGGCCAGGGCTTGCATGAAATCCTGCACTCCACTAGTGTTCCTCCAAACTTTAATCTGTAGTTGATAGGAAGAAACTGATCTGATAATGGAGGTCTACAATAAATCATCATAAGTCTTTTTTAAACCAACCTGAAGAAAATGTGCAGCCCACTTTGCCACTCCAGCAGGGCAGCACAACAGATGGCACAGTAGATAAAGATGTTCTGATCCACCATTGTGTAGGAGGAAAGCAATCTGAAGGACAAGAAATAGGATCAGTACAATTAATAATCATACTGACATAAATGACCAAGAAAGCAAATGATCCTGTTTACCAGTCTTTCCAACCAATGATGAATATCTGCCTGAAACTGTAAATCATCCAGGACTCTGCGTAGAAAACTAAACAAAACACTGATGGCCTCTTTCAAAGGTCGGAGAGATGTAGGCTGTGTCTGAGAACCAGAATAATCTACAAGCAAGAAATATTTTGACTACTATTGCGCAAGATGTTTCATGGAAGAGAAAATTAAGTTACACACCTTTCAAAATGTGATAGAGATAGGACTCGACTTGTAGACGGGACAGCAGAGCAGTGTAAGCATGCAAGGCCACTTTTTGATGAAGCAGCTCTCTACGGGTTTCAAGCTGTCTCTTTAGTTCAGCCAGCACATTGTCATTAAAGTCTGCTTGCTGAAATCTGTGGTACCCAGATACTTTAGATTGGTCTGCACACACTCCCTGTGGAAAAGAAATGGTCATTAAACTATTACTGAATTATACTGTATGTGGTGTACTGTACATACCTGAAGTGTGAGCTGCTCATCCCTGAAACTCCAGAGTCGATTCTGTGTGCTTTTGCAATCCGAGGAAAGAGTGTGCAGCTGAGCATGTGATTGAGTCAATTGTCTACGACAGCGCCAGTAATTCTGCAACAGCTCCATCAATTCATGGTTTTCTTGTCTAGCGAGAGCACAGAACTGGGTTGCACACAATTCAACACCTTCTAGCCATGATCGCAGGCCTCCAGCCGGCTCCCACACACTTAGCTGCTCAAGTGTGAAAGGCTGTGAAGATATTGTAATAAGGACATATGATTTACTATACAACAATGGGTTTACCAACATATTTTATATCTACTATACTGTACATCAAAAACAATTAACCTGAATTTCTGGAGCTGTTTTTGGTAATTCTGGATAGAGTTTGCTTCTAGGGATCTCTGTTACTGTTTCCATTGGTTGCAAACTTGGAGGGGAGGACTCTTGTTCTGCAAGGGCCAAAACAGCAGGACCTCTTCCAGATATTTTTAAGGCTTCATCACAGAAAGGTACTACATGCTGCTCTTCAAGAGTGGGCAGAGAAGGATACAGAGCAGAAACACATGGGGCAGTTGGAGTTTCAAAAAGTGACGAGGTACATGTTTTACTCCATGGTTGTTCTTCTTTTTTCATCTCAAGTGCCTTTGGTGCAAGTTCAACCACTTGTTTTGTATTGTCAACTTCCTTTGAATTGTCTCCAGGTTTCAACTCACGGACAGATAGATCATCCTCAGAGTGTAACACTGTTGTGGAAGAAGCTTGTGACTGCGGGTCAGATGACACATCTAAAAGCTTTTCCTTGATTTTCTGTGACTGTGCCGATTCCTCTGGATTGTACTCTGCAGGATGTGATGAGTCCAGAGGAATATCAGTAAAATCCGAAGTGGCGGTTTCATCAGTAATTATTATCGGACTAGGAGGTCTTTTTTCTTCCAGTGCTTGTTTTGGTGTCCTGGTCTGCTAAGATTGAACAGAGTGAAGTAATAAAATGTTGAGATTTATATTGACTTAAAATGGGGTCAAGCGAACTCTGGAAAGAAACATTGAGTATTTTACCAGTTTTTTTCCGCTGTGCTTTGTCTTTGTTTTCTTTGGCCTGACAGCCTCCATGTCTGATGGTCGTAGCGTTAGTGTCGTAATAACACTGATATAATGTTGACGAGCTATTTTACAGCATCATTCGAACCAAGCAAACTACCGTAGATCAGACACATGTAAAAAAAACAAGTCGATTAATCAGTCTATTTTAGCCTGTGTTGCACAAAAAAACAGCAGCTAGTAAACAAAACATAATGTCCGCGGGTTTACATCGGCAGATATAAGGAGAACGCATCAAATTATAAGAACATAATTGTCGCAAAGACGGAGATATACGGGGAAAATATAAACACGTCACTTGCTGATAAGCACCGCGAACAATAATAAACAGAAGAATCGGAAGCTCTTACAGTTCAGGCTATTCCGTTAGCAGGTCCCGCTGTTCTTTCACTTTTAATGTTTACATGAATCAGTCAGAGATATTCATCCACTGTCATAATACAAATATATAAAATGACGCCAGTACTTCACCCTGATAGACCCATGGCTGTCATTTGTTTTGCTTTCCCAGGAACAACTTCGCGATCTATAGTCACGTGACATTTCCAGCTCTAGATGGGTGCCGAAACGGTCCAATATACTAGTTTGTCAAAATAAAGTAATTTATTGATCCCGAATTAAAACCCCATTGCATTGAAGAACTATATGTAAATATAATATATTATAAATATATATTATAAATATTATATATATTATAAATACACACACACACACACACACACACGCATATATATATATATATATATATATATATATATATATATATATATATATATATATATATATATAACACATACATACATACATAATATAGCACAATGTTAACATTGAAAACAAACCAAAGGCTAACTTTTTTTTTATTTTAACCACTGAAGTCACAGGTTGTAGTACAACAGTAGTAATTATTGTGGGCTTGTCAATGTTTGATTGTTGTTTAGTGTTTTTATAAAGACGGACTGGAGGGTGGAGATGTATTGTGCTCTGAGTCATGGTTGCAGAGTCTGTATAAAGGAAGGTGTTCTTGTTTGTTTTTGTGAATAGGTTCTTGATCAATTCTGAGTGTGGGGTGTACATATGCTTGACTCAAAGCCAAACTTAAAATGTCAGTCTTTTCTTTGTAAAAGCGCAGTTCCTGTCCTCTCCGTCGAGTTGAAACAAGTTCTCTTTGTGCCAAATGTAACTCCACCTCAATCCGTCCAGGGGATCTCTGTTCTCGACCGAGCCAGTCCAGAGCCATACTGCTGCGCGTGTACTCATTAAGTCCTTTTTGGGAGTAATATGAAATCACACTCTGAAAATTATGAGAAAACGTATATAAGTCAAATTGATAAAGAAAAGAGTAGTATTATTACCATAATGTAATGTAAGTACCTGACGAGAGTACCGTTTATCCCTCAGAGCCTTAAGAGTCCCATTCCAATGCAGCAACTGGAAAATGGTCATCATTTCCTTAAATAAAATATATTTTATGGATAAAGATATATATACATTTATTCGTTATTTTGGACATATGGGAATCAATTTTAACATTACACGACACACACTTTAGTTCTACATCCGAACATTAATGAAAGGGATGCACATTGAGTTATATGTGCGCAAAAATCAATATATACAGTGCCTTTATTGAATTACTTTCATTCATATTGACTGATTTTGATTGTTTAGACAAACAGGTGATTTTAATGTGCATGTGGATGTGACCAATGACAGGCATGCAAAAGAATTTAGAGATGTTCTTGAAATGTTTGGTTTAACTCAGCACGTGAGTGAAGCGACTCACAACAAAGGTCACACTCTAGATCTAGTCATTACAAAAGGTGTTAATATATCAAATGTGAATGTTGTTGATGTTGCTTTATCTGATCATTTTTGTGTCTTCTTTGACCTGTCTGTTACACCCAAACCAGAGGCTGGGCCTAGAATTATTCAAAGAAGACACATAAATGATACAACAAGGACACAGTTTATGAAAATTATCAGATTTGAAAATCCTCTATGTTCTAATGTTGATAATCTGTTGGACTCTTACACGTCAAGTGTCTTAAATGTGTTGGATACTATTGCTCCTGTCAAAGTTAACAATAGACAAAAGGCACCTTGGAGAAGTGAAGATTCAGTTAGGGCACAGAAAAGGGAGTGCCAAAAAGCCGAACGGAAATGGCGCAAGTCAAAGCTCCAGGTTCATTTTGAGATATACAAAGAAGTGCTTTGTGAGTTCAACCAGATTTTGCGTGGAGAAAGGGAGAAGTACTTCTCTAAAATCATCGCAAACTGCAGAAACAAGTGAACAGATTAACTAACCCTCCAGTTTCACTGCCCTTAGAACTAATCTCTACATCTAAGTGCAATGAGTTTGCAATATTTTTTTTATGACAACGTCCAAGGCATTAAAAATGCCATAACTTCAACAACACAAATGGCAACCCTGCCACCAGATAAACACCTTGAGCTGACACATTTCACACCTGTTACTGACAAAACAATGGAAGAGGTTATCTCCGGTCTGAGTTCATGCACATGCTGCCTTGATGAATTGCCCACTAGATTTCTGAAGTCTGTGCTGACCAGCTTGTTACCACAACTTGTTCAGTTAGTTAACATCTCATTTGAGACGGGAGCATTTCCAAAGGCTTTGAAAACTGCAGTCATTAAGCCTCTTCTAAAGAAGAGCAGCCTTGATCCCAAGATACTAAACAACTACCGGCCCATATCAAACCTACCATTCTTAGGAAAAGTCCTAGAGAAAGTAATCTATCAACAGCTCACTTACTTTCTCCTATCTAACAATGTGTTTGACACTTTCCAGTCAGGATTTAGGCCCCGCCACAGGACTGAGACAGCTCTGATCAAGGTGACAAATGATATCCGTATGAACATCAACGCAGGTAAGGTCTCAGTTTTAGTTCTGTTGGACCTGAGCGCTGCCTTTGACACAGTGGACCACGGGATCTTACTTCACAGGTTAGAAAACTGGGTGGGAATCTCTGGTACTGAGCTAAACTGGTTCAAGTCCTATCTGGAGGATAGGACGTACTTTGTCGAAATTGCCAACTGTGTCTCAGACAAAATTTCCATGACCTGTGGAGTCCCCCAGGGGTCAATCTTGGGACCCCTATTATTCAACTTGTACATGCTTCCATTGGGTCAGCTAATAAACAGCAACAATGTGTCGTACCACAACTACGCAGATGACACTCAGATCTACGTGTCACTGACGGCAGGTGAACAGGGGCCTGTAGATACACTCGGTCACCCCAACCAACAGATCAGTTTGTGGATGCAAAACAACTTTCTCCAACTAAACTCAGACAAAACTGAGATCATTGTTTTTGGCCCACAGACACAAAGACAAAGTGTTATCAGTCACCTTGAGTCTCTCTTTCTAAAACCAAAAAATCAGGTTAGAAATCTAGGAGTAATCATGGACTCAGACCTGAACTTAAACAGCCACATCAAAGCAATAACATAATCAGCTTTTTACCATCTGAAAAACATTGCTAAGATCAGAGGAATAGTGTCAAAACCAGACTTAGAGAGACTCATCCATGCATTTGTCTTCAGCAGGTTAGACTACTGTAACGGCTGCTCACTGGCCTTTCTAAACGAGCTGTTAGAGCTGCAGTACATCTAGAACGCTGCTGCTCGAGTCCTGACAAGAACCAGGAAATACGACCATATTAGTCCAGTGCTCCGGTTCCTGCACTGGCTTCCTGTCACTCAGAGAATAGAATTTAAAACAGCTCTGCTTGTGTACAAGCCGTTTCATGGTTTAGCACCAAAGTACATCTCTGACATGTTAGAGCCGTATGAACCATCTCGGGCCCTGAGAACTTCAGGGAGGGGTTTCCTGGTGGAACATTGTCTCCTGACAATGTTCAAATCTAGGCTGAAAACGTTTTACCCGAGCAGATGAAAACTGAAAGTATTTTATCTGCACTCTTGCCTTTTACTGTAACTGATTAATTTTTATGTTGATGTTTTAATGATTGATTTGATCTGTTTTCTTGTAACTTTATGCAACTGTGAAAGCACTTTGAATTGCCTTGTGTATGAATTGTGCTCTACAAATAAACTTGCCTTGCCTTGCGAAAGTACTAATACACCTTGAACTTTTGCACATTTTGTCATGCTTACAACCCTAAACATAAAGATTTTATTTTGATTTTTTTTTCCTGATAGTTCACACACAAGTAAAAGACAACTGTGAAGTGAAAGCAAAATGATACGTGATACTGTTATTTTTCAAAAAATAGAAAACCAAAAAGTCGGGCGTGCATAAGTATGAGATAATACTTTGTGGAACCCCCTTTTTCTGCAATAACAGCAGCAAGTCTTTTGGGGTATGACTCTACAAGGTTTGCACATCTAGAGACTGACATTTTAGCCCATTCCTCTTTACAAAACCACTCAAGCTCTGTCAAATTAGAAAGAGAGCGTTTGTGAACAGCAGTTTTTCAGGTCTTTCCACAGATTTTCAATAAGATTTTATGTCAGGACTTTGACTGGGCCATTCTAACACATTCATATGTTTGTTTTTAAACCATTCCATTGTAAATTTAGCTTTGTGTTTAGGGTCATTGTCCTGCTGGAAGGTGAATCTCCACCCCAGCCTCAATTCTCTTGCTGACTCCAGCAGGTTTTAGTAAGCAAGTAAGTAAGTAATATTTATTTATATAGCACCTTTCACAGACAGAGGTCACAAAGTGCTTCCCAAAAAATACAAATAAAACACATTTACAATCACAAAACATGGTGGTCATAAAACAACCCTTATCCCACTGGAATTAAAACGCTTTCTCAAACAAGTAAGTTTTCAATTTACTCTTAAAAACACAATCAAGTAAGCGCAAGGAAAGCGGAAGATCGTTCCAGAGCGTTGGGGCGAACACCTGGAAGGAGCGATCTCCCCTCGTCTTGTAGCGGGTACGAGGGACCATGAGAAAGTTCTGATCCTGAGACCTCAGCCTCCGAGAGGGAGTATACGGACACAACAAGTCTCTAATGTAGGAGGGAGCCTGACCACGCAAGGCTCTGAAGGTCAACACCAGGATTTTAAAATGGAAACAGAAAGTGACTGGGAGCTAATGAAGGGCTTTTAGAATGGGACTAATATGAGCCCTTCTGTTTGTGCGAGTCAGTAACCTCGCCGCAGAGTTTTGTACCTGCTGAAGGCGAGACAGCTCCAAAATGTCCCTCTATTTGTCTCCTTGTTCGGTTTGTTAGTTTAGGTGGACGCCCGTGTCTTGGTAAGTTTTCAGTGGTGCTATACTCTTTCTATTTCCAAATGATGGATGAAACAGTGCTCCGTGAGATGTTCAAATCTTGGGAAATCTTTGTATAACTTAACGCTGCTTTAAACTTCTCCACAACTTTATCTTTGACCTCTCTGGTGAGCTCCTTGGCCTTCATGATGTTGTTTAGGGACCAATACACTCCGACCATAGCTCTGAGGCCCTCACAGAACAGCTGGAATTATACTGAGAGTAGATTACGCACACGTGGCCTCTATTTAATGGTTACGGCAAGGTGTGAACATTCTGCAGTCATTAGGAATGTTATAAAGGCAATTTAATGCACTCAGAAAATGCTGTATGAATACTTATGCATGTCCCACTTTTCACTTTTCCATTTTTTGAAAAATAACAGAATCATGTATCATTTTACTTTCACTTCACAGTTGTCTGTTACTTGTGTGTGAACTTTCAGTAAAAAATTCAAAATAAAATCTTTACGTTTAGGGTTGTAAACATGACAAAATGTGCAAAAGTTCAAGGTGTATTAGTACTTTCGCGAGGCACAGTATATAAGCTTACATATGAATGTATATTTAAACATATCTTGAAATTCAAAATTGATACTTGTAAATGTAACTGTAAAATGTTTTATAATATGGGCTTTCTCCTTTACCTGGAACTGCAGCATTGTCTTCCCAATATAAGAGTGAAGCAGCAAACTGTAGGTTCCTAGACTGGTGTCTGAATTACTTGCATCCTCAACAGACATCTGTAAAAAATCAATATGAGCAGATCTAAATCCAAGTGCAAACTTGAAATTCTCAACAGACTAAATTTGAGACCAAATAAAAAGGTGTAATGCAGCATGTTACAATCTGCTCACAGTGCTGTCAGAGACTGCCTGCTGCAAACTCTGAGTGATGAACTGAGAGGTAATTTGTCGACTCGGCAGTTCATTCACCAGCGAGTTCATTAATGCAACACGGGCTGCATCCCTTCGGGCCTCCGCCTGAGTGCTGCACACCTGCATTGTTAAAGAACATTAGAAAGAAAATAAAAAAAGAGTCAATTTTTCATCCTAGAAAATCTACATTTACGATTTGATTTCACAGCCACAAGAGATTTAACGAGTGGGATGGATTGTGTACAAAAAAAGTAACTGCAAATATAATCTACTCAAACCAAATTCACTGGCATAGCTCTGAAACATCTAAATACATTTGTGATCATTTTATTTGCTAACTTTTTGTCATGTACAATTTTGCCAGATCAATTACAAAACTGTGTATTCTGCAGAATATACAGTAGGTAATAGTTAAATTAAAAATCCTTATTAGAAAAACCACAAAGATATTAGACCATGTTATCTTTTACTATTTTACTATTTTATTTCTATGTGACCTGCTATTACTGTGAAGCACTTTGGTCAACCGCAGTTGTTTTAAATGTGCTATACAAATAAACTTGAATTGAATTGAATAAGAAGCAGGTAAACACCTTGTAGTTACCAAAGCAGCTTCCCCCGGGCAGAGTCACATAGCAAACACAAGAGGACCTGGGTGAAGACTCGTACAGAAGCAGTCTGTCCGTCCTGCAGCTCGATTCTGACAATAGATCTTGTGATTGAGTTGAGGAACTACTGGTTGGATTAACCTGCTTTTGCTCCCAGAAGTTGTGAAGCATTGCCACCACGTTCACTGCACACAAAGACATGTTAATCAGCTGTTGTGTAAGATACAACATAAATGGCAAGTGAAATTAAAAAAAGGCAGAAAATGTTGTAATATAAACTATAAAAATTTGAGTAAGTCATTCATTTTGTATGAAATAAGTCTTAATACTCACAATCAGTCAGTCTGGTGTCTGTCTCCCAAAGTGACAGATATGACTGAACGTCATCTTCAACTTTATCTTCACTCATCCTTCTGTGTTCAGCTCGTTATTGGTGTTACTTTTACTCCATTTCTTCTTGCTCAGCTTTTTAACTTCAGATATTTATAAAACTCCACCATGAATTTATCAGAATATTTAAGGAACAGTGAAAGACCGTGGAACAGCTTTCTCTGCTCACTCCTACTTCTCTCTGCTGTGTGAACGACTCACTAGAGTTTCTCTTTTGAAGCAGACCACCTTTGTCACTCTCTGCCAATTAGCTTAGAGGGCCCCCTTACTCTTTCTCTACACACACACAGACACACTCCAAGGTGCAGCACAGGAATGCCGCACCCCTCCCCATCAGCTATACAACTGGCTAATCCTTGAACAGCCAAATTGTTCAAGACCAGCAAAGACGTCCCCAAGTGGAACCACACACTTTTTATGCCTTGTTAAGTATTAAAATGTATGCAATTCTCTTTTAGTTTGTATATTATTGCATAGTGCTTCAACAAATAGTTGTAAAAGTGAATGATGTTATTATGAATGGGTATTATCCATACCTGAGTCTACTATAGCTTTTGGTGCCTTACGTGAAGAAAAAAATAAGATATACAGGTGCTCGTCATATAATCAGAATATCATGAAAAAGTTGTGAAATGTGAAACTATAATATATAGACTCATGCAAAGTGACATATGTCAAGCCTTAATTTGTTATAATTTTGATGATTATGGCTTACAGTCGATTTTCAAAATAATTTAATTTGATGAGATTTTTAATCTTTTTTTTTATTTATTTTTTATCCCCCTATGAGAGACCAACAGGCCCGTTTGGAATCATGAGGCCGTCCTTCCCTGGACCCACCACCTACAGGAGGAGCCATAGGGGACTGGTGCTATGTGATTTGGGCAGCTCCAACAGCTGCCCCCACGACCCGGCAACGGACAAGTGGGAGAAAATGGATGGATGGAGATTTTTAATTTGGGGCTTTTACAAGCTGAGCCATAATGATCAAAATAACAAATAAAGGCTATACATATCTCACTTTGCATGTAATGAGTCTATATATTATAGTTTCACATTTCACAACTTTTTCATGATATTCAAATTATATAACGAGCACCTGTATATAGGATATATATTGGACTGTGATTTAACTATGAATGTTGTGTCCGATTGCGGGTCAATAGTCTCTGTCAACTCCCTTTTTTCTGATTAGCAGGCCTTTTTGTAGAATAGAACGACAGTTTAACAATCTCTAAACCTTAAACAATGTCAGCACAATGGTTGTCTTTAAACCTAGATGTTGAATTTTCAAGCACATACCATCAAGGGATTAACACTAACCCCAAACACTCTTAGTCTCCTCAGGAAATATAACCGTTGATTTTTGCGCACATTGTTGTTGCAGGTTCTTTCCAACTCATCTTATCATCCATTTCCACTCCTAAATATTTATAGGTGGAGATTTGTTCCGTCTTGATTATGCATCAATGTCCAAAATCATTTCCTTTTATTTACATTAACTTGTAGATAATGTTCATCAAACCATCTTATGAAACTGTCCACATGTATTGCTGCTGATGTGCGTGCGGCCTGTGAGCAGACTTGGCACAATGATGCCATCTGAAAAAACTATGTATTGATTTGGCTGTGAGCTAGAACAGTTGTTAGTATATAACGCAAATAAAAGTGATGAGCCGACAGTGCCTTGGGGCACTCCTGAGCATTATGTTGTTTCTTCGGAGAGTACAGAGTTTAATCTGCGTCTAAACTGTTTTAGGCAAGATAATGATTACACATACCACAATAAAATAGAGTTTTGTTCATTATTATTTTTTATTTTATATAAGGTTTGGTTTTAATAATAATAAGTAATATGAAAGTCCAGACAGTCCAGTTAATGAGCACAACATGTCAAGCTTGAGATTTGCATTCAAATAAAACACTTAAAAAATAAAAGAAGCTTCGTCATTATTGGGAGGTCCCACAGAAGACCTTAGACTGTGGAAACGGATCCTTTATGTCCCCATTTATCCCCAGAAATCAGCACCTTCCATACTGGACTTAATTGTGTTCTGTGTGTCTCTCCTTGATTTTGTCACCAAGTTGGCCTCTCCTTTCTGCAGCCGTCTTCTCTGTGCTGCTTTTTGCTGCTTGCCGAGTTGCACCCGCACTTTCTGCCGCACCACCTCCTGAAGCAGATATAACAAGCACACAATTACGACAGAAGAAAAATATACAATTGGCACAAAATAATTGATGCTATTTATTGTTACGCACAGGTGGTATGGTGGAGCAGCTTCCAACGCTGCCCATTGTATTCTCACTGTCCGTCCTTTGCCTTCTGTGTTCTGCAATGTGTTGAAGACTGTCCAGGTCTCTGCATGGCAAAAAGACACACTAGTTTACAAATCATGCAGCATTACACAGGCTGAAATTCAGATTGGAAAAAAATAGCAGCAGCAACACCACCAACAGCCTATCCCCTCAAATGTGGGTGAGGCAATTGTTCATGCCAGGTGAATAATAATCACCACTTCTTAAACTGCTAGAGGTATCGCAAGTGGTAAGGGGACTGCTTCAGCTGATACCCCGGTTTTATTCAACTATTCTAGTTGTTGTAATGTTTTCATACTTCTACTTCATTCTTTGTGTAGTCCCATTTTAGACCTTGCATAGTGCTTTCATGAGACCTGATGGTATTTGAAAAGCCAAATATTTATCTAAATCTCACCTAGTGTGAAAGGTTTGAGTATTGTGTACAAATGTTATCAGATTAGAGCGGTGTCTACAGTATATATCCAGTGCATGGCAAAGACCTTTAATAAAACTTTACCTGAAAGGTTTAAAGTCTTTGTTGTAGGAAGAAATGTTTGTTAACTCTGGACACTCATCTGCTTCCTTCAGCTCCTCTTCTTCAGCTCCTTCAGCCCCCTCCTCATTGGTTATTGTTGGTTCAGTCTCAGTGTTGTGTCGTTCTGATGTTTTTGTATCTTCCTCCTCTTTTACATCTGAGCTTTCTACATTTGAGACCATGGATTTAAGACCTTCAAGTTCCAACAGTGCATGTTTAAATTCCTCCAAGTCTATTGTTTCTGTGGCTTCCTTTTGAGTGACTTCCTCTTCATTTTCCTCGTCGTCATCCTCCTCCTCTTCTTCTTCACTCTCAGGTCCGGCTGGGTGTAGCAAATCACCATCTATTTCCAGTTCCTTAGTAAAGCCACTGGCTGAGACTTCCACATCAAGTGAGTATGAACGCCTACATTCACAATAAAAAGTAAATGCAAGTTTGACTGGAAATATACATATATTTTTTAATTAAAAAAAATCGTACCTAACGTCTTTGAATGTAGGGAAGAGCTCACTCTCATAATTGAAGCGCCTTGCAAAGAAGTCCTTGATACACTTGACATCACGGTCAAAATACCTTAAAGAAGTTTGAATAAGCATTAATATTTCTGCACATAGAGTAGACAAGCAGAAACAAGTAGAAACAAACCATTCAGCATTAGTGTGTGATGTGGAGACCATCTGGGGAAAGTCAATCATAGTTATGTGGTCTTGGTCATCCAACATCAGATTGAACTCATTGAAGTCTCCATGTATTAACCCATTATTTGCAAGTTTCACAATAAGTTCCATGAATTCATTATAAAGGGAAGATGCATCTTGTAACTCATGAATCTGGCAGCTAGAAAAAAACATTGTGAGAAATACACATTTTTGTTTTACTTATAGGATGCCGCATTCTACATACAGGGGATATCCATTGATCAGCTCCATCACTACAGCATGCCTGTTATAGTCTATTGGCTTGGGTACTGGAAAACCCCGATCATATAGTGCCTGCAAGAGAAACATATTCAAGTAATCGAATTTCACTTGATAAATTGTACATATTAAGGTAAGTCACCTTCATGTATGCATATTCCTTCATGGCAGAAAGCCGAGATAAGTAGAGCCAGGACATATTTCTTCTGTGCTTGTGGTAATCTCTTTTATTTTTCAAGTTTCGGAAAGATGTGCGGCCCAGTCTATGAAGTTTCAATGCATACTGTTCCCCATTTGGACTGGCAACAATATAAATATCTATGGATCAGAGAGACTGTCAAAATCATTTTAAATACTATCATTACTTTCTGTTATGTTTATTAAAAACCCTATACCTGATTTTTTCCTAGTATAGAATAAAACGTGTATACTTACTCAGAATATTGTATCATCAATAGAGGTCTGTTTTAGTAAAAACAGACCTCTATGCATTATGCATCAAATTATAAAGCTAGTTTTTAATCAATAGTGAGCAGGCTAGTTACACTGCTCCTTAAAAGTTGAGAAACCTACTTATAATACAATAGCAAATAAATAAAATAGCTTATAGGGGCCTTTAATAACTGCTATACATAAATTAGTACATCACCTGATTCTTTTCCAACTCCCATCTGGTTCCCAACAGAGATTAGGACATCTCTTGCACACAAGGTCTTTAGGGCAAGGTAATCATACCCTCCGTAGTTCAATCTGTATCCCTGGACCGCTGAATTACACACATACAATACACAATCTAATGACATGCTTTATCCAGGAATATTCAGTCTACTGTAGCCTAACAGCATCATAGGTTACAGACGGGATACTTACTCTTCGTGCACTCATAGACCACCAGCTTATGTTTGACGAGCTCCCGAAGAATCTTATTACAGCCTCCGTGCTTCAGACACGCGATGGAGGACAGCAGACTCACTGGGACAATCTCGTGGTTTTTCATTCCCATTTCCACCTATTTGAAAGGAACACGATCAAGATCATCTTCCTAGCATACGATAGATAGCATCGAGAAGAAAACATTACTGAACATACCGCCGTGAGAACACGGAAGTCATCACGAGATAAGTATCTTAAAATCACTACGTTCAGCTTCCCCATCTTTATGCTTTGAGATAAACAGCCACCGTTATTATAAATGTGAGAAAACCAAACGCAGATACAGAAAGATTTCCATTTGATGTAAACACACGTGCAAGAGACGCACCGGAAGTGGTTGTCTTCTTCGTTAGTTCAACAGTGTTTCATGTTTTTGCTTTACTGCCATCTAGGCTATGGCAATGGTATTAAAACCATCTGTTGTAGTTCTTCAGCCTTCATTCATTCAATACATTCACACCTTTATTTAACCTCTCTCTCTGCTCTGGGCCAAGAGGCAGCAGCAATGCCTCAGTGCCCAAATGTTCTTCAGTTAATCTTAGGCTGGCTATTTTGAGGCTATTCCCCGTTGTATGTAAGGTTGAGGTTAAGAAAGATTTATTTACTTTAAGGACTATATTAGCCTACATCAAAGATACATTCACTAATCAAGCATTCTGAAACAAAACCAAGAGTTAGGCTATATTCGCTAGGTGGCACTGCTGCGCCACAAATGTAGAGCTTTGGTCTACATAGATTGTAGATTGTATTTTTTTTTTCTGCTTTTAATGATAGAGTGGAATGCTATCAGAGAAACTGATTGAATAAATGCAAAGCACTGGAAATTATAACATATAACTATTTCAGTGGTTCCTATGTGTATACATACACATAGTGTATCCAGGGCCGTCGTAATATTTGCTGGAGCCAGGGCAAGAAGGCTTTGGCTTTGTCCATTTGTATGACTTATATTTTATATTTTAACTGTTTGGCTGTCTGCATATGTGTTTGTGTGTCTGTGTCTGTGTTTGCGGGTGGGGCGGGAGGAGGTGTTTTTTGTTGTTGCTATTTACTGTATATTTATTTTTAAGCACTGTAAAGAACTTTGGACGGCTCTGCACGCATCTAGTAATGCATCTAAGTTAGGTGTTTTTGGTTTAGATATTGGCTTATATAGGCTATATGTTTAGTTCAATTTGCTATTTTAGACAATTTTTATTAATTTTTTTTAAACTGGTCAAACTTCTCATCAAGACCTACATGATGAGAAGTTTGACCACTGGTCTATTGCAAATTGTATTTAAGTCAGTGATCATTTAGTAATTACTCTCCAATTTATAGCAACAGAAAAGTAGCCCATGAAACAGATAGTTCTATAACCATTCATAATAACATTTACCACAAGTAGATAATAAATTGCCTCGAGTCCTGACCACAGGAGAACAATTGTATAACATTGAAAGAAAGTAGGCCTATCTGAAGTCTGCTGATATGTGATAGAAAGATACAGTGAATAAGCTCACACACTGCAGACTCCCGTTAACATATGACAGACAGCTGCAGAAGTCTGTTTCACACTATTAGACTTTTACACACTAGCACAAGCCGGACTGACCCCTGCGGGCTGCCATATTCAGGATTGGAGTTTAAAAGGAGTGTGTGGGATTATCTGGAACGAGGCGTAACGACCCGTCCAGCATGCGCTCTCAGAAGGCACAGTCACACAGTGTTTTCTCCAGATGTTTGTGAGGAAAATCTCTGCCACACAAAGCAGCTTTATTTCTCCCTCTGATTTCATTAACTGGGAGGAGAACATGGTTTAGTTGCATATTTGAGCACTTATCAAAGTAAGTCAGTGCTTTATTTGTCTATTGTGAAAGCGTACAACAAAATAGTGTTCAGGCGTTTAGTCCTGAGGAAAGCGTAGCACCCGGAGGAAACGTGGCTGCCTTCAGTCTCCTCTGATCCTCTGATTACCACCCTGTCCTCGGCATGGTGGCTGAGTAGTTAGTGTAAGGCAAGTACACTATACTGAAGCTCCCAGGTTCGATCCCCGGCCAGAGCCTTTCAGTGTGGAGTTTGCATGTTCTCCCCTGGTCTGCGTAGGCTTCCCCACCACTAAAAACATGCTGGTTAGGTTGGCCCACACGACTAACCCAACATCTGATCTACGCAATTCCGTTGTACAATTGTATAATGACAATAATAACGTTGTTTCTTCTTCTTCTTCTTCTTCTTCTTCTTCTTCTTCTTCTTATTCTTCTTCTTATTCTTCTTATCCATTATCATACCACTTATGATAATGTCGCGTGAACATAACCTAAAGTTTAATTTACATTTTATGTTAGCAGAGCATTGAACACTTTCCAGATACCTGTAGTAAATATCCAGCTCCTTTGATTACAAATTGATGAGCCTAGTGTTGGTGTGAGATGAAAGTGTGAGGCCTGATAGGTCAATGTGATGAAAAGACCTTTCCAGTGCAGAGCTCAGAGCAGTTTGATGTACAGTGAGTGCATGAAAGCTCCTCCCACCCCCTCCCCCGTGTTATCCCACTCACAGGAAGATAGACACATCTTATGAAGCTTCAATTATGCATGGAAGTGGCAAAATAAATTAATGTTATACTCCCATACATTTATAACGGCTATAGCAGACAGTGATTTCTCTTTTTATTATCTAGCTATTTTTTATTTTGTAACTCATAACTCATCGCATTGCTCTAGTTGAGTAATTTTTTACCCACATTAGTCTGGCTGTAGACATTTTAAGACCAATACAATATTTATTTTCAAGTAGTATATCACCATCATTGACAAAGTATTCATTCACATCAATATTGTTGCCAGTTTTCTATTTTTTTTTTGCATGCACCTTTTCCTTTGTGACACGTGTTCTGAATATGTATTCAAGTAGACGAGCTACACCTGCAGGATAGAATGTATGGGGATCCATTATATATTGAAATTTTATTTTAATGCAAGTCTACAAGATGGTGATGGTTGTTGTGGTTGTTTTATTTTATTTTATAGAAATAGAGAAGGCATGCAACATTGTCCAGTTTGTTTATGCAGCAGCACCAAAAAAAAAAACAAAGTGAGCAGACTGTTTTGTTATAACACAAATGCTTTGGCACGTCAGCAGACTCTCTACAAACAATAAGGTAATTGCAGCATTGTTAGGTCTATAGCCGTGTCAACTTTAATAGCAATTCATTTCTACGGGCAATTCAACTGCAACCACACTGTTATTATAAACCATTCAATCACACCAGGATTATGGCCATTGTGATTGCTTGTGTGTTGTTGTGTGTTGCACTATTCGTAAGGATAGAATATTGTTGCAATGCTATTGTTATCTATCAACTGATAAATAATGAATTGATTTAATGTGGCTTCTTATGACTGAGCAAAGACTCACAGTGACTTCATATTGCTCCTAGTGTGAGTGAGTGAATGAGTGTCTGTGTCTTTGTTCTGGTGTTCAGAGTGGCCCCAGTCACTAACAACCTCTGAATTGAAACAAACAAAATTAATGAATTTCTGAGTGTGTACACAGACACAGGATGGGTTTAGGGTGAAGTGTCTGATACATCAGTAGGCTCTGGCTAGAGCCAGGAGCAAACTGACGCTTTCAAGATCATATTTTTTTTAAAGTTTTGCGATATTGTCTAGGTCTTCTGTTACTTGTTTTTTATTTCACTAGGCTGGCAGTTTTTTAGGACAAATTTTCGTTCTGCTCTCCCGCGCCTCTGTGGGTGTTCATGTGACTGATGCAGCGTTGGTTGTACCCAGATAATGACACGCCACAGTGATGGAGAAGGTTGCTAACTAACAGCAGTCCTGAGATGATCCTCTTTTGTCAGACTGGGTGACGGGGGACAGTCCAGCACCATCAGTCACAGCGCCAATGTGCTCTCAGCCTCCCACGCATGTCCAGAGGCTAACGGGATGAGAATGGCTGAAAGGGGAGAGCAGCACTTTTAGCTTTCCTGCGGGGCATCAGATAGCAGCCACGTCTTGTCTGTGTGTGTGTGTGCGCGTGTGTGTGTGCGTGTGTGAATATGTGGGCATTTTAGTCAGTGTGTGTGAGTGTGTCTGTTTAATATAACATCTACTCCTGCAAGCATGAAATGAGACAGGCTCCCACTATCTGTTTTAAAAGTGGCTAAAATGAACTGATAGCTTACGCTTGTCATCTAAGTCAAATGGGGCTGCAAAACATAAAATTGTGCCGGGCTAAGAAATACTCAGATCAGCTCTGCCTCCGCTCTGTGTTTGGTCACTGAAGTGATTCAGGCTTAATTTGGCAAAAATTGTAGTAGGAAGTCGACTCCAAACCTTTACACTCAAGGAAAATTGTTCTTGAAAGCCAAATAATACATCTAAAGTAAAGAGGAAATTACTTAAAATCAAAAGAGAGTATTTCCAGAGTACAAAGTAGGTAATGTAGGCCTACTTTATTCAATCAATTACTAGAACCATTGCAATGTACATTGTGGTAATTGCTGCTGCTTCAGCTGACCAGGTGTTGGTCGTATTGCATAGCCTTCCAAGTCCTCTGTCCACAAGTTTGCGCTGGGGCAACTTGCCGGGCGCTTTATGTTTGATGTTTTTATATTTTGCAGCTAAACCAGTTGCCCCAGTGGGGACATGAATAAAGTAAAATACTATTTAATAAAATGGTTTGATATATGCTGTGACTTAGCCTGGCCTTAGCCATCCGTAAACTCTGGTCAATTATCTTTTCCCTACATATACGTCTGGGTCTGATCTCAGTGGCTGCATTTCATCGATTGAATTTCAACCTACCATTCAGCGATCGGGGGAGGCGGGCGTTATAGGTGACGTCAAGCATTTGCTGGTTGTAGTTCGGCAATGGCGGCGGATACGAACGTAAAGGAAGCTCTTCAATCCGTTCTGGCTCGGCTTCCAAACATCCAGAAATTATAACTGAAGCCTTAATGCGCAAGGAACGCTCCCAAGAGTTATGATAGTTTGCTTCACTCAACACGGGCGCATTACATACGTCACGACCAAATGCTAGCAAAAATCAGATCCAATCGTTTCAAAGGAGTTACCCCCTCCCACCTGATAACGGAGCTCAATTGTGAAGAGGGTATGATAAAACCAGGCTAGCTGTGACTTAATGTTCCCCTATTAGTGAAAATATTAAACATCCTAAATTCTGTGTGTTTTGGGGAAAAAGGTAGGCTAAATACAAAATACTACAATATTGCAATATCTACAGGCCCCCCTAGCAGGCTTCCTTCATTAGACTCTAGGCTTTACTTTCCCAAGTACGTCTCCATCTCTCACCAAATTTCTAAACTTTGCTGAACCAATCTTTTTCCCCACCATAAGATTGTCACCCGCCTGAAAATACTAGCACTGCACTAGTCTATCACTACTTGTACACACTTGGAAATTGTGTAAATTGTTTATAAAAACACTTACAGCCAAAGCCTGGCTCAGGAACTCCATGTTGTCTAAGCTGGCCCTACGGCGTGACAGGCAGCAGAATGTGGCAGACATTTCACAAACAGATGCTTTCTTGTCTGGGACTTTCTCAATGTTTTTCATCTGCCAGTTCTGCATGAGCTGTTGCTGCAGGAGAAGTGCAGTGAGACACGTGCACATACACACGCTTCACTCACAAGACAGCTCGTAGCAATAACAGCACTGCAAAGGATGCTGGGTAATTTGGTTAAAGATGTCAGGAACGTAAATCACCTCCAATCAGCCCTGCTGTGCTATTGGTCCACTTCTCTGGCCCAAGAAGAACTCCATTGGTCACTGCTGCATTTGACCATCTGTGTTCAGCTGTTGCTCTTTGGGACGGCTCTATAGAGATGCACAAATGACTCAAACAGATGAGGACAAAAAAAAAAAGATTTCACAAATTTGTTAAAAAATTTAGCATTCATTGATTTTTTTTTCAGTGTTATGGCAATGTATTTAATTGCTCTTGTGACGTATAATCTAAAATGTTCTGCAGTGTGGCTTTAACACTTTACACTTGTGCAATGGGTCATGTTAATATTTCCATCTCACCAAAATTGCAATGGGCCTTGACTTGGGGAATATTTGAATGGGTTTTTAATACACACAGAAATATGTTTATTTTTTATTCAGGCGCCCGTTTTTATGCACAGCAGGTAAAACGCTTGTCCTTGCTTCACGGTCAGGCCTCTGTGGTCATTTGCTCTCAAAATTGTGTGACTGCGGCTCTTTAAAACCTAACTATCGCTGATCTTTTTTTATTATGGTGTTATTTGTAACATTGAAACAACAATTGAAGGTTGTATTCTGACTTGTTTTAAGTTTAACAGGACCGGTCTTATTTTCTCTCATATAACATGTTACGTGACAGCAGCATATAGGCCTGCTTTGCTATTTTTTACTCATGTGTAGCAAAAATAGTCTAGTCTTGTCACACAGGCATACTCTCCAAAAGTTGAGGGCTTTGATATTTCTCTCCTCGCCAGAGAGTTGACAGCTCGGGATCTTCAAACAATACGTGAGCCCCCTGTGATGCCCCGCTGCATATCTAGTGCTAATGATTACTTGTTAAGCACATCACACACCTATGCACTCACTCACACGGGGCATACACTTAACAATTCTGAACAGAGCATGCTCTCTTCTTCCCTGCAGCTAAAGACCTTGATCACAACACCACAGAAACATTGATTAGGATGCCACAGACACACAGCATTTAAACATGGACTAAATAGGTTCTAATGGGGAAGACGGCACGCAGGTAGAGTTGGTAATGAGTGAGATAGAATGGCATTTAGAGTAACTCTGAATCCAAATTAATTGTGTGTCGATTTGTGGTATAAGTGCTGCCATAGAAAGTAGTATGTGAAAGAACTTCAAATCATTACGTATGTCTTTCTATATTGCTGTTTATTGTTTATTTTCAGGTTCAAAATCCTTATCTTTTTTCATATTTCTATTGGTGGCTACAGTGGGAAGAAAAGGTGAGAACACCCTTTGGTATTTCTTACATTTCTGCCTAATTTGCTCATAAAATACAAGAATGAGTAAACAATGTCTAATTAAACTAATACCACCCAAACAATGACATGTTATCATATCTTTATTGACCATAACATGTAAACATTCACAGGACAGTGAGGAAAAAGCTTGGATTCAATAGCTGGTTGACCCTCCTTTGGCAGCAATAACTTCATCCAGACATTTCCTGTAGTTGCAGATTAGACGTGCACAACGATCAGGATGAATCTTGGATCATTGCTCTTTACAAAACTGTTCCTGGGATGTCTGGTGCGAATGGCTTTCTTGAGGTCATGCATCTCAATTGGGTTTAGGTCAGAATTTTGACTGGGCTATTCAAGAATGCATATTTTATTCTTCTTAAACCATTCTTCTATGAACCCCATTCTTTTTCAATGTTTTATGTATTGTAGATGTGTCAACAGAGTGATTTCTGTAAGTCTTTAGCTGACACTCTTAGAGTCATCTTTACAGGGCGGCCACTCCTAGGAAGTGAAGCAACAGTGCTGAACTGCCTCCATTTATAGACAGTTTTTCTAACCAATCATTTATGAACATCAAGACTTTTAGAGATAGATGTGTAACCTTTTCCAGCTTTATACAAATCAACAATTCTTGATTGTGGGTGTTCAGAGAGCTCTTTTGAGCGAGGCATGGTGCACATCAGACAATGCTTCTCATCAAGAGACAATTCTTGACTAGTGTGTTTTTCAGTGGGCAGGGCCTGGGCTTCAGGTTGGCTCACACCTGGCTCTAAATGTCTGCATACATTTTTCTTATTTGCTCTTGGAGGATTCTTAGCCAAGAGGTTCACTTACTTATTCCTCGCTGTCCTGTGAATGTTTACGTTATGGCCAATAAAAATATGATAATATGTAATTGTTTGGGTGGTATTAGTTCAAGCAGACACTGTTTACTCATTCTTTTGATTTTAATGAAGATCAGATCACATTTTATGACCAATTTAGGCAGAAATGTAAGAAATTCCAAAGGGTGTACTAATTTTTTCTTCCCACTGTATAGTAATTTGAACTTGCAGCATTAAGTAGTCTGCACCTTTTGCATGCAGATAAAAATCTTGCAGTGAGAAGAGTGAGTGTTTTCTCTGGTAGTAAGTAGGGATGTAACGATTCACTCAAGCCCCGATTCGATACAATTTCTGATTTTAAGTTCCCGATTTCGATTTTTTCCGATTTAAAAAAAAACTTTTTTAAAGAAAAGAATATGACTCATCCATACCAATGTTTCTTTTGTTTTATGTGCATTTTTGTCCTTGTAACAAACTGCAACTGTCTTAGTAAGAAAACTTTACATTACAAAGACATGAAAATGGACTATAATCAATTACATGAGTGCTTGTAAATTTACATGTTTTCAGCATAAATAAGATCTGTAGCAAAGCAAACATTTTGATATTATATTTATTTTACCAAACCTTTTATTTTTATTTATTTTTTGCAGTTTGAACATAATACTACCATTTAGAACTAATTTTACAGTGCAGTTTTTCCACCCTTGAACGCCTCACAGCCTCCGGTGCAGCCTTTGTAAACATGGGGAGGAAAAAGACATGACAGCTCCTGTAGGTATTGGATTATTTGACAAACGGACATTTGATGAGGATTTCAGCAGAATCAGAGCTGGTTGGTCAGATATTTGTCAGTTTATGATCTTTGGTAAACTTCTGTCAAAAGGCTAAACTCTGCGCTAGCTGCTAACGCTAACTTGAGCTGCGTCTGTTGCTTGATGCCTTTACGTGTATGTGTTTACATGGTGTGGGTGTGTTGGGTCTGAGGCGGGGAAGGTGTGGAGCTTGTCTTGAGAAAAAGTTAATGTCGTTAGAAACAACGAGCTATGTTCCGGTCTATTTCGGTCGTGCAAAATGGAGTAACTGAGGGTGGCTTTAAAATCGATTATTTTATTTTTTACACCAATTCACATTTTACGCATATTAAATCGATTTTAAATCGATTTTCGATTAATCGTTACATCCCTAGTAGTAGGCGGTCCAGGCTGATGGACAGTGAACAGGGGCATACAAATGCACAGCCACCCACTGGGAAAAAGCCATCCCACCTTGAATGTTTACTGCACAGGGAGTGCTCTATGTGAGACTGCGGTTCTCTGTAAATATTCTCGGTATGTGAGTGCGGTCTCTCCAGCGGGGGTGCTACAAATTCTTCAGAAAAAAAAAAGCAAATGTGTGATCCAGGTGCGTCTGTACAGGGCAGTTTGTCAGAAAAAGCCGCAGACCGAATCAATACGTCTCTAATCTATGGGACTATGATGTGATTGATTACCTCATATTCGGGAGGTCCTGGCTAAGACCTCAAACGCACGCTCACACACGTCTACAGGCACGAGCACACTCCGGTCAGTTCAGCCAAGCAAAAGAATTGATTGGTGTGATATGAAACTAGAGTAGATTGGTTTTGGCTGGCCCCATGGCTGGACAGAGTATAAGGAAAGATGATGGGAGCATAAAAGACACTATATTTCACAGTAGAAAGTGTATTTTTCTTCGAGTTGGTATTTTGGGGTCTTATTTATTGATGTTGCACACAATGTTGACATGATAGAACCGCAGAATAAAATGAGAGACCTACTATCAGTGTGCTCACATCCACATTGAAGCATAGGGTGGTAGTGCTATAATTATGGCTTTAAAAGTGGCATGGTAAGTTTATTTGTAGAGCACAGTTCATACACGAGGCAATTTAAAGATAACATCAATGCATTAAACATCAACATAAAAATAGGCCACCGTTTTTACATAGTTTAGTTTAGTTTATTTGAGCAGTTTACGTCTGTGTTTTACATTATCACATCATTGCACATTATTACATTATTTACATTAACATTATTTTCAGAACAAAATAATTAATAATAAAGATTGAAAAAAATAAAAATAAAAACTACCTCAAAAGGAGTAGGCCGAAGCAAGAAAGCTTATAAGTGCCTACCCCCTATTCAACTGCATTTATTTTCCAGCTGCAGGCAGTCCCCAATAGGGGTAATAATAACAAAGATATTTCAGATAATAATGAGTTACAAGACTTTTTTTTTTTTTTTTACCCATTTACAAAATACCAAGTTCGATCATTACTTATAACAACAGGTCACCATTCTAGTGATTTACTTCATTGAAGTATATATTTCTCATTGTTTTTTATAATATAGATGCATACACATACATACCTACATGCATACATACCATTATCACCATCACCTTTATGACGATGGTAATTGCATTTTCCAAAATATCATGCTTCACCTTGCTGTCCTTCCCATTTCCACTGCATGAATCATTAATATTGGTTATGATTTATTGTCAGTGGATTATGATTGTCTGCCCTATTCATTGAGGTGCGCTAAAAAGCCAGGGTGTAGTGTGGCCCGCTGGTAAGGGGCAGCAACCCCCCATCAGCAAGCCCCCACCCTGCTGCCCTAACTAAATTGTAGATGTGAGCAGTTTTGTAACCTATACTGAGTGTTGCTTTAAAAAGACAAGGTTTATGAACCTATTGAAAGGGGGTGCCTCCAACAGCTCCATCTTTCGCCTGCCCTGATTCTATTTTACTTAGTAATTACCGGTGGAAGCAAGCAGTGACAGCATGGAGTACTTTGATGATATTACTGCGCGGACCTCAAAGTACTCCAGGTGTTATTACGCCTCACAATATAGTGCCCCTTTTTATCCGCTTAGAAAATCGAAATGTTTAATTTTGTGTAACTAGACTTGGATTGTGTAAAGGCTCATGTAACTGTATTTAAGTAGGAAAAATGTGGAACAGCTTGGTAGCTTCTAACTTCACCCCAGTTTGGGGCTATACCTTTGCTGGGAGAGGCTAAATGCTAACAACATTTGCATGACTGAACGCACGCAGAAAAAACAGACAGGTACGCATCAACTCGTCTAAGCTAAGGTAAGAACATATCTCAGTATGGAAAAATGGTTGCCTATTCCTTTAACTACAGTAAAAATTGCAGATAAAATACTTTCAGTTTTCATATGCACGGGTAAAAAGAACAGTTTTCAGCCTGGATTTGAACATTGTCTGAGTTGAGGCCTGTCTCACATCCTCATGAAGACTGTTCCAGATTTTAGCTGCATGAAACTGAAATGCAGCCTCACCGTGTTTAGTCATGACTCTGGGAACCACCAGGAGACCCCTCCCTGAAGTTCTCAGGGCCCGAGATGGTTCATACGGCTCTAACATGTCAGAGATGTGCTGTTTTAAATTCTATTCTCTGAGTGACAGGAAGCCAGTGCAGAGACCAGAGCACTGGACTAATATGGTCGTATTTCCTGGTTCTTGTCAGGACTCGAGCAGCAACTTTCTGGATGTACTGCAGCTCTAACAGCTTATTTAGAGAGGCCAGTGAGAAGGCCGTTACAGTAGTCTAACCTGCTGGAGACAAATGCATGAATATTGTATGTCTCACTAAGTCTGGTTTTAACACTATTCCTCTGATCTTGGCAATGTTTTTCAGACGGCAAAAAGCTGCTCATGTTATTGCTTTGGTGTGGTCATGATCACTCCTAGATTTTGAACTGAATTTTTCATTTTTTGAGAGAGAGACTCAAGGTGACTGATAACAAGTAGAGTTTCAATGTTCTCTCCATGTCTGGGTGAGTCTCTTCATTTCCATGTCAACCAAAACATGCAAAATAGAGGCTAAAATGTCCAGTTAGGTCCTGAACAAACTTTGCTCAAGATCTGGAAATGGGACGTGACTCTATAATAGGTTGACCCACCAGTATTTAGGGATGGTTCAAATCCATAAAGTTCACCTTACCCTTACTTTAACTTTCACTTTGTCAACTAAGTTGCTAACAAAAAAAATTTCTTGCAAAATAATAATATCACACCAAATCTATAATATTAGGTAAATATGAGTTTGGACATGAAAAGTTTGGTACAATCTAACACGTTTGCTCATTGATATTCACACCGCAGTAACTCATTTGAACTCTGGCCGCCGGTGAGGTCTGCCTTTGGATCTCACCATCAACACATACAAATTCATCTCACTTCCGCTGCTAAGAATTTCTCATTTCCACCGAGTATTAACAAAAACAAATCAACTTTTTAAACATTCGCGTGTGAGGATATTAAGGGAATTTGAGTCTGGTATAGCCCAAAGGCAGACTATGTGGGATATCCAAACAAAATAGGAGAAATGCTTGCCCAGTGGTAGTCGTTGTTGCACATTCGCCAGTGTAAATCTGGGTTTGGCTTTACCTCACGGCGAGTGGTATTTGAGAAAGTGGGGGATCAGGAATGACATGAAGATGTCTTAAAACCCAGACTTCAGCTGAGAGCTGGGATTGTCAACAGTTCTGCCTAAGGGAGGATATGACAATACAAATAAAAAATGAAATTATGATCTGACGCCAAGACAGTTTGCCAATTTGGAGAAGTCAGTATATTGCAATTTAGTTGTTTTTCTTTCTAATAAATGCAGCTGCTATACGCTATCAATAAAAAAAAATCTGAGAGCCAAGAAAAAAATGGCAGTGCTGCAGCAACTCGATATTACTGATAATGTCTGTGAATTCTGAATTGACAATAAAAAAAGGAACTTTGGATTACAGAGAATGAACAAATGGAAGTCGTGATGTAAATTCAACCTGGAAGACTAATTTCAGCGTCACCTACCTCCAGCCTATGATCGCGTTTGCAAGATTCACACCTCCACCTCAGCCTATCGGCGCAGAGCCACACTTTGGTCGCAGCCAATCATTGGTGTTTAAGCCCCGGTGTTTAAGCCTCCAGCGTTCATGCTCTTATTCGCTTCCCAGCTGTGCTGCAACCCACCTCCACCCCTTCACCGCCTCTTCTATCCACGGCTTCACCCTGCTACATTCTTCACCGGTCTCCCATACCACCACCAGTGTCCAGGCTGCGGGGGAAGACATTGCTAACGCTAACCTACCCATCCATACTAACTTTAATCCATATATATCGATACTGCCTGAGTCTGATCGCCAAAAATGCATTTGTCAATAATCTTTGTAATCGCTACTTTTGTCTCTGTTTGAGTCTATCCAGGTTGCATACTGTACTTATTCAGCTTTAGGCAAGTGGAATATGTTAGCCCAGATTCAGCCCTTATTAATTATGTGTTGACTAAATTATCGTGGACATTGTCACATTCAAGGTCAAATGCTCAGAATAATTAAAAAGCCTATAAATGTCTAAAATCACAACTTCACACTCTCAAACAAATTATACAGCCCCAAATTGGCCCTGACACAGCCCTTACAAACATCTCCTCTTTCTGTGCAGCTTCACAGATCAGTGTCGACAGGGGGCAGACACACAGGAGGACAGTGAAAAAGCTACTGGCCTGGATTTATTACAGCTAAATCTCAGTTGGCACGGCGTGAGCATGTCCCCATCCATCTCCCCTCTCTTATCTGTGACTGTCCTCTTCACCCTTTAGACCCGCTGCCATGCCTCTATATTGCCGTTTTATCTCTCTCCCATTTTCCCCCATCCCATACGCCACTCAGCCTGCAATGCACCATGGGAGGAGAAGATGTCCCTTTATGTGGTGCCCAGGTTCTGCCTTTCTGAAGCCTAGTGGAGTGGTGTGCTCCTGTGCCCGAAAAGGAGAGAGAGGGCGAATTTGAAGAGAGCATTAGGAGCAGGTGGCTCTCCATCTGTGCTGATCACATAAACTTTTCTCTTTGCACTTTACATCAGACACATTCGGCCAGACAGACACCTTCTGCTAAAGCAAAACTGCAGACATTTGCTTTAGGGCTAGAGGACATTGAGATAATGAGGAAGAGCACGGCAAGGTGGAATAAGCTTGTAGATCCTGTTTATGACCTACCAAAGGATTTAGGCGACCCCCCTGTTTTTATTAGTTTTCAATGGTAATGACTTACATTTGTATTGCAATGCACACGCTTTTCAAAGAGCTACACTGTACTCATTATTCAAACACTCTACTCGGGTCTGCCCTGAGGACTGACAAAGCTGCCAATCGGTGCCACAGACCAACACTAATCACTCACTCCCTCCCACCCCTCCCACACAACATTCAGTTTGGATTCGTGGATGAATGTTCTGAGCCACTATACATATAGCCTATCACATGTTTTTGTTCTCCCTTGAGGGGATGCTTTTGGGACTTCGCGTGCTCCATTGTTTGATTTACAGACACTTTTATCATTACCCCGAAATGCCATGCAAGAAGACTTCATGTGTTATAGGACAATACAAATAACCAGTTTTTGGTCAACAGAGAAGTTGATATCCTTGAGCTCTCAAGGATTACTCTATTATAGTGAAGCTAATAGTTTTACTACTAATTTGTAATATAGTAAGGTTTATTTGTGAGTAATTTTAAGTTGCATGGAACTGAATCTAGCAGACGAGACTGTTTGGATAAATATAAGTAGCAAACAGACAATAAACTCATTGGGCTGACGTTACTATAGATCATTGAGTGTGTTCAGGATTCAGAAGCACCATTAAATCACCTCTGAAAGCTGGATCAGGCAGCTGTGGCTCTCTCAGGGGAAACCGTCACTCTCCATTGACAGGGCCGTTTCTACGAGTCGAGTGAGCACATGCACAGGGCCCTATAAACCACTAGGGGCCGTAAAAAAAGAGGAGAATTCAGCCTCAGCTGAGTTCTGATGTTGTTGTTCTCGTGTCCATTTTGCCATTCCTCTTTCTAAATCCACTTGGGCTTTTAACCTTGTTGTTATCAATCCTTATTGGGTGGATCTAAATCTCTGTCAGTATCTATTCTGGACCTCCAAAATGAAGCATACTCCTACAAAGCGCAGTCTCACCAACCACCGGCACTGTGAAGGTTTGTGATAAGCACATTTTCTTCTCAATTTAAGCTTGGTATTGTTCATTGTACCTACTTGTTACTACAATAACAGCTGAAGGTTCTTTTAGTCAGACACTAGGTTTAATTATAGTGTCTGAAAAAGAACTCTCTAAGTTATTCCCAATTTTCTTTGTTGCTACAAACCAAATTTTAATCAATTACAAACATAAAACTACAATCTTCCAGATGAGTTATTTTAGTGTTTTACACCTATACCCTGTTCAGGATTTATACGTATTTTATCAGACATAATAGAAACAAATGATGTAAAATGCACTGCCCAGACAATCATTCACGCGTGCACCAGCCCCGTCCGCCTCTTGTTTAAATGCCAGTTTTATTGATGGTGATAATGTGGTCATTTGAAACGATATATTGAAGTTATTTATAGCCTGCTCTCGCTCCATGACATTTGTGTCTCAGTTGTCAGATGCGTCAGATAAATCCACTGCAGTGTATTGATGGCCTTTGGCTCAGCAGATTGAGCTGAAAGCTGAACTGTCAGCATTACAGCCAAATCTGTGGCCCTCTTTCAGGAGGTTAATATAAATGTCTGACTTGATGTTGCATTTGCATATGTGCTATTGCGATAAACATAACTGTGTCTGTCAGCTGTGTTGTTCAGTCTGGAGCAGGGGTGTAGCAGAGGCTGACACATCTATTTCCAGGCCTTGTAAATGTATTTCTCTGAGACACAATGAATATAACGATGTTTGTGCTCCACTCAGAGTCACATCTGCAGGTACAGTCACCAGCGTCACATTTGCTCACAGTCATATTTGATATCACTGTCTCCCTGGATTGTGGGTCTCCCAGAGGCCAGCCAATCAGAGAGCTTGTAGTAAAATCTTCTCCAGACCCCTGACAGACCTAAGCTGAAAAAGCGTCTTATTAAAGACAGACATCTGCGGCTGCAACAGATGAATGGGATGAATTATAAAAATGGTTTACTTTGAAATAACAACTCTCAGGAAAAATGAAAGTCAATGAGCTGCTCTTTTTGAGGTGATTTAAGGAAACAAGCAGCACTAACCTCCGGAGTCATGTAGTGAGTGCTGCTGCTCGGTTGTGCACGTGTGCAGTGTGCACTTTATGAGTGTGTAATACTGTAAGGTGCACTATGGCCAACACCTACTGGTCTCTCTTATGGGTTTGACCTCACAGAAACACTCTCGCTGTGCTCCAGAAGCATGCTTAATGCACTAAGTGTGTTGGTGTGGCTGGTGAGATGGAAAAAGGGCCACTCAGCCTTGAGAAAGCACAATTTATTTGGCAACAGCGCAAACAGGTCTGGTAGATAAACAGTTACGGGAACCAGTTGTTACATTTTACCGTTTTGTGAAGCGTAAAGTTGCATTTAATAGTGGTCATTTTCTGAAACACATTTGCTGTCAATGCCACAATCACTTAAAAAAGCATTAGAACAGACTTTAAAAATACCTATACTACAGTGTCAGCACACATAAATATGTTTTAGTCCTTTGAAGTGTTAATTGTATGGCTTAACTCTGCCTATGCTCTATTGCAGTGGATCTTAAAACTTCCCCACCAAATACCACCTCATGAAATCTTTGACTTTCCAAGTATCACCAGGCCTAGATCACAATCAAAAAACGAAATAAAGGTCTTAAAAAGTGTCTACGGGTCTAAATTAGACCGAAATTGTACTAAATTATGTTTGAACTGAGGGAAACAAGGAATTGAGAAAATTGGCACAAGCAGCCTTTCTCCATTACCCACCCATGCTGTATTTTTCTCAAACGTGTGATACATAAGCTCTTAACTGTAGACTCTATCTTTCCTTTAAACAAAACAGCAGCAAAAACTGCTTTCTTTGCGCCTCGTTTTACTTTTCTGCACCAGAACATGCACACAGAGTCACACGCAGATGGCCTTGTTTCGGTCATTTCCTCAGTGGATGAATAATGGCTGCATTTACCAGTCTATTGTGCTGATAGATTTGTTTATGAGAGAGAAAAATGCACAGCATGTCTCTGCAGTTTTTCTTCTGCTGCACCCCTCATTGCGCCGGCTTTCTTAGTTATAATTCAACACAGCCGAACAACCGCCACACGTCTGGTTAATGGTTTTACTGTATTATTCTATTACGTGCCGCTGTATTTTGCAGTTACAACATAATAGCGTTATTTCTCTTTTTGTCACTGTGTGCTGTTACCAATTTTTCAGGCCTCTCTGCACGTTATATTACTCTGCTGAAAAGGCTATTTCCCCTGTGCCAAGCTGGATAGAGTTCCCAATGTAACTGCTGCTGCTTCAAAAACAGATGTGTCATTTTTAGAGTGCGCTCCAGCATTAGTGCATCTTTTAAAGCTCTCTGAGGTGTCGGCTCCTATTCATGAAGCTCATCTTGAAGATAGAAGGTGGACATTTTTTTTAGCATATTGGGTGTGCTTGTGGGGCCATTTAGGCATCTGCTGCGAATATTGTTTTCCTGCAGAATTCTATACATTTAACTGTATATTTCCATAGGCTATTCCTATGTGGGCATTAAAGCTCAGTATAAAACACCACAACATCTGCTAAAAGCGCAGTGGAAGTCTATGGAGCAGGTGTGCGTTCACATTTTTGTCTGTGTGGAGTTGCACAGAAATAACCGAATTACGTGAGACATCGTCCAGAGTTTTATGTCCCTGTAGTTTATAAACACACTTCCTTATTTTCATCATAAACGGCCTGTAAAAGGGTCCTTCTCCAGGGTGTCGTCTGTCACGAGGCGCAAAAATCTATTCCACGTTTCTGGCTTGAGGTGTCCGTGGGCTGCTGAGCTTTACAGCCAAAATTGGACAGCATACTTTTTCTTTTTTATGGGTCACCACAGCCCACAGCGAATCCATCCTCCATCTAATCTTTTCTCCTCTTTACTGTTTATTTAATTTCATCCATAAAGTTTTTCTCTCTGTATATTGCCTCGTGCATGGCAGCTCGTTTAATGTTATTATTATTATAATATTTTACTTTACAATACAGTACCATGGATGGAAAGCAAAATAATGTGGCCATTATGGTATTTAAGTGGTGATTAGACACTCACCTGCTACACATTAAATATTTCCTGATGATATAAAACCCTATCATTATCTGAGTCTAACAATTTTTAATTACCCGGTCAGTATTTTCTTGGTTATCATCTGAAAACAGTAGTAAAATACACTGGTTATCTCTTTATTTCAATCCTATTGCTGTGGTGTGCTGTATCATGCAGCAATTTTGGTTCCTTTTGTAACTTTTCATATTAATTTACGTAAAGCTATAGTTATATGTCACTGTTTGTGTATTTATTACATTTGTGCTTTTGTGTATCTATAGCACTTTGGAGACGTTGTTTTAAATCCACTGTATAATTAAAGGAGGATTGGATGGATTGAATTAGAACCTGAATATCCTATGCTGTTCAAAATCCATACTCCTTTAATACTACCCCCCTTAGGTCAGTGACCCAGATAGATGCCATTAAGGCCACAATCAATTCAGTTTGGCCATGTTTGTGAGGCAGATTTGGGACATGCTCAAGGAACACCGTCCCAAACCCAACTAGATGCATAGATGGATGTGTTTTGCCACAGTAACATCACTTCATGAACATTTCAGTTAACCCTGGTTGCCTCCAGGCAACTTCACTGGGACCGATCCCAGTGAAGTACATATTGCTGCTGGATATCCCGCGTGACATGTGGATACCGGACCGGTTGAATTCAAACAGATAATTGCATATCCTCCCAACACCTGCTTTAACACGCACAAACACACACACCCACACACACACACGCACACACACACACGCACACACACTGAGATGGGACCATGGACGAATTCCCAGTCGGATGTTTGAGTTACATTACCAATGCATACGTAGTGTTTAGGAGGCTCTGAGCTCCTTTCATATGGAGATGTTGTGTGATGAGACGGGGCTACAACCTGCCACTACCTATCTGATTCGAAATCATGCCCCCAGATGTCCCCTCCATTTGACAACAATATACCTCTCATCCCATTCTCTCTCTCCCTTTTCCCTCCTGTTTCCTCCTGTCTCTGCCTCCTCTACATATGGTAATAACCCCTCACAATATACGCAGCAGAGGAACTTCTATTAATAGTGATGACAGTAACGCTGCCCCAGTTGTTTGGCTTTGTTGGTAGCCTAGATACTAAATTAATGATTGTAATTCAAGACTTTGAAAAGAGCCGTCTGTTTTTAAGGGAGAAATGTTAATGTGTGGCGTACTGAGAATGAGAAGAAGGAATTTGCAACCAAGGTTTTTTTTTTTCTTCCCTGTGTGTCTGCAGATGAATATGATTGTCAGAGCATCCCTTTGTTCCCCTGCCATGGGAGGCGTAGGGCTCATCGTGTACGGCAGCGTGTTTTGTTGGTTGGGGACTGAATGTGTCGGCTAATTATATGCATGCTCTGAGCTCCAGTCTGAGTTAGATGTCTAAACTCACCTTTGTCTGGGACAGGGAGGCGGAGCGACAGAGCGGCAGAATGGGAGCATATCAGCAACAATGATGGAGAAAATAGTTCAAGAGGAGGCGGTGTCTGGTTATGGCTTTTGTGTTGGAGACGGTGAAGTAGTGTTTAGCAGGTGCAGCGTGACCTGCCACACTTTGCATCTCCTGTCTCTCTCTACTACTGTGACAAACAAAGGAATATGATGCTTCAGAAGATCATGCTTGAAAAGGCGTATACTGCTTCACCTACTTTTGTATTTTTAGATTGCATCAGAAGCATGAACAACAATGCCTTTCTTTTTTTTTCTTCAGTACCGTACAGTGTACAGTAGGACTCTGAACGTGCACACTGCATCTGCCTAGAGCAAAGTGCTAGAGCTAAAACTTCATTATTCATCCTCATTTGACTAATCTAAAGCAGAAATTGGGTTTCAGTTGCATGTAAAAGTAATGCCTTTTTAATATTGATGATTCATGAAAGTTAAGTCACTGTAAAAATTCTTTATTAGTCTTCCACTTACATAAGACATTGCAGATTTACTAATTGCAAATGGCCAAAAAACGGTCTGTTCTCAGTAAAAATGCAAGTGGCCTCAACAAATTTGATTCACAATGAGACCCGTTGCGAACAGTCATCGTTAAAATTGAATCAACATTATGCAGCTACAGAACAGTGCAAACGTGCAACACATTTTAATTGTCTAGCAGTGCAAAAGTATATCCAGACTGAGTAAATCTATAGCAAATAACACCATTTTGTTTATTTCATTGCGTTTCAAAACCTTTTATTACCCACAAAGCTCTGTTGTCATACAGCGTCGAGTATCATATATAACATATTGAATTCTATTGCGCAGTTCCTGTATCCACCATTTGATACAGCTCCTAAACTATACATAATCAATACGTCCATTTCACTTTCTCCCCATCCCCACGCTACATATTTAAAGTTCAACCATTGATCCCCCCCCCCCCCCCCCCCCCCTCTCCCGGCTGCCTGGGCAATTATCTCCCTAATTATTCATCATCCATCTTCAGCTCAGCGGGCAGTCATCCTGGAAGCAGCGAGGCCTTGTGTCTGTGTACTCTTACTCCGTGTTGGTGTCAAAGTTTGCCAAGATGTATGTTTTGGTGGGGCAAAGTACTCTTCCCCTAATTGGTCAAAGAATACGACAGGCAACCTACTCGCTCTGACATTTGCTCGCAGCCTGTAAATAGCATGTCTGTGTAAATCAGCCGGAGGGGTATGCACAGTGTCGCTGCTAGACATCACCACCACACGCACCAACTCAAGGTTCTACTTCGGACCATATGTCAAGCTTGTCATATTCAGGAGGCAAAGGCGGAGTCAGCCACCTCCAGCTCTGCTAATGATGCTCCGTGGGCAGTGTGTATGCATAAAAGGGCAAACTTTCACAAAACAACATAATATGAAAGTTATGAAGCTAATTGACTTGTGTTGTCAGAGATACATTGTTGAGTATATAAAACTTGTTACTTCATGTAGGGCAGTAGCCATCAATTTCAGCTTCTGCAAATTAATACTAAATGAAAAGATTCTCAAGACCAGGGGTGTCCAAGCATTATTCATCGAGGGCAGCATATTGAAGTTTATATGGCGATGAGGGCAATGAAGTAAAACATTAAACTGGTTGCATTTAAGAGAAGTTTTAACTGTGTCCCACACCTTTATTTAAGACTTGGACGCTTACAGTATCGGGTGAGGAGCTCAGTTACCCGGGAGGAGCTCGGAGTCGAGTCGCTACTCCTTCACGTCGAAAGGAGCCAGCTGAGGTGGCTAGGGCATCTGTTCTGGATGCCTCCTGGTCGCCTCCCTCAGGAGGTGCTCCAGGCATGTCCTATTGGGAGGAGGCCTCGTGGAAGGCCCAGTACTAGGGGTGTCACGAATTAAATTTTTTGAGTCACGATTATTGTGAAACAAAAAATTGCGATTTTACGATTATTCACGATTATTCCCCGAATGAAAGGAAAGAACTGATATTTTTAGTTTTTGTCTTTAAAAAGCTTTTTAATACTTGTAAACTTGTAAACATTCACTGTTTCTAAAAATGAAAAATGCATTAAGATTGTTTTGCATTAAAATAAATAGGCCTACATTGAATAATACAAAACAATGTCAACTTTACTTCTTTATAATGACCATAATTATCATAATTATTTTACTATATATTATTAGGCCACAAGCTAGGCTAGGTTTTATGCTCTCAAAAGTTATGCTGCTGTTTAATTATTTTGATGAACAGAGAATGAAACGTGATGAACAGAGAATGAAACGTGTTTACAAAGGGACTAAGGAGACTCTTTTGAACAGCTAATTTCCACATGTGCGCGGTTTCACTTTCCTTTCTGCGTTGCTGAAGCAGAGCTGAGCGCGTTAGCCTTTTGTTTACATCCTGAGCTAGTTGTGGCAACTATTTCCGAACATTTGGACAACGTTTTTGGGAATTAAGCAGTTCGTTACCTGGACCTGGACATTCACAGCGAAGGATTATCTCCAAGATGTAGTTATTCGACGTAGCCGATATCAGCGCCTTTTGCTGCAACCTTCTGACGACAGGGTTTGCATAACGGATGTCTTGGTCATGTTTTGGATCCTAAAGAGGTCCCACTCTGCTGACTTAAATCGTTTCTGGGTGCATACAACACTGGAGGAGAGCGTCCTTCTGCCTTGCTCAACTACCGGTGAGTTTCCGCGCTGTTTATGGCATGCAGCGGCTCGTGCGTCCGCGTGAAACATTTCTACGATAAACCGCTCGGATAAAGCGGAAGAAGATGGATGTATGGATGGACGCTTACAGTAATGCAGAATAAAGGTTTGCTTTTTACGCTATAACCATGCAGGATCAGTAAGTTTTCCATAAAAAGTACCATCACTGGCAATGTACCAATTCAAAAAGCTTAAGAAAAAAATTGGTCTTTGGGCCGCATTTGGCCCGCAGACCACCACTTTGCTCGAGACAATTGTCCAATCAGAAAGCAGAATAACCCCCACACTTAGGGGTCATTTGCCAAGCGTTTGCCCATGTGCAAAACGGGTAGCACAAGTTTATCAGCAGCAGAGTGAATTGCACAATAATTTTTTACACAATTTTCGTATCAGATTTGGGGCCAAAATATCGTAATATAGGGAATTTCTGTTTTTAAACTTGCTGCAATATGCCCACGGATATGCAATTTTCCCTCTCTATTCAGCCCCTGCCTATGGAGGATTGAAAGTGCCACAATTAAATAAATAAATACACCATTAAATAATTAAATACATGTGTCATTAATTAATTAAATGTTTCATTAATTAATTAAATATGGAATTAAATAAATAAATGCACCATTAAATAATTAAATAAATGTGTCATTAATTAATTAAATGTGTCATTAATTAATTAAATGTGTCATTAATTAATTAAATTACCAATGATTCTGTGTAAAAAAATATATATAATTATTTATCTATTTAATTAATTATTTCATGGTCCTGTGTTGCAGTGTTTCATGAATTAATTGTATCTGTCAAACTCGCCCATCAAAGTTTGAGGGGTGGGTCCTAACACCTGATTGGTCATCCTGCTCATCGAGTCAAGGCAAATCAACTCCAGAATAATGGATTGATGCAGACTAGTGAACATACTCCGATACGCTGGGTGGCGCTATTCTCCCTTACGTAGGTTTGAATACTCAAGCAAAAACAACTAAACACAAGCCTCGATCACTCCGTCAAGGGATGTCAAGAAATAACTTTTTTTAAATTAATATCTGCCGTTTCCGCTGTTTCTCAATAATCGTAAAGAGCACTCATCCGCCCGGTAGGGTGGCGGTAAATGCGCCTAGATTGGTAGCTATCCGCCATTTGAATTAGAATGTACCGTTGCCTCAATGCCCCCACTGCGCCAATGCTCCACCCCTAGTCTCAATGTACCACTTCCTAGTCTCAATGTCCCGCACCCTGGTCTCAATGTCCCGCACCCTGGTCTCAATGTCCCGGCAATTAAACAGCTGTTTTCTTAGAATTGTTCAGTGTATTAAGAATTTCCTAGTCTAAAGAAGGTAAAGACATGGCATGTCATGACTGTATTTTTTAAGGGTAAAAAGCTGTTTCACTGAATCACATCATGTCCATCACATTTGATTTTGAACATGTTTACTTCAAATCTGGTGACATGACTGGTTATTTTATGACACAAACCAATCACATTTCTACCTAAAGAAAAACAAAGTCAATAAAATGTCATTTCTGCTCTCATCTGTATTTGGTTAAATCAGTGCATCCTGAAGTCATCTCTGATGGCACATTAGACGAACGTGTAATGTGGATTTAATGTTTTTCATTCAACAGTTTTCAATACAATGTACATTTGCTAGCTGGGTAACATAGCCAACTAGTTATCTAGCTTTAAATAATAAATTAAATGATGTACATATATGGCAAAACACAACGGTAGCTCAAAAACATGTTCACTTATACACTAATGTCTTTAGTGTAACTAGGCAACCACACTTACTTGGTTCTTCACGCTGGCGGATCATGTAATACAGACAAACTCTCTTGTCGTTGTACACTTATTTTGCACTTTTTACGTTTATCTCAAAATGTTGATAAACCGCATAAATGTGACGCATAAAACGCGTACATGTCATTAATATGTGGAGCCCTATCTTACGGTATCTTTTAACGTAAAAGTCTCCGATAAAACAGCTGTTTAATTGCGGGGCATTAAGACCACTCGCTCGGGACATTGAGACCACTCGAGCGGTACATTCAGACCAATGGATGCGGTACATTGCGACCGGGGCATTGAGGCAACGGCACATTCCGACTAGCACCCCTGTAGAGTACTTCTTCTAAAATTTCGGTCACTCTACGGTCAATGCCTTGGTCAGAAAGTGCGGAAATAACTCCAAGAACTTCAATAAATTCCTCCGCTTTATTCTGTATATGCTCGGGGTCTGCAGGTCCTGCTTCCACATACTCAGCAAGGTCTAAAATATCTCGCACCAACTCCCTTGAAACCTCATAAAGGTCCTCCATCAGCGTAGCCGCCATGTTTCCAAAAAACACTTCAGGCCAAAGCAATGGATTAGACAAGATTTGAGTTAACCAGGCTTTAGCCCGCCCACAACTTTTGATGGGCGAGTTTGACAGATAAAATTAATTCATGAAACACTGCAACACAGGACCATGAAATAATTAATTAAATAGATAAATAATTATATATATTTTTTTACACAGAATCATTGGTAATTTAATTAATTAATGACACATTTATTTAATTATTTAATGGTGCATTTATTTATTTAATTCCATATTTAATTAATTAATGAAACATTTAATTAATTAATGACACATGTATTTAATTATTTAATGGTGTATTTATTTATTTAATTGTGGCACTTTCAATCCTCCATACCTGCCTGGCTTTTCATTTCTGTGTCCAAAGCCTCTTGAACTTCAGTGGCTCAGTGGTTGTGATTCATCCACTCATTCACCAGTTCAAGTCTAGCTTCAACTGATCTTTGGCAAGACACTTCGCCTTGCCCTAAACGTATGAATGCGATGTGTAAGTGGTTGGTGGTTATAGACTGGCTAATGGCGCAGACGGGTAGCCTCATTCTGTCAGTCTGCCCCAGCGCAGCCATGGCATACGTCAAAACAAACAACAACAACAAAAACTAGGATGTGGAGAGAATGATAAACGCACACAATTTTAACGCGATGAGGGTCTGGAAAGCGCTTTGTAATTATGTAACTGCTCCTGCGAGGACTGACTCTTCAGCTGAGACTAAATGCTTTCCGCCTCAGTGCAAACCTGAGGACCAGATGGGAGCTGGTGCCTCCCTGATGACCACGGAAACACTAAAGGAGATTTTTGCACTAAGACATGAGGAGCAAATTTTGACCTGAAGGCACTTCATCGGATTCAACAAAATAAATAAATCAAATTCATGTTGTCCTGTTTGTTTGTGTAATCCATGCAGTGACAGCCTCCTACAGCTAAAACTCTCTTGCATACTGGCACATCCGCTCCCAGGCCCCAGTTTTGGACACTATGTCAAGCTTGTCATATTTAGGAGGCTATTAAGGCGGAGTCAGCACCCCAGGTCCTATCAATGATGTCACAGTGGACAGTATGTTGAATTAATGATGTTGCCAGGAGAAGTGAGCGAGCGCGGTGGCTGTTTATCTGCGTGTACGTACGGGACAGGGTCATGGTCCGACCTTGGTGCTGGGTGAGGACAGTTGGGGGAGGTGTGTGGAGGAGGCAGGGGGAGGCAGAGGTGCGGCATCTCTTTGTCACACTCTAGTCCAGTGGTTTTCCGTGATACACCGCTCTCACCTCTGTTTACACGTGTCTCAAAGCCCATGTCCAGTGGTTCTTTCCCCCCGAATGCAGTGTGGATACAGGGATCAGTCGCCAGAACAACACCAGAGCATTCCTCCGGTCCGATCAGCGTGGGATTACACCACCGAGTCATGCAGAGCCGACGGAAGAAAGGCAGAAAATACAGACACAAAGCGGTTCTCATACGGTCTATAACTGCTGACTTCATCTTCAAAAACAAAAGGCAAAAAGCAGTGTTTATATCAGAGCAATACAAATAGTTAAATATCTATATCTAAAAGAGCTGACACCTGAGGTTTTGTGAAGTGGAGGTCAGTAGAAGTTGGAGAAGAAGGGTCAGATTACCTATATAAATACAGTATATGGCCTGGTTTGGCTGTCATAGATGCTGACTGCACTATTTCAGCTGATCCCAAGGTTGAGTTAGTGTGAACAAACACAATTCATAGTGATTCATGTCTCGACCCCACAGGACAAGGTTATAAGGAGAACTACCATGTGGATTTATTGTTTTTGTGTTTTCTCTTCACAATAGATACACTGAATGCCCCAGGTTTATGGTTATTACAACCAAAATAAATTTCATATGGAGGGTATGCTACTACATCATGTCGAAACAAATAACACATTTCATAACTGAACAGTGACACTCATTTGGCTTCTGTTGCCTCGCTATCTCCGTACCGTGACATAATCTGCATACCAGCTATAGCAACATTCTTAATACCACATCTAAAGCTACTGTTTATCTCATAATCAATCTCCCATCGGTGCAATACAGCACTGTGTATAATACTTTAGACTAAACAGTATTTTCTATACTAAAAGTCCACAAATGCATGTTTTTGTAAAGACAGTAACACAGTCAGATACTTCCAAATATCTACGCAAAAATATCTGTGATGATGTTCTGTCCATCCCAATAGATTTACCTATTTTTTAACAAGAGGGCTCTATCAAGTGAGGGAGATTTTGACCTGCTCTTTGTCTTGAAACAAAGAGATGATTACAGCTATGCAGGTCGCTGCTCTGTGCCTCTGCGTGTTTTTGGCAGCTGGGGCCATGTTAAGGACTCTTCATTGAAATGCATTGAAATTATTGGAGATGCGTGTTTGAAGTACCTCTTTAAACATTTGCAGTGACTGCCAAACCACATTTGCCTTCAGTATGTGGATGCAGGTGTAGTCTCAGGAAATGGTGCATTTTGTCTGAATAATTTGTCTGATGGTACTATGCTAAAAGGAAATAATAAGAATATATATATATGTATTATAGTCTGGATGCAAAAGAAGAATGCAGTTACCAGATGCGAGCCAATTTTGCGTTTTGATTTCAAGATGTATCAGTACATCTGAAATAAAATCAACAACAATAATCAATGAATTAGGCTCAGAGATATAGAAGTACTGTAGTTGTTAGGTCTGAGACAATACACTTTTGTTGCAATATAGTACGTATCCTGTAACAGAGGGCGGTACATGTCATAAAGTAACTGCGATACTTTACTTTGAATTAATTAAATAAGAAAGCACAATTTGGGTTTTCAAAGGTTACATAACATTTACATTTAGTAAAATATTTTGAAAACTGTAAATGGCAGACACATTTTAAAAGTATCCTCTTTTGTTTAAACCAATCAGGACCCAAACAGGTTTTAACCATATCGACTTCAGGTCAAAAACATTTGTATCATGTTGAGGATCAAAATAATTGCGAGACATGGATTCCGATACAATACCTGTATCACAACAAAGACATACTATTGCAAAACGATATTTTGTCCCAGCCCTAGTAGTAGGTGTCAATAAATCTTATCTTATCTTATGTTTGTGAAGGTCTCATTCATCCAGAGAGTATCCATCGTAGAAAAAGTTAAATCATCGACTGAACTGGGTTTTGGTAAAACTCAACTTGACCAAAACCCAGTCCAGTCAATTATTTAACCTTTTCTAAGATGTATCGTATCTCATCTTATCTGATCTTAAAGCTACACTGTGCAACATTTCACACAATACTTTCATTGTTGGCGTTTTAAATGATGAGTGGGCTCCCTTCTCCTCAGACCTGACTCATAACTTTGCTGGGAGCGGGACTTCATCAGTTCGTCTCCATGGAAATGCCTTGCTTTACAAGCGGGATCTTCCAAGTGCTTATATTATCTGCAAAAATAGCATTGGCGGTGTCTAGTTGATCACAAGGAAAATGTTTGATGTTGCCGGTATGTTTATGTTTGGCATATATTAACGCAGGAAGCCGCATAACCTAGAATGCTCCGCGGAGTGGCTTTTTTAGACGTTAATATGCGCGTGTAATACATAATTGAATTGGAAACGTGACTCTGACAGCATGTGCTCTTGGGGTGTGGGCAGTTAACACTAGGGTGTGCTCAATCTGAAATCAAGTTAAGAAGTAATGATTCGACATTCCTAAATGAGAAAATGACAAACCACACAGAAATTGTTATACAAAACCAGTGTGAGACGTATCTTGTGATTGCTCACTCGGGGGGCACGGTTTTACCAACCTCTCTTCATCAGGAATTTGTACCTCGTGCTTGTGTGAGATTAGCTCTAAATTGAGCGGCAGGGGCCTTTTGATTCTAAAATTAGGTGATTTTCTTCAAAAGCACCAAGTGACTTATTTTCAAAAGCAGATGCACTTCTCACACTGTGAATACCGCGTTGGGGGCTAGTTTGGTGCCATTGGGGGTAAAGGGTTTCGGAGCACAATAATCCCTTCTATACACAAGTACACACAGATAGTAACATGTTGTGTAGACTGCACTGTTGGGGTGTTGGGTTTCCCCTGGTTATCTACGGTCCCAGATGGGCTGCAATCTACAGGACCCTCCAGAAACTGTTGGGAATGTTGCGAGGGAGAGGTCTCAATGTGGTGAACTATATTGCAGCTTTTTTTTTTTTTTTTTTTGCTGAGGTTGGCAGAGGACACAGTGGTGCAGAGTGCGGGACTGCCACAGCGCACTCGTATATTCTTGTCTGTATAGTTACCCCGGGATCGTTATGGGAACGGATTAGCACAGCTTTGGACTGGCTTTGTTAATAAGCAGCACAACGGATGCTGTGGATGGGAAAAGAAACAAGCTCATAAGGCATTAAAACACGCACATGTAAAGCCCAATATATCAGAACGGACAAAGCATTGGTTTGTGATGTTAATGACGATGGATATTCTCTAGTATTTCATGATGTGTTTAAAGTTGATTTTGATCACCATGAGACAATGAACTTCACTCACACACTCACTTGTGTTTTGGACCAGTCCCTAGTTCAGATAAATGGACAAGGTTGTTTAAGGGCATCTAACAGTCATCTGTGACAAATAACGCAAATCTCATGAAGCAAATTTCATGTTGGAAATACGGTCAAAATCTAGAAAAGATCGGATATGATACTTTATAACCTTACAATGTCATTTAATTTACCCCATAATGAAAGGTATTTGTGTAAAACTGGGTATGTTGTAGCCAGTAAAGCGTGTGTGCTCGAGGCTCTGTGGACTGGGGTCCCGGCTGCGGTAATTGGGACCGATGGAGCTGAAAGCAGGGATGAACCGGGATAAAGGATGGATAAAGGGAGGAATGGAACAGTGCATATTGGCTAAGGAAGAGTGTGCTGATTGGCTAATATTGACCTTATGCGTGCACATGCGTGGCGTGTGTATTTGTGCATGTATTTGTGTGTGTGTGTAGTGCAGCAGATGAACGCACAGCTTTAGCAATTTCTCTATGGACCAATTATATGAAGAGAGTTAGGTCCCAGGTGCGAGAGCCCCCTTCCGGTAATAGAGGCTTGATTAGTGACTTTATTAACTGCATTTTAGCCTCTGTGAACGTGCTTTAGAGGGAGGAACAGATTAAGTTTGTGTGGCTAAGACAAATTTAAAACCAGCAGCTCAGACGTGAAAGTCCTTAATCCCCTTCCTCTATTTCAGATTCCTACTGTGCTCGTCAGCGCTGATTTTACAGCTATAACACTGCTTCCCAAACTAGGTCAGATGAGTCCAGCGGCTTTGTAATGTACACTTCTGCTGCACCCAGTTGTGGAGAAATATCCGCGGATAAAAATTTCACTCAAACAAAAAAAAAAAACTATTGCTAGTCCCATATCGGGTAAATAGAAAATAAACTCCAGTGTGAAAAAGCCCAAAAAGAATTCCGAAGTGAAAATAGGTTATTTTGACTTGACTAGTCAAGTCAAAGCCAGTATGCGGAACGAGTGACGTTAAAGTCAGTATGCAGAACATTGCAGGTTATGTTTCTGTCACAAAAGCAGCCATAAAACTGAAAAGGTAAATACCAATAGGAGACATGTTTCTAATGCTCAACTGGACACAGATAATCCTATTTTTGCAGTGGGTCATCAAAATAAAGCGCACTTAGAGGATGACCAAATGTATACCAACCTCATATCTGGCAACATAGCAACGTCTTCAAAGGAGGCGACTGGTGATGTCCCCCTCCTTAGGCCGGTCACCATAACAAAATTAGTTTGATATATTGAGGCGGGAAACTTGCGATAAACGATGTTATCGAAGACCTTATAAGCTGTGTTGGGGGTAACGTATTGCAAAAGTAATGAGTTACAAACATGTATTACTATTTTTAGTAACTATAATAACTTAATATTACTTACACAAAATATAGTAATATATTAGACATTACAATTTAAGTAACTCAAGTTACATGGGCATTTAAATGTGAACGAAAAATGCCAAACTCCCCCCAAATAAAATGCAGCACCAAATCAAGATGGAAGTTGGTGTATAAGATCTGCAGTTGCATGTAGTTAATGTGGTCAAAACAAAACATGAGAGAATGGGGGAAAGCGAAGGAAAAGGAAATCTTTGACTGCACTCTTGCTCAGGGCATTATTATACTACTTTTATATTCTACCAAAAGTAACTCGGAAGTAACTCAAAGTGTAACTACTTTTTTGAAACAGTAATATCTAATACAAACATTTTAATTTGTTAAAACCGTAACTACTAATATATATATGTAGCTTATGTCACTGAAAGAGGGTTAGTTGTCAATGCTGCTTTAAGACAAAAAAGTCTCAAATATGTCCATAGACAATAGAATTAATGGAGACAGAAAGGCCAAAGGGAGAGTGGTGAGGTGATGTGGGCACCGCTCTGGGGACTAACTCATCGTTAGTAAACAGTGAATAATTCATCTAGTTACCATCGAAAGCGCACAGCAAAAATCATCTTCAAGTCACAGACGGGCCGTTTGAAAGCAGACAGTTTCGTGTGTGGCTTTTATTATTCAAAAGCTTATGAACTCTGCGGGACCCCTCACTTTCTGACCGTCTCCTCCTTGTGTGTGTGTGTACCAAAGAAGCTCGTGTGTTTGTGGCATGTCGGAGTTTTATTCTTCTACATCTGTGTTCGGGTGAAAGAGAGGACAAGGAGAGGGACAGGCAACATCCCCCCGTCCGTTACCCCGAGGCATGCACCAAAAACGACCCCAGTGGAGATCACTGTAGCAGATGCTTCATCTCACAAAAACAGCAAAGTGTACTAGGTGGATATTGAGTAATTCCCGAACACATTTTGAGAATGAACAAATATAGTTGGATACATTTAGAAAATTGTCAATAAATCAATTGTTTTGTATAGCCCAATATCACAAGGGGAGTTACCTCACAGGAAAGCACCAAAAGTGAAGGCAGTGAAACAAAACAATGTAAAGTTCAGGCAAACATAATGTCTAAATAAGCGCCGGTAGCAGGTGGGGAAGAGCCGCATGGCGAAGACACCCAAAAACTCAAAAACCCAGTGGGAGAAAAAAATTAAACCTCGGAGAGAACCATAGAAGGAGAGATCCACTCCCATGGACGGACAGGCTATAAATGGTAAATGGTCTCAACTTACTGTTCTATAGCGCTTTTCTATCTTAGGCCCTAAGCACTTTACAGCAAGGAACCAGTCACCCATTCACACACTCATTCAGATACCAATGTGGAGAGTGAAGTGACTCGACCAAGGACACAACGACAGGGTGCATCTTCAGGAGCAGGGATTCGAACCCCCGACCTTTGACACAGCAGCGCAGAGGTTAGCGCTTGTGCGTCACAGCAAGAAGGTCCCGGGTTCGATTCCCACCTGGACAAGCCTTTTTGTGTGGAGTTTGCATGTTCTCCCCGTGTCTGCGTAGGTTTCCTCCAGGTACTCCGGCTTCCCCCACCTCTAAAAAAATGTACAATAGGTGAATCCTCTGATACTAGATGATACTGACCATCAGCCTGCCTCCACATCTGGAGATCGGTCCCCGGACGCAGCACTGCCGTCGCCCACTGCTCCTTGGTCTACCAACTGCACTATCACTGGATGATTATAAACATCACAGTAAATGAATGAATAGATTCCTCACTAAATGCGTGATAGCCTATTTGTTGGAGTAGTTAAAGGCCTACTACTATTATCAGCCCAGAGAATCCCAGGAAAAATAATAGTCCCAGAAGAAAAACTGTGTGTTGTGGTTGATTCCGGCGGGCTGGTGATTGCCAGAGAATCCCGCCTCGTCTGCTCGTGTAGATCATGGACACAAAGGTGCAAGCTTCAAAGTATTAAGCCCAGAAGACCTAAAGGCTCTCCTTAATGGGGATATGCCTACAGGGGCAACCAAGAGGTACGTAGCCCCAGGGCAGGTATAAAGTATTTTCAGGTTGGAGTACTGCAGAAGTCACCAGCTCCACCAATATTCACCAACACTTTTTTAAAAATTAAGCATGGTCCTCCTCCTACATGTTCCAGCAATGTCCTAATGTGTAGAATGAGCCCAGAACTATTCACCAGAACTAATAAAACAACTGCTATTGTTAACGGTAATGTGAGATACACTGCAAATATTAGTCTTTTATAATTTTCCCTGCACAAAGCCTTTGTTTGCATATGTGTTTTCACAAACAGCAGATATTCACAGTCAAGTGTGTAACTGCTCCAGCGCCTGTGGACTTTCATTTCTCTCCAAACTATAGTGTTTTATTCATATTTATCGGCTGTAATAACTGCGCGTCTTGCAGAAAAGTGCTGCGTGCGCCAGGACCAGAAAACAATATTTTAGTGCATTTCCATAACCGAGAACTGTTATTATGCTAATGGTATTGTGCAGCCATCTTTGCCCTTTGAAGGTGACAGCCTCGTGTTTTGATAAACTCAGAAAAAACACAATGAAACCCAATAAGCGGCAAAGTAATCAATGGTAAACTGTTTACAAGAGCGGCGCGTGTTGCTATTGTTTTCATTATTTGATCACAAACAGGAGATATTATAGCAAGACGGTGATATGGTAATGAGCCGCAAGGAAACAGGAAAGGCTTTGTTCCTGCTTTACCTTGTGTGGAAGAATGCCGAGAGTGTACAATGTGTTACATCAAAATATTATACTCAAGAAGGAGTGCTCCAATTACGCTAACTTTAGTTGAGGCATTATTTCTACGACTATTTCTACTGTATTGCTACTATTACTGTCCTACCTCAAGTACCCCCTATCAACACTTCTGCTGCTTACTGTTGCAACCATTACTTGACAAAATGTTGCTTATTTTGCTACATGAAAGGGAAGTATAACCCGGTTTCTTCAGAAAGGTAAGACGGGAATTTTGTTACATAGAAAATACTCTCCACCTTTGCTTATGTGTGTTGGTGACAGATCTACTCAGCCATACCCTCTGCCCCACAGCACTATGGACACCTGTCTTCCCACGCAGGACAGTCCCGTTCAATGGAGGCCTGATTTATGAAACCCCCAGGGCCCCTCTGCGTTTTTGGTTTCCCTCACTCACTCAAGCTCGCACACACACACACACACACACACACACACACACACTAGGCCGCTGTCACTGTGAAGCACCATCCAGAGGAAGAGAGGAATGGCCCTTGTCATTTTTCCTCTTTTAACTGGGTCTGCGCTGCACTTTTTGTCATGGCGCCCCCGGGGGGAGCACATCAAACAAAGGAAAAAAACTGCACTTTATTGTCTTTTACCACAGAGAGCTCAAATCTCTCTCCCCACTCCCTCACTCCGCCCTTTTTATATTCTCTCATATTTCCCAATTCATCTCCCTCCGCCGCTCTACAACTATATCTATATTTTATCAAGTTTGACGTTTTGACAATGTCCTTTGAGTACGGGCTTGTCACATACATACTGAAGTCAATGGGGGAAAGGGGTGGCGGGAGGAGACACTCATAAACTTAAATCTGTTTGAGCCGGAGATGACAGATTTTGTGCTGAAGTCAGTGTCAAGTCAGACTGTGGATTGACAGTACTCAAAAGTACAGTATTGCAATGGGGATTCATGAGACACTTCACAATCTGTAGGTCTACGGGCTGCAAAAACCATTTGAATCACCATAGCAAATTGAATGGTCACAATCACCAAATTATAAAGGTTATTATTGAGGTAATATGTTATTCTCTGTAACAAAATTATGCTGGTGAATGATTGAATGAATGAATGAATATTTGTATTTGAGTGGTTAAATATATTTTATATCGTACATTTTGTAACTCACCTGCTCAGGGACTGCAGATGGAAACTAGCTCAAGCTAAATCTGGTGCAAAGCATCTTTAATAAATGTTTTTGCACATTGTCCCTCATGAAATAAACGTATAAACTAAACTAAAAACTCCTCTCAATTAGGTCTCATTATGCAGAGTATAAAACCTCCAAATCCTGTAGTTTAGACCTTTTCCAGTTTAGTTGTCTTCTATAATCTCTCTCAAATGTTCATGGTCCTTTAAGGGTTTCAAATGTCCACTGTAAATGGAATCTAGATTGTTAAAAAAAACAAAAAAAAAACTGCCCATTCAGACTCCTGTGAAAGACAAGTGCTACTCTTTTGTCCTGGTCACTTGCTCTGATAAATAGAAATGTTTGACCCTGGAAAAAATGCCAAATCAATTTTTTTTTGTACACAAAAGATGAAAAGAAGTAAAAGTATTTGTGTTGTTTAGCCTTGAATATTAAACTCAGTATATAAACTCGGCAGGCTTAGTAGAAACAACCTTCACATAAACTAAAGTTGAATTTATTTGTTGTTGGTACATTCTTAAATGTTCTGCATAATATTGCTCATATTTTGTAATATTTCAAATAGTCACAAAACATAATATTCCCCAAAGAAATAATATAAAAGTGGGTATTTTCAAAAACAGTTTTCCAGCATAAACATTATTGAGGCTCTGCGGGAAAAGAAAGTCAAATAAATATGTTGCAGAAAAGCAGTTATTTGTGAAGTATACTTCAGGTTTTATTATTACATTTTTAGCTTTGTTTTGATGTAGGAACGTCAGAGAACGCACTCGGAATGATTCCATCCATAAATTATATCTGTTTTTGTTTGTCTCCCAGTGATACAAGTCACCGGAGGTGTAGCACAGCCTCATCATTTTGAAATGCTTGAGAGCTTGACTCACTGAAGCAGCATTTTAGCTTTTGCAAAAGATTTTCTCTCTAAGATGCAATTGAGCTCTTTGCTATTTCAACCATTTCTATTCCATCAGAGAAATTGTTGAAAGAGAAAAATAACAATATTCACAAGGTTGCACACACGGGACAGGGCAGGGGTCAAAGAGAATGTCTGGGAGGAAGCTTTTTCCCAGTGGATCTCCTGCCCTTTAGCTACACAACAGACATTTGAAATAAGTGGCTTCTAGCGTCATTATTTTCATCTTGTATGTGGGAGACAAAACGCTTGAGGAAGTGAAGAGCTCGACACAGCTGGTATCTCCTGGCCTGAGAGGGGGTATGAGCAAGTCAATACTATTGAGGAAAGATTCCCTTGGCAGTTTCTTTTTGTTGTGTATGTTGAGATGTGAGTCATGCTGTTTCTGCTGCTGTGGGAAATAATGGGGGACCTCCTGGAGATGGCCTAATTCAGACCAATTGAAAACCATAAAGGCGGACATTTAAGGGTATTTTTGTTGTTATTTCCCGCCTGTGTGGATGTGTGCGATGGAGTTGGTGTTGCTGCCTCTTGTGCTGTGAATGTGCGTGTGAGAGGAAGGACACAGGTGCACAGCCCGGAGGTCGTCTAGAGGGAGCCTTGAGTTCATGTGTATGTATGCCTGACTCTGCAGAGGACACACAGCAAACACCAAGGACTGCTTTCCCAAAATGAGATGGCTGAAATGAGTCTGTTCATGTTGGCTTTGAATTATTACAATACGAAAAACATCTGCTTACTTCTTTGTTCAGGGTTTGACATCACCATAAGCCAAAAAACATTGATAGATTTCAGTCTTGACACATAACTCTTTGGCCATTTGAGTTGAATAATAGCATCTTGATCTGATTGATCAGAAAGCATCCTCACGCACGCAGTTTTTGTCACAGTCACGCCCACTGGTTATAGCTGTGGCACGAGGATCCTCTCTGTATGCGGAAAGATGAAAGGTTGGCATCTGTCTAAAAATGAAAGTCCAAGTGTCTTGTTTTCACCATATGATTGATTTAAAAACAATACTGCGTAACATTTTTGGCCTATACCTTTTGGATGAGGACCAAACCTATTGAAATCTCTTGGCTGGTTTAGTCAACGTCTCCATGGAGATGAGCTGGAGACGTCCCGCTCCCAGTGAAGTTACAGTCAGGTCTAAGGAAGGTGAGCCGCTCACAGCAAACACAAGTTTGTTTGTTTGTTCACGTTTAGGTATTTTTCAACAAATGACAATATCTGTAAAAAAAATAATAAAAAAATAGATATATAATATATATATTCCAATAATTGGGTGAAATGTTAAGTGGTGTGGCTTTAACCACCTGGATGACTGAGAATGTACTCAATTTTATTGTTTTTATTGTTTATCATACACAATTATAAACCCGAGGCAGCACATACTGGGACCTCCTTCAGCTTGAGATTCTTGGCAATTGCCTGGTTTGCCTTTTGCGTTGTGACATCTCTGCACTCTATAATTATAGACCTCTTGTTCCCATAAAATGCACTTCATCTTGGTGTTTTGTGGTGAGAAAAGAGAGAATTTTTCAATCTAAAATATACATAGTTTAAATACATTCATAAGCATGCCACATGGACATAAATTACAGTACTGTGTTAATTACATATATTTTCTTGTGAAAATTATGACATTCTTTTTATACATAAAACAACTAACAGACGGAAAAAGAGGTGAGTGAGACTCGGGTACATTGAGTTATTGCCTCAGCCTCTGGTGAGCGTAACACTAGATAGGGACAAAACACATGCTCACGCAACATGTGCAGACACAATACTGTCTGACTCTTTCTCAGCACGGCCGAATAAATTATGAGGGCAAATATTTAGCGAGTAGCTGCAAACTGAATAACTGCCAAGTGAAGGCTATGAGTGACACCAGTCCTGTCTTGGCTGTGTTGGGCATTTGGGGCTTGTGCAGTCATCTATTTTAGATTTAATTATCAAAGCCAACTATGGAAATGGCACGATTTCTCCACACTGACAAATGGTCCATCATTAGTGCTAATTGTTTTTTAAATGAAAGATGGTCTCCCTGTAGATTATGTTTTCTGAATTTCATCAAGCTTTTTGCCGCAGATGCTTCTTACAAATTATATGTGCATTATTTATCTTTATGGCTCAAATAAAGGGCTGATCACAGTGCATTTTTTATTTTGCCAACATGAATTATAAACGTTTTTAGTTTTGATGTCACTAGAGAAAAGACTGACCTATAAAATGCCGCAGCTGTATTATTATTTCTGACATTTATGGCTGCTGTTTTGCAGAGTTGTGGCCCAGCAGGTGTCCCGTCCTGGGTGGGCAGTCTGCGGGGGGCCAGTGTCTGTGGTCAGTGATGTGAATTAACATGCTGCTCAAAAACGAATCAATCTAAATTATTCAGTCTGTTATTTTAGTGTCAGCCACAGAGATGATGTCTGGTTGTCGGGGAAGCATAGTCCCATGATCTGGAGTCACAGCTGAGTCCCTTTTACCTGCCGGATCTGTAACAGGGAAATGTCATCTGAGCATTAACTGGCAAAGAGGGATGGAGGGCAATTAACTCATTGCTGTGACACTGACAGGTCACTGCTTGTGTCAGGAGAGTGTAAAACATACATCTAGCCACATGTCTTTGTGTCACTGTCACAGAGGACGAAGTGGTCAATACTTATAGATCCAGAGGGACAGGACAGACTGAGGTCCAGCTGCTTCTCTGTTGATGAGAGCCTCTTATGGACATGTGTCTGTGGACAACACTTGTATTCACAGTCCTTGTTCGTTCTTCAGCATGATGCCTCAGAGGCTGCTGCTCTACACAGCACGTATAGTGTCTTTGTGTGTACAGTAAACACTTATCTACAGCATTGGGCTGAGAGGAGCGGCTGCGAGAACAGCTGTGAAATGAGAAGCTGATTCTTCGCCACAACACTGGGATTTACCCTGAGCCAGAGCCCAGACACAGTGCTGTGTGCCAACAGGACATGCATATGCATGCAACGACACTCACACACAAAGAGCTTCCACTAGCACAGATTGCATCATGCATTTCAGCTCATTTCATCATGTGTTAGTAATTTCATCCTGAGCTTTTACCCTTAAACAAACAACTATAAAACATTCATTGGTTTATAGCAAAGTGATATGGAGAGTGTCTTGTGTGCAAATAGGGTTGTGTTCACTTATCCACAGGTAACATGCAACCTGCTGTTCACTTCATTACTTTCTCCTTCATTTTAAGCTTGATTTAACTTGACAAATTGACTATTTATGTACTGACTCTGTTTTAATTGAAGGAACTCGCACACACTGCATGCTCAGAACAATACCGTCAATCTGAGGGGAATAAGAACTGCAGCATTTCGGTCTTTATTCCCTTAATCTCACTCCAAAAATACACATTTGCACCTCATTGTGGAAGCTGTGAAGTAGACAGACTTGTTAATTCCCCCAGCAGAGGTTTAGTGACACATCAGGCAGTGTGTCTCTAAGCCCTCAGTCCCTGCTGCTCTTTCATCCTTTTTAGCTGTCGGGCTGATCTCCATACACCCACAGCCACCTGCACAGTCTCTGTATGTTGGAGCATGTTTGTGTGAAACACAGTTGTTGTGTAAGCAGTTTCTCAGAATATACAAGCCTAATGAATCTCTGAAGAACGGACCGGTGCCAGCTCTCTCTCGTCGTGTCTTGTCTTGATTGTTCGCATACACTGTTTACTGTCATGCTACCTGTTTTCCCGCTGTCTCCCTCTGTTTGCAGGTTTAAAATGTCCACCCAGCACGCCACTTCATATCACACCTGCCAACCCTTTTCAGTCGGAATTTACTACAGTGGGATATATAGTGTTTTCTATACGATGACGCACAATGCTCATCTAGACACACCTCACGCCATTTATCCAGACTTGGGATCAGCACAAAAATGGCACACTATCGTTTGTTTGGCTTAATAGAATTACTCAATTTTGAGAGTTCACCAATTGGTCTACTCTTCAGCGTTTGGCACACGCAGGACCCTCGTCTCCCAGGCAGGCTTTGATTATACTTCACAATGCAGTATTAGTTACGCCTCTGTTCTTCTCGTCTGTCCCAAAAACCCATTACTTATGCCTGAGGAGGTTTGTTAGTTTACCATCGCTCGCTAATTGCACCACATTATGATACATAGGACTCGTCTTGTTTTAATGACAGCAATTAGTCAAATAAAATCTGCCAGTGCACTAGAACCAGAACAAAAGACTGAACAACGGCGTGGGTATAACGTGCTCCATAGATGTCCTTCAAACACATTACTCCGAGTGCACATGTCAGAAAGTTGTGGCTGCTTCACTGATCTGTTGCCTTTGCCTGAATCTATATTTGGGGGAAGCGCATGAGTAATGAAACGCTTCACACTCATTTGGCTTTTGCACTTCAAATGCAATTGGCACAGCACAGCGTCTAAAACACAGCCATTAGATCTATAATGACTGCTCTGTCGGCTCCCCGCGGATCGCACCACACACACAAACACCAACCCCCCGCCCCTCTCTAAAATGTCTATGTATTATGCATTCCACCCATCTGCCACTCTGCAAGCGCTTTCTCCCTGGGGTAAGGGGAGAGAAAGGAGGTGGTGGGGGGGGGAGTTACCACCTATCCACTGCGCGTTTCCCTCCCCATCTGTATGTGTCAGGTTGCAGGAATGTCGGGGGCCCACCTGTGCTAAGATTCCTCCTCTCAGACAGGTACGAGCATATGGCAGGGCTGAATGATGGATTTATGGACTCCGGCGTATTCAGCCAGCACGGAGGGAGAGTTGTACTTAACAATGCGGGATTCAGAGAACACAGCCGGAGAAGAACCTGCCTTGGTATATGAGCTGTAAGAACAAGGTGCCCATTTGTGAGGGGTGCATTAACATATAAGGAAACAAACAAGCCAAGAAGTCTGGATTTGGTTTGCCTTTGGGACAGAAATCTAAGCTCAGACTTTGGTAGAACAACGTCAAACAAAGCTTCAGTGTAACAATGAATCCAAGCTACGTTGTGCACACATGATGGACAAGATGTTTAAGTATCAAAGGGGTATTTAATGAGAAATGTATGTGTACCACAGGTGTGCAGGGTCGACAGCAATTGCAGGCTATGTTCATTTTAATTCGAGTAATGCATTTAAGTTAAGGTGTTTTTTCTACTTAAGACATGGTATACAGTTTACAGATAATTTAGTCAGATCTGTGTTAGACCCTTTTAGACCCGGTTTAGTCCTTTCTACCTTGTTCTTGGTCTGGTGGAACTAGGAAAATCAAATATTTTCTGTGGTGGAGCTGAAGGTTTGGTCCCAACAACCTGGTGGTTTTATTGTACATACTTAGGTTGATGGGGAAATAACACCAGATATGCAATGGAAAACTTCAAAACTCCCCATTGAAAGTTCCCATACAGCCCAGGAATTTAACCTGAGACCTTCTTTCAGTCAGGCAAGAGTGCTAACCACTCAGCCACCATGCTACATGGCTGTAAACCTTATTTTACCTATATCTATTATATCATTTATTTATCTTTTTTTTTGAGCAACATAGCAATGAAACCAAGTTTACAGAATTACATGATGTTTGCACTCAAAAGTAGTAGGTAGAGGTTTGGAGAACTTAGGCCTGACCCTTCAGTTTCAGTCTTAAGATAAATATCACATTTTGAAAATCTTGATTCCCTTCGCCCATCCAGGGCATACTTGAGCGTATCCCACACATTACATTATCAATCGTTTATGGTCGTACAAAGTCAAGAAAACTTTGAAAAGAAAGCACATGTCATCTTATCGTTTATAATCATGTAATGATTCGACATAGAACATATTTATTATAATTAACAAGTTATTGCCTCGTTGACCAGGAGGACACGCTTTATTTCTTTTCATAAATTGTCCACTTTTGTCGAGAAAAATGTGCAAAATAATTGAATCACTTACTTAAGAAACGTCTTTATGAACACCACAGATGTAGGTTTGGTGAAATCAAAAGAAAAAGGATAAAATAGGTTTCATAAGGCTGGCTCCTATGTGAAAATGAGTGCAGGCTAGAGGCGAGAGTGGAGTTGAGATAGCACTTCTTTGTCTCACAGCTGCCAAACCTTCACCCTGACCCAAAGCAGAGTGCAGCCCCATGATCCTCATCTGGGCCATTACATCCCTCAGCTGTTTCCGCCCCGCTGCTGTGTGTGTTTGCCCAGAGAACACAGAGGCACCGTTGTCACCATGCAGCTGTGTGTTCTTCAGATGTTTTTACACAAAGGATGAAATGAGATTTGGCCGAGAGAAAAAGAACAGAGGAAGAGCATGGTTTATGGATCAAATAGTATGTGGGTTTTCAGTAATTGCCTTGGGCCACATTTAAAATTAGAATTTTGTTTTAGAAGTCTGTAACTGTAATTCAAACAGTTTTCTAAGACACGAGATAATCGAGGTTCGTAAAGCAAATGCAGCTGATTTTGTGTTTGTGCATGATATTAATTTAAAAGAAAAATGGTCATAATACTGATCAGAGTATATGAGCTTTGTGTCCACTCTCATTGGTTGCGACGGTCACTCAAACAGTCCAGGCATATATTTAATATATAATAATATGTATATCATCATATGTGATCTGATTTTCTGTTTTCTTGTGTTTGTCTCTGTTCATGTCCTTTGGTGTTTTATTTTGACATGTGAGTTCTTGTCCTTGTGGTGTTGCTTTACTTCCCCTGTGTTGATCGCTTGCCCCGCCCTGATGTGTTACACCTGTGCCCCGTTCCCTCATGTATTTACTATTTATACGCCGTGTCTCCCTTGTCCTTTGTCGGTTCATTGTCTATGTCATTCCTGGTTCTTAGTGTAACCTGGATTTTCATGTATTAAACATCACCAGTTTTTTTGCTTTCTTTTCTTCCCCATCTTCAAACTGAGACAGAATGATATATTTATGAGCATACCTGCTAGAGTACTTAAAACTGTCCAACCTTAATATCAAATGAAAAAAAATATTGCAGTAGCTGTAGGGTTTTAACAGTGAATTATTATTTTTTTAATGAATGCATACGTTGATTGTTATTTATGGCCATTTGTGTGAAAATGTGGGACTTCAACTCAACTCGATCCTTTAGTGCACTGCCTCTGCGCCGATAAATGTGGTGGCAGCTTTGTGGCCTGTGTAACATCTTGCCACCCTCAAGAAACGCTGTAGCCTATGTATGTGATGGGTCTCTTAGAGGCAGTTCATGATACTGCCTGTGCAAGTTATGTAGCATTACAAAGCAAGGTGCTCTAACAATCATATCCCATAACAGTTCCCATGATATAGCACATTATAATAGCTCCTCTAAAAGAATTGAAAAGCTGTGAAAATGGAACGATTTTGAGCAGGAAATTGGTGTGAATTGTTTGTTTTTTTTTTTTAATTGAGAGCAAAGCAGATGCTCGGTGCAGCCTTTGAGGAGCTCATGTCCGGGTTTGTGTAAGGCGAGAAGGATCAGCGCGATAATCTTTTCCCTCGTCTCGGCTAAAGAAATCCTGTCCCAATGTAATCAGGAATGACGCCACATTCCTCTTTAGCATTTTAATAGATAGTGTTCCTGTTGCACTCCCGCTCTTTGTGACGCTGACACTTCTCGCATGGAGGGACCTGAAACCCCAGCCGCTCTGCTTTCAGTGGGAGTGAATGTGCAGATAAGGCCAAGTCAGGTAAAACACTACATGAGTTTGGCCACAGAGGGAATGACTATCAAACAAAGCTATTATAGGATTGGATTTCCGCTTGTGTTACAGCAGACTTTGATACTTGAGTTTTATCTTGTATGTTATCACTTCACATCAGGGATACACACACACCTGCAGCCCTGGCTTTGCTGCATCTGTGAGCTAACTACAGTGGGAGGAAAAAGTATGTGAACGCTTTGGAATTTCTCAAATTTCTGCCTAAATTGGTCATAAAATGTGGTCTGATCTAACACCCAAATTACATGTTATCATATTTGTATTGGCCATAACATGTAAACATTCACAGGACAGCGTGGAATAAGTGAGTACACCTTTAGATTAAATAGCTGGTTGACCCTCCTTTGGCAGGGATAACTTTCATTTCATTTCATTTTTTTTATTTATTTCATTCAAAAGTGACATCATGCAATCACCACAAGACCGCCAATCCAACATAGCATGAATGAAACGGAGCAGAGGAGAAGAACAAGTCTTATAATATCTGCCCCTTTTGTTGCTTCACACTTTACATGCTGTCTTTTAAAATATGTGCACATATAGATATATATATATATACATACATATGGTTACAATCATATACATATTTACAGTATTTTCTGATGTTTTTGTATTCTATATTTACTTATTTACAATGTATACAATAAAATACCGAACTGTCATATTCCTAAAATGTTTACAAATGGTCAAAAAAGAAACAAACCATATTCATGTTTGTTTGTTCAAATCAAATATCTCACACTATTCGTGTCCAAGTCTAATTTTCATACTTCTTTAACATTGCAGCTTTTATGTGTTTTTTGAACTCCAAGAGAGTTCCTGACTCTTTCACTTCTTTTTGAAGTTTATTCCATAGACTAATTCCTGCCACTGTAACAGTGCATTCCATTGCTTTCGAATTGAACCTGGGTTTTTTAAAGATGTCTGTGCCTTTCAGATTATATTGGCTTTCTCTTTTCTCATACCTTATTTGGATGTTCACTGGCAATATTTTTTGATTTGCTTTATACAAAACCTGCAGGATATTGTAGTCAACTATATCCTCAAATTTTAGTAGCTTACATTTAATAAATAGTGGATTTGATGGATCTCTATATCTAATATTATGTGTTGTTTTCAAAGCCCGTTTTTGTAGAATGAACAGTGGCTGTATATAGGTTGAACCCCAAATTTCCACACAGTAAGTTAAATATGGCATAATCATTGTGCTGTATAAAGCAAGCAGCGCGGATTGATTTAGGGAGAATTTAACTTTATTTAACACCGCAATAGATTTGGCTATTTTTCCTCTTGTGTAATTTATATGTGACTTCCATTTGAGGTCCTCATCAATGATGACGCCTAAAAATTTAGTTTCTTGAACCCTTTGAATTTCCGTACCGTCTATTTTTATTGATATATTCAATATTTTTCGTTTGTCATTGAATATTATAAATTTAGTTTTTTTAACATTGAGAGCCACTTTATTTAGGTCAAACCAATGTTTTATTGGTAACTACAGGAAATCAGACATTTTCTGTAGTTGCAGATTAGACGTGCACAACGATCAGGATGAGTTTTGGACAATTGCTCTTTACAAAACTGTTGTAGTTCTGCGAGATTCCTGGGATGTCTGGTATGAATCGCTTTCTTGAGGTCCTGCCACTGCATCTCAATCAGGTTTAGGGCAGGACTTTGGCTGGGCCATTCCAGCACACGTGTTTTATTCTTCTGAAACCAAGTGGATTTGCTTTTGTGCTTTGGGTCATTGTCACCCATCCTCTTCAACCGCTTCAACTGTTGGATAGATGGCCTCAAGTTTTTTTCTGCAAAATATCTTGATAAACTAAATACATGTTTCCATTGATGACAGCACGTTGTCCAGGCCCTGAGGCAATAAAGCACCCCTACACTATGATGCTCCCTGCACCATACTTCACAGTGGGGATAGGGTTTTGATGTTGGTGTGCTGTTTCATTTTTGGAGACTCTAGGGATCTTTTTCACCTCATTGAGTATTCTACGCTGTGCTCTTGGAATCATCTTTACACCTCAGTGATTGGACTTCAGGTTGGCTCACACCTGACTCTAAATGTCTGCATAAATTTGTATAATTAGCTCTCGGAGGATTATTTGCCACTTACTTATTCCATACTTATATTACTTAGATTGTGAATGTTTACATGTTATGGCCAGTAAAAAAAATTATACAATGTAATTGTTTGGGTGTTATTAGTTAAAGCAGACACTGTTTATTCATTCTTATGATTTTGTTGAAGATCAGACCACATTTTATGACCACTTTAGTTATAGTTAGTATTCCAAAGTGTTCACATACTTTTCCCTTCCACTAACTTGTGTTTCACAAAGGTATACAAACTTATGCAAAAGGGGAATATCTGACATAAGCATAGGTATTTTTACACATTTGTGCATTTTGAAAATGTTAATACAGAGGTCAACATAAAATATGTTTTACAGCTAAGGACAACGAACCAGCTAAAGCTGTGCAATTTATCTGATTTAATCAAATTATGATCGAGTCATTGATCAATCTTAATTCTACAGTCAATCCTGTGGCAGTCATAGCACATTAGGGCTCTCCAGTGGTGGAAGAAGTAGTAAAGATACAGTGCAGATACAAGACCAAACATTTACTTAAGTAAAAGTATCTGATAAAATGTTTACTTAAGTAAAAGTACAAAAGTATGCATTGTAAAATGTACTTTATAAGTAAAAAGTAAAAGTATTTAAGAGTTTATTGTGCAGGATTTTTCAAAATCATTTGAATCAAACGAGTTCTAAACAGGTAAACCACTAAACCAGGTCAAAAACAGGAACTAAACCAGGTCAAAAACAGGACTAAATTAGGTCAGGTCTAAACCAAACCAGATCTTAATCTGGTTTAGACGGTCTAAAGGAGTAAACCACTAAACCAAGTCTAAACTGGGACAAAACCAGTTCACCGTAGAGAGGTCACTTTGATAATAACATACTTTTACTTTTAACCCAATTAAAAAATGTGAAGTAAAAGTAAAAAGTATTCATCATAAAATGTACTTAAGTAAAAGTACTTATAATTTGTACTTTTTACTTTACACCACTGGGGCTCTCAGTCAGCCAGGAATGTTCCATCATAGTACACTGCAAAAAGTAATTAACTAGATTAGTATAAATGTTTCAATTTGAGCATAATAATCAAAATGTGAGTTGTTTTGACTAGGTAAGATGTATTTGGCCATTTGACCTGGATTATTTCACTTGTTTTGAGATGTTTCTGACTCGTTTTAATACATTTTGTCTCTATTTCAAGTAATTTTCTTTGCCAATGGGGCAAGAAAATCGGTCTTATCTCATTGGCAATTTTACTTTCTTATTTAGAGCGAGATTTAACTTAGAACCAGTCTGAAATGTCCTCAAACTAGCAAAGTAAACTTGGTCAGACCGGGAACAAAGTCTAAATGAGTGAAAACCGCTCAAAACTAGATACATTTCCTCAATTCAAGACATTTAAGCCAAATGCTTGATATTTACTTTTTGCAGTGTAGAGATTGATTAGATCAGGGGTGGCCAACCGGTCAGAGGCCAAGGGCCGAAATGTTCAACCTTGATCCTGTGAAGAGCCACAAAGGCACCGACCATTCGCGAAATCCGAGTGTGGTAGTTTAATATGATTAAATGTAATGAAACTGTTATATTTAATCATAATAAACAATAACTTTATGCCTGGCCTTTTTCTTTTCAATAATTGTGGTAGTTTTACTCCTCACCTAGATAGAAATAAATGTATATTAAATAAACTGACATTTTCTGCTATTCTGTTCTGACTGGGACAACATTTGATCTATTTATTAACAATATTATTATTTCGAATAGTTTTTGTTGTTGCTTGTTTTGTTTTTTTCAATGCTGGTGTATATTTGTGTGTGGGGCCCTGCCCACTGAGCCCCCTCCTCTGGTTCGCCCCTGGCCTGTGCGCTCAGTGCCTGCAGCCTGGTCCTGACTGGACTGTGCAGAGAACGAACTTTAGGCTGCACAAAGTTCATAAGCTTTAATCAGGAGCCTCTGGAGGACGTCTGCAGTTCTGTTTTATGTTGCATTTGTTACAGTTACAACATGTGACAGAAAAGTCAATGACTTTGCACATTTCCGCGTTACGATGTCGCGCTTCGCATCATATGCTTCATTAGAGCTCCGCTTTTTTCCATTTACTAATTATGATCTTTTTCTGTGAATATGAGGCCAACTTTCATCAAATAAAGAGTAGGCTAATCAGAAACTTGAAAAGCACGGAAGCTGATCCCAGTGCCACGATCTGCCTGACTGTTGTTTAACCTACATCCCGCTTTGAGCGAGGCTGCACGGGCACCTTTTACACGCCGCCTCGGAAAGAAGAGAGACAGACTCTCGTTCATGCGTATGGAAAACAGGGTCTGTGGGACTATGGTTGGATTTTTGGTCAAGATTCTTAAAGACTGTTACAGTTTATGGGCAACATGTACCAATTATTTTGCAAAGAGCCGCATTGTGTTAAAAATATCTAATCATGCAAAGAGCCGCACTCTGATTGGCCAAGGGCCGCATGCGGCCCGAGAGCCGCGGGTTGGCCACTCCTGGATTAGATTATGTTTACTTGAACGTATGTTTAAAGATTAAGATGTACCTTATTGTCCTTCATATAAGGAAATTCCAATTCACTTACATTTTCAGAAGCCTCAGCTCCTGTAGTCAAACGTCTTCCCATCCTGACCCTGAGGGGAGGGGTCAAGAAATCCATAATCCCACCTATTTCTTCTTCTAAAACAGCTTCACTAACTGATTGTTTAAATTAGTTTGGTAAATTTATTTTGAAATTTACCAAACATATTTACATCAGACGAAGTTTAGATAGGAAAATACAATCGAAAGGGAGTTGATAGAAGTGACTTTGAGTATTTTGGCAAGCTTATAAAAGTTCAGACCCCTCTTCCCTGGAGTGGGCAGAATTTGAATAGGCCTCTAGCTTGAGTCTGTGACCTGTCTGACATTTTACTACAAGATTGAGAAAAAGCTGCGGATAGAAGCAATAGAAGTCAACGTCTTAACAATATTTAATCAATATGAGCTTGTGAATGCCTTTGAGGTATTTTTTAATATTTAAAAAATTGAGGGAGGAAAAAAATGTTATTGTTTTTGCCTGATTTTCACCTCAAAACCAGATTGTCCTTGCACTCCTGCTGTTTTGGATGTAATCATTGTAGTAGCGGAACTTGTTGTAAATTCATTATAGTCATCTATAGCTTATTTTCATTTATCATCTCTCATTCCACAGTGAAGGCTATACCTCTGCAAATATGGGCTTTAGGCAAGACTCACCTTATTCTGCAACGACATGAAGGATACAGTGCCACTTTGGTTTATGTTGCACATCTGGCAACAACGGAACTGTGGTGCATACAAGTCGCTGCTAGTTTTGCACGCAGGCTGTTCAAACACATTTTGAAAGTCACAAATTCCCGTTGCTTTGTCCAGAATAGGCCCTCATTAGTTCCCGATACAGCTAAACACACCGACTTAAGACGAAAAGGAAAGCTGATTGTGCACCTGCCACAAGAAAAGCCATAGCCACGTCCACCTTTTCATTTGCATAGTATTTAGCAACAATGCGTACTGTCATCGCCCCCACTATGGGCTGCACATGCTTGCGGACAGGTTTACGAGCGGCGGCCTGATGAGTGACGGTCTGTTTGGAGCTGTGCGGCTTGAATAGAGGTGCGGAGAGCTGAAAGTGTGGGAGGGAGGCAGAGGTGTGGAGGTGAAGACAGGCCGGACGCGCCTAAACAGACCGCCTTTGTGCCAGAGGCGGACTCAGCACTGCCCCGGGGCGGGCGCGTCTGTGCTGCACCTCGTTCAATTAAATATGAAAGATGAAATTAAAGTCAATGGACGGTGTCATACATAATGTGCGCGCCTGTAAGCAAATTTGTGCGCAGGTAATTAATATAAAACATGGCTATGATTAGTAACAGACAATGCACACAAGTAATTCGATTAAGTGCTCTGTCTTTCTAAATGCCACCTAATCAGTCTTTAGCAGCAGAAGATGACAGGGCTACATCTAATCTAATTGAAATGATAGATAGTAGTTATTTAAATCATCTTTTGCATGGAACATTAACTAAAGAATGTCCTATGGGGGTGTTTAATCCAGGACTTTGAGGCAAGGCTAACCCTTGTTTAAGAAAAGTACTGCCATCAAGACAACTTTTCCTTTGCCTCACTTTTAGTTATAAGGGGTTAGCACGTTACATATTTATCACAAAATGTTACCTCAAGACTAGATAGTTTTTGCTATGTTGGGAAAAGGAAATTACACATCAAACACCTAAAGGGACCATACCGGATTTTTATCTTGTAATGAAACTAAATTTGTTTTGTTTAGTATACTGTAAACTCTGCCTCTAAATACAAAGCATTTGAATGAGTTTCATGAACTTGCAGGCGAGTTTTCAAGTTATTATTTTTGTGATAGTGACCCTGCAAAATGTGAAATGTGTCTTTAAACCCGTCCCTGTGAAGAATTGCGATGCATCAAATGTGTAGGGAAAGTTAGGAATGAGTTTGGACCACAACTAACGTTTTAATTTAGTGGCTTCCTCTTTCACTGTTTGTAATAAAAAATCAGGTATGGGGCCATTAAAGGGATTTTTCTGGATTTTTGACATAGGGCCTCATTTCCTAGTTACCCAGAGTGTTGTTGATTTCTGGGGATATACATATTTCATTAATTCATGCAGCCCTTATATTTGAAGAGTTTCGTGCCACTAACAATATAAATGTCCGTGTCGATAGAATCATTTTAACCATTTTGCGTTTGAAATAACTTACAACCATGAAGCATCAGCTTCGTGGTTGTAAGTTATGTAGTGGCGGAGTGATCTGCTAGAAAATAGTCCCTCAAAATGCGATAATTCATGTGCTGCAAGGTCAGTTATATATTTCATAATTATTCTATCGACACAGACATTTATATCGGTAGTCTGGTGTTATAAGTGATTTGCCTCAGGTGCACTGTGGAGTGGGTCACTGTTTTAAATGCAGGCTAGATGTTACCGTAGAAATGCAAAGTCTTGCACGAGCCTAGTGTAGGGTGACCAGATTTTCCAACAAAAAAACTGGGGCAATATTCAGCAATTGTTGGGTTGCAGGTTTTAGAATGTGATGATGTCACCGGACCCAGCGGGGGGCAGGACCCAATTTTTCCTATTAACAACATTACAATTCACAAGTCGTAGCTCAAAAGAAAGAGTAGGAATTACAAAAATGATCATTAATATCAGTCACTGGGTCCATGATCTGTACAAAACCAAAAATCTCCTCAAAAACAAAATAATTTTTCCTCCATATAATAGTGTTGGCCTTTGGAATGCTGTGATGTCACCTGCAACCCAGCAATAGCCGCAGGGGTTTTGAATCTAAACTGTCTTTACCCACGATGAATGGTTAAACTGTCAATGACTTATGACATGCACCAATCTGCATCCGGAATTGAGACTTGGAATTGGTTTACACTTGGTAATTGATACTCCCCATGGCCCAAAGACATTAATTTTCAAGTGAAGTATGCTATTTCAGGGACTACATTGGACAAAACCGGGGCAACTGGGACAGATTCCGAGTAAAACTGGGACAAATCAGTGGTTTTGGAGAAATCTATTGGGACGTGGGACAAAGGACTAAAAACTGGGACTGTCCCGGGTAAACTGGGACATCTGGTCACCCTAGCCTAGCGCCACTAGACTCTTCAAATATAAGCACTGCATTAATTAAAATAAAATATATCTCCAGACACCAACAACACTCTGGAAATCTAGGAAGAACGAGGCCCTATGTGAAAAATTAATTTGGTGGTATATTCCTCCGCATCTAAAATATAAACTATAAATATTCATATGCACTTTACTACTTTACTAGGGTTTACATCAAGGAACCATTTACCCGTTCAGTTTACAAAGACGCTGGAGGCAAGTTGTTTTTATGAGTTTTGCCCAAGGACACAACGGAGTACACTGGAGGGATCTGGGATTGAACTGCTAAGTTGTGGACAAAGGACGTAGCCACTTCTGCCCAGCAATAAAAATGTGTCCATGTATGTGTTTTCTTCATCTAAAAAATACACTATGTACGGTATTTTAAAATAACATGAAGATGCTTTAAGTTAATATAAAAAGTTGTAGAATCCTGTTATGTTTGAGTGCTCAAAATGAAATCTCCTAGAACTCCTTCACGTGATTCCTTATTGCTGAGATCGCAGGCTTCTGGCACAAACAGGAAGCCTCTATAATCTAATATGGGCGGCACATCTCTTGCAGCCACACTGTCAAATCCTCCAGAGCTCTATACCCAATCTATCCAAGTTTACTCTTCTGACAGTTCTGTGGGGCCATACCTGCTCACGGCTTTAACTTACAGCTGCCACTGGGGTGAGGGTAAACGCTTTGACTCACACGAAACAACACATACAGGAACCCAGTGTTTGGCCAACAGCAGACACTCCCATGGTCACACAAAGATGGACATATTTCACTTGCCAAGACGTGCATCATCTCAAAGGAATGGTCAGCTGCTGAAGTGAATGTGATTTATGCAATATGTGTCAAGTTGTTTATTCGGGAATGATACTGGGTGGCGATACCGCGAGATAAGCCCAGAGTTTGTTCAGCTTTATTTGCATACATTATGTTCACATATTTTCTGTGTCATTGTTGCGTCGAGCTATTTACACCGACTGCATCGTCCGTGAACCCAGTGTTCAGAGACTGTTTAAGTTGTCTGTTTGCTCTTTTACTTTTTGACACATTAGGGCGGTGGTTCCCAATGTTTTTTGTCTTGCGGACCCCTTGAACCCTTCAGAGGTGTAAAATAATAACATTCCTCTTTATGTATTACTCTTAGTTAGTAACAATTAAACATTTGACCATAAAGTGTAATTTAATAGTCTTTCCTTTAAAAGTAATGTTTGAATAGTTGTCAGTTTCATCTTCCTTTTTAATCTGAAATAATTAATAAGTACCCCCTGGTTGGGAACACTGTATTAGGGTATAGTCACATGGATGAAGTACAGATACAGATATCAGTAGGTTTCTTATACTTCACAGATTTGTATTGATATATTTATTTCCTTGCCTGAAAGCGCTTCGGGTGCACTTAGAGGGACAGGGAAGGGGATACAAAACAAGCAGATAGTTACAGTATGGAAGTAAAATCATTCATTAGTAAAACGAGCGAAACACAGACATGTGACATTGAGGGACATTTAGCCTCTCATCCAAGAAGCTTCCTCAGCTCAGAATGATGTTGAGCAGTAGTTCTGAAACCAAAGCATTTAGATTTTTCTTTTTCTTTTCTTTTAGAGACATGCTTTTCTTTTTTTTCAGGCGTGCTTAAGTCGTGACTTTAACTTGAACTGGGTCCGTGGTATTTGGAAGGTCAAATATTTTATAAGGTGGTACTTGGGTGTGATGTAACTACAAGTGCGAGTCATCGTCGCCAGTATTGCATTTGTAATTTAATTTAGAATTGGAGAAAGACTTGATAAAAAAAACCACCAATTAAAATTTCTTCCACACAATAATTTGTGCGATGTGGTGGATCAAAGGCATCATCGCGGTAAATTTATATTCAAAGAAAAGCTGCTCTAATAAATGTGAGGACTGGTGGAACTAATAGCAATACTCCCGAGACTTACAGTTCAGTTTAGAAGTATAAGTATTGGGAACGAAGGCGTTTTTTGATGTGACAGAATGAAGACGGTTTTTGGGGGCGAGGGATGAGTGTGGTAGAGACAGGAGTCAGAGAGATGAGGGGGGTGCAGCCCACAGGGAGGCATTAGCATAAAAAGGCTTAAGCTAACACTCAGGACGTGATAGAGTGGAGAATAGGGCCAGCAGCCAGCGGAACGAGTTCCGAGAAGATGAACTACAGCTGTGAGGTAGCTCTGCACACCTGTGCCCTGAGCAGTGACCACACACAAGAGGCGGGGCAGAGAAACAAAGGCTATAGAGATGATGCAGGGTCTATAGGGATATGAGTTGTGGTGCAAAGGGTTAAGAAAATAACACTATATTTAAGCCTATCCTGTTAGATTGCGTAACTTTTTATGTGTATATACCAGGAAATTTTAACAGCAAAAATGACCACATAGTGGATCATGACAGTAAAGATGCTAAGTGATTAGAGCCTTTTCCTTACAGTAAGAAAGTCCCGAAATTGATTCTGTAAAATGTCATTAGCATTCATAATAATTTAAGGTGAAAAACATTAAAAAACTGGTTTAATTGGTTTGGATACTGTATTTTGATATTTGGCTTAATTTCACCAACATATGCTGTTTTAGATTAAAAAATACATCACATTCAATGTCAGAAAAGTAAAAAAAAAAATAATGATCTTAAAATTATCTTGCGACCCTCACTTCAGTGTCCAGCGACCCCCACTTTGGGAACCACTGCTCTACACCATGAGCTCAAGATCTGGAGAGCGGCACAGTTCTGGCCCACTTCTCTTGACAGCTTGTCTGAGTGACAATAAGGGATAATAATGGTAATCCAATATTGATTAGGCTATATAAATGGTGAACATATGTGTGACTGTACATTGTTATGGGTGGTCAGCGAAAATCCTTTTGTGCAAAAAACTTGCAAGGCATTAGGTCCCAAGAAAAAAGAGACATAAAGAAACTCAGAAATCCAATATTTGTTGCATTACCTTGGAACAAAACCTTTGCCATTCAGAAAGTGGAGTCTCATGTCTTATTACATTGTGTACCACCAAACTACTAATACATAATTTATTATTCCATTGTGTATGTAGCCCATAGATACAAGTTATTATACATTGTTACAGGGCACATTACATTGCACTAAGTTTTGCAAGTACAAGGGGTGCAAAATAAAGTGTTACCCTAATGAATGTTTTATTTTTTTTATTTCCTTTTTATTTTTGAAAAAAATATGCCTTTTTTTTATTGTAAGTGCAAAAATACATAGGCCTATTTCACTGCAGATGATCATAATGAAGCCTGATTTCTGATTGTTATCACTGTATAAAAACACTGATTAAAATGAAATATGATAATCTAAAATACACATACATTGCTCTAAATTACATCTGTTCAATTCAAAATTTCGTGGGGGAGGACCTCCAGACCCCTCACGTGATTATAATGGACCTCAGTATTTCTAAAATCCTGGCTACGGCCCTGGTGGTACAGTGTCTGCGACCAGCCACTGGTTTACAACTTTCACCTTCAGAAGTTGTGGTTTCGTGTGGAGGCGGGTTTTCCGCTCGCAGCGTTTGGTTGATCCAGTATTGATTTGCTGGAGGGACAGAAGAAGAGGAGGAGAAAGTGAAAGGGGAGGAGTAGAGGAGAAACCCTGGCCTGTGAAGCGAGGAGAGAGATGCGATTGTGCGTGTCGGGACGAGCTCACAAGTCTACACGAAGTGGTCAGAAAAGCATCCGAAAGTCCGAGGCGCATTTCGTTCCACCCGGGGCGTGGATTAGTCCAGATAAAGTCTGGCTGGATTGACTTGAGGCGCTACTTACTTTTGCTCGTTGTTCCTCGATCCGCCCTTCACTCCGAAACACATAACAGCTGTGTTTTAATGCCCCTGTGCACGCGAGGAGCAGGGCAAGGAGACCAAAGTGTAGTAGAAGAGGCAGAAGAAGAGGAAGGCGTGAGGAGGCCTGGACACTACGCGTCCTTGCCTTTTGGACCGCTGTCCACTCTCCCCCCCTGGCCCTGCATGGACAGGGATGGGGAGAGCCGGATGCTGTTGCCGCGAGGCTGAGCGCCTCGCCTCCCCGTCTTCAGTGCGCTGCTTCCGGCCAGTGCTGCTGCTGCTCACCGCTCTACTCTCCGCTGCACCGCATATTGGTAACTAACTTTACTACATTATGTGAGGTTCTCCGTCCACTTTCTCCAGCTTTAGTACGATTACACTTTACACCCGGTAGGGTTCATACTTAGCCTGTTTCTTGAGGACGCGATCTGACACTTTCTAAGTTATTAAGCCGTAGTAATGTGTGCCTCGCTGAGCAGTGTGTTGTTGGGCCTGATAATGGCCCTCTCACCAGCGGCAGTGCAGCAGTCTAAGCACAGATCGAGTTTCCCCTTCTCTCCTGGGCCGTCATTCTCCTGTCTGCCCCGTAATGGCTCGTAAGGCTGGAGAGGAGAGGGGATAGAGAGGTCTCATCATCTCTGTCACGACCAAACCAATGTAACTTCACCTGACAGGTTAATACAATGTTATCAGCTATTCATCTGTTGTGGATGGCAGGGGAAATATATATACATTTTGTTTTTTAAAGAACCCCGAGTGTCATTGGTCACTTAGACATGTGTCATTTTGAAATATCTCACCATTAATGTCTGTCAGTGCTATTGGTCAGTGACTGTGTGGTTCTAAGTCATCCAGGACTTTTCCGTAATTGTGGATTTTTTAATTTTTTTATATGTCAGTGACAGTGTAATAAGAAAAGCAATGGTAAAACAATTTCTAGTGATATGAATTGTACAACCAGGAATTGTATGTTCCTGGTTTGTTTCACAATAATCTTGGGTTTGCTGAGAACAGAAACCAGCTTCCCTGTATACAATCATTTGTTCATGAGAGTGCTGTGTGACTGTGTGTGCAGGGGTTCGGCTGGGGTGGCTGCTGTCTGTTAGGCAGTCACACCTCCAGTAATTAGTTTAACACAAGAGTTGGACTCAATGCCTTAGCGCTTGGAAACTGGACAGACCCTATTCATGCTATAGGCACCTTCTATATGTGTTTCACTTGGAAACAATGAACAACGTTTAGTCTTTTAACACATTTGTCAGTTGTTTCTAGCTCTGAAAGCCAAGAATGAAAGGTTTATTGTTGAAGATGTCGTGAAATGTGTTGTGAACTCCTGTATGGCTTTGTATCTCGGAGAGTTGTATTTTTTGGTTCAATGTGCGAGCGAGTGCAAAAACACAAAGTGATCAATAAGCACTTTCACAAGCCATGCCCTGACTGGAGAGATTATCCCACTAGATCCTTCCTGATCTCTAGAGATGAGAGAGAAGTTCGGTGCTCAGACAAAGAACCGGCGGGTGCAAAGGGAGAAAGCTGCTGGTACTTTTGACCTTTGTGTCTTTTGATCATAAAGATAGTGCCTCAGGAGAGGAGCACTGCGCAGGGAATAAGAGCGAGATGACCGGAGGGGGCTGACTGTAACCTGCGGTTTGCCAAAGCAGTAAGGCAGCTGAGGCTTATGGTATATAGGGTACCTCCAGTGTAGTGATTGTGCTGATAGGCAGAAATGATGAAAAACTACAGACAGGGCTTGTAAAAAGATTTGAAAAATATTGAGGTGAAAGCAAAGGCAATTTCTCTTGGGATGTTATTGAATCTTTTATTGTTTTTTTTTTACTCAAGGGATATTGAAACAAAACAAAAATGCATTTCTATTTTTAGCTATTTTAATACTTTTATAAGGTTTTATTTTTTCTCCACCTATTACTTATCACAATTAGCTTGATTTTATGGATATTTGTGGACTAAGAAAGAAGGTGCTTTAGAAATGGCTTAAAATCTTTTGACACAAGTGTATATTTTAATGGCTCTTATATCAGACAAATTGATTTATCTTACACAAGATTGTTTTTTTCCACTCACGATACTTTCTATTAGATTAGTGAGGTACATTTAGCGAGGGCCGTCTTTGATAGATCACTTTGTTAAAAGTGCATTAGTGCATCTCATGATTCTGGTCCGCTACGTATGAATATAAACTCTGATTAGTCTGATTAGTGAGCAGTGTTAAAGTACAGATGTGGAGAGACTGTCGGACCTTCAGCCGATAGACAGTGTCTCCTCATTCCTTGGAGAGTCTGTTCTGTGGGATGGCAGGCAGCCCATGTGTCAGTGTCAGTATTTAACAAACACGAGTGAGATTCTGAAATGTTGTGTGAGGGGGACTGTGTCTGCCCCCTCTATCCAAAACTAGGAACACTAGTGCCCCCAAATGGTTAGTTAGACCTCCAGCACAAGCTAAAATCAATCTCCAAAACAGATTAACAACATAGACCAATGTGGTACATGGTAACTATGTTCAATGAATAAGATAGTGTTACTGTTAAATCGACACGATATTTGGGCCTATCTTGTGACTTGATTAATTTGATTGATTAATTTGAACAAAGACTCATTTCAGGTCTGAAAGAATGGTACGTTGGTGCTAAACTGAAACACTGTTTGAATGAACGCTACAGACAATGACTCTGCAAGTGTAAAACTCATGGTAGGCTACATTGTGGTGCTCTATTGTAAGTTCTCTTTGCACGTATAGAAAATCCAGTCCTGAATGTTTCAATTCGGTAAAAGTGATGTTCTGTCAATGCTGGTGACGAAAATCTATTTCTTAAATAAAAAAACGAAAATCTGTGAGAGCTGGCTGTGTTTTGTTTGTGTGTTACTGCGTCCCTATTCCGCAGAGCGGCTCTCCGGCCTAATCTAATAGGAGCACGCTGTGACTGATGCATTAGGTTGGCCCTGTAATCTTTCTTGTGCTAACACGCTCTCTGATATAAAAGGCTGCTCTGACCTTTGTTACATTCACAAAAGTAATGCATCTGAAGACAGCAATCCATCGTTTCAAACCAGTTCCATATGAATATAATCCATACACCGCCTAACTGTGTTAATTTGTTGCTTATAAACTATGGAACATATAGTGAATATTGCATAGTAGACAACATATCAATAGGCTAAATTATAAAGGCTTTATTTAGCACTTCAGGGCAGTGTGTGTCATAAATTTTGCACATCTTAGTCCTTACTCTCTGGCTGTATAAACAGTTTTATCACAGTTGCTGTAAATAGTTTTTTATCTCTCCTGCGTGGCCGCCCTTTGGTTTATAACACATAAACTTTACTACACACAATACCACCGCAGATTTGTGAAATGTTTATCCAGCGGTTTCTCTTTTTGATTTTGAGTTTTTATCATTGATGGTATCAGATCACTAGAATCAAGTGATCAAAGCATAACTTGTAACCTCAGGTGCTCTTGTATCAAATCATCTTTATCTAGTGAAATGTTTTATTGCTTTTGCTTTTACTACTGTTCTCTATGACACTGCTTTCATCACACGTTTTGTGTCTCCTACAGGTCAGTGCCAAGTGGCGACTCCCCAGTGTCGTATCCAGAAGTGTACAACGGACTTTGTCTCCCTGACTTCTCATCTCACCCCAGCTGTGGATGGCTTTCACGTTGAATTTTGCAAGGCACTGCGAGCATATTCTGCCTGTACACAGAAAACGGCTAAAACATGTCGTGGAAACCTGGTGTACCATTCTGCTGTGCTGGGCATTTCAGATCTCATGAGCCAGAGGAACTGCTCAAAAGACGGGCCGACTTCATCCACACACCCTGAAATCCAGCATGAACCCTGCAACTACCACAGTCGCAGCCAGCATGCACACTCGCACTCCCATCATCCACACACACATCCGCACCCCCATGGACACAGTCAGGGCCACTTCCAGCCGACCTATCTCTTCTGTGGGCTGTTTGGGGACCCCCATCTCAGGACATTTAAAGACAACTTCCAAACGTGCAAAGTAGAGGGGGCGTGGCCTCTTATCGACAATGACTATCTGTCTGTACAGGTTACAAATGTCCCTGTGGTCAGTGGGTCCAGTGCCACGGCAACCAACAAGGTGAGTCCTCCGCGTTTTCGACCCAAGCAAGAAAATAGCCGCAACAATACAAAATCACATCTCTTTCATCTGACTGTGTTTTCGCACAGCAGGAGCCACTCATGTCGCTGTTTTAGCACAAGCTCCACTGCTTTCAGACAGGATGGTACCGGGTTGTTAGAGAGCCCGGTTCATTTCCTGCTCTGGGGCAAATACTTTTCCAGTCAGACCAGGAACACTTCAATCAAGTGGTTAGGTATTAAGAGTAACAGCTTACAACAAAAATGCATGGTGTTCAAATGGTTTAGTAAAATATTGCAATATTATTATGCCAATATTCAAGACAGTTACCCAATTTGTTCTCACATTGTATAGCCCTAGTTTGTGGATAAAGTTTCAAAACAGATGGTATGATTTACAATAGTTTTGTGACACAGTGAAAGATTTATTTCCTCTAATGGCTTCAAGGATGTTTTTTTTTTCTCTCCCAAACTTCACATTAGATTCGCAGGTACGAAGCAAACTGTCCATCTTGTGACTGGAGCCGCATTAGAAAACGAATGTGGTTAATAGCTGCATGAGGCCTGACCTCTAATAACGTGAATGCGATGAGTGAAAGGTCTCACAGTTCCCTGTTGTGTGTGTTTGGAAGTTGCCCAGTGCAGTTAACAGTTACCAGAGCCCAGTGTGAGTTACAAGCCCTATTCCCTGTAAGACACTTTCCCCTAAATCAGTGTAGATGATGAGCCGCATGAGGTGATGACTGTGCTGTTAAAGAACTACTCTAATGCTCTTGTTGATGAGCTTGAATTATTAAAAACGCTACACCCCCACGTATAACCCTGGCAAGCATTAAGCAAATGGACTGGCTGCTTCACAGTAGAGGTAGATTTAACCTTGTGTCAGAGGTGGGGTGTATTAGCCACCATTATTAGAGACACACACTACACACATTAACAGCCCCCAGGCTAATGGGCGGCCAGGCCTCATTCCTCATGGCTGTCATGTGAACAAAGCCGCCATTCACCGGAACTATGATGCTAGCACTAACCGTAATGCTCACACCACACCCTGGATCCTGCCTCGTCGCTGCAAGATCACACTTTATTTTATTTTATTTATTTGACAGGGACAGTACAAGAAAACGTAACCAACTCGGTGGCTATGTTATGAACATAAGGCTGAGCCATAGGCTAATTTGCAGCCCCCATCCCTGGTTAGGATTTTCAAGGTATACTATACTGTATATAAAAGAATAGAAAGATGAGTAAAAAATCAGTAAAAAGCATCAGACAATACAAAGAACAATAAAAAGAAAGAAGACACTTGAATATATTTTTTATAAAAGAGAAAGTTATCAAATGTCATCATTTTATATTTTACGTTTATGTAGCTGTGTCGAAATACACCTTGTTAAAATGTCATACAGTTTATACAATTTATCAAATGTAATGTGTGATGCAATGAATGTCAAAAAGTCTCATTCAGAAAATCATTGTTTGGTAAATTCACTAAAGTATCACATGCAATCCATTGTCTTAAAGTGTTTATGTTCCTGCAGATCACCATCATTTTCAAGCCGTTTGAGGGCTGCACAGACCAGAGGGTGTACCAGGCGGTCACAGACAGCCTCCCTGCAGCTTTTGACGATGGCACAGTGAGCAGTGGGGATGCTCTCCACACCTCCGCAGCAATAGAGGGAGGTCTGAGGAAGGTGCGGGCACTATGGATCTCGGAGCGCAGCCCGGGACACCATGTGGAGCTGCACGCCGGATACATTGGTGTGACAGTGATTGTCCGCCAGACGGGTCGCTACCTGACTTTAGCGATTCGTATTCCTGAGGAGTTTGCTCAGGCATACGATGCCTCTCAAGACCTTCAGCTCTGTCTGAATGGTTGTCCCAACAGTGAGCGCATTGACCAGGGGGGGCATCTCCCCCTGTCCCCTCCTGCACTGGGGCTGCAGCTACACAGACCTGGTTATTCTTCATTGACACAGGCCTCTGCTTATGGCGGCCCACATCTCTTCAGTGCGGACAGTGCTAAAGAGCGCTGCAAAGAACAGCTGGATGTACATGACATTTACTTCCACTCATGTGTATTTGACCTCCTGACCACTGGGGATGCTAACTTCACTGTGGCAGCATACAGTGCACAGAAGGACATGGAGAGTCTTCACCCACACCGGGACCGATGGAGAATCTATCCCAGAGCAGCCGCCACCACCCCACACACTCATTCACATAAAACTATGTTCTCCTCCATTCTTGTGCTGTGTGCTCTCAATGCGGCACTAGCCTAAAACATTGAAGTGTGCTTCTGAGTGGTGAAGGTTTGCACTAGGCAGAAAGTTTTGATAATTTTTTTTGGTGAGCACTGATTCTGAGCACTGAATCCACTCCGTGGTGAGATGGAGGATTATGATGCTGGTAATGCGGCCTACAGCATTTACACCCCTAAGGTTGGACCCTTCGGAAAACAACGCAGGATTTGATGTTTATGACAATGGCAAACAGAAACAGACTGTAAATAGGTTATTTTTTGTTCATGGTGGAGTGCATAGGTTTTTGTGCTTGGATGTGATTTTTCTTTAATACCTCAGAAAGAGGAAGTTTGTCTTAAACAGAAGCACTTTATTTATTTTTTACAATCCATATCAGTGTTTTTGTCTTCTACCAAAAATAATCAGCCTGTAAAATATTTCCCTTTGTTTCAAGTGTTTTCCAGCAATAGCTTTACCCAGTGATCTGTTCAATGTGAGTGTTCTTTTGAATGTATTATGGATATTCTTAGGCAGATGCCAGTGCTGTTCTATTTTGCTGTTTATCTGGAGGTATGTGTGCAAGAGTTTCACTTTATAATGGTGCAAAAGGTGTTCCCTTCTTTGTTTGGCCCTCTGCAGTGAACTAATGAGCCAAAGGTTCATAAAAAAATGTGATTGAAGTGTGTACCAACTCTCTGAATGTTTTGACATTGCTACTGTAGATTGTTTTATTCCTACTGACAACAAGCTGCTCCCCAACGGGACACAAACAAGTGTGAACAAACCTCCATGTTTGCTGCATCTGTGAGAGAGGAGCATTAATCTGAATTTAATTGACTTATTACACTCCTTTTGTAGCATTATGATTTCTCACAACATGAATGAATGCAAGTTTAGTGAAGAGTGCCTGATCAGTGTTGAGAAAGTTATTTATATTGTAGTGAGATAGGTTCTTATTGGTTAATAATTTAAACATTGTCAGATGTGATTGTACTTCCACCTAGTGGTGCTTTGTTAATATTATTGTGACACAACCCACGCAAAAAGAACAAAAAAGACCAAAAATACTTTGTGCAAGTGTTTTAATTAAAAAAAGCAAGAATAAAGCAAAAAAAAAAAAACATGTTTTTATTATGTCGCCAACATGACAACTATTCATGAGTCACTCATAACTCAGTCTGAGCGCTCCCTTGAATCAGATAAAAGGTGCCTCCATCTGTGTTTTCAACTGTCAGTCTGCCACACCTGGGAGAGGAGCATGCCAAACCAAGAGCTGCTTTATCCTCAGCAATAACACTCCCAAAAGTTACATTTGGTGTTCTCTTGAAATGTCGACACGGTTTGGACTTGTTCTGTACTTCAGGCTGCCCTAAGTCCCAGTCTGAAAAAGAGTGGTGTTGGTTTTATACTTTTTTACAAACTACATGCGTCGGTCATCTATATTTATTGCTAAGATAGCTCAAAAGTCACAGTTACCACTTAATAACAGCATAAATGGTCAGCAGAGTATTGAAGACCAGTATCTTCAACAGAAGCAGCCTTAGTGACAACACAATCACAGTGTTGGTCCAGCCTATAATTCGACAACACAACGTTACACATATTGTACATCATACGAGTGGGAAATTACTCAATTTATTAGTGAATATTACCTGTCAGCATATCCTCAAAGCATTGTGTTTTTTCATCATCTGAAATTGAAGACAGTAGTGATCTCTAAACTAAAACATTTTCCTTCAGTCCAACATTATGACCACTTGATCATTATTGTATACCAACAAACCTGGTATATGTGTATTCTTGTTTGGAGATAACATTGACACTTAGAGATATAAGACAGTTATTTATCAGTTGCACCAGTTCACAAAAACATCACCTGGTTCACCACTTTTCTTTTTATTTCCCATGGACCAGTTTTGGCGCCATGTGCTGCCTATTATCTTATCCCCTAACAGGTGCTGGATGAAGAGATGTCATTATGAGTGGTTAGCATGGACTACATTGAATATCTCCATATGTTTTGGGACTCAATAATAACAGCAAGAGATATAGCTGCAACCCATTAGCAATGTACTAAAATGTGGACACAAACATCTTTACGTAGCCTATATATTTGCTAATCCTTTAGTTCAGAAAAAAAAGAACATTAAAAAACTACACAAGAGCGGAAATATCAATTTAAATTTTTCCACCAGTAGCCCTTTATTCTCAATGTTTTTGTCATTGATAACATGCCTACTACTCAACACTGTAATTTTGCATATAGTACCTTCTTAACAACAGTTTTAAAATCATCTTGTTGACTAAATTACACACGTTTGTAAATTATACTCTCCAGTAATGACAATTGAAAACCTGATTGGTGTATTTAAGTCATAGCTCTACCTGAGGCATTGATTGCGTGTCTCCTGCTCACTCTGGGGCGTCTCTTGTGACTGGCCGAGCAGCGGTATGCCGGCCAGTCGTTAGTGGCCACAGTGATGATGGACACTGGGCTGTGACTGCGATGCTTGCTGCTCACTACGACACTAGAGACGGGGGACTCGAACATGTGGTGGCTGGACGGCATCATCCACTGAACCTCCAGGTGTCCTCTCCTGAGATCACTCACGATGCAAACAAGCAGGGTCCAGCCCAGCCTGTCCCCAGACAAATGAACCGGAGGGGCCAAAGCTGTCAGCATGTGACCCTTCACCCCTGTGGACACAACACACATATGGGGAAAAATAGGGCCTGTTGGCTTTGTTATTAAAAAGGTGAGAGACGCTTTTACTGGAGATTGATAGGCAATAGCTGGATAGTGATTTACTCGGCAATATTAATACTTGCACACAAATCACTGAATGGCATTTACTGCTCAACTTCTGCTACACTTACAAACTTACACATAGCCTTTTAACACCAATACTAGTTCTTCTACAACCGGTACAACCAGCTTTATCGCACACACACAGAATAATACTGATTCAATAATACATTAGGAATAAAAGTTTAATAAGGATTTCTTTCCATCTTTCAGGGACAAGGTGAATCAGTGGTACTACAGACGATCAGCCTGACAGAGTGAACAGAGAAGCCTCTCTTACCTGTCCACAGATAGATGAAGGGGAGGTATAAGAGACACTTGCATGTCTCCATCACGTCTGCCTCACTGTAGGGACTGAACGATGTGTGATCTTCTGTGCTTGTGGGTGTGTTCACCGCGTGCATGAGTGAACTGGAGGACACTGTTTGAAACTGCAAGAGCAATGCATTGTGGGATCATGTTACTGTTTTTTGATCCCCACTCACTCACATACATGCGTACAGGAGATATGAATGCTTTATGCTTTTCTTATGAGAGGAGTCTCTGGTCTCTTTCATTCAAAGTAATTAATAATGATTATATATATATATATATGTATATATATATATACACACTAATAATTAAACATCAAGCATTATGTAAATCTAACTTATATATTTTTTAATATATAAAGGATATGACACATTTTGAACGTGCAGTGGGAGGAGTTGAGCTGAAAACGGAAAGTGAAAGCATCAGAGACATCAGGAAATCAAGCTGCTCACAAACATGCGGTAAAGCATAGCATTTTCTAAAGTAACTATAATGTTAAAATAATCCTTAAATCAGTACATCAGTGAACAGTGTTGTAACATCTAGTACAACCTAAGGCTTTGTTTCCACTCATCTGCAGCTGTTTCTACTCTCTAAATATAGCTGCACAGACAGGGCAAAAAAGTCATGGGTTCATTAGTTTGCATTTGTTGATGTAATAGAGCTATTCAATCGGGAATGTAATGTTTACTTTTTTCAGGTCAGTGGCAGTTTTTAACGACTGGAAACTGGCAAAGCTGTGACAACTGGACAAACAACCTCAGCCAGTGATCAGTGTTTACAGCAGGTTCCTGTCTGGACGTGACCGTGTGATTTTAATATTAGCTGTCGGCACACCATTGAAGCTGCTGACTTCTGTTTATCTGAAGGACAGTTGCCCTACAATGGCCTTGGTGAGTCTGTGTGCTCTGTCCGTGCTGCTTCTGCGTGAGTGTCATCCAGCACAGAGCTCTCAACAGGATCCTAGTCCTTCTTCCCTGCACCCAAACCTGTCTTTTCCCTGGAGTCATCTGCGTCTTCCAAGGTACGTCCTTACAATAACTTGAATTAATGGAAGGGGATACTATTTTTGTTGTAAATATTTCTTAATCATTACTTATCTGTGTCCTTAGACATGAAGCAAACATGTTCAAATCAAGTTTTGATTTTACTAATAATGCAGATTTATCCACAATTACTCAAACATTGTACATAATGTTGTTTACATGATTTGTTTTGTTTTCTGAGATGATTCTTCAATCAGAAAAAACACACTCTGGCGTGTCAGATCCTACAAGTTTGCAATAAATCTTTAAGGACTTTCCCCCCCTCATTTTTAAAATCCTAGTGCTAGTGCAGGCGTCTATTACAGCTCAGCGACTGCATTAGAGGTTCTAAACTTTATAACTTATGTAAGAGGGAGATAATACTTGTGCTTGTGGCGTCATATGCAGCTTAAGGCACTCCATGTTCAGTTGTAGATGTGTTTTTGTGGGTGCATTTTTTATTTTACCTTTAAGTTGTAAAGTAACCCACTCACAGGTCATAATGTCTCAGTGTATCTCTGCATTTTAGGTACATTCTTCCTGTACACTACCACATTCTTGTGGACCCCGACTTCAGCAGTCTTACTTTCAGTGGCTCAGTGCAGATTGAGATCGATGTCCAGAACAACACAAACTGGATTGTACTACACAGTAAGGGCCTAAATATCTCAAAGGCCTCAATTTTCGGCCGTAACTCCACACGTTTCTCTGACCAGGTAATAAATAATTGTATACTTCAAATATACTTAGCCTGTATTGACGTAAAGCTCTTGTTATCTTAGCCTCTTCCAGTTCTTTACAACCCTCCTCATGAACAGCTGGGTGTATTCTCGTCTCGAGTGCTCACCACTGGACAGAAGTACTTCCTTTATCTTGAGTTTAAAGCAGCACTTTCAGAGGGATTTTATGGCTTTTACAAAAGCACGTACAAGACTAGTTCAGGAGAAACAAGGTACACTGGCGATATCCGTTTTCCCTTTTTTACTTGTTCCTAATTTGACATGACGGTAATGAAAGTAACTGTTGTATTCAGAGTGTTAGCTTCTACTCACTTTGAGCCCACAAGTGCGCGCATGGCCTTCCCTTGTTTTGATGAGCCAGGGTTCAAAGCAAACTTCACTGTCAGGATCAGGAGGAGCCCGGAGTTAATTTCTCTGTCCAATATGCCTCTAGTAAGTATGAAATATCACTGTGTATATTCTCACAATAAACTAACGAATAACTAAATCAAAGGTAAGCACTGTTGAAGTGAGCGGGGGAGTCTTCGAAGATCAATTTGCTCCGAGTGTGAGGATGAGCACATATCTTGTAGCTTTTGTCATCTGTGACTTTAAATATGTCACTGCAACAACATCCTCTGGGATTCAGGTAAGACATTTTGAGGGATTGTCTGCTTTAACTCACTTCTACTGTGGACTTTCTTGTGGCTCATCCTCAGGTGTCAATCTACGCTGCTCCAGAGAAGTGGCATCAAACCCACTTTGCCCTCGAGGTTGCCGTCAAAATGCTGGACTTTTATGAAGAGTATTTCAACATACACTATCCTCTACCTAAACAAGGTGCGCTTCTTAACAGATTTATCGTTCACTTAGCTCTATGGGTGTTGAACAACAATGCACTGTGAACACCGGCCTTTTCTGGCTTTTTACAAATCAATTTAATGGGCTTTTTTGTTTTGTTTACTTAAAACATAATAATACTCCTTAACACAGAGCGTGGAGATATGGCAAAAAACGCAACTAATAACTATACATTAATTGTTCTAGATTTCCGATTACATTTTGCTAAAACAACAATGCAACGTTTCAGATTGGCTACATTTTCATATCAACTTTTTCTTTTGTCGAAAACACTGCTTTCTCTCCCAGATTTGATTGCTATCCCTGATTTCCAGTCAGGTGCCATGGAGAACTGGGGTCTGACCACTTACAGAGAGACCAGCCTGCTTTTTGATCCGCTCACGTCTTCTGTTTCTGATAAAGTCTGGGTTGCTATGGTGATTGGGCATGAGCTCGCGCATCAGGTCAGACACGCACTGTCAAAATAAAAAGGCTAATATGTATAGGCCCATGCATGTGCACACTCTGTATGTCATGCTCCTGTGCAGTGGTTTGGTAACTTGGTGACTATGGAGTGGTGGAACGACATCTGGCTCAATGAAGGATTTGCCAGATACATGGAGTTCATCTCAGTAGAGGCGACTTACCCGGAATTCAGAGTGGTATGCAATAAAAGATTTATATAATATAGTCATTTTATGGATAGCTAAAATTTGTTTTGCTTCAGGAGGAATATCTGCTCCACACGTGCTTCGCAGCAGTGAGCCACGATTCTTTGAACTCTTCTCGGCCGATTTCAAGTGCAGCTGAGAATCCCACTCAGATCAAAGAGATGTTTGACACAGTCTCCTATGACAAAGTATGTTTACACTTAGACGCGCATCTTCAGTCACGGACAATTACGCCTCTGGCTTCTGATTGTTTGGCCTATTTTTCAAACTGGGGGGGAAGGCTAGTACCGCACAAGCTTGACGATATATACCATTGTTGTCATTTTAAATTTCTGTATCGTCTTTTTTTGTCCTGCCAGGGAGCATGTGTGCTGCACATGCTTCGCCACTTTCTGACAGATGAAGTGTTCCAGAGTGGGATAGTGAGATATCTCCGCAAATACAGCTATACAAATGCCAAGAACCAGGACCTGTGGGACAGCCTGTCCAATGTAAAAGCATAAATATTTAAATGTGTTCTTTTGTAGGCTATTTCTACTGTCTTTTTGTATTGTAGGAAAGAACCTAAAGAGCTTTGAAGTGATAAACATTAAAGCATGATAAACACATTTTTCTTAAAGCTACATTATAGTCCGGTTCACAATGTAACTTCGCGGGACTTTTGTGGAGAGTATCAAAACTATACATTTTTGAAAACGTTATTAAATAAGCAATACTTCTATTTTCTCTGATATGTAAAAAACAAAACAAAAAGGTGCGTTATTAGCGATACTAACGCTGGGGAGTAAAAAAACGTAGTTTGGTGGAAAATCTAAAAAGTCAATGAAACCCTTGTCATAATTATGGAGTTACCGTAGTGATGACCAGAACTCTCCATTTACCCTAATGTAACATTTTTTACAATTGCACAATTTTACCAAATGACAAGGGCAAATGGAAACATTGTTTTTCTCATTGCTTATACCATAAGGTTTCCAAAAATATATAGTTTTCATACTCATCACGAAAATCCCACAACAGTGGAAATCTAAACATAGTGAACCGGACTATTACATGCATATTCACAAACATTACCTGATGAATGGGATAGCTGCTCATACACCCTTTTGAATCTGTGACAAGATTGCGGCTTGGTGCCTATAGGTATATTGTATTTTGCCAGCCAAATATGTTCTGTGTTATTATTTATTTATCATCTATTACATCATGTACATTTCTTGTTGTTGTAATACAGTTATGTTTTTTCTCTATTATTCAGACATGCTCAGAGGAGGACTTTACCTCTGGGAAACATTGCTACAGCAGCAATCAGGCTTTCAAGAATGCTGTGAGTGGAAATCTCCAGTCTGGACATAGCAATGATTATTACAGATTTTGTTCAATCTTTCTTCATTCTCACAAGTGTGTGTGTGTTGCAGTACCGGTTTGCTGGTGAACACATAGAACTGACAGCCATGATGAAGACTTGGATTCTGCAGGAAGGTATCCCTCTTGTGACAGTGTCGAGGAACGGCCCAAATCTGGTGCTAAGACAGGACAGGTTCCTGAGGACAGTGCTGCCATCCGACCCCAACTGGTCGTCCCTGCAACAAGGGTAGAGACGCATACAATTACTTTTCTATGTATGATGAAGGGTGTGGGCGATAAGGCAACGTTTTCCTTTCAAAATGTATATGGAGCCCAGATCATGATTTAAGATACAACTTATTTAATTTTCTAGTTATCTTTGGCACATTCCCCTCACGTACAAGACGGATGCTTCCAACGTGATCCATAAACATATGATGACCACAAAGACAGGTGATTGGAAAAAAGACACGCAATGATACATGGAGACCTTATTCCTGTTTTGGCTATAATGCTCTTTTCCTTTGCCACTTAGGTAATGTTTATATAGGGGAGGAGGTGGACTGGGTGAAATTAAACACTGATATGACTGGCTATTACGTGGTTCATTATGAGGATGGTGGTTGGGAAAAGATGACCAAATTACTCAGCCAAAACCACACGTCCCTCAGCTACAAAGACCGGACTCACTTGATACACAATGCCTTTCAGTTGGTCACGTAAGTAGATAAGTATGTGGCTCTGCGTGTGACATATTTGATTTTACAGTAATCTTTCATATTTTTTACAGAGCAGGCCTTTTGCCACTCAATGAAGCCCTAGACCTGATCACCTATCTGCGATTAGAAACACATACAGTGCCCCTGCTTCAGGGTGTGGGATATCTAGAGAGCTTTTACAGGATGATAGAGAAAGGGAATGATCCTGAATTAACAAAGAAATTAGGGGTAATTGATTTAAAACTAATTTGCCAGATATTGAGTATAAATTATAGTAGTTTTACTTTGTTTGTTTTGTTGTTTCTGTTTTAGATGTACATCCTGCAGTTTTTCCGGGGAGTCATTGATCAGCAGACCTGGAGTGACAGCGGCCCAGTGTCGGAGCGCAGGCTGAGATCAGAGGTCCTCTCTCTGGCCTGTCATCTGAAAGACCCTGTGTGTCTGCAGCAAGCTCAAAAATGCTTCAAAGACTGGTTACAATCCAACGGGACACTGAAGTTTGTCTGCTAAAATATTCAGAAAATCATTAGACAATTCCATATTCTCCTATTTTCTCTATGCCGCTCTAGTCCTCCTACAGACGTGGCAGAGACAGTGTATTCTGTTGGAGCAAAAGGGGACGGTGGCTGGACCTCTCTGTTCTACACTTACACCACATCCCTCTTTGGAGCACAAAAAACACAAATAATGCACGCTTTAACCAGCTCTGAAGACACCACCAAGTTACAGAGGTATTGCACTGTCTCCTTAATGAATGCTGCCATCGTGTGGACACATTGTTGCTTGCGTCTACCGTATAAATCGCTCAAATTTCATTATATTTACAGACTGCTGGAGTTAGGTCTTGAAGGGAAGGACATTAAAGCTCAGGACCTATCCTCTGTTATCTACATGGTCGCAAGGAACCCACTGGGCCATCATCTTGCCTGGAATTTTGTGAAGAAGCACTGGAGTACTCTGGTTCAGAAGTAAGAATGGATAGATTGATATTATTTTATATTATAATATTACATTATATTAATAATTATTACTATTCTCTTTATGTGTTTTACAGGTTTCAGTTGGGCTCATTTTGCATCAGAAATATTCTCATTGGCACCACAAGTCAGTTTACGTCTAATGAAGAACTTTTGGATGTATGATTGTTTTGTTTTTTAGATTAACTTCAATTTGTGGTATGCAGTTTTTATAAACCCCATAACTAAACCAGTGCTGTTTTGTCTGTTTCTAGGTGCAGTTGTTCTTTGAGTCCATTAAAGACGAGGCTTCTCAGCTCAGAGTTACCCGTCTTGCACTGGACAATTTGAAGAAAAATGTTAATTGGATTCAGAGAAACCTTGGACCTTTGAGAAAGTGGCTCAATGAGCAGATTAAATGAAACATTGACAAGTTTATGGTGCTGTGGAAAATGGATAGGTTTACAAACAAAAGCGCAGTGGAAGTCAGGGCAGGTTCTGAATATGATATGGTAGCTGTATTTAAATAGGCTAGTACATTGAATATAGACCACAAACAGCAGCTAGGCAAAGGAAAGAAAATTTAGGTTGTCAAAAGTGTTCAGGACTGTGATGCTTAGCATCATGGGATTAGCAATAATAATAAACTAATGGCGATTTTAAAAGGTAAAACACTGGAGTTATTGTTCACATTAAAACACGTGGACACCACAGTGCGTTAGATGAATGAGATGTTACCTCAAAGAAAATGCCATATTAGATCATTTTGAAAGTCAGTTCAGCATCAATTAATTTATAAGTCAATTTTTAACATGTACCTAGTATGTTGACGTCAACAAACTTTGCAATAAAAGTTGGAAAACTGGGAAAGTTGATGCTACAACGCTCTGTGATAAACACCAAGACACCACAGTGTTTGTTTCCTTAACTTTGCGAAAGGAGTGAAACAGCGCTCCCAATTTGAGGGTGGTGGCCAAAAGGTGTACTGCATCCATATTTACCGTTGGGAATGAATGGGAGAGTTACCATACAGCGCAAAAGTCGGTCACTCTTTGGCGGGCCAACAGAATTGTTTCGGCGGGCCCAACTTTGGGCACCCCTGCTCTACTCAGTGCTGATTGCGTAGCTATACATGTAGACTCGCCACCGCCGCTGTGGGACAGGGCAGGACAGCGCACACACAGCCGTGCCGCCGCGCACACACGCACACTCCGGGGGAAGAGACAGGTATCACGCATTCACCGCTCTGTTTGTTTTTGTACTTTTGAGAGTCGGTCAGTCAGCCCCTCCCCTCAGCGTTACCATGGAGACATTACTCACACCATATTTGACTAAATTATATAAAAAAAGGCTTATAGGCCTGTGTAGACCTTACAATCATTAGATGATAATGTAAATTCTTATTTAGGCATATCATATTTTCTGTTCCTATTTTGCAAACGTATTTTAATTTCATCGAAGATTGTTTTAAATATAGCCTATTTTCCATAGGTTTTTTGTCCTCACTTTTGAGGTCAAGTGTCCTACTTTTCATTCTTACAGAACTGGTCTCCCTTCTTCTGGTACTCTTTTCAATATTTAAAAGTGCTATTTTTTTCTTTGTCCTAAGAAAATAATATGGAATATCAAAGTTTCCTTTATCGAGTAAATACAAAGTAAGAAATTACATCAACAATTACACACACACCTGGCACAATACACCGATGAGGAAAAATCTCCCTATTTTTCACAACCCAATGTTGGCAAGTATGCTTTTAGTGACAGCACCAGCACTTATGGGTGTGTATGACCACGTGACCACGTCCACGCCCTTGACCACATAACATCCAATAGTATTTCAGCAGATGGGCTCTTGACAACAATCAGAAAGCAAAAGTGTCATTTACACGGGGTTAACTTTGAGTTACTGCAACATATACGCTCCAAGACTTTGCATTTCTCATTCTAACAATTATGGATTAGTCCGGCAAAATGAGATGAAGTGATAAAGCCACAGATAGCTACTAAGCTTCATAAATGTCTGTCAGTGCGATACAGTTGTCAGAAGTTGGCTAGTCCCGAGCTAGCTTCACCTGCTAACGCCAGTTCCCAGAGAAGAGACCACTGCCCGGGTTTTACTCTGCAGTTTGATCTTTGAATCTGTGAAGTATTAAATCCTGTGGAGGAAATCCGCCAACTATGGATCCGTTTGACAGCCACAATTCGGGTAAGGAAGTTAAAGACAATATAAAGCCAGTCGCGATGGGCCAGCTAGTGTCCAACATTAGCTAACTTCCTGCCTGACTGGACGTGACTTTAGGGCGAGGACATCGAAAGGATTTAGCCAACTTTCCCTACCTACAGATTTCTTTGATCAAAGTGCTATTTTTCATCAGCGCCACGTCTTTCTCCACTTTCCAACTTTACAGAAATAATCATTTGAAGCAGATTGGCTAGTGTTGCGTTATAGTGACATTATAGTCTATGTGCTTGGAGTGTTTGCTTCTTCAACATCACCACCATGTTTGCAGAGTCCAAGCCATGTTTGTTTTGGCGTGTAAGATAATGAAATTCTGATTTGACATCCCGCATACAGCCTGTATACGTCCTCTAGGCACGAGTCTTATCAGAGCAAACAATAAATAGAAAGCTTCTATTAGCCTTAATGTCCATTTTGTTTGTTCTTTCAGGTTTGTTTCAGTCAGGAAGCAGTAGTCACTAAATCACTGCGTGTTATTTCCTGTTTCTCCTGTACATGGCAAACACATCTGACAGACCTGCACAATATAGTTACAAAAGTGATGAATATAGCCTTCAAACCAAGTGTCCTGCCTCTTGACTCACTCTCTGGCTTGAGTGTGCAGATAATTTTGTAAACAGTGGAGTTCGGTTGACATATAATCACATTTCATAAAGTTAGTGTCCTATTGTTGCATATAGTCGACCTCAGACATAATTCATGTCTCTAAGTAAATGCAATCTATTTTTTTATTATAGTGTAACGATAACAATTACACATCAGCTACTTACTAAGGTGCTTCAGCTTGGAGGTAATACTTCAACAAACTAAACTCTAATATCATGTTACAGAAGAAAATGTGTCATTAGTAATTAAACAATGTCAGGATTGTGACTTGAAATTAGAGGCTTGCCCAGCGTTTGGCATTACTATGTTTTTTTAATCAAATTGGGTGGTTGAATAGAGTGAATGTCTTAACTGCAGATGTTAGGCATTTTGTGCAGGAGAAATCACATGTTTGCTTCACAAAGAGCCCTTCTTCTGCTTCTAACAAGGATTTTGAAATGGAAAGATAACATTATATTATAATACTTTACATTGTTTTGATGCAAGTTTATGGGTAAAATACCTTTCATCACTCAATAGAACAGGCTGTTTAAAAAGGAACACTTTATAAAATATGTAATACATAACAATAATCGTCGCCCGCTTTAGTTATGTTGTTGAGAATTATTTGCAAAATAAATTACTGCAAAATCCTTTTGTAGAACCAGAAGTGTTCTGTGGCTTACTGACAGGAAGCTGAAGAAAGTCGTCTTTGTCTCAAGGCTTCTCGTGTTTCCTTAAGTGACAATAACTAGTTGCATGTGGGTCTATCGGCTCATTTACAGCATGACCTGTATCAGGTTGGCTATGGAACTAAATGAAGAAGCCATCTGTGGACACTGTCTTAGTCTCATAACCCTTTGTATGTTTTGCAGAGCGGGTAAACTTGCCGAGAAACATGATTGAGAACAGCATGTTTGAAGAGGAGCCTGACGTTGTTGACTTGGCTAAAGACTCTGCGTCTTTCCCTGTAAGTAATACTTTCTGCCAATTATTGTTTGCTGAACAAGTCTTTATTTGAATAGAGTCTGTGACATTGTAGATTTATTATATTATATTATATTATTATATATTATATTATATATTATTATTATATATTATTATATTATATTTGTAATACTGTCTGTCAAAGCGTGTCTTTTTTTAATCATAAAATCATGTATTACTTTATTTACTAAACTAAAGGAGGGTTTTACAGATTAATTCAGCCCCATTTAGTGACTCTTACAAGCTATATTTAATGTAATTAACTGGCTGCCTGCAGACATTTCCTGCTCTGGACCCAGATGACATTGTGTATGAGCCCCGCAGCTCTCGCCTGCTCGTGCGAGGCCTCGGGGAAAACGACTTGGATGACGAGGAGGAGGACTGTGAGTCTTCAGCCCGGCTCCTCGGCATGTCTTTTATGAACCGCAGCTCAGCGCACAGAACTGCTGCTTCACCCTACACAAGGCAGTCTTCATCCAGGTAACTTTTGTTTTCATTACTGCATTGATTCTCATTCTCATCAATTGGCATGGCCTTGATTCTGTTTTCAAATGGTCTCTCCTCTCTCCAGCTCCTGCTCTCGGCCCTCCACTCGCACAATAGTTGTATGTGTGCTCTTTTTAGTTATAGTAGTGTCTATGACTATGGTACTTTACTTGTTACCTGGCTGTACATTTACAAAGGTAAGAAAACTTTCTTAAGTGATGCCGTATACAGTAGCTCACAAAATCAAGTACAGCCAAGGCATAATTTCCTCCAGTATATTTGCAGAAATGTTAAGGCTGTACTTACTTTTGTAGGATGGTGTACTTTTGTCTTAGGGCTGGGCGACCCGGCCTTTCCCTCTCAGATAGATCTCAATTTTCATTTCAATTTTGTTTTCAATATTAAAAATGAATGAATGTGGCTGTTATTGATATGGTTCATTGGATAGGTGTTTCAAGATAATTGGATGCTCTTTACTGCAGTAACATTAATCACTGAATAGTTTCTATTTGTATCCCTTCAAAGTCCAAACTTCACTCCAAACACTGCGCTGATACTGCCACAAGATCGTTCATAGACCGTTCATTAAAAAACACTGTACCACTTATTTAGATGATCATATATTTAATCACAATCTCCTTTATTTCAGTTTATTTGACAGCCCGATTGTGCTTCTATGTTAAATTTTGTCTTCCTCTTTAGACAGGTTGCCCGAAACAGAACAAGACCACTCCGTCTGAGCCAGTTTACCCAATATCCACCAATGGCGAAATGTTTCCCTGGGCGCAGCTGCGACTGCCACAAAGCGTTCGTCCACTCGGCTACAATCTCACTCTGAACCCAGACCTCGACACAATGACATTCACTGGACGCGCCGCCATCACAATGTTTATACGACACAACACCAAGCACATAGTTCTACACAGCGTGAATCTCAACATCACCAAAGCCACCTTTAAGGTAAAGTAACATGTTTACATTGTTTAGAAAAAGTACTGACATCTCTCTCTGTGTTTATTTCTGTTATTATCTCAATGAAAATGTAGAATTTACTTTTTTATATATTTATGTGCAGTTAATGGAATGTAGAGGCTAATCATTTGTTCATTAGTTTCTTCTTTGATCTTAATTTAACCTCTTCTAAAATTGACTGACACTGCGGCTAGTTTAACGCGTGTGACAACATAATCTGTCGCAGCACGGTAAAATGACCGTGTTGCTCCGTCAGCCATCTTTTATTTTCTGAAGTCAAGTGAAAGAACAACTTCTTCGTGGGCAAAGACAATACAATGCGCCCTTTATGGCAAAACAACACTCATTTGATTTCTTTGTAAATTAATTCTTACAAATGTACAGTATATATATTTTAAATCTAAATATTACATATGAAATGTATAATTTCTTTTAAACCAAAATATACAAATATGAAATTCAAAATAACATATGAACATGAATTATTTATAAACATGTAGGCCGTATGAAATGGCGCTTACATTCCGGACCCTAATTGTTACTGCTAGGGCATAACAGTTATCAAAACAACTTAAGCGACATTTAAATCCTTTTGTAACTTGAACAATGTTCCAACTCTATACCACATTCCTATGGCTTTAACAAAATACATTAATCTTCCATTTCAAGCAAAAGGCACAGTTTGTCTACGGGTCTTTCCAAAACACTACTTTTAGTTTTAACAAAAACTCTTCTCACCTGCCCATTTGAAACACAAATAGCTTTTTCAACTTTTCCCATTAACCATGAACCTCTAGGTGCACTGTCATCTACAATAAGAACATCACTGGGTATCAGGTTTCTTTTCACGTATAATCATTTGTGTCTTTCTTGCAAAAGTGGAAGATACTCTTTGGTCCAACGCTTCCTTAAAATATCCGACAAGTATTGAACCTGACGCCACCGTCTCTTTGAGTACAAGTCCTTCTTCTGAAAGAAAAAACAGGTGGTAACACGGGTTGTCCTTTTATTAGAAGCAAATGATTTGGGGTTAATGCTTGTATATCATTTGTGTCGTTGGAAACTCTTGTAATGGGTCTATCATTTATAGTAGACTCCACTTCACAAAACAATGTGTGAAGACGCTCATCATCAAGAGTCTGTTGTCTCAGTAACTGGGTAAGGATTTTCCTGACGGAACGTATCTGCCTTTCCCAAATCCCCCCGAAATGAGATCCAGCTGGTGGATTGAATGTCCATGTAACACCTTTTTGCAAAAGTGACTCCGCGATTCTATTCCAAAACTTTGATTGCTTCACGCATTTCTTTTACTGTACCTATAGGTTTGTACCATTATCTGATCTCATAACAGAAACTTGGCCTCTTCTAGCCAAAAACCTTCTGAATGTGTTAATGCACGAGTCCGTTGAGTGACTCACCGTGAGTGAGCAACCTCTATGTGAATTGTATTAAGAGCTGAGGTTTTACCACATGTTGATTTGCTTTGGCAGCTCGGTGACGGAGAGGCCACTGCTGTGACTGTACTGGAGTATAAACCAAACCAACAAATCGCAGTGAAGTTCACTGAGGAACTAAAGGCTGGCCAAAAGTGTGTTTTGGCTCTAGATTATGCTGCTGAACTCTCTCACACATATGACGGCTTTTACAACAGCTCATACTTTGACAAAGAGGGCAACAAAAAGTATGTTTTTGTCCACCTACTTTTAACATTTGTAATGTAGATTATTCATCATAATGAATGTTTTATCTCTCTCAGGGTGCTGGCTGCAACACAGTTCGAGCCTCTATCAGCAAGAAAGGCATTTCCATGCTTTGATGAGCCATCTTTCAAAGCCACTTTTTTCATTCAAATCAGCCGCAAAGAAGGCTACATGACGCTCTCCAACATGCCCATGGTCAATGCCATTTCTTTTTTCTTTGTTGCTTAAAACAGAACTTGTAACTGGATTAATATTTATTTTCCAGGCTAAAACAACAAATCTAAGCAATAGTCTATTTCTGGATGAATTTGAGAAAACCACTGTCAACATGAGCACTTACCTTGTAGCCTTTATTGTTGCCAACTTCACGCCAGTCAGCAAAAACGTCTCCAATACCTTGGTAAGTCAAGATTCTGCAATTGAAAAATAAATAACATTAGCAAACAATGATTTTGCATCAATATGTTATACATCTGTCGACAGCTATCAGTTTATGCTGTGCCAGAGAAAAATGAGCACACTGACTATGCTCTTGATGCAGCTTCCAAACTTTTGGAATTTTACAACAACTTTTTTGAAATTCCCTATCCTCTTAAAAAACTTGGTGAGAAATATACAGCACATTTCCGATTTATATCGTGTGCTTTATATTTTCTTTTATTTTGTTTTTCATGCTCTTCATTCTTCCTTTCAGACTTGGTCGCAATCCCAGATTTCTTGGCAGGTGCAATGGAAAACTGGGGTTTAATTACCTTTCGAGAAACAAGTCTTTTGGTGGGTTCACAGTCCTCTGCTCTAGAGAAACAAGTGGTTGCTTCAGTCGTGGCTCATGAACTTGCACATCAGGTAGGTCTGTGTTTATGTGAAGAGAACACTTAAGACCATATTTAGCCTCATCAAGAAACATTTTGTCTAGTGGTTTGGAAACCTGGTGACCATGAGCTGGTGGAACGACCTGTGGCTGAATGAAGGTTTTGCAACATACATGCAATACACATCAATACAAAATGTTCTGCCACACTTGGATATTGTAAGTTCATAAACAACATTAATATTTTAGTCTTTGTGGTCAATTTTCTTTTTATCACTAGTTATTGACTCTCGTTTGTAGGAAAACCTGTTCCTTGATGTGCGGTTAAGAGCAATGGAGAAAGATGCACTAAACTCCTCTCATGCTGTTTCGACTGAGGTCAACACACCAGAGCAGGTGGAAGAGATGTTCGACTCGGTGTCCTATGAAAAGGTGCATTTTAATCAGTGTTTGTCCTAATACGTTGGTTTGATCCTTCCTTGGAGATTAACCTATTGCTCTTCAGGGAGCATCTATTCTCCTGATGCTGAATGCCTCGCTCCCAGGAGAACAGCAGTTTAGGAAAGGGATCATACAATATTTGAAGCAATTCAGCGGACTGAACACATACACCAGTGACCTCTGGAACAGCCTCACACAGGTACAGCACCACACCCTCAGACATTACATGCGGTCTTTATTTGACTTTTGTGTTACTGTGAATAATGTGATCTGGCAGTGGTTCTCAACCTGTGACCCGCTTCTTCAGGTGGTGCAGGTTCATCTGTGTGTTTTTCCTTGTTTTAAACTTAATTCACATCCTATTTAGTCAAGATTTAGATACATTTAGGTCTCGACCCAGTTTAGTCCTGACTTGATCTTTAATTAGGCCTTGTGCTACTTGAAGATCAACCATTTTACAAGGTGGCACTTTGTGTAAAAACTCATAGAAACAGTGTTTTATTGAGGTAGAGGTATTCTTAATTTGGGCCTGAAGAATACTCCAATGCCTCACTACTACCCTCTATCGGTTCTTTTGATGTATTGCATTTCCTGAAGCAGTTTAAACTGTCACTGAAAATGCTAAGACAAAAAGCACATACATAGGAAGCAGATTTTAAATAAGCAGTTGTTTATAGTCAGTTCTATAAGCCACTATTGAAACTAATGTTTGAGGTACATCTTTCATGCAATTTTTTATTTTATTTTAATGACTTGGCCTTTGTCTTGCTGTCACTTGTAAATCGATAATAATGTGCCGTGGTTTAGGTGGAGCTGTCCACACAGCTCCAGAACATGTCTGAGATGATGAACTCGTGGACGTCACAGAAAGGCTTTCCCCTTGTCACTGTAAGTCACAAAGGAGACGAAGTAACCCTAACCCAGGAGCACTTCTTACTTACTTCTGATAATAACACCCGCTCATCCAGGTATGCTCCATCATTCATATTTTAAATACTATATTTGTATTCATCATACTAAAAAAGCTTAATATTAATCATTGAAGTGGATTTCTTCCTCTAGTTTGTGGAACATTCCTGTGAGCTATATAAACGACACCTGTAGTTTGGCCCCTGAGTGCAGACACATTTTCACTCTCAAGACAAAATCAGGTACACAGTTGAGTCCTGTCTTGGTCTTTATGCCAACAAACTTCAATGTGCTTTACGCCTAATGTTTCTTTTTTCAGGGACATTAAAGTTGCCGGGAAATGTAAAGTGGCTTAAGATGAACTACAAAAATACTGGCTTTTACATTGTCGACTATGGAAAAGATGGTTGGGCTGAACTCTGTGATGCCTTGACAAACGATTACAACGTACTGACAAGTGAAGATCGAACATCATTGATACACAACATTTTTGCTCTCTCCAGGTGAACATTGTCATTAATGCAGAGTTAAGGAGAAGAACTATTTATTAAGCAAAGTGATTTTTATTTTGTTTTTCAAAAGGCTGGGACGTGTGACGTTTCAGCAAGTTCACCTGCTTCTAAAATACTTGTCCAATGAGACTGAGACCACTCCTATTACAGAGGCGTTGTTACAGCTCAACACCATGTACAGGCTGCTCGATAAGCGCCATGAGCCTGAACTTGTGGCCCGTTTGAAGGTTTGTTTTTTAGATTAAAAATGTACATTTTAACAATGATAATGTGGTCTTTGATGCCTATACTGCAGGTGTATATGCTCAGTCTCTTTGGATCTCTGGTTGGAAACCAAACGTGGAATGAAATAGAAAGTGTTTCAAAACAAGAACTGCGCTCAGCATTGCTGGAGACGGCCTGCAGGTTAAAAGAGAAAAGCTGCATAAAGCAAGCCAAAGCCATTTTCAAACACTATGTGGCATCTAATGGGACCGTGCGGTAAGCTATAGTAATATTTTTCAGAAAGGACCAACAAACTCGTATCTACTTTGTATCTTTTTATTGTGCTTATTTGTAGCATCCCTGGGGATTTGCAACAAGTAGTTTTCAATGTGGCTGCACAGTCAGATGACTGGCCTACTCTTCTGAACCTGTATGCAAATGCAAGCTATGATTCGGAAAAAAGAAAAATCTTAAAGGGCTTGGCCTCCACCCAAGACCCGCACCAGATTGTGTGGCAAGTGTATTTTGTGCTTCAGAAAAATACATTTTCCTCAAAGGATGACTGGCAGATTATACTAATGTAAAGCTTGTTTTGCTCCCAGGATACTAAAGCAAGGGCTCAGCGGGCAGATTGTTCAGACGCAGGAGATGCCTTTAGTCATTGACACTGTATGTAAAGGCTTTGCTGGGTACTTGTTTGCTTGGGACTTCATTCAAGAAAACTGGGACCGACTTATAGAAAAGTAAGATGCACATTTTAAGGTAATCGTAATTTCAGATTGATGTCTTTGAGTTTACCACTGTTACACTTCATTTGTAGATTTCCTGTTGGATCGTTTGCCATTCAGAGAATTATTAAGTCCACTACCTCTCAGTTTTCCACAAAGGCCCACCTCGCTCAAGTAGGTTTTACTTTCACTATCTATATATGTTATGTACACAACATTTCTTATATGAAACCTCACCCATATGATGCTATGATATTTTGCAGGTGCAGAGTTTCTTTTCCAGCCTGAAGGAGCGTGGCTCAAGCATGAGAAGTGTACAGGAGGCTGTGGAAACAATCAAACTCAACCAGCGCTGGATGGACACAAACTTGACATGGCTCAGAAAATTGCTTTAGTAGTTCACTCCATGCCTGACATGTTTTTAAGACATTAGCAGAGTTTGCACTATTGACGGCCAATGTCACAGTGCCCCTTTTACTCAGGCCAGGAACGCCAAAGCTCATGTTAGCCCTGTCTTGAGGTAAACAAGGTGATATTGTTGACGTAGGCCCTTTTTAAGTCCTTGTTTTTAGCTCAGGGCGGCCCTTGATTGTGTGTCTGATGGTCTTCAGTCAGTTACAGTTCACTCCCCACACGCTGCTGTTGACCAAACTGCTCCCGAGTTGCTCTCATCTCAGTCTGACCCAACAATCACCCTTAATTTGCTTTCATGCACTAAACCAGTGGTTCTCAATTATTTTTAACGGCGCCCGTTAAAAATAACATAACATTTAACATTTCGCGCCCCCCCACACACACCCAAATAAGGAAATAAGTTTCCCACTATTGATCAATGGTCATCCACTTGATTCTGATCCGTACCGCACAAACAGCGCTGTGGGATAAGGCGCAGGTCGGGGACAGTTTGGAGCAGATTGCATGCAGGATGCAGCATGCTGCACAGCCAGGTGTGCGCGCTACGTCCTGCTGCCCCCGTCCTGGGAGAGGCAGGCCTACCCGTGGCGGCGCGTTTGCTCTTGAGTGTATGTATTGGTCTTACCGCGTTCGTTGTGTGTCTGTCCGGGCGGGCGCCTCTTTCGCACCGCTCTGTTCGAGCCTTGCGTCATTAAACAACAGCAGTTTGCCGAGAAAGTTTAGCTTTGAGTCTGAGCGTGACTGGGGAGTAATGTCTTCAAGTGACGCCTTCATTTATTTGGCTTCGGGCCGTCTACACTGCCCATGTTTTTAGACACAGTAACAAACGGTCGCACACGCCCCCCTCCCCGGCATCGCTCCGCGCCCCACTATTTGAGAACCACTGCACTAAACTCTTCTTTGAATGTTTAGAGTAAAAGCCACATCAGGAAATGCATGCACTACAACATACTCAAACTGTGCCAACGCAGATATACAGTACTATTGAAAAAATATATAGAAAACCGCTTTAGAAACGTGAAATCAAGCATTTATTTTCTTATTAGAAAGGTAAAAAATACTCTCACCACCTTCGGTTATTAGCTGAATGTAAAGCAACCACTCACTGTGCTGCAGGGAGCAGGTTTTAACAGCCATTGTGTCTTAGTGCATGAGATGCACAAAAGTCACATGTCCAATCCCATTGTTCGCTTTAGCTCTAGATGTTTTGTCTATATATTTTGGTCGCTTCTAACTGGAAGTCAGTGTACAGCCTATATTTTCAATATTGTCTAAACCTGTAAATATATTGTAAATAACCGCATATGTATATCGCTACTTGTTTTAAAGCTCATTTAAAGTGTTTATAGGTCACAGAGTTAATTTAAGGTTTTGGTCAAATACTTTTCTTCCTAATTTATGTTGCCACAGAAAGCCCTGTAGCAAATTAGTGTTTTTATGGGCTTTGTGCACATGATTGGTACGTGTTCTGATCAATGTTGTACAGATGCTTCTATATTTATTTTGTGATGTTTTTTTATTTCCTTGTAGATATGATTGTAACTGCTCGGCCACTCCACATGATTACGTTTGTCTTTTATTATTTATATTGTTACAGTCAAAGTCAATTCAAGTAGATTTGCTGATCTTCTCGTTCTGTTACACTCCATCTTTAATGTCCATTTACTGACTCAAAGCTGCCCAGTAATAACTTTTGGCTGTATTTATTTTATGCTCACTATGGATTTGAAAGAACAATTCATAAAGCGTTAATGCTGCATTCATCCTGTGTCAGCTGAAACATTTGTTACTGAAGTTTTTGATGTTCAACAATTGTCTTGATTAAAAATACATGCCACATAGTTATGTACATAGATAATTATTCCCTTTAAATTTATGAGATTAAACATAAAAATGAAGAAAAAATGTTTCTACATTGTTTTCTTTTACTGCATCTATTTCCATCACAAGAATTCTTAAGCTGGGGTGCCTGATTTTTCCTGTTCAAACAGTTACATTTTTAGTCTTGGCCTAAACTTGTTTCCAGCTCTCACAATCCCACTGCACATCCAAATTGTTCCAGCAAATCAATTATATGCACATTTCAAAGGCAGGCACAGATTTGAGTCGTGCTAAAGTAAAGCAGGGGGGACCAGCCACAAAATTAATTGCACTAATTTAGATTCTATTTCTATCTTCCATTGCCCAATAAACATTGAAGACAATGCACCGAGGTCTGCCTTTGGCTCTGTGGTGGCAAAAATAAAAGTCAGGTACCCTAGCTTTAAGTTCCACAAAAAAATCCTCCTTTGCTTTTTTTCTTGATCCACCACCAGAGGTCTTTAGAGAGTCTTTTTCAGCATATGTTTATTCTAGTTATATGGAGCTGTATAGAGAAGTACTTTAGTGTCATATTATCTAAATGGCCAAATATTACTATATACACCCATACATCCAATTTTTTTTTTTAAACATCTGTTAATTTTTAGGTAAGAAATCCTTTATTTTTCCCACAATATAGAAATAAGAGAAATACAATAAAAAACATACACAATAAACCTTAGTCTTGCAATAAAACCAAGTGTATACAAACTGGAAGTAAAAGGATCACGTTAGGTCACTACCTAACATGATAGTGACCTAACACTATCTTGTCATTGTACGCTTGTACAATGACATTAAAGAATTTTATCTTATCTTAATCATGAAGTCATGAGGGTAAATCATTATTCAACGTAGAATAACATCCAATAGTGATAACCATTTATCTCCATTCTATTGAGGCCAGTAAGCCATGCATATTTATTTTACCTAAGTTACACAGATCTTTATTTTTAGAAGGGTGGAGACACCTGCACGGCGGCACATGTAGTGACACATGTCAGCCTTGCATAACTGTGCAGACAATGCATAACTGGGATAGGCCTATACTGTAGGTACTATGTTAACAAGTGGTTCCAGAGTTGAAGAAGATGCTTAACTGATCAAGCAGCAAAACATTTTCATCTCAAAATGAAATGAAAATTGAAACCACAAAGCACCGGGTCCAGACAACATACCAGGTCGTGTACTGAAAGGTTGCGCTGATGAACTCACTGAGGTCTTCACAGACATTTTTAACACATCTCTGCAGCAGGCTGTGGTCCCAACGTGCCTCAAAGCGACCACCATCATTCCGGTGCCAAAGAAGTCACCGCCCTCCTGCTTTAATGACTACCGCCCAGTAGCACTCACTCCCATTCTTATGAAGTGCTTCGAGCGGCTCGTCATGGAACATATCAAGTCTGTTCTCCCTCCCACCTGGGACCCATACCAGTTTGATTACCGGTCTAATCGCTCTACTGAAGATACCATCTCCACTGCGCTTCATTCAGCCCTCACTCACCTTGAAACAAAGGACTCTTACGTTAGAATGCTGTTTTTAGACTTTAGCTCAGCATTCAACACTATAATCCCACAGCAGCTAATTCACAAACTGCTCCACCTGGGGATCAACACATCACTGTGCAACTGGCTGCTGGACTTTCTGACGGGGAGACCACAGGCTGTACGTGTCGGCGGAAAGTCCTCCAGAACCATCACACTGAACACGGGAGCTCCCCAAGGCTGTGTGCTGAGCCCCCTCCTGTACACTCTGCTGACCCATGACTGTGCTCCAAAGTACGACTCAAACCTCTTCATCAAGTTTGCAGACGACACAGCAGTGGTGGGTCTCATCAACAACAGAGACGAGTCAAAATACAGGAGTGAGGTGAGCAGTCTGGTCATGTGGTGCACACAGAACAATCTCTCTCTAAATGTGGAGAAGACAAAAGAGATTGTTGTGGACTTTCGTAGAGTCCAGCATGTTCCTCTAACAATCAATGGTGCTGCAGTGGAGAGGGTGACCAGCACTAAGTTCCTGGGTGTGCACATCACAGAGAACCTTTCCTGGACCATGCACACTACATCTCTGGTCAGTAATCAGCGTCTCTACTTTCTCCGCAAGTTAAGAAGAGCTAGAGTCCCAGCCTCTGTTATGTGCAACTTCTACAGAGGGACTATAGAGAGCATCCTGACCAGCTCCATCACTGTGTGGCACGGCGCCAGCACTGCCTCCTGCCGAAGGAGCCTCCAGCGCATCATGAGAGCAGCGGAGAAGATCTGTGGAGCTCCTCTCCCCTCCATTAAGGACATGTACTCCACCCGTCTCACCCGCAAAGCCGTCAGAATCACCAGGGACCCTACGCACCCATCACACAGTCTCTTCAAGGTATTGCCTTCAGGGAGGAGACTGCGGAATCTACAGGCCAGGTCGAGTCGACTGAAAAACAGTTTCATACACAAGGCCATCGGGAAGCTGAACTCCCTGCAGCTAACGCAATGCTCACGGAGAAGAAAGCAATAGTCCTTCGCGGTGGCTGCATGATAAATGCTGATATTTTCACTGTACATCCACAATCTACCGCGCACCTTAACTAGACTGAGATGTAAACAAAAGCACGCGGCGGAGCGGACTTTGCTGCCATATCTTGCGCCTCCATTCACTTCCGAAATCGCGTGCCCTGCGATTACGAAATCGCGTTGTGTAATATCGTGATAAAATTGCAAACGCAATTAATCGTTCAGCCCTAGTTGGATGCTTGTTGCCACATTTTTGCAACTCATGCGCCTCTCACAATATTTGCTTATGTGCCCAGAGCATAAGCAGCCAAAGCACACACCCTTTTCCATCAGAAAATGTTTTGCCTGTGTGTCTTCTTCCCCAGCAGAGGGCACTCTTCCACCTTGTGATCATTAGAACAGTACAAACACTTTGATTTAAACTTGGGCCTTATAGTTTCGTCTTCTATCTCAGACTTATGGTCAGTTGTGACTACATTATGAAATGAAAGGAAAGAACTGATCTTTTTAGTTTTTGTTCTTAAAAAGCTTTTTAATACTTGAACTTGTAAACATTCACCGTTTCTAAAAATTGCTTTAAGACGGTTTTGCATTAAAATAAATAGGCCTACATTGAATAATACAAAACAATGTCAACTTCTTTATAATGACCATAATTATCATAATTATTTTACTATATATTATTAGGCCACAAGCTGGGCTAGGTTTTATGTTGTCAAAAGTTATGCTGTTGCTTAATTATTTGTCAGATGTTTTAATGAACAGAGAATGAAACGTATTTACAAAATGACTAGGAGACTCTCTGATTTCCACATGTGCGCGGTTTCGCTTTCATTTTCGTTACGACGAAGCAGAGCTGAGCGCGTTAGCCTTTTGTTTTACATCCTGAGCCAGTTGTGGCTATTTCCGAACATTTGGACAACTTTTTGGGGAATTAAGCAGTTCGTTACCTTGACCTGGACATTTACAGCAAAGGCTTATCTGCCAAGATGTTGTTTATATTGGACGTAGCCGACGTAGCCTTTTGAGGCAACTTTCTGACGACAGGGTTTGCATAACGGATGTCCATCGACAACAACGACGCCTTGGTCATCTTCTGGATCCTAAAGAGGTCCCACTCTGCTGACTTCAATCGTTTTTGGGTGGATACAACACTGGAGGAGAGCGTCCTTCTGCCTCGCTCAACTACCCGTGAGTTTACGCGCTGTTTATGGCGCGCAGCGGCTCGTGCGTCAGCGTGAAAATGTTACTTCGGTAAAGTTAGAAAGATATTCACAGATTCGGCTTTTCCGGATCAATAACTCATCATCGCAACATTGCTTTCACAAAACCGACACTTCAATGCGATCAAGGCAAGGTGGACTACTACCTACAATCGTATTTTCCTCAAAACAAGCTGCCCTCCGTGCTGGGAGACGTGCATTGGCCTCTACGCAGAGCCTGCTGGTGCTCGAATGCGCAGGGACCGTCTACAAATGGCAACACCGAAAAAAATAAGATACAGAAATATTCAATAGCCTTGACCTAAGACATGTGTAGTGTCATTAAAATTGCGTGTATGTGTTTCTGATTGTGTGTGTGTGTGCGTGTGTGTGTGCATATATATATAATTTTTTTTTTTTCTTGGATTGGAAAATTATTATGATTTTAAATATTGTTTAACATCCTTATAGGGCAATCTTTAGCAAAATCTCTTTGTAAAGGTGTATGGTAAAAAAAAAACATTAAAAGTCAACTTTATCAAATTTCTTTGGATAAAGGGTTTTTCTTTTTTCATTTTAATTATGTTTTATCATTATAATGAGTCAAAAGTATACCATTGCATGTTGTATTGCCACACATAACAAAGTAGATATAAACCATCTCACCTTAATCACATACTTTGAAAGAAGTTGTTTCAAATTAATTTAAAATTTTTTTTTATCACGTACAAACTACAAAAATGCGCAATAAGTACACTATTACATGGTGTAGTGCCACCAAACTCACATCATATATTAATCATCTCCCCTTGATCACACTACAGCTCCCAGTTTGGTCAAATATAATGAAAATTAATTTTAAGGATTTTTTATCAAGAAAAAACGACTAAAATGCACAATAAGTACACTATTACATGGTGTAGTGCCACCAAACTCACATCATATATTAATCATCTCCCCTTGATCACACTACAGCTCCCAGTTTGGGAGCTGTAGTGACTTGGAAAAGAGGACTGGGTTAATATCATGTGGCAACCTGGCACAATAACCCACACTTTCCAGAAAGATGGCACCAGCTGTGGGATCTTTGTTATGCAGGTGATTATGCGCAACATTTTTTATATCGTTGACAAAAGAAAAAAAGATTGTATGTATTTTACTGTGTGGGATCAAACAAAATGTGTCCTCATTTGCCTTTCATATAGATGGCCAAGATGACAGTGATGAAATTTCCAAACATTCCAAAGAACTTCCACATTGAGTCATCAAAAAGATGTATTCAAAAACTCAGACGAGAAATGGCAGAAGAAATTCTCAAAGGATCCGGTAATAAAAGATTTGTTTTTGGAAACTTTCTGCAAATGAAACATTTTTTCTTTTGTAATTGAGATTAGTCATAGGTTATTTGATTGATGCTCTTGTTTATTTCAAGATTCAAGGGATGACTTCTGCTCCTTCTGTGGAAATGGAGACCTGCGCCATTCTGCAGTTGCTGCCCTTTGGGTGAGACAAAAAGGTTTCATAGTTTTAACATAATCTATTATAAATTAATCTGAAGTTTAAAAAAATAATATTTTAACTGCCATGACAAACAATATTTTATTCTATATTGATTCTATATCTATATTCATAAGAAAAGTTTTACAATGTTATAGACATGTGTATATCCCCATGTTGTAGATACAGTGTGAAACCTGTGGACGATGGTTCCATACTGAATGCATTGAGATGACACCAGCACAGATTCCAAACAAAGACACCCCTTGGTACTGTGTGTTGTGCAACAACTAGAGAGTTTATAGGTATACATTTCACTTACTGTAACCAGATACTGCATTCTTTATGTTTGGGAGTGTGGGAAATAAAAGTTGTTAAAACTCAAAGACTTACATTATGAGAGTATGAGTGTTGTATGTTTTGGGGCTTGCTATATTGTATGGCCTTTATGTTTTTTTTTTACATGGAGCAGCTGACGAGGCACAGCAAAAGTAGAAAAGGGGGATAAAATGCAGCAAAGGATGGATTTGAGATTCATAACGATAGTCGCTGCTACTAAGCTTGTACCATCAGTGCATCATGCATGTGACACAACTACCAAGCTGCCTTGCACCCCCAGAAACTTCTCTTTTTTACCAGGCCAAATACTGTATACATCTTCAATTTGTACTAAGCTATATATATATATATACGCACAGATTTTGTTATTATGAAAACTCATATGATGTGAGTATATCATATATTTGACCAAACTGGGAGCTGTAGTGTGATCAAGGGGAGATGATTAATATATGATGTGAGTTTGGTGGCACTACACCATGTAATAGTGTACTTATTGTGCATTTTAGTCGTTTTTTCTTGATAAAAAAATCCTTAAAATTAATTTTCATTATATTTGACCAAACTGGGAGCTGTAGTGTGATCAAGGGGAGATGATTAATATATGATGTGAGTTTGGTGGCACTACACCATGTAATAGTGTACTTATTGCGCATTTTTGTAGTTTGTACGTGATAAAAAAAAATTTAAATTAATTTGAAACAACTTCTTTCAAAGTATGTGATTAAGGTGAGATGGTTTATATCTACTTTGTTATGTGTGGCAATACAACATGCAATGGTATACTTTTGACTCATTATAATGATAAAACATAATTAAAATGAAAAAAGAAAAACCCTTTATCCAAAGAAATTTGATAAAGTTGACTTTTAATGTTTTTTTTTTACCATACACCTTTACAAAGAGATTTTGCTAAAGATTGCCCTATAAGGATGTTAAACAATATTTAAAATCATAATAATTTTCCAATCCAAGAAAAAAAAAAAAATTATATATATATGCACACACACACGCACACACACACACAATCAGAAACACATACACGCAATTTTAATGACACTACACATGTCTTAGGTCAAGGCTATTGAATATTTCTGTATCTTATTTTTTTCGGTGTTGCCATTTGTAGACGGTCCCTGCGCATTCGAGCACCAGCAGGCTCTGCGTAGAGGCCAATGCACGTCTCCCAGCACGGAGGGCAGCTTGTTTTGAGGAAAATACGATTGTAGGTAGTAGTCCACCTTGCTTTGATCGCATTGAAGTGTCGGTTTTGTGAAAGCAATGTTGCGATGATGAGTTATTGATCCGGAAAAGCCGAATCTGTGAATATCTTTCTAACTTTACCGAAGTGAAAAACGTTCACGGTAAACCGTGGCTTATAAAATTCTTACGGATAACCTACCGCGTTCTTTTATAATCATGGTAATCGTAAAACCGGTTAATCTTGACACCCCTAATGATAACACAGGCCCTGACCATGATGCTCCCTGCGCCATACATCACGGTGGGGATAAGGATTTGATGCTGCTGGCCTTTCTATTTTTCCTCGACATATGACATTGTGTGTTCCGCCAAAACAACTTTGTGTTCATCAGTCCACTGTATATTTTGCCAGTAGTGCTGTGGAGCATCCAAGTGCTCTTTCGCAAACTTCAAACGTGCAGCAATTTTGTTTTTTCAGACAGTAATGGCTTCCTCCGTGGTGTTCTCCCATGAAAGAGAATATTTTTCAATGTTTTGCATATCGTAGATGTGTCAGCAAATCTTGATAGTAGGTCTAAAGAGAGCTCTTTTGAGTGAGGCATAGTGCACATCAGACAATGCTTCTCAACAAGAGACAATTCTTAACTAGTGTGTGTTTTTCAGTCGCAGCTTTAAGCCACACCTCAGAGATCAGACTTCAGGCCGGACTCTAAATGTCTGCATAAATGTGTCTAATTAGCTCTTGGGTGATTCTTAGCCAGGGGATGTACTCACTTTTTCCTCCCTGTCCTGTGAATGTTTACATGTTATGGCCCATAAAAAGGATAAAATGTAAATGTTCGGGTGGTATTAGTTTAAGCAGAGACTGTTAACTCCTTCTTGTGATTTAAATAAAGATCGGACTACATTTTTTGACCAATTTATGCAGAAATGTGAAAAATGTCAAAGGGTTCTCATACTTTTCCCTCCCACTGTATAACACACTGATTAGTTCTTAATGCTTATGTGCAAGATAATACTCAAATACAAATCATAGGTAATAATATAAATAATATTAAATATGCCCATCCACAAGAAACTTACTTTTTTTCAGTTAAAGTGAATACATTTAAAGTCACGTTTCTCTAGTTTAACTTTATGAATTTCTCAATGCAATTTTACTGTAAAAATATTTCTAAAATGGTTCTAAAACTTTTATTCTGGATTCAAACTATGATTACAAAGGTTTTGTATCTTTTTTGTGTTATTTGTATCATTACAAATTACAAGAGATTTGTGTGGTAACGTAGAATGCCATAGGATGTTAGAGGATGTTAGAGGATGTTAGAGGATGTTAGAGGATGTTAGGAGAACACAATAATTTCTGTTAAAAGTCTAAATTATTTATAAAATAGAATCAAATACAGAAAACAAAGACGGAACATGAACATTATGAAGTTTACTATAATTTGAAAAATATTTAAATTTTTTGTGGCATATTGAAGAAACGAGTGTTAATACACCACATATAATATACAACATAAGCAATTATAATATTATATATATTATATATTATATTATATCCCTTTAAAAAAAAAATACATTTTGAAACGCTGAAACATTATTGACCCAATTACAAAACAAACAGTGAAGTTTTTGGCAAGCCTGGACAGGGGAGCAAACTTAGCTGTGCAGTGGCAGGATTTGTCCGCAAATGAGAAATTAAAAACTCAACAGTTCAAGGACATGACAACCCTCCGTCAAGCTCAAAGGCTGAAAAAAAACGAGCAGCGGGGCTCGGGGGGCCCCAACAACAACCCCAACAGTCATAAAAGGCAGCCAGGACCAAAGTCAGCAGGATCAAAGGCAGGAAAGGAGTGTTGTGTCGCAGAGTCAGAGAGGAAATGGCCAGCCAAGGTGGGAAGACGAAAACAGGAATCCGAGACAAAGCGATAATTGGAGGGATCAGGCGCCACAGAACAGGGGAGAGAACAGGTCCGAGAGCAGACAGAATCAAGAAGGACAATGGGAACCTTGGTTCGATCGGAATGCGCAGGGATTCAGGAAGCAAGAACGGAATACTTCAGTCCGCATGTGGAAAGGGAGAGAAGTAGTAGACAAAGCACCACCAGTGCCCAGGGTGTCCTCCGAGGAATGGAACAAACTGACGGGAGAGCAGAGGAAGGAAGTGAATCGCAGGATAGCAGAGTGGGAGAAGGAATACTTAAAAAAATGTATGGAATAGCATATGAACGAGAAGGAAGATTAAGAGCTATGGTTAAAAATAGTAACAATGCTGCTGAATTTGTAGTAGACACAGGAGCAGATATTAGTGTTCTAAAAAATCCAACAGAGGGCTTAGAAGAAACAGTGGAGGTACAATTAGCCGATGGTAGCTTGAAGCGAGTAACTAAAGTCCAGTGGGGGAAGACAGTTGGGATTCAAGGGAAATGAAATGTATTAGGTTTGAAGGATTTGACCGCAGCGGAGCCTGTAGCGGCATGCTGGATGAAAGAGTATGATGTAGAAGCTCAGAAACAGCAAATAATTAATGCTAGATAAGCAAAGATTGAAGGAAAGCTTAGATAAAGGGTTATATGCAGAGTGGTCACCTGAAAGGATTTCAATGTGTAATATTAGGAGGTATACCAGGAAAAAAAAAACAGTATCCACTGAATCCGGAAGCAGAAGAAGAATTGGGTCGTACAATAGAGGAGCTGCTGCAGTTGGGCGTAATAGCGAGAGAGCTCAGGATGCAAATTTTTTTATATTGGATGAAGTGTTAAGGAGATTGAAGGAGGCAGGTATGAAAATAGGATTGAAAAAATGTCAAATAGGAGTTCAGGGTAGGGGTGGGCCATATCCTATCGCATATCGTTATCGTGATATAATGTTTTGATATCGTTGTAATTTTTTATATCGTTGTGGACACAATATAATTTATGTTACGGTCTGCTTCATGAGAGCAGCATAAACGGTGACTGTAGAACACGGGGACACGTGCTGAAAAAGTAAAATGAAATGAAGGATGTAAACTGCTTGAGTAGATCATATTTGGAAGACAATTATGCCGTAAAAAAAAAAAAAAGAATAAAATATCCCTGAATGAATCTTCCCAATAGGCGTAAGGCTGGGATTTTGAAGTAATTCGTCCATTGTCAATTATATCGTCAAATATATCGTTATCGTGATATTTATTTTTTCATATCATGATATAGATTTTAAGTCATATCGCCCAGCCCTAGTTCAGGAAGTAAAATATTTGGGATTTAGTATAAATAAGATCGGGAGAGCAGTTCCGGCAGAGTACTGGGGAAATATTCAGAGACCGGAAACTTTGCTAGACTTAGAGTCAGCTATGGGAAAATTGAACTATGTACCTCACATTGCAGAAAAAGCTTCCCCAATACATAACATGAAGAAAGGTCTAAGGGTAAAACAAGGAGAAAAGATAGTTAGCAGAGGAGGAACTGGGATTTTGGGATAAGTTGTTAGTAGGCCTGCCAGGATAAAAAAAATTGAGGACGATATATCGCGATAAACGATAATTTTGAGTTTAATGCAAATACTGTAGGCATTAAAAAGAAAACTGTAAGCAACTATATTAACAACAACAAAGTGCAAACTAGAAGGGTCAATATATTCTAGGACACTGTATCCATCTGTGCTTCTCAACCTTTTAACATAACTTACACTCTCACCAGGTTCTGTGTTTGAACTAGGCCTGTCACAACATTTTTTTTTCTTCAAATAGTCAATATACAGTATATATCATCTTTCAAAATATCCCAATAACAATAATATTGATATTTCATCTACATCATTCTGGTTAAATATTTCCTGACAAAACTCACTTCTGTGTCTAAATCTGTTTAGAATAAAATATTAAATTTATGGGTTCAAATAAGACTGTATCACTGCTAAAGTAGAGTAGCCATGTTTTTTTTCTTTTCTTTTCAAATATAACCTCCTGTACACACAGCTGTCAGAGTGAAGCAGCTTTTTTGGGTAAACTGGTTGACTCTTCGTCAAACCGCTGCAGCATTTCTCTGGCTTTTGAACAGTAACATAGAGAAATAAAATTCTGGTTAATGCCCCCAACAAACTGAGTAGTGCGGCGCTAATGAATCCATGGCAGGGTCTTGGGCAGCGAGGTGATGGAGCAGCGTATTATGCAGTTATGGAATGTATCACACTGGTGAGAAGAAGGGAGGAGAGGCCTTTACAGAAAATGATTGTTAAGTTCGACATGGAGGATACAACCTGGTCTGGAGTCTGGAGGTACAATCCTAAATAAGACAGATCAGTTTGTGGTTAATGCAGGGATCCAGACTATAAGTAAGTAAGTGCTTTATTGTCATTGTACAAGCGTACAACAAAATAGTCTTCAGGTTGAAGGGATTCATTCATTTATTTTATGATTATTTTATTATAAGAAATGTTTAAAATGTTTGAGGTTACGTTACAGCTGACGTTTCAGACATGGGAGCGCTTTTAAACCAGCACGTACGCTGATAAACCACATTCTTGCCCGTTCCATAACAGTTGCAAAAACATCTAAGCATCAAAGACGTTGGACAAGCTGGCAGTTTGTGACCCGGCGCACGGGACGAGAGTCAAAGAGTTTGAAGTTTAATAATATGTTTAACATGTGTGTGCTCTTACTGACAGTGAATAATGATAAGCGGAAGGTTCAGGACATGCAGGCACTGCAAGGCACTGTCCCCGACCGCCACGCGATGTTGCAGAGACATGTCAGCCAAGACAGTCCTACAACATCCAGAGACTTGAGGTACTCAGGACGAATCTCATCCACCCCCGGAGCCTTGCCATAGAGGAGCTTTCTAACCACCTCTGTGACTTCAGCTTGGGTGATGGACGAGCCCCCCTCCGAGTACCCAGCCTCTGCTTCCTCATCGGAAGATGTAACGGTGGGTTTGAGGGGATCCTCGAAGTACTCCTTCCACCGCCCGACCACATCCCCAGTCGAGGTCAGCAGCTCCCCACCCGCACTGTAAACAATGTTGGTGAAGCACTGCTTCCCCCTCCAGAGGTGCCGGATGGTTTGCCAGAATCTCTTCGAGGCTGACCGATAGTCCTCCTCCATGGCTTCTCCCAGACCCGAGTTTTTGCCTCTGCGACTGCACGAGCTGCAGCACGCTTGGCCTGCCAGTACCTCTCAGCTGCCTCTGAAGTCCCACAAGCCAACAACGCCAGGTAGGACTCCTTCTCAGCTTGACGGCATTCCTTACATTCCATCAGGTGGTGATCAGTTGACAGCTCAGCCCCTCTCTTCACCCGAGTGTCCGAGACACGCGGCCGGAGATCAGATGACACAACTACAAAGTTGATCATCGACCTCCTGCCTAGGGTGTCCTGGTGCCACGTGCACTTATGGACACCCTTGTGCTCGAACATGGTGTTCGTTATGGACAAACTGTGACTAGCATAGAAGTCCAATAACAGAACACCACTCGGATTCAGATCGGGGAGGCCGTTCTTCCCAATCACCCTCATCCAGGTCTCACTGTCATTACCCACATGGGCGTTTAAGTCCCCCAGTAGAACAATGGAGTCCCCAGTCGGAGCACCATCTAGTACCCCTCCCAGGGACTCCAAGAAGGCTGGGTACTCTGCACCGATGTTGGGCCCGTAGGCCGAGACAACGGTAAGAGACCTGTCCCCGAAGGTGTAGGGACGCGACCCTCTCGTTCACCGGGGTGAACTCCAACACGTGACGGCTGAGCTGGGGGGCTATGAGCAAACCCACCCCAGCCCGCCGCCTCTCCCCGCGGGCAACTCCAGAAAAATGGAGCGTCCAGCCTCTCTCCAGGAATTGGGATCCGGAACCCAGGCTGTGCTTGGAGGCTAACAAATTGTGCCTCATAGAATAGGAACCGAGAGCATAGGTCAGACTGTTTGTCACATGCTTATGCCTCTTCTAGCATAAGGCTTGTAGCCAATAGGGTTGGTTGTATACTCGCTGTGGAAACAGTCAAACACGAATAAAATCCCCTGAAAACACATCTTCTGTTGCCCAGTGCTCATTGTGGAAAGACTACCTCTTAAAATTCTAGAGTTATTTCAAATTATCTGCCTGAAGATCTCCTCTGTTGGTGAGTAATCCCTCTTTCTTGCACTTTTCGAGTAAGGGAAGTCTTCCAGGGTCTTCAAGGGTCTTAACATTAGGGAGTCCACTGAGCTCGTTTCCTTTAGATTTTAAAAGTCTGCTGGTTATTATCTGAGCAATTTCGTCAATCAGAGAGATCAGAGTGGTGCGTAGTGTTGCTTTTTTTATAGCAATCTTATGGAATATCTTCAGGCTTTTCTTTGCAAACCCTCAATAAATAAACAAATGTTACAAAAAATAATTTATTAAAAATAGATAAAATAAAATCCTAAAAATATTTTTGCAAAGTTGCCAGTACACTTTTCAGTTCAGTTTTAGGCAAGGCAAGTTTATTTCTAGAGCACAATTCATACACAAGGCAATTCAAAGTGCTTCACAGTTGCATACAATTACAAGAAAACAGATAAAATCAATCAATAAGACATCAACATAAAGTTAATCAATTACAGTAAAAGGCAAGAGTGCAGATAAAATACTTTCAGTTTTCATGTGCACGGATAAAAAGAACTGTTTTCAGCCTGGATTTGAACAATGTCAAAGTTGAGTAAGTCTGGTTTTGACACTATTCCTCTGATCTTAGCAATGTTTTTCAGATCGTAAAAAGCTGATGATGTTATTGCTTTAATGTGGCTGTTCAAGTTCAGGTCTGAGTCCATGATTACTCCTAGATTTCTAACCTGATTTTTTGGTTTTAGAGTTTTACAAATTATTACTGTAAAATATGCATAAACCAAGTGAGTTGACAGTATTGGGTCCCTCTCACTGAGGCAGAATACATTTTAAGTGGCTTTATTGAACAAACCATTGACCATTGTGTTGTTTGGTGGTTGCGCTCCTATAGTATGGCCTCAATAACAGTCATGTCTTGAGTTTGGACTTCATCTTTATTAACCTCATCTTCTTGTGTCATGTTCCCCTCTTCCATCTGTTCAATCTGTATCCTCAGTTGTTCCTTTTCATTTTGAAGCACCTCATCCTCAAGCGCTTTCTGCTGCTCGTTCTTTTCTTTAATTTCTTTCTCCACCTTGTCAATCTTCTCCTTTTTGAAGTTGTACAGGTTCTTCTCGGGGTAAGTGACTTTAGCCAGGGGAAGCTTGAAGATCTTGTCAGTACCCGTGGTTATGAGGAGGAAGGTCAGAGCGGAGAGGCAGAAGGGCCAGGTGCATGCTGGGAGACCAAACTGAGGGGCAATAACCGCTTTGTTTAGTATAAGATTATGAAAATGTGTTCTTTATGTTTTGGTAAAGTATAATAGTGGAAAACTCACTGTTGACATAATGTTGGCGATTGCGGAGCCAAGGTATGCACAGAAAAAAGCTGCAAAACAGAAAAAGATATTATAAAGTGCTTGTCGTATAGATCAAAGTGATTGTGTCAGAGTAAATTTACGTACCACATGTAATAGCAAGTAGATGGACCTGCCAGGTGAGTGCATAAAACATGCCACCGATAGCAATGCAAGCGAGCACAGAGTTGTATCCCCACAGACCAAAGTAAATATCGCTAAATGGTGCCGCTAGAGCAAGACCTGCATAACAAACCAGCGATGATGCAAGTGTGTTTTATGAGTTTCATACTATTCAGTTTAATCTTTACTATGATTGAATTGTGTACAATTGTGTGATTTTCTTACCTGAGACCATTCCCACTGCTGATCCCAGGACGGCATGAATGCAGGTGATCGGTGACGAGATGAAAAGAGCAATAATGAAAATGCCTCCAGTCCAAGGATTGTCACAGCCATAGACTTGCCCTATTCCCACTGGCACTGACATAAACAACTGTCGACACATGGACAAAATATAGTCATTTTAAAATAAGCAATTTCGGGTGTAATGCTTACAGATAACAGCATTCTGAAACAGATAGCATTTTTAGTCTCCTGTGGTTTGACCTGCGTGGAATGCAGGCAAATGACTTGAAATGCAATTTTGGACATTTTAAAGAAGTCAAAGAATTTGAATGAAATACGTTTTGAGACTTTAATAAACATGACCCTGACACTGACCTTGGGTAAGTCAATCTCGGCCCAAGTGATGTTGGCTAGTTCAGAGCGAGGCCGTATCAGGACCTGGGGGAAGTGGTGGTTGTAGTGTCCTGTAGCCACCATGTGCAGACACACCAGTATGTTAAAGGGTAAAGTGAAAACCGGGAGGTCCCACCGACTGTTGATGGATGCCAGAGCGCTGGACAAAATAGGGCTAGAAAAAAATACCAACAGCTGATATTAATTTCATTTAGATGGTTGTAACAACCGTGTTATAATCTTGCATAATAATCGTGTAATGTATTATGTTGACAAGAATAGTTGTAGTAATAGTTTTTAAATTGTGTCAACTCACCACATCATTGACATGAAGATGTTTGGCAGCAGAAGCCACCAGTACCAGTCCCCTTTATTTGAGAACACAGCCATGAGGAGTCCCACCAAGATGCCATTGTATCCATATAGTCCTGCGGCTATTGCCCCCCTGTCAAGACAATGACCGGTCAACCTCTGTGGTTCTACTGTTAAAGACATAGATTAATAGTAACACAACGTAACTTAGAAATGTGCCCTAACCTGTTCTGTTGCAGAATAAGAGCGGAAAGTGTTGCAAAAAGCGTTCCCACAAAGCCATTGAGAGCCCACCAGTAATTCTGAAGGATGAGGCCCGCAAAAATGATCAGTCCACTCAGAGGGTTGTTCACAAACATGACTTGAGCCGCTCCTCGTAACACCCAGTCGATCAGCTGCAGCAAGAAGAACTGCCCTGGACAAACGAGAGCTAGAAATTAAGCTTGTCTTTCCTGCTGTGCAGTTTAACAGTACAGTACAAAGCGTATAGTCTCTACATCAAATTGAAATTGCAATTGAATAAATATCAGAATCTGGTCAAAATAAAGGAGATGAGAAAAAGAGGATCTTTATTATGATTATTATTATTTAGTGTGTAGGAGGTTTAGGTGTCTCATTGTTATGACAATTCAAAATGCTTGCTCCAATTGGCCAGTACAACGCACTGGACTGAAACAACACAATGCGATATTTATTTTATGATTCAATATTACATTATTTAACTTACTCTCCATCCATTTAGCAAACGGTGTCATATCTCCAGCAAAATAAGAGAGCCCCTTGAGGATACAGGCGCGTCTAGTCCCGGCGGGTGGGGTCTCGGGCTGCTCCTGGTCATGTTCCGACTGCTGCTCCGTTTTTTTCTCTGGAACTGACATGAGGGGATGGAGTTCCTGCAGCCAGCCAAGTGTCTCCCATTGGTATGTAAACTAGAAGAGCCAATAACTGAAAGTACTACTGTGGTATATTTACTTACAGTGGCGCAGTTGTCAAGAGAAGATGCAGGTGAAGTAAAGAAACAAGTCTTGGGACTGTCCTGTGAGCAGACAAGCATCAAGGTACAAATCTACACCAAACTGTTTTGTGCCTTTTTAAGTCCTCTGAAAATTACATTAGTTCCTGTGCAAAGTAATACATTTTATTCATAAGATGACACCATCATTGTGCCTACATTTATAATTTAAGAATAACACAGAAACAACACAGAAACAGTAATAAAATAATTTAACTCCTTTATCTCTCTACGTCAGCCATCCAGTCCTTAATAAATTAAAATGTGGATCTCCTATATAAGTTACACAATAGCACATACAGTCTTCAAACTTCGTCTTCGTACTTCATACTGCTCCTACCTCAGTGCTGTGTTGCGCTTTCATAAGTCCCGTAGTGAGCTTTACTGGCATCCAGCAAATTCCCCCAGAGCTGTCGTTCCACACTGTGCTCTGCGCATTTATACTGAAGCACATCCAGCCTCCTGACTGACTTTCTCCGGGGTATTTCCTTTGCTCATTCGCTGCAGGAATTTTGTCTGAGCTTTTTGCACTGATAATCTTATCACCTCTAATCGATCTGCAGAGGCAAACATGCACACACTTTTCTAGAACATTATTAGCCACGTGGACAGGAGGTCATCACTAATTTTTACTTCCTTAAGCTTTGTCTCAATTACATCACTGCAAATCATTGAAAATAAAATGCTGATTGAGAATCCTGTTTACGGTAGTGTCCTAGACTGAACTCGAGGCCAAATAACAAGTACCTCTGCCAAAAAGGGTGAACGAGCCCTTTGTGTACATTGAACATCTCGCAACAATGTAGTGGTTACGAAACACGCACATTATTACTTTGTCATTGTGGTCAAGAAGTGTCCGCTAAATGCAATGTAATTACAACACACTAAAACGCATGTGAAGAAAGTTAGTTTTGCCAGTACAACGCTGTTTTCACCAGCTGGAGGCTTGTAGAGCCAAGTCCTGGACCCAGCCACAGCAGAAAGTCTCATATCTTTCCGAAGACTTGTGGCTTTTAAACTCCTGCATCGTGTAGTAACTTACACCAAAGGTTACACACAAGGTCATTTACACTAGGAGGGCATTGCACTTCCATGACTGATCTATACGAAAGCTTAAGCATAGAAATGTTTGGTGTGAGAGCAAAATGTGGTTTGTTATCTACCTGGATAAGAGCATGGTTATTGTTATTGATCACGTGGTGACAGACATGGGGGAAGTAGTTAAAGAGACAGTGAATACCGTTACTAATTGGGTCACAAATACTTGGAACTCAATATGGGACTCGGTTAAATATTACGGTTTTAAATTAGTTGAAATTACTGCAGGATTTATACTATTGGCGAACTGCTTAAAGTGTTGCCTGCTTATCATCCATCCATCCATTTTCTCCCACTTGTCCGTTGCCGGGTCGTGGGGGCAGCTGTTGGAGCTGCCCAAGTCACATGGCACCTGTCCCCTATGGCTCCTCCTGCAGGTGGTGGGTCCACGGGAGGACGGCCTCATGGTTCCAAACGGTTCCAAACGGGCCTGTTGGTCTCTCATAGGGGGCCCATTCACACTCTCATTCATACACCAGTGTACGCAGACACTGGAGGCAAGGAGGGTGAAGTGTCTTGCCCAAGGACACAACGACAATGTGCACCGTCAGGAGGCGGGATTCGAACCCCCGACCTTCCGATCATGAGACGACCCGTTCTACCATCTGCGCCACCGTCGCCCCAATCGCTGCTTATCATGTTGTGTGGAAATAATAAAAATGCGGCGAGAAGCAAGAAGATCAAATCAAATCAAACTTTATTTATAGAGCGCTTTTCATACAAAATGTAACACAAAGTGCTTTACAGTGCTTAAAAATCATTAAAAATAATAAAAATCGTCCCCACCAGTAAATATACATAAATAACTACAACCCCACCACCCACCACCCGCACACACAGACACATATACGTACAGACAGCCAGCAGTTAAAAGTCTTAAATAAAAATGGACATAGAGTTGAGTACGTAAGGCTGGGTACAGATGGACCGAAAGAGGAAACATCATCCAAGGAGCCGTCTGCACCAGGAGCAGCCCATCGGCCACAGCCACAGAGCGCCAACTCGGGGGGCCCGGAGGAAGTGTAGGAGAGACGTCCTACCTCCATCCAGGCACCCCCAGGAGAGCGCCCGCACGGCCACAGCCAACCAGCACTCCCGGGGCAGAGGGCTCCCTCAGAGGAACCACTAGGAGAACATAAAAAATAAATGAATAAAATAAATAAAAAATAAATAAATAAATATTTAATAAGAGATACATTAAAAACAGCTAAAACTGTGCGTGAAATAGCACAGGATAAAAAGAGGGAAACTAAAGAAATAATAGAACTAAAACCGGTAAATAAGGTTAATATAAGTAAATATTAGTTAAAAGCTAAACTAAAAAGGTGGGTCTTGAGCCTGCTCTTAAAAACATGAACGTTCTCTGCGGTCCTGAGCTCCTCCGGCAGGTCGTTCCAGAGGCGAGGGCCATAGTATTGGAAAGACGCCTCGCCGTGAGTCTTTCTGTTGACTTTAGGAATAACTAGGAGACCCCTGCCAGAGGAGCGAAGGGGCCGTGAAGGCTCATATGGTAAAATCAATTCTGAAAGATAAGAAGGACCAAGACCATTAAGACATTTAAAAACCATTAAAAGAACTTTAAAATGGATCCTGAAACACACGGGGAGCCAATGCAGCGACTCTAAAACCGGTGTAATGTGGTCCCGCCTCCTGGTCTTCGTCAGGACACGAGCTGCTGAATTTTGTAAAAGTTGTAAACCTGAGATACTCTTTTTGGGAAGACCAGAAAGCAGGGCATTACAGTAGTCAATACGACTGGTGATAAAAGCATGCATTAGCGTCTCCGTGTTGGCCCGAGAGAGAATGGGGCGGACTCTGGCTATGTTCTTTAGATGGTAAAAACCGATCTTTGTGATATTCTTAATGTGTGGAATTAAAGTCAGCTCAGAGTCAAAAATCACGCCCAGGTTCTTCACCTGTGAGGAAGGATTAAAAGACAATGACTGTAATTTGGGTAATAGTTTCTCTCTCTGGGCCTGAGGACCGATGACTAAAACTTCAGTTTTGTCCTGGTTAAGCTGGAGAAAGTTTTCTGCCATCCAGGATTTGATATTTGAAATGCAGTTAAAAAGTGCATCCATTGGCCTGGTGTCCTCAGGAGACATGGAGATGTACAACTGTGTATCATCAGCGTAACTATGAAAGTTGACTCCATGTCTCCTGATGACATCACCAAGAGGGAGCATATACAGGTTAAAAAGCACTGGGCCTAAAATCGAACCCTGGGGCACACCACATGTAATGTTATGGACCTTAGAGGAGCAGGTATCCACACTCACCATGAATGTCCTGTCTGTGAGGTAGGATGTAAACCATTTGTGGACAGCACCAGAGAGCCCGATGTGTTTTAAGCGAGTTAAAAGAATAGTATGGTCGACTGTATCAAAAGCGGCGCTCAGATCCAGTAGAACCAACACTGTCAACCAGAAGAGAAACTCAGAGGAGGTTAATCAAAAAAGAGGCTATAAGAATTAAATGGAAAGAGAAAGCTAAGCGAAGGTGCCTGAGAGTTAGAGATTTTGAATTAAGATAACTCATCTAATATCTAATAGGGACCAGTAAAAACTAGAAACTTTTGCAATGACTGCTCCATTGCGATTGACTGTGGGAACTTGACCTTGGAATGAGCACTGGCGTTTCGGAAATCGAGCGATTTGAGGGATCTCGGGATCACGCGTCATCAGCTCTGTGTACCAGTAGATAATATGCTCAATGCCCGTTGTGGGTGTATGAATGTGGGGGAATTGCGCTTATCCTGTCTGATAGAGAAAAGAGAATACACATGGATAGGAGACAGCGTGAGAAGTGATTTTGAGTTCAAAGGAGCACATTTTACAGTTAATAATAAACAAATCTAGAAGATATTAGGGAGCGTCGTGAATACAAAGAGCAGGATTACGATAATAGTGATGAGAAGTGCATAAACTGTAGATGCAATAATCCTGTGCATGAGGTTGAGAACAAACTTGTAGGCTCACTCTGACTCGAATAAGGCAATAGACTTAGATTGTATCCAGTTAGTGGGTTAACGGGATAAGAAATTATTATTATTATTATTATTTTCTATAAAATAGGATGATAAAGAAAGAAAGAGAGAAAAAAAAGTATATATATCTCAAATCTATACATGTCTACCTCAGATAGAGGTCTACCTATATATATATATATATATATATATATATATATATATATATATATATATATATATATATTTGTGCAAAAGTTGCCAATGGTGGTCGAAGGTATGACAATCAAGGGTAAAACTGAAAAACCTGTGCCACCATGTGATGTGTGTATTCAGGGAAAGTTTGTGCAGTCTAGAAACAGAGAGGCTGATACACGTGCCAAAGAGGTGTTAAGTTTGGTACATACAGATCTCGCAGGGCTGCAACAATTCAGGCAGGTTGATATCTGACACAGCTACTGCAAGGTATTGACTCAAGTGACTATGCACTACCTAAAGTTTGGGAGGACAACCAGGGTGCCATAGTATTTGCAAGGAACCCAGTAAGCAGGCAAAGGTGCAAGCATGTTGATATAAAGTACCATTTTATAAGGTCAACTGTAAATGATGGAAAGGTGGTATTGCAATATTGTCCAACTGAGAAAATGTTAGCAGATGTTATGACAAAGCCTACATCACAGTGTAAATTGTTTACATTTTCAAGATTAATATTAAAGGTATACAGGAGGATTTTCCCGAATTTTAGGAAAGAACCGCCCTCTCCACATTTTGAAAAAAATGCACATGCGCAACGCTCTACCTGCTCCCGAGAGGGAACGCCTTCTAAAACGTGTGCGAGAGACATGCACGAGCCCAGTTCTCCTCGTGCACGCTCTGTTTACAAGTCACTGTCGGCATCGCTCACACAAGCTCACTTTCCAAGAAGATTTGCACTTTTTCCACAATGTCAGACTCCCCACCGGTAAGTGAAAATCTATTACAACCATCAAAATTTGTTTTAAAGAATATGTATAAAGCCAATCGTAATCAGGGATTGTGAATACAAAATGTTTCGTGTCTATGTAGCGTTACGAGCATAAACAAGCTATCATTTAGCATCTAAATTGTTTTATTTCATTTATGTCCGTTTAGAGCTTTCAAGAGGACAGTCTTGTGGGATCAGATATGGACTACGAGCCCGTTCCCTGTGCATCCCGACCAAGATCCAGGAGGAGGGGGGGTGCGCCTAGAGGCCGCGGGAGACGAGCTCAGAGCACAAGACCTCCAAGAGCCAGCACCAGCCAAGAGCAAGGAGAGAGAAGGGGAGGCAAGGGTCGGGCTAGAGCCCGTGGCCGTCTGCTAGCTGACCTGTCACGGGAGGACTTCAAAAGGGTTGAAGAACTTCATAAACAGAGGATTGCAACTGAGGAGGTATGTGTACACATATAACCGCTAACTTGTCATTTTTTTGTCGCAAAATACGTCACAGGCTAACTTACAAACTCTTATCAGTACAAAGCATTACTATTGTTATTGTAATATTACTGGTCCAGGGTGTCAGACAGACAGTGTGAGACGTGATCTTTCCTTTTGTTATTGTAATGCTCCCTCCTACATTGCGAGGCAGACAGTGAACAGTGAATACACTCAAAACTGGAGTGAATGTACTGCACTTTTCCCTTTTATTAGAAAACGTGTTCACATTTCGCCTGTTCAATGGTTTAGAAAGCTGTGTGTCAAAGGGCTAAATAGAACATTTTTTAAGTGTGATTTTGTTTTAACAGGCTAGGATAAAGAGACTGACATTAGAGGAGTGTCAACAACTTCTACAAAGATGCCTCAGTCGTGAACCGAGTCTCATCTTTGACCTCATGAGTCTCACCCCTGATCCCCCTCCACCAGGCCCTCCTAATCCACAGGCACCCAACTGGTGTGTCTGTGGAACCTGCAGAAATATGCCAACACTGCTGGAACAGAAATGCTGTCAACAACAACCACAAAACTGCACGTCACTGTTGCCACACATGGAGCTGTACATCTTGGAGGAAGGTGTGCTGAGACTGGCCAGGCGAATCTGGAATGACCTTAGGGCAGAGGTGGACATCCAGGAGACAGGAGAAAGTCACAGACAGTTCCGCTATGCTGCATATAGGAACTTTATTGTCTGGCAATATGGTGTTCTGGGACCAGGAGTTAGAATTGTTATAACGTCATGTTGTGTGTGGAAAATTAGAGATCGTTTCCCGGATTCTAATGGTAATTATGTAGGCTTTATTCCGGCCAGAGTGTAAACCTTGTGTACTCAACGTAATTCTTTGTGCTTTATTCCAAGATACCTCATCAGGTAAACTTGCACCATAAAATAAGCTGGATCAATACATGTGTGTATTTTATGCTAACTTTTTGTTACATGTACTATTTTGATTGATGTTGATAAAGTTTCTTACAAAGCATATCTTTGTCCATGTACTTCCATCGAGTTTCCCATACTTCTCTAAAATATTTGTACGTGGCTTTAAAAAGTTCACAAAGGACAATGTATGTAGGCTTGTACAGTTGTGCTCCAAAGTTTACATATCCTGGCAGAATGTTTTTACTTTTTTTTTCCCACTCAGTGGTTGTGTGAAGCCACTTATGGTGAAACAGTGTTTGCTCTTTTTAAATAAAATGACCCTTTTCAAAAGTTTACACACCCCTGTTCCTAATAATGTGTATTTCCCCCTTAGCATCAATGACAGCTTGTAGTCTTGTGGTCATTGTGGAGAATTTTCTGTATAATCTAATGGTAAACCGGCCCATTCTTTATCATAAACATGTGCTGTATGTGATAACGGTTTAGAACTTACATATACAAATATCAACGCAATTTGAGATAGCCATATGCAGATTTTGTCTTTTATTTGCTCAAATGTATAAAATTATATGCTGTTCTTTTATACATGACATACATTCACCATAAAAATTATTGATTTGCGCATTATGTACAGGGGAAATGAAGCACACGTATGTCACTCCTTTTGAAGCACCACATCTACAGGTCATGTGTGAGATGGTTGACCTTTAAAAAAAAATATAAATAAAATAAGTTTACATATCAGGACTTTATCCTATGCAACAGCAGCATACACTGTAGAGCAGGGGTAGGCAACATCAGGCCAAGGGAGTCAAATCTGGCCCTCCTGCATAAAACATGTGGCCCCCAAGATCATTATGAAGAAATATTATTCAATAAATAGGAGACCAAATACCTGATAAAGCACTCAAAAATGTTGAAAATACTGTCAATATTTTCACATTTCCTTCCAAAGCACTCCTTTAGATCATAAATGATGTACAAAGCTAATATTTGTGCTTTATTTTGGACGAGATTTGTAATTTTCGGCCCTTGGCATTTGGGCAATGAAGAAAATTGTCCCTCAATGACAAACTTGCCTACCCCTGCTGTAGAGGATTGAATTCAACAAAATAAGGCACTTGACTCGAATACAACTCACCTAGCCCTCTGCGGGCTTTCTTTTCCTTCAATTCTTGTACTGTTGGGGCAGGGCCACCGGACAACAGCCCCAGCCTTCGTGGATCATGAAGTGCAAGAGGCTGCTTTCCTGCCATCCCCCTAGGAGCCGACAGTCTTGAATGGAGAATAACACTCTGTAGATCTGTAATGTACTTGTAGGTTTTTGGGTTCTTGATGGTGTACAGCCGCCACATCTTTGATCTTTTGTTAAAAATTCTGCCATACCTTGGAGGAGTAAACAAAAACATGTCAATATTGCCATTGCGTGTATAGTATAAATTATGGATTATAGATCAGTGATAACTTACTGATATGAGCCATCTGCATTTGTTCGTGCTCCTCGGTTTAGGTGGTAGTTATAATCCAGCCCTGCCAACAGGGTCCGAGCATAGTACACTGGTGGTTTGAAGCAGAAGCGCTTTGAGGCGTACATAAGTATGTGGTTATGGAAGGACTCCAGGTCTGAGGTTGATCTATAAAACAAAAATAAAGAAGCAAATAAGACAATGTGTGAACCTGGCATTTTCCAAATTTTGATAAAGCAAATTGGTGGTTTGGAATGCAATTGCACTACAAAAATGTCTACCTGAAAGAGAGATACTTGGGTATATTTTTCAACCAGCGTGCATCGTAAACGATCTTTTGGAGTCTTCCATGTGCTGCAGAGCCCTTTGGAATCCATTCTTTATTCCGGTCTTCCTCCAAAGGACCATGTCGACAGGCCCCAAAGTACCACTCATGTTTGCCAGTTACATGATGCAGAACTCCTGTCCAAAGATCCTGTAATCAAATGTTTTCACTCAGTAAATTATGCGTACTATTAAAAAAAAAAAAACATTTGACAAACACCCTTTATATATTAGTATACTCTAATTGTGTAGAAATATATACAGTAAATAAAAACTTACGTTGAAAGCTTCAAAGGTCTCTGCTTCCTTACAGCTGTACCAAAAATGATTGCAAATGTCTCTGTTCCAACTCAGAAGTAGTGCACAGTCCTTCTCATGTCCAGCCTAAAAAACAAATTTATTGAATTAGATTAACTGGTTCCTTGCCAAAAAAACAAAAAAAGGTCTCAATAACAGTAAACATACAGCCAGAATCTTTTTACTTAGGTTCTTTGCACCGTGCCAGATATCCAAACTGTGTTTCACACCACAGTCTTTGTATTGGCCATTGTCTGTCAAACATTAAAGCAGTATTATTATTCATTGAACATCAAATCTGTCTATATGTAACTAATATTGCATAAAGCCACGTACTAAAAAGTGCTGATATTTGAATATTAGCATCAGTGCAAAATTCCTTCACATTCCCCAACTTTGGACGGAGTGTGTCTAAGGTCTCGATGATTGTCGCCTTCTCCATAGCTACAGAGTTCCCTCCGACCTGTCGTCCATATTGACAATCGACACAATACTTTTTGTGTCGTTCTCCATGGTGGTGTATGTGCAGAATTAGGCACAGAACCCAGGACTGTCCATCCTAGCATCACCTTATAATGACAAATATAAATGGGTTCAATGTTTTGTTAATGTATAAAACAATAACGACAGATAATATTGCAAGTTGCAGAGATGTTATATACTAACCAAGGAGCACAACAGAGTCCTTTGAACTCAACTGGCTGATGACATTGCTACTCTCCCTCTTCCAAAAATCTTCAATGTTCGACAGACAAAATTTGGTTTGGATTTTGTAGAATGTTGTTGGGTCGATCATCCCCAAGTTCATAAACTTGAAGAGCAGAGCTATTTTCCGGAAGTTGTTACCAGACAGGAGGATATTTGCACCCAACATAAAATCGCCAGCGAGCATTCCATATTTGAAATATCGCTGTGAACTCCACTTCCAAACAGTGTGACCATTTGGACATATCTGTAAGAGTGCAAGAGTTGAGCGCCACTGCAGAAAATGCCACTACTGAAATGATTTTGAGATTTAAATGTAAACATGTGATACTCACCCATTCCGCAATGACTGCAGAGCACCTTGATTTTACAGAAACCTCAAATGGCTTAGCTGCATTACAGGGTGCCTTTGTGATTGAATTCTTCACTGTGCATTTTTCAATTGGAAGAATAAGGAAGTCCAGCAACTGCTTTATAATGTCATGATAGACTATGGATGCGGGCCTGCCGATTACGTCTTCCTCTGTGAGGACCATTGGTGCGTCTGGTGGAGTGGCAACTTCCTGGCTTTCATCTTCATTACCTTCCGGGTCATCGTGCACTGTCTGATCAAGGCCAATCACAGGATAATCCTCTAACGACAGTCCATTTGGGAGAGCAACACCAGACCTGCAAATGTAAAGAAAAAGATGTGTCACACATCACCCAAAGAACAAAAGCTTCTGCCAGCCACTCCTGTGCTAATTAACAACTATTACAAGTCAATAGGATGCTGGAGACAGAGACATTTCATTTACATGTGTTGGAGACACCGCCCGGAATGTCAGACAGACCTTTCAAACACCTACAAAGGGTTTTACGTACAGGTGATAGCTCTAGTAGCAGTTTTTTTCATCTTTATTGCTTTCAGAGATTGATTGCAGGAAGACGTTCTTTTGGAAATGCAACAATAAGGTTTACCCCAATGAAAATCGCATCAACATATTTTCCATTACAAAATGATAAAATAATAATAATACCTTATGCAAATATGAGGACCCAGGTCGTATTCTTCATCCACATCAGCTGGGGTTTCACTGGTCTCATCTTCTGAGAAATCTACCTCCTCTGTCTCATCTTCTGAGAATGACTGTGATTGTGTCTCTGTATCCGGAGTCCAAGTTTCATCCCATGTGTCGTCATCCCAGTCAATCCTTTTGAATAAAGTAATTTTAGTGCCCCCTTCAGTACCATCCCAAATAAACCCAAAAAACAGTAATACTTACATTGAATTGTGTAGATTGTTGAAGGAATCTTCTTCAATGTCAACTATATTTACACTAGTTGAGGCCCTAGAAAATATATTCAGTAAATTACCAAATATAAAGCAAAAATAAATAACAGCTATCTGCACAGAGATGTTGAATTGTAATTACCCTGCTTCCTCTTGTGGAATAGTTCTTCTTTCTTCCTCACTGCTACTACTGCTGGCCATTTTCTCAACTCCCTTCACAGAGAAATCACCTTCTCTGTAAATTACACAAATACAGAATATAGATAATGTTGCTAATCCAGCCACAAAAACAAGGAATCATTTCTACTAAGAAATATGTAGCTTGATGATAAATATGACAATAACTTACCGATCAGACAGTGACTCCTGAATTGTGGACACAGCTGGAGGCCGGGGTCTGGCCCATTGAGTGTGTGTCAGTGGAGTGGATGTAATTTTATCATAGCTGTAACAAATATAGAATTATACACATTAGTTGTTTGTTCTACCAAAGTACAAGCATAACACATCTTTTATATTTTAGTGCACATATATGCATCACAGTAGATTGTATGGAAGGGCATCCAAATTTGGCTAGCAGCGTCATGCAATACAAAATATCAAATGCCCTTCCATGTTTTATTTACTTATAATGATAGATTGATTGAGACTTCAAGAACAATGGAGAAGTAGCTTGTTGCTTTTGTCTAATTTATACTATGGTGACCATTGGGATTATCCAAAATGAACACACAAGATTTTAGATCATTTCAGCGTGATGTCTTTTACCATTTGTCATAAGGCTACTTTAGACAAATGGAGAGCTTTCCCGTGTCTGCGCGGCGCGTGACCTGTGCCAAGGCTTCGCTAATCAGAGCCTACATTAGGATAAACTTCTCTCCTAATAACTACTCGGTCGATTATTCTCAAATCATAATCCAAAGCATATCACAACGATCCTCTTCTGAGTTCGTTTCCAGTTAGTGATTGGCCCGCTTTTAAACGACATTACTTAGTAAATGGATGCAGGAGCGGGTGTTCTACACGAGCTGCTACTCTGTTTGTTTGTTTGTTTGTTAGCAAAGGCTCCGAGCCATGAGGGAGGAGGGGCGGCGGGTACGCGATGATAAAGACGGTCACTCAGATAGATCTCATCTCATCCATTTTTATGTTTAAGAACTTTCATCGCAAAAATGACTGCTAGTACATTTAAAAATCTTGACATGCCTTTGTTTGGGGGCTGCGGTGAAGATTAGGAAATGTTAGCAGACCTGTGGCCATCGTAATAACTACTGACGATGCAAATTACAAACTAAATAAACTAATCTACCCTAGAAAGTTACAATATACAGTTACAATGTACACTTTTACTAGAAGTGATTTTAAATGGATTTCTCCAAATAGAATGCCAAACTTTACCTGTCGAGTAGAAACTTCGCGACTGAAGCGTCAGTGGGAAGCCCAACGTGTGCTTTCAGCGCACGCCATCGTGTGAAAGAATCTCCCAAAAACACTCTGGTCTTGTTTCTCTCTTCTGAAGCCTTTCTCTTCTTCTCATAAACCTCGAAGACACTTTTTCTCTTGCGACTCTCTGCCATTTTCAAAGCACCCGGTGAGAACTGCGAGCTACAGTGAAAAGCTGAAGGCGAAGCTCAACATATACACCTGAAAGTGCGCATGCGCAAAAAAACGAAAACTACCCAGGAACGAGCACGTACGACGTCCTTACGTAAACATATCACCAGAATGATTGACAATCAGGAGGACCAATAGTCTTGATGATCCACCCGGAAAAAGAACATCCTCCTCTACACCTTTAATGGATGTTAGAAGCAGTGGATACCCTGAAATTGCAAGTGTTTGTTTATTTTGTGCAATGAAGCCATCAATGTGAGAGCAAGTGGGGGTGTTAATATTTATAGTTTTATATATGCTATCAATTATGGGTGTCTTTTATTTTGAAAGGCAGTACTTCCTGTTTGTCAAATCCACTTTTTTCCCCTGATAAACTGTATAAATGAGTGTCCAATAGTGTTGTTTACATGTCCTGGTCATTATTTCGGCTATTTAGTGCAAATTAGTTGAAAGATCAACGTTCTGAGCTGTCGGTACTGCATTTGATTTTTGATTTTGGCGCCCCTATTTGCGCAGAAGTTTGAGATGACGTCAGGAGTTAGAGATGACGCGCTGGGCAATAGACATATCAGTTGTATTCCTATCTTATAATTAATAGTGCTGCTTTAGAATGAACCACGAGGAGTTGTTTTGAGTCCAATACTACTCTAGGCGCTTCACCCGCGCTCCGTGGCAGTCTGAATCAGCGGCGTCGGAAGCGTTTGGAAAGTGGGGGGGACACATTTAAAAAATGGGGGGGGGGGGGGGGGGGGGGGGTCGACTTCTTAACATTAAGAACTACAGTGGGACAAGGTCAGGACAATAACAGAGCAATGTTAGTGCTTTAGTGGGACTACATCAAAATCGAGCGTTACTTCAAGAATACGTGAGAGACTCGATCAGCTCAACAGCGCCTCCTCCTCGCAGCTGGGTGGACATAGAGGGCGGATAACCAAACACCTGTGGAGCCGCTGTTCTCCTGTCCAGCCCTGGTTTTATGACGCTTTGTGAAAAAACTCAGTGAATGAAGCTCTTATGAGACGGCGCGCTCGTGTTTGCATCCACATTTATTCAGCTTCAACTCCACCGTTAACTCCTGCCATCGCAAAGAAACATCAACACTTGTATCTTCACATTTCCCACAAACGCAGATAAAATTGAGTCAAGGAGTAAAGGAAGCAAACATTTATCCGTCAAATGACTAATTCAGATGTTATTTGGTTATGTTCGAGTCCAGACAGTGAGGTTTAACGGCGTATTGACCGGTTGAACACTCGTGCTAGCCCGGTGCAGTTTCCCCAAACTCACGCTACATCAGTTTCATCACTCGCTTTACAAACACATCCAAAACTGATGTTCCTCACCTTAAAGTTACTGTCAGACCCTTTGTACCGATGAAGACACGCTGTCCACCTGCCGAGGACCGCGAAAAGTCCTGCTCCTCCATGTGAGAATTCGTAAAAAACTCCGAAAACACGATGCACGAGTGTCCTTGTGCTTCGGTTTGGTCAAATCTGTCCGTCCAACGTTAATCCTCCAGTATTCTCACTTTAGCCGTTTTTCAGCGGTTTACAGAGACATGTTTACATTTCAGCCGCTCTGAGGGGATGACATAGGACCTACATAAACACAGCTACGCAAAGCGGAGCGTATGCGCCGCGGAGCGACGCGATACTGGCGCGGATAATGCCAATACGTATTTTTTAAATGTATGGAAAATAAGGCGCGGGTCATATTTAATTGTTTGGCCTCGGGGAGCCTATTGAAAAGGTCCAGTCTAAACTAGTAAATGTAAAGTCAATGAAAATTCACGTTGTGGAAGTGGGGGGGACCAAACAACCACTCTGGTTCCGATGCCCATGGTCTGAATACATGTCGCGAGGTAGTTCGGCAGCAAAGGGTGGTCGGCTCTGCGCTTGGCGTGCGGTGAAACAGGCCTAATTGGCGCCATATTGCTCATGCCCTTTTTGCGCCACTGATCATGTTCCAAGGCGCTGCTCTGTCAGGGACTGAGGATGCAGCTATTTTAAGCAGGGACGAACCCGAGCATACAAGGCGCTGGGCACTGTACCCAGGTAGCAAAATGTCGTTGAATCAACGTTGATTTCTGACGTTGAAATGGCGTCAACGTTGCTCGTTGATCTTTCATTGATAATGACATTGAAACAATATCAGATCAACTAGAATTATCAACATTGAAACAACATCACATTTTCAACATTGAATCAACATGGATTTAACAGTATTAAGCATTAATATTTCATTGATTTGACATTGAAACAATGTTCTAAAATCAACAGACCATCAATCTTATTGCAGCTTCTTTATTACACAATTTATTATACTGTAATACAAAAACATGACTGTACAAAACTACCTACTTAACTACCAGACAACAACAACAAACACAAGCAAATTTAACATTACAATGCATGTGAAGAATTGTCATACTAGAAATTAACCTTTTTGTCTAAATTTAGCTTTAATGACACCAAGCCCTATAGGACAAAGTCCCGCCCACTTCCAGTCTTGGACGTGTGTTGCAAATAAGAACCCCATTGATTTAATCTATTGATTAAAAAAAAAAAAAAAAAAAAAAAAAAGAGTTAAAAAGCACGACACATGGTAATCAGCTCTGTGCAAACTGCCAACCATGGCATGGTTATTTTATACAAAGAATCTCACTAAATACTTGAAAATAAGGTGACATTTATTTCAGTTATAACATTTTAAATACATATTCAGTTTAAAATTGTGTGTTTTAGCACACAATTTTAGCACATAGCTGATGAGTCTGTGTTGAGCTTTTAAACTCTTGATATTTCTCAAAGTCAATGGATTAAATGGGATTCATACCTCGGACTCACTAAAGAACAAGAAGTGGGCGGGACTGTTGAGCTCAATTTGATAATCACTACAGGCATAAAGCACAGTCCAATTAGAATGGCAATATGTTACAAAAATGTTACAAATAATGTTGAATATATATATATATATATATATATATAAGAAAACTGACAAGAAGACGCTAGGGGAAAAAGAAAGAAAAAAGACTTAATTACTTACTTTAATTTTAACAAAGAGGAGATTGATACACAATGTACTAGAATAGACCTAAACCAGGACCACAGGCTGCACTGGGCCTGATACAACCCAGACTAAACCACACCCACAGGCTGCACTGGGCCTGATACAACCCAGACTAAACCAGGCCTACAAGCTGCACAGAACTGACACTCACCTCTTAACACTTTGGGCTCTACAGGGCAGTTCCTCTGGAGCTTAACCTTAACAGCTACAACAGAAATAATAAAGTCACATTATGTTTGCTTTGAGTTAAATTGTTATCCACTTTGGTAAAAGTTTTAGTAAACTATTATCAGTTTGTATATTTAAAGGAAACAATGATACCAATGTAACAAGTAAATACCTGTATCAAAGAGATCAAATGCAGGTGTGCTGCAGGCCGGTGTAGAGTCTAAAATCAAACAAAAAATCAAATAAATAGGCAGCGTTCACGATTCTGAATGTGATGATGTCATAATGTCAGGTGGGGGGCGGGGCCAATACAACTCTATGGGAGAAATACAGTTGTTGTAAGAAATCTCCAAAACAAAAATTGACAAATGTTTTTCCTCATCAGTATTTGACAGTGATTGGATTCACAAACCTGTGATATTGTTTTTATATCTGAAAGTCAAATCTACTGGACAACATCACGCTCATGTTTTTGAACATTGTCACCAGTTTTTGACGCCTCTCGGAAAAAGTAATTGGACATTTGTTCATATGTGCTGGAAGACAAGACAATGAACTTTGTGTTTCATGTGGATTGTTCCAGTAATGACTGAGATATGAGCCAAAAACAAAGACATACAAATCAGCATTTTGTCAGTTAATGCAGTTACCATAGTTACCACCATGGAATTTTCAGTTGCTCCGCCTCAGTTTTTCACTATGGCTCTTTAGGATGTTGTGATGTCACGTGAACACAACCTATTAAAGATAACATGTAAGTAGGGCTGTACATACAAAAGCATAAATACAGTATCTAATCATATTCAGGAAGAATATATTCTGCGGTAACAGTTAGTGGAAAAGACAGACTTGAACAAACAACAATATGTGGGTTTTTTTAAGAAATGAATTAGTTGAAATAATAACATACCAAGATTATGTGCGTTAAGATCCTTTTATCCTTGAGGTTAAGTCTAAAAACACAATGAGACCAACATTAAAACAACATTAGACATTTAATTATTTTGTATTCATAGTTTGATTGTATTGACATTGTACAAAACAAAGTTCAAATTAGATCACTGAATCTACTATTTTATATCAGATTATAAGTAATATACAGTATTTAAGTGAGCTAACAATATAACTAACACGTTAAAAGGAACAGTTATCAAAATATGATGTTATATGCTGTGTGGGTTAAGTGTGTGCCATTATGAATATTATTAATCATCTAATCCTAATAAAAATCTCAACAAACTTCCCTTTAGACGGTCTGCTCCTGACTTCTCCGAGAGGAAACTGCACTAAGTGGCTCCAGGGCAGTTGAGATTTGAAGGCTTTAGGTCACATGACCACTTCAAATTCCCGCTCTTTTTGCACCTGAACCATCAGGGCCATGTACATTGAAACAATGTTGAGTCAATGTTGGCACTTCAACCTTAAAATACCTGCGTTTATTCAACGTTGTTTCAACAGCTTTTTTTCAACCATTGATTATGCGTCGTTGATTAAACGTTGAATTAACGTTGACATTTCAATCTCAACCAAAAATAACCAATCTGACCAAAAATCAACGTTGAAATAACATCTTTTGCTATCTGGGTAGGGAATCCACTGACAAAGTCAGAATAACCACAAATAACAAATATCATATATTTATCTTTCAGAAAATATATTTGTCCATAAATGGGCGTTGATCATATTGTAAGTAGGCCACATCTAGTTGACCGGTCTGGACATATATTTGCCGGAAGTACCATAAATGGGGCATATTTCATTTTGTATTTGGTTCACCACTGTATTCTGTGGGCAACTGAAAGTGCCATGTCTTTGCCATAAGTGGCCCATATATGCTTTGCCCTAAATGGGCCACAGTTGATAATTGTTTAAGTGGGCCACATTTGGTTGACTACTGGTTTATCTATAAATGCCGCCCGCATGTGCAATATCTTTACCACTAGTTGCCCATATGAGTGTTTGCTGTTTTTGGGACATTTTCGATATTTATATGTGGGCTACATTTAGTTCACTGTTGGTTATTCTGGGCACAAATATACTGAAAGTGCCATGTCTTTGCCATAAGTGGCCCATGTTTGTTTTGTCATAAATGGGCCATAGTTGATCATTTATAAGTGGGCCACATTTGGTTGTCGTCTGGTTTATCTGGAGCTATCAATGCCGGCTGGACAGCCAACGCAACACTACAGCTTCACACATAACGTTGAGGGCAGGAAGGTAACAGAGGAGCCAGCATCTAATGCGCTCTACAGGGGCACTGAGATTTACTTCAATGGATGGGAGTGGTGGTGCACCAGAGCAGTGCTCTTACCGGTGTTCTTTGTATTTGTAATAGTGTAGTGTATCTAATCACTATCTAGGGGACCCCTGGCCCCACCCGGTTACATAATACTCATAAGCCTGCTTATGTCAAGAGAGATCAGAGTGGTGCGTAGTGTTGCTTTTTTTATAACAATCTTATAAAAGATCTTCAGGGTTTTCTTTGCAAACCCTCAATAAATAAACAAATGTTACAAAAAATAATGTATTCAAAATAGATAAAATAAAATCATAAAAAGATTTTTGCAAAGTTGCCAGTACACTTTCCAGTTCAGTTTTACAAATTATTACTGTAAAATATGCATAAACCAAGTGAGTTGACAGTATTGGGTCCCTCTCACTGAGGCAGAATACATTTTAAGTGGCTTTATTGAACAAACCATTGACCATTGTGTTGGTGGTTGCGCTCCTATAGTATGGCCTCAATAACAGTCATGTCCTGAGTTTGTACTTCATCTTTATTAACCTCATCTTCTTCCTCCTCCATCTGTTCAATCTGTATCCTCAGTTGTTCCTTTTCATTTTGAAGCACCTCATCCTCAAGCGCTTTCTGCTGCTCGTTCTTTTCTTTAATTTCTTTCTCCACCTTGTCAATCTTCTCCTTTTTGAAGTTGTACAGGTTCTTCTCGGGGTAAGTGACTTTAGCCAGGGGAAGCTTGAAGATCTTGTCAGTACCCGTGGTTATGAGGAGGAAGGTCAGAGCGGAGAGGCAGAAGGGCCAGGTGCATGCTGGGAGACCAAACTGAGGGGCAATAACCGCTTTGTTTAGTATAAGATTATGAAAATGTGTTCTTTATGTTTTGGTAAAGTATAATAGTGGAAAACTCACTGTTGACATAATGTTGGCGATTGCGGAGCCAAGGTATGCACAGAAAAAAGCTGCAAAACAGAAAAAGATATTATAAAGTGCTTGTCGTATAGATCAAAGTGATTGTGTCAGAGTAAATTTACGTACCACATGTAATAGCAAGTAGATGGACCTGCCAGGTGAGTGCATAAAACATGCCACCGATAGCAATGCAAGCGAGCACAGAGTTGTATCCCCACAGACCAAAGTAAATATCGCTAAATGGTGCCGCTAGAGCAAGACCTGCATAACAAACCAGCGATGATGCAAGTGTGTTTTATGAGTTTCATACTATTCAGTTTAATCTTTACTATGATTGAATTGTGTACAATTGTGTGATTTTCTTACCTGAGACCATTCCCACTGCTGATCCCAGGACGGCATGAATGCAGGTGATCGGTGACGAGATGAAAAGAGCAATAATGAAAATGCCTCCAGTCCAAGGATTGTCACAGCCATAGACTTGCCCTATTCCCACTGGCACTGACATAAACAACTGTCGACACATGGACAAAATATAGTCATTTTAAAATAAGCAATTTCGAGTGTAATGCTTACAGATAACAGCATTCTGAAACAGATAGCATTTTTAGTCTCCTGTGGTTTGACCTGCGTGGAATGCAGGCAAATGACTTGAAATGCAATTTTGGACATTTTAAAGAAGTCAAAGAATTTGAATGAAATACGTTTTGAGACTTTAATAAACATGACCCTGACACTGACCTTGGGTAAGTCAATCTCGGCCCAAGTGATGTTGGCTAGTTCAGAGCGAGGCCGTATCAGGACCTGGGGGAAGTGGTGGTTGTAGTGTCCTGTAGCCACCATGTGCAGACACACCAGTATGTTAAAGGGTAAAGTGAAAACCGGGAGGTCCCACCGACTGTTGATGGATGCCAGAGCGCTGGACAAAATAGGGCTAGAAAAAAATACCAACAGCTGATATTAATTTCATTTAGATGGTTGTAACAACCGTGTTATAATCTTGCATAATAATCGTGTAATGTATTATGTTGGCAAGAATAGTTGTAGTAATAGTTTTTAAATTGTGTCAACTCACCACATCATTGACATGAAGATGTTTGGCAGCAGAAGCCACCAGTACCAGTCCCCTTTATTTGAGAACACAGCCATGAGGAGTCCCACCAAGATGCCATTGTATCCATATAGTCCTGCGGCTATTGCCCCCCTGTCAAGACAATGACCGGTCAACCTCTGTGGTTCTACTGTTAAAGACATAGATTAATAGTAACACAACGTAACTTAGAAATGTGCCCTAACCTGTTCTGTTGCAGAATAAGAGCGGAAAGTGTTGCAAAAAGCGTTCCCACAAAGCCATTGAGAGCCCACCAGTAATTCTGAAGGATGAGGCCCGCAAAAATGATCAGTCCACTCAGAGGGTTGTTCACAAACATGACTTGAGCCGCTCCTCGTAACACCCAGTCGATCAGCTGCAGCAAGAAGAACTGCCCTGGACAAACGAGAGCTAGAAATTAAGCTTGTCTTTCCTGCTGTGCAGTTTAACAGTACAGTACAAAGCGTATAGTCTCTACATCAAATTGAAATTGCAATTGAATAAATATCAGAATCTGGTCAAAATAAAGGAGATGAGAAAAAGAGGATCTTTATTATGATTATTATTATTTAGTGTGTAGGAGGTTTAGGTGTCTCATTGTTATGACAATTCAAAATGCTTGCTCCAATTGGCCAGTACAACGCACTGGACTGAAACAACACAATGCGATATTTAATATGTATGATTCAATATTACATTATTTAACTTACTCTCCATCCATTTAGCAAACGGTGTCATATCTCCAGCAAAATAAGAGAGCCCCTTGAGGATACAGGCGCGTCTAGTCCCGGCGGGTGGGGTCTCGGGCTGCTTCTGGTCATGGTCTGACTGCTGCTCAGGTTTTTTCTCTGGAACTGCCATGAGAGGATGGAGTTCCTGCTAAATGAGCAAATAACTGAAAGTACTACTGTGGTATATTTACTTACAGTGGTGCAGTTGTCAAGAGAAAATGCAGGTGAAGTAAAGAAACAAGTCTTGGGACTGTCCTGTGAGCATACAAGCATCACGGTACAAATCTACACCAAACTGTTTCAGGGGCCACGGAAGTGGGGGTGCGGCAGGTGCTGCAGCATCCCCTGGTGGCGAAGCTTGAAAAATTGCAATGACAATAAAATGATAGCTTATGAATATGTCACAGCTCGTCTCATTAATGACAAGGGAAACCGCTGCTGTGTTATCCACACACAGAGACTCTCTTTGTCCATGCACTATTGCACATTTATAATCTATACTGTTCACAAGTGTATTCGTGTAACGAGAAATGTGCACGCTGTATCTGCGACCCATGTGCGCTCTCCCCGTGCCTCGCTCTGCATGAACCTCGCTTTCCCACTTTTGAGTCTCAAAGTGCTCCTCAGTGAAGTCTTCGGGATGACAAAAGGTGTGTGGTATTTATGAACACTTTTTCCGTTGTTTCCCATTGGTCAGTGACTGTAAAACCTTTCTGTGGCCTGTTGTTTTTGTACATCAGATCAAATGCTAACTTTAGCTTGATTTATAGCGCTGATGCTCCAGACTAAACTGCTGTATTAGAGCCTGCAGAAAACAGCCTGCTCGGACTTGTGTTGCATACCTATAGAATCCTATAACCCCTCGCGCCCCCTGCCGAAAACGTCTCCTGGCGCGCCTGAACTGTTTTGTGCCTTTTTAAGTCCTCTGAAAATTACATTAGTTCCCGTGCAAAGTAATACATTTTATTCATAAGATGACACCATCATTGTGCCCACATTTATAATTTAGGAATAACACAGAAACAACACAGAAACAGTAATAAAGTAACTTAACTCGTCAGCCATCCACTCCTTAATAAATAAAAATGTGGATCTCCTATATAAGTTACACAATAGCACATACAGTCTTCGTACTTCATACTGCTCCTACCTCAGTGCTGTGTTGCGCTGTCATAAGTCCCGTAGTGAGCTTCACTGGCATCCAGCAAATCCCCCCAGAGCTCTCGTTCCACACTGTGCTCTGCGCATTTATACTGTAGCACATCCAGCCTCCTGACTGACTTTCTCCGTTTAGCGTGAACCTGGACCCCCATCATACTCAACATTTTATAAACAATGTCAATCGCTTGTGCTGTAAAATTTTTTGTTTGTGCTGTTATCGTTTTTGAGATATTGAGGATTCTTGTATAGGTCAATCTGAGGTCACCCAGCCCCTCATTTTGCTAAAAAAAAAAAAAAATGCTCCAAAACGAACGAAAATTGTGTCATTCGTTTGTGCTGTAAAAAATTACGTTTGTGCTGTTATCGTTTTTAAGATATTAATAATTGCATTTTTGTCATCATACTCTTTCGAAAATGCACAGAACTGACTCAGAATGGTGTCTATCCTTTTTGCTTCATTTATGCTGTGCATATCTTTGGTTTATACAGTTATGTTAAAGATTTTTGGAATTTGGGTATCACTTTTTTTTCTTTGGTTATCGCGCAAACATTAAAAAAACAGTATTTGACATTGAATGCCTAGCAACAACAACAAAAAGCTAGCAAAATTGTTTATACATACAATTGAATTACTTACGTTGGTGAGCTTCAGAATATGCCAAGGTCCATGAGAGTACAATTAAAAGAGAAAAATACCTAAATAATTAAGTATTGTTAGAATGCAATTGCTTAATTAGTTCTTTGAGGGAAAAAGTTGAAATTTTAGCGGGTGAACTTAAAGGTTAGCGCCTCCAAGTGGTATATAAAAAGTAAAGCATGCTGTGTTGTAGTGTTAATTAAATAATGCTTTGACTATATCACTTGTTTATTAACAAAGCTCACATACAAATCTCGTTTTCAAATTACAGCTTCAAGTTTCAGAGATAGATGACTACGTTTAGGACTAATCTGAGAAGAAAAATGTAGTTAATGTATGTAACTTTCAACGTAAACACATCGCAATATAGGCTGGGCAGCGGCTGCAGATGACGGCACAAGCCAACATGAACGAAGCAAAAAGGATAGACGCCATTCTGAGTCAGTTCTGTGCATTTTCCAAAGAGTGTGATGACGTCAACGTCCAAAAATGCAATTATTAATATCTTAAAAACGAGAACAGCACAAATGTAAATTTTTACAGCACAAACCAGCACAAACGTAGCACAAACGAATGACACCATTTTCATTCGTTTTGGAGCATATTTTAGCAAAATGAGGGGCTGGGTGACCTCAGATTGACCTATAAAAGAATCCTCAATATCTCAAAAACGATAACAGGCAAGGCAAGTTTATTTGTAGAGCACAATTCATACACAAGGCAATTCAAAGTGCTTTCACAGTTGCATAAAGTTACAAGAAAACAGATCACAAAAAGTTGCAAGAAAACAGCACAAACACACATTTTTACAGCACAAAACAGCACAAACGTAGCACAAACGATTGACATATTTTTTAAACAATTTTGAGTATGATGGGGGGCCAGGTTCATGCTAATCTTTCTCCGGGGTATTTCCTTTGCTCATTCGCTGCAGGAATTTTGTCTAAGCTTTTTGCACTGATAATCTTATCACCTCTATCGATCTGCAGAGGCAAACATGCACGCACTTTTCTAGAACATTATTAGCCACGTGGACAGGAGGTCATCACTAATTTTGACTTCCTTAAGCTTTGTCTCAATTAAATCACTGCAAATCATTGAAAATAAAATGCTGATTGAGAATCCTGTTTACGGTAGTGTCCTAGACTGAACTCGAGGCCAAATAACAAGTACCTCTGCCAAAAAGGGTGAACAAGCCGTACTCATGCTTGGCCTCTTAGGTATCTCTGTCGTGAATCTGTTAGAGCTGATTCGATTTAATGCTTGACTACTTTATGCATTTCAAAAACCTCGCATGTTAGTTGTATACTGCAGGAGTTCCCAAAGTTTTCTGGCCACGACCTGAAGTATTATTTGATACTTAAGAATGAGGCTCGGAGATAGGTCACAGTATGTTTACTTCATCACATCTCGTATACAATACAACAGTTGGGTATTGCTATGCTGGTACCATAGCCTAGTGTATATCGCCTTAGGTAATATAGTTCCAATACATATCACAACATTCCCCAATCCCCATGTTTAGCTGAGACCCTATTAGATAATCAGAACAAAGAATTGGGTTAAATTATTTGCTCAAAAGATTAAGCCTTAGCTGTAATTAAACATGTTTACTCAATTGCGTTACTTGTGCATCTGTAGGCATAAGACAACCTCTTTTTTATTTTTATTTTTTTTTATAAACCAACAATTTGTAAGGCATAACATATGTCTCTAATATATGCTAATATATAATATAATATTTAAAACTGTCAACATCAATTCAGTCTTAGCAAGTGAACAAGAACTACGTTCTATCCAAGTGGATTATGCTTGCTGTTAGACATAGTCTCTGTAGTGCATTGGTTTGACCACAGCCCTTCCGAATCGTGTACGGACTGTCTGAGGGTTGTTGGGGTCTGGTGGTTTACTTTCGGTTTCAGAGGATGGTGCAGGCTGTGTTGGGTCACTGCCATCCTCCTTCATCCAGTGATGGTGGTTCTACCAGGTGGGTTCTTTTCACAGTCCGTTGCACCTGCGTGTTGTAGGGTCCACGCAGATGGCTCCTGCTACGCCTGATCATATTTCCATTCGGTGTCTGGACAACGTAGCTCCTTGGCTCATTACACTTTTGCTGGACAACTGCTGGGTGCCATGTCCTTCTCTCTTTATTCCACACGGTCACATGCTGTCCAGGACGGAGTGGAGGTAGTTCTCTGCGGCAGCTGCGGTCGTGATGTTCCTTCATCACAGCTGCTCTGTGTGCCAGGTGCTGACGGTGTCCCACTTTACCTGGGTCTGCTTGGCTTAGCAGGTGACAGTCCTACCAAAGAGCAGTTCTGCAGGTGAAGGCAGCTTGCTGTCAATAGGTGTCGCGCTTTGATGTATCGGACGTGTCTTTTGATGAACCCATTGCTTTTGGGGTAGTGGGGAGAACTGGTGACGTGTCGTATTCCCCACCATTTCACAAACAGTTGAAAAGCCTGTCCCATGTACTGTGGTCCATTATCGGTCAGAATTTCATCTGGTCGTACGAACAAGGACATGTAACGCTTTTTATTGCATTTTATTGTGTTTGTGTCTGGTGTTGTTGTGAGGCACATTGAGTTGTACATGTACATGAAATGTGCCATACAAATAAACTTGCCTTGCCTTGCCTAACACTGCATTTTTTGTGTGACTGCATGGCTGGTTACTTGAGTGGGCATTTTGTCTACAAGTGGATACTTTGAGTATCTGTCTACTGTCAACAGGTAGTGGCAGCCACTGATTTCGAAAAGGTCAGAGGCTATTGACTCCCATGGTCGGGTTGGTAGGTCGTGTGGTTTAAGAGTTTCTTTTGGGTTTGCATCTTGGTGCACACACACTGCATGATCTGCAGACTTTTTCGATGTCATCATTCATCTTGATCCAATATACACATACTCTTGCCAGTCGACGTGTTTTTTCTATGCCTTGAGTGGACCATCACGTGATCTGAAAGTCCGAGTGCAGCGCGGGGGACAGCGTGGTATGCGTTGCGTATTGTAGTGTAACAGTGATCCAGCGTTTTCTCCTCTCTGGTTGGGCATTTAATAAACTGTCTGTACTTGGGTAATTCCTGGCTCAAGGTTCCCCTTGTTAAAGTCACCAAGCACGATAACAAGAGAGTCCAGGAAGGTCCGCTCCGTATGTAGAATCTGCTCCGCGAGCGTGCGCTGAGCTTCGAGTATGTCCGTGCCCGGCGGTAGATAAGCAGCCACCAGAATGAATGAAACTATTTCCCGCGGTGAATAAAAAGGCTTACAGTTAATGAAGGATAGACGCCATTCTGAGTCAGTTCTGTGCATTTTCCAAAGAGTATGATGACGTCATCGTCCAAAAATGCAATTATTAATATCTTAAAAACGAGAACAGCACAAATGTAAATTTTTACAGCACAAACGTAGCACAAACGATTGACATATTTTTTAAACAATTTTGAGTATGATGGGGGGCCAGGTTCATGCTAATCTTTCTCCGGGGTATTTCCTTTGCTCATTCGCTGCAGGAATTTTGTCTAAGCTTTTTGCACTGATAATCTTATCACCTCTAATCGATCTGCAGAGGCAAACATGCACGCACTTTTCTAGAACATTATTAGCCACGTGGACAGGAGGTCATCACTAATTTTGACTTCCTTAAGCTTTGTCTCAATTAAATCACTGCAAATCATTGAAAATAAAATGCTGATTGAGAATCCTGTTTACGGTAGTGTCCTAGACTGAACTCGAGGCCAAATAACAAGTACCTCTGCCAAAAAGGGTGAACAAGCCGTACTCATGCTTGGCCTCTTAGGTATCTCTGTCGTGAATCTGTTAGAGCTGATTCGATTTAATGCTTGTCTACTTTATGCATTTCAAAAACCTCGCATGTTAGTTGTATACTGCAGGAGTTCCCAAAGTTTTCTGGCCACGACCTGAAGTATTATTTGATACTTAAGAATGAGGCTCGGAGATAGGTCACAGTATGTTTACTTCATCACATCTCGTATACAATACAACAGTTGGGTATTGCTATGCTGGTACCATAGCCTAGTGTATATCGCCTTAGGTAATATAGTTCCAATACATATCACAACATTCCCCAATCCCCATGTTTAGCTGAGACCCTATTAGATAATCAGAACAAAGAATTGGGTTAAATTATTTGCTCAAAAGATTAAGCCTTAGCTGTAATTAAACATGTTTACTCAATTGCGTTACTTGTGCATCTGTAGGCATAAGACAACCTCTTTTTTATTTTTATTTTTTTTTATAAACCAACAATTTGTAAGGCATAACATATGTCTCTAATATATGCTAATATATAATATAATATTTAAAACTGTCAACATCAATTCAGTCTTAGCAAGTGAACAAGAACTACGTTCTATCCAAGTGGATTATGCTTGCTGTTAGACATAGTCTCTGTAGTGCATTGGTTTGACCACAGCCCTTCCGAATCGTGTACGGACTGTCTGAGGGTTGTTGGGGTCTGGTGGTTTACTTTCGGTTTCAGAGGATGGTGCAGGCTGTGTTGGGTCACTGCCATCCTCCTTCATCCAGTGTTGGTGGTTCTACCAGGTGGGTTCTTTTCACAGTCCGTTGCACCTGCGTGTTGTAGGGTCCACGCAGATGGCTCCTGCTACGCCTGATCATATTTCCATTCATCTGGTCGTACGAACAAGGACATGTAACGCTTTTTATTGCATTTTATTGTGTTTGTGTCTGGTGTTGTTGTGAGGCACATTGAGTTGTACATGTACATGAAATGTGCCATACAAATAAACTTGCCTTGCCTTGCCTAACACTGCATTTTTTGTGTGACTGCATGGCTGGTTACTTGAGTGGGCATTTTGTCTACAAGTGGATACTTTGAGTATCTGTCTACTGTCAACAGGTAGTGGCGGCCACTGATTTCGAAAAGGCGGTAGATAAGCAGCCACCAGAATGAATGAAACTATTTCCCGCGGTGAATAAAAAGGCTTACAGTTAATGATGAGATATTCCAGAGCAGGAGAGCAGTGTTGGGAGATCACAGTAATATCAGTACACCAGCTGCTGTTGATGTAGAAACAAACTCCACCGCCTTTTGTTTTCCCGGAGAGCCTCGGGTCCCGATCCGCACGGAGAAGCTGAAAGATCTCCAGGTGAACCGCGCTGTCCGGGACCTTCGCGCTCAGCCATGTCTCCGTGAAACAGAGAACGCAGGACGAGGAGAGGTCCTTGTTCCTTCTCATCAGCAGCGCTAGTTCGTCCATCTTGTTGGGAAGTGAGCGAGCGTTCGTGAGGAATACGCCAGGTAAAGGTGTGCGTGCACCGCGCCTGCGAAGGCGAACAAGGGCCCCCGCACGCTTTCCCCTCCGGCGGCGTCTCACTCGTTTGGTCAAAAAGTGGACCAAATCCGCGGCTGTTGCCAAAAAAACTGGCAGTAGGTCCGTAGAGGTGATCGACCTGATGTTCAGAAGCTCTGCACGAGTGTAAGAGCACGCGGACACACAGTAAACGCACAATAACAGACACAACAGAGCGCACGAAAGCACCGTGGCGCCATCTTGGAGATCTTCTCTTTTGCATAAGTAACAAGAGCAAATGCAGGCTCAGTTAGGACACATTTTGGAAAGAGAGTGTGGCAAGTGTTCTCTGGAATAATGGACACAGATGAGCCTGTATCAACAATCAGCTCTACCTCTTTGCATTGTCCATTAACAGTCACTTCTACAGTGCAGAGGATCTTGTCCTCCACAGCATTGTTCATGTAAAGAACTGTGGGCTCATTAATCACAACTTCATGTACCTCCCTTCATGTACCTCCTTTTGGGTTGAACGGCGACTGGTGAAAAATGTCCCACCTTATGTAAAAAATGTATTTCTTCTTGCTTAAAAACTTGTAAAACGTTCGGAGAAGAACTACGTGAACTTTGGTATAGATTGTGTTTGTGTCAGCATTAAGTAAATGTCCTACATCGGCGGAACCACTGTCAAACTGGTTTGACCAAGCTAATGCCAGACTGGTCAATGCATAAGGTTAATGATTCATGGTTAAGCACATTGTTTTTGCTTTTTAACTAACACGTACTATCTAAGTCAAGGTCGGGTTGTGCGTTGAACCCGCAGTATAAAATGACAAGAACGAGACTTGCACGAGGGACTTCCAAACGAATGCTTGTTAATGTGCAACTTGTATTTTGTGCTATTGATTGAATAAAGACTTTTTCGAACAAACTTATTTCTCCTCGGTTTTCTTGAAGTTTCGGACCAGTGCAAAAAGACTCACAAAAAGACTCACACTTACCACACTTGTTGCATGTCACTTTAGCAGCAGGGCAAGAAGGTTTGTTAGCAAGATGACTTGTAGATCCACAACGAAAACAGGTACGGCGGTTACCAGTTGGTTGGGCCGTGGCAGGAGCAGGATCCGGTGGTTTCTTCTTGTCCCAGTGGCGACTTGACTTTGGTTGCTTTTGTAAGGCTCTCACTGGAGCATAAGCAGCAGAACGGTAGCGTCTCTTCCAATCCACTTTCAATTTGCAACGCCAATGTAGTAGCTTTTGCAAGTGTTAGGTCCGGTGCAAGTGGAGCGACGGTGGTGCAGATGGTAGAGCGGGTCGTCTCATGATCGGTCAGGGGTTCGAATCCTGCCTCCTGAAGGTGCATGCTGTCGTTGTGTCCTTGGGCAAGACACTTCACTCACCTTGCCTCCAGTGTCTGCGTACATTGGTGTATGTACGCCAATGTACGGTTCCTTGCTGTAAAGCGCTTTGAATGCCTAATGTAGGTGGAAAAGACCAATTACCATTACCATTTACCATACAAGTAGCAGTCTGTCTCTTATGCGAGTAGTAGAAACACGCTCGATTGGTCCTCCATGTTGCCAAAGTCACATGCTGCCGCCAACTCACGTAATGAAGCAAGGAATTGGTTTACCGTCTCATCTGGTCTCTGTGCTCTTTGTCGAAACTTGTGCCGTTCGGCAATGATGTTCCCCTTGGGCACAAAATGTTCATTAGGTGCAGCAATGGTGGTAGTAAACGTGTCTCCGGTATTCGGCAGAGTGTAGAAAAGTCTTTGACCCTCAGTACCCAGAGCATGGAGAAGAACCGCGCGCTTTCTTGCATCTGGCCAGCCTTCTCCTGACGCTGCTATCACCAACATGTAGTTTTCGAACATTTTCAACCACGTTGGAAACGGTAACGCGTGTTGGGCAGGGCATGAATGGAGCAAGAAAAGGCACAGAAATAGACATCCTCGTCGCCAAAAATGTGGTATTGCAGCATTGAAAGTGTACAAATAAGCAGGCATCACTCGAGGTTCAACTTCAGTTCTCTTTTACTCTCTTGCTCCTTCTTCTTCTGTTTGGTTTATTGGCAGTTGGCCACCTGCGTCGGGGCATTACCGCCACTTACTGGACTGGACTCATTGAGAATGGTCAGAGGGAAACCTCGCGCTCAGTTAAAAATTACTGATCTCAAAAAGTTCAATCACTCCTCTCTTTTTTTTTTTTATATGCGAGAAAATAACTCTGTGTCTATCAGATACCGCAACAGCTCTTTCTTCCACACCGTTGTTTACCTTTACATATAGCAGCCACATGCCCAAACCTTTGGCACTTATAACACCGGAGCGGAGGAGGAATGTATGGTCGTATGCCATAACTCATAAAACCAATATACACTTTATCCGGAAGAACCGCCTCATAGAACTTTACCAACACAGAAAAACTGTCGACTCTTTTCCCATCACGCGATGCTTTCAACCGTCTCACGTCTACAACCTTGCCTCCCTTTATGTTTGCCTTGATTTCCTCACAAGGAATCTCAGGTAGAATACCAGAAATGACACCACTCACCAACCTTTTACTCTCCATCTCCCTCCCACTTACTCTCTGCCCCAAGATTTTGTCGACTTTGAGGGCCTTTTCCTTCTCTTCCACACTATTGCAGATAACCAACATAGAACCATCACGTAATATTTTAGCGGACTTGACGTCTCCCATGAGCCTGTTAATCTCCGAAGTGAGTTTGAGCGGGTTACACCTACCAAACGACGCACCCTCTTTGACCAGTTTCAACACAACTTTACACTCTGTCATTCGTTCATCCTCCTGACCACTCTGAACATCTGCATATTGCGAAGACTGCTGATTTGCTTTTTTTCGTTTACGTCGCGGCTTTGGTGTATCCCAACTCTCACGCGCCTCACTTTCCTCACCCCCCATGTCCCCTTCTGACTCATCGCGTCCCTCTTCCATCTCGACAATTCACTTTCTGCGTCGACCAAATGCCGTGTCCACCCAGCTGCTGCTGCCGAGGTGACACGGACTACTGACTGCCAGCCACAGAAAAAGTCCTGTCTTTCCAGAGCCAGGAAAACTCGACAGTCCTCACAGCTACTCTCTTGCTTACTCACTGCACGTTATTTCACAGCATTCAATTCTATATGTAGCTCCCTCTTGTGGTCTTTATATGCAATAGCACAACACAACAGAGAGCAACACCTCTAATTGTCCCAATGCAGAATTCACACCGACGGATGTGAATGTAATTAACGAGATGGGTGACTTGTCTGAACCTGAGTCAGCATCAGAGTTAAAAAGTGATGGTGTGATAGATGATGGTGAAGTCTTGTCTGATGTCTATCCTCTTCCAGGCCTCAGTCCCACTAAGGAAACTGACACCCCCTTAGTCACCGAGCCTCGGAGGTCAGTTAGGAAGACTGCGGGACAACACTCAAATCCACATGGGCTGCCACAATCGGTGCAGACAACTAAACCAGCAGTATAAAATTGTATGTATTTGGTATGTCCTCCTTTTGTACATCGTCGGGTCGACGATGCTCCTTGTTGGGGAGGGATGTTGTGGGTGTTGTGGGTGAGCAGCGGTGTCGCTGCTCACCCACCGGAACTGTGTTAAATAGGAAGTTTGGCGTTTCCCCAGGGCGTTTGCTGGGCCCACGCCATGATTGTTTGTGATTTATTGTTTGGTGAGTGTTTCAGATTGTTTATTAAGCATTGAGGTACGGTACGCAGCAGTGTATCTGTTTTAATTGTGTTGTTATCATAGGACCGTACATGCACGAGGGTTTTAGCCGTGCTGTTAATCTGTTCTGTTTAATTGGAACTGTGTGTGGGATTTGAGGCACAGGTACAGCCATGTTAACTGTTTTAAAATGTAAGTTGATTAAAGTAGGCTATTTTGTAATTGTGATTTGTATTTTTTGTTTTTACAGTTACATTGTCTCCTGCTGTCCTTGTAGTTTGTGTTTCTTTTTAGTTAATCCGTCCCGCATTTGTAGCCTATGCTTGGGAGTTCACTCTGTAAGGGCGTTTCCTTATATTTTTAATATTGCTGTTTGTTATTTTGTCTTGGGTCACTTCCCTTAAAAAACCTGCCTGCTGTTAGAGTCAGACTTATTAGTTGATCCAATCGTGTGTGGTGTTGAGTTTACGTTGCAGTGTTTCGCTGTGCGCTTGCGGTGCTTTTCAATAGATTGCATGTTGTTGGGTTTGTGGGGTTGCCCGCTGTACACATGTTTATAGCTCTTTGTGGGTCAGTACGGTAACATGGGCTGTTGTCCCCTTATTTAATAGTGTAAGAATAAATAACGTAAACTTTTCTTCTGACTCTGCTCTTTCATATCTCGGCATAGTAACACATCCATGGCGAAGGGCATGTTATTTGACTAAAGTGTTGATGGAAAGGCAGAGAAAAAGCGTCACACTTACATTCAGGACTGAAAGGCCAACAGCCTTGTGTTGGACAAAGCTGACATCTAGTGGAGGAACGAGAAGGTACAGTTTGTGCTGGTATTACCCGTGCGACTGGACATACAGCAAACAGTACATTGAGCCCAGCTTGTTACCCACATCTTCACTCAATAATAACACACAAATGAATTCAACCCAAGTGCAACCAGATACTTTCTTTCAAGATCTTTCTTCCAAAAAATCTGATTAGACTATATTAGAAGAGACAGCATTGTTTTCTTGCTGCCAAAGCACCTTCATGCACAAAAGATGAGAGGCCACAAAGCATCCCTCCGAATGTTTGTTTGAGTATTTGTAAAGAGCTGGGGGGCACCGGGGGGTGCAGCTGAAGTCTATGGAACCTGATACTTGATGACTCTCCATCACAAGAATGTAAGTTTCCTTCTCTCTGCGCATCTGGCTCGACGCCCAGCTACATCTCTGTCTCTGTGTGTGTAACTTGTTAGTATTTGGCCCTTCCTCGCATCCAGTGGCCCCGCTTAGAGACAGTCTTTGTATGATGGTCGTCTGGCTTGAAGCTCCATGAAGCAACTTTTGAGCTTGTAATGCACATTGGAAAAGAGAAAATGATTGCGGAACTGATGTGCAGCATATGTCTGCAAGTCTTATTCTTCGAAATTAAGTTGGGCACAAATTTAAGTATTTGGATAAAAAGTTATTGATGTGTGGTTTGTGTGAGTTCTCAGTTGTTCGGGAGTTCCCTATCATAAACAAAGGTTACAAAACAGGATGTGTGCGTTATAAAATGCAAGGTTTTCTTGGAGGTCAAACACATTACTGAAGACACTGCAGGAAAAGGCGCATAGATAGTGAATACAAATGTACCGAAAGAGCAATAGATGGTCTGAGGTACTATGATGGTTTATGAAAGTTTTTTATTAAGACGGGGACACAGACTGAGTTTTATTATTATAATTATTATTATAATTATTATTATTAACACAAATATTTGAATGAATTAAGATCTTTATTGTCATTATACAATTGTACAACAAAATGAGGTAGATGTTGGGTTAGCCCTGAGCCGCTGCGTCTGCGTGCAGCCACTGTGGGCCAATCGGACCAGCATATTTTTGGCGCTTGTGGAAACTGCAGTACCCGGAAAAAACCGACACAGAAGTTCCAGACACTCAGGTCTCACAGCTTGACATCTTTCATGATGTTAATAGGTGGGAAAAAATGGGCTCCCGATGAAGCTACCAGTTTGTATGACTGGCGTCTTTCCCACCACCACGCTTGTGTGGCTATAGGCTGCGAGTCTTCCCTGGATTCCTCCTCGCTCGTCACTAATTTAACCTTTTATTTAACCTGGATAAAACCCATTCAGATTAAAAATCTTTAAAGAATGTCTTGACCAAGAGGCAGTGGCAAAATTTTACAGACACAAGTAACATTCATAACATGAATCCGACGGTGGCGCAGATGGTAGAGCGGGTCGTCTCATGATCGGAAGGTCAGGGGTTCGAATCCTGCCTCCTGAAGGTGCATGCTGTCATTGTGTCCTTGGGCAAGACACTTCACCCACCTTGCCTCCAGTGTCTGCGTACATTGGTGTATGAATGGGTGAGAGGTTCCTTGCTCTAAAGCGCTTTGAGTGCCTAATGTAGGTGGAAAAGCGCTATATAAGTTGAGACCATTTACCATAAGTCACACATCATATTAAGTTAAGGTAAAAAGGTTCTCGAGCCGTCATCGCTACTGCTCTGAAGTGTAAGTGTTGATTTTTTATGTCTTCGTGGCCTTTGAGATTTGTCTTAGCTAAAGAATTTTTTTGTTGTTTTTTTTCTTTGTCAGCTATTGAAGTAACTCTATATGGTCAGTAAAATTGTATCGCTTTATATCAAGGGGTGCACTTTATATTAAGGGCTGTATTGATTAGGTATTAACAAGCATAAGTATTTGTAGGGTTTGGGTAGGATAATATGCTTATTCATGGACTATTAGCATGGTAGTTGGTAATAGTATAATAAACTGCTTATTATTATATTTACCAGCGTATTATTCAGGGCCTAGTAACTACCAATGCTTATTACTACCTTATGAATACTTAACGAGCACCTTGTTACAATTTTTTTATCTCCAAAAGTTATGTTGCAAACCTATATCTGTGGCCATACCGCCTTTGCTCTGCCCAATCCCATCAGACCTTGGAAGCTCAGCAGGGAAAGGGCCTGGTCGGTACTTGGATGGGAGACCGTTTGGTAACACCAGGAAGCCTAGCGAATGTAGTGAGTGAGTGGTTGGTGGTGGTCGGAGGGGCCGATGGCGCAGACTGGTTGCCTCGCTTTCGTCAGTCTACCCCAGGGCAGCTGTGGCTACAATAGTAGCTTACCACCACCAAGTATGGAGTCAATGAATAATGCAATGTAACGTGTCTTTGAGTGTCCAGAAAAGCGCTATATAAAACCGATGCATTATTGTTATTATTATTATTATTATTATATCTACATTTACACCCAAATAGCCAACAGATTTTTCTTTTTTAATTAAATTTTGTTTCCTCCATTTTTGCTGCGTGTTTTATTGGATTGGTAATTTTTGCGTGAAAGGTGACACATTATTGTCTTATTTGACAGTAAATCGGGATGAGATGATGTAATACAATAAACTGACTAACTCTTGAACCATGCGGTGCCCAAAGTAATTTGTAATCACAACAGTCTATTAAAAATGATAGACCTATTTATTAAGCATTGATAGGGGCAAACTAAACAGACCATTTGCTTCCCAATAATTATGAATAGTGGATTTTATGAAGAGCGGTCTTTTCAACTCTTGTAGTGTTCAAACATTGTGTTCAAACTATTAACAAATGCAATGAGCTTGTATGAGAACAGTGGGTACAAAGCCTCTCTTGTTCTCTGTGGTGCTTTATCCTCATTACACTTCTCATTTGTTTATACAGTTAACCCTCCCTCTTCCCCCTGCCTTCATTAACTCTTTCAGCGTTTCCAATTTCTGCCCCTAAACTCCCCCGCCAATAGTGTGTCCAACAGGTTACCGCCACGGGTCTGCGCTTCGATGATGGGCAAAAGTTAATGTTTATGAGAACGAAGGCATTACATTTATTGTATTTGAAAGCTGAGATTTTAAAGAGAAAATAGGGGCTTAAGGAAAGACAGATGAGGACGGTGCAGAGGGAAAAGCGGGGCGCAAAAAAGAGCAAAAGACAAAAAAGTAATTGGTCCTATGATGGCTTCCAGCTGCATGGACGTAAGCCAAGCCAAGTCTTCATGTCACGCATTCGCACGCACGCTAACACCCGCACACTCCAAGTCTGCAGAGTCCCGTAAACTTGTAGATTCTGACAATGTAAAATGTTGCTATTCCCATATACACTATAGCTGCTTTGTAGTGATAATAGTGATACAGTTTATAGCCTCATGACCCCACACTTTTTTTTTTTGTCACAAACTGAACATGCTTTATTCAATCATTGTATCATTTGTGACAATCAAATATGGGATATGCCTTTGCATTAAATCATTTTGGAAAATTATGAAATTGCCCAACAATCTTTCCTGTTCATAGAAAAAAAAATGTGGGTCTAAAACATTGTTTTGGCTGAAAAACAAAATTCTCATTAAAAAGTTTCACGTTGTTTCTAATTCTTTTTCTCTGTTTGATCAAATGTTTGCAAATCTTAAGAAATGAAATATGCACTGATTTGCACTAAAAATGGCATTAAAAAGCATAACATTTGACTTCCTTCTATATAAACCCTGCTTTTGTTATTGTCCACTTTTCATCAAGTTTCAAAACAAGACTAACCATGGCACAATTTTAAGTTACTGTGCATCCCAGCTCCTGAAGATGCACACTGTCGTTGTGTCTTTGGGCAAAACACTTCACCCTCCTTGCCTCAAGTGTCCGCCTACATTGGTGTATGAATGGGTGACTGGTTTCTTTCTGTAAAGTGCTTTGGGCCTGATGAAGGTAGAAAAGCGCTATATAAGTTGAGACCATTTTACCATTTTGTTTTGGGCAAAGTTAGCAACAATATGCTAATCTCAGTCAGATGGAAGACCTCAGTAATTTTGTGATTATGACAATATAGATATTATATTACATCAGCTATTGCGATAACGATAATTTAGCCTTATATTGCTTAGGATGCGTTTTTGTTACAATAGTTAGTAATAGTAGTATTCTTCTTTATATGGGAATTGGGTTGTATTGTAAGGAAGACAGTTAATAAGAGATAATCTGTCAGTGTTTTTCTTGACAACTGATGTAAACATAGCCATCCAGATGTGTGACTGTATGTTTGTGTGCATTAATGCTGCCGACATCTGTTCAGGAGATCGTAAATTAGCGGCTTTCTCCACGAGCGTTGACACTTGGTGTCAGTCAAGTAAATTGCTCGCAGTGTACAGAGTGTGGAGTTTGTTATAATCACACAGTCATCACACACTGACGAGCGGAAACAATACAAATAACCACATAAACGATCGCCATCGCTATCAGATCATTTGCAAACAATGTCAACAGATTAATGAGCTGAATAAATAATACATAAGACAGAAACAGAAATACACTGAGAAGCGAATGGACCGTAGGGCTTTACTCCGGGTTTTCCAATTAAAACACAGCTTTTGGATTTATATGATCACGGTGCGCCTTCGCAGATGTGCACACTAAAACTTGTCAAAATGTGGAGATTGGAGTTGGGGTCTTGTCAGCAGAGTTTGCCTGAACATTTTAATGAGGTTTTGGGGGGATTTGCGCTGTGGCTCTGTGTGATTCTGCAGCCCTATTGGAATCTTCAATACTCCTTTTTTTTGAACTAAACTCTGTCTGCTCTATGGTCAACTCAACACAAAATAGACCTCATTAACTAGGTGCAAAGGATTCATCATGATCGAACTGGGCTCTCCCCTTCCCTTCATCTATGGTCCTCTTTTATATGAATACTGTTGAAATTATGCTCTCATAGTATCTTACTTAGTCATAGCTCAAAACTAGTCTGTCAGTGTACATTTCTGATGGAAAACAATGAAATGCTTAAATAGTTTAGTTCAGTGGCTCTCAACACTTGGGGATTCAAACGTGGGTCGTGGGGTGAATTCTCGGGGTCACAGGTGCCTTTGTCTGAACATATTGTTGACATTTTTCTGATAGGGAGCAAGTTAGCAAGCCTCACGTTCACTGAATCAGTGTAACTCTGTGAGGAAATGCTGCATATTATTGACACTATAACCGGGTCAGGGTGGTCAGATATCGTATGATATTTTATATTATTTTTTCCAATGCATTTGTGACATATTGTTCAACCACTGCTGACTTCCCCACACGTTTGCTACAAATGGAAAACTGGCACATTTCTTTGCTTCATGTTCATGTGTTTTTATTCAGCCAGGGGAGCGCGTGTTAATAAACTCTTGGTTCAGATCACACAGCACTTGATGCATGTTGGCACGGTGAACCCGCTGTATCTCTGCATCACGTCAAAGCCTCTCTCTCCTCTCCCTCCAAAAACACTGACAGCCCCTCGCCGCAGCAGCTGGTGAAAGCATTAGCAGCTGGGCCCTCGGAAAGGAGAAAAGTCAAATTATTATCGCTGACATTTCAATACTGCCTTCAGTCCGAGCTTCTAAGAGACCGTCCAAATCCATTCAGGCTAATCTAGACTCCTCTTCAAAAGGCTTATCCCTCTCAAGGCTCTTCCTCTCTAAACCTTCTCAATGGCCGCTCATCATCCTTAACAATTTACAGTGTGCAGCATTGAAAGACCAGCCTATATTGACATTTATGTTTTAAGACTCTGACTGTTTGCTTTTGTCTGGAGGAGAAAAAAGATTGTCATTGAGGCAGAAACAGTAATACAATTAGTAGTTAGTAGTCTCAATCTGGTGCTGCCATACAATTGACTGCCTCCGGCTGTGCCTTGATTTAGCGTTTAGGTCAGGGGTTCCCAACCTGGGTAGCGGCCCCCCCATTGGAGCATGTCTGGTTAGAGGGTCTGGTCATAAGAGATATTATTTGAGTAAATTAAATTGTATAAAACGATTGCATATGACTGAGCAAGGGTAACATGTACATACTTATTGGTCATTATTGATGTTTTTTACAATTGTTTCTATATTGGGGGCTTGACCTGACTCCAAGTCTCCAAGGAAGAAAGGCCTCACCATTTATCCCGTTCTGTGACTTTCTGTGGATGATTATTTCTATTAGTATCTTACAATTGTCAGTGTCTCCATTAATATAAACTATGGTGCCCACAACAGATTCTAAAACATATCTACAGAATAAATAGGCAAAACATTGCTTCTTAGATTATTATAAGGGTAAAAAAGATAAACCAAATGGATCGGTTTGAACTGTGACTCCAAAACCTGAAATCAGAACAGTCATAGGAAACCCATAGACACCATCTCAGGAACCTGTGACCTTTTTTCTTTGTGGCGAGATTCCTAGCCACACGGCCACCTGCCATCATCTTTCACCTCTATGTTAGGGGTCACACTGGTCCATCATGTTCAAGCCTTCAGAGCTACTTCATATGAGCAGCGATCAGGCTCACACAAGAGAGGCTTATTATGCATGGTAGTAAATGACTAATCTTTAATGAGACCCACAGTTAACCTTTTAATGACTCTTTATTAGACTAACGAGCTTTGCCTCTGTGCGCAGCAGAGGAAGTGTGTGTGCACTGATTGGAGAGCACAGCAGTGAAACACTAATTAAGCTGTCGGATGGTGCAGCAGATTAGGCCGCTCCCCTGCAGAGGCTCGGCCCCGGTAGGCAAACAGACCCCATCCCTCAGCAGGCCAACCCAAATACATCCCTGCTCTGGGTCCCACCACGCACCCAGAGGTCCTCCAGTAGCCAGAGAGGAGGAATTATTACTCCTTCTCACACATATCTGCACATATCTGTGCATGTCTTTTAAAAAATGGGGCCAAAAATACATTCTTGTCTGGAAAATGACATGATCTACGGTTACACATGGAGAAACATGTCTATGCTGCAGTTAACCACAGCATTTAAAACTTCCACCACAAAGAAAAAACAAGGAAGCTCAACTCTGACTACATTTAAAAAGCAAATGTAGAGCCTTTCAAATAATAATGCTTGTGTCTATGTCCCTACTTCACAGCTGCCAAAGGGTCTGTTTGGTAGAAAGAAGTTAGAGGGCAGCTACAAACAAAGCTTACTTCCACCGAGTATGGACTGAAGGAATAATACACGAAATTGTAAAGCGACTTTGAGCGTCTGGAAAAGCGCTATATAGGGCTAATGCATTATTATTTTTAAGTGTACTCACATTGTCATTTTCATTGGAGTCCGTTTAGCTCCATTTTCACATCAGTCTCTTCTACACATTTTGAAGAGTACCTTGTCGTCTGCACTGAGAATTGAAGCACTCACTAGCAATTAAAGCAGCAAATATCCTTTTTAAACATGGAAGTGGTTTATGCACAAAACCTCTAGAGAGATGTTCAAAATGTTAATCTTTTTCATCTCTTCCAGCATTGACCTTATCACTTGTGTACATCAATAACTGCATCTGCTCTCAGTTTACATGAATAATAAGCAAGACGGCTTTTTCCTTTGAGTCACTCTGATGAAGACGTCTTTGATGCACGTACAGTTTGATTCCTGGACCTTTTGTGTGTAGAGTTTGCATGTTCTGGGGATGGGTCCCGACATTGCGACACTGAAAGATCTGGTACATGCTGAGGACAAAATTCCCAATGGAGACAAGAGAGACTATCCAACCCTTATGCTATAAAAGACTACAATTGTTAATGTAGTTATGTTTTCAATCCTATTATGGCTTTCAGTCTGTTCACCTTGTGTTCAAATTAAACAAATAATATGTCGTCGTTTTTTTTTTTACCTTCTTTTAGCCTGACACATACTTTTTGCGCCATTGTTAAAGGGATATTTCAGGATTTTTTTTACATAGGGCCTCATTTCCCATTTATCCAATGTCAAAAATCCTGAAAAATCCCTTCAACACAAAACAATGACGATATTTAACACCAAAATGAATCTAATGGAACCTCTACACCTAATCTCCATTACGTGTTGTCTGTAACATCAACAGCATTTATCTCCTTATAATAACTACACACCTTTGATTAATCTGACTTAATGTGTTCCCCATCCACTGGCTGACAGCTTGAGGGCTGGAGTGGGGTCCCCAATACACACACAAATACTGTCAGTGCTCTAGTGTTGACACAGTCCAGATGTGGGCAGCTCTGGTCCAAATGAAACCAGGGCAGCCGTCCAACAACCTGGACCGCTTTCTCCCCATCAAATGATATGTTTACAATAATACTGTTCGGAGACTCCGGAGACACGCAAAATCCTTACGGCGGGGGAAATGAACTCATGGAAAAGTTCTGGAAATGGCAAATGCAGTTGGTTTGTTGGTGGTGTGTCGAGGCAGAGGACTCTTGAGAAGATATGAGATTTGACAAATAGACTGATCAAAAGGGAAGAGGGAGTGATTATTGTGGCCTTGTTTGGATGTGCCCTGTCAGTCTGATCGGGAGACGAAGGCAGTGGTTGGAAAAATAATAGTTCAGTAGTTATGTAATCCAGATCAGGGCTGGAAGAGACAGGGGGAAAAACGCCGGTCAATACAGAGGTCAGACTGTACCTTCTGTTCTCCAGAGCAGCTCTTCAGATCCACTTCAGTCACACAATTAGGGCACTTGTAGAGGAGCTGTTGACAATTATCACATTGTAGACACCATCGTCAATGCATTTTCTCTCATTATCACTATTGGCTTTATATTTGTGTAATTACTGTGGTAGCCTTGGGGCGTTTATATTCATTATGTTGATTTGCTATGTGCATCACAGCAATTAATAGTATTGCTTTGAGGCCTCTGGTGATGTGACATTGCGAGCTATATTTTTTTAATCAAGAACATTCATAATTTACTTGTTTGCAATCTGATTATCTCAACCTATTTATTGTGAAACAGTGGTGTTAATCATAAGTTGATTTCAATAATTAACAATAACAAAGCATGTGTTTTATTATATGAATAATAAGGAATTATGCTTTTAATTTCATGGTGCCTTTCATGACTGTCAAGGTCACCTGACAAGTTAAAAACTGTACACTTTTGAAAACAGTGCTACATGTTACCAAGAACATGAGCAGGTAAAGTACCAGTAACTCAATTATCATGAGTACTTTGTGTGCTGATCGCCTTGAAAGTGTAGCACTGCTGGGCACTGTATTGGCATCAGCGTCACCAGTTCAACTCCAGGCTCAGACAATTCGCTTAATGTCTCACTCTTCTTCACCATCTTTCATGCAAAAATGACCAATTCAATAAAGCATGTGCCTAAAAAATCTGACATACAAAAGAAAAAGAATACTTTGATGAAATGGGTATTTCAGTGGTCATTTGTGCATCTGCAGCACTGCCTACAAATGTAGATGTAGGTTTACCAGACTGTCTATCCACTCCTCACCCACTTTCTTCCTGGACTATACTGTCCAATAAAACCAAAACAGGAGCAGTTTTGATATTTGTGTATTTGTTTATTTGGTTCGGACAGTGCATGTTAATGAACACACACGGGTCTCGTGCATGTAAACACACCACGCCGGATTGCAGCCATTGGCTAATTTGCATCTGTGGTCCCACACTCACACCCTTAAACACTTGTGCCTATTGTGCACATGTATACATGTATGCAAAAGTATTTAATATAAAACAAAAATGTGTTTTTTTTTAGCAAGAAAAACAATATATTCTAAGAAAAGTCCTCACAAAGTCATATTCCTGAAACCCAACAGGTTCTATTTAATAAAATAAATATTACCTTTATTGTATTATTTAGTTTACGTTTTTTTGAGCAGTTTACATTCTTAACTTCTTACAGCATGTAAGGCTGAAGCTAGAAAGTGGCTGAAGCTAGAAAGCTTATATAGGCCGACCCCGTAATCAATGTAATAACTTTTACATTTCCCGGCGATACAGCACAATCCGGTCTGTATCCAAAATAAGAATTACAAAAAATATTTGATTCCAGAGTACTCAATTACATTTACTCAAATACATGAGTACTCAATTACATTTACTCAAATACATGAACTTAAGTAACTTTTAGAAGTAATTCTTAGAGTAGTTTATCCATGCAGAACTTTTAACTTATTACTGTACTCTTACTTGAATAAAAATAATAGTTACATTTTCCACTGTGAGTAAATGCTTCATTTTGATCTGTTAAATGGATGTAGCTCGTCATGTGCACCTTTTTTCTTTACAATTATTTAGTTTTTCTGTATTTTCTGCCATTTTTTCTTTTACTTGAGTCTTGGTCACCCCCTTCCACTTCTATTATCAGGGGCAGAACTGTTAATATTGTTTTGTACTATAGATGAATTCTTCATTATATTTACAAATCTCAATGCTTCTGCACCACTACCAGCGGCGGATCTGTTATGTGGAAATCCATGAGCTCTTCGCACACGTTTGCTCCCCCTGCGGTGTCTTGCCTGTCACATGGTGTTAAACATTAATGTGTACCTGACAGCTGGCTGCTTCATTATGTGATCGCACATGGCAGATTCTCTCACACATCCTCTTCACACATGTAAAAATGTTGGATGTGCTCACATAACAAACATGTGATACAGTAAATATCTCATTTCCCTCCGTTTGCCGATCGCCGAGACTATGTCTTAAAGCAAAAAACGCCAGATCTTGTTGTGAGACCATCACTGACACGCTGCCGCAGATTCTAAAGAAGTGGAAACATTGTGATAATAATCCACTGGTGTGTCCCTACCAGACTACAGGCCAGCTCATTAGGAGGAAGTTATTAGAAGGAGAATGTATTTAACAGAGGACGGATGCTCTCGATGCTAGACCTCTCAAACATAGTTACGTGAAAGTCTTTGAAATAATGTATCGTAGTGTATAATTATATCAGGTTTATGTGGAATAATGAGTTGTTTACTGTGCCGCGCCTCTCTCCTCCTCTGCTTTCCCCAGAAAGAATAGCTGAATATGTAAATTAGTAATGTGGGTTTCGGAGATTTTGCGAATTCCACCAGAGCCTGGGTGTTATCCCTGTGTTTCTGTGAGCTTTGTGTGGGTACTTCTGTAAGGAATAAATTGACAAAAGTGATTTACCTTTCTGTATTATGGACAATGAGTGGAATTTACTCTAGAGCTAAACCTTTATGAAAGTTCATAAACAGCACAACTGTAATAGAGAGCAATAGAATCCGTCTGCAATTGTTCTTTTGGGTTTGAATATGTCACTGATTTCCTATTATTTCAAAATGTCTATGTTTATGTATTTATGTTGGATAATCGGTGTAGAATGTCTTTGGTATAGTGACAAATTGATATTTAAATGTTACATAATAACATAGAAATAATTAGAAGAGGTTTGAACATTTTCTGAATCCACTTTAAATCTGTCGAATTAAGTGCAAACCACAGTGAAAAAGAAGGAGAATCCTAAGGAAAACCCTTATACATTCTATACGGCTCAATAACTAAGCCTGTCTTTTATTTTGTTGTTTTGGGGTGTTGGAGATTGCAGCATTGTAGAGCTGATGCGGGTGTAATGAAGTGTGCGATCTGTGCCAGTTTTTGCACTAATGTCTGTGTTGCTGCCTCCCAGCCCTGCACTGACTACAGCCGAAAAAACGCTGCTGTGCAAAACTAACCAAGGGGTTGGAATCATTTTTAACGTGGAGGCATGCTCCCTGCGCGTCACATAATCTCATTCACCGAGGGGTGTGTGTGTTCGCTGCGGGGGGTCCATTAATAAAATATGACTGTATCATATAATAGACCAGTCTGCCAAATTACAGGAGACAGAAAGACAGCTTATTAGGAGGATCGAGGGGGAGGTGTGTGCAGGAGAGAGATGGGGCCTGAATAGAGAGATTAAGTGGCCTTCTCTCATCAAAAACCCACATTACCTAAGTGTTCACATCATTAACACGATTGAGAGCCAAGATACTAACAATGGCTCGCGCCGCGAAGGGATACTTGCATAGAGCAGTGTTTTTCAACCTTTTTTGAGTCGTTGAAAAGATTCCACAGCACAAATCTTTATCATTACCAAATTACACCAAGTAAAAAAAAAACAACGCAAATAACGTCTGGGCCACTGCATCATTCTGGTCCATTGGTCGACAGATTATTAGGGCAGGGACAAAATATCGTTTTGCAATTATCGCAATACGTCTTTGTTGTTCCACGTATCGTATTAGAAGCAATACTTTTGATACTCAACTCACAACAACAAAATTATACAAATGTTTTTTTTACTTAAAACTGGCATTGTTAATACAAGTTTGGTGCTGATTGGTTTAAACAAAAGAGCCAGACTTTTTTAAATGCTTCTGCCGTTTGCACTTACATGTCTGAGTAATTTTCTGTTTATACCTTTTAGAAACTTAAGTTGTGTGAAATATTGCAGTTCATTATAATGACAAATCACAATACTTAGATGGTCATTTACCAAGCGTTTGCTCATGTGTAAAAAAGTAGCACATGCAAAAGGGGACCAGCAGCAGACTCATTTGCCTTTTTTTTTTACTTGCGCATCATTCTCTCATTTACATATCAGTAATACAAAGCTATTTTCCAGCTTGTGCTATTATGTACCCTTTTAGTGCATTAGAGCATACTGCATCGCAATACCTATTGTATCGGGCCCTCTGTAAGGTGATGCACTTTTGTCATGATACAATGTATCATCCCAACCCTACTAATATAAAAAAAAAGTCCTGCAAGACTCAGATGTGAATAATTGTACATTATGAACTTATTAATGATATATTGGTCAGTATTAGGGCTGCTCAATATATCACCACATTATTCTTAGTATTAAGTATTCAGTATTAGGTGATGCAGTATCTATATTGCAAGAAGCCATATTATATCAAAAGCTTTTACCATTTTAAAAACGATCACTAAAGGAAAAAACAACAATGTGAGATATATTACATTTGCTAGGCTCAGTGCAGAGCATTTACACCTGAACTTGGGGAGTTGGAGTCCTTGCACGGCCACTCATTGAAGGACAGGACCAATATTATGGAGGACTGTGGCTGCCAAAACAATAAATAAATATAGAAAGAAAGAAAGAAATTCATTTATTGTATAAGTGTTTAATAAGTGCATGTATTTATTTATATATTTATTTATTTCTGTATTTATTTATTTATGTATTTTTGTATTTATTTATTCTGTATTTCTGTATTTATTTCTGTATTTATTCATTTATTTCTGTATTTATTTATATATTTATTTCTGTATTTCTGTATTTATTTCTGTTTTTCTCTTAATGTGTGCAAATCATGGGGTGGGTCTGGATGCCGCTGCTGTAAGGTGATTGGTTAATCTTTCTCCATGCACACATGCCTTGTCCAGCATAGACACGGCCAAACACGAGCTCTGCTTCAGTCTATTGACAAGACACTTCACCTGCCTTGCCCCCAGTGTCTGCGTACACTGGTGTATGAATGAGCGTTTGAATGGGTGAGTGGATCCTTGCTGGAAAGTACTTTGAGTGCCTAATATAGGTGGAAAAGCGCTAGACTATAAAGCAGAGTTCATGTTTGGCTATGTCTATGCTGGAGGCGAGATTGAGATATTCTATAAATATAAGCTTCTGAAACTCACTGAGTGCAACTTTTTTCAAAATGCATGTATGGACAGACTGGCTCAGCTCATCCCAATCTCTACACCTGCTCATGATCACAATACAAGACGTAAAACCCTCTTACAAGGAAAAATTAGAACACTCAAGTGCACAAGCTTCAGTGTGGCATGTAAAGGCCCACACGTTTGGAACAAGCTGAACATTAACATTAAAACCGTAACATCTCTGGCTATTTTTAAAAATAAACTAAAAATTGAGCTTCTAGAAAATTACAATAAACCCTAGTTTATGACCTCTAACAAGACTTATATAATTCATGTCTGATGGTAGTATGTACTAATGTGTGTAAGCAAAAACAAAATAAAAAATACTTACCTTTTTTAAAGTAAAATTCATGCAACTCTAAGCTTCTAAAAGTAAGGTAAGGCAGTTTTAAATTAGAGTAGGTAAGGTTAGTTGGTAGGTAATAGAATAGGTATCTTGGGTAATATGTATCCCAGGTTACTAATGTATGTTTGTGTTTTTAATATTGTGTATTGTCTTGGGCCCCATATATAAGCTAAATGTTGCTTCAAGGGTGTCCCGTTTATGAATATGCACCATCATCTATGAATGAATGTTAAAATGCTTTTACCGTATATTTGTAATAAACTGAAACTGAACTGAGATTCAAACCCCTGACCTTCCGATCATGAGACTACTAGCTCCACCAACTGCGCCACTGATGCCTTTCTACACTCAAAGTGCTTTCCAGCAAGGATCCACACACCCATTCACACGCTAATTCATACACCAGTGTACGCAGACACTGGGTGCAAGGCAGGTGAAGTGTCTTGCCCAAGGACACAACGACAGTGGGCCCCTGCAGGATTCAAACTGCCGATCCTCCAGTCACAAGATGACCCGCTCTGTGCCATTGTCAATAGACTGAAGCAGAGCTCATGTTTGGCCGTGTCTATGCTGGACAAGGCATGTGTGCGTGGAGAAAGATTAACCAATCACCTTACAGCAGCGGCATCCAGACCCACCCCATGATTTGCATACATTAAGAGAAAAACAGAAATAAATACAGAAATAAATGAATAAAAACAAAAATACAGAAATAATAACGAAAATAAATAAATATATAAATAAATAAATGCACTTATTACAATAAATGTATGCAATTCTTTGCAAATGTTATCGTTATTTTATTTATTTATTTAGTTATATATTTATTTATTATTTTGGCAGCCACGGTCCTCCATACAATATGTCAGTGCATGTCATGGGTTACTTTTGTATCTCAAAGCTTTTAGGATATGTCCACATTGTATTGACCCCACAAACACACAGAGCAGGAAAGGCTCACAGCTCAAGTCAAAATGCTGTGAGTCACCCTGTCACCGTGGCAACAGAGGCTCGACGCAGCGCTCTGTCACAGCCTCGGCATTAGCTTTGAGCCGCGCATAACTTCCCGTGCCACTCATTCCCGCACTGACTGATCTATTGTGTGGATCAACGCAAGGAGCTGTACATTTGAAAAGCTCAGGTCATATTGCAGATTTCTTTCCTTCTCAAGGTGCCACTGAAGGACAAGAGACTGGCAAAGTAATGGCCCGTTTGCGGTGGGTGTGACAGGAGCTTCAGAGGGGCTTCAGAGGGGCTGAGTCGCACTGCTATGTTCCTCCAGCAGATGGTGTCTCTCCCAGTGCTCTGCCATGACGGAGCACTGTAGGCGAGGGGGTGGGGTGCACATGCACCCTGTCCTATCCATCTTAATAAACACCAGCAACAGTCATCCTCTGAAAACACCAACACAGATAAATTACTCAGTTACATGGCACTTAGGAGGCTCTGCGATGTTGACTGTGACTAATGCTCATTTATAGTGTGAAAATCCCCAAACAGTGCAGATGCACACGTTTCTTAAAAAAAAAATATAAATGATCTAGTTTTCTGTTATGAACATTGAAATAATTGTAAAGAGTCTTTGAGACTGATTCTGTTTTATGTTAATTACTTTCTGTAAACAAACAGCTTGATTCATAAATTGGGCATTTATAGAACCATCACTTCACATCATTGATTTTAGAACATGTATCACAATTAATCAATAGACTGAGTTTTGTTATCATTGATTTAACTTTAATTTACTTTTAATACGGTGCAGTCTTTCTTTGAAATTCATTATATTTTATCTTTCACATCTAGCTTTGTCAGATTACACCCACGATGACGCTGCAACTTGAGAAGAAATCTGTGCTTTTAACTGTCAGTAGTGGCTCTCTCTCGACCCACTGCCTCTCTTCTGTAGTGGGCTGTTTTAACTGATGCAGGTCCTCAGTGTCTCTGCTCTCATGCTGACAGAGGTGCACACAGCCATGTGGGTGCATTTACAGGGATGAGCAGTGTGCTGGGGAGCAGCCTCTCTGCAGCCTTGACTTTCATCAGACAGGTTTTTTTCCGCGCTGGCTCAGTGGTGCCAACGGTACTATCAGTACCACAAGATACACACATTTGGGCAGCTCACCCTGCAACCATGGTAACAGAAGAATTTTACTAGTTGGCAGCAGCCAATAGAGGGGCACTTCCCACTTATCCTCAACCAATAAGAAGGCAGCGAGCAGCCCAACCCTCGAAGACCTGTCACTGTTGGACAAGTGCGGGCTGGATTTAGAGATGTAGGCTCAGCTAATGAACATGAGAGAGCACAGCAGTGTAGGCATGTGTGCAGTGCGATAGTGAGGAGTGAGGATTTCCTAGCTATGAAACGCTACATGCCGCCATGCTGGGGTGTAAGACTCATTAGCAAGACCATCTGACTCCAACACCAACAGTGCATCCATCATACTCCTATCCTTCCACATGAAAACACACTGATTGACCAGCAAAACATAGAGAGTTTCTGACAGATAGTCAAAGACCTTGAGGCAGATTATAGCATTCAAAAAACAGAATCCCCCCAAAGAATCAGAAGTGCAACAATGACCTGTCAATAAATTCATTTATTATTTCACACAATGGATGACATGAACAACTTTGACTGTAGTTCTTCTTTATAAGTGCTCAATGCTGCCAGCCAACATAAGGTTAGCAAAATAATGAGCTTTTCTTTCTGAGGAAAGAGAAATTAAAATACAGAAAATAACCTACAAGATCATAAACATGTCCAAAAGCATGCCAGCAGACATGGATATATAAACATGTCCAAAAGCATGCCAGCAGACATGGATATATAAACATGTCCAAAAGCATAGCCAGCAGACATGGATATACATATATCGCATGTACATATGTGCTTAAGACATGTATCTGTATGCTGGCGAATGCAAATACAAATAAATGTGTACATTTACACATACATACCTGGAGTATATATGCATATGCATGCGCATCTAGTATTTACTCTATATGACAAATATTCGCAGTTTTTAATATTAATACAATGTACAAAAATGCTTCATGAATAAAAAAAAAATATTACAAAAAGAAACATATCAAACAATGTACAAGTTCTGATCCAAATGTTATTGAAATTCAACTTTTGCCTTGTTTAAAATATTTATGCATACAATCTTGTAGAACATGCACATAATGAAAACCCACTCTAGAAAAGATTTGAATAGGCTGTATATAAACTCAAATATGCCCACGCAGTTATAAGAGCTGACTTTGTGCTGAAAATAAGTACATTTATTGGTTTTCATCAAAGATTTATCTGCATTTCCAGCTTTAAACATTATAGCTTACACCTGGGTGTGATGAGAATGAGTACACGCTCTAGGTGAAATAAATACTGCTGCCTTGGTGTAGCAACCAACACTAAAGGACCCCATCAGAGTTTAGGTGTCTCCTGGAGCCACTGGTCCAGACTGACTGCTAAACTCAACACTCAACCTCTGCCTCATACTTCTGCAGTCCCAGTGTAAAGTGAAAGCTCAGGGTTTGGACAATACTTGTCAGTGGTAGAAGGCACCGGAGCATTAGCTGGTAGAAAATACAGACGACTCCTGGCTCTGACCAGTCAGTGTACAGAAGGTTGAGCTGCCGTGAGTGAGTGATCCCTAAAGCTCATGGAACACAGATCTAGTCCTCAGATTTAGCACTACTGACTATACACAGGACCTCATTTTTATAGCATGATGACACACACTTGCGTCACATATTTTTGGCTGCTTTCTTGAGCACTGCCTCTTCATGCTGACCTTTTTTCATGTGTTGTTCTCTGTGACATAGCCGAATAGGTAATTCATAATTTTTCACCTCGTGCATCTTTCTGCCAATGTCCTCCAATAAACATTGCAAGGCAAAATACAGTGATTATTTCCAGAAATGATATAAGTGAGTTTGGGCACATCTTGAGGTTAGCCAAAATTCATATGGGATGGACCTAATGACAATAAGTACAAAAACACTTTGATACTGTAGAATTACATCTGCTTAAGGCTATACTGCAACAGGTTGCAGTAACTTTCATGTATTGATAGTCACTTTCTGCACAACGCATTACAAATTAATACTAGTAATGAAAGGGCATTTGGAACACAATTCCACTTTTTCTCCTTGATCAATTGGTGGAATTCTCATCCGGTCATTGCAAGGCATGGGTTGATGCATAGCAAACAACAATGTATGAGCATGTGTTCTCCATGGCAACATCATCTACTGCTATTCTGCCCAGCACTTAGCTGGCCAATGACTGATGATACTGAGTCAGCTGGAAAGAGACCTAAAGCGGAGTGAATATACCCAGTTCAAACAGCGATGTCTAAAGTAATCTCAATTACTCTCTCAGATCTGGGTGACAGATTAAGACACATGGACATGAGTATTTTGGGTCAGGGACACTAGACCACTGTTTTAGGTCAAACTGATAAAAGAAAAACATAAGGCACAAGTTGAATTGCTGAAATTGAAATACACCCACAAAAACAGACTCCAGATAGACAATGCTTTCTTCTATTATGAAATAAAAATTTGAGAGAATACCAAGCAATAGCATATGACACAAATGCAGTAAAATGAGATAAGCATAATGTATCATCTTAAAATGAACATCCAGGATGGCTACATTCTGAGTTCACATAGGAATGCTTGTATTGATGCCACACAGTAATTAATGTAACAAAACATTCTTAACTGAATACTGATACTTTGGCTTCTAAATCTACAACTCTGGACCAAATATAGAAAGACAGGGATTCAAAAAAAATGAGAGGGAGGCCCTATTTCAATCAGGGCTTTGCTTTGACGCTTTTGGCTGCGTAGCCTGCATATACAATTTGATTAAAATAATGCATGCTCTCTGGGATGGTTCACCATCACAGAAGATTAAACATAAGGCTGGAACAAGCATGTAAGTGCTGCATTTGATTGATGCAAGGGTATGTTTCATAGTGCATTAAACCAATTTTAAGGTTGTCCAAGAATACACCCGATTCTCTTTTACACTGTAATGCCCCCGGGATATATACAGTACACAGAAGTATGAATGAGTATGTGGTTCAGTCTGAAAACAACTTGTTTTGAGTCACACCCATGTTTGGTTTTGGTTATAAAACAATACACATCTTCATTGTCTATGGTACAACAAATCTATTTGACATATGCCAGTCCAGTCTACAAGCTGGTTTTCATTGTACAAGGCAGGCAACAGTGGATAAAGTTCTTATGTACAGTCTCAACAATCTCATCCACCATATTGCCTTTATTTTACTGCCAGAAAGGCCTGAGCATGAAAGAATGGAACTTACAGGGTTTGACTGAAGAAGTTAAGCTACCTACAGGAGATATAAGATGAAGTTAAATAATCAGGGTATTTTTTTGTCGAAATGAAAAAATGAAATGTATAGAGGAGGTTAAGTCAATGGACAGGGTGGCTTGAATACTGCTGTAATCCACATCTTTGACAAACTTTTTGTAGAAAAAATAGGCAGGGATGCACAGTTTAATACAACAATCCCATTCCCCTTGCTGGTAAATATATGGCTAAAGCCACATTCAGATATATCATCATAAAGGACCATACACATCACCATATCACAAACATAAGAATTACATTATTACCCTACCCTATCAGGACCGTGTATAGATTTCTATAGCATTAGATCAGTATCAAAGAGTACCATATAGTGCCATGTTAAATAAAGATCAGAGCAAACCTAGAGGGCTCATATCTAGTTTGAGAGTAGCAAACAGAGGAATGGCACAACGAGTGTCCTCTCTACCTGCCTCTCCTCGACTTACTGTATACAGAGGAAAAACTAATCAAAGTGCACCAAGAACTCCTAGAATAAGAGCACTGCATCTAACGTCTCTACTTGCGCTCAGCTGATTTAGACAGTCACACTACTGACTGGACGGAGCCCATAGGCTGTCCCTGCTGTGGGGCCTGTCCCTGCTGTGGGGCCTGCCCCTGCGTTTTCCAACTTTTGCTGGAGGCACAGAAGTGGCCTGATGGACTACTGTCTCTATTGTGGCGGTGATAGAGTCGTGATTGGAGAACTCCAGTGCTTCAGGAGTGAGGCTAGGCCTGACACTCTGTCTGCCTGGCAGGTTGTCACACCTCTCCAATATAGGCATCCCCAGAGTCCGCCCATTAGCTCTTCTGTCAGACAAAAAGTCCAAGCCTTCCTCTGGTCTGTTGGCCCCCACAGATTCTAGAGGCTGCTTTCTGGGTCGCCCTGGTCGTCTCTTGATGACATTGTTTCCTGTTTTGGCTTGACGCTGCAGGCGCTTGGCACGAAGAATCTTCTGCACATGCTCAAAGTTCAGTGAATGCATTCTTCTTACATTATTCTGGATCTGCTCCACTTCACGACGCTTGTATCTCCGTTTACTAGCAGCACCTGCCAACAAAGAATATAAACAAGGTATTACTTAGTAAGGTAAATGTAGTTAAGAACAGGTAAGGTTATAGTCAAAATTCTATGTCATTAATTCAGTCAGGATGCGTTCATAAACGACATAATTTTAGCTGCTGGTGAAAAAGTCTCTTTTTGAATCAAGAGCTTCCTGCTAATTCTGCCTTATTCATGTAAGCTTTTGAAAGCCCAGCTGAGCCAGGAGAGCATATCCTATCCTGTAATTGTCTATAAGAGAGCCACGAGGAGAGGGGAGAGGAGGAGAACCCATTCTGCTGAGCAGGAAACCCACAGAAATGTCTCCTTCAACCATTTAATGTTGCTACACAATAACAACCCTGTGCATCTGCAGCACATACTGTGAATGTCACTCTCAAATATGCATACTGATGCATTTGACTTCGTTTATATCCACACATCTGAATGAATACGCGTACACAACCTAACTTCAGCAGTTCAAAAGGGCTGAGCTTTAGAAATTGGAGCCATATTATTCCCCTCACACTGGTGATTGGGCACTATGCCCCAAACATGCTGTTCTGTCCTTTCTGTTCCTTTCTGTTTTCATAATTCTAATTTCCACTCAACCCTTCAACAGCAGCTTGCATCTTCTACATTTCAATTAAACTGGTAGCACTGCCCAACTCTATTTCCTTCTCGATTTCAGAAATGCTTCCTGGTCTTGGTCTGTCTCTGTCATTCTTTTTGTTTGTATCCCTGTCCTACTCAGAGACCCCTCCCTCTTTCTCTGTCTGGGCACTGTTCCCAGGTTTTGGACTGAGCCACAGCCAAAATGGAGGAAAAGCACAATCAGACACCAGTCCCCAAACAGCGTGCACACAACATGTAGGGTAGCTTTTATGAGCTTTTACTGCAGTTGCTGGATTCCATGACCAAACCCTCCCTCTATTTTCTAGAACTGCTGCTCATGTGACGCAAATATCAGCAAATTTGAAAATCATAACCTAAACATTTCATTGATTAAAATACATTTATGACAAACTATACCTGACTATAAAAGTAAACGCAACTGAGATACACATGGGATAGTTAGAGAGAAGAGGAAGAGTAGCCTCCATTTAAAACTCTTTATTATTGGTGAGGAATTCAGGCCAGGCAATGAAATTAGTCTAATGCAGAAAGCACTAAGTAGCAGTAGTTTATGAGCTACACACAAGCATGCTCACATCCAGCTCTCTCACACACACACACACACACACACACACACACACACACACACACACACACACACACAAAGTAGCACAAATTTATGAGCTGCATACACGGAACATAAAACCGGTGACCTTCAGCAGTGAGAGGGGCCATATAGCATTGAGGACCTGTTTCTCTGTGGCATAGGAAGTCAGTACACAGCCAACCAATGCATCCAAATGTATTGAGAACAAAATGCATGTAACGTTAATATATAGAATATTATTCAGAGACGCCTAGTCCCATTATACCGTTTTTAAAGCTAATGATTGTCTAACTGCATTTTGTAAATGCACGTTTGTATACAGTGTACAGCTTTTTAGACACCCATGTTCATATTTTAATTGGACTAAAGCTGTGAAGTGAAGCAGTAAGTCTTAAAAGAGGAGGGGCAGAGAGGATGAGGAGGAGAGGGGTAATGGGGAAACAAGGGGGAGGGTAGACTGAACACAGAGCGAACCAGGGATGTGTTTGTGTGGGATGGGGGAGGAAACAGGAGCAGAGCAAGGGCAAGAAGTGTACAAACAGAACAAGGGGGACCAGGAAGGACAAGAAGGAAGAAACGTAGAAAAAGAGTGTGGATCCTCATGGTTGGGGGTGTGGGGTATCTATGTGAGTCATCCGTGCCGGTTCCCCTGGGGTGGGGGTGTATTCTAGCTGAGCCCCTGGCTTCTCCTCCCCTACTACTGGACTAGGCCCCAGTCATTAAACCCTTGGCTGCTAGCCAACTCTTTTAACACAGGCAAGGGCCTTTTACGGCGTGTCTGTAGAAAATAAATCACACGGTGTGAATAATATATCTTTGGCAAAGGCATTGGCAGCAGTGGAGGGAGGGAGACGATGGAGAGATTTGTGAATTATAGTCATCTCTATCCATGCATTACGGTCTTTCTATCCCAGCCAGATGTGCTCTACACAGACTAATACAGAATGTACCAAAAATATATTTCAGTTTCATTGTGATGGGGCTATTCTGCTCATTTGTGCAACTACTCTCCCCTGTTTGTTACTTTCAGACTGTACAGGAGATGGAGGAAAGATAAAATTACAATAAACCGTCAAATTTTCTGTGCTCAACAAAAAATCTACAATAACGCAATTTTCTTCAATAATCAGAAACCATAAAAAACAATCCAAGAGTACTCTTCACAACAATAGAAAATGTTTTAAATCCTAAAACGTGAGGCGTTTGCAGACCACTTGAGGGGAAAGATGGACACTATCAGATGCAATATTTTATCTACCCAGAGTAACATGGTTTTAAATGCGTCTGGCTGTCTATCTGTTTCACGGGAAACACTGCCCAGTTTTGTCCAGGTTAATGCTGAGATGCTTGATAAAGTTTTCTCCTCAGTGAGGCCCAACACATGTCTTTTAGACCCGGTCCCAACCCGTTTTTTTAAAACATTCTATGGATCTTTTAGTGATGAACTTTTACACATAATGAATTGCTCTCTTCAGACGGGGGTCTTCCCTGCTGTCTTTAAAGGGGCGGTGGTGAGGCCCCTGCTGAAGAAGAGCAATTTAGATTTTAATGATTTTAACAATTTTAGACCAATATCCAACTTACAATTTTTAAGAAAAAAGAAGAAAAAAAAAAGTTTTTACCCAACTTAGTGATTTTATAAATGCACATAATATCCTTGAAAAATTCCAGTCTGGCTTTAGGGTAAACCGCAGCACAGAGACGGCCCTTTTAAGTATTTTAAATGATTTTAGATTAACATGATTCACAAGTTGTTCGTTCTACTGGATCTGAGCGCCGCTTTTGATACAGTCGACCCCACTATTCTTTTAACTCGTTTAAAACACATCGGCCTCTCTGGTGCTGTCCACAAATGGTTTACATCCTACCTCACCGACAGGACATTCATGGTGAGTGTGGATACCTGCTCCTCTAAGGTCCATAACCTTACATGTGGTGTGCCCCAGGGTTCGATTTTAGGACCAGTGCTTTTTAACCTTTATATGCTCCCTCTTGGTGATGTCATCAGGAGACATTTCATAGTTATGCTGATGATACACAGTTGTACATCTCCATGTCTCCTGATGACACCAGGCCAATGGATGCACTTTTTAACTGCATTTCAAATATCAAATCCTGGATGGCAGAAAACTTTCTCCAGCTTAACCAGGACAAAACTGAAGTTTTAGTCATCGGTCCTGAGGCCCAGAGAGAGAAACTTTTACCCAAACTACAGTCACTGTCTTTTAATCCTTCCTCACAGGTGAAGAACCTGGGTGTATTTTTGACTCTGAGCTGACTTTAATTCCACACATTAAGAATATCACAAAGATAGGTTTTTACCATCTAAAGAACATAGCCAGAGTCCGTCCCATTCTCTCTTGGGTCAACACGGAGACGCTAATGCATGCTTTTATCACCAGTCGTATCGACTACTGTAATGCCCTGCTTTCTGGTCTTCCCAAAAAGAGTATCTCAGGTTTACAACTTTTATAAAATTCAGCAGCTCGTGTCCTGAGGAAGACCAGATTACACCGGTTTTAGAGTCGCTGCATTAGCTCCCCGTGTGTTTCAGGATCGATTTTAAAGTTCTTTTAATGGTTTTTAAATATCTTGATGGTCTTGGCCCTTCTTATCTTTCAGAACTGCTTCGCTCCTCCAGTAGGGTCTATTATTCTTAAAGTCAACAGAAAGACTCACGGCGAGGCGTCTTTCCAATATTACGGCCCTCGCCTCTGGAACAGCCTGCCAGAGGAGCTCAGGGCCGCAGAGAACGTTCAGATTTTTAAGAGCAGGCTCAAGACCCATCTTTTTTAGCGTAGCTTTTGGCTTATATCGATTTATTTATTTTAGTCCCATTTATTTATTTATCTATTTATTAATCTTGATAACTTGATATTTATTGATATTTATTGATATTTATTTCTAGTTTCACACTGTTTTTTACTTTGTTTTTAAACTTTTTAATCAATCTTTTTATACTACTTTTATATTTTTAGAATCTCCAGTGTTTCCTCGGAAGGAGCCTCGAGAGCGGTGACTGGCTGCGGCTGTGTGGGTGCTGTCCTGTGGGTGCCCAGGTGGAGGTGTGGTGTCTCTGCCGTGCCTCCTATGTGTGTCGGTGCCCGGGTGTTTCTCTGATGGGGTTTCCTCGCCTTGGTCATCTGTACCCAGCCTTATGTACTTGATTTTGATTCTGTGTGTGAGTTTGAGTGTAGAGCAAAGGGTAGGGGGTGTAGGTGTGTGTGTGTATTGTGATAACTGTATATATTGGGAGGGTTTGACAGGCGAGAATGTTGTTAATGTCTTTTTAAATGTCAAGCACTTTGCGATGCACCTGTGTATGAAAAGCGCTCTATAAATAAAGATTGATTGATTGATTGAGCACATGTTGTCTATTCAATGATTATAAAGTAATTACAAGATATTTTCTTCAACTATTACATTATGTATTTAACATAAAGAACTATAGTTCTGAGTCTAGACTATCTCTAAATACCCTAAATATATAATTGAGCATCATGATTTTTCTTCCCTCTGTAAAATAATACACGTGGTTCTTACCTGTCAGTGAGGTGCTGCTACACTGTCCAGGCTGCTGCCCTGCTGTTTGAAATGACATCAGGCCTTGATCTCCAAACACGGTGAAGCTCGACTTCTTGCTCCTTTCACTGCATTCATCCTGGGACCCCACAAAGAGGTCATAAGCGGGCTCTGGCCGATGAGAGTCACTGCTATAGCTGCTCAAGAAGCTGTTGATTGGTTGTCCAGTTTGACGTGAGTGGAACTGGCTGTCAGAGAGAGAGTGAGAGGATCGCTGATCCAGGTCATCCCCAAACATTCTTGTTGTTCGTCCACCATCCTTCTGCTTTTCCAGAGTCTTGGACACACCCTGATTTAAGTCCCTCCTGTCGGTCAGCATGTTCAGGCGGGCATTAGTCTTGGCTCCACTAAAGAGTCCGCCCAAATCCTGCCGGTCATGTGGAGACAGCAGCACTTCATCTTTGTGCTTATGTTTGTGCTTGTGCTTCCTCTTGTGAAGGCGAATACCAGCTGTACTGCCATTGCCCATAGACCCCAAGCTCTCTGCTCTCACTGAAGACCCCTGCATTGAGCCACTTGCTCCATGGAGCTTGCCCCCTGGCTGAAGTTTTGAGTGGGCTGCTGAATGGAAGGCCTTGGGAGGGGGCACAGCAGGCCTCATGAAGGGCGATGAAGGTGCAGGTCCTAGTGAGGGGTGGGGCAGGTAAAATGGAGGGGCAGGTGGGAAGTATCCCAGACCCAGAGGGGGAGCATAAGGCATGGCATAGGGCGCTGCATAGTAATTTCCTCCTGCTAGGGGATAGCCATATCCTTGTACGAAAGGCAGCTTTGATGTGATTGGCTCACTAGCTTTGGCTGGACGACCTCGTCTCCTTTTTGCCTTCAACTCAACACTGCGTCTCATGTAGGGCGTGGGCTCACAGGGGTAGGAGTCATAGTTCATTGGGTAGAAATGGTGGAAGTTCAGGCGGAATATGGAGGGATACGGATGCTGCGGGTAGCAAGTAAATCGCCGATGAGATACTCTTAACTGCTGGAGCTTTACAACAACCTGAAAACACATACAACAGTTATTGTAGTAGCTAAAATTATTGAATTAATGAATATAATGTAAAGGCATTTTTCTAACCTCTTCTAATTCTGAAAGAAAATGCAGATGATCGCGAGTCTGTAAGCACTTCCTCTTTCTGCGATGATGCTTCTGTTTCTTCTCCTGCTGTGTCAGGAAGTTATCCACCGCAATCACCTGTCGCTCACAGTGTGTCCTGCGATCTCTACTGGAGGCTTCAGGAGTCTCATATCCACACAGATCAAAGGAATACCTACAGGGAGGTGGAGAATAGGGAAAAACACTTGAACGGAGTGAAGGTGAAACAGCACTAGCATTTCTTTTATTTGTTAATTTGAAATGAACAAATAAAGGGATTTGTGATGTATTCATACACCCTCTGCTAAAGTCTGATACTGATGATGTTCAAATAAATCGCATAAGCAAATAAGCATTCTTAAAAAGCAACACTCAAATGAATGAAATTCACCCAAGATCCAAAACTCTCTGAAACCACTGTGTCTTCTCAAAGTAAATGTATGACAACAAAATAAAAGCTAGGGGGCCATGCTTCACATCAACGTACTCACCTTCGTCTTGACGCTGGCCCCTTTTCTGCTTGATCTGATGTGCTGTTATTGTCCGTGCCGATTCCGCTGTCACTGGGGATGGTCTCCTCGCTATGCGACTCACTGATTGGGGATAGGGTCGCCTCCTTCACAGACGCCCCTTCAGAGAGATGCGATGGAGAGTTTGCCAGTAGACGAGGAGGCGACAACTTCCATCCAGTGGAGAGAAAACCCCGTCCCAACGGTTTGGAGTGGAGCGCAGAAATAGGCTGTAGATTAGGCATGGAGGCATCGGCTCGTAGTGAAGGAGAGGACATGGTTAAAGGCACTGTGCTATCGTGGAGACTCGAAAACAGACTTCTTTCCTTGGTAGATTTTGGATCTTGTGTTTCTGCTCTTGGCTTCCTTCCTCTTTTCTTGCCAATGTAGATTGTCCCTCTCTTGCTAACATTAATCTGTTTTCCCAGCCGCGCTTCTATTGTCGATGCCACTGCAGTCATTGCTGAAGAGACGGGGGCTGATGCAGATTTCAAACTAAGGGGGCCACCTTGACTACTACCTGTAAGAATCTCATTCAGGATACTCTGCATTTTCCCAAGCTTCACTTTACTCACAGGATGACAATGTCCTCTGCCACGTTTAGAGTTAGCCACTAATGTGTTCAGTGTGTGCATCTTCCTCTTACGGTTCAGGACTGCAGAGGAGTCCTGAGACAGAGGGCTCGGGGGTGAGGTGGAGGTCCCTTCATGAATGGTCTCCACAGTCAATAGCGGTTGCTTCTTGGGACGCCCTCGCTTCCTCTTGATTGGTGTGTGGACAGTCAAGCTGTCAGTGTTGGTGTACAGCGGACTGGACGGGGTGATCGGGAATGGCGATGGAGGGTCCACAAAGAGGGAGGGGCTCAACTTGTTGTCCCGTTGGGGAGATATGAGACTTGTGTGTTTCTTAGCCTTCAGATATGACCATCTGTCCTTGGCCTTTGCTGGTTTGGAGCTGCCTGTGGACGTGATGCTGTGGCTCGGGCTTGGACTACTGTTGGATCTGGGTTTAGGGCTTGGAATAGGGCTCATGTTGGATCTGGGACTTGGGATGGGGTGTGGACTGGGGATTCTCGGAGTTGTAGACGGACTGGGTTTGTTCATATTAATGTGTGTGGGTTCCTTATGTTTCAGAGAGTCAGTGCTAATCTTAAGACGCCCCAGGGGGTTATTCTTAATTTTGTTGAGGTCAGAGTCATGTGTATCTCTCCTGTCTAGCCTCTCTCCCTTCTCTCTTTTATTACTTTTCTCTAACCTATCTTTCTCTGTGTTTTCTCTGCTCCAATCTCTCTGACTTGGGAAGTGAGTGTCATTCTTTTGAGGGTCGTTCTTATGTGCTACTTTTGGCTCAGGCGGCCCATTTTGATGTTTCTCAGTGGAACCGCAGTCTTGCCGCTGATGCAACGACTGAATGGGAAATGATATGTCACAAGAAGGTTTCCATCGTCTTTTTCTGCCTTTGCCCTCCTCTGTCACGCGATTCACATCCTCTCTCTCCTCTGGATACTGTTCACTTGTCCCTTCGTGCCGGTATTTCGACCTCTCCTCTGAATGAGCCGGACTGTCTTTCTCCGGCTGCTTTTCCCAAGATGTTTCACCACTTGGCGCCTTCTGGGATTCCTTTCTGCCGTACTTCCTCTTGATGTTCCCAAAGAGCTGCTCACTGACCTCTTGCAAGCCTCTTCCCCTAGAGAAATCACAAAGAGAAGACACGCATTTGCTTTGGGGTAGACTAGAAAATATTCCACTTCCACAAGACTTGCAACTTGCAGCATCTCACAAAGTAATTTTTAAAATGACCTGATCACAATAGGTTAATTGTCAGGCTTGCCTGAATAATAATGTTGTCAAATGATCGTTTAATATTAGAACAATTACCAATATTTTTTTTCTCACTGTGGTAACTGTAATAACTATAGGCAACTGCAGATTTACAGGAAACACAAAAATATATTTATTTTCTAAATGCAATGTTTGTTATTCATCTGCTTGTAGCCTATTCAGGACTCACTTGCACTCTCAATTGGACTGTAAATAACAAAATGTAAGAATATTTATTGTACTTTTATTTGCATTAGTGCTAAGCTTTTCACAGCGCATTAAATCAGAAGTTCTCAGCTGGTGGGTCAGGATGCAAAAGTGGGTTGATGGCCCATTTTTAGCAGGCTGTGGGACTTTGCCTTAAATCACTGCGCGCGACATATTATTATGGTAGCCTGGATTATACTATATTGTTACATACACCAATTGTGCCCCTGTTTGATCATGCATCAAACAGGGGCAAACTGCAAATGATTCTTTGTTATAACACAAAATTAATGTTACTTGGGGTTACCATGTCAGGTTGAAAGTTTACCCCCAGGCTACACCACTGTGAGAACCACAGCATTAAATACAATAATGCGTATCAGAACAGTTACCTGCTGAGGGAGGTCAGGTTGAGAACACTGGCGTCTGTGACCACTGGCAGTTGTAGGTCTGGAGTAGGAGCCCGCTGCGGTGAGGGACTGTGAGCTGATTGAGAAAAGGCTTGTGTCTGATCTAGAAGAGAGGTCCTGCTGGGCTCAGAGTGGTCAGGATTGTCTGGTGTGGTGAGCCAGTCCTGGGTGAGTTGGTGACCATGGCTGTTGAACTGTGTCTGCTGGGAGGGAGGAAGGGGGCCAGTCCGGAGCTGGTGCTTGGGCGGGGTGGGATCTCCCAAAAGCTGCAGCAGACCTCCCTCTCTCTGCTCAGGCATTCTGAACTGCCGCTCGTATGTCTGTGGACACACATGTAAAAATAGTCAGCACATAATATTCCAGTAAATCTCCTACATGGCTAATATAATTATTGTAAATGTCTGTAAAACAGCAATAACCCCCAAAGAGTCACCAAAGGCACCTGATCTATTTCAATTCTTAACGGACTCAGCATTACTCAATCGCATGACTTTCATTTGTGCAGTGGTTTCATATTTGTGATCACATATTATCATTGTTTTGCCGCGCACTAAACTGGTGGTGGTCTATTCTTTCATGGAGGGTTGAAGCTTTTAATACGTCCAAGTTCAATGAGCACACAGCGCGCAACAAAACAATGGGCTTGTTTACAGAGCAATTAAATTCCTGTGGCAAGGATGTAACATGCTGAGAAAGGTGGGGGTGGGGTAGGAATGGGGTATTGAGCACAGCATAGGTTTTATGGCCCTGTGTCCCAAACCGTCCAGTCATCTGTAGTCATCACACTAAACTGCTAATATGCATGCAGAAAGACTTTATCAACAAACATGACAACATTTAGTCAAAGTGACTGCACAAAATGTGTAAAATTAAATACTTCAATCAGATATATATAAGTGCTATTGTATTTAAACAACAGTGCAAAGCTTATTGTACCACAGCTACATGATCAATGCTCCAGCACAAAATGAGAAATGGAGCGGTGGACGGCCTTTGTGGCTTAGCCTGTTATTAACAGACTCAGTGTGACGCAACAAGACACTGTTCTGCTGCGCTGCAGGGATATGTAACCTAACCACAGGCCTGCCTCTCAGCATGTACGCACAGGCATGCAACACAACACAATGTACAGATTTGCCAAATGATGATTTCACATGCAAAAGATTAAAATGCCTCTGAGATTTACAGTTGCACACTTTAAAAGCAGAGGCTAACTGTTTGAACCTCTAGGCAGCAGCATTTTCGACAGATGATTAACTCTGGCCTCTTGCAGAAAAACATGAAGTAAAATAGAGCTTTTGTGTTAGTCATATAGCTCCATTATTAATTGCAATGTAAACATGTCAATGATGAGCACTGACAAATGCAAAACACATATTTGATTTCATATTTACAATCAATGTAACAAAATATACACTTTACATGTGGAAATTTGCCGATTGGAGTCAGCATTACCTGTTGACCTTGACCATTTGGATTATTTCACTATGTATGTTATGCCATTGCAACATCTAGTATAGTTTGTTTTACATGAATTGTCTCGTAATGGAAACATTTACGGCAATTAACTACCCACTAATGAACTAACCACTGTACATCATTAATTAGTAAAGACACACAGGCAGACATTCTCCCTGAAACTCCCATGACATCTTCACAGTCTTTGTTTATGTGCAAACTTGCATGTGTGTCTGGCCAGTGACACATGAGAGGACACAGTAGGAGTCCTCAGAGAGATAGGATGACTGACACATGATACACATTTCTCATTTAACCTGTCCTAGAATACCTGCTGCTCCAGGTTCAAGCACGTGAAGAATAAGATGGAGGCTGTCTGGCAGTATCCACACACCCACAAGCATCACAAACAAAATGCATCCTCCCACGAACCGACAAATAAACACTGAGCCAACACCACGAGTGGAGCTGCAGACACCTTTGCTGTTTGAGACAGGAAGCAAACACAAGTCTGGGAAAAAATAAAATTCAGCAGCTTGCCCCCCTCTTTCCAGCTGGCACTGGTTCAGCTTTTTGTTCTTGGTTCTCTACTTTCCTTTTCACCCTCTATGTTGCCTATGAAGTACAGTATAACAAATAATAAAACACTTTAAAGATCAGCGCTATCATAATCACACAGTAACTTAGTGTAAACATACCATGTGGCACACAGCCTCTTAATGTGATACTTCTGGCTTGCAGCAGGGGGCAGCGGTCAGGAATGTATGTACTAATATTGGGAGTCATACAACATACAGACGACTTAAAACCTTTGTCACCTTTATTACACAATGCCCTACTTGGACTACACTTCATTTGCTAGCCCTGTTTCTGCCCCAGACTTATGTTTACAAAAGCCTCAAACTATTTGATCTAATCTAAAATAACACGACACGCTCCCTCGAGGCTTAAACCACATCTCTGGACTGTGATCAGGGGTCAAAGGTGGCACTTCACAGCTAGGTCAACAACCTTTCTGGGTATATCTTGCTTTGAATCGGCTCTGGCTAACTAACAACATTGACCGGTCTCATGCGTTTGCACCGAGGAGCTCAGAACAATGGCAGGTTCAGGGCTGTGTAATCGCCTGATAAGGTCAGTGGATGAGTTCATGGGTAATATGTGGCTAACTTCTGCAATCCCGCAGCTCAAAGACAGGTACTTGTGCTGCGTTTTTACAGTTGAAACGGGTCACTTCGAACAAACTGGCACTTGACACTAGCAGCCTCCTAGCCTTTCCTCTACTGCGGTTTTCCATTGAACTTTTCGTACAACCTAGCTGCACTATTATATTGGGAAAGAACACCCTAAACAGGCACACCCAGATCTCACAAGCCAGCGCATATACCCACGTATACACCAGAGCGCACTCTCTCTCTCTCTCTCTCTCTCTCACACACACACACACGCACACACACACACACACGCACACACACACACACACTGCCCTTCAAATAGTATTTTGCAGCCTTTTATTTGGCTGCACGCCCGGTGGTTAGAGTGTTTCATTTTTCCCTGTGTATGGAACTGGGCAGCTGTCCAGGCGCGCACACAAAGAGAGCAAGAGAGAGAGAGAGAGAGACAGAGAGAGAGAGAGGCAGAGAGAGAGAGAGAGAGAGAGAGTTAGGGTAAGAGAGAGAGGTACGGTGAAGGAGGTACGGGACAAGGGTGCAGGAGAGGGTACCAGCAGAAAAATAGGAGAGTGTTGCCTAGACCCGTTTGAGCCTGATATTTTCTTCTCCCTCCTGTTTGCTCCTTGTCACATAGCCTTGTTCTGCCCTGTGGCCTGGTGCAGCGTGCCCCCACCACCACACCAAACTCCTGGTCCCTACTTTTATTCTTTCTTTTGGATCTGACCATTCTCCTCCTGTGGGAACTATACCTCCTCTGAGCAGTGTGCCCCGCGCTCCCATTCACAGCCTCATCTTGCCTGTGATCTGACAGTCCTACTCACACACACAGCTCCTCTGCAAACAAACACCATGAATACTAACATGGCTTTGTGTCCACAGCACTCGGGCAGGAGAGACGAATAAGGTGGGGGCCTTTTGGGAAAAAAGGAGGGAAACGCAGTGGTAGAAAAAAAGTGGTGCTGTGTTGCTCTTGTGACCACTCTCAAGCCCCCCCCTAAAACCCCCTCCCGTGCTCCACGTTTCCCTCGTTCTTCCCACCAGTTCTCCCGGGAATAAAGACTTCCATTCATGTGCCAGTAGAGACCCACAGCAGGGGAGAGAAAAGAGGGAGGAGAAGGGTTAGGAAAGTTTTTCTTTTTTTTTTTTTTTTTTAAGAAGGGGGGTTCAAGGTGGGACACTTTGGCCAGATCAAGCCCAAAGTTTTAACTACATAAAGCATCTCGCCATGGAGATATGTGTGTTTGCTAAAATTGTTCAGGGAAGTTTGAAAACTGCTGGTTTCTTATCAAAACTCAAAATTTTAACTGCAAGGTGGTACAGTAAAATGTTCAGTAGCACATTGCTCTCCATTATATCAACAGCAGTAATCCTTCACAAGCGAGTTCCTAAAGATAGCAGCACCCAAGAGTCTCCTTGTCACACTGTCTTTAGACACGCTCAGCCCAGGATGACTCAATCTGAACAAAAGACTGTGATTGGCTGAACTCAAGCATGTTATTACAGCGCAATTCAAGGCTTTTCACTTGCATAGTAATTACAGATGCATTTACATGCTACACAAAGTGTACATCTAATCCCCACTATTAGCTTTAATAGTGAGAGCCGGTGTCTGAGATGGCAATAGAAAAGTTTGTACCAAGTGATTATTACAGCAATTATGGGGCAATTGTTTCTTTTATGGTGGCAGGTCAGCCTCCACAGAGTATTAGGCAGCCAGTCAGTGCACGGCTAAATACAGTCAGGCACTGCGGTCCTCTATGATGCTTGTAAACATGCTCATACATTCTCAAGGGGCATGCTAAATTATATTTCATTATATGTTACATGGATAACACAAACACCGATTTATGAACACTGGAATGTACTGTATATAGTTTTCTGCGACCCAATCAAACCTATTGTGTGCAACGGGAAACAATTCACAGCCAATGAGCTGCTCTAAATCCTTAGGGGAAGACTTCCTGTGTGGAATGATGGGTAATTCAAGACAGAAGTCGTGCAAAGATTAAACACTTCCTCTCTGCTCGAAACAGTGATGCGTAAGAGGCAAGTCCCCACTTCACTGATTAGTCACATCATAGTGAAGATTCTGAGGAAGGACGCAACACAAAATCATCAGGGCTTCCCAACAAACTACAAAGTCAGCGAAGAACACTGAACTTGACCTCTTAAGTAATGGATTTATATGCTGTCACATTTAGTGAACTTAGCTGTCAACAACATTTACAAACAATTAAAGCATATTGTCTGTGTAAGTTCTCAGTCGTACAGGAGTTGTCCATCTTCAATGAAGGTACTTGATTCATCTTCTATACTCTTCTGAGTACAGAAGATGAATCAAGTACCTTCATTGAAGATTAAAGCATATCGTTAACTAATATCAATCATCAAAGACTCAGACAAAAATCTAGTGTGCTGTCGTGGTAAGGTTGTCACTCCTGCTTCTGATCAAACAAGTTGTGGGTTCAACGGTCCCTCATATCAGCCCACCGTTGTGAGTGAAGCATCTCCACTGGGCCTTTTTCACCTTTGTGTAAGGTGAAACATAACTGCTGAATGGGATGCTGAATCTCCGATTCTGTGATTCAGTGGTTTGATCCAGCTCCTGCCAGTGCATAGTGTTATTGTGTCCTTGGGGCAAGACGCTTAATCTGATTTTACATTAAACAATCACCATACACGCAGAAAAATTACAATTAGATATATATTGTTTTCCAAAATCGTGCAGCCCTAGTTTCTATCAGGCTCATGTTCTAAAATCTATACTCAGGGACAAACCACAGCCAGAATGGTAGCTCATAGATAGTAATGAGGGTAAGACATTTAATAATACATTATATTGACCTGAGTTTTTTTTTTGCCATTCCTTACCACTTAGGCAATAGCTACAGAGGTCGTTCAGCTGAACTGGAATCATTTAAGTCAACATATTTGTCTTCTCCGAGTCCTCAGATGATCCCCAACTTTCCCTCAACATGGAGGGTGAGAGCAGCAGAGCCGTTGTAATGACATCTTCAGTGAGAGGAAGAATGGGCAAAGTGAGACACAATACTCTTAACCAATCAGACTGGCCACCTCCCCTCAGGCCCCCTCCAACTAACAATGTGTCTTTGTATGAGGCTGCACTCCGCTCGCGCGCTGTACCCCATACTCGGTTGCAGGCTTAATACCAAAGTGTCAGATCCTATACCGTTTGACAGGCATTCACATCACACAAAACAGGAGCTATTTGCTAAAATGTAAGGAGGTTCGGGCAATACAGCTCTTCAAATACCACTTTGAACTTAATACCCAATATCTTAAAGGATTTACTTTAAACACATTTTGCAATACAACATATACTTTATTCCACTTTGTGACTGTTGTGACTGTTCACACTTCATTCTTTTCTTTAATAGAGCAATAACTGCTTATACTTTTCAGGAATGTATATATGTATATCAGTCTGAAATACGTTGGGGCTGAACATGCTGAATATGAAAACACCAACAAACCATCATGTTGTTTGAAAATAACGTGGTATACTGTACATTTTTGTATATATATCTTGCTCCTGCTTTTTCTGCCAACTAGTGCCTCAGTTTGAATGTTTTCTTCTTCCAGGCGCAGGCACATGACTACATCTGCCCCCCTTCGCTCCCTCATCTAAAGCGGTACCCCTCGTAGTTCTAGGTGAGAGGTCACACGGAGTGGCATTCCTGTGGGTCTGAGTGTAAGCCTCCTGAGTGTTGCGCCAAACAGAGAGGACGAGCAGAGAGGGAGTGCAGCGTAGTCCCACAATCACATGGGGCAGGTAAGAGATAAGGAGCGCGCGGGGAGATGGGACGGGTGTGCTTGCTGAAATGGACCACTAAACAGAAGACCCCCGGTGGCTCTTCCATGCTTCATAACCACAGCTGTTTGTTTAGTCTAAGATGCCCCGGGGGATAGACACACAGACAGGACAGACACACATTTGTATCATTTATTCATGTGGGTATTGATATGACCGCTTTGAAAACGCAGCACCGCACAAAGGAAACACTTAACAAATGACCAAACAACTAAAGTATAAATCTGATTTGATATTTAACAAAACGCACAATGACAACAACTGCTATAAGCAAATACAATAACCGCTCTGACGGCACAGTGATGAAAACACTCCCATCACAGTGGCAAAGTTAAAGTGTCAACAAAAAGTAACTAAATCTGTTGGAAGAATTGTCTTTTCTTTACTAAATTACAAGGATGTATGTAGAAATCCATAGATGCAATCTCTCACTTACTAAACTGGCATCAGCTTTAACTGATGCTATAACTTTGAATTCAATTATAGGTACGGATTAACAACTGCACTATCCTCTCCTTTTCCTGTGGACGTACAGAACATTTGCAAACCCCATAGGGAAGAGGCATCCAGACAGCTGATGGGGCCATCAGATTTCACTGACAAACACACTCAGCCCTCGAGTGAGACACAGTGAAAGTCAATACTCTGCAACTGCTACTACTTTGCCTCCATCATCCTTTTTACAAGACATTTTGCCCTGAACGTCATCTTTATAAACCACAGAATACACTCCTCATACATGGAGACTCATTGGCTGACCATACAGCAGAGTAACAAAGCAGAACTGCTCATGCTCTGACTCATGTGCATCCGACTCAGGTTATTATTGCCCCTCTTTAGACACCGCCATGAGAGTCACAGCTCATTACACTGTCAACATCATATACATTATGCAACACATTTGCTTTCACATGATGTATTTGGGCAAACACATGCCCAGAGCAAGTTATTAGCCCATGACCATTTTTCATTAACATCATCATTGAAATAAATATGCACGTACACCTTGATATAACAGCATCTTAATCTATTTACAAAAGGACAGGAAAACTATAAAGTTGACATTAAAATGAACCAAAATTGTTGAAATAACACTCTTAAACGTTTTACCAGCTTGATAATTGGGTGTTTCTTGGCTGTGCCTATGGCATTTCTTTAAGCTGAAATAACTGCCTCAGGTCTTCATTAAAATGTACCTTTGGCTAGACGGCCTATTATGGCCTGTCCACATCTGTCTGAAGAAAAGCAGCAACCCACTGGGACTGGACACAATAGTCAATGAATAGGGCTTGACCTTAGGGACAGACTGAGAAGATGCTATGTGTGCGTCTGATTGAGAAATTAGCTACACTTCCAAACAAATGGTCAGCAGTGCGCACACACGCACACCTCAAATCCAGCCCTGAGGGAAGAAAGCAAAGGCCAGTCTGCAGTTGGTTCAACCCTGACCTGCTCGCACAAACAAACAATGCACACATATAGAAAGACACACTGAGGCTTATACAGCTGCACAGGAGTCCAGGCTATCATGTTAAGCCACTGGGGTCAGAGTTCCTCTGCTGCAATTGTCCTAATTTCTATAATAGTTTGTGTGTATCACCACGAGGAATGACCTTGCAGAGTCACTGAGTGTGATCAACTCCTGCAGCCCCACACTGTAGTGGCGCTGATGAAAGAACAGCTGAGGTGTTTGAGGAAGAAAAATGAGTACGGGCCTTCCCCAGGTCTGTGATGGAGATTAGAGGTTAGATGCTCGGAGTGGTCCATTTCAAAAGTGTCCGGAGTGTGTACGGGGTCAGACACAGATGGACAGCTGGTGTTTGAACGGTGCTAAATCACTCACCCCTCCCCATACGCAGACACACAAACACACATGCCCCATCCCCCATTCACCACCAGGACACGCCCCTCGGCATTCCCACTCCTTCAGGCAGCGTGCGAGGCCACATGCACATCCAAGTCAAACCTTGTTATTTTGAACCAAAATGACACACACTAAAAAGGCCCAGAGTGACAGTCTGATCAGGCTGTATTAGAGGTGACCCTTAAAGTCATGCAAATTCATAAATCAGTGGAAGGTTGCTCTCCTTGGGACGCCCGCACGCACACATCCGTCTATTTTATGAGCTCATCAAGTCCCTCAGGTCACCAACTGCCATCCCAGCCAGGGATAAAACAGCTCACATCAAAAGGCTAACCATCTCACACCCATGCACACACACTTGGCGTTGCGACTGTGGCCGCATTAATTTTCTTGTGAATGCACTTGACAAACACATACGCTGCTGGGAGACCACCACGCAGCGACACACACACACACACACACACACACACACACACACACACACACACAGCCAGGGGGACCACTGAGCACTGGGGCTGTCAGGACAAGATAAGTGCGCATATAGCATCATCCACTAATGCACAAACACACATTAGCAACAACACGCAGGCCTACCCCGGACTCCTAGAAAAGCTCGAGCTTATCTTTTGCCACAGATAGGAAAATGGATTAAGAGGCACATTTGGCACGTCCAGAGAGTTGGACAGATAACCAGAAAAAGACTCTCTAACTGCAATCATTGCTTGACATGATTTGTGTGTGTGTGAGTGCAAGATAGAGGGGCAGAAAGAGCATTGTAGCTTTGGCTGGTTTGTGCTCCCCAATGTGCACCACTGGACCAGGAACAGCTCTTTAAGTGTGTGTGTGGGCATCCGTGTGTGGGGAGTGATGCAGTGGTTGACCCAGGACTCAATACGTTAGAAGATGCATTCATCTTGTAAATGCACACAGCCAGCGCAGACAAAGAGAGTGTGTGAGAGGACGTCCAGCATGTGCATGATGTCAGCTGGAGACAGAGCGAGAAGCCCATCATATCCTCCCTGTGTGTGTCTGTCCACCAACGCAGCAGGCTGTTAGGAGCCCACTCATAGTAGAGGCGCAATGAACATGAGAGAGATTCCTTTTGACAATGACAGCCATGATTTTAGTATCCCTTCCTTTCTGTCACACTCGTGTCTGCTATAAATCCATGAAGATCTCTGAGCATGGTACATTTGATGTTTTATTGTGTTTTATAAAAAGTTACATTTAGATTTGCCCAAGATCATCTATAAAAATATGTACATCAAAATATAAAAGGTCATGTTTTGTTTACAATTTGGCTAGTTTTGTTGGCTTCAGCACTGGTTTAGTGTTAACTTTCAACACAAAAGCAAGAGAAGTTAAACATCACTTGGAGAACTGAGATAGTAGTAGAAATGCAAAGAAATAAGTCAAAGGGTTTGCACTTATTCCGTGTCACTGCTTTTGTTAGTACAAGCTAGCTTTCTTGCCACCATTTTAGATGTTTGTCTACTTATCTTCCTGTCTATCCTTCTCTTTTTCTGTCTATTAGAGTCAAATCTCTGTCCTAATGGCCATCTATTGTATGCTGCCTGCCCCCTTCTGCACACTCCCTCCGTGGGGCCCCTTAACCAGGCTCTCCATATGCCTGACCCCCACCTCTTCTTTCTGCACCCCCCTTCTCTCTTCTCATCTCCTGCTCTGTGGCTGCTGCTGCTGTGGTAGAGGCTGCTGCCCCGTGCTACCATCTGCTACAAGACAACAGAGGGGGAAACCAATAGTGAAAAAAGATAGTGAAGGAAATTATATTACAAGATAAAATGCTAAAATATGATTTTGAAATATTTGGACAGACCTCCCATTCACAACCCAAAGGGAGTATTTAACCTCCACATTCACAGACAGGAACGGGACAGCTGAGTGGCGCTTCTTAGCCCGTTCCTCTCCACTGATCCTGGCCTGTGCTACACTTGTGGGGTGGCAGGTGATGGCTGGGCTGAGGGGAAGAGTGTTGGTGCAGTGGGGGGTAGGGGCGTGATTGAGGGACGAAAGCTTGAAACTGATCTCAATCAACACTTAAACATCCCACGCTCCCCTCCCAAAACCTCAGACCTCAATAGAGAGCAGCTTGCTGCCCCTGTCACTATGACAACCTCTGTGTCAATCAGACTGTAGCAGTGGGCTTTCACATGGGGTCTATGCTGCTGATTGCCAGACATTGTTTAGTGTGGTTCTGCTTCTTTTGTTGTACTGAACACAACTACTAATTTATATGTGAAAAAGCAGGTTAAAGGTGCACCTGTCCCATTACTATACACACACAATTGTCATGCGCATATGAATAAAAGCCTCAGTAAATGATTGAAATCAATGCTCTTACTCAATAATGTCATCTCATTTGTTCCGGTAATTTTTGATCCAACCTGGAGGTACTTTCCTGCAACTCTCAGTCTCTCAAACATTTAAGTAGCTCTGAGAACCACTCAGATTCATGTTTAAAACATTAATTAATGCTTGGCAGAGAAAAACGAGCGCTGAGTAGCACATTTGACTCCTGCTGAGCCCGTGGAGCTCAGCGGCATCAAGATGGCTGTCAGGTTTGGACACACACGCCGTCGTGTAGGTCAACAAACACAGCAAACAGCCCATTCCCCAAAGGAGCTGTCCGTACACAGTGTGACACACTCCAAAGCTGCGCAGGACTAAAGGCTATGATGCAGGGGGGCGAGGGGCGTGACCTGCCAAAGCTGATTGCATTAGAGAAGAGGAGACAGGAAAGGTGCCAGTGTATATGACCACAAATGGAGAGGACAGACACCAGCTGTCACTCGCTTATGTCAACCCTATTCTCAGCTCCTGTGCATGTGCATGCGTGCTCTGTGATCTCGGCCCATGGTCTAAGTTACACTGCAAACTTTGACCCTACGATGTGGAAACGTTCAGAAACCGTCCCGTCTTTTAAAAGCTGTTTGTCTTTCTGTTACAGCCACAGCAGAATTTAATAGAGGCTTATACTGTCTTAGTTTCAACACCCACCTGTGCAATAGTGGGAAATTGGTACTAAAAGCTGTATTAAACACAGCAGCGTGCTGATTGGGTGACAGAGAATGATCACCATCTCACTGGGGTATCAGCGCTCGCTGACTGTCACCACAAACACTACACCACAGCAGCAGCAAAACAAACCATATTAGTGACTGCCTTTCAAACTTGGCGTTGGAATACACAAACAGAAAAAAGTGGTTGCAACGTACCCTTTTACGGGGCGGTCCTCGTTCTTCTTCCTTTGAGGCTCGTGCCGCAGCCCCAGATGTTCGCCCCTGTCGCCCACTCCTTCCCTCTCCCACAGGAGGTCTGATGGTCATCCTGATCTCTGGAGGGCAAATATAGTTCTCCAGGTTCTTTGGGGGCTTCTTGGTACGCTTGGTGGTCTGAATCTTTAACTTTAAGCTTCCTTCTTGGAAACTTGCCTCTTTGATGGAGAACTCCTGCTCCTCCAGGCCCTCGTTGTGCTCCTCTAGCCCCTCCCCTTCGCTGATTGCACCAATAATTGCATCATCACCACGCAACAAACTGACAGCTCTAGCTCCTTCCTGGTCATCTCCATTCGGTCCCAGCCTTCCTCTTTGTAACTCCGCCTCTTTGGGTCGGGCCGATCCAACCAGGTCCCGAGGCTCCATCCACTCTCCGGCTGGACCCGTGAGGATGGGCAAACCTGGGACAGTTAGAAGTAGTTTATGGGGCGCCCCTTTGTATCAGTCAGCTACTGGGGTTCTGTAGATGGTCCCACAGGAACACAGCAAAGCCAGGGACAGCCTGCGAAGACAAGGGCAAATACAAGATCATTTGTCAGCACAACATATGTATTGTTATTATTATTAGGAGGATAATTCAACACTATAGGAATATTATAGACTTCAGTGCGGCCCACCACTGATACTTGCAATACACTAACAGTAAAGTATCATGGTAAACTTTCTTGTTCAGAGTAGAGTTTGAATTTAGCTGAAGTAAGCCTGCTGACTGAAAGACTGAACAAGGAAAGAGGCTAATTTTCTCATCTCAGCAGAAGGCAGGGGGAATCGTGCTGGAGGTGGGGGGCAGAGAAGGCAGTGGAGAAAAATGGAGGGAAGGAATCTAAATTCTTTCCCCAGATGTGGTTTACGAGCCGCTCTGGAAAAAAAACACCATCTGAAATGTTTTACACATGCATCCAGTGGCATTGCTATACACAAAGTACATAAAATACATACATAAATAAGTACACATGTAAGTGGTAATGTTGCTGTCAGATTTCACCTCCTCTCCCTCCCTTCCTTTCTCCCTCCCTTCCTCCCCGCTCCGTAACAGCAACATTTGTGTGGCAGCCATTTCTCCAAGGATTGAGCTTTTCTATTTTGGACCACTGCACATACCGGGCAGCGCGGTTATATACGAGCAGCACACACAGAAAAGCCATCGAGTTACACTATGTTCCCAACACGCCGCCGCACAGACAGAAAGCGACCAAAACAAACAGAGGAGTACTCTCCTCAATGCAGCTCCAGGGAATCCCATCAGTCAATATGACACAAGGCATGACTGAGCTGGAAGTGGGGAATGCTGTTCCACATTCTGAGCCCTGACTGACACTGTTTACATTGATGTCAAATCCCGGCTAGAGTCTAGACCACCATCTCCAGACCTGATGATGGGAGTGTCATGGCTCCCACAGACGTGAAATGACCCGAGTCCAGCAGAGGTTTAAGCCACTATAACCAAACTATAGCCAAATGCAAACGCTTCCATTTCGGCTTGCAATTCTTTTTTCTCTCACTAGCCAGTCGAGTTTATCGCCAAACATTAAAGATAGTCCCAAATTTCTGTGTAAACTATTAATTTACACAGATTAACAGATATTTGACAATATAGTAACTATGAGCTAACTTTGCCTTCCATTTTAACAATGGGCTTTTCTTATTAAAAATTCAAAGCCACGACTTCAAAACAAAGTGGCCAGTGAGTAAAAAAAGTGAATGTTTTGACCTGAGTGTAACAGTTTGCTCACAGAGTCCTGGGTACCAGCTCACACCACGGCTCTGATCCCAGTAACACAGTGAACAGCACGTGCTTGCAGTGAACAAACATAATCCACAACAGTAATAATAGCTCCGACACAGTCACAAATCAAGATAGCCCCACTGAGATTCTATTATCTCCCGGCCCCAGGGGGAAAACCCACACGAACTCAGGGAGAACATGTAACTCCACACTGGATCAAACCCAGGACCTTCTTGCTGTGAGGCAATACAATTACAGGACAGAGCAGCGGATGATTTGTGAGCATTTTGGTGAGATGTTATCAGCTGTGACACCAAAAAAAATGGCAGGTACATGAAGAAAAAATGACATTCGTTCTATCCTTGTAACTTTTCGTTCAAGGGTGCTGTAATCTTCCTCTTGCCAGTCCAGTGATTTGAATCTTCATTTGCCAGAAATAATGGACCCTCCATGTCTCAACCTTATCCATTTATGTAGGCATGGAAAAGTCTTGACCAAAATCAAGCATATAAGAATTGTATACATGTATCTCGTTGTGGTAGGACGTTTGTCGTCTGATCCCTTTCCTATTCCCAGTGACTCGGCCTTGTGGCATGCGTGAAAGCCACCCTGTCCGTCATGTGACCAGCGACAATGACAGGAAAAAGAGACAGCTGCCAAGAGCAACAGTACGAACACATCAAGAACGGCCTTATCTGAAAAACCTGACCTCCACTTAGACTCTGTATGACAACTCGGTGCTCACCCATAACCATTTTAGGAGTAATATTGAAAAAAAGTTGCGATATTTTAGTTTAAAGTATTGCAATTTATGTCAAGAAAAACATCCCGATTCAGATGGAGGTGAACATTTGAAACATACCGAGGGGCATTAACATTTGAGAGCAGACTGAAATATAAAGTGCTCAACTAACTACAAGAATAAAACGCGTTACAGAACGTGTTTATAGAGGTCTGAACTTCAGGGTTAGCAGGTTGTATGTTTTATACACTAATAAGAACTCATAGTGACATGGTAGGTGTTTACAGAGGATATTTCTATAACCTAAATAAAGGCAGTCTTTGCAATTTGCTGGTTGAGACTTTTACAGTTGCAATTTTGATTCATTTGCGATTCATCTCACAGCCCCACTCTGTACAACAACTCAATACGATCTGACCATCACAACTATTTCCTCCGCCATAGACAGGTCATGACTGCAGCTCAGTGCCCTATAAGCTGTGTAATGTGCTCTGTGTTAGCGCTGTGTGTTCCTGGCAGACAGTTGGAGAGTTTATGTAAGTCTGACCCCTCTCCGGGCCTCTCTTGCCTGGCTTAAGCCTGACTGTCTACTCTCCCAGTTCCTAGTTTTTTTTTTTTTGTGTGTGTGTGTGCCTTTTTTCCCTGCTCACACACACCTTCTTAAGTGCCAGACAGCAAGTTGACTGTGAAAAACCAATGCATAGATAGCCTTTTCATGTTCTGCCAAGGCTGTTTCTGAGTACCATAAGGACTTTCATTTGTTGGCTCTATTGAAAAGAGATTTTTTTTTTTTATGTTCCAATCACATTTAAAGAACTATTGCAATAAATTACTCAAGACAAAGATGAATGATGTTATACAAGTTAAACAGTTAGTGGAAAGTGTGGCTAAGTGCTAGAAGAGAGAGGGAGAGAGATAGAGAGACGGGGGAGAGATGGCAGTAGAAACTTAACCTTTTAAGGCTGCATACCCAGCAGCAGCCTGTTGCCTGAGGTGTACTTCCAAATAGCTCCTACATGAGGACAGATGTGCAGACTTCCACAAGCAATACAACACATATAAAGTCTAGGTTTGGGCACTGTTACTTTCATTGACAGATCTACTCTGACTTTTTGTTCTTTTTTATATTTTATTTTTACAATATGGTATGTTGTTGCCTTAAAACTAGTACTACAAGACATGGTTTATTGTGATACTAAATCAAGACTAAAACAAGCTTCAAATTAGGGCTGGGCAATTAATCTAAATTGAAATCGTAATCTCTACTTTGGTCAATATCAATAATTGTCATGGGACTTTATAATCGTCAATTTCACAGCCATTTCTTTGGCAGAAACAGCACATAGTTTTGGAGTTTGGACGAGACAGTGGAAGATCTTTGTGTGTTAAATGATACTGCTGGAAAGCATTTGTTTTGGTTGAGCTGAGGTTTGAATAAAAGGTATGTCTTAAGTTCATGAATCAGCTACATGTATCTATTCTTATTGTGGAAAAAATTTAATCAGAAATCAAGATTAAACAATATGAGAAAAAGAAATCTTGCCATATCATCCAGCCCTAGATAAGACAGAACTTCTGCACGTACTTTAATGTTAGCAAAAAGATTCAGTTCACAGTCAGATGAAACCCCTCAGTGATTTTGCCATACTTTTAAGGTGTTCCTTATTGTCCCTGCGGGGAAATTTGTCCTCATCATTTGATGCTGCAGGTGTAAATCATGTAACTCATTTCTAGATGTCAAGGAGGGCTAATGGTCAGAATCATCTTGCTGGAGGATTAATTTATTGTATTTATTTTAAGTGGCAGTGGAAACCAGAGCACCCAGAGGAAACCTACGGGAAACCTATGCAGACACAGGGAGAACATGCAGACTTCATACAGGAAGGCCCCACCTGGTCCGGGATTGAACCCCGGACCTTCTTGCTGTGAAGCGCTAAATGCTCCACCACCATGCACATTGTAAATTCTTGTGCTATCAATGTTATCACCAGTTATTGCAATAACAATCTTTAGGCAATATTTTGTACTGCCCAACTTAATACTCATCCTTGATGATTGACTGTATTTTATGCTCTTTTAAAACACATACTGAGACAAGATCTGTGAGGCAGTTTCAATGGGAAAGCTTCCAGCCGTGTACTATCTACTGGGGACAGACCGCTGTCAAACTGGAAGTCCTTGTACTTTCTGACTATGACCCCATCTGAGCCTATTGTGTTCATAATGACTGTTATTATATTGTGTATTAGCATAGAACACACCTGGGATGGAGGCAGCGGATGCATAAGGATACTCACAGTGCCAGACGCCATGTGTATAATGGCTATAATATAAAATGATGGACTGGGAGCTATGTGCGCTTCTGAGAGAGCCATATGCCAGACAGCACTCCAAACACCACACTGCCCCACACATACAGATGAATATTAAACCATTTTACTGCTGCAGAATCCACAAAATGGCTGTCAGCAAAAGAAAAAAAAAACACCTCTCGTGCTCCCCAACTGTCTTTCTCCTTCCCCACACCTCACCAACCTATGTTCCCTCTCCCTCCCTCCCGGCCTCTCCCCCTTCTGTGTACTCTGCCAAAAGGTGCTCTAGTGCTGATACTCAGTTAAGAGAGCCTGCCAACAGTTAGATTTGTCCTTGGATCTCATTCACATTCCCTCCTCCTTCCCCGTGTGATCCTGTTTCAACCCCAGCTACCCCGGCTTCGGAAAAAAAGTGGGGGATACGCCTAATCAGTTTCTCATGCTATAATTTAAAAGGTGGTACGGAGATCTAATTTCCTAATAGGAGGTTTATTGGCCCGCTGAATAAATTTTTGCTGCTGGAGTTTCAACTCTTTGAAACCTGTTAACAAGACAAGATCGATGGTTCCATACCGTTTGAATCACCTCAATTATCTCCCAGCGGCACTTATCGAACACAGTCAGTCAATTCCTTCGCAATAGCCTCTTATAGCGTTTGTTTTGTTACACACTTCCAATCCCAGGGAGCATTTCTCGACACTAAATCATCCAATCTTGTATCAGGAGCCTCTGCCTACATTCAATCATAGTTGCTTTCGTCAATACGCCATGTGCACATACTTTGCCATCTCAGCTTTCCACAATGTTGCAGGCATAGGTGATAAATACATTGCCAAGAGTGGGTATGAGAGGTAGTTGTGGTGGCATCCCGAGACCAGTGGCAATGCAAGATGGAGGAATGGATATTATGTGATTCTATTACAGTGTAATAGAGACCAAGGGACAAGCATGACATGTGTTGGGAAAATTTTGTCAGATATTTGCAGTAGCACCAGTAAATATGACCAAGTATTGACAACAAGTGATATAAATGCCAAAATAACAAGGCAGCACGATATATCGCCAAATTATTCATATCGCAGGAAGTATCTCAATATCACTGAGGTTTTCCCGCTTTACTGAGATTTGCACATTTGCTTGCCAACACAGCAAAGGTTTAGACCCTGATTATTCCTACTTTACGTCAATTTTGACCTGTTTTTGACCTGCATTCTTGTTTTGACAGAATCTGGAGAAACAACACATTGATTACAATTTTTGTTTTGATTTTGTGTGACATACTGCTGCAAGTACATTGTCATTACAACATTCAGGACAGTTACTGAACACAGCAATATTTCTCATATCGAGCATACCAAGTAACAAAAAAGTCACTTCCGAATACTTATTAGGGATTATGTACCACATCCATTTGCACTATTCACTGAGATCCACGAAGAAGTACAAGACACACATCTGCAAGCAGCAAGAGTGGAGAACCAGCGGAGGAGTAGGTTCTATGAGTTGTTAGTGAACACTGCATCCCATTGACCTCATTAACTGTTATAAAGCATTAACAAGGCAATAACGTGTATACAGTGAGGAGAGTCCTATGCACAGACTGCATGTGTCTGGTTCATATTTTGGGCACGAGTCTACTAACATTCTAATGAAACAATCACTGGAGCAAATAAAATAGTACGTGCGTGGCAATAAAGCTTGTGGCATGCGTAAAAAGGCGAGCTCTCGCTACAGATCACAATATGGCCAAAACACATAGACAGGCAGGAATTACTCAGGTGTGGAATGTAGCCAGTGGAGCGGAGCTACTTACCCATGTTTAATGTTGTCACACACTCGGCTCGTACGTGTAAATATTTTATCAAGATCATTTACAATCCATTTAGACACATTTTACACCAGCGACAGATGAGCTGACACTCTCCCGGGGAGCTGTCAAAACGGTGCCACGATATATGGAAATGGCAAATATGTGGAAAATGGCGTCAGTGGTGTTTTTGGAAAAGAAAAGGAGGCAAAAACTGGATCTCACTGGCAACGTGATGACAAAAACAAGGTGGATGCACGCAGGGAGGAAAATCCACTCGGGGGAAACTTTGCTCTTCTGTCCAATTGCAAGGTATCTTTTGAAAGCTTCTTGGTAGATCTTGGCTGGACGCGCACTGGAGAGAGTAGCAGGGTAGCTGGTCACTCAGTAAAAACTGCGCAGCACAGAGATCCCCAGCAAATCCGCTACTCGGTGTGAGAGGAGGAGGAGGAGGAGCGGGGCTATTACTGCAGTCAAAACAAGTACGCATCCGACTACAAGACGAGATCCAGCGGGGAAATGTCAGTGGCAGGAGCGCGCGTTCGGCTTTAGGTCCACGGAGAGACGGGTCAGACTGGTTGAGGGTTCCCTACTCTCTATCCGCCCGTGCAGGGTGCCTCTCTCCACTTCTCAGCGCGGTGAATGTCAGGTCCTGGAGCCTGGTGTCTGGTAATGATCTCACCCAGCAGACTGAGCGCTTGTGGCCGAGCCGCACAGCTAGAGAGGAGAGGAGGAGCGACACCGCCTCCACATGGCAGTGCGTCTCTATAGCCGTATGGGACTCTACTACTACAGTACTTAGGATAGGCTACTATGTGATATTGTCTACTTTTCTATCTGCGTAATAACCTTTTAATGGGTCAAACAAACAAAACCGAAATACAGACTTTCAAAATGTTCCAAAAACAGCTATTTATATTTACATATTGAGTAATAGGTGTAGTTTATAAAAAATGTCATCGATATCCCTCATCATTTATAGAAGGCACAAATTAACCCTGCATAGTAATTCTTCAAACATGAGAAATTACATCATTTAAATAATCAGAAACGACATTTGATCAGGCCTTTAAATTGGCCAAAAATAGAAATGTGAAGGTAATTTGCATCTGGAGGAATGTGTATAGAGTGATGACCCTGTGTGGTAGATGTATCACACATTGATTATATAACATTTTAATCCATACACTTGGCTTGAATATCTTAATCATAGAGTGGGTTTATTACAATTTGAATAAATGGTAAATTACCATTTACCAAGTATTGAATACTGTTGCAGCCTATGTAACCAAGTTTCTGTTTGAGTGGGCCTGAGTACCAGCAGGGTAAGAGTAGGTGTGACCTGGTGCTTTCCCTCTGGTTAAAATATTCATATCGTGGAAAACTACAGAGAACAGAATGACACAAATTAAAATTATACTGAGAATGGTAATGACAACTGGGAAGTATCAAGATCTCGGAGTATAATACCTATTAATGTACCTTCATAACATAAAAGTAACTCTCGGTTATCAAGGGTAAAAATCTGAAAGAAATATATTAAGGATCACATTTTTATTTTATTTTGACTGCTTTGTTCTGGATATCGTGCATGAAAAAAGATTGTTGTTGTAGTTGTGCGTTGTTTCAATTGTATAAACATATATTTTTTTGTAAGTTTGTAAGTTGGTCTGTACGAATGTAGCTGCTTGAAATGTTTTGTAATGTTCTTTTTTTATTTTTTTTATTGCACTTGGGGGTGGGCACTCATAAGCTTTTGCTTCAGCCCACTCCTTTTGAGCACTATGTGTACTGCTCAAATAAACAAATAAACTAAAAAACTAAAAAAAAACACAATCTACCCATGTCATGCGTGTTATAGCCAGAACTTTTCACGCAAACTATGACCTTCCTACTGAAAGCATGCTTTAACATTAAGCGATGCAAATGATGTCAGAGTGACCTTGTGGTGTCCCAGGGCCTCCAGCTGATCATTTGGTGTCTGACTGTAGGAACTCAACGGGAGATTGTAATAATTTGCTCTTCATATGTAACCAGTACTTTAAAAACTACAGTGTTTTTGTATTTGCTCCCCCTGCTGTGGCACACTGTCTAGTCCCACAAATCAACTGCGCGTGTGTCTTTTCAAGCTGGGCTGCAAGTCAATTTTATCGGCAATGTTTTTACTGCCACAGCAATTTGTTTTTTTGTTTTTCTCCCCAGCATTTCTCCACTGGGGCTGACAACAATCTGCTGCCTCCAACAGTTTGGTTATACATGAGATGCCCTGCATTTAGTCACACACCCGCTGTAATAATAATAATAATAATGCCTTACACTTATATTGCGCTTTACAAGCCTGTATTACCAAGTTTCTCAAAGCGCTACACTGTCGTCATTATTCATTCACTCCATACTTGGTGGTGAGCTGCTGTTGCAGCCACAGCTGCCCTGGGGCAGCCAGTCTGCGCCATCGGCCCACCACCTGCCACTCACTCATACACCAGTGTACGCAGACACTGGAGGCAAGGAGGGTGAAGTGTCTTGCCCAAGGACACAACGACAATGTGCACCTTCAGGAGGCGGGATTCGAACCCCCGACCTTCCGATCATGAGACGACCCACTCTACCATCTGCGCCACCGTCGCTGTAGACCTATCTGACTTTTTAGTCTCAAACTAATCATTTATAATCAGTGATGTCGGTACCATTAGTAATTTATCCTCAAAAACTCTTCACACCTGGAAGAGACTGGGAACATAGCGCTCGGCTGTGAAATGTATCCCGTGTTGTGCAATTTGAGCTGGTTGATTCCCTGTTTGGAGTTGTGTTTTTGATCTCTGTCTGTGCATTGTGTATATTATTTACTTTTTTTATGTCAAAAAATAATCCTGAACAAAAATATATCCTTTTTACACCAAGTAATTGGATACCTCTTTGTTTTTTTTTTTGCCATATTCAAATCAGTTATCTTTTCAATTAACTTTTTTTCTTTCACTTCTCCAGAGACTGTTGTGTAAAGAAGTCTGTACACTGTTGCACGTGCATGTTGTTTCTGCACAATAATTACAAGGCGAAATCCGCAGACATTTCAAGACACTGAATGGTAATCTTGTGTCATGTGTGCGGGTTCATTGATTTGGGATGTGTGCGAGAATACAAAGAGACCCCCGAGAGTGAGGTTTTTTCAACAGCTGCTCCCCGACAACCAATCAATCGCAGCCTATCTGTAAACATCACCCGCACACACTCTCAGGGAGACGCACACTCGCGCGGCAACAAGATACGGGCCGCGCTCTCCTCTTCCTGTTGCCATGGATACCAGATACCCGCGGCCAAGAGGGAGCCGTTTTTTCCAGCTTAAACTGTAAATATTGAATTATGATGGAGAGGAGCGGGAGACAGATCTAAATATCTCCATAATCCTCCCATCACTAGTCACCTTTGCCGGAAATCCACTGCATCATTCATGTTCATCAAGTTGCTGCACGAGAAAATCAATCATGGCATTTACTCTTTCTCTATTACACGCTGCCCCAGTTTCTGCGCCTCACAATAAATGCTTGCTCACGATACAAGAAACACTTCATCAGACACTCGTAGAATTGAACTCGTCCGTTCTTTTTACGCAGACCTGGGTGATTTACCCATTAGATTAAGCACAAAACACAAAATCTCATCACGCTTTTATGTTGCACAAGACGTGGGATCAGGTTTTGCCTAATGTTGTGTGAACCAAACAGTAGAAGTTCCTTAGGGGTCACAAATCAAATAGTCAATGTATTGTTACTTGAATAATTAAAGGTAGGGGTAAACAAAAATAAAAATGTGGACATGCCATGCCTTGTTGAAAACTCATGGTCCCTAGAATTCAGTCACCAAGCCTTGACTTAAGAAGGCCAGGTCTCTTTGTTGGAGACACACATTAAAAATATTGGTTTTCACTTTTTAGATGGGGCTTATGTTGCTTTCTGATTGCATAATTGTTAAATAAAAATGTAAACAAGGTTACACTGTTTAATTGTGGATAAATTAACATTTAAATTAAGCATATTAAAAGAATGTCGGCAATGAGCCCAGAATTAGACCTATAGCTAAATTTCCTTTATTTCATTGTCATACAGTTTGACAACAAATGGGCCTACACGTAATACGTCTACATGTTCAGTCATATGAACAGCAGTCACACAGAGGTTAAAAGGCTCAAGTGTCCATGACTGGTTGGTTCCCCAATGTTTGTAAGGTTGTGTAGTTGCCACAGTTCCTAAAAAGTGGACGGTGTGCCTCTGATAGGCACTACTATAGTCCTGCACTGTTGTATACTACAGTCTTCTAATTCTTGCATATTCATTCAGTTCCAAGTTCAAAATCTGTAAAGACAATTTGATTTCAATGTGTTTACCTTTCATGCTTACCTTACCATGATACCCATATACCCTATCTGTAAAATTTTAAATCTGATGATGCAAAATACTTGATTAATATAGGCAGGAAAGTGCACACTTAAAATGGCCTGCACATTCAGAATAAGGCGACGGATCCAGACTGCTGGGATTGTATGATGCACACTCACCTTGAGCTGACATTGTGAAGAGAGGAGAATCACGTTTAATCAATGGAGGGCTTTTCTCTCGGAGTCCACTAATCTCACAGGGCAGGGGCGGGTTCATCAGTGCCGAGGGACCCCTGGGACTGACCGGGCTAATGGGGTGAGCACACAGTAAGAGAGACACACTTGATTGGTGAGTGACCTGCAACACAAGACAGTGAACATGCTTTAAGTGTATGCTGCTGACTGTTTTGTGAGCGCTGCTTACACACAGATGGATCCAGGAGGAGAGAGGGCCCATGCTGACAGAGGGGGCAGTTAATGGGACATGTGACAAGGTTGATTTCTGGGGCCGCAGTGATCGGCCCGGGTTAATGAAGTAAATGGCTTCTTGGATAACACCACGCAGAGGTGATCTTCAGCTCCTCACACACTCCACATAAAGTATAAATCGACAGCTCTTTCAACTCATTTAGTTTAGTGTAGGGATGTTAGATCTGATCTGTGGAGCAGGAAAATAAAGCTTACATTAAGTAACATATTTTTTACATCTGGACAGTTGAGCCAAAAAAACAACATAGACATACAGTATTTCTATGCAAAGAAAAATAAGGCATCAACCATTGTTTTGTCAACCCTTAAAAGCAAATTGCGAAGCATTTCAACACCACTTAAACTGTGCTAAAACTCAAATCATAAACAAACATGCCCAAGATGCAGTAATACTGACAATGCCGACATTCGGAAGATGGATGCTGTACACACCCAATGTTTGGCTACCTGTAGTCAAAGCAAAGCAGCAAGATCTCACAAAGACACGCTGGTAAGAGAGCAGAGCTTACCAATATGTGTCATTAAGATGCATATTTTTGCGGTATTTTTCAACAATATAAACAACCCGTAATTGAATAAATGCTTTTACTTATACAGACCTCAGCCAGAGTCAGAGACGTTCACACATTTGTATTTGCTGTAATGTGTTCACAATCCAATCACAAACCACAGGAGTTCCATAGAGGCTCAATAATCTCACAGAAATATATAGTTCATTTGTGGTGGTTTTGTCTAAACCTTCACACCTCAGATATCCACCCAACAACATCCTGTTGTGTTATAACTGAGCTTGTGGTCAGAGGCAGCTGCGTCTGTGCAGTGAGAGACCGAAACAGTGAGAGACCCAACCTACAGAAAAACTCCCTAGAACAGAAACTTCCTCATCGATAGAGACGTTTTACAACAGGTGCTTGATACAGAAATGCCAGGTTTATGCTGAATCATCTTGTACAGGGGCTCAGTGGTTAGTTACAACATTTGTTTTCAGCTTTAAAAAGTAAAACGTTTGAATTCTGGCTTCAAGTGTTGCTGACCAATTGCGTCCTTGGGCAAGACACTTCGCCCTTGCCTGTATGAATGAATGCGGTGTGTATGTGGTTAGTGGTGGACGGAGAGGCCAATGATGCAGGTCACCAAGTCAACCTTGTTAACGCACAATACATCAATACTATACAAATCACTTTGGTCTAATTCTTTCACTGGACATGTATTTTTATTATTACTAAAACATTGCCATTGTCTTTTTGATAATTCATCATCTGCATTTTTGGTAGTTCTGCTCAAATAATTTAATGTGAAATTACAATGAGCCACATTTCTGGATGAAAAGAGATCTGGCTACAGTAAACTAGAATGAAGTAGTGATAAGATGCAGGGCGAAACACCAAGCTGTTGTCAAAGTGTTGTCCACACCACATTATGGTCTCAATGTTCTTGCAGATGTGGGTAAGATTTGCAATCTTTTTGTACTATCTTGTGCAAATAATAGGCAAAGAAGAATGTATTAGAGAACCACCTGGTCTGCACTTGTAGTTTACAGTAGACATGTGAACAGTCTCCTGCTAGAAGTTCTTTCCAGTGGCAGGATGTGGTGGCGTTAAGAGTCCTCGCACACCCACTTCCTATGAATTTGATCAACAGCGTTGCGGCTTCACTCAAGAAAGTACTTACTGGGTTGACAACATTTGGTCTGGTAATGTGATATAGCACACATGGACTTGCAATGTGTATTATACTGTATATTGTGATTATCAGGAGATGGGTGTAAAGACTTCTATCTTTGACATGACAAGGTTTAGACAGTTTTTTCCCTCTTGTCTTCATGGTTGCTTGGGCACATACGGTCCTGTCAGTTACATCTGAGAGCTGTCAGGGCGCAGGGTGGCAAGTGTGCATGCTTCTGAGTGGAGAATAAGAGGGGTGCATTAGGCTTGCTGATCCTTCACAGTTCTCTTGTCAAGCTAAAAGTGGGACTAAAAGTCACTGTGTGCATGTCTGTCTGTGTGAGTGTGGTGGGGTACGTAGTGGGTCAGAAGAGAGGAGCCGTGTCTAATCCAGTGGGATATGTGGGCTCTGCTGTATGGAGATGCGATGTAAGGATGTGCTCAACGGTGCATGCATCACAAAAGCTCCCCAACTGATAGAAGGGAATCCCATGAGGCAAGTGTCAAGCTCACACCTAAAGATAACAGCATCACAGCATGAATTTGAAAAATCTAGAAGTTTTTATTGAAAGCAGAATAGGGTGACTGACTGATCACCTGTCCCTCTTTTATAAAAATAGGAAGGGTAAAAAAATCACGTTAAAGGGTAAATCATGTTTGCAACAGGCCTTTGAAAAAGCGTAGCCGACATTTTATAATTATATGACATATACTGTATAAATATCATGCAAATCAACTTGAAAGTATTTTAAGAATACAATACTCTGATTGGACAAAGTAACGAAATACGTTTCAAGGCAAGTATTCAGTATTCTGTAACTAAATACATTCACAAAGTATTTTCCCCAACACTACCCACTTTAGCAAACATTTTAAAGAACATTGCTTGGACCCAGTGCAGCACTCCCGACCACCTTCCGGTCACTACCCACTTGTACTCAGACTTTTTGAAGTGCTCACCATAGGACTAAATGTAGAAACGTTCTACTAGGCTCACATTTGGTACAAAAACTAGTAAACTAGTAACCTAGTAAAGTAAGTACGCAAGTGAAGTTTATTTCTAATGCGCTTTTTACAGATAAAATCACAAAGCAGTACAAGAGAATAGAACCATGTAAAAATGTATATACATGTATAAAATTAAAGTGATAGTAGTGAAAACACAAATCTTTCTTTGATAAACATGTCTTCAAATCCTTTTTAAAAGACAGGGTTGGTCATACGCAGAGACAAGGGCTCCCCAGTCTGGGGGCAACAGACTGAAATGACAGGTATTGCTGGGTTTCAGGTGACATCACAGCGTTCTACAGGTGAGGGGCAGGTCAAATCATTTTGTTTGTGACGCGATTTTTGGTGTTGTACGGAGAGATCATGAACCCAGGCAATGACACATATACATTTTCTTTTTAGATACGACTTGTGAAAGTGTAATGCATATAATAGGAACAACTAGCTCCTGCCCCCACATGGGAGTGTGACATCATCCCATTCAAAAACCTGAAAACAACCACCACTACCCAAAATTATAGTTACTCCCTTACTTAAAATATTCTTAAATGAAATTGAGACGTACATTAGATCTTTAAACGAAAGCTGGAACAAAAAAACAAAAAAAAACAATGAGTTTTCCATGGTATCAAACTGCTGGTATCTGTCTGTATTCTGGGAGAGATGGCAGCTTTTGTTTTCATGCTGACAGTTACGTTAGTTGTTACATGTTCCCCACCTTGGTCTTTGACTTTTTTGAAGGCTGTTATGTAACGTGAATGCATATCTGTAATCATAGACTAAATGTGTTTATTGCTTTTCCTTTTTTTGTTTGGTCTTTTTTTTTTTTTTTTTTTTTTTTACTTGTCTTGGTTATTTTATTGAAAAGGATATCGAAGAAGCTGTATTGTAAAACAAACAAAAACAACTCGTGCCATATGTCACCTTTTGTTGTTTTAAAATATATAAAAAACAAAACAAAACAAAAAACACCTCCATTCTTATAATTTGCCATTATTGGCGTTCTACCAGGTGTGATCCAGTAGGTGGCAGTATTGGTTAATAATGGAATCGCTAACCCGGAAAAAGTTATAAAGGACTTTTAATTAAACCGGAAGAAGGGAGGTATACACAAGTTGCTAGCATGGCACTGGATGTGAAATCAAGAGCCAAGCGGTACGAGAAGCTGGACTTTCTCGGAGAGGGACAGGTGAGCTAAAATTAAAGGATGAAATAAGACCGACTATATTTTAGCACCACATGTGGTGCTCCTGAACGCCTCTGTGTGAATATGTCCCGATTATGCTTCAATGCTAGCAGATGTTAGCTTGTTGTCAGTGTCAACAAAGCCTTGATTGGGGGGGCTACACACTCACCCTCTTTTCTTTAGTTTGCCACAGTCTACAAAGCCAGAGACAAAGTTACAGACACAATTGTTGCCATAAAAAAGGTAAGTAAATAAGAGTTTGCCCGCATAATTTAAACAATACATTAGACATGATTGTCCTGTTTTAATTTCTCCTACAGATTAAAGTTGGTCACAGGACAGAGGCTAAAGATGGTGAGCTCTACTTACTAGCTTTACTTTAAAGTCCCTAGAGGCAGGTACATGTTCATTGTAACTCTTCCAGGTATCAACAGGACTGCCCTACGAGAGATTAAACTACTACAAGAACTACACCATCCAAATATTATTGGGGTAAGTAATGTTTAATGTGCGGTGCCCTTTTGCCTTGTGTTGGGATCTGTTTAAGCAATATACATAACTAACGTATTTTTTTACAACTTGTTTTTTTTCAGTTGCTGAATGCATTTGGTCACAAATCAAATATCAGTCTTGTGTTTGATTTCATGGAGACAGATCTAGAGGTGAGACTTGGTGATTTAGTTTATAGTTATGGTGATTTGGCTCATTTGTAACATTGTATTTGCCTGGCCAGTAAATTGATTTTTCGCTCGTGACAGTCATAGTGAGGTGCATACCTGAGCGATAAATGTGCAATGGCTGTACTACTTCTGTAAACATTCTTGTTGTGCTCAGCCCATTCTTTATAAGCGACCTTTAACAAATTACCAGTCCTGCCTTTTGTGATATATTTCTAATTTCTCATTCACTAACCTTTTTATTTTCCACAATGTTGTCTTAACAGATGATTGAATATATTTTTTGTCTCAAGGTTATTATTAAAGACACCAGTTTAGTCCTAACTCCAGCCAACATTAAAGCCTATATTCTCATGACTCTTCAAGGATTAGAGTACATGCACCATAACTGGGTCCTTCACAGAGTAAGTAGGCATACTATGTACATTCATATACTGTGTTTATTTCAATAGTAATATTATGAATGTTTTCTGTACCTGCAGGATCTAAAGCCCAATAATTTATTGTTGGATGGAAATGGAGTGTTAAAGTTGGCTGACTTTGGTCTGGCCAAATCTTTTGGCAGTCCGAACAGAATCTATACACATCAAGTTGTTACCAGGTCTGTGTAACACCATGACATGCATATCAGGGGGATTTTCATGTGGATTATGGCGTGTAATCTGAATTAACACTGTTCATTATTCAAAACCAATATGCTTTCTAACTCTATCTGAGTTAAGAGTATTATTTAAATTCCAGGTGGTATCGATCCCCTGAGCTCCTGTTTGGTGCAAGAATGTATGGCGTTGGCGTTGATATGTGGGCAGTGGGGTGCATATTGGCAGAGTTATTACTGCGGGTAATTAAGTTAAATTGCGTTAACTTAGCTTAACTTCGAAATCCTTACATTATTTTACATGTATATATCGTTTTGTGATAGATACCCTTTCTTGCTGGAGACTCTGACCTCGACCAGTTAACAAAGATATTTGAGGCTCTGGGCACTCCCACAGAGGAAACATGGCCGGTCAGCAATATATTATATTTTATGTGCATTTATTTTTGCTATTTATTTCTCTTATTTACGTTTTCTCAATTTTTTGCAGGGTATGACGAGTCTACCAGATTATGTGTCATTTAAACTCTTTCCTGGTACACCCCTTGAACACATTTTCAGCGCTGCTGGGGACGACCTACTAGAACTGTTACAAGGGCTGTTTACCTTTAATCCATCCACAAGAACTACAGCCACTCGGGTAACTGGAAATATTTTTAGGTTATAGGGTTCTTCTAGCATCCGGGTACTTTCAGTGCGCCGCAGATGCGGAGGTGAAAACAATGGCGGTATTAAACAGCGTTTTGCCTGTGAGCGACAGATTGTGTTCGATAAATTTAGTTTTTCTCAGTAACTCGGGCCTAAAGCCGTTGTTCGGTCGGATGTTCCATTTTGTTGGAACTACAGCTTCAATCTTGTAAACTGAGTAAGTTTTATGATTAGAATCGACTGCAGATCTAAACACATTGTGTGGCTTATGTTTTAAAGTTTAACGCAACTGTGCCGGACACATCAGGCTCTAAATCCTACATTTAGTTTGCTTTGAACATAAAATAAATTGTTACTCAAATGTTTAACATGTGTTAGCCAAGTCATGCTTTAGCTAAATCTAAAGCCGAATACTCTAGTCAGAACGTCACCTAAGAACTTCTAAAACATTTTCTCGTCAGCATTACGTTTAACTTGGATCATGATTATTTCCCGAAAGGCGAAACATAAATGTGTGAAATTCAACACAAAGTTACTATGGATTAGCGGCGCGTACTAGGCGACCTCTTGGCAGTTTGTACAAACATTCATCGAGAATTTAGTCAAATTTCTGTTTATATCAGACGTTTGCCTCAATAGGCAGGTTATCATAGTAATCAAATGACATTTCATCATAATCTGACAATTATTCACCTTAATAAATCCTCTCAAACAACCACCAAATATCAGCGATCTCCCATTGTTTTCAATGAAGCAAGAGCATTGTATTTACCTCCGCTTGATTTGTGATGTAAGACCGTGGAGCCCTATTATTTTTAATAATTTAAGATGCTTTTAAATGTGTGCTCTACATTGCATACATGATCATTCACTTGAAGCAGTACTAAGTAACTCATGCTCCTAGAGGCCATAAGCGTCACTGCAGGTGTCATAGCATGTTGAGGTTTTTTCCTCATTAATTGTCCGTGAGAGTAAATACTACGCTGACAGAGAAGACAAAAGGAGAGAGGGATATTGTGTATCCAATTACACAATGGAAATAATTTTTTTTCACTCAAACTTTGCTGTATAATGTTTAATGTTACCCCCAGCCGGACTGCGAATAGGATTTATTAAGGTAAACAAGTTACTTAGTACTGCTTTAAATACTCTGTCTCACAGGCTTTGAAGATGAGATACTTCAGTAATCGACCGGGTCCCACTCCAGGTCTTCAACTCCCAAGACCAAACTGTGCGGCAGAAGCCCTGAGGGAAAAGGAAACGGTTGGACTCAAGAGGAAGATTGATGACCCGGAGTCAAGTAATGAACTGTTTTGCATTTGAAGCAGCTAATGCTTTAGTTTTCCTTTTTTACAAAAAGTAGCGACACACTCTCTGAGCCTACATTATGCCTTATGAAACTTTGGGACTGTTGTGTTTAGAACATTTGGAGTCTTTAAATTGAACATGAATGAATGTGAGGGTGATTAATTGGACTTCTCTCACTATTTGCCTTACCTCCCGTCTTGTATGGACCCGTCTTAAGACACGTAATTTCAAGGACTGGCTATAGTCATCCTTGAGTCGTCCTGAAAATGTGAGTAAACCAGGAGAAAGTAAACTATTCACAAAATATAGTCCAAATCTCCTCCACTCCTTTACCGTTATAAGGTTTTGGGTTTAAGTTTGAGGCTGGATTAAAAGCTGGACATTTTAAGACGTCTTCCCCTGACCTAACACTTGGCATGTTGTGAATTTAGACTTGCCCAACTGTTCTCACGGCTGTTCGCCCCCGTCCATAAATCCACATTACTGCTGGAGTGGAGCTTGTAATTCAGAGGGTGTTGGCTACAGTTAGAAATTGAGGATATCTTGAAGTTAGAGCACATGCATACTGTTTAGTGGTGAAGTGTGTTTTACCAAAGTAGGGCTTTGGTGTGACTGGGAGGGCTTCACTTTGTGGTTTGGAAAATATCTTGTAACTCTCGTCTCTGCTACAGCGTACTATGGCTATATATTGAAACATGTTATTAAAATGTGTTTTTTTTAACTCATATAAGACAGTATGACTAAGCTTAAACACGTGAACTTAAACTCTGGCTCACCAACATGTCTTTTTACAGTCGGAATGAAGAAGAAGCTGATTTTTTGACCAGAATGAAGCCGGTCAATTGGATGTTGACCTTGGAAACGTATATGGAAAACGGCGCTCTTCATTTCTCAGTGTCTCGTCAAAGTAAACGACCTCCCGCAACCATCTACCCCAGGGAACGGGGCTTGAGAGTAATGATGTGATCGATAAGCCCAGCTGGACTGTACTTGATACAAAAAAAAGACTGTGCTCAGTTTTTCTTTCATTTCAACATGAAGTCTCAGAGCACCACTGTTACGTGGCTGTAAAAAAAATAGCTTATAATAAATATAAATGCATTTTTGTATTTTGTAAGTGTAGACCAATAAATTGCTAAAATGCTAAAACTTTTGCAGTGTTATAGTTTTTAAAATGGTGCTCGCTGTTTATTGGTATGTGTGGCAAGATCTTTATTGTCTTCTCTCCAGAGACGTTCAATCTTTCCTCGCCTTATCAGTTTATTCTGACAGGCATCGACAGGCCTTTCCTTATATTGCTGTCGGATCTGATAACTGAACGGATCCATCTGATTCCCTGTCATATTACAGCGCCAAATTAAGCCTAAAGCATAAAAAAAAGAAAGAAATATGTACCACCCATGACGTCACGTACATGATGGCCGTTTTGTGGTTTGGTGACTGGTCACGTGACAAATATCCAGAGAATTGTGGCCTGCGGATTTACGTGTGACCAATTTTCTCGATACACAACAGACCCATTGTGGTGTAGCGGAACATTTGGAAAAAGTTAAATGGGTCTGCGCGTAAAAATTGAACTCTCATCATCGCATTGTTGCACAGTGAGCGACAACATGAAAAGGGACCTTCATTTGTTGACTAGCAGTGCAGTAGTAGCAGCTTATGGCTTTTGTTGTTGCTGATGAGCGGTGGGAGGGCAGACTGGGGGGCAGGAGGGGGGAGAGCAGCAGCAGCAGCAGCAGGAGGAGGAGGAGGAGGAGGAGGAGGAGAGAGAGCGACCGTCCGCCGAGAGGAGGAACACCGAGCCCAGGCGCGTTTGTTCCGCCAAAGTGCTTCGAAACCCATTTACAGACAAAAGATCATTTTCTAAAGCGGAATTATTAATTTTTTTCACCAATCAATATGTGTGTCCCGTGTTGTTTCTCGCAGGTAAGCCTTACGTGGGTTTGATATATCTGTGTTTTTGTCGACAATGTGGCGCTCGACGGGCTTAAATGTAACACGATGGAGCTGCTGCTGCTGCTAGGTCAAGCCACCGCTGTACTGTTTACTTTCTGTCGCCGATTCAGAGGCTACTACATTTTGCTCTTGTACATGTCGGCCTATAAACTCATAACTCTTGTATGTTATGGTGATCGAAAGACTCGCCCAGGGAATTCCCACATTGTTATGGGACTTTTTGAAAATAGTAGCGGTTTCCTTGTAATCTAATGGACCTCTCTCTCCTTTTCACTGTTTTTATTTTGTGTTTACTTCGTCCTTCTGAGAACGATCGAATAGAAATCCATATCAGGAAAATGCCGTCCAACTGCTGCCTTTTAACCCCGCCGCGTTTATTATTGTCCTACTGTAAACCAGCAATTATACAGAGTCTGCAATTTACCCAAAGGTCTTCAAAGGAACCACAACAGACTGTCTGCTGAGAAACTCCCATTTTGTCCAACTCAAGTAGAGTCAGATGATCACGGGTGGTGTTTGGACACAGCCTATATTAACCATAACCCACTGTGATCCTTTAGTAATACATGTCATTAATCTTTAAGGGTTTGGCTGAAACTAGGTTGACAACTGTAATGAATAAATGAACCAACGTGGCAATAGGCTACCTCACTCAACACCACTGCTCGCCTATTATTCCCTTCCGAAGAGACTAGAATTAGAGTAAAGTGGCTCTTAATCCAAAAGCAAATTGACTTCATCCTGATCATGGAGCCATCAAATGTTTTCCTCCATGGCCATATGCTCATGGCCGTGTGGTCCAGTCCTTTCCGGAGGGTGAGCACGGTTGGAGACAGATTGGAAGATTGGAGTTGGCCTGGTGTGCGCATAGGACTCTTGTAATTTCACAGTGGGATCAGGGATGGAAGCCATGGTATGAGCCAGGGTTGAGCTTGTGCCCATTATTGAACTACTGTTAAGTTTTTAAGCACTGTGAGCAATGGGCATGGGCTGTGAGGGGACTGAAGCCACAGAGGTCTGGAAGGGGTACAGCTGGAACCAGATATTTGGCGAGGTCAGTCTCGTGCACTACAGGTCATCCAAAAAGCGGCTATCTGATACACAATCTAAAAAGCTACTGTACATGCCTCCCCTTTAATGTGTTGCAATATTTGAAATGCGTTTGAGCGCTTTTAAGATATTACTCTACAATTACCACATGGAGACAATGTTGTTCACACAATATTTTCAGATTAAACATGCAAAGATCTCAGCCATGAAAAGGCCATAAAGTCATTTACGTAGCCTCCCCTTTATATATCTATAATAGTTCCACAACAATACCCCTCTTTGTGCTTCAGTCATATCAGCTATTTTCAGCCTCCCCTCAGGATTCACAGCATTCATCAGCCCAGTCTTTCCCACAAAGGTGAAATCGATGCTTTGGTTTTGTGCCTTTTTTTTTGTGCGTGACCTGGAGTGTGTCAGAAAAATCCTCCTCAGTCTGAAGTAGATGATGTAACCACCTGAAATGCCAACTCGGTATAATGTCTTTGTTCTCAGATGTGAAGGCAGTCCGATGGTGCGGGGCGTTTGGTAAACATCTCAGAAATGAAACTGTATTCCAGATATAAATGCTAAAGCTCATCTGTTTTTGTCTTTTGTCTCCTCTCTGTGCATTGGACTTCAGCTCTGTTGATTGTTGCTATGGGCTCTGTTTGCCGGGAGGGAGGCAAAGACTTTCTTTTGTGTATGACAAACAGAGCAGGGACACATCTTCTGCACAGCTGTCTGCTTTAGCGGAAGCTGAATCTCTGGGAAATTGGAATCCCTATGTTTCAAAGAGTCTGATAACTCATATTGTCTGAGAATGAATACACGTGAAATATAAAAAACAAACTGCAGCAATGACAGAAAATCTGTGCACATTTCCTGCTTTGCTGTTCTGCTGTTTCTTGTGTTCATATGGTGTACATATTTGTAAACTTGCATTAAAAAACAGAAAAAAAAAAAATGGGGGGATCTTTTCACAAATTACATCCATTAAAACTGGTCAAAAGATCAAATTCAGTCATGAATGTCACATCACTACATATCTAGTATTGAATGGGTGGGCGAACTCCGTTACAAAGACGTAGGGGGTACTCGGAGTGTAACTGAAAGGCTCAACACCACTGGTCTACAGACATATGAGAGGTTTAGATGTATTTTGTCTCTCACAACAGGTTTTTCATCAGTTGATTTCACTACACCCTCTACAGCAAACGCTTTGTTGTAACTTGAGATGTGAGGGTGTGCCTATGCCTAAGCCGCTCCTCAACTATGATTCATTGATGTAAACATCCCGCAGTTGTTATTAGGGAGTCCACAGTGGTTTCTTACTTAGAGGCTCATATAACGCAAGTGATGTCTCCAAAACAAAAAGTTAACTTCTCTAAACTTATTTCAACTTAACTAATTAATTCAATTCACTGGCATTGGATACATTGTCCCTGCAAGGTTCATACACAAATTGCTGGTAATATTGTTATAATAGTCAAGCTGCTGTAAGTTTCTATCTATTCACTGAGATTGTGCCTGCTGTGGTACATGTGACCCACATTCTGTGACCACACATGTTTCTGTGAACAAACACAATGTTTGTTCATTGCATAAGCTGGTGTCTCGCGGTGGGCCCACTTTTGACCTCATTTGTTTTATTTGGGCAAAAGACATTTCTGTTTTTTATTTCCCTTTTTGTCTGCACTGATTGAGGCATCAGTACTTAGTAAAAGTAATCTTTTGTATCCAGCTGTGAAGTATAGTCAGGTACTTCAACAATTGAAAAAGCCAAGGACATGAGAAAAGAAGACGGCACCGCCTGGTCTTACATGGCCCACACTTCCCTTCCTGAGGGCGCTTTCTCCACAGTGTCCTGTGGCACCAAGCACAAAATTATTTGCCTTTGAGGCTTTGTATAGCAGCTCACTGAGCTGAAAGGCTGCATTGGGAATCTATCTATAGTGACAAATTGCACCATATCAATGCCTCCCGGCTCTTTAGGGAAGTGTTCTCAATGTAGCACCCACACTGTGAAAGCAGACACTTAGTTTGTTTTTTTAGTTAGTATTGCATGTCTTGTCCTGCTGTGCAGCCCCAATTGATTTTTGGTGCGGATCAGCTTTGTTTGTAGTAGTCTAATGTAAAATACCTACTCTGTCCTCGTGTCTGGAGCCTTCTGCCGTTTACAGATAATAAAGGAATTTACTAAATGTAAGTACATGATTAGTTGAGAATCAAATCTTGGTTTTGTACTACTTCATTATTGGCTATATAAACCTCTGCTCTGTAAGTGGGACAGTTAGTGGGTTCACTGTTTTCCGTCGGACATTGAATGTCTCGTGCATTTTATTCATGGGTGGACCGTATGTCGTTGAAAGAGGAGCCTGCCACAAAGCAGACAGAGTGACCACCTGTCAGCTTTTTGGTGCGTGCTCTGCGGAGTGGATGCCCGTGTCCTCGAGTGGGATAGGGTCACCGGATTACCATGGATACTCTTTTTGTAACCCTGTGTGGTGGAATTCCTTTGGACGCCCCATTGGCCCCTGACTCCCCTCCCTCCCATCCGTTCTTCTGCGTTTGCACTTGGCCCCCTCGCTGTGTGCTGTCCTCCAGTGAAACACCCCCTAACTAATGAAATCTAAACACCCTCTCGTCCTAAATAGCCCTGTTTCTTCTTGCGTACTTGCAGTGTGATGCGGTTAATTAAATGTCCATTGAGTGAAACATGTGGGCGCCACAGAGACAAAGCAAATGGATTATCCTGTTAAGCTGCATGCACTTTGAGTTCAAATTGTCAATGTTTTCTGTCATGAATTGCTAATTAAATAAAAATCATTCACATATTAGCATGTGGCACATTTCGCAAAATGTCCACTTGGATTTGTATTAATATCACCATTAGCAAGATTCAAAGATCTGCATTGTGTGTTTGATCCCACTTCAGTTAAAGCATCAAAGCTTTCATTGTTTTGCTGTTAACAAACAGCATCCTCTTATCCTGCTGCTGGTTGTGCTGGCTCAGTATTGCTTCTTAGGGCGTTTTCACACAGGCTCTAGTTAGGTCGACTTAAAGGGACTTTAGGCCCGAGAGCGGCACTTCAGGGTCAGTGTGAATCAACTTTAAGCCGGTCTAAACAGCCGATCTGACTGAGGCTGCAACAGGTGTAGGGCTGAAACAATCGATTATTGAAATAGTCGACAACTATTTTAGTAATTGATTAATTATTTTCTGGTTCACACAGACTCAAAAAGACCAACAATGACGTGAAAATGTAGTATTTTTGAGGAAAACCTACTTTGTTTTTATAGTTACTGTGTATGTAATGTTTTGTACATTGTAAATTTCATGAATATCTGTCTGTGTTTCATCCAATCAAAAAGCAGAATTAGCGTCAAGAGCCTCCAACAAACATTTACTTTAAGTTTACTCAAACGGCGCCACTTTAGCTTTATGTGATAACATTTTTAGGAAAAACATTTTTTTTCCTATACCATTCACAGCCAAGCGATTTATCGATTAATCGTAAAAATAATCGATAGATTAATCGATTTACAAAATAATCGTTAGTTGCAGCCCTTAACAGGTGGTCTCGGAGCGGCCTGAGCGCCCTCTGCGTTGGAGCGGTTGTGGTGTGAATGTGGCCGACCGCTGATGAACTATTCTCGCTTTGACGCCTCTTTTTTGCACGAAGAAAGAACGACTACGCACTGCATGAGGACGTTTGGATTACTCTGACGAGGCAAAATTTATTAATTTTAAATCATCAAGGTGCGCCTCTCTTTCCTGTCTTCCCCTTCCTGCTGCAGTGAAACTTTCCTCTCCATGTGCTGATTAAGTACATCTCCGCGCTTCGCGTCTATAAGCCTCAGTGTAATAATATGTCTATGATTTGACCACGAGGGAGAGGAGTGACCACCGCGTGACATCGGGGAAGTGTGCATGTACGTGCGCATGTACGTGCGCGCGTGTCAGTGTCGGCACATTGACAGGTTGATGCCCGTTGTCATGGGAATACGTTCGTTGTACAGCTGATCGTTGTTATGTGGCAGATGTTGCGATGTTTTGTGCGAGCGCGTGTGGACATGGACTTAACTAACTTTGGAGTAAATGCAGTTGGAGCTAAGGCGGTCTCGAGGCGACCGACGAAACGCTCCAACATGTGTGAAAACGGCCTTAGCCTTGACCTATTTGCAGTATCTCTAACGAAGGCCCAAGAGTGAATGATATTGCCAGAAAAAAAACAATGCAGAAAGTAGATAAAGTAATTCAAGATGTGAAACAGAGGGAAATTAGATATTATGTTGGTGTTTAAAACAAGTTAGATCTTATTTGTACGGGATTCACTGCAACATGGCACACATGACTAACATTAGGAACGCAGCACACCACATTTCACACGGGCTTTACTTCATTAGTGCATGGTTTACTGCACTTCATGTATTTTTGACTCAGCCAAGAATACTGAATCTTTGATTGAAAAGTTGAAATGTGGGAAGCTTCCGGCGGCAGTCGACCCTCTGTTCCCTAGTGTATTCTGTGCTAGTGGAGTATGCACCACATTACATTTTTTATCATTTACTTATTATCTTTGCTATTTATTATTACCATCTGTCCTGTTTTGTTGTGACAATTGAGTCAACAATTCAGTTTAAATACAAACTAAAAGTAATATGCTTTTTTAAACAAGCCTAAAATGGAACTAAACTAGGACAATTATAACAAAAACTGATTTAGCACATTTATAAATTCCATGCATTTTTTTCCCCAACGATCAGGAAAACTCCCACACACTGCCAAAACTTGCAAAAATATATTTTATTTTATAAGGACATTAAGGACATCTTCTGTGTCAATCCCAGTGAGATGGAAGACTTCGTGGGCTTTTTGTGACACACCTACCATATTCTTTGTGAGACATTGTGCAGCTCTGATTCTAATACCATTCTTCAAACCACTTCCTTTTGCTCTAGACAATGCTTTCGCTTTCTTCTACCGTATTGCAGTTTAAACAAATATGAAAACGCAGTAGCATACTGCCAGTGCTTCAGTGCTCACCTCTCGCTGCATAGGTGGTGCTTCCCTAACATGGGTGGGATTCTCGGCAAAAGTTAAAAATATCAACGCATATAATTATCCTTTGTCCTGTAAATTTTCAAGACCTGTATTTATGGAACTATTTGAGGACTCGGCAATATGACAGATCCACGTTTTTTTTTAAAGGATGAAAAGTCCAAAATAAACACATGGACAGGCAGCGTCCTTTACTGGAGGCTGGTTATGTCTATATTTCCTGTAGTTGTGTCTGTGCAAAAAGGAGTGAGCTACATTTGACGCCAGACCGCAGCAACTTAACATATTATTAGAGGGGCCCGTTTATTCAATTACAGGGTCCCACTTGGCACGGCCTAGAAAGTAAAGTGTCAATAGATTAGATTAGTTTCCCATGGTTTTAGAGTAGATGCTGCTGATTGATCACCTGGAAAGGGTTTAGTGGAAAGTTTCACGCTGATATATTATATATTTACTCTAGTACGACATTAGAGAAGTGTTACTACAGTAGAAGAAAAGGTTGTAATCTAAATAATTATTTATAATTGGGTTTAGCAAGTTTTCCTAGGAATAGAATCAGAATAGTATTTATTGCCATTGTCTGAGAACAGGTTCACAAGCTAGGAATTTTCTCAGTACAATCGTGCAACTTGAGATAAAAATAAGCTATAAAAACTTTAAAACTAAAAGGCTATAAAGGCATGCATAAAGAAGATTAAAAAAAAAAAAAAAATATGATCAATACAATACAAACTTTAATTCATTTTACCATGAAGCTTTTGTCACTTATAGATTAAGACTTAAGATCAAAACCTTAATAATAATATCACTCACATGCAAAGACTCAAGTAGCACATTTATCCCTTTAAAGTAACTGAATTTCTTGGAGTTCAAGTACTTCTTTGCTTTTACTTGCTCAGGTGCCATAAAAATACTCTTTTCTACTCTTCTTATAAAAGTTTTTAAGTGTAACTGATTTTCTCCTACTGCATGGTCATAAGTGGACTGTCTTTGTGTTTGTAGCTGGCCTGCTGTTTCGGCTCGGCGGCCTGCTCCTGCTGCTGCAAATGCTGCCCCAAAATCAAACAGTCGACTGGGACGCGCTTCATGTACGCGCTCTACTTCCTGCTGGTCACCGTCATCTGTGTCATCATGATGTCTCCCACCGTGGCAGACAGCATGAAGGAACACGTGAGTATATTGTCCTCATAAGTCACACAGCAGAGTCTTCAGTCTTTCCTCCCTTCCCCTTCTTCTTTTAGTATATTTTTAATAAATCTTTAGTGTTCATGCTCTAGAGCTTGATGCCATAATTTCAGATGGAGGGGCTAGTATAGAACTAAACCTCCAAACAGAAAAAACACAATGTTTGAATCTTTGGCTCCTCAAACTTGCTCAGGTTAGGGCTTAAAGGAACAGGCCACCGTTTTTCCATATTGAGATACTATATGTTTTTACCGGAGCTTGGACAAGTTGATCCGCACCTGTCTGGTCTTTGTGCGTGCCCGTGGAAGAGCTTGGTCGCTTCTAACTTCACCAGGTTTGAAGCCATATGAATATACTGGGAGAGGCCAAATGCTAACAACATCTTTGGGGCCAGATCTTGTGGTTCATAGCGCAGGCTGTAGAGCAGCCGAGTGCGCAGACGGGTGGTGCTCCTTGCAATCTCGCTGCAGATCCAAGTGTGGGGGGGGATGAAAGGCAGCAGCCTCGGCGTTGGACACCGTTAGAATGCGCAAAGTTACCAAATGTGGCGGCGGAGGAGTTATGCAGTAGTTGCAAGAAAATTGTAGCTTACTGGAACATTTGAGCTACAGCTGCAGGATTCTTGGAGCGGCTGAATTAAAAAAAAAAAAAGTTTGCTACGCGCCCGTTTGTGAAATGCGCCTCTTTGTTTTGGCCTGAGCTGTAGCCTACACAAGGAGCAACAATGTAAAAAGGAAACATGAGGCTTATTACAACGACCACCGCTGATGCTTTTCATTCATCAGGAGGTAAACACTGACACACGATGTAAACGTCACCGTAAAACGCAGCTTAGACATGTGTGGCTTATTTATGGGAAACTGTTGTTGTTGTTTTGGTGTTAGGGGTGTGCGTGTTGATCCACTGTACCCAAGTAAGCCCGTGCGCACGCTCAAGCAGACTTTTCAAGGTAATTTCGCTTTTGTTTTCAATTTGACATGATACATCGGTTCTAGAGGAAGAATACAAGGCCGCGGGATGTAAAGAGTAAAATAATAATGTGGGAGAGGCCAAATGCTAACAACATCTTTGGTCTTTTTGCGTGACTGAGTGCACACACAAAGACCAGACAGGTACGCATCAACTCGTCTAAGCTCAGGTAAGAACATATCTCAGTATGGAAAAACAGTGGCCTATTCCTTTAATAATAATGCTTGTGTGATTGAATAATGCCACTATTTTGTGAGAATTATTTCTAGCCAACAAGTAGTTGACAATAATGGTAATTCTTAACAGAGAAGTTATGCCAGTTTTTGCTTCTTGTGGATAAGCCATTTGTTTGGCCTGTAAATTAGGCTTTATTTAACAGGACAGAATGGGGGGAAAGGGGGTGAAATACAGCGAGAAACGTCCAGCAAATTGTCTATCCCAGAACCCAAGCCCATAACACTGCGCAATTTACTTAGCCGACCTTCACACCAGTAATAAACTACAATGTGGACCGTTGATATGGCTTCACATGAACACAATGTATTAAGTTTGAGATGTGTTTTTGTTTAATTGATGCATTTTGATACTGGTTGTAAAATAGCAAATGAACTTTTCCGAGATGTTTCTTATCACGAGTAGATATTCACACAGGCTCATAAAGTCCCACCACGTTGCCCTCCGAATTGCACACAAGTACTGAGCACAGTGGGACGTCCCAGCTAAAGGAGCAGTCATTGTGCGTCCGAGAGCATTGGTCTTTTCTGGAGAGATTTACAGCAGCCAGCCCCTTTCCTTCTTAATCACAACCTATGGACATGCTAATATGGCCCTCGACATGAGACAAAAAGGCTCCAAAACAGGCTTTTTACTCCATGTCCTGATCGGGTTTCTACACGCACCACGGCGAGAACAGCTCTGTCCTTTTGGCTTCTCACACTGGTCTGACTTGTAGCACCTGCGCTCTTACATGCTTGTAAAAAGAAGAGCTTGAAGTTGAAGATTATTTGTGTAGTTCTAGTGAAAATAATAGTTAGGCAACTGGTATTGTGATGTTGGGCTTCACAAAAATGATTTGATTTGATATCAGTTGCATGAAGCATCTTTTGGCTTTTTCTGTAAACTTACATTTGGGCTGCACGAACCAAAATATAAATCGGTGATATAATGACTGAAGGTTGACTGAAACGACTAAAATCTGTGCATATGGATTTATCTTGGATAAGCATTTACAAACCTGTTCTGAAGTTAAATGTATGTGATTCTTGTAATAGTTCATCAGTTTATATCATTGTATTCTCTAAAGTGTTAATGCTTCAGAAAGCATAAAACATGTGCACAGTGAACTGAATCTTGGTTTTAAATCAAGAATTTAAAATCACAATTGCTTCACTTCTATGCATCAGAAGACTATGCAAACTGATTTCCCATGTTTGATTATGGTTATGTATTTATATCCAAAACTATGTGTTGATTATGGTTATGTATATCTTAATTGTACCATAATGAGCTTTCAGAGAGCAAACCGGAATGGGGGTAGGCATCAATCGGCCTACTCCTTTTTGGGCATTATCGTGTTTCCTTTTGTCTTACAACCTGGAACTTGAAATTGCTCAAATAAACTAAACTAAACTAAACTTTTTACTCCCCAAAATCGTGCAGTCTGAGCTCACCAGGTCCTTTCTCTCTGCCGTTGTGTTTGGACATGCCGGGCCTTCTCTCTTGCTCATGTCGGACTCGCCCACAAAAGGCGGTTAATTTATTCATCTGTGCTTTTGTTTGTGTACACTGACAGTCAGTTGTAAGGCCCCTCTAACGGGCTGCAGAGACAAGACTCAGAAAGGGCTTGTAGTCACTGTGTGTTCCCTCATTCTCTCCTCTAGATCCATGACGATCTGCATAAAGCCCACAAACATTGTGAAATACACAGCACAGTGCTCTGATACTAATCTGGTTAATATTCTCTCTTCCAGATCCCCTTTTACAGTGAACTGTGTGAGAAGTTGAATGCGGGCGAGAACTGCCAGACCTTAGTTGGCTACTCCGCTGTTTACAAGATGTGCTTCGGCATGGCCTGCTTCTTCCTCTTCTTTGCCATCTTCACCATCCGTGTGAACAACAGCACAGGCTGCAGGGCAGCTATACACAATGGGTAAGGTCTCATTGTCTCACTTATTTACTGTGTGAATGAGATTACTGGGGCCTACAGACTTTAATTTCCTGCTCGTTTTGATGTCAGGTTTTGGCTGATTAAGTTTATTGTGCTGGGGCTGTGCTGCGCTGGGGCCTTCTTCATCCCTGAAGAGGAAACCTTTCTTGAAAGTAAACCAAAGCCGTTTCTTACAAAGAATATGACATTTGGATATGGGTCATTTTAGTTTGAAAAATAATATTATAAACATTTACTGCAAGTCATAATTAGTAGCTCACTGGTTAATGTGTGACTTAATCCGGTTTATTTTTCAGTTTGGCGTTATGTGGGAGCCGTTGGAGGTTTCCTTTTCCTGCTCATTCAGCTCATGCTGTTAGTGGAGTTTGCGCACAGGTGGAACACAAACTGGTGAGCTGAGTTATGCTATTAATGTCTATGTTTATCTTTTTGGAAAATAGACCATCAAAATGTACACGTGCAAAAAAACATTTCTTTGTCTATTGTGACTTGAGCCTCTGGAAAAGACCTTGTCTCAGAGTGGAAAAATGAGTCATGTTTTCTCATGGATGGAGGATTCTTGGCATTGTGCCGATTCTGTGAAGCTTCTCAGGAAACACATGGTTATGTTTCCCTTTCCTTTCCAAAGTCATATACACATACTGTGTAGATGGCTAAAGGCGCATCACACTGCTGCTGTAGAAGTTTGGTTTGAGTTTTTTTTTTTTTTTTTTTTTTATTGTAGAGCCCCTCAAACAGATGGCCAACTGCTTAGAAACCTCTGAACCTGCCAAATCGTGTTACAGTTTTTCAAATAAGATCCATCTCTGAAGTTTTCCTTTGCTGTTTTGACCTTTAAGTGTATCTGTGTTTAGGCTTAATTTGCCCTGAATGTTTTCACCTTGATATTCTCTCTGTCTGCTTGATTGTAGGAACTCAGGAGTCAAGTACAATCGTTTCTGGTACGCAGCCTTGGCCTTTGTGACTCTGATGCTGTTCACTGCTGCAGTGGGAGCTGTGGTCTTTCTTGGTATCTTCTACACTCATCCAGAGGCCTGTCTGCTCAACAAAGTGTTCTTGGGCATCAATGGCAGTCTTTGCTTCATAGTCTCCCTGTTGGCCATCTCCCCGTGCATACAGAAATGTAAGAGAAACTTTGCTGTGTCTTTACAATTTATCTGATTGAGTTTTCTTATTCTCTCATAAGGCACAGTTAATGACACATAACGTCCCTGAACACTTCACCCTATTTTATTTATTAGAAGCAACTTCACAAAGCACATTTTGTTGTAAAAATATGAGCTTTGTTCTAAAAACGTGCACATGGCTCCGCAAAACATGCCATTCCTTATTTGAAAGAACCTCGAGAGTCAGAGCTTTAACTATCGAGGCTGCACTAGCACTAGTTAGGACTTGACTGGGGACAGGCGCTGGGACTGTGGACGTAGGAGAGTGCCTTTATTATTATTATTATTATTTAAAAAATATCTTACCCTTCACTAAGTCTGATAATGATAATAATAATAATGCATTATTCTTGTATCGCTTTTCCAGATGTTCAAAGTACACTCTACTGTTGAAGGGCTATGCAAATTAGAGCTACCTGACTGTGCAAACCTTTTTTCTACTTCATGATCATCGTCTTGTTTTGATCCAGCACACAAACTAAAACGTTGTACTGGGTGTGTGTCTCGATTCAAAATATGTTACCCCTACCTTTAACTTTTTACATCCTGTGTGCTGTGACAAAAGGCAAACACAGAAGGAGAGTATGGTCATGGGAACTGTGCGAACAGAGTAACTTGGGTTCTAGATTTTGACTAAAGAGCCATAGTCTTAAGAAATCTGTTCCGAAAGCTGATGGTTTGGTGCAGTCAATGGCATAGTGTCTCATTACTATGAAACCACAATAGAAAGTAGAGACTTAATTTTTTCATTGCTTGCATTTTATGTTATGTTTTACAGTGCAGCCCGCATCAGGCCTGCTGCAGCCGGGGGTCATCAGTGTCTATGTCATGTACCTCACTTTCTCAGCCTTCTCCAGCAAACCAAAAGACTGTAAGTACATTTTTAAACAATGTTATTGCACAAAGTCTGATCCTAAAATCAATAAATCAGTTAATTATTAGTAAAAACCACAGAAAAACCGCAATGATAAGAATAGACATTTTAAAAAAAGGCGTAGTGTAGGTATGCAGACTCTACACAGTTAATGTATAAATTCTCCTTGAAAGTGTACTAGATTTAAATATCATCAACTGGACTGGGTTTATTGAGTTGAGGATGTTTCGCTTCTATCCTCAGAAGCTTCTTCTCGCTCTTTTAGTCAAATGTCAGACAGACAACCCACTGTATGCTTTACGTAGCGTCAAATTACTTTCTGTTCTGGGCTGTCGTTCCTGTAGTATGTAGCGCAGCCAAAATAAACTGCATGTTTCGCAATATCTTCCTGCAAATAAGACTCCCCTCCTCATTTATCTGCTCTGTCTCATTTTCTTCCCAGTTCTGGAGATTGATGGGAGAAACCAAACTGTGTGTGTATTTGGCTTCTCTGGCTCTGAGAGTGAGAGGAAAATTGTCACTGGGCTGGGAACGGCTATTCTGTTTGCCTGTGTCCTGTATTCATGGTAAGACACGTTTAAACCCTTCCAAGTACAAAAATATATGTAATTACTGTTGTATCTCCAAAGAAAGGGACTCGTTTCGCCTAATTCGCTGTTTGTCTCTCAAACTGTCTGTAAAATAGCTTTTCCCTTCTGCGTTTATCTCCACGTGTCTTTCATTGCGCTGACTCATCATATCTCGTGGTTCGTCTCCAAATAAAACCAAACAATTGTGTTCAGCAACGTGGAGCTGTGGAAAAATTGCCTAACTTGATGTTCCCTACGGTTCATTTTATTTTCCACTTCCCCTCTGCTCATTTTTAGTTTGACATCCACGACCAAGAGGAGCTCTGCAGCGCTGCGAGTGTACAGAAACAGTGAACCAGAGAGTGAGGTAAACCCAGCTCCAGTATTGAGATGTTTGATAATAAATCATACAATGTAAAGCTGTAAAGATTTGTGTTTTGACTATGGGTTAATTCTTTTTTTTGTTGCTTTGCCTCCAGCGTGCTCGTTGCTGTTTCTGTTTTGGAGATGACACCGGTGAGCAAAGTCAGACAATGTTATTTTCCTGAAGGTTGGCACACAGAAGACTCTGCCCATTGCTATTCCTCAGCCTGACAGAGGATAGTGAGGAAGTATTGGTCAGCAAAAGCAGATGATGTCACTGTTACTAGGAGAATAGTGTCACAGTGGAGCAGACATGATGTGCCGTTATGAACGAGCTCAAGGCGCCCCCTGTTGGAAGGAAATGCAACTATGTCGGCGACGTAATGTGAGAGTGTGAATTTTAATGTGTGTTCCAGATGAGTTTGATGAGGAGAAAACTGGCTCGGGACAGAATGTGGTCTATGATGAGCGTGAAAGGACCACTTATACCTACGCCTACTTCCATTTTGTTTTCTTCCTGGGCTCTCTGTACGTCATGATGACCGTCACCAACTGGTTTCAGTAAGTGGTTTACGTTTGCATTTATGTGTGTGAGAATTAGGGCTGCGCGATATGTCGACCAAATGATTATCGCATCATTAGGTGATCCAATATCGCAAGAAACCCCATTATATAGGTGAAACTCAGAAAATTAGAATATCTTAATTCTGTAATTCAACTTACATTGTTAAACTATGATATTTACTCATTACATGCAAAGTGACATATTTCAGGTTTGTTATAATTTTGATGATTATGGCTTACAGTCCATTTTCAAAATATTCTAATTTTATGAGATGTTTAACTTGGGGTTTTTACAAGCTGAGCCATAATAATCGACATTTTAACAAATAAAGGCTATACATATGTCACTGCATGTAATGAGTCTATCATATATTAGTTTCACAGTTTAGGTTGGATAACAGAAATGAATGAACTTTTGAACGATATTTCTAAATAAAATGTTCAGTTTTAGTCATGATTTTCTTAATTTACCCACACACACATTTTTATCCTGATTTTATTATTATTCTCAAGTCTCGTTTTGTCACAGTTAGAAACAATAAATAAATAATTTACATTTTTCTCATATCATGCAGCCCAAATTAGAATATATACTGATATGTCTAAACTAGTCATTGCATTTGCCACTAAATCAAACAAAAACCCATAGAAGGTTTAGATTAAAGTTGAATGTACCTTTTTTCTGCATGGGTGGTTAACATGACACCTTTACTTTGCATCACAGTGGCCTATACAGCTCTCCAGGATCAATTGTTTTGTGAGTTTTCTGGTGAGAAAGATTAAAAACAGTTGATCCTGGAGCATCTGTGAGGCCGCTGTGATCAAAAGCAGAGGCACCAAGCTGACCACTCAGAGCTGCTTGGTCACTGAAAGGTCAAATGCGCACTAATATCAACTTCTTTTTTTTCCGCATAAAAGTTGCATCATGCTCCTTAAAGTGCACACAGCCTTGGTTCAAAGCGTGCGACTTTATACTTTACCTCAAGTGTATTTTGCGCCACGCTTCACGCCTTCATTGTTTTGCAGCTATGACGGCCACAAGATCGAGAAGCTGCTGGACGGGAGCTGGTCTGTTTTCTGGATAAAGATGGCCTCGTGCTGGGTTTGTCTCATCCTCTACATGTGGACCCTGATAGCCCCCATGCTGTGCCCCAAGCGCTTTGAAGCCTAGGACCTAATCATCACTCAGGGATCAGCTGGACTCTCCTGTCAACAGACTTGAGCTAATGAGGGACCACTGCAACTTGACCTACGACCTACCTTAAAACACAGCCCGACACTACCCTCAGTGTTGCAAGTGGATTACTGCCTTTTCTTTTCTACTCTAGTATTTGCTACGTTAAGCTAATACCTTGATGATGTTATTTTTGTTTTTTTTTTTACTACCACTGACTTTTTAAGGGGTTTACTTTTACTTTTTGATGAGTTAAGATCATTGTCACAATATTGTTGTACCCCTTTTGTTTGTTGGTTTGCATTTTGTGTCATGTGTTTTGTTTATTGCCTGACATTTCAATCTCCATCGATTCATTGACTTTTAAGTGTAAAAAAGTAACACAATAGAGGACCTCAGAGGTATTCAAGTGTCTTTATGTACCACTTTTTTTGTGAAGGAAACTTATTCAATATTTGGATGTTGTTTAAGCTCAGGTTGATCCAAACCTGAATTTGTTTAAGCCTTGTTATATTGTGCCCTTTTGTAGACGTTTTCTATGCAAAGCTTTTTATATTAGAAAACCTGTGTTGTGAATGCTTTTGGATTTGCCCGCGCTCCTTTCGAGCTTAATCTTTAGGAAGGAAAGCCCTCAACGCCTGTACTTTCTGACCTAGGCAGTGCTCAAATGAAGTAAAGTTATTTATCAGAGCTGCACTAACATCATGATATATCGATTACCAAAGTACAGGTCAGAAAACGTCTTTTCTGTGTAACACGTAGAAGTTAAATCATATTTGTTCAACAGCCTTTTGCTTCTAAAAGGTAGGAATCTTGTAGCAGGAGTGTTTGTTTTTTAAATTATTCAACACTGGATGTTGATTTTACTGCCAAATTATAGCCACTCATCTATTCTGTAGTTATACACTTCTAATGTATTGTATATATTGTGCAAGCTTCTAATTCCACTTGCTCTTGCTATAGACTTTTATAGTAAGTTATTTGTACATTTCAGTCATAATTGTTAACTGTCATACATCTGTCATACTGTCGTACATCATAACTGAAAATACATTAATGTAGCTTATATAGTTTATGAAACCATGTAACTATGGTGCTCTACATAATACAATCATACATTTAGGTCAAAGACGCCGTTACCAAATACTGTAATTGTCCCCATTTTCCATTTTAATAAAGCGTAATTATGAACAATCTATGTTGGCTTTATGTGCATTCAGTAAATATTTAATCACTTTTCATGCAGGTTCAGCTGCACACAGACAAATAGTCTTTAGTTGTGCATTTCTCAGCATTTTATTGAGCTTCATGTAGTTCTTATACACAACATAAATGCTAAAAATGAAGTAGCAATAGAGACAAAGAAGGTGTTTAACTGGGCATGAATAAATGACCAAAAATAATGCTCTTTCATATAATGTACAAATGTCCTTATAGCTTTACCTCACTGCATTTTAAGCTTTGAGAGGCTGGTAATCCAAAGGAATTGTGTCTATTGAAAACAGAAAACTACAATTAGGCCACACTGCACGATTGTGTAATCTACAGATTGTCCAACACTTACCGTTACAGCGATACTTCAGATCTGACCAGATGATGTTTTCTTGAGAGAAACAAAACACTCCCAGTCTGCCCCCTCTCATGCTGACGTCAATGATGACTTCTGTGTCTGCAACCAGGTGTGAACCCTCGAAGAACCGAGCCCTGAGGCCAAACACAGCACAAGTAAACGCGGACATTTTCATTGTTAACGATTCAAGCAACTACATTAAAAAAAAGAAAGTCTCCACAGAACAAAAGGTCACACTTTCTAATGTTTGGACCGCATTTAGCTTTGATTCGCTGTGGCATTATTTCACAAAGCTCCTGCAATGTCAAAAGATCCAGTGTTGCATTCTTCTTTCACCAAGATCTTCAGTGAAATTGATGATGGGAGAGTGTGACCACAGCACAAAGTCGTCTCGAGCACAGACTTTGATCTGGCCAATCCATGTGTAATGATGATGTCTCATACTCTTGAACCACTCTTTCACAATGTGAGCCGGATGAATCCTGGCATTGTCATCTTGGGATATGCTCTTGCCATCAGGGAAGAGGAAACCCATAGATAGAATAACCTGCTCATTCTGGATGTTCAGTCATTGTTTGGGCGCATAGTGTTGCTGAACCTACACCTGACCAACTGCAGCGACCCCAGATCATAACAGTTTGTCAAATCCAGGTGGCGAAAAAGAAAAGAAAAAGTCAAACACGCTTCAAAAACATGATTAAAATTTAACCAAAAAGTCAGCTTTCAAATGAGGCGTTACACTGGCCAAGCAACCAAAGCTTTTAGATTTGGGTAAAGCCAAACTATCACGGATATAATAGTGAAGCGTTTCTATTCTCTTGTATGTCCAATCATATGGAGGAACTATTTGAACGCACCTGATGTATCCGACTTGAGGTCTGTGCTGTAGGAACCAGCGATAGGAGACCTTGTCCTTCCAGCCCACATTTCTGGGGTCTTTCCACAGCAGCCGGACCTGGTCAGGAGTGTCCCCCGTGTGCCACAGGGAGTTCCTCAGATACTCCCCTGGACCTGTTTTGGACTTGACGACCTGTGTTTTAAATGACAAGACAGCATTGTGACTGTGACTGGTGTTTGGTCCCACCTCATCCAAGACGCCCTAAACAAACTAAACTAAACTAAACTAAACAACACCATTTCACTGATATGTGACACACTGATGGTTCACACAAGCAAAAAAATAAATACAAAATGCTCTCGTTCAAGTGTTCTTTCCTTTCCTTACTTGGGTTTCTTCAGGTGTTTTTCAAGTCATCTGCAATTTCAGACTTTATCCCTTTTAAAGTAGAGATTGTTTTGTTTATGTTGTAGGATTGCATTTAAGATCATTCAGGGTTTACAATTTAGTCCAATATGAGACCTGGTTTAATTCAGATTTGATCTTGATCTAAGCCTTATAGTATTTAGACGGTCAAATACAGCAAAAACTCAGTATTTGACCCAGCTCAGCTTGTCAGGAGATATGGGTGACCATGGGACACTTGACCAGATGTTGAGCTGGGTTTGTGTTCATAAGTACCTGCAGTTGCTGTAAGATTTTCCAAATGTACGTGTTTTGCTCGGTAAGACTGAAACACACCTTTAGCTGTATTCCTGGTTCAGCCACGGCTCTGAAGGGTGAAGCTTGCCAGTACGTCTGTTCGGTTTGTTTCCACATCACTACATAGAAGGAGGAGGAGTCCTGATATCCAAAGATGAAGCCGGCGTAGTCATCATCAGTGACCGTGTTCACGTGAAAGGTTCCCTCAAAGTCGACGCCACTGAACGCGGTGTATCCTGCGAAACAAGAAACAAAGAGCAAATTGAGAGACTGGTGTGGGAATAAGTGCAACACAGACTGTATTTGTTACTCACCGACTGCAAGGCCTGGGTCAGAGTTCATTGTCTGAACAATCTCCATTCCCTATGTGAAATGAAAACACATTATACCCGACCCACTACACAGTGATAAGAAATGCTATTAAGTGTATGAAATGTGTTTCACATCAGAGGCCGAAAGTGTAGGCAATACTCCAGAAAGAGAAGAAAGGCTTTAAAATACTTTTACGCTAGCTACTAGAAGTAGCAGAGTGGCCCAGATACAGTAAAGGTTCAAAGAATATTTCTGTGTAAACTCGTACAGGAGTCAAGAAAAAGTCTAAAAGAAGACCTAAAAAGGTCAAAATATGTTGGATTGGCCATTAAGGGTTAAAGTTGTTTTAACCCTTGTTAAATGTAAGGTTGTTAATGACCGCATTAATGTATTTAATTGTGCTCCTAAGTGCCTGGATTTGTAGCCTGTAACAGGATGAGCGCTGTTCGAGTGAAAAAAAAAAGTGTAAAAGTATTTATGTTTCAGCAGTGAGGTAACCCAACACATAAAACATGGAATAAAACAAAGATTTCCAAAGAATACACCATAAAATGTGCTGACAGTAAAGTATGGTGTAAAAGCTTTATAATAGGCTTACCCAAAGTGAGTACTGTTACTTCAAAATAACATTACCGTACTAGTAAATGTAAAAAGGTGAATGTCATGAGTAATTGCAGCAAATTACTATCCACCCCTCCTTCACATTGTTTTCATTTGGTGCCCAAACATTTACAGCAAAATCACAAATGCTCGTTATCTCTCGGTCACCTGGTTAAGGACGACCCAGTTGGGGTCGGTCTGGGAGTCTCCCTCTGGATCCAGCACAATCGTCTGAAAGGCTCTGAAATCCGTCAGTGTCACCTCAGCGTTCTCCGGGCAGAGGTCAATAATGTCAATAATATTGTCTTTGTCAAAATCTCCTTGACATGCATCTCCTGTTCCGTCATCTGGCACACAGAGACACAATAGTGTATTATATTCAAGAAGAATAGTGGTTTACAAAGTTGCAGACTTTATTTAACTATTTCAATTTTATTATGAAACAGCCTGATTGTAATACTAAATAAATATATAAATGAATCAATAAAATGTCACAATAGCTTTAGTATTCAGACCCTTTACACAACTGTAGACTCTCAGTCAGAGTTATGTTCATAAAAGTTTAGATCTGCAGTAAATTCTGCCCATTATACAGTAATGTACTGTCTATATAGGCCTGCGTATACCGTAGGTAAAATAGAATTTTTAGCATCAGACGTCAACATAGCGCAGAGGAATAAATGAAGGTGTATAAACGTTTCCTGAGCTCACTGTAAAATAAAAAGGACCAATGGTTTCCAACTCTTCTCTCAGTGGCACCAATGTTACCACACATTAGTGACCCCAACCTCACTTTCCATCCTGACAAACCTCTGTATTTTAAAGAAAATATGTAATTTGAATAATTTTGGTGGTAATAAATATTTTCTAGAAAATAAATCTATAAACTACATTTAAATTTAATTCGTTCATATGATTCCTATATCAGTTTTTTTTTCTCAAATGGTCTAGGGACCAACTGGGAAATGTTGGGGGGACCCGAGGGTTGGGAACCACTGGTATAGTATATCAAACGTAGGCCCGTACTGTCTGTGTCCCTCTGATCGGGGTTCAGCACTAATCTGCAGTTGTCATCGTCATCCACAACGCCATCGTTGTCATCATCGTCATCACACTCATCTCCCTGGAAAAGAAACGAGCAAAACGCTTCACGGGGCATCTGTAGTTAACAAATGTGAATGATGCGTTTTGGTAACAATGGATTCAGACCTGTCCATCTTTGTCAGTGTCCAGTTGGGACGAGTTAATGACTTCGGGGCAGTTGTCTTTGGAGTCCTGGTGCCCATCTCCGTCACTAAAGAGAAAGGTGAAGCAACATAAACGCTTCCGAAGAGCTCAAAGTGCATGCCCTCCACCTGCTGATGCCATAAGGTCGTGCTCCTCTGACAATTACTTTAGACCTTAAAGTACATACGACACATTAGACACAATTTTTGCTAAAACATAGTTAACACGATTATATCTTTCTAAAGATTGTACCCAGCTTTCTTATAGTTTCACTTCCTTATTGGACACCGACAGGAAGTGACATAGAGGAAGGTAAACAATGTTAAACTGTTGCCATGCCGACCATGTGAAGTCAATGGGAAATGAGTCAAATATGGAATGCTACCTTCTTCTATGTCACTTCCTGTCAGCAACTTTTCTGCCCAACATTTCTTCATTAAAATTGCTGCTTCACTAAAATAAAATGATAATTATGCAACTGATGATCCTGCAGCTGACGTTAACCATCTACATAAATATTCATATTCTCAAAAGCATTCAAACCTGTCATATGCACTTTAAGTATCAATGCTATGGTGCATAAAAGTACTGTAAAAAGTGTTTCAGTGGTGGCAAGTTTGGGTGGACCTCTTTTTCTAAATACTAAACAGGGGTTCTGTGAGTTCTCCCCCAGGACATTTATAAAGGATATGATAGTATTTCTATTTTTTGTTATGTTAGTTTTGAGTATGATACGATCTATTTTGTGTCCGATCACAGTATTCCTCAAATGTATCTGGGGGACCGGAGGTACATGTGTGAGCTGGAGGCCCAGCTTTGGCCCCTGAGCTTGACGGTTGTGCTTCTCTGGTGTGAAGTGAGGTGATAAGGCGGTACCTGTCTATGTTGTCATCACAGCTGTCTCCAACGAGATCATCGTCCGAGTCCGACTGAGGGACAAACACTGTTATAATGCACAAAACTGCTTCCTGTATTCAGTCATGTGTGCTGTTCGTTGCAGTGACCTGGTTTGGGTTGTACATATCGGGGCAGCTGTCACAGGCGTCTCCCACCCCGTCTCCGTCTTTGTCCTTCTGATCTCGATTCGGGACCCGTGGGCAGTTGTCCTCTTTATTCCTCAAACCTGAAAACAGACATTTACGGTAAGTTGGGCTTTTACTTCAACAACCTTCCGGAAACAAAGAAAAGCCAAGCGTTCAAACATAGTCCGTCAAATGCATCACCAGATGGCAGTGTTTGTGAAAGGTGAAATACTTTCCAGAGAAAGTTAAGACTTGGCAGAAAAAAATCGTTCGGAAAAAATGTCCTTTAGACACGAGACAGACATGACCAAGGGCTAAGCTATCCAGGTCCAGAGTTAAATAACCAGATGATTATGGTCTGTACATGGAGCAATTGTAAATTAATTGATAGCGAAATGGGTGGGCACAAAAATGAAGAACTGAGAGCTATTAAAAACAGGGCAATCTGGCGTTTACAACAGAACAGCTAATTATTGTAAATGTGGAAAATTCAGCCAGTTTCCTACAACACTCAACTCCTTGTATTTATTTGTTTGGAGTTCCAGACATTTAAACCATATTAGCTAGAAAAAAATACTTTGAACAGCGTATAATACAAAACACATGAAGCTAGATCAGCCTGGAGACACAAATAAGGACTATATCCTCTACTAATACCCACAACTTCATTGGGTATTAATTTTAAAGCCCCAAACCCATTATTGAAAATGATATTTAAACTGCCCTAAAAGTATGTGGCACGATTAATCAATTAATTAACCGGTCACCATCTCCATCCATGTCATCGTCGCATTCGTCTCCCCGTCCGTCCTTGTCTGTGTCCATTTGTGTTGGGTTGTCCACGGTTACGCAGTTGTCGCAGGCGTCACCGTGCAGATCCTTGTCACGGTTTTTTTGGTCCTTATTTCGGACCAGCCAGCAGTTATCCTGTAAGACATTCAGATTATTGCAAACAGCAGCGACTTTGGTATTTCTTCTTCCCTGACGGCTCGGGCATAGTCCGACATGACAATGCCAGGATTCATCGAGGTCACATTGAGACATTATTGTCAAACATGGATGGGCCACAGCAGAGTCCAGATCTTAACCCCATTGAGAATCTTTGGGATGTGCTGGAGAAGGCTTTGTGCAGTGGTCACGCTCTCCCATCATCAATACAAGATGGTGAAAAATTATTGCAACACTGTATCTTTTGACAGCACCTTATTGAAACAATGCCACAGTTGTATCAAAGCTAAAGACGGTCCAACAAAATATAAGAGCGTGTGGCCTGTTTTTTTTTTTGTGGCGGTCTCTGGTTTTGGTCAGACTGCGTAAATTGAAACTTAATCAGGACCAAAAATCATGAGAAGGATAAAGCTTTTGCACGTTTTTTAAGTTTGAATATGTTAGGCAAATATGCGATGAAAAACTCACTGAAAAAACATTAGGACAAGACCTGAGGCCATTAACATGTTGTTGTTTTGATCTCATTTTTTGTTTTACAAGCTTATTTAATGTTCATTCAACTCCAGTATTTTACATTGTGTTACAAATTAAATTTTCATTTGGGTTGCAGTCTACAGTCATGGGGTAATGGTGGGCCCCACCAGTTGAGAACCACTCCCATAGATGGTGCATCACCTAATATTGAAATAATACTTTACCGATGTATTGTGCAGCCCTGTATTTAAAAACAAAAATAAAAAAGAACCTACATTTAAGTTAACAATGCCATCGTTGTCAGCATCATCATCACAGGCATCTCCCGTCCTATCCCGGTCCGCGTCTTCTTGACCCGAGTTGGGCACATATACACAATTGTCCTGAAAGTATGAAATTATTGTTGTAGATAATGTAAAATAATAAATATAGCGCTACTGTGATCAGAGTACCTTTTCACACTTTTCATCGCGGCATGGCAGTTTCTCATCAGGGTATCCATCAATGTCTGTGTCGAGTCCACAGACATAGCCATTGCCAGCCCATCCGACGCCACACTAGGGAGATTGGCATGTCATCTCTATATGCTCTGCTGTTGTAAAGCTTCTTAGTCAGTATAGTATCTCACCACACAGATAATACTGCCATCTCTAGCCAACAGGCAGTCAGCGTTGATATCGCACGGATTGGGTAAACCATTGAGGCAGAGCCTGGTGCCCTGACAGCCTTTGGTTTGGTCCCCTGTGAACCCCGTTTTACACTCACCACAGGAGAAAGATCCCTGTATGGGACAGTGAGGATTTAGCCCTATAGACCATAGAAGTAAATCAAACAGAGTTGTTTTACCATTGTGTTGTAGCAATGCGAGTTGGGAGTGCAGCCGCCATCATCAGGTGGTTCCAGACACTCATCTATGTCATCGCACACCTGCAAAAATGCTTTGAATTACTTTGTGTACAAATTGTGCTTTGCAAATAAACTTGCCTGGTCAATCTTAATTAAGTTAAGTTTGTATTTATATTTATATTTATATTTAAGGCTTTCCAGAACATTCCTAGCAACTTTTGTCAGGAAATGACCAGATTACATTTTAAGGAAAAAAATCTTCACATGCAGCTTAAATTTATACAAATGTAGCATTTTCTTTCGGAGTGTTACCTGCTTGTGAGTTTGAGCATAGGCGACACCCACTCCAGTGAGCTCAGGGCCGGAGTATCCCAGAGGGCATTTCTCACAGCGAAAGCCGGGGGCTGTGTTCACACATGTCACGCCAGGAAAGCAGGGGCTGAAGTTGCACTAAATATACGGTAGGAGAAAGGTCAGTCAAAGGCAGTTTGCTGCCATTGCTTCTCATAGGGGCTGCACAACATATTGCCAAATTATTGTTATTGCAACAATATTGTTATTTAAACTCCCACAGTTTAAAGGTGCATTATGAAACTTTTTATATGAAAAAAAAGTTAATATTTGCGCGTATTGGACCTTGTAGTGACCCAGCATCTGAATGAACAGTTAGCATGACACATTTACTCACAGTGGTCTCTACAATACTCCAGGATCAATTGTTTTGTAGGTTTTTTGGTTTCGTCAGCAGTGAAAACCTTCCAAAGAGACCACTAATGGAAAGTAAAGGCGTCATGCTGACCACTCATACAGCCGCTGGGTCACTACAAAGTCAAATACGCACATATATCAACTTCATACTTTCATATAAAAAGTTGCATAATGCACCTTTAAAAAACACATAGTAACTTTAAAAATGTAAAACTCCAGTCAAGATTTCCAGGCTTGTTTTGGTCCTGATTTAGTATTTTTATACTTTATTTCAAGTCTTTTCATGCAATTTGATTATTTTTGTGTAGATTTAATGAGACATACTGCGTTGAAATAGTTTAGTAAAATGTTGCAATAATAACATTATTACAATATTTCAAACAGCTTTTTCATATTGTGCAGCCCTACTTATTCTATGAAATGACAAAACACCAATACCTCATCCACATCATCACAGCGAATCCCATCTCCAGTGAATCCGTCAGGACACGGGGCGCACCGCCAGCCCCCGCTCTCTGTGGGGATGCACATGTCCTGCCTGAAGCAGGTCCCAGGCGGACACTCAATTAGGCCCTGAGGGTCTGGCTTCACGCTGAAAGTCTCTGGAGGTTGGTTTGGTTCGGGCAAATTGGGTTTAGTGGGATTCCCCTCAAAACCTATGCACACAGCAAACAATGAGGACGCGTAGGATAACTTATGAACATATTATTGTAAGCTTTACTTAAAATTTACCACAAGCAAGGCACTCAGAAATTGTGTTCCTCAGAAATGCAGTCTCCTTTATCTAAACCACGAAGATTAAGAGAATTGATTATTCAGTGAATTTAAATGTTGTTTCTTGTTTTATTTTTTACATACTTTATTATTGTGTGTCATCTCTTTTAAAGTCAATACCGAGATGGGAAGTATTTTTTATGTCAATATGGTGAAAAAGTTATGAAAATGTAATATTACACTGCAGCCCTGTGTTTTCAATCAAACCACTTCAACAATGGAAAATCGAATCATCGTCAACAGAGTCTAACCATTTTCTTCCAAGAATGTGAATTCCAAAATAAAGCTTTGGAGATTGAACTGCATCATATCTTAATTACTACAAACAACACATACATGCGCAAATTACATAAAATACCTGCTGATTAAGAAGTTCCTTTAGCTCCAAAAGCATTGCTTTTAGCTCCAACAGTGAGGCCTGGTCCTGTACTGTCCTAGTTTCCTGAAAACCTAGGAGGATTTTGCATGATTTAACAATGAATTTGTTCAGAATACTGATTAAACTCACTCAGCAGTTGCAGAGATTCCCTGGGACCCAGATGACAGTTTTGCAAAGTGGCCACATTCTCAACAGTATCCTCTATCACCAGCTTTAAGTCTGTCAGGGTGTCCTAGTTAAATAAAGACCATGTTTAGAACAGCCAACAGACGAAGGTAGATGTGAAACTTAAACCTAAGAAGCAACTAAATTACTTGTCTTTTGTCACCTGTGCATTTGACTGAAGGGTCCTGAGTGCCACTTTGTTGGAACCAGGCTGCAATGAGCCAAATGCAGCTGGTAGATCATTGACAGTGTGCAGCAGCCTACAGTCTACATAGATGTTCAGACGAGGGGGTCCCTGCTGAAGACCCGAGGCATGGAGCATCACATGGTGCTCTCTCCCGTCAGCCAGACCCGGTAGAGTCAAACTGGTGGTAGAAAATCTACCATCTGTCTTCTGGTATCGTAATATTACTGAGGTATCAAAAATATCACATTAATAAATCACAAACATATGAAGATTTCAATAAGATGTTAGGTTTACGTTTGCTTAGCTTGGCCTGCACACTCAGCTCGATGTACTTGGTGTTGTCCCGTGGGTTGATGACACTGTAGAGGGAGGTGGGAGCCTTGTTTTGAAGTTTAAAGGAGGACAGGAGGAACGCCTCGTCCCGCCCCTTGTTCTTTAAGCTTCCCTGGAGCAGGTCTGGCAGGCAGTCCGGTGACACCAGCAGGTCATAGACTAAAAACAGAATGGTCAACATAATAAAACGAACAGTATTTTTATTGAAATGGCAAGTGTTATTGAACATTGGCTTTTTAATTAATCCAGCAGCTGAAAACCATTTGGACGTAGCTCCTGCTGAGTCAGAGCACTGCCGGACTTTATTATGTGTGACATTGTATTTTACACTAAGTGTGTGTGAGTGTGTTGTTGGTGCCTCATTTTTTTCATTAAGAGCAGGAACATAGTTAAAAAATTATTATTACCGTAAATAATTAAAATTATTTACAGTGTTCATCACGAGAGACACAACCCATCAGGAAATTAAAATCTAATGCTCAATTAACATTTTGTCAAAACACACACAATACATAAAAAAAAAATATGTTTGTCAATAGTTGAAATAAAATAAATGTTAATAGCCAAGTTATAGTTACAAAGATTAGCTCAGAAACATTTGAGTGAAAACACCATTAGAAGCATCAATGTGCAGATAGTTATAACAACACTGCACAAAACATGCTTTAATATTCTAATCCTACATAGATAACTAATGTCCAGCACTCACCAATGCCTTGAGCTGTGACTGTGAGCACCAGCTGTTGCAGCACTAGACACAAAGCAGCCAGCCCACAGACAGACATCTTCATTCACTGTTCCCAGAGTCTGGACCAAGTTTCCACTGGACCAAGTTGTTGTTCCACTACAGGACAGAATCAATGAGGATCCAGACGCTTGAGCAAAATCCCAGAAGAAGTACAGTGGCTTAGTGGTCTCAGCTTTTAAAGCAAATGGGAGGGCCCTGCTGTCCACTACTGCTGCTGTGAAAGTGGCAAGGATTGGGTCAGACGTTTAAAGATTCGAGGGATGTGCCCACTTAAGATATTGGACTGGTGGGGATGATGATAAGATCCGGAGAGGTTCCAAAAGTTTCAGAAATAGGAGTAATTGATTTTCCATCTCTCTTCTGAAGAAAAACACACTTTGGTGATATAGGAAATGATTGACAGTAAACTCTGATTCACCTTTCTCCCCTGCCCTTTTTTTTACCCAAAAGTATAGGTCTATGTTATAGGCAGATTCAAACAAATAGCTACTAAGGTTATATGATGTACACTCTCAACTCTCAATTAGGCAAAGCGGACATTATTTGAACTAACATCTAAACCAGTCGTTTCCAACCTGGGGGGTGCCTGGGACTGCAGTGGTCAGTGGGCCATGTCATAAGTGATATTGTTTGAGCAAATTAAATAGGTAAACATAATCAATTATGATGACTGACAAAAAAGTACAGCTGCATAAGGCACTCCCATTTCCATATATTTGTTTGAAATAAACATCTTAAACACGCCATTAAGCTTTGATATATTTGTGGGGGCCACAGTTTTGGACGGGTGGTGCTAAATCTAAAGCTGAATAAACTAGACAGAATATCACCTAAAAGCTTCTAAAACATTTTCTCGTCAGCATTAGGTTTAACTTAGATCATGCTTATTTCCCGAAAGGCAAAAGATAAATGCGTGAAATTCTACACAAAGTTACTATGGATTAGCCACGCGTACTAGGCGACCTCTTGGCAGTTTGTACAAACATTAATGGAGACCAATTAAGTCAAATTTCTATTTATATCAGACTTTTGCCTCAATAGCGATCAGCGACCTCCCATTGCTTTCAATGAAGCGAGAGCGTTGTATTCAACTCCGCTTGATTTGTTACGTAACACTGTAGAGAAAAATCAATACAAACACGGCACAACCATCCACCACGTTATTGCTGTACGTCATGACGTCAGGATCAGCCCCTCACGAAAACATGGCGCTGTCCATGGAGCTGATGGAGCTGCGGTGTTGGGGAGGCGGATGGGGTCTGCCGTCTGTCCACACGGAGTCTCTCATCGTGCTGGTAACGCCTTCACCTTAACAATAAACCAGATGATAATAAACTTCAGATTTGTTATTGTACCCAAATATCACCGTTTTTTTACAGCTCGTCTTATGCTAAGTCCGATCACTCTCTCTCTTGGTTGTTTTGCAAATCAGTGTTAGTCTTTCTCCGATCTTGCATCTATATGTTTGCCTCACATGTCACTTGCACTTTTCTTTGTCGAGCAGCTGCATTTGTCATTTTTTTCTGCGCCCAAATATTCCTTCTTCAAGGTCAACAGCTTTAAAACAAAATAGCATTCACACTGGTATGTCTTGTTTGTGTTGTGTTGTTTGTTGGCTAGTGTGAGAAATCGTCTGTGTAGCCAATAGAAAGTTAGGCTGCAGAATTGCTTTTCTTAGCGTTTTTGTTTATCATGGACATGTTGCATCTGTCTGTGGTTGTAGTAGTAGTAATCCTGCCGCTTGGTGTCGCTCTAATTGATCGCTTGATAAAATAGCCTAGACAGATGATAGTGAGTTATCTGCTCAATGGCTGATGAAATATCTAACATGTAATTAAGATTGATAAAATAATTTAAATTTAGTTTGTGTGCGTAATATTTTTCAACTTCGCCTCTGCCTTTTCTTTAGGCTTATTCCAAATTTTCTGGAGCTCAAGTAACGGCTTCTCCCATAGACTGGACGTGGAAAACTCTCTCAGGTGTGGCTGTCATTTTTTAACTTCACGCATTTTATCAACTTACAAAAGTGCGATGTCGCCGCATAAAACTTTTACTTTACTACTTGCAGCAACTGTCCCAGAGTTGGTGTGTGGAGAGTCATCTGTTACAGACCCTACACAGATTCTCAACTTCCTCAGAAAGCAGGTGAGATTATACACTTGGACCCACCTGGGTGTTGTATTGGTAAACTAGCTAATCTGACTGTCTTCACCAGAGATTCAACGCAGACTATGAGTTAACGGCGCGCCAGGGTGCAGACACTCTGGCCTATATAGCTTTACTGGAGGAAAAGCTCCGACCAGCTTTGGTAAAAATGACTCAGAGAAAATGGAAATAAAAGATCTGTGAAAAAGTGAACTGTTTGTTTTTCTTGTTTGTTTTTGCAGTTGCATACATTCTGGGTGGATGCAGAAAACTATGCAAATGTAACAAGGCCCTGGTTTGCTTCACATTCTCCGTTCCCGCTAAATTTTGTGGTCCCGTTACGCCAAGCGAACATCGCCCTCTCAAGGATCCTGCTGACCAAAGGAGCGTACCCACTAAATAAAATAAATGAAATAGAGGCAAAGGTAAAGCTTTACACTTCTCTTAGTCGACAATAATCGTGTTATCTTTGTAATAGTTCATCAAGTGTTGCTTTGTTGTGTGTCAGCTTTACAGTGATGCTAAAGAGTGCCTTAACCTCCTGTCATATAGACTGGGAACAGAAAACTACTTCTTTGGCAGCTCGTAAGCTTTTACGTTTCATCACAACCCAGACACGTTTTAATGCATGTTCTTGTTAAAAGCTTATGATAATTGCTCCTTTCCATAAACCCCTTTAGGCCGACGAGTCTAGACGCATTTGTGTTCGGATTCTTGGCCCCACTGTACAAAGCCGGTCTTCCCAGTAGTCCGCTGCAGAGCCATCTCAGTCAGCTGGAAAACCTCACTCAGTTTTGTGACAACATCCTTGCTGTCCATTTCAGCTCCAGTGAACCCAGTGAGTTTTGTCCTGTTTCATTAGTTATGTTCTGTATGGTACGGCTTCAAAAATACATCGCCACCTTTGTCCAGGTTCTCCTTCCGTTCAAGAAACAAAGGATGCCAATCTTCAGAAACTAACTCAGCTTGTGAACAAAGAGTCCAACTTGATAGAAAAGGTGCTGATCGTCTCCATTTTTAACTTTCCTTATGTTTTTTGACTGACAGTTCTTAACTCAAGAGAATATTTAGCATTTTTATGTGTTGTGAGTGTGTAACTTTATAAACTAATGCTACAAATAGAATAAGCAAGAGACATGAGAAAGATATATTTTGTTCTGGTTAGATTAATTTAGTAGAAAAATAAAAGTAAAAAGGATCTCTGCACAGTAACGACAAAGTCAAATGCCGGGATGTCGTTATGAAGCCTGTTGCTCAGAAACCACAAAAAGAAATGATATTACCATCTTTCTGAACGACTAAATACATGAACATCTGAAAAAGGGAATTATTATAATGTTGGTTGAAAAATCAAATTTATGGAAAGACCTGATTTAACAGGACACTTTTGTGTCTGTTTCAGATGGATGATAACCTTCGCAGCAGCAGCCCTCAGCACAGACCGCACCGTCCAGAGCCTAAACCCAGTTTGGCAAATGAGAGTAACTCAACCCCTGCATAACCTGCAGCCTCGTGGGGAAAAAGAGGAGTGAGACATACAAGTATATAAAAACTGAAATAATGATTGTTTTTGAAGATGTTGAAAGAGGGAACGTGCATGTGTGAGATTTTAATGAGGGCTGGATGCATGAAAGAGGTTACGCATGGAGCGCGCTGAAGACGTGCTAAACTAGACATAAAGGGAAATGGAAACTGTCAGGGAAAAATACGGGATGCGGGCCATTTTAATTTGAAGCACTGGATTTTAGTTCCAACAGTTTATTTTTAATGTCTATATAACAATTGTGGAGAGTAAGAGCATTGTACATTTCTTATTTATTACCAGAGCACATTTTGACTGACTTTATTGTATGTATTGTAAAAAATGTGCATATACAGTATATGAATATTTAGTTTTGCTCACACAGGAATAGTTTGTAAATTAGAACAGCTTTAACGTTATGGTGACATAAAGAAAGGGCTTTATATAGAGTATCATGAAAGAGGACTAATGCGACGTTATCAATAACTAATACGATATATTTCCGCTTGTCTGTGTCAAACATTGTCATTGTTTTATTTGTTTATTAACTGACAAACTTTACGTAATGCGATTAGGTAATGTGAAAACACCTTTTAAATGGAACATTCCTTCTGTAGCATTGTTATGTGCCTTCATGATGTCCACACTGTCCAATGTAAGTGATATTTTTTTATGTATTTGTCACCGTTTTCATCCGCTGTGAAAACATCTTCATATAAATGCAATAAATCATAGAATGATATCCTTGCATTTTTTGTTTTTGAATTTCTTATATAATCTAACCAATGGTAAGAAAAATTCAAAGAAAACTCTTGAAAATAGAATGATTTATTAAATCGAGCAGAGCATTAAGCTCAAATGACTAGTTTATGTACAAAATATACATCTCGGGGCTTTTATTTACACTGACATTATTAAATACATTCTCCAAGTACGCAATAGTACAAATCAACCATGAATGTTGAAATGAGGGCACTATCAAATTTACAGGAAACTAAATTATTAACTAATCACACGAAGACAATTTATGCTCATTGGCTCTCAAACTTCTCATACATATCAGTACATAGTATGCCGAACTGAAATACTGAATGTTTATTTTTTTATTTAGCCGTAATTGACACAACATAAATATTTCAATCATTTAAATATTGCTTGTAACACTTGAAATATTTTATTTAGTGTAATCAATCTTTAAATGAGTTTGACCAAAAAAATGTCAAACTCACCTATTAAACTTGATCTAATCTGTACACACGTCACTTTGTCAAAGCTAGCTGTCTTTAACAAACTCTGGCAGCTCCTGCACCATGCACACCTCCACACTTCCCGGGACGTCCATGCCCACTACAGGGTGACACGGTTGGATAAAGTGCTCACAGAAGGACCCAAGCAACTGACCACTCAGGGCATTGAAGAAGCACAGGCGGCCAGACTGGAAGTCCAAGAAGACCCCCACACGCTCAGGCACATCAATCACAAACAAACTGGAGCGTACGCCGCTGTGCGCCAAGCGATAACTGCCACTGTGAAGGCAACCGTCATTAGATCAGCAGTCACTAGTTTAAGGTTAAATCAGGGTGTTTTAGCTTACCCTGTTGATGTAGCGGTACACTGCAGACACCATGACCACGGATTTTCTCCCAGTGGGCGGTCTCCAGTGGTGGAGCTGTAAGTCACTCCGAGTCTGTAGTCAGTACTTCTTGAAACATCATTCTCCCAGTAATAATGTCCTCTCACGGGGAGCTGCTCTCCCAGGATTAACAGACATCTGTAAAAATAATAAAAGAAACGCATAGGTGTTAAATCAGACTATTTCAAGTTGTTCAGATAGCAACCAATTGGGTAACACTTTATTTTACACTACCTTTGATACATTGTACCTACCACATTAAGTACAATGTAATGTGCTATATAACAATGTGTAATAACGTGTTCCTGCAGGTTACATACACAATGGAATAATGAGTATTAGTACTTTGGAGGTACATAATGTAATAAGACATAAGACCCAAACTCTAACCCTAAGTATCTTATGTCTTATTACAGTATGAAGAAGAAGAAGATCTTTATTTATATAGCGCCTTTCACAGACATGGTCACAAAGCGCTTTACATGAGAGCAATTGCATTCACTCCACACTCGGTGATGGTAAACTACGTTAGTAGCTTCAGTTTCCCCTGGGGGAGACTGACAGAAGCGCGTCTGCGCCAACGGTCCCTCTGACCACCACCATACATTCACACACACCATTCATCCTGGCCTATTGTACATGTTTTTGGTGGTAGGGGAAACCGGAGTACCCGGAGGAAACCTACGCAGACACGGGGAGAACATGCAAACTCCACACAGAAAGGCCCCATCCAGGTGGGAATCGAACCTGGGACCTTCTAGCTGTGAAGCGAGAGCACTAACCGCTGCGCTACCGTGCCGCCCCAGTATGTACCTCCAAAGTACTAATACTCATTATTCCATTGTGTATGTACTGCATAGGTACAAGTTATTACACATTGTTACATAGCATATTACATTATACTAAATTTAGTTAGGTACAATGTATCAAGGTAGTGTAAAATAAAGTGTTACCTTAAATGGTAAGACTTACGCCTTGTCTGTCAGGTTTTCATGCGAGTCCTGTGAGTAGTGCAGGGTAGTCTGGTCCACAGACAGCTCCAGAGCAGGGTGGGCTGTAGCCTTTAGCAGGTGAAACCGTGTCCCTTCAAATATAAATGATAAAAGTATAAAAACATAAAAAATTACATAATGCAGTTGAATAGTGTATTACCTTTAGTAGAAATGAGCGTAGCTTCACTCTGCTCACTAGCCCCGGCATCATTCACAGCTTTTATATAGAACAAATAATTCTCATTTGGCTGAAGAAGGACTTTCTGTTCAAACTTCTTAATACCACAGATGGTTCTAAACACACACCAAAGATGGATGTTATGTGAATTATCTATGAGGCAACATAAATTAAGCCTTCCTATAAAAGATCACCAATAGCATGCACACCTGAGGCCTTCTCCTTCCAGTTCGTACTGCCGACAGTACTCCAGTGTGTAGGACAGTCCTGGAGTCTGCTGCACCGGGCTCCACCTCAGAATGGCTGTGTCCCATAGGACAGTGCACCTTTCAGTGTCAATCACAGGCACTGATGGAGCTGTGCACAGAGAAAGATGACAATGACTGAAAAACATTGTCCCTGAATGTTACTGTTGTAGTTACTGTACTGTTGTTCCCACTGACCTGTTTTAAAGATTAGTCGCTCACTGGGCAGAGAGCAGCCTGTGTAGTTGACAGCCATCACCCACACCTTGTACGTCTTGTCAGGCTCCAGTTCCTCCAAGACACAGTAACTTTCCTTCACTGTCACACGGTATTCTTCCGATACAGCTGTTGAGAGCAGGAAGAATAATATTAGCTGCAGCCTAAATCCCTCAACCACCATGAAGTACCCAAATACATTACTCTTTCTGACAGGCAACATTGTTAAATCTACCTCCTTGTGGGTCTCCCATACAATACACTTGAAAGCAGTCTATGACGTCCTCTGGGTTGACCTTCCAGTAGACGGTAACACTGTAACTGGTGGCGGAGCCGGACTCCTGAGCCTGGAGAGTTGGTCTCTGGGGCACTGGGTACAGAAAGAGAGCAAGTCACACTATTTTGTTGATTTATATTTTTGTGATGAAATTTTCATGGACAAAATGTTAAGGAACTTACCCGGGATTCCTTTACGCTGAGTCAACTGGGAGCTGGATGTGTTGCCCTTGGCATAGTCCTCAAACACTAGCAGTCCCTGAGAACCAAGCTCGAGAGACATAGCAGCGTCCAGAGCTGCTGTGAGCCTAAATATACAAAAATATATCCCTGTATTTGCATATATTTATTTATAATTTCTATGACCACAGAAAGCCAAAAAAAAAAAAACGGTACTTTGTGAACAAATACTGCATGCTAACAAATACACTTGAATAGGGCTGCACAGTGTTTGGGAAAAAGTAAGTAAGTAAGTGCTTTGTCATTGTACAATAAAAAAAGATGTTAGAGTTAACTAAAAAAGAAGAGGAAAAAAAAGAATTGTGGTTTTGCGAAAGCCTCTAGATTTGTAATACATGTTTTGAAATAGAAATTCAGTTCACAGTGCACATTATTAATAAGAAGTGTAGAACATCCGACAGAAGACTGTAATTTAAACTGCTAAACTGTAAAAATCACATAAGTCATAACATTTGTTACAGCAGAGGTCTGGGACTCTGCCCCTGGCTCTGGAGACGGGTTGATTCCACTCGGTCCGAGAGGAGGAGCGAGCTTAAGTATTTGTTTAAGTATAAGCCATTTTATTTGTCTACATTTTTGTTAAGCGCTTGGGTTCAACGTAAGAGGACACTCTTTGTTTAATGTTTTTCTGTTGTCTGCCTGCATTTTGGTGTCTTATAAGCCCATTAACTGTGCAGCCCTATATTATCACACACAGTATATTCTAAAAACAACACATGATAAGAGACGCTAGATGTTAGACAACTAGCCACACCAGCCACAGTTCATTCACTGAAGGCACATACCTTGCATGAATGTCCTCAGGTGACTGTGTAAAATGTAATGGGTTCTCATTAGTTGATCATCTTGTTTTCAAAAAAGGTGCAACATAAACTCCCGGAGAGTTGTACAAACCCGTGCATCGGTCTCTGCCTCTCTGGCCGTGGTCTCCAGTGTCCCTTTGGCACAGCCGATGCTCTCCTGAAATGACACTATTTGGTCGTAGAGTTGCTCCAGCTTGGCCTTCTTCTCCTCCTCCATACTGACAGACATACTGTTGTACTGCTCCATCACTAGAGCCATCATCTCCTCATTCTGAGCCTGCATCGCTGCTTCACTCTCCTGACACTGGTCCTGCTCATCAGGTACAAAACATAATTAGGAAAATGGCAATAAACGCACATTAGCATAGTCAGGTGAGGTGTCGACTATCCAATTACCTCCACTGAGTTATAGGCCAACTCTAGCTCAGACACTAGATCCTCAATGTTTTCAGATCTTCCCTGCAATTCTGAGATCCAGTCACTCACCTTCTCCTGTGGTGAACATAGCAGGTACAACATTATATTTAGGAAATGCAAGCACTTTCCTTCTCAACATTGAAAGGTAATAATACATTTTGGCTTGATTTGATAAACACATTTTATTGAATGACGTATAATGCATAACTGCATATCTAAACAACAAATTAGCAGAGTAATGGGAGTGCAGCGAAATGCCCTGTCACCAACAGTAAACAGATCAGATTTAAGTAGGTCATGCAACGGTCACTGATCAGCCTCATGCTTCTCTGTGGAATGGCTGACTACTTTAGAAACGGGTGCATGTTTCTGCAAGACCAAAGACTACAATTCTGCATAAAAGCTTTAAAAGATTTAAAATACTTAATCACATCCAAACGGTAAACTGTGTCTGTAAAGCAGATGTCATGCCGACGAGGTCACACTGAACTTTCCCAGTGGCACATTCACAACATCATTATGAGCTCGACTAACTATTCAATGTAATGAGAGTTTGAGAGAACATATTAACAGACAAGATGAGAATTAGCAGAAAACTACTATCGGTAGAATATCAAATACAATCAATATACTGTAGCAAAGAACATGTGCAAAGTGGTGTTATGATAGTGTTAGCTCTAGTGTCCAATAAGAAATAAAAGTGTATTTGTATTTTAAAAAATATATATTTTATTGTCCTTGTAGGAAATTTGTGCTCTACAGTTGACCCATTTTTCAACCAGTGTCTGGTTTAACATGTTCAGGGTTGAAGTGATTCACCGGAGGGCCCAAAAGTTTCATAATCTCCCAGTGCCTCCACAACGAATCAAACCTGGGACCTTCTTGTCACCATGAAGCCAATCTGCTTGTCATTATTATACAGTAGTAACCAGCGATTACCGTAATAAATTATGACAAATATATGCAAAATGTTATAGTGATACAGTTATATGTTTTGATAGTATATAACTATATAATTATAAATGAGTCCATAGAAAGATATAGATGGCATTACTCGAGGTTTAACACCCATACAAAATTGTAAAGTAGAAGTAAAATAGTATAGCAAATACGCATGATGTAACAGGATGTAGCATAGGTCGTGTTATAAACAGAATCCCGCGGCCCCCCTTTAACAGAAACACAAAAAATCATGGTGTTTGTTTATAATATCTTCTTTACAAACATCTCTCTACTCCTCTGAGCTCATACCGGCTCTGTCTGACTGTGAACCTATTTTGTAGTGTTTGTGACACAAGTTTATTTTTCAATGTTTCAATGTTTGCAGGTTTATAAATAGGGAATGGGTTGGTTGGTTGTAGGTTAAAAATGTGATGAGTCTTAATGCCTTTTTCTACAGGGAGAAATGTTTGTATGCGTTTGATTTATAGTAGCCTGGCCTTTGCCATCCGTAAACTCCGGTCAATTATCTTTTCCCTACATGTACGTCTGGGTCTGATCTCAGTGGCTGCGTTTCATCGCTTGAATTCCAACCTACCATTCAGCGAGCGTACAAAATGAGTATGAGGGTACGGTAAGACCAGGCTAGATTTATAGATATTACCCCAAATAAGTTATATATGGCATGATTAAAGAGTTATATATAAGGACTAAGTTCTCTTTGTTTAAAATATATGTAGATTTATATAATACCACTATTGCTTTTGACAATTTTGATATTATTAATCTGCTATTTAGATTTAGAGCAGGATCAATTATAACTCCAAGAAATGTGTTCTTATAAACTCCATTAAAAACTAATGGCATATTGTTGAGCATTAGGTTTATTTGACTTAATTTTTCGGTTCAAGAAAATCATAAATTTTGTTTTCTTTATATTTAAAGACAATTTATTCATATCAAAACGGACGCCAGAGTGTGGAGTGACTGACTAGGGCAATGTAAAGTCTTTGAAGGTCCATATAAAACTGATGCATTATAATAATAACAATAATTATTATTATTATTATAATAATCATAACAAAGAATCTCTGTTTGCTATTTATGTCACTGTATGTTTATTGTGTTCTGCAGAGGTGTGATGCATTACCATGATCTCGTCGTAGGCCTGGTCCACTGCAGTGACCTCATGGCCCTGATGTGGCTCAGAGTGGCTCTCCTGCTCCGACAGCAGACCTCCGCAGGTCACACAGTACCAGTCCAACCCCACCAACTCAGCTGCCAGTCGAGCCTGGCGCTCCTCCTCTGCATCAATGGTCTCATAGTCCATCTCCGTGAGCTCTGTGTCTGCGGTTTCTTCCAAAACGTCCTCTTCTGGCATTATTTCATCCGCTTTCACCATTTCTAATTTTCCCCCCTCCATTTCAGCTTGTGCCATCTCTGGCGCGTCTTGTTCAGTTATAATTTCATACTCCTCCATGGCCACGTCAGGACTCTCTTTTCTCTCAGTTTGTGGCACATCTTCTTGCATGCACACGTCTTGTAAATCTTCAGTAATATCCATTTCATCATCCTGTCCCAAAGCATTATGATCCAAGTCTGCGGTTTCTATGTTCACGTCTCCGGCGTGTAATCCAGACAGATCTTCTAGAGGAGTAAACCTTTTCAGAGACGAGCACACACCTGCGTCCTCCTCCATGTCGCCCTCAAGTATCGGCTCCTCAACATCCTCTTTATTTTCAATAGTTGTCTCATCTAAATCCATGCCAACTGTCTCTGTATATTTGTCCAGATCTTGCTTTGGTTCCTCTGGTTCAACCTCAGTCTGGTGTGATTCTTTTTCTTCATGTTTAGTTACAATCTCATAGTCAAACTCCTCTGTCTCTACTTCCTTGGGGGAAATAGACAATTGTTTCAGTATCGTTTCAGTGATAACGGAAGGTGTCGTCTCCTCATTCAAATCTACATTTTGAATCTCCTCTGAAGCAGGTTTTAAATTAGTTTCATCTGGTACAACTTCTATTTTGTCATCTGCAAGTACCATTTCTGTTTCTGGCTCCATCTCATCTATGGTATGCTCAACCTCATGGCAGTCTTCAATGGCAACCATTGTTAAATCTTCTCTCTGTTTAGCATCCTCATCTTTTTCTTCAAGTTGAGGCTCCATTTTCTTTTGCATGATTGCTTCTGGAACAGAGATGGGCATTTCCTCTGAGATAATATAAACAGGTTCTCTGACATCCGTCTCTTCCACTGGTATTTCATCTTCCTTTATGATAACGGTTTCTTCTGCCTTTAATTTTGTTTCAACTTCTGTTACGGATTTACTACTGGGTTCTAAAGACACCATTTCTGTTTTTTCCAAAATTTGGAGCTTAACTCCCTGACTCTCCTCCACTTTCGAAGGGACATCTATTGTTGTAATAACTTTAGCTTTTTCTTCTACCTCTGATATTGTTTCACTTTCTGTTACTGGTATACTACTGGGTTCTAAAGACACAATTTCAGTGTTACCCAAATCCCTTTGCAAAACTTCCTGACCATCTTCCACTGGCAAAGGCGCATCTTCCTTTGTAATAACTTCTGCATTTTCTGCCATTTCAGACACATTTGTTATTTCTGAATTTGGCTGCATAAGCGTCTCCGCTACAGCTTCCAGTTGAGCCTCTTCATGCTCTGGTAGACTCTTATCTGGCTGTGGACTGATCTCAATGTCCATCTCAACAGCTTGTCCTTTGGGAACAAGGAGTATGAGCTCACCCCCAACAATGACCATCTCCTTAGCCGCACCAGCCTCAATCTCTGGAGCAGCTAATTGGACTTCTTGAGTAACTTCCTGTTTTGGTTCAGCAATGTTTACTGGCTTCTCCACGAAATCCATCTCAGCCTCTTGCTCGATCCCGCCTTCACCTGAATGACCCAAATCCCCACCAGTTGTTTCCTTTGCCAACTCAACATTTTCCTCTTTCAGATCTATGTATACTTGTGTTTGAATATCCGTTTCGTTTTTTTCAATAACCTCCACATGTGCGTGTACCGGGGGCTCACAGTCAGTGCTGACCTCTAAAGGTGCATCACTCTGCGCCTCTTTGGGAATCTCTAGCTCTGTGTCTACAAATACTGCATCCGCTATGGTCTCAGAGGCTTCAGTTTCTTGTTCTCCTTGAATGACCGTGTCAGGAATTTTGGGAGCCGGTGCAGTATCTGTGCAAACATCAATAACGTCATCTGTCATTTCCATTTTGTTAATTGGGAGACCGACTTCAAAAGCGCTTTGCTCAATAGTTGTTTCTTGCGTTTGAATCTCAGCTATTTCTGCTTCATGCACAACTCCAGCCACTTCTGTAACTCTACTTGGGTGTTTTTGAGTCTCAATTGGTATTTCCTCAATCACCTTTTCTGTACTTTCTTCGTCCTCGTAAAGAACTTTATTTCCCCCAGATATTCCTGATTCTTGTTCAGGTCCAAATTGCGCCTCTACTTTTTTCTCCGTCTTGTTTGCGTCCTCTTCTTTAGCTACCCGTATCAAGCACGCACTGATATCAAACTCATTCTGTGGCCAAATCATCCTCCCTCCCTTGCGGTAATCCACTGCCTCAGATGGGACCTCCACTGTTGGCATCTCATCCTTCAAAGTGAACTTCTCCAGGTATCCACAGTCCGCTTCCTCACAATCGTCTGTCAAGCACCTCTTGTAGGATTTCTCCGACGTGACGCTTTCTCCTTCAGAATGCTCCTCATCGCTCCTCATTCTCTCCCCAACAGCATCCTCGTAAAGGTCAGAGTACATGAAAGACATGGCAGTGGGCTCGTCAAGCAAAATTTGGTCGATGATCTTCGGTGGGCCAGAGGAGATATAAATCGGAGTCAGGACAGTCTCTTCGCTTTCAAATAAAACAGAGCCGCTTTCTTTGATTGAGCTTTGGCGTCGCATCCTCCCGCCTTTGCCTTCCTCATCATCCCGCAGCACCAAATCTGCAGGAGGTCCCTCTCCGTAAAACACTTCATCCAGGTGCTCGTCGACAATATCCACATCGGACACAAAAACAAAGGATTCTTCGGAGGCGGACGGACTGATGTTTTTCCGGGTGTCTTTGGGAGTGGTTTGCTCTGGTTCTGGCGTCGGTACAGGCGTTACAGTCTCGTCTAGTTCCTCTGCTGCTTGTTCCTCAGGAGCCACAACATCCAACAGTGTAAACTTCTCAAAGTAGTCAATGTCTCCAGGGCCCTCAGTCGGTTTGAGGCTAGACTCTGTTGGCAGATGGGATGAAACTTCCTTTGATTCCTGTGAACAAAAAAATAACATGAAAGGAAGTTCTTGTTTCAATGAATAGAACTCATTACTCCAATTCCAAGCGATCAATCAGAAAGTTCATAAATTCATAAAGCCTTTTTATTATTATTTATTCATGTTGCATCCAGTGGTGCAAGTGCTACCTAGGGCTGCGTACTGTTAAATGTACCAGTATGGTATAAAAAAAATGTTTTTACTACTGGTATAGGAAAAAATATAAAAGTATTAAAAGCAGGTCCTGAAAAAATATATCCATAGAGACCAACTTTCATCACAATCACACCACAATCAATCATACAAAAATAAATAGTCTTTTATTGAATAAATTAACATTATTGTTCAAATATTTTGGGTATCGAAAAACTATTGATCTATTGGTATCGTAAACCAAGTATTGTTTAAGAACTGGCATAAAAAATTAAAAAACAGTACCCAGCACTAGGGCGACCTCTGTGACTCGAGCTGGCCTGCAGTTTTATAACGTGCATAATTTGTGCACCAACATTCTATCACTAAACTTATAGATCTATTTGCACATTCACATCCAACAGGATTACAATGTTCTGCCCAAGAGACACAAGAGCAATGTGCGGGGCTGGGAGGTTAATATGTCAACATTCTTCTACCATCTGAACTAATCCCCTGTTGTTTCAATAAAGTGACTTTATATGTATTTGTGACAAGATCCTACCTCATTTGTTGCTTCTGCATCTTGCAGGCCTTCATCCTCAGCTGGCGTTGATTGGTGGTTTCTGGACTTGATACTGGGAGTTTGGTCCAGATAGGACAGGTTGTCCTGAAGGTCAGTACTCTCCTCCTCGTCCACAGTGGGAAGTTTAGAAGGTACTCTGATGTTGAGAATCTCATAACCCTCTGAAATCAGACTGAACAGCTCCTGGTCCTTGCTCTTCATTTCCTCCAGGTCTGGTTCAGTCTCTGTTTTGTCTTGCTTGATGTTAGGCTGAGAAACCTCCATCATCTCGAGTCTCTCCACTCCCAGAGCTGAGGCTGAGCGAGAACTCCCCGGTCTGCTGAATCGGTCACTGAGCCGGCGCACTCTTCGTCGCACCACTTTCTCCTCATCAAATATAATGGTGATTTTGCCCGCAGTCCCGGAGCCCTCCATGCTGCCGCCCTCCGACACAGAGCTGGTCTCAGACGCCCAGGGAGTGGAGCAGCGGCTGGAGGCCGTCTCCCACACGATCCCACTGTCCTCGCTCTGCACAGTCACCATGGAGAAGGACGGATCCACCATGAGGCACTGCAGTTTTGGCTTCACTGAATGGTCCTGGACAACCTGCCGTAAGCTGCACAAGAGGGGACTGGTTAGGCACACTGTTCACTAGAAAGGCATGGGCATGACTAAATCGTTGCGCTGCAAATCAGGAGTTTTCTGGCACAAAGAAGGGGACAAACTAATGAATCAACGCCTCCACATACCACAGCTAGGGCAAGTTAGCAAATCTTAACATGTAACAATTCAGTGTATGAGCCAAGTCCAATCCAGAGCCAAGCTGGATGATGAGCTAAAAACTAATGAAATGCACTCCAAGCTGTCTTTCTGCTATGAATGCAACTTGGCCCAGAGGCAATCGCTGCAAGGTGACAGCCCTGAGCGTCACTGCTGTAATATTAGAAAAAACATGCCTGCCTTCTATGATATGTCCAAGATATCAGTGTCTTCTGCTATTTATGTCGTGACAAGACGATATGGAGCAGCATGATAAATGAGTAACGTCAAGTCAATGAAGTGTGACGCAGACGCCACACTACTCAAAGGCATAGAGATTAGACCATAAGGCAAACGAGCACAGATCATTTTAATTCACCAATGTACAATATGTACCTGTTTTGAAGTTCCTCAACCTCAGCTTCATCGCCTTGGCTGAGGGTTTCTGATGCTTCGTATGAACACTCCTGTAGCTCCGTCATCTCCGCGTCAAAACTCTCAGGTTCATCCATCTTGACTTTGGTCCTGGTTTGTAGTTGCGGTCAAGTGTCCGAGTGTTACGGAGTCCTCCTTTTGTTTTCAACCACTTTGAACGTAGGTGATCTGCTCCAACTGTTTGTTACATCTAAGTTGGGAGCTGTCCATCTGACTCAGCGGGGACAGGAATAGGCCGAGTGGGGAATGAAGAGGGGGAGTGGGGCAGAAGCAAAGGCACTAAAGACGGTGAAGTGCCCTTACATTCAAGAATTTGGTCTATGACTGAGTAAAGGGTTATTGAATGGTATGTGAAGTTCTATTATGTGACTTTTAATGATTTCATAGTGTGTCCAAAAACCTCCCTTTGAGACCAGGCCCCTTTAAAATGAAAACCCCCTTAGCAGAGTTAAATATAGGCCGAGGCTGAAACAGTACCCAGACCCTACAGCTGATGGTTAGGCCAGATTTTGTGCGGCATCCGTTCCCCGTCAAAGACAGTGCTGCCCAAGCTTTAAAAGTAATAAACCACGTCAACTTTGTAATATAATTTGTAATTAATGTGCACATCAGTCAAACTGCATAGCGCAGAATACCAAGGTGAATTTGAGTCATTCAGTCACTTTGGTCAGTTGTAAAAAGATTATTCAAAGACACACAGTCCCTTTACATGTCTTTTTTTTAATTTTCTAAACTAACATATCTTTACAAACATTTACATTAATAACGGTTTATCTTTTGATGCAGTTTAAGTATAAGAACTAATATGCATTTTAAGCAATTACTGCATAAGTAATCGAGTTGAAATCGAAAAGAGCAATCCCACTTCTGAAAAGTAAAAAACGATTTAAATAGCAGTACTGGCAATACGGCCATAGCCTGCAAACAGCTTTTGCTTTAATTTTATGTAAATTTCTCTATTGACATCGATCAGTGCCCCTACTGAATAGACAATAAAGCCACTGTTATACAGTAGCTTTATTGTGTCTTGTACATAAAAGGGAATCAGACTCAAAAACAGATTACATGAACAAAATATCTACAAAGTCTAACTCTGGCCTTGAGGTAGCAGCTGATCGTATATGTCCCTGTTCTGTGTTATGGCCTCTTTATCTTCCAGTTTGCTCTTTGTGGATTATAGCTCCTAGTGGGAGCAGTGACTTGAGGTCTTTCTTCTCACTTAGTATCCGATAGGACTGCAAAGACATAATCCATGAATAATTGGAAGCTTTTACATCAAACTTGCTTTAAAATAAGAGGAGAAAGTAGCAGGAACACTACCTCGATGAATTTGGCTTTGATGACCTCAAACTTGTCTTTCTCATAAACAGCTCTGGCAACATTGTGTTTTTCAAAAGGTTCTGAAACAATGAATTGTGTCATAACTCGATCATAAATTCAACCATTTGCATCATGACCAAATCATTTAATGTAACTTTTTACCTTCCACACATATGAATTTGCTCCTCCATTCTGGGGAATTAATCTTTGGTAAAGCTCTGGCCTCTCGAACTGAGATTATCTGACTGTCCCATCTATGAAAACAAAATATTTTTTTTTACATTTGCATTTTAGTATTTAATATAACTCTCCAGCATGTTGTGAAAAAGACCATGATCGCAAAATGTCATATTAGCACAGCTCAGCTGCTGCAGTCCTTCATAAAGAAACCTGACACTGGTGAAAACATGAAGCAAATTGAGGAAGAGCAGTAGAGAGGATCGGTGTAAATACAGTATTTGAATACTCAATCCAGAGTTGTCTTTGGAGGCTACCTGAACTTTGAAGAATAGTGCTCAAGGAATCCCAGAAACAGTTCTCCCAAAGAGGATTTGTTTTTTGATATATAGCGAGGGACACGCTGAGAAGCATCCGGGACCATGTCGAGGTCCAATGATGGATCAAAATATGCCTAAAAATACAACTAAAGATAAGCACCAAGGCAAAAAGGTAAAATGCAAAGTCTCAAACTGGATCTGAAGACACTTACCGGATGGTCTCTCTGTAGCGAAGGAACAACAGGGGGTTTGACACCTGCAATGCATATTCATTTAGGTTTATATATCCTAACAGTTAGAGAAAAGTAATGTCAGACACCGACTCACTTTGAAGGTAGTTCAACGCCATCAGAGCCAAAGTGTAGCTGCTTAAAGTCCCTTTGCTGGCATCATTGATTTCAAAGTGTCGTGCCCATTTCTTGATAACAAGCATAAAGGGTCTTATCCTGATGTCAGCTGAAAGGTTGTACCAACCATTGTTATCTCTGTGCAACTACTGAACGGTACATTGCATATGCACTAAAACAAAAAGGCACAGACCATGGGTGTAACTTCTCAAAAGGAATGTGTTTCTGATTCCGACAGTGTTGTTGACATTCAGATCAAACTCCAGGTTGCTTTGAGGAAGGACGGTGGTAAAGGCAGCATATTAACTGATTTGTCAATGATAACACAAGACTACATCAAATAATTATATCTTACCTGTCTCGCTTTTTGAACCTTAGAATTGGCACTTTAGCTCTGATCAGCAAAGGTCTCTCCACGTATGCTTTAAATTAGGAATATTTGTTATTACTAGCCAAATTCACTAAAAGCAACTATGTTGGAAAACAGCGCCCTCTAGTGGGACTATTGTGGCGGTACAGTTGATCATGTTCACATATACTGTATTAGCATCAAATTCATAGAATTGTTCAAAAACAGTAGTTAATTATACTAAATATTGTTACTACTCACAACACTTTTTAAGTAGTCCCAATAATGTTGAGAGTGTATGGATGACCGTTTCATATTTCTTCTAAAAACAAAGGATAACACTTAGTTATTTATCATTGCACATATGAGACAAACTGAAGAAATGGTGCAATACTCACCTTTACACTTATAACCAGACAGAGATCAGCATCACTGCTACGGCAACCCAAACCACTCATTGAAGATCCTGTCAAGTAAAGCCTTGCACCTGCATAAAATGAGAATATCAGCATTGGACTCTGACTGTGGTGTTGAAGAGAATGGATGATCTCCCAAATCTGGACTATCCAGGACTTTCAATCCAGCCTGCCCAAAAATATGTGGTTTGTTCGGCAACAGACTGTTTACTGCAATGCTGCTCAACTGAGAGACACAGCAAAATCATTCCTGCCTTTTGCCATCTAACTACTAAACGCTGCGCTTTGAAAAAACTGATTAGGTTGGTGCGCACGGAATAAAAAGTGATAGGAGTAAAGGAATATCGAGACTGTCATTAATCAGGCACCCCCAGTATGAGCTGATCCCATCCTGACGACGTTACAGAGTCAATTACAAACAAAAAGAAACACCTAAACAGGTACAATACTTACTTCCTCCCTCATTTTAGTGAACCACCTGAACTCAAATCACTGTCCTTGTCATCATCCCATTGTACTTATATATGGGGAAGCCTGTGTGACCAAAACAAATTTCCCTTGGAACAAATAAAGATTGTAAGTACTGTTACTGTACATCTATAGCTTGATTGATTTGAGCCATTATTTACAATGAGCTATTATTTACAATATTTACCTCATTACAATTACATTATCACACAAAACCAAGAAAAATAAATAATAAACTCAAAAGGAGTAGACCGAAGCAAGAAAGCTTATAAGTGCCTACCCCATATTCAAAATACAATTATTGAGTAGCAGCATTGATAATTCAAAGCTTTTACATGTCACAGGTGGAAAATCTGAGGAGATTTACAAGACAACTGACAAGAATGAAAGACAGAGCGAAAATAGAAAAGTTTGTGATTTCTGAGTGTATTTCTCTTATTTTTTTATCATTGCTTGTATTACCATTTCGGTCACCATTCTATTGATTTACTTATTGTTTAAGTAGTCATAGTGTTTTAGATATACATAAATATATACACACATACAGACATATATATGCATACACATACATTACTAGCGCACATATTTATTATACATATATTATCACCACCATAATAATGACAATAAAAGCATTCTCAAAAGTATCATTCTCAAAAATATCATCTTCAAATTTATCATGTTTCTCATTTCTATCATACCTGCTTCAACTGTAATAATGTTGGTTAAGATTGTTCTGTCAGTGGTTTTTGATTGTTTTCCCTATTTGTGAGGTGCGTTAAAAAGCCAGGGTATTATGTGGCAAGCTGGTAGAGGGCGATAACCCCCCCCACCGCTTTATAATCCTATGCTGAGTGGTGCTTTAAACAGATTTATGAGCATGTTGAGAGGGGGACCCTACAACAGGTCCACATCTTGCCTGCCCCAATTCTATTTTATTTGTAATGACAAGCGGAAGCAGGCCATAACAGCATTTTTAATACTTGTAATTTTTCTCAAGTTCCTTTAATACAAATCAAATAGGCTTGGTTGATAGAGTAGGTGACAATTGATTATATCAGCAATGATGTGGTATTTCACAAGTTCATAGTAATACAGCATACTTCTCAAACACAGTTCTCTTATACCGTCTTTTGAATTGCTGTAGACTAGCTGCACCTTTTAAGTCTTTGTCTAAATTATTCCACAGATTTACTCCTCTCCGTGTAATACAATGACTTTTTAGGGTGGAATGGATACATTGTACTTTCAGATTATGAGTTCCCCTTAGATCGTATCTTACCTCTCTTTTACCAAACATTAGTTGTATGTTGCTAGGGAGCTGGTTATTTACAGCTCTATATATCTGTAGCAGGGAATTAAGTTTTATGACGTCATCAAGTTTCATGGTGTTGGATTTTAAGAACAGTATACAGTGCCTTGTGAAAGTATTCGGCCCCCTTGAACTTTTCGACCTTTTGCCACATTTCAGGCTTCAAACATAAAGATATAAAACTGTAATTTTTTGTGAAGAACCAACAACAAGTGGGAAACAATCATGAAGTGGAACGAAATTTATTGGATATTTCAAACATTTTTAACAAATAAACTGAAAAATTGGGCGTGCAAAATTATTCAGCCCCTTTACTTTCAGTGCAGCAAACTCTCTCCAGTAGTTCAGTGAGGATCTCTGAATGATCCAATGTTGACCTAAATGACTAATGATGATAAATAGAATCCACCTGTGTGTAAACAAGTCTCCGTATAAATGCACCTGCTCTGTGATAGTCTCAGAGGTCAGTTTAAAGCGCAGAGAGCATCATGAAGAACAAGGAACACACCAGGCAGGTCCGAGATACTGTTGTGGAGAAATTTAAAGCCGGATTTGGATACAAAAAGATTTCCCAAGCTTTAAACATCCCAAGGAGCAGTGTGCAAGCGATAATATTGAAATGGAAGGAGTATCAGACCACTGCAAATCTACAAAGACCCGGCCGTCCCTCTAAACTTTCAGCTCATACAAGGAGAAAACTGATCAGAGATGCTGCCAAGAGGCCCATGATCACTCTGGATGAACTGCAGAAATGTACAGCTGAGGTGGGAGACTCTGTCCATAGAACAACAATCAGTCGTATACTGCACAACTCTGGCCTTTATGGAAGAGTGGCAAGAAGAAAGCCATTTCTTAAAGATATCCATAAAAAGTGTTGTTTAAAGTTTGCCACAAGCCACCTGGGAGACACACCAAACATGTGGAAGAAGGTGCTCTGGTCAGATGAAACCAAAATCCAACTTTTTGGCAACAATGCAAAACGTTATGTTTGGCGTAAAAGCAACACAGCTCATCACCCTGAACACACCATCCCCACTGTCAAACATGGTGGTGGCAGCATCATGGTTTGGGCCTGCTTTTCTTCAGCAGGGACAGGGAAGATGGTTCAAATTGATGGGAAGATGGATGGAGCCAAATACAGGACCATTCTGGAAGAAAACCTGATTGGGTCTGCAAAAGACCTGAGACTGGGACGGAGATTTGTCTTCCAACAAGACAATGATCCAAAACATAAAGCAAAATCTACAATAGAGTAGTTCACAAATAAACATATCCAGGTGTTAGAATGGCCAAGTCAAAGTCCAGACCTGAATCCAATCGAGAATCTGTGGAAAGAACTGAAAACTGCTGTTCAACAAACGCTGTCCATCCAACTTCACTGAGCTCCAGCTGTTTAGCAAGGAGGAATGGGCAAATATTTCAGTCTCTCAATGTGCAAAACTGATAGAGACAAACCCCAAGCGACTTACAGCAGTAATCGCAGCAAAAGGTTGCGCTACAAAGTATTAACTTAAGGGGGCTGAATAATTTTGCACGCCCAATTGTTCAGTTTTTTATTTGCTAAAAATGTTTGAAATATCCAATAAATTTCGTTTCACTTCATGATTGTGTCCCACTTGTTGTTGGTTCTTCACAAAAAAATACAGTTTTATATATTTAAGTTTGAAGCCTGAAATGTGGCAAAAGGTCGAAAAGTTCAAGGGGGCCGAATACTTTCGCAAGGCACTGTATTTGTATGATCCCTATACCCCACTTTATGAACAATTCTGTAGGCATTTCCCCAGACCTCTGAGCAGTAGTTTATGTACGGTAGGATTAAGGAACAGTACGGGGTGAAGAGAGCCTTTTGGTCCAGAAAATATCTACACTTGCCCATTATGGCCACATTTTTTGCCACGAATAATGTTTATTTGTGGTCTCCAGCATTGTCAATATTGATTTGAATCGGAGCGTCACTATTCCGTTTGCCAAATAAAATCATTTTTGTTTTTAATAAGTTCAGCGATAGTTTATTTCTGTTAAACCATTCTTTGAGTTTGTATATTTCTGTTGTGACCTCTGATATGAGCAGTTGTAGGTCTTTGCTAGAGCCTAGTATAATAATAATAATACATTTTATTTATATTGCACTTTACATTTCAAAGAAACCTCAAAGTGCTACAACAGGTGAATAAAATCAGATAAAAACAAAAAGAACATTGACACAGTAAAACAAGGCTACGTAGAAACTTTAACAGACTAAAAGGCCTTTTTAAATAAATGTGTTTTCAGGACTTTTTTAAAGGCCTCAACACTCTGGGGAGCCCCCAGGGACTCTGGCAGGGCGTTCCAGAGTCTAGGGGCAACTGCCTTAAAGGCTCTATCTCCCATTGTGGAGAGCTTGGTCATGAGCTGGTGAAGAGTGTGGGTGGAAGTGGACCGTAAGCGCCTTGTGGTGGTGTGTGGGGTAACTAGCTCAGTGAGATATGACGGGGCTGTTCCATGGACACACTGGTATGTGAGGAGGCAGATTTTATAGTGGATTCTGTAATGGATGGGCAGCCAATGAAGGGACCGGAGGACAGGGGTGATGTGGTCATATTTGCAGAAACAATGTAGGTCCTAAAATCGTGCCATGGGGGACCCCGCATATTATATTCCTCCATCCTGATACATGTTCATCAATTTGTACATACCGTTTTCTTTCAGTCAAATATGACTTCAACCAATTGTTAGCGACCCCTCTAATCCCATTATTATATAGTTTCTTTAGGACTATTTCATGATCTATAGTTTCAAAAGCTTCTGGAGGTCTATGAATATACCCAAACAATACAAATTATTGTCAATATTGTTGGTGACTTTTTCGCTTAGATTGATTAGAGTGTATATGCAATATTAACATCCTGTTCTCCAAGGACATTATTCCAGTCATGATCAGACAAACTCAGCTTGAAGGCGTTTATCGAGCGCTCAGATGTTAAACTTACATTTTTTACTATAATATTACCTTTGTTTCTCTTACTTTTTAGTTGTATTTAAAATAGTGAGAAGACTGGCAAGTGGTCGCTAATGTCATTAATCAGTATACCACTTGTCATATTGTTTAGGACGTTTGTGAAAATATAAATTAATGCAGTACCGTGTGCAGTTATCCTAGTGGGGCGTGTAATTAAGGAGTAAAGTGACTGTACATCGTGTGCACACATTTTTCAGTGGGCTTATGCAATTTTGCTTTCAGTAAATCAATATTAAAATCCCAACAGACAAAAATGTCTTTGTGGTTGCCGTTTGTAAATATTTTTTCAATATGTTCGTTAAATACTTCAATGTCTGCACCAGGCGCTCGATAGATACAAGAAACTAATATATTTTTCCTTTTTCCAGAATTATCTCTACTGTCACACATTCAAACATATGATCAATTGCCATGGTCATGTTGTCAACATTGAAATCCTTGCGCACATACAGAGCAACTCCACCAACTAATTTCTGTTTTCTGTTTTGGTTGAACATTTGATAATCTTCAAGCTCAAAATTCCCGAATTTATTTTCCTTTATCCATGTTTCAGAAAGTGCAATAACAGCAACATTTAAAGTAAGTTTATGCAGATATTCTTTTATGTGCTCAAAATTAGCATATAATGACAGTTTAAATGTACTATTGGCATATTTTCTGGCTTATATAATAATTTAAAAAAATGTATAGTCTGTGAGTGAAAATATTTGTAGTTCAGACTCTTGAGTGCAAGTTGTTGTCTGGTGAGGAAAAGTCAGTACCTTGTTTTTCACTTGTATTTGTCCAACGTTTTTCCCGGTGTTTATACTGGAGTTGGTGTACTGATGCACGGGCGTACAATGAGCTTATCATAGCGCAAGAAGGCAATCTCCCCCCTTTCCTGTGCAGCTGTCAGCTCCGGCATCAGTTCTTAGAGTGATATTTTCTCAGATTTGATTTATATATTTGTAAACTACAAATGTACTTTTCACTTTTACTTCCGTCTTTCTTTTTGTCCGTAAGAGAAAAAAGAAAAATCCCCTCAGGGATCAATAATGGCATTCAATCTTTTTTTCAATATAGTTTTACACGTATAACATATATTGCAATAAATGTATAAATAAAAAAAGAAGCAAGACTAAGTGAAGTTAAATTGACCTTCTTATTCACCTGGATACACATGTTGTATGTCTTTCTGCAGCTGTGCTCTGTACGTCTCCTTTCGATTCAAGTCAGACAGTTGTTGCTGACAGGCTTCAAAGAGCTCCACCATCTGTGCACTCACCTGAATAAATAGCATGACAACAAATCATAAAATTAAATGTCCACTAGTTGTTCCTGATGAATAATCTGGTGTTAGAGAATTTTCCCTCACAGAAATGTCTACCTTAGTTTCTCTCTTTGATTATGGCTTTTTGAGACATACAAAATATATTTGTGTGGTTGAGTGTTGTTTACCTTGTCCTCAGCATACGACTGCAGACTGCTTGGGGTTTCTGGAGTGCTGGGCACATGACTATGGCTGCAAGTTGATGGGTTTGAAAAATTACACACAATGGGGCTTGAAAGATACTTCTTATCAATCAAAAAGTGAGGAGGAGGAGGCGGTGACTCAAATGATGGAATGACTTCATCTAAATTGAAGTTTTCGACACGCTGACGTTTTCCATGGTACGGACTGTGAGTGCTGAGTTGTCTCCTGAGAAATGACAAAGAATTGTTTACAGTCAAACAAAAAAACTACAGTACTATGACTGGTTCTGACAGTCAAGACGCCAGACATCAAGTTGAAATACAAAACACACACACTTATGTCCTTTTTAAACATTACCCAATCGTATAACTCCAGCAAAGCGACACAACAAATGGTTTGCACATTGTGTTGTTATACACAAGTTTAATTTTATTTTATTTTCATGTTAACACTTACTGTAGAGGCAAATCTTTCGTTCATTAGTTTCTTCTTTGATCTTAATTTAACCTCTTCTATAAATGACACTGAGGCTGGTTTTACACGTGACAACATAATCCGTCGCAGAACGGTAACATTACCGTGTTGCTCCGTCAGCCAGCTTTTATTTTTTTAAGTCAAGTCAAAGAACAACAACTTCTTCATGGGCAAAGACAATACACTTTGCCCTCTATGGCAAAATCTTTCTTCGTAAATAAAATGTTACAAATGTACTTTCTAAATCAAAATATTACATATGAAATGTATCATTTCTTTTAATTATTTATAAACATATAGGCCGTATGAAATGGCACTTGGGCTTACACTTACTTACGACTGTTGGTGACTGGGGGGGTAGTAGGCTGAAGTGGGATTGATGTTGGGTCCCACTGATGGACTGGTAGGTTCACTGGTCCATTATAGCTTTGAAAACGCATAAAATAACATTTGGTCATCTTTTAACAAAATAATACAGGTAACTGACTTAAGTGCAGAGTTTAATAAGAATTTAACTATTTAGCTGAAAGACAAGTCGGCTCACGAGTTAACATGGGTCTGTCGTGTGTCTTGGTTGAAATAAAAACGTGAAGATGACGCAGAAGAAGAGGAAGGGGGTCGTGTAGATGAGCCATGGTAGGGCAGATGCTGCTGGCCACTTGCTCCTTCACTGCTTCGAGGAAACATGCTGTGGCTTTTCACGGGACTCTTCACCACCGACTGCCCGATAACTACTGACATGATGACAAAAACACATTAAAAGACATTAAAACACGATGTCAAACTCACTTGTGGTAATACATGTCAATGGAGAAGCAATGACGACTAAACACCACGGTAAATAACATCAAGCAACCAACCTATCTGCGTCCACTGGAATTAATTTACCGATCGTAACCTAAAAACAAAACGTTCCACTATGTTGATTATTACCAATGACACATCAAATGGACGCCAACTTTTGACTTGCGTTTCATTTTGATATAGCAAGAAAAACTGGTAAGACTGGACATTATCGACCGCGAATCACATGTAAACAAACTCAATCTGACTTCCGGGGTAGACCACTTCCGTCTTGACGTAATGCCGCATGCACGTACTTTTTTTTGTTTATATATTTTTGTATTCATTTTAGAGTTTTTATTTCTATGTACTTTACTTGAATGGTATGACCCCATATGAATAACAAATTGTTATGTTTCACTCACATAACCACATACACATGAAAACAAAAAGACAAGACTGTCGTCACAATATAATTGACAGTTGTCTGTGTAGGGCAGGCTAGGCTCTCAGTCCTACAGGTGTTGTTTATCTTAGATGAAGGTTCTTGAATCATCTTCAGAAGATCACAAAAAAACCTTCATATAATTGACAATTAGGCAACAGAGCATTATTGTATTAATAACTTCATTCGGCACCCATTTCTCTAAATCCTATATTATTGTGCCAACATTTTGCTTGCTTGTGTTTGAGTGGAATTTGAGTTCTAATCCACACCTTTGATTTATTGACAGATAGTGACCCATATGCACATTATTTAACTGACTTTTTACATTGCAATGTCAATATGAGAAACGCATTAACCTTTTGATGAGGGCCAGTAAATCAGGTCACTCATGACCGAGGCTCGTGCAGCCGTTTGGTCTTTTTTGAGTGAATACAAAAGGCTAATGTTACTTCATATTCAGATTTAGAATAATATGTTTTGGAAAGCCGCCAACCGTTTTATTTGTTGGAAAGTTTAAAAGGTTTAAGTGCTAAAAGATGTTCATGCTCATGGATTAGGTTATGACACATTAGGCCTATCGACATCCAGGTCTTAGCATTATGAAAGATTTAGTATAGGCCCATTGACTAAACATCACATCACTCACTAGAATAAAACTGATACAAAATTACTAAATACAGTGGTGGAATTAGGTTTACAAGTAAAACGTACACATTTGATATAGCCTACTTTAACTTTACTCATATAGCCTCCATATAGCTTACTTTTCCTCCACATTTTAAACTGGAGTTAAAGTACAAGTATTTTGAAAAGTGGTTTAAACACATTTATTTTCAGGGTCAGTGAATCTATCTGCAGCAAAGCAGTTAGTTAGTGCTTAGAAACATCACATTAGTAAAATCAGAAAATAGGCTAGTGGCTCATTCAGTCTCTGACAGTTGATCGTGTTAGACATGGCTTAGACCCGGCTTTGTCCTGGTTTAGGTTTAGACCTGGACCTGGTGGTTTGAGCAGCACAATTCTTCATAGAAAAAAATCTTGCCACATATAACTCTTCAAAAGTAAAAAAAAAAAGAAAATAAACTTTCCCTTTTGTTGGTCCTTACAGTCTATGGTCCTTACGCACTGAAACCACAAAATACATACAGTATACCCATAACAAACGAAAAACAAAACGTTTATATGTAGGCCTATGTGTATAGTAATATAGTAATAAACATGGGGCAGTGATGGCAGTGATAATCTTCGGCAATACCCAAGACACACACATCTCTACACAAATAACAAAATATTTATTAAGTAGTACCAGTAACTTGTGTTTAAGAATATATCTAGTTAGAGTACAGGTGCTCATCATCATGAAAAAGTGCATTCACTTCTGTAATTCAACTTAAACTGTGAAACTAATATATGATAGACTTATTACATGCAAAGTGAGATATGTATAGCCTTTATTTATTATAATTTGGATTATTATGGCTCATCTTGTAAAAACCCCAACATTAAAAATCTCATAAAATTAGAATTTGAACTGTAAGCCATAATCATCAAAATTATCATAAATAAAGGCGTAACAAATGCCACTTTGCATATTAGTTTCACATTTTAAGTTGGATTACAGAAATAAATGAACTTTTTCATGATATTCTAATTATATCTGGAACAGCCTCATGAACAGTCTTCATGAGGATGTGAGACAGGTCTCAACTCTGACAATGTTCAAATCTAGGCTGAAAACAGCTCTTTTTACCCGAGCATATGAAAACTGAAAGTATTTTATCTGCACTCTTGCCTTTTACTGTATTCATACTGGATTCATTTTTATGTTGATGTTTTAATGATTGATTTGATCTGTTTTCTTGTAATTTTATGCAACTGTGAAGCACTTTTAATTGCCTGAATTGTGCTCTACAAATAAACTTGCCTTGCCTAGATGACAAGCACCTGTATATAGCTATTGACGGGCTACACTGATTCCCCCTGTTAGAGTATGGTTGTGTGATTGATAATTGCTGTAATGATACTTAAACTATAACAGGAGATAAGATGTACAAATAATACTAAATATGAATATATGGTATGGATGATACACACGATATATTTACACTGTGAATTATTGTCTTTCATGTATATAAAGCTTTTAATATATGTATACATTTTATATGAACTTGTACAAAGAGTGAATCCGTTGAAATAAGGTTTTTATTTTTTTATAATTTTTTTTTAGTATAGTTTATAGTTTATTTGAGCAGTTTACGTCTGTGTTTTACATTATCACATCATTGCACATTATTACATTATTTACATTAACATTATTTTCAGAACAAAATAAATAATAATAAAGATTGAAACAAAAAAAACTACCTCAAAAGGAGTAGGCCGAAGCAAGAAAGCTTATAAGTGCCTACCCCCTATTCAACTGCATTTATTTTCCAGCTGCAGGCGGTCCCCAATAGGGGTAATATTGAAATAAGGTTAAGAACAAATACTGTAGCTGCTACAATCGTTCAGTATGACATGGGGGAAATTTGAGCTCTGAAATGTGCACTTCATCAGATCAATCAATCAAAGTTTATTTATATAGCACCTTACAACAACACAAGGAAGACCAAAGTGCGTCACAGAAAGATAAAACAACTTAAAAAAATAAAAATGCATGTTAATTGGGTTCAAATTAGGGCCTATTTAATCTAGCCCAGCCATTCTCAAAGTCCGGGACATCATGGCCCCCATATCAATTTGAAAATCTCTCAGGGCCCCCCTACTATGAATAATTTACTCTATTTAAAGGAATTATATTACAGCCAAAATTACATATTAAATAACAATGAACACATAAGAGTGTCTTAAAGCAGTACTATATTATCAAACACATATACGTTTCCTTTCAAAATCCAATTTGATCGATATACTTGCTTTGTAGTAAAGCTTTGGGGGGCCCCTTGCAGTGCCTCTCAGGGCCCGGACCCCGCTTTGGGAACCACTGATCTAGCCTATCCAAGAGGCTGATTTTACAGCAGAGTTTATTTTATGTTTATTAATAACACAAGCTTCGGAGGCAGGAGCACGAAACATCAAATATGCTCCGGTCTCCAGAGTGCGGAGTGACGTCACTGCGGAGGATGGTGCCGTGACGTCGCTAGTTCAATACCGACACCGGAGTGAAAGGAGGGGGCGCGTGCAACAGCCAGATGTGGAGCGGTCTGGGGGGGCGGGGTGCCGTGGGGTTTGTGGATAGGTTGATCAATGCGCAACCAGCCCATAATAACTGGACCAATGCAAAGTGATGCAGCGTAGCAAATGTTAGGCTATTTAAAAAGGGCTGGAAATCAGACGTGTTTGACAGAGATTTTGTCCGGAGGCGAGAGGAGTGGGGGTGTAGCCTCCAAGCCTATGGTAATAAGAGAGAGAGAGAGAGAGAGGCACCGCGCGAGTCTGGGTGAATAGTGTGATGCTGAGCTTTTCTGGCTAAAAGAGGATTGTATTTTCCGGCTCAGAATCGCCAGCAGCGTCTTCTCCACCCTTCATCCAAGGGTCTGATATACACGTCGCTGCCGCCACCGGCCCCTGCGCCTCTGGTGACGCTCCATCACCAGCCTACGCGCTCAACGCTCGGAGACAGAGCCGCGTGAAAAAGAGCTGGTGTTCGGTCCGTGCCATGTGCGGAGCCACACGGATGTGTGAATTCATGCGGTGACAGCGGAGGGGAATGGAGCAGTTGTCATCAAATTCCTGCAGACGCACCGACTGTGACAGCGGAGAGACTGTCGTTTGAAGACAACATCAGTCAGCCGCCGACCCAACACAGTCGTTTTTTTATTACCGAGGGACAGGCTCAGTGGTCTGGTGTCACCTTCCATTTCAACCACAACGATGGGGTGAGTGTCATTATTAGCCCACCGCATGTTCTCCGCTCTGTATTCACATCAGCTGCGATTGCCTCACCGGGATGAACTTCATGGATTTGGAAAGCACATCACAGCAAAACCCCGATATGCGACAAATAGCCTATGACTAATAAAGGCAAGGTGAGGTTGGAGAGGCCCTCTAAATTGTTGTCTGAGATATGCTTTTACGCACAAAATCTAACCTTAAAACGTTGGTACGGAAGAAAATCCCCGCAGACCCGCTGTAATGCAGCAGGTTAAGTTTTTTTTTTATGTGAAACTTTAAGATCACATTTTATCGACATTGAAGCTGTGATGTACTTTATACTACCTTTAGATTGATTTTTTATTATTATTTTTTTATTACTTACGATCCTCACAGAAGCCGGACCTTGTTCTGCTGGTCCCCTCTGTTTACTCCCACCTACTCATATAGACAGTTATGTAATTCTGAATGATGGCATGTGCAGCAACTGCAGCCTTTTTACAGTTTAACAATGAGTCTGTGGCTCGGCTGCTGCAACGTGCATGCTGTTCTTGGTTTGGAAGATAAAATAACAGTGATTTGTCAATGCCTAACTGCTGTTAAGTGTAGGTTTGTATAATGTCCTCCACCAAAGAAGGCGCCTATAATCAGAAGATGTCCTTATCCCGGCTCAGAAGCCCCATTCCACTTGCCCCATGTGTTACTCCCTGTTCACTGTGATTAGCTGCACAGCTGGGGGTTAAGAAGGCGTCACAGGCATGGAGTGTTTCTAGGGTTCAGCCAAAACTTGTGCATCAACTATTTCCCATTTCACTGTAAACTTCTTACTGTAGGCGCCCACTCTGCCCTCCTACAACACCGGCATTGCTCACTCTCCCACTCAGCTCTCACTGATGTGCTTTGTTCAGGATTGGCAGAATGCTGACCAAATTACTATTACATAACTAACTCAATGTCTCAATTGATCTACAATCAAATTAAATGTTACCGGAAAAAATTGCACAGATGTATTTAAGCATACGAACAGTTTGAATATGGGATAGCAATCTGCAGATATGGGTCACGTTACACCACTCACAGCTCTAATAGCAGAGAACTGGAGATGCCTATCATCTCTCACTGGTGTGCGCACACTTCCTGGGGCAAATACAATTAATGTTCACTTGGTTTTGTCTCTGTCAGACTTTCACTTTGTTCTGTCTGTTGTTTCTCTCCCGGTCAGGCTTACAGAGAAGGGGCGATAAGGGGGCGCTGGGATGGTGTTCCGGAGGCTATCGTTCTCAAAATATTCAGACCAAGGGCCACATCATTAAATATTTGTCCTTCCAAGTATCATCAGGCTTAGATCAAGATCAAGTCAGGACTATTATGGGGTTAAAAGGGGTCGTAAATAGACCAAACTGGGTTAGGGTTAATCTAAATCTAAACCTGGAAAAATAACTTAAATTCAACGCCAAAGCATAAATAAGATTATCTGCAGCTGAACCTGAAGGAGGCCAAGTTCGACTGCTATGGGTCAGTTGAGGCAACCAGACTGGAGCTGAACTGGTCACACAACTTTTAAATCAATCTCGCACACAACACGGCTCATACTAAGTGGTGACAGCATAGCAACAGCTCACAGAACACATCTCATACAAAAACATACTAAGCGTAGCACTTGTAGGCGTTTTCCGGGGTGATGATTAAAGCTTGTGCCTCAGTGGTAGGACTCAAGTAATATGACTTTTGAATAACTCCTTGAAATAAACAGATCCCAAAGTTTCGTCTCCGAATGAAGACCCATTAATCCCATCTATGTCTTTGTACTAATAATTATGTGGTTATACTGTAGCACAATACAGTATTTTCTCATGTTAAAGGGCAGGTGATGCTTTCTGGTTTTCAATGCCACATTGAGCAACTGAGGAGAAATATTTTCTGGCGTCCGAAGTACAGTACGGCACTCACTATGATATGTTTCGTCCAATAAATTAAACAGAACATTCCATAAAAGGTAATTTTATTCTTTATGTTAGTCTTAGGGGGCGATGGTGGCGCAGATGGTAGAGCGGGTCGTCTCATGATCGGAAGGTCAGGGGTTCGAATCCCGCCTCCTGAAGGTGCACATTGTCGTTGTGTCCTTGGGCAAGACACTTCACCCTCCTTGCCTCCAGTGTCTGCGTACACTGGCGTATGAATGAGAGAGTGAATGGGCCCCCTATGAGAGACCAACAGGCCCGTTTGGAACTATGAGGCCGTCCTTCCGTGGACCCACCACCTGCAGGAGGAGCCATAGGGGACTGGTGCAATGTGACTTGGGCAGCTCCAACAGCTGCCCCCACGACCCGGCAACGGACAAGTGGGAGAAAATGGATGGATGGATGGATGGATGTTAGTCTTAATTTTTCACCATAAAATCTGCTCTGCAATTTTTGACTTATGATGTCACACACTGGTGTCTACCTTCAAATGCCTTTACGAGTGACCATTGTTACTTATTTAATTAATCATCAATGTAGCTTTTAATGATAAGACACCCTTCCTTCTAACCTGTCAAAAAATCGGATTATTACTTCACTGCACAGTAATCAAACTGGACAGGCTTTGGTTTAAATGGTTCGGGAAGAGGATGGGCTTTTGGGGGGGTATTTGCTGCTGAGTGGATCAAGCGAGCATCATATTAACCAATTACCTCATTGTCTTTCCAGGTTGTGTGAAAGCCAATGGAGAGTCCAGTATATCTCGAGCAAATAAATCGATATTAGGGGACATTCAAAACTGTCTGCCGGATGTGAAAGTATTTTTTTCTGTGGCTGTTTAGACTTCAATCACCGCCAAATGATTGAATAACGACTAGTGCGCATGCTCAGAGCGAAGGGGCACAACAGCGAAAAGGGCCTATCACTAAAGCAATTTAACATTGCATTTGGATCCTTCAGTTTCACACGTGTGCGTATGACCGATTACTCATTATTGTTCACCTTTCCTTTTTTGTTTAAAATGTGAAGAGAAAAGCAATAACCGCCATCTGTAATGCTAAAACAACTTTACCAAACCAAACATGCACGGGTTTCTTTAAGCTATCAGTCAAATGGAGGTACACGTGTTGCTGAAGGTTACCATTGCGATTCCTATTCATAGAGCATCCAGAAAGGCGTCTCCAGTAACCTTGACCATAAACCTAGCTCAAAATCTGGAGAAATTATTGGATCAACACAGACGGGTTTCGTACAAATACAAAATAGATACAAAGTTTGCACATATGGCATTAGAAAAACAAACCAAACCGATGTGCTTCCAAAATCAATTTTCTATTTGCATTTTTAAGCTCTTTCCTTACAATCGTGTCATTATCCCGAACTGTCCTTTCACTGTCCACATGTAGGAGGAAACACACATATTTTAGTTATCAATGGGCGTCATTTTGGACATTGAACGCAACTATCTAATGTCAGAAATTAAAACTATCTGCTGGTAATTACTGTATTCAAGAAAGCGCCCAAAAATCTGCCATGGCTCCATCAAATTATGTAATAAAAACGCCGCCACTTGCCAGGAGGCTATTACGCGGATCATGCGGACAGTGCTGTGTTCAAGTGACTCACACGTTTGCCACTTGTGCGTCGGTCCACGATCATGATCATTTCTACACAAGCCGCTTCCCAGAACCCCCCCCCCCCCCCCCCATATATTTCTACCCATTTGACCAAGTGCCTCCTTCTGTCTGACTTTGCCCTCGCTGTCTCCCTGTTCTTTCTTTCCTGGTTAATCACACACAGGAGGGTGCAGCTGCTGAATTTTAATATTAATTTATACAGCAGGCCTTTGATGTCCCCCATCACCCCCTCGGTGCAGTGTAAGCACTTCTCTATCTGCTCCGCCAGTGCTGCCATCCTAGAATATCTCCCCGCGTGCACCCCTGCGCTTTATAACTGTGTCTGTGTATTGACTGTAGATATAGTACAATTATACTTTGGGAGCCCTGTCAGGACAAACCGGGGGCCAGGGGAAAGGTAGCGTGTTGACTAGAAATGCAAAGGGCGTGAGAGAATCAAATAAAAGGCCCTTTGGAGACAGATTACTCAGTGGAATACGGCACATTGAGAAAATGCTAATCGAGCCAGAGATCAATAAGGGAGTCAAGGTCGTGTATTATGCGCGTTTAGCTCAAATACTTCTGCTTCATAGTTCTTCCTCTCACGGTGTCATTGCTTAATGCGATTCAATTCACTCTGTTGTTAATGTTTTTTGAACGAGCGTATATTGAAACCACCCCAGCTGTATCGGTACAGCCCGGCCAATCCATCTTTATTGATCACAAATGTAATCCATCGACACAGAGTTTCTGCATTTTGATTATGCTGTTCTGTGAAATGTCTTTTTTTTTTTTTTTAAATCGTTCTCCATTGTAGACTCCGTGGACGCAAATACAATTTATTAACCGGTGGATTCATTTTGTAAAAGAATAGGTTTGTGGATCTGTGTCAAATGAATCTATGAAAGTCCAAGTCCATGCAGGTTGTGTGTGTTTGGTTGTTGACGGTGGCCTACTCTCTATAATTAGCCTTTAGCCCTCTCTGTTTCGCCAGGGCTCCCCTGTGTGACCCTCTCCCTTCGAGCTGCAGACATTCCCATATCCGAACAGGCAACGGGGACACTCACTTTGATAGAAATAGAAACACAACCCAGGAACTCCATAACTGCACGCGTTTTTGATTTTTTTTTTTTATGTAGCTTTTGCACAAATTTGGTTATTAACTATGAGCATAAGAAAAGAGCCTCTGATCCGTTGACAGCGACACTTCCCGGGGGGGGGGAAACTATGGAGAATGGGGAGCTTGTCATTCAGTTACCGGGGAAAGCAAACCCCCCTGCGTCGGCCGGATTCGGCGAGACGCTGGTATTGCGGCACAAAGAGGTTCACCATTTCTTTTTTGTGCCCTTCAGGGAGCAGCCCATCTACAGCACCCGGGCCCACGTCTTCCAGATCGACCCGAACACCAAGAAGAACTGGCTGCCCACGAGCAAGCACGCGGTCACGGTCTCCTACTTCTACGACAGCACCCGGAATGTGTACCGCATCATCAGCCTCGACGGCACCAAGGTGAGGGCATCCAGGTGTTTTAAAAGCCCATCACGCATCAAACGCTTTCACTTTTAATGGTCGTATCATGTGCGGTGTTAATGATGTTACCGAGGTCCGGGCTTTGGAAGTGCTCAGAGCAGCAGCCAAGACTGAGGGCTCATATTTCACTGTTTATGCGGCGAGCAAGTGTTCGTGTGTGTGCGCCTGACTGTCAGCACTTTAAAGCTTTGATTCTTGTGAGATTCTTGTTTATAGGAGCCATAAAAATAGGTAAAATGAGAAAAGAATGATTCTGTAATACATCTCTGGTTTTTAGTTTAATTTCAGATGCCCTTCCTGTCTCAAACGTGTCTATCGATGCACCCTCCAGACAAACGGTGCACTTATTTATGACCCCCTAGAGCAGGATTTGGCGAGACCATCTGCGCTTATGCGAATGCCTCGTCATGGAAGCGTTGTTTTAATAATATGCAGATGAGCTTTCCAAAACAATAAAGACAAATGCTGCTCACGTTAAAGGGATTTTGTTGCTAAAACATAGATTGAGATTTTTCTAAAGATTGTACCCAGCTTTCTTTGGTTTTGCAATTTTTGGGATGTTTATATTTTCACTTCCTTACCGACAGGAAGTGAGATAGAAGAAGGTAAACCATTTTAAACTGTTGCTGTGCCAACCATGTTAAGTCAATGGGAAATGAGTCAAAGTGCTATGTAACTTTACCTTCTTCTATGTCATTTCCTGTCAGCAGGTTAAAAATTCAAATAAAAATTACTATTACATTTATTCCCTACCATTGCTGCTTCACTGAAATACAATTATAATTATGCCACTGATGAACTTTCATCTGATCCAGATATGTATCCATCTAAAGAAGTCATTTCTTAAAAAAGCATTAAAACCTGCTGCTTACAACCTGCTGCTTCCATAGAGAAACCCAACACTTTTAGTAGAGGGGAACCCTACAAAAGACCCCGGGACTGAATCCCACTCTGGCAAGTACATTAGAGTTGAACCTTTTACTTTGAGACAAGAGAGCCAACCCGTTGTTGCTCCAATGTGGTCTTGCATAATGTTGTGAAGTTTGGCCATGTACTGGATATGCGCGATATGGCAATACTCTCCCTACAGGTCTGAATTTAAGAAGACATATTAGAAGCGGCACTTATTAAACAGTTCATTTTTAAGAGCAGCACTAAATTGGATTTCATACAGTTCCCCGTCACATCACTATCTATTGAGTGCTTTTAGAGTGGCAGTCATTACACAACAGCTAATTGATTGTCCATTACTTTGTTCCTCATTAGTGTTATTTAACAAATCAAGATGCATTATGCAACAATTGGATTGCCTCTTTAAATAACTTGTAAAGCCACTGCGTGTGACTGTATTTATGCAGCGTCAGTGTGGCATTTCTATGTGAAAATGACATTAAACCCAAACATTAACTTGACGAGCATTTCAGTCTTTCATTGGCTGTTTATGAATAAGGATTGGAATTAAGTAACACTCAGTGGTGATTTTGTAATATAGTACATCCGAGGTAGCCTGGCCTTAGCCATCCGTACACTCCGGTCAATTATAATTTCCCTACATGTACGTCTGGGCCTGATCTCAGTGGCTGCGTTTCATCAGCTCCCAAGAGTTATGACAGAGTTATGACAGAGTTATGATAGAGTTATGACAGAATTTTGATAGAGTTTTGATAGAGTTATGATAGAGTTATGACAGAGTTATGATAGAGTTATGACAGAGTTATGACAGAGTTATGATAGCTGCTTCCCTCAACACAGGCGCATAGCAAAAATCAGATCCAATCGTTTCAAAGGAGTTCACCCCTCCCACCTGTTAACGGAGCTCAATTGTGAAGATCCAGACCCTCTGTATGAAAGGAAATGAGTACGAGGGTACGGTTAAACCAGGCTACATCCGAGGTATCTGGTTCTGTTTAAATATATATTATTACTTTAAATTGCAAATCAAATTCCTAGTGATTTTCTCTTCTTTTTTTAAATTTTTGCTATATATGTCCAGTATTCTTTAAATAATTTTTACTCTATAACTAGAAGTGGGCGATTATACATATAATTAAGATTCTGTTACGAATCATGTGCACTTTGTAGCCGTAGCAACATGTGTCGACTCACTGATACTCAAAAGTAGTGTTTTTCTCTCACACGTACAGTGCAGACCCTGGGCAAATATTTTTTTTAATAAAGCGTCGTCTCTTTCCACCAGGCAATAATCAACAGCACGATCAGCCCCAACATGACGTTCACAAAGACCTCGCAGAAGTTTGGCCAGTGGGCGGACAGTCGAGCGAACACGGTCTATGGCCTGGGATTCTCCACTGAACATCATCTATCCAAGGTACCGCCCACTTCCTGCCTCCCATCATCCGCCCACAACCAGCGCAACGCCAACACAACGCAACGCAACACAACACAAATGCACACGTACGCGCACATAACAAGACTTCTCATCTGCATCTTATAAAGGGATGATCTATCTGTGTGTTCAAGGAGTGGGAGGCTGTTTCTCTCCTCTGCAGTGTGATTAAGCCTCACTGTTGAACTGGGAAGGAGAACAATATGAAACCACAAATGTATCAAAGAGGATCCACGATAATGTTCAGTATTGACCAATCAACTAAATTACATGTAAAAGTAGTCCAGGCTCAGTGTTGCCAGATTGGGTGGTTTGCCGCCTAATTGGACTATACTTTTGTCCAATTAACACAAAAACGTGTCATGCAGCTTTACGCTATATCATGATGCGTGATTTTGAAATAAGCATGCTGTAGAGGTATTGCCAATAGTTGCAGTATTCTCCATGTTTGTCATTTGTTTGGATTTTATTGAGCTAAATAACCATGATTAGGTGCGTCCAAGTACAGTGAGCCGCAGCGCCGCTCACTTTCTTCCTCCACGCTTGCCGCAGAGTGACAGCTTATTAAAAATATGTAATTTTGGGGCAGGTTTTAAGTGGCCATTGGGCTGGAAACAGTGAGTTTCATCTGACAACGCGGTCCAGACTCAGTTGTTTAGAACTGACTACAACGAAAAGCTCCTGAACAACTGAGAGCCTAGACAAACCAGACCAGTGTATATAATACCTGTAATGAACAGAAATAGATATTTGTAAATCTGGGACAAGATTTTTGGAGACAGGGTTTTAACATCGTTTTCTGATCATTAACTTTATTGAATTGTTTTGTGACTCAGCAACAAATCTCCTGGTTTAAAGCCAGGGGTGGACTCTAAACCACTACGTTCTGTTTGATCGTAACACAGTTGTCAGTAGTTTTGTTTGAAGGCATTCGCTTGTAGCCGTTTAGTTTCATTTTAATTGTTTAGTTTCTTTATAATTGCAGAACATGTTGGATTAATAGTTAATTCTACTCTCATATCCTAAAAATTCTCATGCCATTATATTTATGATTTCCTGTTGTAGAGACGACTCCGTGGCCAAGGTATGATGCAATTAGATTTACTGCAATAACCGCGGTGGAAGTGCTGAAGAACTGTATCTGCTGTATCAGCGGGACAATAAGACTCGCTCCGAAGTGAAATTGTATTGAGTTACTCATTGTTGGTCTAATGCTGGACATAGCGGCTCCAGTCCAGGTCGTCTTGCTTTAGTTTTTCCATTAGTCAAACTTGTGTATGATTTCCTATTGTGAGCTAACTGCAGTGAGAGGCGGAGCACACCCTAAAGAGACACCCGGTTTATATTTACTCAAGCTGTGTCTCACCTTACACCAAGGGGCAGAGTGACTGTATCCCAAGTCCAGACTAAAATAACTATGCGTTAGCCCCTTACTGCTTATAATTGGAGAAACATGTGATAAGGCCTGTATTGAATAATGTGATAATGATATTATAGCAATATTCTAGCAAACCATTAAAACACAATACGGACAAAACAAACAATAAAGATCTGCACATTAAAACAATATGGAAACTGGACCAAAACAAGACTAAAATCATCACTTCTGCTCATTTAAAAGTTTTTGTTTTAGGCTGTGTTAGTAAAACATGTGCACATGTCTAAATGAGTGATACTGGGATATATTGCGGCTTTCTTACGATATTACATCAGCTGATATTGTGGTATTGTAACGATAACTTATTATCAATATTATCTGCTGCCTACACTGTACATACAACTCTAACATTAGGTGTATAATATGACATTTCTCTGTTTGTCCAGTTTGCAGAAAAGTTTGCGGAGTATAAAGAGGCAGCACGGCTTGCCAAGGAGAAGAGTCAAGAAAAGATGGATATGGCGACATCTCCATCGCAGGTTTATTTTGTTTATTTATTTGATTGGGACAGTGCATGTTAATGAACACACATGGGACTCATGGATTATAGCTGTGGGCTAATTTGCATCCGTTGGCCCTGATGCGCACTCTCAAACACACTCTTCATCCTGGCCTATTGTACATGTTTATAGTGGTAGGGGAAACCGGAGTACCCGGAGGAAACCTACGCAGACACAAGAGAGAACATGCAGACTCCACACAGAAAGGCCCCATCCAGGTGGGAATCGAACCCGGGACCTTCTAGCTGTTCCGCCGTCTGCATAGATGGTTGACCGGCGAGTGCTCTTTTTTTAACTGTATTAAAAGGAAGAAATGACTAGCTCTCAGGGTAAAGTTATTACCTGATTAAAGCACATACTGTCTTTTTGCCTCTGGGCAAGACACTTTGCACAAATTTGTCCTGCTGTGACACACATTTTCCTGCTGCACAAGGAAGTGCTTCTCAAGTACAACCCTGCCAAGCAACTGCATGACTGGTTTTCTGTGGTGACCTGATTAGGAAAGTAGTCAGTCAAGAAATTAAATACACATGTTGCATTGTAACATGTCTATGTGCATGTGATCTGTATCAGTAACTTGACTGGATCTTACCCTGTGTCATTGGTATCCTCATGTGTTTACTATTGCCTTTCCCATCTTAAAAAGTCAGCCACCAGCTAACACAGAAGCTCTTTCATAATGTTCAGTAAATGTATTGCAGTGCACAAGGATTCATAAAGCCTGTCACAATCCCAATATGTGCAAAACCCATAGGAGACAGATTAAAAGCAAGTAATGCATGTGAGAGTAGAATTACTTCTATGTTTTGTGCCTTATCTGAGTTGTCCGTTTGTCCTCTGGCATCGAGCAGACACAGTCATTGTGCTCTGTCTTATTCCTAAGCCCTAAGTCCTAATGGACTGGTTTTATGTTGGGACACAACAAAATAATTGGTCTCTCATATAACTGTGCTTGTATGGGACATAAAGATAAGCATTCTGCAATTCCCTCATCCTTTAACAAGCTGCTGCTTAATCACTATAAAAATGTAGTCAGCATGTTATTATACAGAAACATTTACATTACAATCCCCTCTGGGATAATGTAGAATGAACAAAAGGTGTGATTTAATTTATGTTCAGGTCAATTAAGGTCGCAGTAGTGTAACCAGAGAGACAATCCTGTACTTCAGCGTAGACACTGCTGTCTGTGTTGTCCTGTGAGTATTGTAATGTATTTAATTACAATCTTTGTGTTTAGGAGTCTCCAGCCGGTGAGCTCACTTCACCGCTGACCCCTGTGACCCCTCCGATGGAGAGCATCAACGGGACAGACGACATCTGTGACACCACTCCAAACTCCGACAGCCGTCCTGAGCCAGCGCAGAACGCTCTGGCCTTTGCACACAGGTAACATCCCCCGCCACCTAAAGCCCAGTGACTGTCACTGCAGAGTAGCCTGAGAAATTCCTGTGCTTATTATTGATGTTCTTTATTTGTTATTTTGTTTATCAAATCAACATCACATCCACAAAAGGTGCTCTTCAGCTGTTTTCCCGAGTCTGTGTCTATAGATGTTGTCTCGGTTCACATAGCCCTGAACTTCCTCTATTCACGGCTGCTCTCTCATCTTTTTTCTCCCTAGGAGGCAGTTTAAGACCTATCGGGTCTACTCCTACTGATAGGGACGTTGTAAGACTTTATTACTGCTTCAAATTCATAGTTTTGCAACAACTCAATGCAAACTTACAGTCTGAGGTCAGTCTCAGAAGGTATGGTGTTAAAAGGTCACTGTGCTTCAGTGACTGAGCAATGATGAGAGTAAAGCTGTGGAGTGAATCCTCAATACAGGAGGCACCTCCGGCATTGACTGACTGAGCAGTTTTAGAAAAAGAAAGTAAATTCTATGGATATGCAATTGCTTACTGTATTAAAAAAAAAGTATTCTCTCAGTTTACTTATGCTCTTCCTTTGTTTAACATGACTAGTGCAGTGTGAAAGCATGCGCTGCATGCACTTTCCTGATAAACAGTATGAATGTTTGTGTCCAGTGAATATATATATATTTTTAAATTAAGATGTCATTTTCTTTTTCTGTAAAACAGCAGAGTTACGTAAAGACCAAATTAACATGTTTTTTATATAATGGACAAGTAGACAAGGTTCAACATCAAAATGTGTCTACGAAGCATTTTATATAAGGCGTTTATGTAAAGCTGGGAAGTGGGCGGCACAGATACAGACTCACAGTATGTGTCACAAAGTAGGCAGCGGGAACACAGAGGAGAGACGCTGTCTGAACAACTCACACCTAAACAGGGATCAAACTTACTCTGCAATAATCCAACTGCACTGACTATAGCCATTTCCCTCAGATTATATTTTATTATGAACAACCATGTTTTGCAAAACTTTTTATTTTTGTTTTACAAATCCTCTGGCAGTATCAAAAAACATCTACATTTTCAATGCTCATATTTTTGTTTAAATCTGGAGAAGCCGAGACACACTGTGTACTGGCATTTTTATATTTGCATATCATTTAGCAGATCTTAATAGTGCTTGTCTAAATATCGTCGCTGCCTGTGCTGTGTACACAGATGAGTGAGAGAGGGATGTGCAGAGGACACCCACTGCTCGCTGCAGCTTGTTGCTGATGTGTCTATTAATGCTGCATGCGTGGGAGACAGGGTTGACTCGCCATTTGAGAGAAGCATGTAATAAGCAAAACCTGCTCTCCCTGGCAAAGGAATCTGCATGTAGAACAGTACAGCAATACTCTATCATTATCTAAGTCTTCTTACATATTGAACATGTTTTACTAATGCTTGGCCTGTGTCAGAAATGTGCATACTTTAATTATACTCTGAGATGTTGTTCTGTGAGATCTTAGCCTGAAATAAAACTGTTGTATATACTTTTGCATTTGTGTTCATTATTTGGTGTTGAGAGGGCCACACCTGTGCCCACAGGTGAGTAAATGTATGTGAAGTGCATCGATGGTAGATACTGATTACATATTCATACACATGGCTGTGTGGGCAGGTGTGCGTGGGACCGAACAGACCTCAGTGTGCTGTGAGGCTTTTATAACAGTGTGGAGGCGAGTTTGGCAGCTCCTCAGTGGACGGTCCAAAGGGTCTGTATGTCAGAAAACCGGTGATCTCGGGTTAGCGTGAATGGTGTAGTAGGAGGAGGAGGTGTTTTTGGTTTTGAGAAATTGTAGATGAGCAAATTGAGAGCCACCTTCCCATAGTGCTGCCATGGCAACCACACCGGCTGCACTTTCTTAAAGGAACGGGACACCTACCTGATTGGACAGTGGTCAGGAGTCCTGATCAGCTCAGAGCTTATGGGCAAGAAGTGCTTCTGTCATGTAAATGTTGTGAAAGTCGAGTAGAGATAGACACAATTGACTGCTGGATATTTGTTTATTTATTTATGATGAAAACACATTTTTACAGTTTATCATTAAAAAATAAAAACATAAACATTATTGAAATATGCATGTCTATATTGAAACTTAAACTATAACAAAACACAATAAAACAATGGAGCAAACATCAAAGCAGCACAATGAAAACATTTAAAATCAATAATGTTCAACTATTATATTTGTTTCTCTTAACAATATACAGTATTCCAATACAGTAAAAAAAACTCATTCTTAAAACAATGAACATCTATTGTAATTTGAAACCATTACTGGACTTAATTTTGCTAAGGGAAAAACACAGAACTTACTGTTGTCTCTCTCCATTCACTTCTGTGCTTGCCTCGCAGCGCGGCCATGTGTTAAGCCGATCAAATGTCCTTATTACTCGGTTTTTCTCGTAAAGTCTTGGTCCGTGGCTCTCGTGCGCCGGCTTCTGTCTCCGCGTCTTGGCGTCGCTGCTGCTCTCCGCTCCTCCCGCGGCTCTGTGGGGTTTAAATGCTGGCAGTGGCGCGCGGTGCATCGGTGACAGCAGCAGTAGCAGCCAGCGTGTGTGACTGTGAGAAAGCTTGTATACGTGCATGTGTAGGATAGTGTGGTCTCCCTGCGTACGCGTCACACATGAAGACACACTTGCGCTCAACAAGAGGGGGCGGCGGTTGTGTAAGAAGCGCACTGTGGGAGTCTGGAGTGAAATGGATCCTGTTGGCTGTGTGGGTGCCATTGCACTGTATGCGGCATCGTGCTGTAGTGTGAGAGGAATAAAACATCATTGTATGAGGGCAGGATGAGCCGAGGCTTTTGCTGAACGCTTTGTGCGGTAGCTGGGAGGAATGTGTTTAGTGTGTGTGGGAGGGGGCCTCTTCTTTTGCAAATGGTCTTGACTTGATGTCAGCACTCAGCAATGTTTTAGGCCCTGTCCCACTGAGACACTGGGCGGGAGCCGCGCTTTGAGGAAAAAATATGCTCAATAAGAGAAATCCTAAAACATCGGTGTGAATTGAGAATGATAAAATCCGATCAAATTGACATCAGGGTCTCCCTAACTCAATAAAGCCAACACCAAGTTTCTTCCTCGGGACTGTGTTTGTGGCTTCACTAGATGTCTGTGTGTGGTGACGCATCATGGTGCACAGGGGTTTAAAGTCAATGGGAGAATCGCCTGATGACTGATTACGCGCTGTCACTGCCTCTGTTTACTTCTCGTGCAGCTTCAGTCACAAACAGAGCTCTGAGGAAGTGATTGGCTAGTCACAAAACGGTGGCTTCTTTGAGTAAGGAAATCTGGCTGTTTTGATCAGACTTTATAATCTGTGAAGGGGTTTGCACTTCACAGTTTCTGGCTGTTGCCCTGTTATATATGAAATCAAACTATACAATGATTAAAGTGATGATTGACAAGGTTGCGGAGATGTATTAACAAGAATCTTTACAAAATGTCAAAGTGCCCTTATAAATATTAGCTGTGCTAATATGCTTAACAGAAGTAAACAGGATTTCTTGCAGATGTGGTCTTTTTTCATCCAGAGCCATATCTCAAAAAGTGCATCAGTCAGTTGCTTGTCTTTATCTTCTTTTTCATCTTCACTTGGGAGTGGCTCGAGATTAGACTCCAGACTGTCTGAGGATATAATCTCAGATTACAACCTCTGTGGAAAGAAGATGCTTTGACTTCTCCAGACAGTAGTGGTGACCTCCAGTGTGAGTGTCCACTGCAGTCCTCTCATCTGGGCTTCACTTGTGTGAAAAATGGGTCGGGAATCTAATTTAATCTAAATGATGAAAGTGACACTGTGGCCAAAATTAGTCAAATAAAACCCCAAATTAGTTATAGTCACTCATTACTAGGTTGAGAAATGATAAAGTAAAAACAAATTGGGTAAAAAATTGCTGTATGTTATATTGAAACGGAAACATTTATTTGACACTTTTGTACCTGTGCAAATTCAACAATGTACACAGACTCCGAAGGCAAGGGGGGTAACTGTGTGCACTTGTGAAGACTAGGTTCAAACAGACTTTTGGTTCAGTTTGTGAATGCTCTACTTACTGCCATCCTGTATGGCCAACTTTTTCTTGATTTTTTTTTTTCCACATTCAGTTCAGAATTCAGTTCAGTGCAGAATTCACATGATCATGAAATGTCCTCAAAAGCCCTCCTGTAGACTCGAATGATTAACATCTGCTAAATTGTACCTGTCCTCTGCCCCACAGTCCTGCCATGACGAAGCACTGGGAGGCTGAACTGGAGGCGCTGAAGGGGAACAATGCTAAGCTCACGGCAGCTCTGCTGGAGTCCACGGCCAACGTCAAACAGTGGAAACAGCAACTGGCCGCCTACCAGGAGGAGGCCGAGAGACTACACAAACGGGTGAGGCATTGTGGCTTTGAAGATCAGGCAAAAAAAAATGTCTGTCAGTGAGAATAAAACAAATTGAAGATGGTTTGGAGAAGTAAATGGTAAATTAAAGTCATATTTGGTCACATTTATATTGAAGACTAGGGAACCTTTCATTTCTTACTTACACTTAGCACTCGCATTGTTAAATACTAGGGGCAAGAATCCTGAAATGTCTTACTCAAGGACACAATAGCAGTCTGCATTGCGAGTTGTTGGAATTGAACTGCTAATCTTGCTTGTAAGTAGGGCTGAACGATTAATTGCATTTGCAATTTTATCGCAATATTACACAACGCGATTTCGTAATCGCAGGGCACGCGATTTTGGAAGTTAATGGAGCAGTGAGATATGGCAGCAAAGTCCGCTCCACTGCGTGCTTTTGTTTACGTCTCAGTCTAGTTAAGATGCGCGGTAGATTGTGGATGTACAGTGAAAATATCAGCGTTTATCATAAAGCCACCGCGAAGGAATATTGCTTTATTCTCCGTTAGCCGCAACACTAATCACGCCACTCTCTCGCTGCCACTACATACTCTGATGATCACAGAAACTCCCTCACCTCTGGATTCACACGTCTCCTCCACAGATATATAGTCAGGTGAGCCTGTGTTGCAGGCTTGCACTCTTGTAAAGAGTAAAGAGTCGTTTGTGGCTCAGTTTAGGAGGCTTATGTTTGGGAATGTTGTGGATAAAGAACTTATCTCAAAAGCATAATGACGGTTCATGACCATTAAGTATCCGCGGAGGCGATGTGCCTTTATTTACCTTTGCATCTGCCGCATATGCACTCCCAGACGCTAGATATAAACACTAAACTGCTGGTTGGTAACTATCCGAGGCAGGAGTCCGTGTCATGTCTTATTTTGCTGAGGTGCTGTTTAGTGCTGAAATGTCACTGCGAGTCAAAGAGAAAGTAAAACGTGTCTGTGTTTGGCACCTCATGTCGCCGTCTCCTTGCGTCAATGTTCTTCTCTTTCTTCATATTGTCCAAAGTTACATCCCAAAACCAAAATGCTGCTCCTAATTCCACTGTGTTTTGGCGTGTGCTCCATCTGGCCTCTCCGTGTCCTTCAATAACGCGCATCTGAAGCAACTACGAGTCGCAGCTCAGACAGGGATTTGATTGGCTGAAATAATTAATAATAAATAGTTTATTTTGTATTAATTTGGAGTTTGATTTCCTAAAACTTTTCCAACTAGTTAGAGCAGACGTCTGTTCTTAATTTTCCTGCACTTTAGTGGGTGATGTTACTGACTGGATCAGTGAGTTTTATCTTTTACTTATAGACTGTACTGTTAAGTTCAGACAGTTTTTAAGAAGTGCAGTGCAAGTCAAATTAATCTAATATGGTTTATTATGAAACAGATTGATTTATTGCTTGTGTTAGGTGAAAAATACATGAGAAGAGGACTTGCAACAATAATCGCATATTTAATTGCATATTTAATATTTAATTTAAAGAAATAAATCGCAATTAGATTATTTTCCAAAATCGTTCAGCCCTACTTGTAAGTAAATATTATGACTGACTGAGCTGCTGCCCTAACATTGACATAATCCTAATTGGAAAAATCTTGCAATTCGATGCCTTTGCTACGGTTTGGATTCATAACATTTTATTGTCTGCATTTCCTGACAGGTAACAGAGCTTGAATGTCAAAGCACCCAAACACCTGCGATCAAATCCCAGAAGACTGAACTGAACCAAACCATAGAAGAACTGGAGGCTACTCTACGGGACAAAGAGGAGGTGCGCTGTATCGACACACATAGAACATATCTTTTATTGGACTCGTTTTACATTTAAGTTCTGCTTTCTATTTTCTCAGGAAATGGAAAAATTAAAGGAGGAGCTTGAAAACATGAATGATCTTATGGAGCAGAAAGACACCCTCACGCAGAAACTTGAGGTAATTTGTACAGTTACTTTGATAGTGCTGAATGGAAAGTATCAATTTTACAGTTTTATATTACATTGAATTTAGTCAAACGTGGTGAATATATTTGTTGGAATAACTAGTAAGTCATCTGAAGTCATAATGTAGACAATTTATTTTACTTGGCCAAGGGAACAAGGTCTACAAGTCATTATGCAAAGATACAATTGTGACCTGCTCTTTTATAATAAACTGGGATGGGAGGTGGGGCAGAGTTGATCCAAACATACAATGATCTATGTTGGAGATACAGTAGATTGTCGTGTTCGTAGTAGAAGATAGAACAGGTCACAGCACCCGATTATCTGTTTTTGCTCTGAACCGAGGTCATGTTCAGGTAGTGCACACTATAATATGAGAGAGAAGCTTTTAAGGATATATAGAATATATATTCCCTTTTACCAATATTCAAGGGAGGCATCATTGAGTCAGTTTGAATCAATGGCCGTAAATGTGTGTATAAGTTTTGGCCCGAGAGAAGATGTACAGTGGCTTAAGGAAATACACTATGTTAAGAATGATTATGCACTGATATTGTATTTCAGTGCCATAAAGGTAAACAAAAATATATTTTTTCAATTAAATTCATGGATGGTATTGTGTCTCAGGGCTCTTTGAATCACTACATCAATCTCAGACACCTATGATAATTAGTTGTCAGGTTAAGCCCAGTTAAGGGGAAAACTACTAAAAAAGGGCCGTTAACCATTATTGAGCAGACCAACATTTTCAAGCAATATAGGAAAGAAAAAGGATCTCTCTGCTGATGAAAAGCATGAAATAGTTGAATGCCGTGGACTAGGTATGAAAACCTTCGATATTTCACGTAAGATTAAGTGCAATCATCGTACTGTGAAGAGATTCGTGGCTGATTCAGAGCACACACGGGTTTGCGCAGATAAAGACACAATGAGGACGGTTTCTGCCTGACAAACACATCAGATTAAGAGAATAGATGCTACAAAGCAGCAAGCGGGTATTTAACGCTGCTGGTGCCTCTGGAGTCTCCCGAACATCAAGGTGTAGGACCCTCCAGAGGCTGCAGTTGTGCATAAACCTTCTATCCGACTTCCCCCAAACTGTTCATTGAATGCTCATGAGCAGAAACGGCTGCAGTGGGCCCCTTAACTGGGTTTACCTGACAACTAATTATCACAGATGTCTGAGACTGATGTCAGTGATTCTTCTTCTTTTTTTACCTTTACGGCACTGAAATACAATTTGCATAATCATTCTTAACATAGTGTATTCTTACTAGGGGAAAAAAAGCCTATAGAGATGCAGTACCTTTCTTTATCAATGTGTAAAATTTACCACAGAGCTAAATCAGCCCAAGTAGGAATTACAGCAATTGGAAGGCGTCTGCAGTTGCTGTATAGAATCTCAATACTAATGCTAATTAAATTTGACGAATACAAAGTGATTGCTTTGTGTACGATTTCAGTATCGGGCCACTACATAATCTGAAATCTTTCACTGTAACTCCATTTGGTTTCCATTTCTGCGTTTCAGGAAACAGAGCTGCGCAGTCGAGTGCTGGAGGAGCAGCTGGCCGGAGCCGAGCAGCGATTGGAGGAGAACCAGGAAGAGCAGGAGAACTTCAGGAAGAGTCTGCGGACACTGCTGGAGCTCCTGGACGGGAAGATCTTTGAGCTGACGGAGCTGAGAGACACTCTGGCACGGCTCATAGAGGAGGCCAGCTAGAGACCTGCTGCCTGACATTAAACAGACAGTAACAGCCATATGATATACATGCCCACAGAGACCCCAATAACTACCCCAAACACCTTACTACACTGCCCTTACTCATATACAGCGGGTTCTTCTTTTAATTATTACTATTTTATTATGTTCCACTCTGATACTGAAAACCTGGTAATTTCTTCTAGACTCATTTGCTTGCAATAATACACTAAAATAGAACCATTAAAAGCTGGAAAAACAAAAATTTCATTGTGACACACTGTAAGTTTTCAGACCCTATAAAACAGCTGCAGCAATTATAGTCGTGCTAATAGAGAAAATGGTTTTCAGTATCACATGGTACTATAATAACATGGGAATAGGTATTTCCTCACCCACTGTTGCGAAATAGGTAATCTCTTGTTTTTAAATTAACACAGGTAGCTTTAGACATAACCTCATTATTGCCTTCTCATTGGCTTGGGTGGGTGTAACCTTGATTTGAAATGATCTTGAATGTCACACATGGCTGGCTGAGTCTTCACACACATCATTGAGACACACATTTGGTTTGAGAACCGTGCCTATGTGCCATCTGCTGTCTGACGGGGAGAGCAGCGCCACGGCTTACCCCGGTCTTCTGCCGCAACGAGGGGCTTGTCGTTGGGAGCGGGAATGGAAATAACTGCAGTTTAGACTCCACGAACTGTGCCAAAGCTGACAAATCCTCCCAAATATTGTCGCCTTGCAAGCAGATTTTTCCGATCCAAAGTGACTTAACCGGACATCGCGCGTAAGATGAAGTCGGTCCACGGGACTCACAACTGAAGGCTGATGGGGAAATTGATTTTTCTTTTTTCTTTTAGACAATAGGCAGGATCATCACGGCTGTAATGTACATCTTCGGTCAAGTTTTGTTTGAGGCACTGGTCACATCGCGCGTTCATTTTCAAGTGGCATGTTGTAGATTTGACTATCCAGACAGCTTCCACGGCTATCACAAATGACTGAGCTGTCTTCCTGCCAAACTCAGTGTGGTGTGTGAAAAAAGAAAAAAAACAACAACTACAAAGTGACAACTGAAAACAAGGCCTTTTTGACACCGTTTTAAAAGTGTGCCTTCGAAGCACATATAAGTGGACTTGTTTGTATATAACGTAGTGTGGCTGTGCGTGTGTTTTTGTGCTGTCAAGACAAGATCACGGCCTTCTCAGTTCACACACAAGCTCCATGCACTGAGCAATATCAGACGAGCTCTCTGTATCTATCTAACAGTATCAGGTATTCTACTCAGCGAAATCATGTTGTAGATATTGATATGTAGGTTCCACACTCCACTCGGATCTGGCCCCACACACCCCCCTGCCTATCCTGACGTCCAATCAAAAGTGTCGACCGCGCCCCTGTGTGTCAGCCCTGCGCGGTCCTGGTGAAAGTGAAGGGCTTTCAGAGCGCCATCTCCACACCGCCCACAAGATTCACACGCGCCACAGTGAACATACAATTGTACAATTATTTATTATTTGTTTTTTACTCTGACTATAATAATGATATAATGGGCTGAGAACTCGTTGTTGGACACTTTTCACACATTGTAAATGAAGTGCGGTTAAAAAGGCAATTGTTTATATGAAGGTGTAAGGACAAGCACTGAGGAAAAGTCCTTAACGTAGTTTTTACACTGTAAACATTTAACTCTTAAGGGAAAATTTTTTAGTTTTGTACGCAACTTACTTTGAATCTTAAGTAAATGCCCCTGTTACAATCGCATACAATTTATTACTCAGAATGAGAAAACATTTGCTGTTTCTGACAATAATCAATTTACTGAAATCAAGAAAGAGGCAAATAATCTTGTGACATTGTGGCACACACTAGGGCTGGGCGATATATCGATAAAAATCTAATTCTGTACTAATTCCTGTGACAATGTCGTCATATTGTTGTGAAGTTTGAACTTCGAGAAGCAGCAGAGGGCATTAGTTACTGACAATATAAAAAAAGTGCACACAAGTCTTGGAGATCATGATCATGTAAATGATATGTTTTGGCAAAGCGCCCACTCCTAGTATGCACGATAGAGAGCATTGATTTCACACATTTGACAGCGAACCGTTCAGCTGTCAAAACGGTCAATAATGACTCTCCAAGAGCATTTCTCTGGGGTCAAACAAAACAGATCTGGAGTCTGGTTTGTCCATCATCAAGATCTTGATACTGTTATTCTTTGCCACTTGTGTGTGTGTGTGTTTCGAGTTATTGTCTCGAGCCAAAATAGGAGAGATGTTGGACTTAAATGTACAGGTGACTGAAAAATGTTGTGATTGTGAAGGTGGCACACAATTATTTTGTTGTGAGATGATTAAAAGGTAGACACACTGAAACGTGCGCCTCACCATAGAAATGTGTATTATTATTTAAACTTGACGGTCGAATGGCAAAGATGAGATGATATAAACCGCTCTTGTTAATGAATGCCTTTGTACAGTAGTAAAAAGCTTTTCATTCTCCTGTTTTGTAACTGATGGTATTTAATGTAGGTATTATTATTATTATTATTATTACTATTACTATTGTATTCAGAGGTATGAAAAGACTGCAATATTTTTGACTATATAAAGTAATTTTGAACTATATAAAGAGGTACCTCAGGCTAATGATGTTGTTCGATGGGTGGTGGGATGTGTGTTTGCAGGTGAAAGGACATTAATGCTGGTGCTTCAGCCAAACTAAATTCTTTGTTAAGCTAAAACAAAGACGATGCCTGCTATCGGGCTATGTACGCTCTTCTGTGAACTATATGAAATGCTATGTTTTATATGCAAATACAAATCACGGAAAAAATAAGGGTCAAGTTTGTGTTTGTTTTTATTCTTTATTTCACAGGCTTTTAAACCATTGTGGGGTGAAAGTGTTGTGCATAAAACACACTGGCCAACCAACTTAAATACAATAAGGGTTTTGTGACTTTCATGCAAAGTACAGTATGTTTGGCGTAATGCTTTGGAAAAATATAGAAAACACATACAGCCAGCTGAGGTGGCTAGGGCTGTTTCGGATGCCTCTTGGTCACCTCCCTCGGGAGGTGCTCCAGGCATGTCCTATTGGGAGGAGGCCTCATGGAAGGCCCAGGACACGCTGGTGGGACTATGTCTCCGAGCTGGCCTGGTGTCGTCTTGGGGTTCCCCCAGAACAGCTGGAGGAGGTGTGCGTGTATCGGGAAGTCTGGGCATCTCTGCTGAGACTGCTGCCCCCGCGACCCGGCCCCGGATAAAGCGGAAGAAAATGGATGGATGGATGGACATACATATAAGGACAAAAACGCTGGTGAATAGACTTTGTGTGATGAGGTCTTTAACCTGATTGTGTTGTCCTGATGGTAGTTAATACAATGTTGAAAATTAATTTCTTACATCTTCCGGCTGTGATACAATGAGACAATGGTTAGTTAGAGAATTTTATACTTAAGACTTAATAAAAATTAAAAAAATATTTCGGAGGGTGTACATGTAAAAGTGCCTCTGTTTTGCATTGCAAGACAATTGTCACATTAAATCTCTACAACATACTGTATATTTCAGCACCAATGCTCGGCCATCACCATAAACCACTAGTGTTCATTTGTGATTATGTCAATAACTTGGTTGGAGCTTGTAAAATAATACTCAGCCTACTACTAAATGATTCAAAGTAAACTTTGGGAAGAGGCGGCAAATGAGTTCACTTGTTTGGACTCGTGTGTGTGTGTGAGATCATGAGTCCATGGGAGACTTTCTCACTTGTGGGACTCTGAGTAACAAACCTCCCACTGTGCGCCTCTGCCCACTGAGCACTGGGAGGCATCAGAAAATATAGAACTTGGGAGGCAAAGTGAATAAGATGGCAAAGGAAACTGCATCAATCACTGCCGCCTGCTCCACACACCACACACCCTCCCTGGAGCGGAGGGAATCTAAGCTCCCACATACGATTCATCACTCAAACAAGCGTGAGCTCCGCTGCTCCGCCGTGACTATCCCATCACCATACGTAGTCTAGGAGTCACCGACACGTGCCCACACTTTGGCTTTTGCAGTGACCCATCACCCCCCTAAAATCAGAAGAGTATAGTATACATGTACAAGTGCTACACTCATTTTGACGGTTCACATCTCCAATTGCCTTGGCCATATGCTATGGTTAAACAGACGGGTCAATAAAAATTCCCTTTCACAGACAGGATGTAAGAGCTGGGGCAGCTGAAGGCCACAAGAGGACAAAGGGGGGAAGGGCATTGGCATTAATCAGCTTTAAATGAGATTTACAGCCGCTGCAATGTCTTTATACTGTGGACCAATGCTTTCTATCAGACCTTATGTCAGAAAAAAACAGATGTGAATCATTTATCATATATAGCAGCAGAAATACAAGTGCTCTAAATGTGATAGTGATTATGACATCTACAAAAATAAAATTGACTTAAATCAGTGCCTTTCACTTTGATCGCCCCTCCCCCGAATAAAGTCCTTTCACTTCAGATGAGGCTGTTGATGTCACATCAGTGTTATTTAATATACAGTATAATGAACCTTGCACATGTGTAATTATTGATATTATGGTAAAAGAAAAACAGATGTCCATTTAAACTCAGTGTGTGCTTAAGTGCCAGCTACAGTGCCGTTACAGTGTACAATCACGGTCTATTGTGATCCCTAGCTTTCCCATTCAGGGCCCTCAAGTCCTTCGTCTTCGCTGTCCGAGTCTGGTGATGCCTCTTTGATGCGCCGCAGTGCATCGTGAATGCTTTTGGTGAGAGGATCTGTGGGAGCAGCAAGCGCTCCCTGATCTTTTCTGTCTCTGTGTGGGACACGCCTCAGTTTGACCCCTTTGCGAATCTGGGCCAAGATGCTGTTCGCATCATCATCATCCTTTACTGGAGGCAAGGATCGCTGATCAACTTTCTTTAGGTGAAAGCTGCCTCTTTTTAAAGATGCTAACACTTCATCCATAGGTGAGCTGACTGCAAATAGAGAGTGCATTTACATGTTAGAAACAGAGCAATATATGAGTGCGCAAATATATAAATTAATTAAGTTATGTTCCTTAATACCTCTTCTGCTGTGGGTTTCAAATTCTGGAGTCTTTCTCAGCTTTTGGCGTGCACTAACCAGTTGACTACTGTCGAAGAATCGAGGAATAAACGGGCCGATAGGGGACAAAGCAATGTCTTCTGCGTCACTTTTGTCCTTTGGTCCAGGGCTACAGGACGGAGACATTTCATCTTTGGTTGGTGGAGGGGGAGGAGGAGGCGGGGGAGGGGGTGGAGGGGAGATGGGATTTGCCAGCAGAGAGGACAGAGAGCAGGGAGAACAGGATGAATCCACGGAACAAGGCGCATGAACCAGAGAGAGACATGTGGAGAATGAGGAGACAGGCTGTGTGGTCAGTGTGGGGCAAGGGTCTGTCTGGACACTGGTGCTCTGGTACTGTGGCTCAGGGTCATTCGTATTGCTCTCAATCCTGCCTCTGTCTCTTCTCCTGCTATGAGGCACACGCAGACGAGTAGACTTCAGTATGACCTGGCCTGGATACCTCTGAAAGAGAAAATGAAAACTGAACAGTTTGAACCAAAAGAAAAGAATGAAGCTGACATGGGACTAACCTGTTTGAAGGTTCGCAATCTGTCCAGAGTCTTCTGTCTTTCCTGACTTACTCTGCTGTTCTTGCTCTCATCATCTTCCACTTCCTTATTTTTGATCTGATTTATTATTATATATAAAAAAATAAATAAAAACAAGTTATTATGATTACATCAGCTTTCAATAAAATATCTATATTTGTCAAAAAATACTTTTTGAGGCATTCGGTCCTTTTGATGTTCATGCTGCTTCTCCCTGTGGTTAAACATACAAATATCCTGCAAGGAGATAATGGACATCACCACAATGTTTCTTTTGACCCCATTTCAGTTCAAAGAACATGTGAAGTGATTACATACCCTTTTGTTCCTAATGTAGGAGCGCTTGGCACTAATGCGCCCTCTTCTGGTCTCCAGCTGCCGTGCACTGTCTTGCAGTCTTCTCATGACTTCCTTCTCTTCAGTGTCTGTGTGTGTTATATCATCTGCACTCTCAAAAGTGTCATAGTAGACCACTTCATCTAGATGCTCTGAAAATAAACGAAATAATAATGCTGCTGGTGACTCTGGGCTAAACCAGTCAGTAAGAGAGAGCACCAGATAACTGACAGTTTTTAAGACAAATCTTGTATGTCTAGGTTGTATCATCCCTTTATTTCTATATTGGCCTTGTTTGAGAATTAATTAATTAATTAAGAATGTGCTCAGTCAAATTGAGAGATAGACAGCTAGAGCTGAGCTCGAGTCACTCTACCTCAGCCTGCAGCAGAAACAAAAACTACCCGCTCCGGTCTCATGCAGGATCCACTGCACTCTCCAAAATGTATGTTTGAGTACTTGCCACTGGGACAGGGCCTGGTGTTTCCAAAGTGTGGTACCAAAAAAGTACAGGTCTTTTTTTCTGCCAGCCATTGACTTTTCGAATGAGATCAATGAACCATCAATGAAAGCAGTTGTAACGAAGCCCTTTGTATATTATGTATCCAGGAATGATGCAAATCTAATTTACCTTTGGTACTATTAAAGTCACCTGAACCCAAACTTAGGTTTGTCCTTGGATGAAACCGTTTTGGTCCTGGATGGTCTTCAATAATAATATAATATATAATAATTCAAAATGTATTCCTTTTTTTATGTATAGGCCAATTTCATTCACAAAAAGTGGACATTAAGCAGCTAGAGGTATATAGTATTTATGGCCAAAACAGAAATACTGTTCATAGGGAGCCTTTCCATTGGTTCAGGTTATATAGTTTTAAAAATGTATGTAATTGTGTGTTTGGCAATATACCTGTCATCTGCCTCCGGATGCTCTCTAGCTGAGCAGTAAGAAGCAATTCTTCACACTGTAGGATCTCAACCTGGATGTCGTACAACTGAAGCTGAAGTTCGTAATACTGCCTTTCCATGTGGTCTAAAAGGGCCATTGCATCCTCACTGCTGCAAAGGCTTTGCATCTGACAAGACACAGCTGAAATCAAATTTCGTTCCCGCAAAGTAAGGAACAATTTGGTGCTTCTGTTGTCTACCTCATTCTTCAGTGCATACTTCCTCTGCTCCAATGAAATCTCCTTGGCTCTCTGCAGTTGTAGAGTTTCTTGAGCAACAGAGTAACGTAGCCTTTCCATCCGCTGCACTGCTGCCGTCCACGAGGCTTTGCCAAATTTCCTCTGGTCTAACTTCATATGCTCATAAACTCCTGCACCAAAAAAGTGAATATTGACATGGAAATGTCTTGAAAAGGGGAACACCTATTGGACACACTGAAACATTACAACACGCATAAAGTGCCAGTTAGTAAAGCATGCTATTGACATATTTGATTTTTCCCAGCAGCACGTAATAATAGACCAATGAGTGGCTGCATAGACCAGTGTGTGGGGATACAGTGGAGTAGGTCTGCATTGTAAATCTGTTGTTTGATCGATAGGTTGTCCTTGTCCCTTCCTGTGTGTGTCAAAGTGCCTGCCTCATTAATACAAAATCATTGTAGCCCCAGAGTTCAAATCCACACAGGTCAATAGCTCCAGTGTGTTTAGTCTTCTTCACGGACATTAACAGTGACAGTGATGTACCTTTCTGAGCTCTGGCCGTGGTCTCAAAGTATTGAACGGTGAAGTCCTGAATGTTCAGCACAGCCTCCTGAGCTTTTTTCTGCCAGTCACAGTCCTCCTTTTTAAGAGCCTCGATTCTCCGTGGGCCCAAGTAATCATTTTCCAGAGAAATCTGAGAAGGATTGACCAGGTGCATGTTGTTATGTATGCAGGTTAAATTGATTCTAAGTAATATCATTATCAATATGTAACAAAGCAAAGGCCACATATTTGAGTGAGACTGGCAATTAGGGCTGCACAATATATTGCAAAACATATTGTATCGCGATATTAGGTGATGCAATATCCGTATCACAAGAAGCCACAATATATTGCAACATCACAAGTTATCATTAAATTTTAGTCTTTGTGATGCTGCTGATGTAGCTTTTTTAAGTCTTATTTTGACACGATTTGCTGAATACCTAGTAACTTACAATTTGTGTTTAGTTAGAATGGAACATATCGTATTGAAATAGTTTAGTGAAATATTGCAATAATATTGTTATCGCAAGTTACTTCAATATCGTGCAGCCCTACTGGCGAAGTACACTTTGGACAGTTAAAGGCACTATACCAGATTTTTTTCTAGCAGTGGAAGAAACATTGTTTTGTCATCCTAGACATGTGTGGGGACCACAACAAACATTTAAATTTAGTGGCTTCCTCTTTTATTGTTTGTAATTTAAAAAAAAGAACAACAACAATAGTGTAGGGCCTTTAATTGTAACAAAAACAAAGAAAAATAAATATACTCTTAATACTTTACTATATTAGCTAAATGTCTAAAGATTGTGTTCAGCCTGTTTTTTACTCAATCATTGAATGCAAAAAGAAAAATGGCATCTGGTAATGTAGCAAACCTTTGGGAACTGCTTGGAAATGGTGGGAAGCTACTATAGTTAGGGTCCCAGGTTTGATAAACTTTGTAAATAAGCATATAAAATAAAAGTAGGTCCTAAGTCAAAAATAAAAAAGACCTTGCTTCAAATTCTACTTCATGTCTGCAAAAGCTGCAAGGCTTTTGCAGACATCTCCTCCTTCATTTGAGGAGATGAATATTCAGAGAGATCTACTCCTCTGATCTGTTCAACAACATTCCTTCAGTCTGACTGACAAATGCCTGTCAGAATGAGTGTAATGCTCTGGTGTGATGTTTATTAAGGTTCACATTTCCATAAGAACAGAGTGGTGACATGTTTATTTTTTACGGTCTATAGTTGAGCCATGTAAATGTGCTGCATCTATGAGGAGCTAAAAATACCCCTCAGCATTAGTGTTAAAGGCCCCTTCCCCTCATTCCAGGGGTATGAGTGGTTCCATGGTGTAATGGTTAGCACTCTGGACTCTGAATCCAGCGATCTGAGTTCAAATCTCGGTGGGACCTAAGCTTTTAAAGATTTAAGTAATCCGACATGCAATATTCAGTGTCAATGAGGGGCAACAATATAGATACTGGCATCAACATTATTAGATCAGAACTCCAGCTACTGGAGAGAACACAGACGCAGTGTCTCTTGAAAGAAACAGTTGGTCTAACTTAAAAAGAGGATAATGTGAAAATAGATAAGCCTTTATTGATCTCACAAAAATGCACACGTGTCACAGTGTAACCTTTCGTAATACCAAAGTAATCATTATTGGTAAACTGATTATATTGTACAACGGTCAAAAAATTTCATTTTCTTGATTCCTACTGTCTCAAAGCTTTATGAACCACAAATCACAAGAGACATGACTAAGGCCTTAGAGCCTTAGAGCTGGTCTAGGGCTAGTGTTTTCATCATTCCACTGAGGGACTTCACTGCAGAGAAGAGTGGAAACTATTGTATTTAGATGGTGTCACCATTCTTATGTAACTTTTAAATTTTTTATAAGAAAATAAATGCTGGGAAAGTACTTTTTAAAGATCATCCATAGAAAAGGAATGGAACAGACTGAGCAGCATTAGGGGTTACGACTTATTCTGCTCCCTGATGACACATTTTTCTTGGCACAGGGAAGTCTGTATCACTGCCCTGGAAGGAGCTGAACGTGCTGGACAGTGGATGGCTATCGTCATCTATGCTCTTATAACGACACACTGTGATGTTGTGACAAATTGGTTTGCTGTTGGCCTGTGATTTACTGCCCTGGTTTACAACTCTGCCAAGTTTAGCTTTGCTTTATAACAGTTGAGTGGCCAAACCAAGAGACTATGTTAAATATCAGTACAAGACTGATAAACCTTTGTCAAGAAGTGGTCACGGACTTCCCAACCTCTCAGCCAACGCAGCAGGAAACGCCTTTGCTGTGTCCATTTGAGAGACCAAGAGCATAAATGCACAGTGCTGCCATCTCAAGCAGAATTTGTGTCGACTATTGACTGTACAAGTAGCTGCAGTAAGAAAAGTGCGCTCAGCTGTTGATATTCAAGTCACCAAAAAGTCACTGGCGCCGTTTTGCCTTGACTTACATTTTAGATTTATACAATCTCGTCATTGAACTCACCTTTTAAATAGGAAATTAATCTTATGACCCCAAAACTCTACTCAACAATTATACTATGAGTTACTTGCGCTAGACTAGAAGATAGAGTGAATCACATACAACACTTTGACCAAACCTCCATAAACTCTATACATGTCTTACCTTGATCTGCTGTCTGCGTAGCATTGCCAGCTCCCTCATGTCTCTGAATGGTTGCAGTAGGTACTGGTACAGCTGTGTGGAGGCCTCCAGTAAACCACCGAACGCCTGGTCTTCCTCCTCATACAACTCGAGAAGCTCCACCATACTGTCAATGCTGCAGTGCTTCTCCAGCAGCTTTAGCACACACAAACACATATGCGAAACAGTATTACACATCTTTTCTTCTTTTGATTTCATTATTTCGTTTTGTTTTGATTTTACTCATGTACATTTACTGACAGCATCAACAAGGTGTCAGGTGGACATGTGAATAAAATGCATCGTACATTGATATTTATCCAAGTAGTCTGAGATTAGAGTGGTAAAGTCCCTTGTAGCTGAAAACACAATCAATAGACACTTTTTATAACTGGACAATGCTGTGTGCCAATAACAAGCACACTATGCAATACCTTGGCCCTCAAATAGACTGTAATAATCAATAGGGCTTAGCAGGTCTTTGTGGATTTGTTTAAAGGCGATATAGTCAGTTTATGAATGATTCACGACGAACAGTGTGAACATAGCTCTTTCACTTGATTCATATCACTACAGAGGTGGGTAAAATAGCGCAAATACAAAGTAAAAGTAACATTAATTTAAAAGATTTTCATTCAAATAAAAAATAATAATAATAAAAACTTGGTGGAAAGACTATTTGAGTTCTGGGAGCATTGAGTAACCATGCAATGTGTTAGTGCTGTTGAAAGCTGACAAACAATACATAAAATAATGCAAAGTGTGGTTCATTTTCATCTGTGACTTGAAGATTTTGTCACTGAAATATTTACTCAAGGAGGAAAGAGTAAGTGTTTTACTCAAGTAAGAGAGCTAATATTTCAAAAATACAATTAAATTAATGGTGATAAACTACTCCAAAATAAAATACAATAAATACAATGAACGCTGTAAACTGTGAGTGAGTGAGTGTATTATAGAAAGTGCTTTTATGTATTGTTCTGTATATATTTTATGAACTCTTGTAAGTATAACATCAACCTGTCCAGGGACTGCAGGTGGAAATTAGCATTTTTGCTCTAACCTGGCACATGACATCTCTTCTTTTTTAGACTAATGTTGTTTGTGCATTGTCCCTGATCAAATACATACATTAAATTAAACTAAATTAAACTTAACAATTACTTAAAGGCACACTGCGTAACATTTTGGACTATACTGTTGCCATCAGTACAAAACATGCTCCTAATGACCAGCTCAACACAGAAAATGCTATTATTGCAGTGGGTAATCCAAGAATGGATTGATGAGGACCTAACCCGTTTAAATCTCTGACTGACTTTAGTCACATCTCCATGGAGACGAGCTGGAGACGTACCCTCTCTCAGTAAAGTTACAGTCATGTTTTCGGAGAGCTGAGCCGCTCACAGCAAAAGCACATGTTTGTTTGTACATTTATGAGGTGTTTTCAGTGACCAAAATATCTGTGATAAAATAAACGCTTGTATTTCAATTTTATTAATTGGGTAAAATTCTGTGTGGCGTGGCTTTAAACTCGTAACTCCTACTATGTTGAACTGGTGTTTATTCAATCACATCGGTTCCATGGTGTAATGGTTAGCACTCTGGACTTTGAATCCAGCGATCCGAGTTCAAATCTCGGTGGAACCTGAGCGTCACTTTAGTCCCGAGTAGATTCTTACCTCTTGCATATGTTTAGAAGCTCGCTGTAAGACCTCCTCGTATCCAGACTGCTTCAGTTCACTCAGGCTCTCGTAATACTCATCCGGGTCGTCGTTTTCAGTGAATAACACTCGCGACAGGATCTTCCACCCACACGTGTCCAAAGCGTGCCCGAGGTACTGCTGAACATAGACGCACAGCTCCTCCATCTCCGTCTGGGACACCTCAGTGGAGCCGAAGAGCACGCTCAACATCCCCGCGGGCTCCTCCGGGAACACCGGGAGGCACGGCTCCAGGGCAGAGTTGACGGAGCAGAGCTGCTGGTGCACGGACCGGAGGTCGCGGCATGAGAACAGTCCGGCCCAGCTGCTGTCGCCAGTCCCCTCCTCCAGCCCCTCCAGATCAGGGGACAGCTCGTGAAGCACCTCGATATCCGGGCCCAGAGATGTGTCATCCTCTTTGGGAACTTGTAAGGGGCAGGGATTTGACGCAGGGACTGATGGGAGCTGCGAGCATCCCCTGGTGTCTTCATTTGCCTTGTTCCCGACTTGCGCCTCGGCCTCTTTGATGAGGCTCCGTCTCTGCACCGTCCTGTTGTGACAAGTGATGGCAAATTTCCCCTCCACCTCATTCCAGGCCACAATAAAAGCAAATTTATGTTTTTCCTTTTCTTCAAACACGTTCGGTCGAACTGCTACCCACCCCGTCTCCAAACCATCCTCCATTGCGAATGACATCTCTTGAAAGCGATACTGGCTCACACGCAAAACCTGCGTCAAAACTCCATGATCGGAGAGCGGATAGATGCCAAAAGGTCCCGTATTAAACTCTTATAACAGCTGTAACAAGCACGTATTAAGTCATTGTGATGTTTGTGTGCGTGGCTCACTGACGCTGCAGTGGGCGCATCTCCAGCATAACGGTGTCATATCCCGTTCTTGGCCTTTACGCTAAAAGAAAAGCCCCAAAGATGACATTAGCAACATTTGTTTCTCGGTTTGCTCCAGCTGCACACGAGGCGGTATCATTTTTCTTACACGTATGCGACACTGTGTTTATCTGGTCCCAGCGCGGCCGCGGCCCAGACTTCTCCTGTCATCACAACAGCAGCAAAGACCCTCGCGCTCGCTCCAAAAACGGAGCACGATCAATCATGTAATGCTCTTCTAACTACGGCCGCAACTCGAAACGATAGCGGGTTTTCTCTGAACTATATCAACAGTAGAAATGTTTAGCATCATCTGAAGTTGAAAAAAACAACAACGCGATGTTCAACTCCTCCGTTGGCGAACAGCGAGACGAGGACCAGGGCAAAATATGATGCTGCTGCCTTTAGGTGCGCACATGAAAATCGGAATTTAGAGTTTTGGGTTCACGGCGCTAATTTCTTGTACTGTTTTCAAGCCTTACAGAAAAATAAAAAAAAATAAAACAATATTTGGGTCTGAAAATCGGTCAATTTAGTTACAAAGTACACAAATGAAACATAATATGTATAGACAAACACACACAAACAAAAAATAAATGTGTATTTCCCTCCCACACATGTTTAAAGGTAAGGTATGTAAGATTTGTTTATATTTTTCATCATATTTTATAAACATGACTCATTTAGATATTGACAGATACACTTTATACCCTTATATACCCTTACTCAGGTGCTAATTAATAGTGCAGGTCTCCAGTAGTTCTTAGCTTTCAAATGAGAAATGGCAAGCTCACTCAAGGTGATATTATAATGGTGGCACGCAAGGTCAGTTCTAGTTCTAGTGCCTTTTAAACCTTTTATCTGCCATCTAAGGGATGGGTTGGAGTTATTTACTTCAATTAAGCATATTCAAATCTCAAAGCATAGAGATTGCAGAGTTTACAGCCTACTTTATGCCGGTGTGATACCTCATTTGAAAGCCAAGAACCCTTTCTAACACTAACCCTAAACCTAACCCAACCTTAACCCCTGACCCTAAACCTAACCCCCGATCAGGGGGACGGCAAGTAACGGGTTAAATCACCAAGAACATATCCTACAAATATAAGTATTATTAAATACTATTATTAAAATATTATTAATAATTTGATGAAAAAATAATCCCAGTGATTGAGCAATGTTCTTTCATCAAATGACACTGTTCAGAAAAGTTAAACAAATTACAACAAACAAACAACAAATTCATTGGTTTAATTCATAGACTGTATAAAGAAGGTTTAATTATATCATGTGATTAGCAAGTAAGTAATAATATTCAGTCATTTAATGCATGTTTGTGCAGATTATATGAGGCAAAATGGACAATTGTTGAAGTTTTTCTGCCTTCCTTCTTCTTCTTTCTTTATTCATCAGCAGGTGTAGCCATTGACGGACATTTGGGACGGCCAGAAGCTGGTAGAAGATTTTCCCAGTATTCTCTTTGAGCCCTGTAAAAAGTTGTAGTTAATTCATAATTAATAACACATCTTTTTCTATTCTAATGGTCGGTTCTCTGTGTTATTGGCCAAATATCAGGTACACCGGGATTTAATTCAACAAATAATTAAGAGCCTTCAATTTGGGTAATTATTACACCAGAAAAGACTTAATGATGAGGTTTCATGATGGATATGCATATAGGCATATTCCAGGTGGCAAGAAGACAGGTGAAGATTATTGTTCAGTTTAGGGAGTTCTGAACCACCCACCACAATTTTAACAAAAAAGAATCCAGAAAAAATGTCAATCTAAAATATATCCATGTCATCTGGAAAGACAAAAAACATTTATTGAATAATATGCCTATTGAGTATTTTCAAGTTATAAGCAGACCTCCTTCTCTGGGTATAAAATTAGTGAATATGCAGTTATGTAATAATGATTCTCATTAGATCAGTTGAATCCATGTGGTGTTTTTTGGCCACTTGAAGCAACAGTAAATCCTGTAGATCAGTGTTTTCCAACCAGGGGTACGGGGACCCCAGGGGGTACGCATGCGTTCGGCAGGAGGGTCCCTGGAGTAATTTCAGATCAAAAAGAAGGTGAAACTGAATGGCATTTCAGAAATTACTTTAAAAGAAAAATGAAGTTTAGTGATATTTTCCTGTAAAAACTTGTTTAACCCCAACACACTCCTAAATACTAATAAATGTGTTTAGTTCATCATTTTCTAAATGATTGCCGGCACCCACCCAAGAGTTACTTGGGCTACTGAGTAGAAATGAAAGACTCACGGGGGTAAGGCAAGACAAAAAAGGTAGACAAGAGAATGATGCTGTATACGCTCACCTTGCTCTGACCCAGGGTTTTGTGTGCAACTCCAGCCCTGCGCCCCACAGGCCGTGCTTCTCAGAGGCTGGGGGTAGAAAGCCTCTCTCTGCTCGCAGCTCCTCTGATATGGCTCTGATGTGATATGCCTCAAACCCACAGCAGCCGCCGATGTACCGAATTCCAGCGTCATATGCCTCTCTGGCGTACTTGTGAACGTCCCAGCGGGTTATCGTCCTGCACTCCAACGCTGACAACAGAACACTTAGGTTTCACCCGCATTGTGGAGATAAAGAATATAATATCTTTATAATAGTTATTTACCAAAAGGATACTCTGGTAAACTAATGTATCCAGTCAGATTACACTCAGGTGTTTGACACCCCAGAGGCTGGATCATGAGGTGGGCTTTTAGACCTGCCTTGTCCAGTCCCTCTTTCATCAGCTTCACTGTTTGGATACAGGCTGTAGGGTCCAGGTGGCAGTTTACTCCAACAATGTCAGCTCCGGCTTTCACCAGGTGGACTGCACACTCTCCTGGAGGCAGTCCATTCATGTCTCCATGAGGAGAGATGCACAGTGTGGCTCCCACAGTTTTACCACTGGTCTTTAGGACCTGCACTGCCCACGCAGCTTCTTCTGCATATCTGAAGAACTTAATATGTGGACAGTGTAAAAGTGAGTGACGGTGAGAGCCACATCACCTCAGCATGAGCTCCTACAAACCCTGCTGTCACCTTGAAACATTTCTTGTACACAGACTAAACCTATGTGGCTTTTTTATTGTGAAAGTGTTCCATCCATTATAGTTTGATTTCCACAGATGTGGCTCTCACCGTCACTAAGACCCCACTGTAACCCATACACAGTAGTTAGACCACTCATACCTCAGCTATGAAGAAGTCAGTGTCCTTTTGGAGAAATTCATCCATTTGTTTCTTAAACAGAGACTTGACCTCTGTCTCATTGCGGTTGCTCAGGTAACAGGGAGTTTGGGACACACAGCCAGCCACCAGAGCATTCCCCTCATCAGCCACCTCTCTGGCCAGGTCACAGGCAGCTTCATTGATCTGAGCACCCTGCAGGGGGAAAATAAAACAAAAAGCGTTCAAATCATATTGCGTTTACTGTATTTGTAGTACCCAAAAGTGTCTTGATTATTACAGTGATGTTGGTGACATTTCCGCTCAACTCCAGCTTGTCGTCACTGCAGTAGAAGGTAAATGTCTGAAGCACATCAGCTCCTGCTCGGAGAAACTCCCTGTGCAGCTGGCGCACTGACAGGAACAACTTTATTGATTATTATCATTATTATTATCATTATCATTATAATTATCAATATGGCTGGAGGCAAGCAATACTCCGGATCCAGGATCACAGGAACACTTTTTTCAAAATACACGAAATAATGAATAAATACATGAATGAATACCAGCTGTATGGAGGACAAAGCTTAAAGCAAAGCACTTTCAAACCTGTATTACCTGCTTCGGGGTGCTCTACAGCTGCCTCAGGAGTCCAGTGTCCTGCTTTTGCATAACCACGTCTCTCCAACTGCAGCACCATGCCACCATCACCAACAATCACCTCCCCTGCATTCAGTCTCTCCAGAATATCCTATCAGAGGAGAATAAACAATGCCCTTGACCAAACAACCAGTGAAGTAATCTACAAAAATAACTTAACAGTTCATTATTACAGTATAATAATACACAAATAATTACAAGTCTAAACCACTGTTCTGAATCCCCTGATAAAGTATGGCCACAAAAGCACCACAGCGGGGAGGACCAAACGGCCTGTCAGAAGAGCACTTGCTGCACGCGGTCAAGCATTCACTTACCCGCTTATTTCTCTTCATTGTGCACTGATTTATAGACTTCAAGCAAATAAAAAGATCCCCGGTAACACACAGCTCTGCAGTTTGTCTCAAATTGCCCGATGATCCCACAACACTTACAACCGAACGGATCTCTGCAGCTTTAAAGTGTCGTAATCACATGGCGCTCTAGATGAGACGTTACTGCAGTAAAGTAATGTCCAACTCCCGCGGCCATATTGTGACGGTTAAGAACTCATGTAAACTTTATTTTCACATAGCATGAGTATATATTTACACAATAGGAGGCACAAGAGGGATGGAATGGGAGAGTTCAGCTTCTTGACAGCCTGATGGATGAAACTGTCCCGTCAGTTGAACCTGTCCCTGATCCGGACTCCAGGTCTTCTCCCTGAGGCAGGCGTGAAGAGGCTGTGACTGTAGGTGAAATTATGCCCTGAAAGAAAGACGAATTTCCCTGTGTTAGTAGGACTTTTAAATGATCATTCCCATTGTATATTATTTTATTTATTTTGTACTGTTATGTATGACTCTGTTTTTGTTGTTGTCTTTTTTTCTTCATTACTTTCAATTAATATTTGATTAATCAGACAATCACAGGAGGGTCAACCTTTGCCACAGCAACAGTTGCTATGGCCTATCTAGAGTTTTGTAATAAAGCTGTGGTGTAGAAACTATGGTCATAATCCAGATGGGGTGTTCTTTGCTCTGATAAAAATGGGACCAAATTCACCTAATCTGTAACCATTGATGTAGAAAACTGTACAACAACACATTTCATAAACAAGGAAACAATAACAAAATATTAAATAATAATCCAACAATCACCCTTAGCTCTAATTGGCTTTTGTAAAAAATTATACTCTTACTTATACTCACTACTACTACTACTACTAATAATAATAATAATAATAATAATAATAATAATAGCCTAATAATAATACCACCACTACTACTACAAATAACACTACTACTTATTATTTTTGATAAATAGAAACAAACAACCAATTGGTTGTATTGATACTTCAATACATTCTTTCTTCTTTTATTTTTATGCTTGTGTGAGTGACATGCAACATGTTTTTTTATTGAGGTCAGTGTTTAAATTATATAATTATCAAGTTTTCTGGTAAATATTTAACTTTTGATACAGGTCTATGTCAGTATTTATAGACGGTGGGGTCAGAGATAACTCTAGATTCATGTATTGCCTAATCAAAATTTGACAACATTTAATGTTGAATAACAGCTTTACCAATGTATGCCACAGCCACGAATCATAAACACACTGTAAACCTGTGACCTTTCAGTATATCTTTATGATATGATAGATTTACCTTATCACATTGTAACACTTTGAAGTTTTAGTTGTTGCTTGACAGACTTCATGAATCATTAATAATAATTGGGTGAGAAGTATTATAATAATAATGCATCGGTTTTATATAGCGCTTTTCTGGACACTCAAAGACGCTTTACCTCGCATTATTCATTCACTCCATACTTGGTGGTGGTAAGCTACTACTGTAGCCACAGCTGCCCTGGGGTAGACTGACAGAAGCAAGGCTGCCAATCTGCACCATTGGTCCCTCTGACCACCACCAACCATTCACTCACTCACTACATCCGCTAGGCTTCCTGGTGTTACCAAAAGGTCTCCCATCCAAGTACCGACCAGCTGCTTAGCTTCCATGGTCTGACGGGATTGGGCAGTGCAAAGGCGGGATGGTATTAGCGTGAATGAGGAGACATCAGGTCAACATAACAGCATTTGGTGCACACTATTCTTTGCTCATTGGCTTTTTGTTGTCTGACAAAACCAGCTAAGAATTCCACTTTTTCATTCATACTCTGGTGTGGCCATTGATGGGCAATTGGGACATCCAGATGCTGGTTGAAGATTTTCCCAGTAATCTCTGCAGGCCCTGTAAGACGTGTAGAAGTATTGTATCATCATAAATTCCCTGTTGTGTTAGGCAGAAACAACAGAATAACAGAATTATGATTCATTCTCACCTTGCTCTGTCTGTCACCTCTGGTTGAGGTGAACCTGAAGAGAAAGTTTATAGCGGATGTTGTGCCCATAAATAACGCTAATTATAATATTATTAATAAGGCTCTACAAATGTTGCTCAGGAGGGCGACCACCGAAAAAACAGTATATTTCATAAACATTACTGGGACATCTTTGAATTGATCTCATGTGAGGTTAAGAAATGTCCTCAAAATCAAAATAATTGTTCCTCCATATAATAGTATTGGCCTTTGGAATGCTGTGATGTCACCTGCAACCCAGCAATAGGCTCATGAGTAGGCCTACGCGTTTGACAAACTTGGAAGGCAACAGTGCATTATTGTGTTTGATTAGCAGACGGACTATTTTTCTCCAACATAACTACTCAACTGTTTTGGTGACGCAAAACTCTTAATGTCATGTTTACAGACCTTAGGCATGGTTCCATGGTGTAATGGTTAGCACTCTGGACTCTGAATCCAGCGATCCGAGTTCAAATCTCGGTGGGACCTGAGATTGTTTTCTTCAACAATAATGTGTCCAATCGCTGTCATTCGGTATCAGAAAATATAAACGTCAATAACAACACCATAAATCTACGCTTATAAGTTTGGCTACACTTATAAGTTTTTTGTTTTTTTGTAAATCATGATGATGTGATACACGAAGAAAGGCAGATAAAAGGGATCAAAAACCCTTCAAATAATAATAATCCGATCAAATGATAATTAAAGTTTAAAGACAACCTAAACACTTCACTGCTCCCAGGGGCGCAACTACCCACTTTCTGGGGGGTATGCAGACACACAGCCGGCGCCCCCCCCCAAATTGGGTTGGCTTCGGGCCAATATTTTTTTTTAAAAATACCCCCTCTTACTGCGCACAGATGAAACAACGGCAGGAAGGTTTCTAGGACTGTCTCTTAACAATTACAGCTCATTTGTGTATTTATTTATGTAAGACTGACTAACCATAGCTCATCTAACCAGAAGAGATCGTTTTTTTAAACGTCTTTAAAAGTCAGGGACATTTTTTGGCTGAGCGTGTGATATGAGGAGTGTGGCGTGAGAGCGTGTGAAGGCACTCAAATGCGTGTGTCAGAGGTAAAGTATGAGGATCGGGACAAACCACAATTTAACCTAGAAGTTAGACAGTGGAATGGTGTTGTGCTAAACACAAGCAAATATCAGGGGCAAAACATTTGCGGATAAAGAACAATTAAGTCTCTGTTAGGCTTCTTTTTTTTTTGGCTCTGGCGGGCCAAAAAATATTGGCAACGGGCAAAAAATGTCCCCCGGGCCGGACGTTGCCGACCACTGGTCTATGGAGTATATCACAAAAAAAAAAAAAAACTTTTCACGGGCCGATTAAGCTTCTGTTGCTCTCATTCACGTAACTTCTGCTCTGCCCCTCTCTCTCTCTCGCTCGCTCGCGCGCAAGAGGGCAGACAAAAACACACGCAAAAACGCGTGTTTTTGTTAAAGAGGCGTTTTGCTTGCACTTTGAGCTCCTCGTGGAGCAGCAGCAGCGGTAGAGATGACTGGGGCGGGTTGAGGAGGAGACTGTGTGCGGTGATGTCGCTGCCGTTCGGAGGCGGCCCAGAGCGGAGCTGAGCGAACAGGTGGAAGATGTGAGTGACGGGGCTCCTGTAGCCGCCTCGTCACTCACAGACCCCGCGCGCCTTTTACTCTCCTATGGCCCGGGAGAGCGTTGGCGCTGGGAGTGTTTCCCCAGAGCCGCGCTCTGAAACAGTTTGCCCGCTGGCCGCACTCACGTCCCGCGGTTGTGCGTTCACAAACTGTCCCTCTGTCAATCCTACACGCCTCCCTCCGCACCCCTCCAGCAGTGACTTGTGTGACGCAAAATAAGCACGTTGACGCTATGGGGCGCCAATGTCAAATGCTATGAGGAAATGGCCTATGGGGCGCCGCTGTTCCTTTCGCGCCGAGTCCGACTATATTTAAATATTTTTTTCTCTCTCGCCCCGTCCTTTCGGCGCCCCCCCCCTTCCTTTCGGCGCCCATATGCAAGGCATACATTGCATATGCCCTTTTTGCGCCACTGACTGCTCCCTTAGGACCATCGGACACCAACGCTGAAATGCTGTCTGTCATAATATTTGTAAACACAAGGTGGCGACAACAAATGAGGGGAAGGGGGAGGGGCTTTGACGTCACGTCCTGGCGGGCTTTGGTTCTTAAACGGATGTAAACAACTTTGAGCAGCTATTTTTTTTAAACCACGGATGTGTTTAACAAAAAAACGATTTTAACAAGCAAAGTACGTAATATACTTTTTTATGTGATCATATTCAATACATAATTTAATCCATCACAGTTTTCACCGCGCTGTGTTTCGTTTAGGTCTTTGTTTTATGGCCTGTACTTATGTTAGAAGTTATAGTCTGTTATTCCATTGCGTTTGTGTCGCTTTTCACCATCGACGGTATATTGTCAATGCGTTTCACCTTCATTAACAACGTGGAATAGTGGTAACACTATTTGAACATAATTGACATAAGCACCAGAAATCAACCAACATTTGCTTGCACACCATTTTAAATAACTGATCGGATGTTGTTGTTTTTTTTCGTTTCGAGTTTAAAAAGACAACAAAAAAACTAAAACATAACACAATCGTTATAGTAAATGCAAATGGTTATATGAAATCATTTAGCGATATATATTTATATGTAAAGGGTAAAGGGACTAGTCAGAATAAAATGATGACCTGTATGGGGAAGATATTTCTATTGTAACTATGGTAACCATCAAAACCCGAAAAGCTGTTGTTATTTTTACTTTGTTTATGGTTAATATCTCTGTAATGGCTGGACCAATCCACATGAAACAAAAACAGTCTCTACACCTCCCGAAGCACATACGAACCAAGCGTCCAATTAGTGTTTCACAAAGGTGTCCAAAAGGTCTGAACATGTTCAAAATGATGTGCTTTGAGTTTGGTCAGAGGAAAGAACCATAAGCCATAATGCTTATAATGTTGCAGGTTTGTGAATTAAATCACTTTCAAATAATGATCAGGTTCAACTCTCTTCTATTGAGTTGTAAAGGCTCATGCCCCTCAACAGTCTATAATATCTGGAATGCAACCTACTGGATTTAGGCACGCCTGTGGCCCAGATTATGCTAATGCTTCGTAAACTCCTTGCCCACGACGGTACTGTTTTGTAAGGGCTGGCTGTTCGCAATATCATTTATAATTGGGTTTTGTATATTATTCCTTGACACTAATACTAAAGATGCAAATATGACTCCACAGTGTGAAATGGACCAGACTGAAGACCTTGGGCGCCTCAGTCACACAATGGAAGTTGTGGCACTAAACGATGAGCCTGTTCCTGACAGCTCTGCACAGAGTGATACCTCACCCATAGATATGCTCAGGTTCCTGTCTTAATCATGGTTTCCTAAATTATTTGTCTAAACGTAACATTTCTTCAATGTTTTTCAGGATAAAGCAACAGATGTTTAACCAGTGTTTTGAGATGGATGTTCACCTCCAAACAGGTACTTTTAATCTTGTTTTGCTTGTGTATAATTGCTCAACTAGACAAAATACTGTTTGATCATTTACCAATATGTTTATAACAAACATGTGCTGTGATTGTTGGTACATTAACAGCACATATATATATATATATATATTTTTGGTAAATACTCACAGGGAAACCTAAAAGAACATGCAGCTCATCCGAAGCGGAGACAGATCTGTAAGTGTGCCTTATTATTATTATTTAGGTTATATGGTTTGTATTATAATAATTGATATAATATTTGATCACAGGTTGGATTTTGTGAGTGAGATGGAAAACGTCAAGACTAATTATTTTAACAGCACATTAGCATTGCACAGGTACAGTACAGCGTAAAAAGACGATTATTACAAAACAAAGACAATTTTTATTTTTTTAATTTCTTTCAGGATGCAGATGTGGCACGCTCTTGCAGAAAAAATTAAACAAAACGATTCACAGTCAAAGTATGTAAATTAGTAATGGCTAATAGATAGCTTTCAGTATTGGATCTTACACACTGAATGCTTTTTCCCCTCGTCTTAGTGAGCTGAAGGGTGTGAATGAACGCTGTATGGCTCTTTCTTCTCAAATTATACAACTCCAAAAAGTATGCCAATTTTCTATTTCACTTTATTAATTTATCAGTAATTTTAATATTTTTTTTATTTTTTTGCAGGAGTCAAGGACTCTCCAAGAGGACATTTCTGAATTACAAAAGAAGAGGCTTGGTATTAGAAATTGACTTTCATTTTCATTTTTTACGGCTTAAGCATTATTGTTCATTGATGCTCTTCATACAGAGATGAAGCGGCTCACTCATGAGAAAATGAAGAATATGGAGGAGTTGAAGTCAAAGAAAGACCATCCAGACTCAGAGAAATACAAAGCACAGTTGGAGAAAGTCCAAACAATCCTTGAGAAATACAAAAAGATGTCCGTAATGACGCAGAATGTTCTGAGGGTGAGTGTAGTAGAGTTAATAAAAGTGTTAAAGCAGAAGTGATCCTATCACACAGTGTATTTCAAGTGACAAGATGATTACCTCTTGAAAATAATGAATGTTTTGGGTAACTTGATGCTCTTGTCTTCACGAGAGATGTTTTTGGTCCTTATGTTTTGCTGCTACACATTTTAATCTATCGGAGTGGTTTTTTTCCATTCTAGCCATTGTGGTGTTGTAGAAATATCTGCATTCATATTCTTGATCAAAATTATGAAATAGCCAAACTAATGTATTGCTCGTGTTTGTTTCTTCAAGGGCCTGCTTTTAGCCTGTAAGATCAACTGGATTGATGACCCTAAACTTTATGACATTGCGATGACACTAGAAGAACTTCCAATCTCCGAATAATCAGTCAAATTGTTGGCTTTCGTGCTTATGGGTTTATACGGCGACTTATTTATTGCAGCCATTTGAATAATACAAGTTTCTGTTTTTGCGAGAAGTTTCATTTGAATAATAAAAGTTTGTTATTTTATGATAATTTGTGTGTGTGTTTTAATGAGGATACGTTGTTTTAATGAGAAAAGTTTCTGAAACTTTTTTATGAAAGCCGTTACCGTAAATGTATGCCTTGCATATGTCATATTTTACGAAAGCATCGCGTGGCGATGTACATGTTCACAGTTCCACTAGGGGGCCACAGAGTTTGCGGTTCATTTTAGGAAGAGGATGGAAGAAGAGGTCACACACGTGTAATGGTCTAGTACACGCCACATTTGGACAAGCTTTATTTTAGACGTCCTGTCGATGTTAAATTCTAAGAGTAGTGTCAGTACACAGTAGATTAAAATGCCTAAAGTTAAAGCGGAAAAGAAAAGTCGTCAGCATCAAGATGTCAAGAACCAAGGTAAATATATATTATGCTAAAGCTAGCCTTAGCGCAACAGCTCAGTCATCAGCTGTTAAAAGAATAACAAAACATGCCTTGCCAATTTTACTACACAGTTTAAGTTGCTAATACATTTTCTTTTACATGAACAAGTCCTGTTGTACAATCAAATACGACAGAAGATTTATAACGTTTTATCTTTTGTGACGTGAGTTGAACTGATGCATTTATTTTTATTGTGCCATTTGTTTGATTTCACAGGTATTATGTTTAACACGGGCATTGGGCAACACATCCTCAAGAATCCCTTGGTTGTTAACAGCATCATAGAAAAGGTAAAAATATTAATTTTAATTTGAAAAAGATATACAATACAATAACAATAGCACTTTCCAATGTAATGTGTTTAGGCTGCACTTCGGCCAACAGATGTGGCTCTTGAGGTGGGACCAGGTACTGGAAACATGACCGTGAAACTCCTGGAAAAGGCTAAAAAGGCAAGATTGTGAATACGTGATGGTTTTCATAGTTCTTGTAAATGCGAAAACTACATTGCGTGATTGTTTCTACAGGTTGTGGCGTGCGAGTTGGACTGTAGATTGGTGGCTGAACTTCAGAAGAGAGTACAGTGCACGTGAGCATTGAACGTCACAAGATCTATAATGACTCCATCCTTTGCTTACCTCATATAGTTCTGTATTTTTCCTCACTAGGCCTATGCAAAGTAAACTTCAGATTTTAGTGGGAGATGTACTGAAAACAGACCTACCTTTCTTTGATGTTTGTGTGGCTAATTTACCCTACCAGGTTGGACCTCATTCAAGTTTATTTATGAATGTTTTCTAACTTACTTTCAATTAACAACATTTTATGATGTAGATTTCATCACCATTTGTCTTTAAACTTTTGCTACATCGGCCTTTCTTTAGGTAAGTTAAACTCAATCAAATAGATCATCATCTGTGTGAACTTTTCATCACATTTAAAATGTTTCCTTTTCCCAGATGTGCCGTATTGATGTTTCAAAGGGAATTTGCAATGCGTTTAGTTGCTCAACCAGGAGACAAGCTTTACTGTAGATTGTCCATCAACACACAGCTCTTGGCGCGAGTAGATCACCTTATGAAGGTTTGTTTTCAATTTGAACGTTTCCCCGATCACAATTGAATTAATTAAATTAAATTGTAAATTTTATAACCAACTTTTACAGGTGGGGAAGAATAATTTCCGTCCTCCCCCTAAAGTCGAATCGAGTGTCGTTAGAATAGAACCAAAAAATCCACCACCTCCAGTAAACTTCCAAGTAAGTTTTGATACTGAACTTCACTTTTGTTTGAATCAAAATAGCATTATTTTGTTGTTGACACATTTCAGGAATGGGACGGTTTGGTCAGAATAGCTTTTGTGAGGAAAAATAAAACGCTCAGTGCTGCGTTCAAGTGAGCAACATTTTTTAAAGCAACACATGCAAAATGTATTTCTCTCGATACTGATTATCAATAAAACTGTTTTTCAGGTCTACGGCAGTGGAACAGCTGCTTGAGAAAAATTACAGAATCCACTGTTCTGTACACAACGTGGTAAATAGGCTAACTCTAATTTAACTCAAATGTTTAACTTATATACATTAAATTTGGTATAACCCTTACAGCCCGTGCCAGCAGACTTCAGCATCAGTAAGAAGATTGAAAGTGTTTTGCAAGAGGTTAATTTCAGTGAAAAGAGGGCCAGGTCCATGGACATTGATGATTTCATGGTGTAAGTAAAACAGAAAATTGTACGTTTTGAATTGTATATAAACAAAACCTGTTTTATTTGGCATTTGCTTTTATTTTCAGACTTCTTCATGCATTCAATTCTGCTGGGATCCACTTTTCCTAGAAGTAAAAAAGTTAATTTCTGTCATTTCAACATATGACTTGAAGACAGATAACAAATCTGTAAAAAGTAGACGGATATAAACATGCAAATGTTACTCTGTGATATCACATACTGGGCAAATGTTGTGCCATAAACAATTTAGTAATTTTGAAAATAAAAGTGTTCTTAACTCTGCTTCTCTCATTGCAGAATGTGATAGTTGGTAATGTGTAAGAATCAAATTAGGTCATACTTTATATTTTAAATATACAAAGATAATTCTCAGGATATAAACCTGTGAAGCTTAGGTAACACTTGTGGCTCATGAGTTCAGAGACTTGATACAGAAGCATGATATAGTTTACTGATACCCATCTGCTCCCACGCACATGATTACACACGTTTGTAAAGTAAACATGATTTTTTTTTTTTTATTCTATAATTACATCTGGTGTAAACAGACACTGGACAAGCGATGGGGTCATCTGTCTTCACATATGACCTGTTTTGTAGTTTGACAAAATGGGCAACTTTCACATTTGGGTCATTATGTTGTGAACTATATATAGAGAACTCAGACAAAAGAAGCACAATGTGACTAATGGCTGTTTGAACATGAGGCAATACAGATTTATGTGGTTGGCAAAAAATTGCATTCTTTCTCTTTCCAATAAAAGTAAAACAAAATGGTATTGTACAGTTAAGTGTTGACACACCATCACAGTCCGATCATGCAAGAACGTTAACCGGAGAAACCAGAAACCAAATACTGAGTTTGTGGGGAAACTCAATAAACCTTCAGTTTAATAAATTGTACAAACAAGTATAAAAGAAAATAATTTAAAATGTCAGGAAAACTGTAAATTCTTCATAAAAAAAAAAAAGGTCAGGTTTTTACTCCCATTAACCTAACTAAAGTGAACAACCAGTCAGAGATTTAGGAATGAGTTTATAAGAAATGCAACAGAGTTTCAGCATTAGTGGCAGTCCCATTTGTGTCCAACAGCCAGTGGTGGTGTCTCTTCAGTGTCCGTCTCTAAAGAGCTCTTGGCCTCTTGGGGTTGATCTGCTTACTAGCTTGCTCCTCCTCCTGAAGTGTTGAACGGAATGACTTCACTTTGTCTGTTCAAGGAAGAATGGAAACATGACAACCATAAACATGCTATTAATGATCAAAAGCTTTAAAAGAGCTCTATATAGATCTTATGCTCTCGGTTTACTAAAACAGCTTTGAGAGACGTGAATAGGCGGAACAGTAAAGGGTAATGCCGCACCTCTGAGCTCTGTGAGGATATCTATTTTCTGGTCCAGGATCTGTTCGAGTTGAGTGGCATATGACTCCACATCATAGTCCACCTCTTCTGTCATTTCTAGCAGCACTTTTTCATCTTCAAGCCAACGAATGGACTCCTGTGCATGAAGGGCACAAAAGTGAGTTAATCCAGTAGTTTTTTTCCCACAGATATGAGATGTTTAATAAAAAACCTACCTGGAAAACTGCACGATGGTCTTCAAGAACCTGCTCCTCCATCTCCACTAACTGAGACACAGCCTCATGGAAGGTGAAGAGTTGCGGGGACACCTCCTCCTCCTGAAAGACACAATATAAAATGTACTTAAACAATTGCAAGAGGCAGCCAGAGCCCTAGTTGAGTTTAACACTTGGATTATTTTACACCCCTCCTTACTAACACATTACATGTAGGTTTTGATGTGCAGGATTTACTTTAATTATTGTTATTGTCTGTATCACTTACATTCTGTTCACAAAGCAGCTTGAGGTCATCCCTCTGTGGAGAAAGGCCCATCCATTCCTCATCGAAGTCCAGCTGGTTTACCGCATTGATATTGGGTCGACCCCCCTCTATCACCTGGTTAGGGTCCACTGTAAGCTCTTTCACCCTGCAATGAAAGCCAAATTAAGGAATTATTTTAGAGTTAAGAAAGTTTTCTTGCAATATATGTACTACATATGAAACATTTTAGACGTAGGTATGTACAGGGCTTGACAGTAACCTTTTTGCACAAAGCCAGAGAGTTATTTCACCAGCCACAATTTAAATGTGTGTGTGTTTTTTTTATATAGTCATTTTTTATCACATGCCTATTGTTTTAATTTTAATTTTTACTTTTTAATTCTGATGCATTACTATATTGACCAATAATACCCCAACCTGGTCAGAAGAACCTCACCTAAAGATGATGATGCCAAATAACATCTGGCCAAAGAGACTGATGGGGACAGAGTTGAATGTAAGCATTTGGGTACTTGGCTTTTGTTTATGTCAAGCCCTGGATATGAATCACACATTCATCATAGAAGGTATAATGATAGTGGCATCATGCATGAAACAGATGACTGGAACACTTTGCACATTCATGTTTTTCTTTCTTTTACACAGTTAACTGGCATATATTGAAGATCAATTAAAACAGCCAAAAAAAAAAAAATGAATTAATGCATTTTGCATTTTAGATATAAAACAACAGTATTTGTGTGCCAGACGTTTGATACCCTTTCCTGCCACTCAAATGGCAAAGCTTTTCACAAGGAATCAAAGCTGTTCAGCTTTGAACAAGTTGGTTCAGCAGTGTTTCGTAATCTAGAGGCATCAAACGTCTGAAGTGTGCAGAGCCAGAGAAAACGGGTGAAAGCTGGAGGCCATGCAGATACGTCTTGCGATGGATGAAGCTTGGGATGAAATGATAGTGTGTTACAGTGTTGGGAGAAGTACATGCACTGCATGTATGAAGTAATACACGAGTTAGTGCTTTAGGAAGAGCTTGACCTGCTGGGAGATACAGCAGTATCATCATAGTCATCATACTCATAGGTATTGGTTGGAGAGTGGTCGGGACGGTTCCCCTGCCCGCCCTGGGAGAACGGGATGTCCGACGGACTAATCCCAAATTCTTTCACTCTTAACAGCAGCAACGATCATATCAGAGCAAAGTGCAGGATAATAGAGGAAAAAGTAAGAAGAAGAAGAGACAAGAGTCATAACTACAGACTAAAAGGAATTCAAACCTACACAAACAATCTCTAAACCGTTTGAAGGCTTTATAACTAATATCACTCAGTGAGCACTGTAAATTATAGCATTTTCTCCAAAAAATGTACCTGTTGGCATAACGTAGTGTGTTCAAGGTGTTTTCACAGGACGTCATCCCTGGAGAGATGGTTGCAATCTGTGCACAAAATTAAACCATAGTAACACACAAGTGTCAAAATACTGTATGTGGTTGAAACCTATGCATCACTGACCATGCATGTACGTGAGTTCTCCCCAATAAACGAGTCCCTTAGAACCTGTGTGAGTTTGCTGGCTCTGAAGGGAGTATGTGGTTTGTTACGACCCAGAGCCCTGATACATTCCTACAATACAACATAAAAAACATTGAAACACTAGCACAAAGCACAAACAAATAATACAACTTTTGTATAATTTGGGGAGAAAAGAAGGGACAGAAACCTTTAAAGCAAGCAGGCTCTTATTGATCTCTGCCCCTTCTAAACGGGTCTGGCGATCAGCACTGGATGTGTCCGCACCCCTCTCATTCCCCGCCAGGTCAATGAGAGAGAACTTCCCATGCATCTTGCCCTTCCTCCGGACAATGATCTGAAATACGGCATGGCTGCGAGAGGAGTGGGCATTGGCTGATGTCTGCCCAGATGTTCTACAATCCAAGAAATATGAAATAATATTTAACATTGATGACACCTTGAATCATTTGACACAGCTGTCCTGTGACCCACCTACAGCTGTTGCCTACTTCTATAAGTTTAAGGACATCCTCAGTGCATTTCACTTCTTTCTCTTGAAGACCCACAACTTGCACTTGCTGCTTGCCGTCTTCCAGCACCCTCAACTTGGCTTTACGATTTAACAGGTCGAATACCTGAAAGTACACAGCAGGGTGAGCATCTGTTTGATCTTTTATCAAGGCAGGCTGAGACATTCAGATATTTCACATACCTTTCCACTGTATATTTCAAAAAAAGTGGAATAAATTTGAAGATCCAACTTCTTGTAATTGGGTTTTTTCAACATGAGAAATACATCCCTAGCTACAGCAAAATGGGCATGAATGAATTAAGCCTCGTTGTATAAATTGTATTATAACAATTATCCAGTATCAAAGTGAGTTTACCAGCAAGGGCATAGACTCCTTTGGAACAGTCTTGATTTTTTCCAGAAAAATCTCCACCCATAGTCTGCAAAAGAACAAAGAGTTTGAGAGAAGGTTGTTACTTGTTAGATTATTTGAGTAAAATGTTTAAAATGAAAATATCCAACAATATTCAAAGTATATACATTTTATTGTTTTTTTTGTTTTGTTTTTTTAAATCAATGTCTTCCATTGTTTGGCCTAAGTAACTCACATGTGTTTTTCCACTGCCGGTCTGTCCATAGGCGAAGCATGTGGCCATGCCCCTCTCAAAAATAGTCTCCACCAACGGTCTGGCAGTGAATCTATTTGGGTAAAACATCTAAATGTAAATCAGACCAATAACCATTTACTGAAGCGCAACTGTTCTACAAAACAAACCTGTAGACCATCTCATTTGTGGAGCTGTCATCAAACGCATAGTCGAAGCGGAAAGTCTGGTTCTCTAGATAACGAGTGAGATCCACCTTTTGTTTGGGTTCATGCACCATTACCACATCTTTACTGGGAATGGTGATCACATCCAAATCCTTCATGGCCAACTCTGACAGATGAGGAGACATCACAGTGTATTGCAGGGGGACTTCATAGTGTCCTGGTTTGGTTAATGAGTGTTTTTACCTTTTTTGTTCAGCGGACGCTTTCTCACGCACACACAGATCCTATGCTCCTCGATCTGTAAGTATTCAGTGTTTCTTGTTCACTGCACAGTATTACATTAAACAGCAAAGATGGGCTTCAAGTACTAACCAGATCTGCTGTTGTCAATGGTCGGTAATCTAGACTTGCTCTGAAGTCTCTGATCATGTACAGAATCTCATAGTTTGGAACTGTAGTGTCCACTTCCTGTGAAGTCAAAGAACAATATCAATATGGATGCATTATGTGGCTGTACTTTTATTATTGTGAGGGAGCACAGTCTACCTGAGCTCGCTTCTCTCTGAGCTCCTGTTGCTGAAGACGTCGTCTCTCCCTCTTCTCTTGGAGTTTCTCCACCTCCTTCACACAATTAGACTTTCTCCTTGCTGCCACAAAAAATACAACCAGTCATCTACTTTTTCTATTCTTTCAAATCCAGTTGGCCCATATAGTAAATCTCACAAACTTTTTTAAATTATAACTCTGAGGAGACCTAGGGCCAATTTAACAAAGCCGCCCACTGATCAAGGGAAGACAAATTAGCAGCTGGTACACAGTGACTCCACTCTAACACTAGCTGCTCTCACTGGATAACCACAAAGGGCTTTCATAATGTATACTGCATTGTCTCCTCTATTTGCACCCTCGAGCAACTCAAGGACCCACTTTCCACAGTGTAAATGATTTGAATCGGAGTAGCACAAGTTTAAAATCAATCAGATCAAAATCAGAGGTTGGCAATTTAAGTGCGAATCACCTAGATTGTCGGCAAGACAAGGCAGTAGCTGCATTATAATGCAATAAATGTATATTTCCATGGTCAGTGTACACCCATATATTAGTACTTAGAAGCTTTTAAAACAATTTGTAATACCCCCCAGAAGATTGGTGTGTTAATTTGAAACTTCAGATTGTTTTGGTCCCAGCCCCAATTTCCCAAATGCCAAAGCCCTGTAATGCTGTTCCAGTGCTGGCTTCAGTCCTTGGGAGCCCAGACTAACAGAGCAGAGGATACATAATCTGCGTTAATCTAGAGAAGAAGATGAGATGATAAGGTCAACACAGGGACAACGGTGGATATTTTACATTCTCAAAAGAAAGAAAATATCATCATAAGGCTTCTCCTATGAGCTCATCCAGTGGCAGTGGACAATGTAGAAGTTGATAATGTGATTTCAACTGTTTGAGCCAAAAAGAGGAACTGCGCCAAAGGCTTTTCCACAGCTGTGACTCAGCAGACTTCAATAACCGCACAGCCAAACATCAGCTGTAAAAATACTTTACAATACTTTCCTCAAAAAGTCTGCTGAATGAAGGGTGTTACACCACCAGCATACCAAATGAGCTCAGGTAAAGACATAATTTTCATTAGCTAGTCACATAACAACCACTGCCTGTGGCATACTGGGAGTTCTATAATCACAAAAGAAAAGCACAACTGCAGAACAAAAGATGTAAGCAATACATACAAAGCTGGCCAGACTCCTTTCTGGAGGTTGGTGGATTTGAGGTTTCTGTAGCAAACATGTGGTTCATATAAACACATTTTGAACGTAGACTTTATTAGTACGCACTCTCTTAAGACCAATCAGACATAACTTTATGACCACCTGTCTAGCATGCAGCTCAATCCTACTTTTAGACCTAATATTTAGTAGCTTGCCAAAGTCTTCTAGCTGTATCAGCAAGTAGCACGGATGTGCCTAAGATCAATTCATATTCATTGTAAATAAATCAATATAATTGTTTGGTTCCATTTGTCTTGACTGAAGAATTTCGATGGTTACATTAGACCACTCTTTGCTTCCCACAAGCATCAGATCAATGGGGTAGGTAGTACTTTGGTACTGACATTCCTGCAATACTACCCCTGGTGGCCAGGGGCGACTCCAAAATACACTTTTCAAAACAGATTCCATTGGAATATTTGCACCTCACAAACACTGCTTAAAAGCCTTGCTCCAAAGAGTTTTTTTCTTAATATTGCGATGACCCATGTGACAACTCTGGGCAAGGTATCATATTCTGTTCTTTGTGCTGTTTAATTAAAAAGTTTAAGCCTGAGACTTTGATTGACAGGCCCTGAGCACTGTTGCGGCCTGCTGATGCTGAGTCCGCCTCACTGGGGCGGAGTTTCCCGCCTTTTTATCCTTTATTGAAACATACTCTGTAGGAGGAGACTAGGCAGCCATCATGGATTCTCTCTTGAATCTCTATTGTTAACTTAAACGGGGATGAGTGAGGATCATACGTCTGGTGTTTCTATGTCTATGCAGCAGACCCCCTTGGCTGCCAAATGCCTCTGTTGCCTCAACGTTTTGGAAAGAAAACCGTAATACTCATCAGTGGTCATAATGCTATATTTGTGGTATACATCTAAAAAGACACAAGGTTAATGACCAGAAATAGAACAGTGACACGTTACCATTCTGTAACTGCTGCTGAGTCTGAGCTTGCGTGAGCTGGGCGGGCTGCGGCAGCGGGGGAGGCGGGGCCGGTTCTGGTTGCTGAGGTTGAAGTGGTCGGGCCCGAGTCGGAAGCACTAATAATAAAAAAACAATGCTGAAACTTGATTCAAACATGTTTTCTGTGCCAGAACAAGGCACCACATTTACCTCTGTTATCTCTAGACGGTGTTTCACTCTTTGTAGGTGCTATTGTGCGTCGGTTCTGCAAGGGCAAAGTCATGTTAGAATATACAAATGGCCCCATAGCTAAAATGTAACACATTACAATGAAACATCTGTTAATTGTTCAACTTAATGCTCATCCAGACTCTTCAAAAAAAAAAAAGCTACTTTTATAGTAAAATAAAACAATCTAATATTAGTTTGAAAATGCACACGATTCTACAAAACACTTGAATTTGATTCAATTATGTAACCATGGAAATGTAATAAATCATAATTTTTGACAATTCATGGCAGAAAAGGGGAAAAGAAAGTAAATGCACACAAGCAGTTTTAGTCGAGACATCCGAAAAGTTGAAGCTATGATGTTGACGATGAAGTAAATGAGAACTAACCTTTGCTATTTTGCTAACTTTGACAGCAGTTGGCGTTGGTGGGGGAGGAGTTTCTGGGCTGGGGGAGATCTCCTCCTCTGGAGCTACATCAGGATTAAGTGCAAAAATGCTTTCCAAATCAATCTGTTGAAAAAATATGAGACAGCAGGCATGACTTATTGTTCAGGAGGAGAATATTGAACACAGTTATACACATGACTAATTGATTGATACAATTTCAAAAATTCATGCGCTGGTTAATGGCTAAGTCAGGTCATAAGTTAGGTACATCAATCATAGGATGTATCTGGGTGGACTTTTTACACATGCAGGCTGATTGTATAATCTCCAAACCTCTAAGATGCATTATTTATTGCTGTAAAAGAGGCACACACTCAAGTACAGAGGGGAAATCTTCATAATGGTTTACCTCTTTCCCTTTTGTGTCTCCATTTTCTATCCACTCCACGGTGACACTCTCATTGTCCTCATTGAGCGAGGTCACCATGGCCTGATGTATACGTCCTGTCAAAGAAGGAAATATAAAGATGTTATTAGGGGTTACAAGCCAGTGGTTTAGCCGTTCAAGAATAACAATATAGAGCAAGTTTTAGTCAAAATATCAAAGCTCGATGCCCCCAGTGCCATGGAAATACCCCTGATGATAAGCGTTTTCAGCGAAGTGCAGAGAAACAGCCTGTTCTTTTATTCATTTTTTAGAGATAAATGCTAACGGACATGTACTCGAAGAACTTCGTAAAAAAAATATTCAGGTAATACCATGAAGCACAGAGCAATTAGGACATACAATTCTACACAGTGACAAGGTGTTTTACGGTAACTCCTTGACAACAGTCGTGGCAGCTGCATCACAACCGGCATGTGATCGTAAGTGCCACACCCTTCACAACATGTTGATTAGAAGTGGCAAGAAATACAGCAACATACTTAAGACAAGGAGACAGAAAGCGAGGAAACATTTACATTTTCTGTCATATTTTTTTCACTAACAAAAGCATTAATGGTGCACGTTTTCTTTGTTATTTCATCTAATTTTTAAAGCTTCCCCTGATCGCTTGGCGTTGCGTGAAGAGGGGGACCTCCCATTCCCCTGCAGAGATGAGGCAACAGAGGCTTTCCCACAGCAGCTGACCCACTGATTGTTCGTAAATTAATGCGCCGATTCTACGGTGTCCCACTTTACGCTAAAACCAGCCGGAGTGAGGGACACCTCTCAGAACCGAAGCCTGTCTGGAGTGCTGCTCACAGGGCCGAGTAATACACTATTTTTGCACAGTAATTGAAAAAATAGTCTACAAAATGATTGTTACATTCAGTGTTATTATTTATAACAAATTAAAGTGAGTAAGTAATCTCATCATCACTTAGACTTTGGCGAGTATCATAGCAGACTGTAAAAATTAAAAGGCAAAGTACAGGGAGAGTGCGCCTTAACGATTATCAGAGGAGCTGAATGTAACAGATGGGACAGTGGATGCGGATAATGGCCTGGATCTACTGTGAATATGCAACCCCCCCGAGAGAGCTCAATCCCTACATTCGGTAGGAAAGACCTCATCTGTAATACAAGATTTGACATATCACCCATGGGCTTATGGTTTCAAACAGCTGCAAAGTAGTCAGAGACAGAGAAGGAAGGGGCCGCACTGAAAGTCAATAGGAGCCTACTGTTTGTTTGCTTTTTAGACAAATGTGTCACATGGCAATTACAGTCTAGTTATTGTAATGCACCATTAACAAAAGATAAATAACTATTTTCTGAGTGAGTACACAAGTGAAGAAAAATAAAGTCACGCACAGACCACAGACTTAATTGATTATTGTCTCATTTGTTGAGATATTTTCCATATACATTCCATATCGAATTTGGTTCCACACAAAGCAGTCCTAAATAAAATGTGATATGGTACTGGTAGTGGTTCTCAAATTAGTTTGTACGCCAAGTACAACAAATTAAATGACTGACCGTCCAAGTGCCACCAGGCCTAGATCAATATCACATTGGGACAAAAGTAGTTTTAAGTCGCTCTAAAATAGATCAGAATTAGGCTGAATTAAAACTATACTGCATGAACAGAAAAACAACAGACTTACAAAATGCATTACTAAAGCAAGCAGACAATAAAGTATCTCAAATGAAAATTAATGAAAACTCTCAAATTGTAGATGAACCTGAGAATGAATGAAACTACTCTGCGGTGTTTTCACTATCTAATGAGCATTTGTTTCATTCATTGTGTTGCCAAAAGGGTGTAGCCTAATCCTGGCGGGCAAACAGGAATCGGTGTCCTCCTGACAGCCTGTCCCTGAAGCAGCATAAATGCAGTATAAAAGCACACCAGATAAAGCAGACATCCATTCACTTGGGGAAAGAGTCACGGAACAAGTTTACCCTACAGTGAGTCAACAAAAGTGAACTATACAGAAACACAAGAGCTGCTATACATGTGTTGTGCAGTGAAGTTTTGTCAAGTCCACTTCCTGTTATTACATTATAGATACAAACTAACATGATTGTCACTGCCAGTGCAATAATACAACAGCCATTAAGTCCAAAACTAAGTAAACACAAAAGGTCTTGCAAATGTGAGCTTTGAGGGTGGATACGATACCAAAGTAGAATATGCAAAAGCTACCAATCCATGACAACTTCATGTGTTATGTTGGCTCTGAAAACACAAAACAGCCTTGATCAATTATTTAGAGGCGTCCTAAATTCAGTCAAAGAAATAACATTTGTTGATTAAGTGAATCCTGGCTGGCTTAGCATTACTGTGTTAATGCTGTAGTAATAAAGCCGGTAGCGCTAGCATTAGCTACAGAGCTAATCTCCGGTTTCTCCTGTTTGAATTAAAATGGTCTTGTTAGTCGTAGAGGAAACTATTCAGTGAGGAATAGAATACGCTTCTGGATGAGGAAAACGTTGGGCCTAAATGAGCTAATCATCACATAGAGGGCACATAACTAATACATTATAATAGTGTGACCATAATACAGTGTTTACACGCCCAGTATCGCTTATTCAATGGCTCTCCTCCACCCCGAGAGCTGCTAATGTCACCTCTTTAATGCAGTGGACGCAAATGTGACGCTGGCTGTGCAACAAGAACAACGGCTGCTGTATCCAACAACAAAGATCCCCAACAACTTGCTCTGTGCGATGGGAAACCCGATGAGAGACACAAACTTACCATCGCTGCGCTTTATCTCAACATATGTACCCACGACTATCTTCCCAAAAGGCGCGGCCATTCTGCATTACTTAGAAATGTGCAAAAGTAGGACAAAACCTATATCTCCACCTCTACAGCAGCAGCTCGCCTTGGCCAGGCTTTGGGGAGGATGGATGCAGGCGGCAACAGCGCTAGCATTACGTAGCCACCAGGAAAATCTGGCCAACTTCCGGTCTACGTTTTCTAAATAAAATATTTCTACGGAAAACAAACACACACCTAAGTTAGTTTGTGGTGTGGTTGTGAATCGATGCAACGTTATCATATATAACGTTACTATGTACGTCATTATCATCGGGTGTTACTGTGTATCCGGGTAACATTTTACAATATGGAAAAGCTATTATTTAGCCCACCACACGCGTCACTGACAAGAGTTGATACAATATATATATATATATATTTTTGTATTACTACACAGAACAATTCCATAATAAAAAACAATTTCATTGGATCGTACGCCACCTTGTGGCAATGCCGTGTAACTGTACTGAGACTGACGTCTGACAGGCATCACATCACTCTGCATCAATGATCTCTGGTAATGTCTAAAGTAAAATGTTTTGTGGCCACACCGCCTTTGCGATGCCCAATCCCGTGAGACCTTGGAAGCTAAGCAGGGGAGGGCCTGGTTGGTACTTGGATGGGAGAACGTTTGGCAACACCAGGAAGCCAAATGCAAATGGAGTGAGTGAGTGAGTGGTTGGTGGTGGTCGGAGGGGCCTATGGCGCAGACTGGTTGCCTCGCTTCCGTCACTCTACCCCAGGGCATGCTGTGAATGAATAATGGAATGTAAAGCGTCTTTGAATGTCCGGAAATTATTATTATTTGTGATGAAAAAAATAATATAAAAAATAACGGTAATATTTTACATGAAAGTCTAGTATTATTAGAAGAACATGGGTTGCAATTAGGCCTAGTCTAGAGGACACAAGGGAGTAGTAGCCTATACAAATGTTTTGTTTGTTTGTATACTTTATTGTCCCCGTAGGGAAATTTGTCCTCTGCATTTAACCCATCCATTTAACCCATTGCGTAAATCTTTTAAAATCCCACATTTCTATTATAATTAAGCCTATATGACTTGTGCATAATTCATGACATCTGGACAGAACTATTTTGTTTACCTCAATGGCCCAGGTTAACCAGCCCCTTCCAACTGTTAAGACCATTTTCTTTCCAGAAACTACCAGGTTTCTCTGGGCTCCTCCAGCTGTCAGACCCCCGTCACATTTGGCTCTCCACTCCCCCCACACTTCAGTTTGGCATCAGGCATTTGCTGGTGTGTTCTCAGCTGTCTGTGCCCTAAATAGAACTTATCAGGGGTAGCCTATCCTTTGGGGGTGTAAACCACAGAATTAAAAACCTAAAACAACACTGTATTGCTCAGGGGGGAGGTTTACAAGCATCAATGGGGGTAGAATATTTTATATCACATAACATTTCATAAAGGTATTGATAATATTTAGTTTCGTTTGTGAAGGTAACTTCTGGGTCTTTAGATGAACCCCCGATGGCCCCAGACGCTCCACATTGGTTGGGTCCCACCTCATTCAGATTTTCTATAAATAAAGACAGAATTTTGTAGGGGCAAGGTTACACAGAGCAAGAGCAAAGTTTGAAACTACAGATCAGGGAGATCCAAACTACACGTGAAAGAGAAGACACTTTGAAGAGGACCACATACCACTCAACAGAACACTAAAGGTAAACGTTTTGGGTATTTTTAGCAGCTTGTATTATGTAGCTTAAGACAGCAGCAGATTATCCCTATCAACATATAGCCTATCTTTATAGAAGAAGTGCAGTTGTCCATTGGGAAAGGTGGTGCATTTGTTGTATGGGATACTGAGTTGGGTGCGAGACCATGCCCATTTAAGGTCTGGGAGGAGGCCATTTAAAGTCAGAGATAACACGTGGATAGCCATTTGCTCTAAAACGTTCAGACCAGTGGGACACTTGTTAGGGGAACGTAAGACTATTTTATAAAGTGGTTGTAATGGCCTTGTAAATAGTGCTTTTGAGATCCAGATTGTGTGTGATAAGATGATTTTCATTATTTGACAGTTATTTACTACTGCTTTATTGTGTGTTTGCAGATGGGTGATCCAGTCCAGTTAAAAGATGAAGGAAATAAATACTTCCAGGCTGGAGATATTGACAAAGCCATTGAGTGCTACACAAAAGCCATCAAAGAGTGCAAAGACAAGAAGGTTTTGGCGGTTATTCACAGAAACCGATCTGCCTGCTACCTGAAGAAGGTAAGCAGCCAATAAGCACATATAAGATTATTTCAGAAATGAATGTGGCTATGTGTTTAAGTAAACTCTTTTCGATGTTCATAGGAAAACTATTCAAGTGCAGCAACTGATGCAACAAAAGGTAATGTATTGCAAAAGTAGTCAACAAATGTAAGAATTTTGCCACTAATGCCACTAATGCAACTAATTCTCCGTATAGCTATTGACATTGATGCAGCCGACATAAAGGCTTTGTACCGACGATGCCAGGCTCTTGAAAAACTAGGAAAATTGGACATGGCCTTCAAAGATGTGCAGAGATGCGCGACAATTGAACCAAAAAACAAAACATTCCTGGAGACGTTACGAAGGTTAGGAGCAGAAATCCAGGGCAAGGTTGGTAGAGTTCATTTTGATCAAAACTAAATAGACCGATTGACAATGATGAGCTTATCTTCTGTCCTTTTTTGTGATGAGAGCATTTACTTATCACTTATTTCTTTTGCAGCTCAAGACATCATTCTCCACAGATTCAAGAGTACAAAATATGTTTGATATCCTTTTTGATGAGGAAATGGATACAGACAAAAAAGAAAAGGTTCGTAATTTAGGAATTAACAAATGATAGACAATAAGGCTACAGTTTAAGTTGTTTATGTACAAATAGTGATACTTGATACGTCTTATTTGTTTTTCTGTAGGCAGCCAATAACCTGATAGTGTTGTCTCGAGACGATGCTGGAGCAGAGAGGATTTTCCAGAATAATGGTGTCCAACTGCTGCTCAACATGGTAGAAACTGGAAAACCTGAAATGATCCTGGCTGCTGTGCGCACACTTTCAGGAATGTGCACTGGACACAAGGCCAGGGTAGGAACATAGGGTCACAGCAAAATAGACCAACATAAATTATTGCTGGTCATTTTCATAGATAATATTTTTGTCCTCCACAGGCAATGGCAATTGTCCATATGACTAGTGTTGAGAAGTTGTGCAGTATTATGGCGATCGACAATGAGGAGATCGCTCTTGCAACTTGTAATTTATTCCAGTGCGTCAACGACTCCCTGACTGGAGAAGACAAACGGGAATATGGGAAAGAAGAAGCTTTGGTTTTAGGTAAGAATTTAAAACAATTTGTGCATTTAATATAGGTATAATGAATTTATCATTAATGTGTTTAACTCATATGTAAGCACTATTGTATATCGTATTTTAGATTCAGCTAAGCTGTTGAAGACTATTCTGATGTCCTTGTTGGAAATGGTTGCCAGTAGCAAGGTGTCTGGTCATGGCAGAGATCAGGCTTTGAATCTCCTCAGCAAAAATGTGCCTCGTACCAACAAGAAGGACCCAGACCACAGCAGATCACTTTTCACTATTGACCATGGTGAGATAAAGTAGGATATCTGTGTTTAAACATCTCCATCTGTGCTTATTCTAAATTAAAAATGTTTTCCAGGTTTGAAAAAGATCCTAAAGGTGTGTGGCCAAGTGCCTGATCTTCCAGATCAGCTGCCAATGACAGAAAACACTCAGCTTATTGCCAGCATCCTTTTGAACAAACTCTATGACGACCTCAAATGTGACCCAGAGAGAACCAACTTCAAGGATATCTGTGATGATTACATCAAGTAAGTTTACTGTCAAATAAATGCATAGACCAGATCAATACAGAAACGCAGAACAGTGGCTTCAGAAATGAATGAATTGACTTCTTTTAATTACATGTGGCAATTGTATACTACAATATTCTTTTCTTTCAAATGCTCAAAACTCAAAACCCCTAAAATAATTATTAAAAAAAGGTATTTTTGTATCGTTCTGAAAAAATCAGAATAGAATCAGAATCAGAATAGATTTTATTTGCCATTGTTTGAGAACAGGTTCACAAGCTAGGAATTTTTCTTGATGCGGACGTGCATCAAGATAAAATAAATAAGAAAAAAATAAGAAAACAAATCTTAGTGACACCTGTATTCAAACCGTACAACTGCTGCAAATCTATTCTATTGCTCTCAATCCTTGTGCTGTTGCTGTCCTGTTTTTGAACATTCAATAATGTGCAAGTCTGTAGTCAATTCCATTCATTTGCCATGACACAGAAATCTAAAGTCTATATAAGCTTGGGTGTAGGTTAAAGAATGACACAATAAAATAATAACATAGGTAAAAAAAAGAAAAGAGGAATATGAATATTTTCTGAACCCACTGTGTAATATTTACTTTATGTGCTTCACAGAGCAAAAATTGACCCCAATGACATGGACAAGACCATCCACGCCATCAACGTCATCTCGGGACTGCTGCAGGGCCCCTCCGATGTGGGTAATGCTCTGGTGGGACGGCAGGGCATCATGGAGATGATGGTGGCACTGTGTGGCTCGGACCGTGAGGTGGACCAGATGGTGGCTGTGGAAGCCCTCATTCATTCCTCGTCAAAGATGAGCCGCGCAGGATTCATCATCACCAACGGAGTGTCTCTGCTCAAGGACATCTACAAGAAAACCAAGAATGAGAAGATTAAGATTCGATCTCTTGTGGTGAGTAGACACTGGACATATATTAGGACAATACAGATACCTACATTTATCTGTATTGTTTTTACTTTTTGTAGGGGTTAACAGTTGGCCCACCTGTAATATTGTGGAATTTTTGGTAACACTGATTTATAAGCGCTAATAAACCACGATTTATTTTGTCCAATTTTGATTAAAGGGTCTCTGTAAACTGGGATCAGCTGGAGGAGACGATTATGCTATGCGGCAGTTTGCTGAAGGCTCCACTGAGAAGTTGGCCAAACAGTGTAGGAAGTAAGTAACCCTGAGTAACTATAGAAAATCATTAGGCAAACTTACACATTCAACAATATTTTAATAACGTAATATTGATTCTCTATGCTCCTAAAGGTGGCTGTGTAATCCCCAGATCGACACCAAAACCAGAAAGTGGGCTATCGAAGGTCTTGCTTATTTGACCAATGACGCCGATGTAAAAGATGACTTTGTTGAGGACGAGCTCGCCTTGAAAGCCATGTTTGATTTGGCCAAGGTAAACAAGCCAAATATAACGTAGATAACTGACAACCCACGATGCATGACCATTTCTATATTAATCCTTTTTTTCCTCGCCCCTGTCCAGTCGAAGGATAAAACCATCCTGTATTCAGTCGCTGCCACCTTGGTTAACTGCACGAACTGCTATGACAAGAAAGATATCCTCCCTGAGCTTGTGCAACTGGCCAAGTTTTCCAAGCAACATGTGCCGGAGCAGCATCCGAAAGATAAGAAGGATTTTGTGACGCAGAGAGTGAAGAGGCTGCTGAAGGGCGGGGTCATATCGGCTCTCTCTGTCATGGTCAAAGCAGACAGCTCCATTCTGACGGATCAGACCAAAGAGATGATGGCAAGGTAATCTCAAATATAAAGAGATACTGACAATACAATATAACTTTTATGTAGAAATAACATTCTTTCTTCAATAGGGTTTTCCTGGCGTTGTCAGAGGATTCCAAAGATCGCGGTGTCATTGTGGCTCATGGTGGTGGAAAGGTAAACCCATCTGAAAATTCTCTATTCTCAACAACTTTAAACATTTTAACTCAACGCCGTTTGTCTCTGTCAAGGCTTTAATCCCACTGGCACTTGAAGGAACAGATGTCGGAAAGGTGAGGGCTTGTCATGCCATCGCCAGAATTGCAGCCATTACAAACCCAGAAATTGCATTCCCTGGAGAAAGGGTAAGAAGCTAAGAATACTAATCTTAAAAAGTATTCCTATTGTTTGTGAATATATGTTTTAAATCAAACTTTCTCTGTACCCCTTTTGGCAGGTGTATGAAGTTGTCCGTCCCCTTGTCAACCTCTTGAGCACAGACAAGGAGGGAGCGCAGAACTTTGACGCTCTGAGAGGCCTCACTAACCTGGCTGGTTTCAGCGAGAAATTAAGGTAAAAAATCACAAGTTATATTAGAAACTTCCCTAAAAGCAAAACAGATGGCTAGATTATTTATATTTCCCTTTTGTAGAGTAAAGATTGTGAAGGAAAAAGCCCTGCCTGAAATTGAGAACTACATGTTTGAGGAGAACGACATGATCAGACAAGCTGCCACCGAATGCATGTGCAACCTCGTGACATGCAAAGAGGTGACGCCAAAACATAAATAGAATAGTCTCTTTCAAAGACAAAATGTGTCAATTATTACCTGTCCCTTTATTCAAAACTGTAGGTTCAGGATCGTTACATGGAGGACGGTAATGATAAGCTGAAGTTGCTGGTGCTGCTCTGTGGTGAAGACGATGACAAACTTCAAATCGCTGCAGCTGGGGCTCTGGCCATGCTCACTGCTGCACAGAAGAAGCTCTGCAATAAACTGACACTTGTGGTGAGTGACACGCTGCTTCATTCTGCAGAACATGTTTATCAGAGATCAAAGAAACGAAATGATCTATGGACATGTACAATTAACAGGGGCACATTATGCTGACTATAACATTTGCAACCAGGGCTGATTTGCAATACGGAATACGTTTCTCTACAGCACAGTAATAACGTGGTAATACAATGGAAATAGCGGGATTATTGCTGGATTTTTTTAGCCCTTTACTTGTTCATGACTTTATTTGGTAGTAACAAAGCAGCTCCAGGTGTTACAAGGACCTAAGAGCAAAATTTAAAACCTGTTGGGAATCTCTCGTTCTCTCACAGACTACCCAGTGGCTCGAGATCCTACAGCGTCTCTGCCTCCACACGCACCCACTCATCCAGCACCGCGGCATCGTAATTATCAACAACATGCTGAACTCCGACAACGCGGAGTTGGCCAAGAAGTTGATCGAGAGTGAACTACTGGAGATCCTGACCGTGGTGGGAAAAGCTGCGGACAACCCAAAACGACAGGGGCCCATAAACGCAGCACGGGAATGCCTGATTAAGGCAATGGAGATGGGCCTCATCAAGCCATTCACTGCCTCATAAAACGTCGGCTTCGATCGAAAACGACAAGCATTAGATTGATAGACATTTTTAAAGCTTTTTTTTTTTACATTGAAAAAATATTGTAATATTTATTGAAGGTAGCTGTTTGCAGAAATGAATAATGTGTCTGTTTTGGAAGAATTTTCATATTGTGTTCACCTTTTTAATGAATAAAATGTAATTTGACTTGAAGATGTTTTGGCGTGTTGCTGTAAAAACCCACAATGACACCCATTCTGATACAATTTGACGTTAGAAAACACAAGGTAGACTATTATTCCTGTTAATTGGACATGACAGAAAGCAGTGTTGGGGGTTACATTATTACTATTTTCAGTTTATATTTTGCCAAAAGTAACTTAGAAGTAACCAGTGTTGGGCAAGTTACTTCAACAATTTAATATATTCTATATTAGATTATTAGATAGTGATTACAGCTCAAAAAATGTAATATGTTGTGATTACATATTACTGTTTCGAAAATGTAGCTGAGTTACACTACTTTGAGTTACTTTTGAGTTACTTTTGGCAAAATATAAACTGAAAATAGTAATAATGCCACTGAGCTAAAGTGCAGTCAGAGATTTCCTTTTCCTTTGCTTTCCCCATTCTCTCATGTTTTGAAGACATTAGCTACATGCAACTGCAGATCTTATACACCAGAGTCCAACTTGATTTACCATGCTGCATTTTATTATATATATATATATATATATATATATATATATATATATATATATATATATATATATATATGTTTTTGTGACCTGGTGAGGAGTTGGGGTGGAATGACGGGGAATCTAATTGATTGAATTTGTAGTAAAGCTGTTATTAGGAACACTAACTCAAGATTAATCTTCCCCTCTGTTCCTTTTTGAATAAAATATACAGTGAACCCAGGGACAAACATTAAACCAACATTTTAAACAATGAAAACAAAAATAAACAAAAATAACAATTCAGTATTTAAAATATTGTTTTGTTTTGATATAAGTATATATATATTAAAAAAATGATTATTTTTGTAATTTTTTTATTTTTGCAAATGAAATAGTGGAAACTACACCGGGGACAAGGCAAAATCACAAAAAACATAAAAACTAAACATTAAAAAAAATAATATACAGAAAAAAAGGGGTCACATCCTTGATTATATAATAGACCATAGTTTGTATTTCACAATAAATATACATAAAGAAAAAAATATTTATATTTACAGAAAATACAGCTTGTTTGAATGACCCGCTTACGTCTTTCGTTGATGGACTGACGTTTAACCAATCAGAGCGCTCATGTGCGTCGTATAAAGTTCTAATCTCTCGCGCAAACAGTCTCTTCTTCTATCGGCGAGAGATTTGATTTTGTTCCAAAAATCATAGATATTTTCACCGTTGTTCTACTCAAAACATGGTAAGATCTTTACTTGTTTGATGAAGACATGATTATATGATGTTTGTTTTGATTGTGAAAGATAAACAGTTTGATTTTAATATTTATTTTTTTATTTCGAGACACAAAAATGACTAGCGAATATAAGCAACTGACGTTAGATCTGCATTCAGTTGGAAAGAGCTAACGTAAACGTTATTTGTTTTCCTTCCACTGGACGTTTGGACGTTAATCGAGTTTATGCAGAATTAATACTATATTTTAACTAGTCAGGAGCAATTTAAACTATTCTTTAGTCATTTGATTAATGTACGGCGCATTTTTCTGTATTTTATTGTTGATGAGATATTTGTAACGCTTTTTATGGCCTCGTGCCGCAGAGCTAGGTTTTACCGTTGGTTGATTAGCGTTATAGTTTTGCTTCAGTGGTGCACCGCGAAATTAGTCAAATGCTCAAGATAATAATGATCAAATTCATGTTTTTCAGCGCGAGTGTATCTCCGTCCACGTGGGCCAGGCTGGAGTGCAGATTGGCAATGCCTGTTGGGAACTTTTCTGCCTGGAGCATGGCATTCAACCTGATGGACAGATGCCCAGTGATAAGACTGTAGGAGGAGGAGACGACTCTTTTAACACCTTCTTCAGTGAAACGGGAGCAGGAAAACATGTGCCCAGAGCCGTGTTTGTTGACCTGGAGCCAACTGTAATTGGTATGACATTTTTATAACACAAGTTAAGCCGTTAAAGCTGTGGTTACCATTTCACTACTAATTTTTAAGATGAGGTGCGCACTGGAACCTATCGTCAGCTCTTCCACCCGGAGCAGCTCATCACTGGCAAAGAAGACGCGGCCAACAACTACGCCCGCGGGCATTACACCATTGGAAAAGAAATTATTGACATGGTGTTGGACAGGATTCGAAAACTGGTAATTGTTAACCATTGATGTTGTGTTCAAACTCCTGGCATACTATTCATGTTTATTTTTCTACCTGTCATTAGGCTGACCAGTGCACCGGGCTCCAGGGCTTCCTGGTTTTCCACAGCTTTGGAGGTGGGACAGGCTCTGGCTTCACCTCTCTGCTGATGGAGCGTCTTTCTGTGGACTATGGAAAGAAGTCCAAGCTGGAGTTCGCCATCTACCCTGCCCCCCAGGTGTCCACTGCTGTGGTGGAGCCCTACAACGCCATCCTGACGACCCACACCACCCTGGAGCACTCCGACTGTGCCTTCATGGTCGACAACGAGGCCATTTATGACATCTGCCGCAGAAACCTGGACATCGAGCGCCCCACATACACCAACCTAAACCGACTGATGAGCCAGATCGTGTCCTCCATCACAGCGTCCCTTCGCTTTGATGGCGCTCTAAACGTGGATCTCACTGAGTTTCAGACCAACTTGGTGCCATATCCTCGTATCCACTTCCCTTTGGCCACCTACGCCCCCGTCATCTCGGCAGAGAAGGCTTTCCATGAGCAGTTAACAGTGGCTGAAATCACCAACGCCTGCTTCGATCCGGCCAATCAGATGGTCAAATGTGACCCTCGCCACGGGAAGTACATGGCCTGCTGCTTGCTGTACCGCGGAGACGTGGTTCCCAAAGACGTGAACAGTGCCATCGCCACCATCAAGACCAAGCGCACCATCCAGTTTGTGGACTGGTGCCCCACTGGGTTCAAGGTGGGCATCAACTACCAGCCGCCCACTGTGGTCCCGGGAGGAGACCTGGCCAAAGTGCAGAGAGCCGTGTGTATGATGAGCAACACCACGGCCATCGCTGAGGCCTGGGCTCGACTCGACCACAAGTTTGACCTGATGTACGCCAAGCGCGCCTTTGTGCACTGGTACGTGGGCGAGGGCATGGAGGAGGGAGAGTTCTCTGAAGCCAGAGAGGACATGGCCGCTCTGGAGAAAGACTATGAGGAAGTCGGCGCCGACTCAGTGGAAGGAGAAGAAGAAGAGGGAGAGGAGTATTGACTTGAATTCATGTTTAAACGTGTTCTTTAAATGAACTGTTCAATTAAATTAAAGTTTCAGGTACATGACCTTTATCTCATCAAAAGTTCAAAAGTTGCTTCTTATTTTTAATGCTCGAATGCTTGAATCAGAATTTATTGATCCTTTTTAGAATTCATTTTATGACAGAAATGTCACTACTATATCTGATGAACAAATATCCCTTAAGTCCTATGATGGTAGAAAACTTAGAAGCATTTATTTACAAAACAACGTAATAATTTACCCTGAGTGTTGCTGAATACAGGTCTTGTATATTGTATTGCTGTAAGGCCATTTTCTGTAAATGCTCCTGCACTAAACACTGACACCAATTATTTTAACCTTAAACCATCAGCAGCTTCAAAGTTTTAACAGGTTCATATTTATTCCCAGTTTTAAGGAATATTTTGTAATGTTGTAGGAAGCTCTAATGAGTCGCCTGGGGCCGATTTTACACAGGTACATTACTACAGAAGTAGTGAATGTGTTATATACCCAGAATTATAGTCACCTATAATTTATACACTATTCAGTGTGCAGTTCTTTCCAGATGTGAATATGCACTTATTTCTGAAATGTAAGAAATATTGTCAAATAAATATTTTATATGAAAATCCCTGTGTCTCAGATTGTTGATTGCATGTTACTACTACATTGTACTACATAGCATCCTCGAGAGGTGCTGATTGATATGAGCACATTCAGGAATGTGGATGTAGACGACTAGGCCTATTTAACGCAATAATATGAACATCGATTTGACTCATCAATTAGATTACATTTGCAAATGGTTAAAAGTAAAATCATATTGCATTTTGGTTAAACTACGATATTTTATGTATTTATTGAAGAAGAAAAAAATCCCTGAAGTATAGGCAATATGATATCCCAACACTGGAAGTAACTCAAAGTAGTGTAACTCTGCTACATTTTTGAAACAGTAATATATAATACAAACATATCACATTTTTAAAGCTGTAACTGCTAGTATTGCTGGGTTGCAGGTTCTAGAATGTGATGATGTCACCGGGCCCAGTGGGGGGCAGGAGCCAGTTTTTCCTATTAACAGCATTACACTTTAACAAGTCGTAGCTCAAAAGAAAATGTATGAATTACATAAAATATAATTAATATCAGTCACTGGGTCCATGATCGCTCTGTACAAAACCAAAAATTTCCTCAAAAACAAAATAATTTTTTCTCCATATATTAGTATTGGCCTTTGGAATGCTGTGATGTCACCTGCAACCCAGCAATAGACTGTACTACCATTTTAATGTAGTGCCTGCGTACATTGGTGTATGAATGGGTGAGAGGATCCTAGCTCTAAAGCGCTTCAAGTGCCTAATGTAGGTGGAAAAGCGCTATACAAGTTGAGACCATTTACCATTTACCAATGTAACTTTCCCAACACTGACAGAAAGTACATTAACTAATGTATTATTAGCCTATTATTGGTTATTAAATGGTGAATGAATGGTATTTTCATCCTCTAGCTTGATAGACGCCTTACACTTGTATTTCTACACTGTATCGATTGGGGTGAGATTACAGGAAATTAAATGAGTGCTATTTTACTGCTCCATCGTGCAAAAGAGCTTTTCATACAGGGCTCAACTTTGTTTTCCGCAGTCCTGCAGGGGGCATCGTGGAGTCATGTCGTCAGTTTCCCTCCCCATTATTATCGAGCCGTGAGGTGGCTCTACGTCAGGATGCAGGGCTGGGACAGAGGCACGGGGCTTTCCTCCCGCTACAGTGCTCTCCTCAGTAACATTCAGCCGGAGAGAGAGCGAGCGAGCGGCGGACTGCGTATGTTTCGCTCATCTGCGTTTACCAGCGCTGCTCTGGGAGACGACGCAGCAGCAGCGGCGGCGACGTAGGATTTCTTCAAAGACCGCAGCACAACGTGACTTCTACAGAGGAAAACAGCTGTGAGTTTGCTGCTCCACGCCGCACGACAATGGGGGCTGTACAAGATTTTGGCTATTTAACTTCAATGACACAGACACAGACACAGAGATAGGGATCACTTCCTGCGCGCGAGGGACAGGTGAACGGCAGGTGTTTTCTCAGCAAACCCAGGCACCTGAAAGAAGGGTGATGAAGTGTAGTGTTTAATTTTATAATGACTTAACAAGGCGCAGGAAAAAAGCACAGCATTGTTTTTTTTCTCCCTCATTAACAGTCAATGTTGTACTTTTGTTTGCGCATAAGGATCTTGTAAAAGTAAACAAATAGAAAGAGGGGAGAAAAGGGGTCTCAATCTGGTTCTTTCAGTGGTCAGCTGCAGTTTTCTGACAAAGCTGTGTCGCAGCTCGGAAAAACTCTGTTAGCTGAAGTTATGACCTTTGGCTCTTCAGAGGTGTGTAATGAATGCTGAATTATGTTTGTGTGTGGGTGTCAAAAGGCTGAGAAGGGGGTGTCTGCAGCGGCCAAATATCTCAAAGTGTGACCTGTAATCATTGAGGATACAGACTGTGCTGTGGCCTCTAGATTATCCCCATTATCACCGCACTTTGCGGTCCAGTGATACATTTCTCTGCTTAACTGCCAGGCAGCAAAGCTCTCTGGCCCCTTTGTAGAACCAGTCTGAGAAATACAATACAGGGGAATAGGTTGTGGGCGAATGTGGGTCAAATGCACAATAGGCCTAGTACACACACACAAAGACAAAACATCAAAATAGGGAATGTGGATAGAACAAACGTCAAATAGTAATGTGCTATATTCCCCCCAAAAAAATCAGCATTTTCCTAGAGCCTTGATTATTATAAATTGCTGCCTTTAAAGGCTCACACTTGACTGTGTTTGGTCAAATCCCCTTGTCAGTCACTCAGAGCATGACAAGACTGACCAAAAGGAGGAGAGTTTGGGGAAAGCGTCTGTATTGGAGCAAGGAGCTGCATCTAACAGAATAAACAAAACAAAAAACACTGAATTATCATATGATACAACTTGAAAACTCAGGGATCAGATAACTGTTCGATTTGTATCCTCAACCAAAACAAGGAGTCACCAGGCAAAGACCAAAGCCATATTTAGAGTTCTCGTAGCTGAGATGACATTTCCTTTGATTAAAATAAAAGCTAATTTATATATGAAAAAGCTCTAATCCATAGAATAGTCCAATCCTAATTCTTTAGTCATGAGAATTTGTAAACTTTGAAACAGTATTGTATTATTCATTCCATTGAAGGCATTAAAAAGGTAATGTTTATGTTGCTTTGAATAAAGTAGTGCTTATTGTCTTATACTCATTGACGATCACATCGTCAATGAGAAACTTTATAGCCTTTATTCTGACTAAAGGCTATAAGGAGTGCTGTCCTTTCTTTCATTTACATATTGTTCCTAGGAATTAGCACCCAGTCAGAGGGTATAGTGAGTTGAGCGCGTTTTACGCTTGCAATTCACATCACATCTAATGCTAACGCCAAGATGATAAACTCTGTCTCTGGCTTTCCCCCTTCGATCTTATACTCCAAATGTAATGAGGAAACACCTATCTTCATGCCAAACTTTAGTGTTTGAATAGTCTTCTTTCTTTTTTTCCCACATGATGGATCTGACAAATTATGTAAATGGTGCAGGTTCAGATCAGGTGATACAGTGGCTGGGGTAGTACTTTAGTCCTTATTTGACTGAGCGGCAGTGACTGAGGCTGCAGGAGTTTTGAAAGGGAAAACGAGTCATGCAAATCCACTGCTGGCCCGGTCTCTGTAGCAGCACCTGGGCATCTGCAGTGCAGCCCCTCCGTGCTGCAGCCCCTCTGAACGGCTGCTCATCTGACTGACTGCTGTTGTGTTACGTAATAATATAATAATAATTATGTCCGTCTGTGTGGCGCCGCTTACCTGTGGTTGCAATCATGTTCAAAATGAGACTCTCAGCTTGTTGTGTTGTCACACATTATACTGTGTCTATGGAGAAAGACCCAATTACTGCAGCATGAAAGGCTGGTTTTGCTGATGATCTGGCTGCCTGTTCGGGTCACTCCATCACACACATGTTAAAATGTTAAAACAAGGAGAAAAGAAAATACTAGACAGTACTTGTTACCAGTCTTTTTTTAAAGTCTTCTTGCTGTGCAGCGAACGAAAGCAAGACGAGGAGAGTGGAAGGTGCTAATGGGCATTTGATGTGAATACCAAGAAGCAAAACAACTGGATAATGTGTTTCAGCGGTTTTGATTAGAATTTTCTAACCAACAAAGTGTAAGATAGTGATGAAGACGGGTTTGAGATTATTACCTAATACCAGCAAAAAGCACAGCTTTATATTTGACCAGATCCTACAGATCATCTCGGGGCTTTTTTTATTGACAGGTCTATCAATCTTGTGGCAGTAATAGCACCTCGTTTGGAGTGAAGTTCCGACTTTGGAGAATAAATTAGGAACTGATTTATAATTGATTGACATTTTGTGTTAAATGGTACTGGAGTGGAAAGCATTCATTTGTTGTAAGCATAGGTTTGTTTAAAAGGTCTATTTTGTCTGTATTCATGAAACCTTAGTTAAAGCCATGTTTTTTTGTTTTGTTATGAAAATTAAATAAGATTGAGAATTGTGGAATGAATATGGGGATTGTGTCATACATTTCTTGCCAAAACCCAATATGAAAGTGTAACATGTGGGCAGAACAAGATGTTTGACATTTTTTTGACATCTTCATTCTCCCCATCTTGCAGTGATTCCACAGGGTCGCATTGGATATATTCTCTGCATTTATCCTAAAAGCCCCACTGCCAGAGGTGTGAGCAAAAGGAGTTATAGACTGATAACTATTGCAACAACACATCATCAGTGAGTAAATCTAACCTGTCTCACCACGGTCTGATCCCTGATCACCTTCACTTCACATCAACTATAATACATTTCTATGCATTTTCCTGACTTTTAATCCCAACATGCAGTGATTTTAAGGTTTATCTAAGCCTAAATCTGTTTTTACTTTGATATAGCATTTGTAAACTATCAATGTACTTTTGTGGTCATTTTTGGCTTGGACGCCGCTATCATAATAGTGTGCCCTGGGATCCCGTCTGAGATAATCCCAAAATAACAGGCACATGAGGCTCATTTAAGACAGTTACATAAGTCATTGCCTCCAACAGTAGTTCTCAGCCCTCTCTCATTCCTGATAATGGCGAGACAGACAATGTGCCCTCTGTCCACTCGCAGGGGTGCGGCCTGGCAACGTGTCCAGTTACATTCAAGATGTTGTGATAGAAAATACTTCGCCGCGCTGTGATAATGAAATCCAGCATGTGTAGTACTAGTGCTGCTGCGCGTACAACCCTTCACAATGCTCTGCCAGGCCTGTCCATAAAATGCTTTGTCACTGTCAACGATAAGTGCTTACAAACTCTGCTGATCAATGCTTTTCCGCTGCTTTCAGTTCTTCTGCAGAGGGATGCATATAATACAAGCAAATCTCATAGAACCGTAAAGTAGATTCTTACATATTGTACATAAATATAAGTATGGCACTGTGGCACATCGGTTAGTGCTCCGGGACCCCCGTTTCCCCAACCACTAAAACATGTACAATAGGAGGGGTGAATGAGAGTGTGTTTGAGAGTGTGATTGGGGGACAACGGATGAAAAGAAGCCCATGGCTACAATCCGGTGTGGCGTGTTTACTTGCATGAAACCCAAGAATGCCCTTGCTATACATCCTTTGAATTTGTGGCATACAGCAATAGATCGTGTAAAAAAATTGGGGCAACAAAAAGCTATTTATTTTCAGTCAAGTATAGTTCAGTTGGCAGCAAGTGTGTAACATGAGGGTGTTTCTGAATGTCAACTTAAGATCACTGGTATCTGATTTATCAAATACTGATAAACAACACTGTTCTATACTTACTGTATACGTGTGAGATGGTTGAGATGGTTTTCTGTGTTTAGATTTCCATAGAGTCCCAGTTTCCTCTAAACACTGTTGCACTTGATATAATCATTAAACAGTATTACTGATTGTGTGTTTCTAAATAGGCTTTTCTTGTCTTGTTATGTCAATAGGCATTGTGTGACCCACTTCTATTGACCAGGTTTAGCTTTCTCACGTCTGTTTGGCCCTTGTCTCGATGTGTTGTGCCTCAGCTAGGCACAGGCTGCACTGCTCTCCATTGGCGCTATCATGGCTTTTATTGTGCTCATTCAATGGCCAGGCTGTCCTCATGTCAGCAGATATAGTACTGCTGATAACTGCATCACAGTGCAAACCTTGTGAACCATGTATTTTACTACTGCCTTGTGCCATGCTTACCTCAGCATACAAAACACTAATTGAACTACTATATGAATTAGTGCTATATGTGAAAACGCATTGAAATACAGTGTGACCCTGATCACCTTATGTAACCCTTATTTTATATTTGTATTTAATTATACAGAACAGTGCTTTACTTGTTTAGAGGTTAATATTGCTGCAATTATAAACAATCTACAGTCACATGACTGTTTCATTGACTTAACGGTTTATCAGAGATCTTATTGACATAGTTTCCTCAGCAAAGGACAAATGTGCCCCTTAGAAGTACATAGTGGCCCACACTGGTTGGTACAGACAAAATGTAGTTTTCAAAGACAAATGAGCGTGACAAAAGTAAATTACTGTACTTCATCAAGTTCAGTCATTAGTTATCCATAGTAGTTATGCTGGTTTCTATTATTTATTGAAGTACTAAGGCAGAGTTACTTCCTGACTATTATTATTTTGAAGCTTTGAAGAGTAGCACTTGTACCTTGAGCGAGAAGGGTTCGGGTTCGAACCCCGGGTGGGATGGGGCCTTTCTGTGTTGTTTGCATGTTCTTCCTGTGCCTGCGTAGGTTTCCACCGGGTGCTCCAGTGTCCCTTATCTCTAAGAACATGTAAGCCAGGATGAATGATGTCTGTGTGAGTGAATGAATGGTGGTGGTCGGAGGGTTTGTTGGCGCAGATGTGCACAGCACAGCTCTGTCAGTCTCCCTCAGGTAAATTCATACTTTTTTCCATTGTATGTGGGAAATCACTAAGTAGGCCATAAACGTCTTGTACACCTCCCATTACTGGACCTTGTACTTTGGGCTGGTCTGTGCTGGGCAAAGCTTTTATTTGGTCATGTGAGCGAACTTCCTGTTCAGGGGCTGCACCAAGAATCGCTTTTACTGCCTTGGTAATACATATACAGTACAGTATCTCAGGACACAGCAGTGCCTCCGTCTGTGACAAATGGGAGTGTTATGATGTGGGTTTTTGATTGTTGGTTTTGTCCTGGTTTTGGTTTTTCTCCCCTGTCCTGGTCTGTGTCTCTGTCTTGTGTTTATTTTGATAGTCTTGGTCTGTGTCTGTGTCGTCCAGCTTTCCCTTCCTCCTGTTGATTACCTGCCCCGCCCTAATGTGTGTCACCTGTGCCCCGTTTCCTTGTGTATTTATACCCCTGTGTTTTCCCCTGTCCTTGTCGGATCATTGTTGTGTGTCGTTCATATCGTCGTCGTTGTCACCAGCCTGTCTTGTTCCACGGTTTTGTCTTTATTCAGAGTTCCCGACTCGTGTGAGTTTCCTGTGCTGTTTTTTGCTGTTCCTTGTTCTTGGACCTGTACCATTAAATTTAAGTTTTGTTTGGAGCTGTGTGCATTTGGGTCATCATTCCCCCGCATCCACAACAGGGAGAAGCTTTGCAATCCTTCAAATAGATTGAAATCAATTTCTGGTCTCATGTTTCCATTTACATCTGCATTGGCCATGCCACCTTTGCTCCGTCCAATCCCGTCAGACCTTGGACGCTAAGCAGCGAAGGGCCTGGTCGGTACTTGGATGGGAGACCGTTTGGTAACACCAGGAGGCCTAGTGAATGTAGTGAGTGAGTGAGTGGTTGGTGGTGGTCGGAGGGGCTGATGGCGCAGACTGGTTGCCTCGCTTCCGTCAGTCTACCCCAGGGCAGCTGTGGCTACAATAGTAGCTTACCACCACCAAGTATGGTGTGAATGAATAATGCAATGTAAAGCGTCTTTGAGTGTCCAGAAAAGCGCTATATAAAACCGATGCATTATTATTATTATGCATTTGTATACGTTTCATGAATGAACTTTGATATTGTTTTAAGATACATGTAACAATTTTGAAAACACGTTAAACTTCCCAGCGTGTTTTCTCTCCTGTCACTGCACCCAGGCTTTCTGTACCGCTCCAGTTCATCATGTGACGGCTGGACACAGAGGGTGACCTCCACTCTACTTAATATGCAGACTGGTTTACAATCACTACACAGTCACGCTGCAGTCTTCAGAGAACTGATTGACTTAGGCTTTACATTAGAAAGATCCCTCTGACTTTTATTTACTTTTCTAACTTTTTATGGTGGAATTTTGTTCTCCTTCGTCTTCATCTTGTGAATTCTTGGATAGTCCATGGGCTATTAGGCTTACCTTTCCCACGGCTCATAAGTTTATTGTTGCTGCTGTCCCAGACCACATAGTACTTCTATGTCGCCATATCAAGTTGGTTATGTATCTATCCACATGACTGTTGCTTCTGTTTCTAAGGAAGGGAAGGATGTTTAGTCTGGGTCGGATGTATAGCTTTAATTTTCAAACAAGCAGCACTTTGAAGATACAGCACCAATGTAAAAAACACCTCTGTTCTAAAGGAAGCAGTGCCACTGCACCACAGATGTTTTTCTACTTTGCATTATAATTTGATTGTTGATTTGACAGTAAATATTAAGGAAGTGAAACCAGATAAGGTTTAATGGCAAACACATGCTGCAGTGAGAGTGATCAACAGTAGCCCCACTACATGAACGTACAACCACTTGACAATCAGTGGTGCTCAGTCCCTGTGTTTTTTTTCCATGGCCACTCCATTGTGTACATCACCAGTTCACCACTGTTTTGACCTTGAACCCCTTTGATCGATATGGAACTCTGCAGTCTAGACAAAACACACAAAGCTGCAATTTGGAGATGCTCCTTTGACACAGCCACCTTCAGTCATTTTTAACTGCCTCAAACCCTTATTTTCGTAGCACGGATTAGGGCAAGTTAAGCTATCACCAATAGTCAAGATATGTGCTTAATAGGATTGCTGAAATTGGTCCGGTGAAAGATTATTTTTGGGAAAAGAAAACATGAATGTAAGTATTAGACTTGTCGTCATAAGGTCCATTGTATTTGATTTCACATGTCCTTCAATGCCGCTAGGACAACCTTACAGTAGCAGTGAGTGACCCATATCCAGATCCTGAGCCAGATCTGGTCAGTTTTAGCATGATTTAGGGTCATAAACTTGACCTATCATGTTACGCTTCATTATACTCTATACTACATTTTTAGGAAAGCATTCAATTTGTGGCTTTTCTGACCATATGCTTGAGTTAATAAGATGCCCCCTCTCTTGCAGGCTGCACTAAGCTGATTTCAATCTATCTTCTTGATTGTATCTCCCTAAATCCAGATATCAGTGCTTATCTGACGTCTTACTGTTGCAGATGGAGAAGGTCAGTAAGGCCCAGCGGAGCAGCCTTTAGCCCATGGCATTACCCGTCTCCCATTGATTCTCCATTGTGTTTCAAAGCTGCTGCAGTAATCCAATATTACCCCGGGACTCAAGCAGAGCGCAGATAACCTATTAGCTATTTACTCATGTTTAGTTTACTTAGGGCTTGGTTTTCCTGCTGCTAAGACATCTTTAAATGGTCTAAACCGGCGTCACACCACACTGTCTGCAGGCCTTGCCAAAATGGTTTTGGCACGAAAAGCTGTTAGATTTGCACAGAGGCTGCCTTACTGTGCTGTTGGCTATTTCTCCAAAGAAAGAAGAAAACGCTCACGTTAGAGCTGTGTTTGATCTAGACTTTTGTTTGTTTGAAGGGCGGTCAGGTTTCTGAAGGGTGTGTTCAAGGTCTACTGTAAGTTTGTCATTTTCCTTGTCTAATATTATTACAGTTATTCAATCTTATTTGTGTTATGTGTTTGTTTTTATATTTTTGCAGATTAGGGTTGGATAACATTAAATATTTTTCAATACCACCTAAAGTTTTTTTTTTCTCTTGGTGTTGTTTAACCTCTTAAACCCCAACTGAACCGAGCACATTTTCTCCAGTTTGGCTTTACCCAAATCGAAAATCTTCTTGAAGAGCATCAAAACAGCAGAACAAAAATGCAACAAAAAGCAACAAAAAAAAGCGATGAAAAAGTAAGAAAGGCCTCAAAAGAGCCACACAAAAGTGACACAAACGTAACAAAAAAGTGGCAAAGAAGCAACTTAAGAGCGAGAAAAAGATGTCCCACACGGGACGAAAACACAACAAAATAAGGAAAAAAGCGACAGGGACAAAAGATGAAAAAGCAACAAAAACCTACAAAAACACGACAAAAAGCACACAAAAAAAGGCGACAATGCGACTAAAAAGTTCCGATCACTTTTGTAGGCCTTAGCTTTCAAATGAGGCATTGCGCTGTTGCTCTTCAGTTGAGAAGCTTTTAGATTTGCGTAAAGCTGAACTGGAGAAACTGTACTCAGTTAAGGCGGGGAGTAAGAGGTTAACAGTATCTGGGCCTTTTGCAGACACATCATTGTAATGAGTTGGATTTCGAAGAGTTCAAATAGCAAGATTGAAATAAATAAGCAAACTCCCTGATCTATTTTGGGAAACAAAAAAAGAAAATAAATCAAAATCTATTCATTTCAATTCCACTCTGATTTGGAATAATGTATATGGAATCCATCTGCTATAAGTGAAAATGTTGTTGGCCTGTTCAAATCCAGCCCCAAACCAATAAGCAGTTACAAGTCACAACTATATGGTAAATGGTCTCAACTTACTGTATATAGCTCTTTTTCACTCTCATTCATAATGTACGCAGACACTGGAGGCAAGGTGGGCGAAGTGCCTTGCTCAACGACACGACAGTCAGGGCTGGACTGGCAGAAAAAATTGGCCCGGGACTTTTGAGTCAAGACCGGCCCTCTATAAAATCAGTCATACCATAGACGCTGATTTATGTTCTTCCCAATGGGTGTGGGTCAGGCAGTTGGAGGTAAATTACTACCATGCATCCCTTAATTAGGAGGGTGAAAGGGCATCTGGAGTGACAACCATATCAATTAAACATAGTAAGAGGAATATGAGTAAAGCCAAGACATACTGTTATTGTTAGTTAAAAAATCAGACCAAATCTCACATATTTTAGGACGTATCATTTAGCACCACAGATCCACGTGGCCTTTCATCCGTTTGACCTCTTTTTGTTGACTGAAACGTTACCCACAATTCTGCTGTTGTGCGCCACAGAAGTTGGCCTCACGTCGACTGTTCTGGATACTGTGTGTTGGCAGGGCAGCTCGCTTTTGGAGAGGGGTGAGAGAGGGGCATCGAAACAAAGTGTCCGCACAGGAGCTACACCCGTCGGATCTGTCAGTTCAGTCGACGACAGTGACTGAATAAAACATGCTACTGATGCCTTTGATACAACTCCTTTTCAAGAAAATCGTAGTGCGTGACCTTAAATTGCATTAAGTTTAGTTTGTGTTAGTTTAGGAATTAATGTTTCAGTCTTTTTCGAAATGCTAACAATCCTGGACATAATTAAAATCTGCAAAAAGTCAAAGGATATTTATTTTTTTTTACAGAAAAATTGCGCTGAATTATTTTGTAAAACCATGCATCCCTAATGAGGAGGGTGAAAGGACATCTGGAGTGACACCCATATCAATTAAAACACAGTAAGAGGAATATGAGTAAAGCCAAGAAAACCTATCCAGGAGGAGTTTAACTTGTAATGGTAAAAATGGAAACTGACCAGCTTAATCTACCAAGTGCAGATGACGGCCATAACACTTTTGCATAAGAAAAGGCACTAAAGAACCCGCTTTAGAGATATTAGCCTTGTGTCAACCTGATCTGCTACCAATTTCTTGAAACATTTTATTATCGGTGAATGCAGGATTCATGCATTCTGCCCGCTATAGGGTGCCAATGGACAACAGAGGTGCCTGCTGGGACATAGAGCGATATTTGCTGACAAGGCAGTTTGTCCCTGTAATACTCTGGAGGTGAATTTATATGCAGGTGGTGATGTGACTGCAGGACGGCCCACCAAAAACTTTGGAGTTTCGATTATTCGCTTTAGTACATCGCTTCTGTTCACTTCACAAGCACATACTGTCCTTTAAGAGTGTCATTGGGAGATATTTGCTGTGTGCTCTTTCAATAAGTAAGTCACTTTGCCCTAATACTTACATTCACGATTTGATAAGCAAATGAAACATCAAACTGACTACTTAACTGGGACTCGATTTGGACAAGAGTTTTGGAGCGGCTGTGTGTTATGTCTCGACTTGAGGTTCAGGCTAAACCTTAAGGACTCAGATTTGAACTCCTGGATCATGGACTGACTCTCAAGTCCTTGGCCTATTCACTGTATATCATTTTACAAACAAGCTTTTAAACTGTGGTTTGTAGTTCAAAGGCAGTTAAATGGGGCCACTGAGTGAACACAGCTAGAAACAACATTAAAAAACTCTTCTTAAATGGGCTGGACTCAGATTCTGACTCGTTATTAGGTGATAGTGACTGGACTTAGTTCTCAAAATATTAGAAATTGGAGATACTCACTGATTTGCGCATTGGCTAAATGGGAAGGATAGAAGTGATAAAAATGCTGTAATAAATATATACAGTGGGAAGAGTTTCTTACAGTACATTTCTGCCTAAAGTGGTCGTAAAATGTGGTCTGTTTTTTTTTTAATCACAAGAAGTAAACAGTGTCTGCTTAAACTAATAGCACCCAATCAATTACATGTCATATTTTTATTGGCCATAACATGTAAACATTCACAGTACGGGTGAAAGATAAATGCTGAAAAATGCTTGGTTTTCACTAAATCCATAGTTATTTTTATTGGTTTATTTGGTCAGGACAGTGCATGTTAATGAACATACATGGGTCTCATACATGTAAACAAGCCACACCGGATTGTAGCCTTGGGCTAATTTCCGTCCGTCGCCCCCCATGCGCACTCTCAAACACACTCTCATTCATCCTGGCCTATTGTTAATGTTTTTAGTGGTAGGGGAAACCGGAGTACCAGGAGGAAACCTACGCAGACACGGGGAGAACATGCAAACTTATATCGTATCATATCAATATTGAGATATCTGGCATAAATATCGAGATATGAAATGTTGTCCATATTGTTCAGCCCTAATTCAGAAATTCCAAATGGTTCACATACTTTTTCCTCCCACTGTAGTGCAGGCGACCTGACCTTGAAATTAAGAAAAAATTGTGTGTCTTCCTGTTTTCCAGATCTCCTAATGTTGACTCACTCATGTGAGATGTTGCCATGATTCGCCAGGCTTCTCTCTAAACAAGGCAAGTAAACCTTTTGGAAAACAGACACTAATGAACAATATTAACTTTTCTGATTTTGAGTTTTAAGTAAATTGTCTTGTAACATTTGCTGTGCTCAGATGTCAACCACAACTGAGAATGGGATGGGAGGGAGCACAGGCCGAGAGAAAACATACAAAAAGGTAAGCTCCACTGGTAACCTTTTTTTGTATTTACTAATCTCAAATGTAATCCTTCTTTTGTAACATTTATTTTGAATTGAAAGAGCCGTAATCCAATAAAGCCTGCTCAGGTCGTGTAATCTTTTTGAAAAGTCCCACTGCAGCACAAAATGTCCTGACCCTGATTGAAGTTCTGCTCACTCTTATTTACTTGTACTTAAGATAACCACTTGTGACTGTACTTAATGTTTCCAGTACGTTCCACAAGTGTTAAGGTTGATTTGTCAAAGCTACTGTGGCGCTCTGTCCCAAGACTCTGAAATAGTGTGTTTAAGGTTTTTGAAAACTTTGGCCATTATATTCTCCAGTGGGTTCAGGAAGTCTCTCTCCGTATTCCCAAAAAACATATCGGGTTCTGATAATGTAAAAAAGTACTGATTTAATCTCTAATCACTGATATAAAGTTTTGTACTTCATTATCTGACGGCTGCATAAATAAAATCTCCTCAACCACTCCTGCGCACTTCCATGTTGTTCTTAACATGTTTTCTAAAATGTCTTTATTTCCCAGACCACGTCATCGGCCTTGAAGGGGGCCATTCAGCTGGGCATTGGCTACACAGTGGGGAACCTGACCTCCAAACCAGACAGAGATGTCCTTATGCAAGACTTCTATGTGGTGGAGAGTGTTTTTCTGCCGAGGTGGGTGCTTTGACGTACTTAAACACGTATATAAAGGCCTCGGTGCGGCGCTCTTTATAATGAAACGTTGCTCTATTTGAACACCAAGGTCACTTCCCTTAGGAACAGGAGTTGCGTGTAGGTGTGTAGGTGGATACAGCCCACACTTCGGGCAAGAGTAAAGATGGATCAGATTCAACTGAATGCCAGCTAAATGCAATACGTCTGGGGATAGAATTAAATGACGTAGAAGCACTACACTTATTATAGAACACACATTTATTATAGAAAAGTTATGGATAAAGTAGCTTGAGTGGATTATCCTTACCAGCAAATTTCCCAACTGCGAAATGAGCGTATGGTGGACCTCTTACAGCTGTGGCAGTGGGTGTCAGCTTCATAGTTTTTTTTTCTTCTTTTTTTTTTTTAGCTGTCTGCAAAATTACATCACGGGCTTAAAGAAAGTCTTTACATAATCCACCACAGTGCGAGAAATTCTTTGAAAGTGTGAGACGCACATTCACACGTATATGCCAGAGTAGTTACTTGACAGGACGGTCTGTTGGATTTCACTTTTAGACCAAATGAAAAAGTTACCAGGAAAAGGGCGTCTCCTCATTGTCTCTACCAAGATATGCAAACTCTGTGTGGCTTATGCAAACCTAGGCTCGGCATGCACTGACCTCTACTGCTCTGTCTCACAGCAACAACTAAATAAATAGAAATGTTGTACGTTAAAATCTACTACTGTACATTGAAGGTGTTTACTGGTGCCTCACAAGAGTTATATTAACAGTAAAGTGAAAATGTATGTCACAAACTGCAGTTTCATGTATGATATGTCAGAGGTAGGTTTTACATTATGTTCTGTGAACTTCAACCTACTCCTTTTGGGTGTGCACATTCTCTCCTTTTCCTGTGATAAAATCTGTTGTGTAAACTAATAAACTAACTAAAGGTTTAGGTTTAACACACGTTTTTAGCAAATCCAGTGTCTGAATAAAAAGTGCCATTGTTTTTTTTTCTGCCTTGAAAGAAACAGTGGTTGAAATGTCTTTGCGCAAGGACACAATGGCAGTTTGCACCTGCGGGAGCTGGGATTTAAACTGGCAACCTCTCGGGTATTAGAGTCTAGTCTGTACCATCTGAGCTGCTCCAGGCTTCGCTTGTACTGAAGAAAATGAACATGTCTCAACTATGATCGAATCACTCACTGATAGTTCTACCTTGAAATCCAATCTCTATGGAGCAGTACCAGGCTCTTTTACTCTGTATGGGATGGAGTCAGTGCAGCTGCTAGCCAGGGGAACTTTATATAATTGACAAAATGATCATCCTCAATGGCAATTTTCACTTTGTATTAACTGTGATATAACCGAGGATGGTTACATAAGGGTGACACCAGTTCCATTTTCATTTATCTTCTTGGTCAGTGGTTTTAAAAGCGTACTGAAATGGTAGGTGTATGTTCAAAGTCGAGTGCAGAGTAATTTGTCTTATTGAAAAGCTTTTATGGCCTTTATGCTAGCCTTACTTCTGCTCGGCTGGTGCTCCTCTCCTGGGGATTTCTCTTGTGTTCTGTCTTGTCCGTCAGGTTATAGATGTATGTCACAGATCACTTTTTGTATCTTTGACAACAAACACGCACACGCGCACATTCGGTTTCCTGATTGGATTGGATGAAACATGCCCCCACTGTGTGTGCTGGGAAATGGTTACCAAGAGATTGTCGTGACCAATCATGCTACGGATAGGGGCAGACTGTAGCTGAATGTTTTTGTGTATGTTAAACAGAGCAACCAAGATTTCTTAGCACGGTAATTGCAGGTGTGGTGTTACACTGTAAGGCAAGACACCGACCCTAGTCAGAAAGTAAGACGCCCTCAAAACAACAACATGCAGCCTCATTACCCAGAAAACTCGCCCATGATTTAGAGTAGCTCTCGAAACAAAAACTGTGATTGACCCATTTCTCACAAATAAGGTCCTACTCCATGTAACGTGATTACTTTATCAACCTGGTTTCAGTTGCAAACAAACCACAGTGACTTTGCACGACAGCTAAAGAGATGTATTTTTCTGTGATTGTCTTTCAACCCCTTGGTTTGTTGGTGCATTTTACTTCAGTCCAGACCATGTAATCAGATCCATCTTCAGTCTCAAGGCGAAGAACTCTATACAGGCCAGTTTGCTACTACAATGGTGAAATATAATATGTGTGTTGCCTCGGGAGCATAATGCTTACACATGGGTGGAGCGCATCACCAACACACTGATGCACAGACAGTTGTCCAGGTTATTCAGCACAGTTTCTCTTCTATAGCAGTGGTTCTCATGCTTTTTACATCACGTGCCACCGCATACAATATCGGTTTTAATGCTTTTGAAGATATGGAGAACATCAGTTGCATAATTATAATTTTATTTCAGTGAAGCAGCAATTTTAATGAAGCAATGTTGGGCAGAAAAGTTATTATTATATTTTTTTTTAAGCTGCTGACTGGGAGTGAAATAGATAAAGGTAAAGTTTCACAGCACTTTGACTCATTTCCCATTGATTTAACGTGGTTGGCATGGTAACAGTTTAACATTGTTGTCCTCTATCTATGTCACTTCCTGTGGATGTCTAATAAGAAAGTGAAACTATAAACATCACAAAAATGGCCAAACTACAGAAAGCTGGGTACAATCTTCAGCACAATTTTAAATATAATTGTGTTAAAGAAGAACCAAGTAACTTGTTTAGCTTAATAAATCCTTTTCGTAGTCCCTCTGGGGGTAATACAAGTGTCAATGGGATGATTGGAGGGTCTTTCATCTGCCCCTGGCATCTCTGGCCAGAAAACCACAATTCCAACATCTCTGCCTCCGAGTTGGAGCCACCAATACACACTAATAGAATCACGAAGAAGAAACTAACAGGCTAACAGGCGAAGCTAACTGTGGGCTAGCTCCACTTAAACAGTATTTACAGCCAAGTTTGAGTGAAAAAAATTATCTCCATTGTGTAATTGGATGTACAATATCCCTCTCTCTCTTTGTCTTTTCTTTCACCATTTACTCTCACGGACAATTAATGAGTAAAAACTGCAACATGCTTGCCTGGCTCTGCCGTACTATTCCCTGTCTATTCCACGCAGGGAAGTTAGTCCGGTCACGGAGCAATTGGAGCAGTTTGAACGGGCGGGCCTAACAAGCACAGATTGTCAGTGAAATAAACAAATTAGCGGACGTGACGACAACTCACAAAATATGAACTGAATGTAAACTCACGAGAACGCGGAGGCAAAATCCTCGACTACTTCATCCATGATTAGTTTTGGCTAATGTTAATGCTGTTAATTGAACTGACAACATAGCAGCGCAGCGAGTGACGTAACCTCGTCAATTCTCTGTGATGGTCGTGATTGGTTCGGCTTAGCTGCCAATTAGCAACTTGTTTACCTCGTATGTTCAGACCCACCTTCTTTCGCTCAGAAAAGAAGTGGGTGTGGTTTATCAGGCTAGCAACATGCTACAACACCTGCAGTGGCGCTTATGGCCTCTAGAGGCATGAGTTACTTAGTTCTGCTTTAACTATGTTTTAGCAAAAATCTTGTCTAATGTGTCATATGCACTTTAAATGCATTAAAAGCACAAATAAATAATTAAAGTGAATATGCCTATAAATCTAGATGTACCGTGTACTATAGTTTGAAAACCCCTGGTCTACAGATGATTAAGGTCAGTTTTAAGGCTCCAGTAAAACCATGAATTCTAACCAATATAATGTCTGTTTTGGCAGTGAGGGAAGTAACTTGACCCCAGCGCACCATTACCCCGATTTCCGCTTCAAGACCTACGCCCCTCTGGCCTTTCGCTACTTCAGAGATCTCTTCGGCATCAAACCAGACGACTACCTGGTAAGATTGGGATGAATCACACATTGCTATTATTAATGTTATCTACACACAACAGGAGTAGAAGTACAGTTGGTTTCAAGGGGAAAAAAAGAGAAAAAATGCCTATCATGATTTTCTTACAGCCAAGTGGATAAAAACGTGCAATATTTCACATTTCAAAGCGGCTTCATCTTGACAGCATTAGATAAGTCAGCTGGGGGGTCATTTCCCAGCAGTGGTGTGACAGAGGTGTTTAAAAGGAAGTTCTTTGTTGATTTAGTTGTGCAAAGCTTTCCTTCTCAGTCACAGTGGCAGCTCCATTATATAAAGTAAACTCCCTCTATGACGTGTCCGGTATAATATCACATTTCATGCATATTCACTATCCTCTATAAAGCAAACACATGCAGCATGCCACTTCATATTGTGCAGAGCTTTTCCGTAGCACTCGTCATCCTATATGAACGTTATTATGTAAGGATGCTGTTGTTTTGTACCACAAATTAAATTACCCCTGAGCTTTGAAAAGGCTGCCCTCAACATATAGAACAAAACGAAGATTAAAGAGCCAGTGGGACCATTACAGGGCTCTAAAGATAGGAACTAATTTGGACAGATGCAAACCTCTGGTCTTAATTAGGAGACAAGAACAGCATACGCACACGAATGATGTAATAAAGCGCTGACGTGTTTGTCTTCACGGCTCAAGGTGACTGGAAATATTGATTGAAGAAGTCAAGGACTTCTCGACTGTCTCCTCCTCCCTGCTCTAATTACTGAATTACTTCGCTCACGTCATCTAGTCAAGTTATGCAAGATCCAGAATTACGCATGTACTGTATGTAAAAAAGGAAATAGTCATTGTGGCTGGGTACCGATTAAACGATACCAGTCTGGGATCGAAAAAGGTTTAGGTACTACTGGTATTGGAAAAAAATAAAAGTACCGAAAGCGGGTACCAAAAGAATGATGAAATCTTTATGTTCAAGTTTTGATGCTGTTGGTCCTCAAAAAGTGGGAGAGGGAAATGGAGAGAGGGGAGGAGACAAAATGTAAAAGAAAAAACTGAAACACAAAAAATCGGGGGTAAAAAGTGGAGCATTTTGAATTTTTTGGGGGTGAGGGGTGGGAATGGGAAACATTTTGAAAAACAAAATATGGAGACAATTTGAGAAAATTGAAAAAAAAAAACATTTGGGAAATTGGTAAAAACAAAAAAGGGTAAAGAGTTTCTTGGTTGTTTCACCTCAATTAAATGATACAAATGCAAAAGAAATCAAATAGAAGGAAATTAATAAACTAACATTAATCTGTTTTATGGCTCTATATGACAAATAATTTAGTATCAAGTATCAAAAAAGTATCCTTCAGGTGTCGAAAAGTATTGTTAAAGTACCTGTATCGGAATTTTTTTTTACGGTACCCAGCCCTAATCGTCATTAAGATAAATCAATGGTTTTGTATAGCCCAATATCACAACAGGAGTTGCCTCATAGGGCTGCCCCAAACATTAAGGCAATAAAACAGAGCAGTAAATATGTAAAGTTCCGGCGAATCAAATATCCAGGCAAACATAATATCCAAATAAGCATCAGCAGTGGGTGGCGACGAGCAGCGCGGGTGTCCCCTGTCCTTAGACTCTCCCGCATGGCAAGGAAAAACTCAAAACCCGTATGTTGTTTATGTTGTTACATTTTATAAATAAATAAAGCTTTTACTAATATATGAACTAATAACCGAATGCCCATCTTGACTGCGCATGCATGAGTCAATTAGGCCCCTAATTTCGGCCCAAACAAACCACACCGCCATTGAAATGTGTGAGCGAGTTCAGGTAGCGGAGCGTGAACACTGAAGTATATTGAGCCATAACCGTTTACCGTAAGGCTTACGGGCACTGGTTTACAGACTATAAGGGCAGGAGCGGACCATTGCGGACAGGGGAACGACAGGACCTGGCATCACCCCGACACAGACACCCTCACTTTTTAAATCATTTGAATTCGTCTTGTAATCACAGGGAAAAGTTCCAAAACTATGTGTGTATGTGGATATCTCTGGTCACAATTAAGAAAAAGATTTCGTCTACTGTCCACCTCCTTATTGACAAAAAAAAAAAAAAGAGGGATTCTATGTTTTTATTTCTCATTTCAGTTTAAATGTTTAAATTTAAATATCGGCGACATGAGGCCACAGTTTCAGACCCTGGACTTTGTCCAACAGTCGCCTTCAAGGGTCAGAAATGTTTTTCTGACATAGTTATTCCATATTTATTCCAACTATATGAACAAGGACTGGTCGTCACTTTTGACAGCATCTCTTCGTATGAATGGCAGTTTCGTTTCTGTCTATCTCCGTACGCAGCCCTGGTTGTAAAAATAGTAATATTGTAACAGGCTCCATGGCAACGTCAAAAATGCTTTAACTTTAACTTAACTTTCCAGCGGTTAAAACGGTCCAAATCATAGCTTTCTTCGTCTAAAAATAAAAACTGCTCTGTTCAAATGTTACTTTACTTCATAATTTGACTTTTGACCCGCTTTGAACACAGAAGGCTCTTGAGGACTGGAAATGGGAATCAGTACATTAAAGCTTATTTGTGTCTTGACTTCCCAGTACTCCCTTGTCAATGAGCCACTTATTGAGCTGACGAACCCTGGCGCCAGCGGCTCCTTCTTCTACCTGACCAGTGACGATGAGTTCATCATCAAAACCGTCCAGCACAAAGAGGCCAAGTTCCTCCAGAGATTGTTGCCCGGATACTACATGGTGAGACACAGAGTGAAGCTACATCGGAACTGGGTACTAGATTGCTTTAGCAAATATTTAAGGATTTTATGTGTGTTACTTCATGCTCATGGGTCTCACGTGGACAGATTGCAGCACCAGGTCTTGACCCAGAATATTTTTGCCCACTTATTTTTACACAAAAAGTTGCTTTGTAATAGTTTCCGTATTGTTGTATATTATACTGTAGTAATCAAGCTGAAAGTAGGTCCATACAAAGTCAAAAAGAATACAGCCCATGACAAACTGATGCCTCTGTATACTATAAGTTAAAAGTATAGGATTTTAGCTGCTATTGAACGAAAGGTTTCTTCATCTTAGCTATAATTACTCACTTTTGAGCCATATCCTGACTATTTGGAAACACTTCGATTGAATTCATTTGCTAACCTTAGTCATTTCTTCATGTTATTCACTGTATTATTTTTGTCTACAATCTTCAGAACTTGAACCAGAACCCCCGCACGCTGCTGCCAAAGTTCTACGGCCTTTACTGTATCCAATCAGGAGGCATCAACATCAGACTGGTGGTGATGAACAATGTCCTGCCGCGCTCGGTCAAAATGCACTACAAGTACGACCTGAAGGGCTCCACATACAAAAGGAGGGCGTCCCGTAAGGAGCGGGAGAAGGCCTGTCCCACATACAAAGACCTGGACTTTCAGGACATGCACGAGGAGGGACTGTACTTCGACACAGAGACGTACAACAACCTGATGAAGACCCTGCAGAGAGACTGTCGGGTAGGTTTAGCCCTACGTTACTCTAACAGTTTCCGCTCACGTTTGATCGGACATTACTACACATAGGGATCTGTCCTCTGCAAAGCAAACACCACGTGAGACGTAATGTTGTGTGTCATATGACGAGCTTAGAGTTGATTAGACTTGGCCTGGGAATGTGTTTGTGACCTATTTGTCGTGGTTATAAAAACCTGTTTTAATTTGAACTGGTTTGTTACAAAACATATCCCGTAGTAAAAGTAACCCTCGCCGTAACCAAGCACATTTTCTCCAGTTCGACGCTACAAAAATCTAAAAGCTTCTTGAAAAAATAACGACAGAAACGAGAAGAAATCGCAGACAAAACAAAGCATACAAAAAGTGACAAAAATGTGATGAAAACGCAAGAAAAAAGTTACAAAAAACAACAAAAAAGTCACAAAATCAAAACAAGAAAAGTGGCAAAAAAAAAAACACGCCATAAAAATGTACAAAAATTGGACAAAAACACCATTTAAAAAAGCCAAAAAAAAACAAAAAAAATGTGATGAATAAGAACGTGAAAAAAGGGACGACAACACCGCAACCACACAAAAGGTCCATTTAGCTCCGTTTTGTAGGTCTTAGCTTCGTGACTGTAAACCCTTAGATTTGGTTAATGATGAACCGGAGAAAATGCGCTCGGGTAAAGGCGGGGAGTAAGAATAAACAATCATAGTTCTATGACAGGCAAAAACAATGTCCACAGAATGGCTACCATTCACCAAAACATCCGAACAACAGCGATCGCTCGTATTCTACGTAACCTTTTAACTCAGATGATTGCATAAAATACAAGCATTTATTTAAATACAATGTTTGTTTTTTTGCATGGGTCTTTACAGTGAGTGGGCTTTTACTCGTATGACGCCTAACTTTGCTGGGAGTAGGACACCGCCAGCTCCAGTCGACATTTACTTATGTTGCCTCTCTCCATTGACTCTAAGTAGCCAAACTTTAACACATGAGATCATTTTCCACATGCTTTATCTTGATAATTAATTGTTAAACAAGCGTTGTCGATGTCTTGCTAATCACGAGAAGCCTGTTTTAGCAGGTTACAGAACAGTACAGGTTCAGCTGCTCTTGACCTGAAATGTTCCAGCGTGTGGCTTAAAATTATAGTAAAAGCTAATCCATTCAATCCCCGACAAATACAGTGTGTTGCACCTGGCAAGGCCTCTGACTTAAAACTGATTCACCCTGCAAATCAGAGTACTTTACAAGGCAGTGTTGCTGTGGTGGGTTGAGAAGAGTATTGTATATGCACATTACACGCCAACCTCTTTAATAGATAGATGTCAGTGTGTTTGTTTTTGATGGCACTGAATGTTTTCACTTAGTTCAGTGTATCCTTCTTCCAGTTACCTCCAATACGAGACCGCTCTGGAGACAAAATGTAATTAAGACTAATATTGGAGATACAGACCTAGTTCCAAAATAGGCCTCTTGTTAACAGTACGTCAGTCTCCGCTCAGCTCCAGATACTGTATTGCTGCAGTTCCGTTTTGTTTTCTGCCCGTGTCAGATGCTTTTACCAGTAACAGCGCGCACAAAATGAACAATCTGGGACAGCCCGAACACTGCTGCAATGCACTTCACTTTCCTTCCTCTGATTATGAGGTCATACTAAAACGCAGCATCAGAAACCCTGAAAACAACAGTGGACTCAGGGGGCCACTGTACCGTAAATTTAGCGATGACTTAAGTAGTATAGGAACTCACTCTACATCATTACCAGTATACGATCATCATACTGTGGACTGTGAAACTACTTACTCACACTGGCCCTCATTTGTCAAACTTGCGTACGGTGAAATCAGAGCGTATGTGGGGTATACGAAAAATCACCGCCTGTTTTGGCATTTATGATGCTGTACGCTCAAATCCTACACCAAGTCAGGAGGTGGTGTACATGGTCCAGAGTCTGCTCTGACTGCAGCGTTGTATCCACGTTTTTTTTTTTATGTGGTCTAATTTTATACCCTTTTAATATATAGGTTATTTAGGCCTACAGCTTATTTAATAAAGGTCACTTTTTATTATTAGCCTATTTCTTTTCCCCCCTCTTTTTTTATTAGTAAATGTGATCTTGGATTGGCTATAAGGTTAACGTTGGTTACTGACAGATTTTTTAATAACAACTATTTATCATTTCCTGGTTGGAGAAATGTTCTTTTTTGCCGGGTTTTGTGCGTGTGCGTGCCGTAAAACCCATGGGTGAGGCCTCCTCATACGTGAATATTTGTGGGCGTTTCATTCAAATGACGCTGGGATTTCTCCGTGGCATTTACCATCAGCTGCGCTTGTGTACGATAAGATCTGAGCGGAAAGCACAGGTTCATAAATGTCACGCGCATACACCATTTGTTTACGCAATGTTGATAAATGAGGGCCATTGTGCACAGCCTTAGATTCCTCCCTTGTTAGTTCGAACAGGTTGCGTTCATCAGACACGATATTGCGTTTCATTGTATTTTATATTTGTTCTAGTTTTATAATGTCTTCATCTACGTTGAAGATGAATATTAGTTACTAGTAGTGTGTAATGTCTGCAAAGGCTGTTGTGGTCACAGGTGTTTCCACTGTCAAAATGGGCTCGCAGCGAGAGGAGGGTCATTCTACAACATGAACCCAACCCTTTTAGACATATTGCACTTTATTTAAACATAAACACCATATATGTTCGTTATGACTACTAGGATTGGTTGGACCTAAAATAATCCTATTGCCAGGTGCCCGTCCTAAAACATTTTACAGACAATCCGACTGGCTAATGATAGGTTTAGACTCTAAAGCCCCCGTGCTGTAATCCCATTAGTTCTGCATGATGTGAAGTAATTATGCCACAGCTATTGTGTTAAAGTCTCGTCATTGTGACTGCATCGTTAAAAGGTGTACAGTCACATGTGGCAACCCTGTTATATAATAGTTTAACAAGCTTCATTACAGCAGGATTTGCTCATAATGTTTCTGCTCTTTGATAGTTTGGTAGATATTTTTCAGCGATGTAAAATAGATTAATAGATTAGCTGTAATGAAAAGTGCGCTGCTGTTCATAAACTGAGAGCAGGTTATTAGCTTGTCAACACAATAATCGTGTCTTCTTATAAAACACATGTTTCCCATTCTGGTAATTTTCTGTTTGCTTTGGAGTCGAGGCTAAATTTAACTGGCTTCCTGATGCCGGTGCCTCTACACGTCCAGAACAACTGTCGCTTTCCCACCTGCCTTTTCCTGGAACAGGTTGCGTTCATGTTCTCTAGACTAGTGTTTTTCAAATGCCTTTTTAGACTCTCCTGCAACAAATCGTCACCAACAAGAACCCAGATCAAGATTATTCATTTCAACATTACATAAAAACACTGGATAGACATGAATGTGTTCTGTCAGGCTCTTTATTATACATTGTCATATACAAATACAGTGTTCCCTCACATAATTTGGTTGATTCAAGATTATCTATGGCAGATTATTTAACCTCTTAATCCGCCTGAACTGAGCACATTTTCTCCACGTTGGCTTTACCCAAGTCTTAAAGCTAATTGAAAAAAGGGGCAAAAATAAGAGAAATACGAGGATGAAAAAGAGCCAAAAAAGCAACCGAATAATTGCAAAAAAGTGATGAAAACAAAAGTTTGTGAAAAAAATGCAACAATAAAAGCTGTAAAAGAGCAACAGAACAGTTACAAAAATGCAACAAAAAAGTGACAAAAAGCGATGAAAATGTGGCAAAAAAGTGCTTTCAAATGAGGCGTTACACTGGCCTACAGACGGTAACCTTTTAGATTTGGGTAAAGCTGGTACAAAGATCAGAGAGAAAATGCACTTGGTTAAGGCAGAGGTTAAGATGTTAGAATATAGTAAACCTATAGCTGTATATATTGTTTTTAAGATGATAACAATCACCCCAGTGTGTTCCATAATGTCCCCATTTTTGCTATTATAGTAATTTCAGAGATATTAGCCATAAACCTGAGCAGTAAGTTTAAAGCTAATAAATCATAGTGTTCTGGCCTCGCTCCAGCTCAGTCTGAATTGTCTCATTTTAATTTGAACGTCAAGTGAACGACACAACCAATTCTCTTTGAATGTTTGCTGGTTATTTCAGATTTTTTTTGCCGAGTCACGCTCAGGAAATAACACCAAATAAAAACAGATGTCACTTACACTTTAACCCACCCAGCAACCACAATTCCCTGCATGTTGTATGTGTCGTCTGAGGAGAAAATACAATGCGTTTGATGCGGCAGACAATTTGTTTTTGTCACAGCTTCCTGCGCTTGCCTCTTGAGCGGGAAACAAAGTGCTCTCCAAGCACAATCTTTTCCACGAGTAAGCAACTAACCTCATCACCTCGCGATAGGCTGTGAACTACTACACAGAGAAGCCCGGCATTGGCTGTAACGGGGCTGAGGAGGTCATGAAAGTAAGAGAGGCTAACGTAAAATATCTGCTAAGGCCGGTATCTTCCCTGTACATTCCAGTCACCATTCACATTTTCTTAGTAGACGTTTAAGATCATTTTAGAGATTTTCTTTTGGCCTATTGGCTTTATTGGACAGAACAGTGTAACATGATGGAAGGTGAAGAGTGGCAGGAGTCAAACTCATGATGCTGAGGCGCTGCAGATTTCAAGATGAATGCATAGGGAGAACCTAAAAAATAAATTGGTTGAGTGCATTGTTTCATTCCTACATAAAGGTCAGGAAGAAATAAGTTTTATTGGACTATTATGTGGTTTTATATTGTGATGTTATTGGCAGAGGTGGGTAAAGTAGCCAAAATATGTATTCAAGTAAGAGTAAAAAAGTACTATGAGTATTGAGTTACTCTTTTAGCGTTAAAGTCTGATTTATGCTTCAGTTGTCACATACATTATGAGAAACCAAACATGAAATCCAATAAAAATAAAAAGGAATCATGAAGAATTAAGTAAACAAAACACAAAATTAAGATTTGTCACTTAAAGACAGTGGCACGAGTTACTACTTTCTTTTTTTCCCTCAAGGAAGAGTACAGATACTTTATTTTAATATTACTCAAGTAGAAGTAAAAAGTACTGTATGAAAAAAACTACTTGCAAAAGTACAGTCACTTCAAAAAGTTACTTAAGTTCATGTAACCGCCTCTGGTTATCGGGGACATACAGTACCTGTTTTTTTTCCTCTTATAAATTCTTTCCCTTTCATATCTATTTCTTGTCTTTTTGTTTTATCTAAAGAAAAAATCATTTTTTTTTGGGCAACCTATGAATACATATATATATATTAAAAAAAAGGACCAGCTTTAACAGAATTTGCAGCGTGATGAAATGATGAAGACACACCAGACTTCCTCGTAATGCGTGACAGGAAAGTGCTGGGTATGCACCCCTGACTCTATTACTCCGCAGCTCCCATGATACTCCCCAAATGTCAAAACAATGCACTGCATTAATAATTCATGCAAACCCGTGAGAGAGGGACTTAGACAGAGTGCTGTGGGTCCATAACATCCTCCTAAGTCTCAATGCAGTTCATTATTTCCCTCAAATCTTATTTACCTAAAAGGAAATGCTGTTTGGCTCATTAGTCGCCTGGAATAGAGAGATTAACACTGTGTTGGGACATGTGCTGTTGCATAAGACCAAGTGTAGCCGATTTCTCAACTATTAAGACCCGGTGACAACAATTACGACTATAAATCGTCCCATTGTCCATGTTCTGGGGAATGGCCGGTCAAGTGATTTACAGAATAAAATGTATGTTTGAATAGCTAGACTTTATTTTTGGGGGGATTTTAGTTTTATTAATTAGCACGTTTACATAATTTGAAGGTACTGGTCTTTTGGGCAGTAATTCTGTTATTCAGGTTTGTTTTGTTCAGCTTCATTTTTAACAGTTAATCAAGTACTTAAGTAACCTTTTGAAGAAATTGTACTTCTTAGTTTAGTTTTATCATATTGTACTTTTTACTTAACCTCTTAACCCCCGCCTGAACCGAGTGCCTTTTCTCCAAGTCTAAAGTTGACTGTACAGCCTACTGTAACACCACATTTGAAAGCTAAGACCAACATAATTCATCTAAACAGATCTTTTTTCTTGCGTTGTCGAAACACATTTTTTTTGTCACTTTTTTTTCCGTTTTCCTTTCTTTTGTGGCGTTTTCGTCAAACATTTTGTCACCTTATCGTCACTTTTCTGTTACTCTTTTGTGACTTTGTTGCGCATTTTCATCGCTTTTTCCCCCCACTTTTCTGTTGCTCTTTTGTTGCAGTTTCATCCTCGTTTTTGTCGCTATCTTGACGCTTTTTTCAAAAAGCTTCAGATTTGGGTAAAGCCAAACTGGAGGAGATGTGCTCGGTTCAGGTGGGGGTTAAGAGGTTAATGCTGGTCTTTAGAATTATTTTTGTTTTCGTGCCATTTCCTTTGTAAATATCACGATTTCCACATGATTTTATGTTTCGTTTCACCCAATTTATGGCGTAATTGAAAATAAATCAGACTTTTTTGCCCAAACTGTTAAATTTTCTCCAAGTACTTTTTTACTTTTTACTTGAGTAATTGTTTGGGTCACCACTTTTTACTTCTACTTGAGTAAAATTATTTTAAAGTAACATTACTCTTGAGTAAATATTTTTGGCTACTCTACCCACCTCTGATTTTTAACTAGGCATCTTTTTTTCTTTTTTTTTTTCTTAATCAGTTTCTTCAAGGGCCTTTTGTAGAATTTACCTAAATGATCAAACAGGACATCAACAAACTAACTCAAGTTGTAGATGTGTTCAGATTCCATTTACATAGTTCTGTAGTTGTGCATAGACAGTAAGAAAGTAAAGATAGTAAATTAGTGTTTTAGTGTCGGTATTCCAGTGATGACAGGGTTCATGTGCTGTGGTAAAATCATTGTTATTGTTGAGTTTGAGGCGGCCTGGTGTGCATGTCTCTATTCAAAATGGCAGCTTTTTGACTGAATAGACTGCGGGAGGGATGGGATGCAAATAGTTTATATGGAAACAAAAGCGGCAGTGTTTATCAGGGCTGCACATTTAGATCAAGTGTGTCTGTGTTTAAGCATTACTTAACGCTTAAACACAGACACACACGCACTTGATCTGACACGGCAGCGTTTCAAAGCAAATGAGAGGAAGTTAAAAAGAGGCTATTTTCTTAGCATTGCAAAACAGCATCAGTTGATTTGGGACATGGACTTACTTCCTTCCTCCCATACATAGCTCACGCTTCGTTGGAACATTATTTTAAACATGTCTGCTGTCCTTGCTCCCTTTTTATTCAGCACAAGGTTTCGAGACACAAAATCCGTTCAGTGGACCACAATATGACCAGTTGCCCTTCCTGTGTGGCTGGCATAGTGTGACTTGAGCAGGTGGAGTAGGTGTTATGGAGTCAACATCATGTCTCTGCCCCACAATGGCAGTACGTGCTTTAGTTTTAGAAAAGGCTTGTTTTCTTATGGTGGATAATTATTGACTCAAAAAAAAAAAAAAAGCTGGTTAATGTAATGGATTGTCATGTCAAGTCTATTTAATACATTATATATTGAAGTTTATATATTGTTTAGGATACCAGATAACTTGGTTGACACTTTAGGTCTGATTAAAGTTTCAAAAACACCTCAATTATTACATATCGTAACATCTTTATTACAGACAGAAGGTAGGCTGGGCTGGAATAACATTTGTTGTCAAATGTGGCCCATTCCAGTCTGCGTGATAAGCATCAACCATGATGAATAATTGACCATCGTATACACAGATCAAACCTAGTACTCCCATGTTGTTTTCTTGTGAGCAGCGCAGACACGAGACACAGAGCCGCCTGAAGTCCCTGGAAGTGGGCGAAAGACTCATTACACAGGTCAATGTGTAACACTTGGCTCACTGGGGAGAAACACCGTGTTTGTTTTTGCTCAAGCCTGGTTTATGCTGTTGACAGGCTTTTTTTTTACCTCTATGAAACTTAGTCGAGATTTGCAACTACCCACATGGGCAAAGTCACTCACACTGCGAACTTATAAAACTGCATTTACCTGGATCAACTAAAACTGGTGTCACGTCGAGATGCACGTCTTTGTCGAGCGGCACTGAAAGTTCCACAGCGCGTGCTCCCAGTGCTAGTTTCACATGTAAAATACGTTCACATTTTCTATTACATACAGTACAGGGCAAAGGTTTGGACACACTTTTTATGTATTGGCTTTTCTTTATTTTCAACATTATTAACACACTATGATTCTCATTGAAGGCATTAAACTATGAATGAACACATGCGATTATGGAACAAAAACACGTGAAATAACGAATTCTTCAAAATTGCCGCCCTTTATTCTTGGCATTTCTCCATGAGCTTCATAAGGTCGTATTTTGAAATAGGTTTTCAACATGTTTGAGAAGTCAAAACCATTTCTGGTACAACCTTGTGAAGCTCACTGAGAAAATGTTAAAAGTGTAAAGCAGTAATCAAAGCGAGAGCAGTAATCAAAGCAAGACACACATTTGGAAGAATTTATATCAATGTTTTTTGTGTGTTTAAAACACAATTCCGTATGTGTTCTCTCATAAATGAACGACTTTGGTGAGAATCTACCATGGAAACAGTTTTGAACGTTTGGCCTGTAAGGCAAGGCAAGTTTATTTGTAGAGCACAATTCAAACACAAGGCAATTCAAAGTGCTTCACAGTTGCATAAAAATACAAGAAAACAGATCAAATCAATCATTAAAACATCAACATAAAAATGTATCAATTACAGTAAAAGGCAAGAGTGCAGATAAAATACTTTCAGTTTTCATATGCTCGGGTAAAAAGAGCTGTTTTCAGCCTAGATTTGAACATTGTCAGAGTTGAGGCCTGTCTCACATCCTCATGAAGACTGTTCCAGATTTTAGCTGCATGAAACTGAAACGCAGCTTCGCCGTGTTTATTATTGACTCTGGGAACCACCAGGAGACCCCTCCCTGAAGTTCTCAGGGCCGAGATGGTTCATACGGCTCTAACATGTCAGAGATGTACTTTGGTGCTAAACCATGAAACGGCTTGTGCACAAGCAGAGCTGTTTTAAATTCTATTCTCTGAGTGACAGGAAGCCAGTGCAGGGACCGGAGCACTGGACTAATATGGTCGTATTTCCTGATTCTTGTCAGGACTCGAGCAGCAGCGTTCTGGATGTACTGCAGCTCTAACAGCTCGTTTAGAAAGGCCAGTGAGCAGCCGTTACAGTAGTCTAACCTGCTGGAGACAAATGCATGGATGAGTCTCTCTAAGTCTGGTTTTGACACTATTCCTCTGATCTTAGCAATGTTTTTCAGATGGTAAAAAGCTGATTATGTTATTGCTTTGATGTGGCTGTTTAAGTTCAGGTCTGAGTCCATGATTACTCCTAGATTTCTAACCTAATTTTTTGGTTTTAGAAAGAGAGAGACTCAAGGTGACTGATAACACTTTGTCTTTGTGTCTGTGGGCCAAAAACAATTATCTCAGTTTTGTCTGAGTTTAGTTGGAGAAAGTTGTTTTGCATCCACAAACTGATCTGTTTGATGCAGTGACAGAGAGTATCTACAGGCCCATGTTCACCTGCCGTCAGTGACACGTAGATCTGAGTGTCATCTGCGTAGTTGTGGTACGACACATTGTTGCTGTTTATTAGCTGACCCAATGGAAGCATGTACAAGTTGAATAAGAGGGGTCCCAAGACCCAAAATTTCCAGACATGGAAATTTTGTCTGAGACACAGTTGCCAATTTCGACAAAGTACGTCCTGTCCTCCAGATAGGACTTGAACCAGTTTAGCTCAGTACCAGAGATTCCCACCCAGTTTTCTAACCGGTGAAGTAAGATCCCGTGGTCCACTGTGTCAAAGGCAGCGCTCAGGTCCAGCAGAACTAAAACTGAGACCTTCCTGCGTTGGTGTTCATACGGATATCATTTGTCACCTTGATCAGAGCTGTCTCAGTGCTGTGGCGGGGCCTAAATCCTGACTGGAAAGTGTCAAACACATTGTTAGATAGGAGAAAGTAAGTGAGCTGTTGATATATTACTTTCTCTAGGACTTTTCCTAAGAATGGTAGGTTTGATATGGGCCGGTAGTTGTTCAGTATCTTGGGATCAAGGCTGCTCTTCTTTAGAAGAGGCTTAATGACCGCGGTTTTCAAAGCCTTTGGAAATGCTCCCGTCTCAAATGAGATGTTGACTAACTGAACAAGTTGTGGTAACAAGCTGGTCAGCACAGACTTCAGAAATCTAGTGGGCAATTCATCAAGGCAGCATGTGCATGAACTCAGACCGGAGATAACCTCTTCCATTGTTTTGTCAGTAACAGGTGTGAAATGTGTCAGCTCAAGGTGTTTATCTGGTGGCAAGGTTGCTATTTGTGTTGTTGAAATTATGGCATTTTTAATGCCTTGGACTTTGTCATAAAAAAATATTGCAAATTCATTGCACTTAGATGTAGAGATTAGTTCTAAGGGCAGTGAAACTGGAGGGTTAGTTAATCTGTTCACTGTGGAAAACAGAACACGAGAATTGTTTCTGCAGTTTGCGATGATTTTAGAGAAGTACTTCTCCCTTTCTCCACGCAAAATCTGGTTGAACTCACAAAGCACTTCTTTGTATATCTCAAAATGAACCTGGAGCTTTGACTTGCGCCATTTCCGTTCGTACTGTACTTTTACAGGGTTTAAGCTTAACCCCAATCCTAACCTTAAGGTACTTTGATTATAAACAGTTTTAATTGTGTGTTCTGATGGTACACCAGTACTATTCTATAATTACCACATACATCTATTGCTACTGGTGAAATGTGTTTCAAACTGTTGAAATGAACAGTGAAATCACTTCCAATTCAATGTGCAGGTCCTGGAGAGTTTCAAGATCATGGACTACAGCCTGCTGCTGGGTGTGCACGTGTTGGACCAGCACCAGCGGGACAGCAGCGAGGGACAGGCAGGGGGCGATGGCAGGAGGCCACAGGGCCAGCGGGTGCTCTACTCCACAGCCATGGAGTCCATCCAGGGAGACGGCAAGGCGGCTGAAGTACTGAGCACGGACGACACGTGAGCGCTGCCCTGGAGTACTCACAACATCTACACATATGGACACATAGCCATAGCTACGCTGATACAAACAGGCCATCACTCTGTGTGTTCACTGTGACAGGCAGAACACACCAATATAAACGCTGGCCTCTTTCACTAACAATAGTAAAAGAGCTCTGTGTGTTTGTACAGGACAGAAACAGTAGCTTTAGGACTTCATTCTCTTTTTCACCGACTGCTTTCTGTGAAAAGGTGATTCGGATAGTTCTGCATTTTGTCCTTTCACTTTTAACATAATCCCTTCTCAGGAGCAGTGTTAATTTCGTCGACTAAAATATTTAGTCTTAATTTTGGTCAAAGTGATTTGTCTGACGACTAAAATTGGACTAAAACTAAATTAAAAGTTTTTCATGCGACTAAAACTATGACTAAAATGTCCAGATATTTTAGTCGACTAAAATAAGACTAAATAAAAATGGAAAGGAGAGACTAAAATCATCCAAACTTCTATTGACAGTCTGAAAGAGCCTCATATCATGTAATTTCACTGCCAAAGGAACAGCTCTGAGCTTTGTTCATGAGGGAGCAGCTCCATGAAGCAGAGGACCTCGATTAAATATGATTATAATGAATATTATAAATACAAAGTCGACTAAATTTGTCTTAAATTTAGTCGACTAAATTGACTTGCAATTTTAGTCGACTAAAACTCGACTAAAATTGAAGATATTTTTTTGACTAAAACTCGACTAAAATTGAATTACATTTTCGTCAAAAGACTAAGACTAAAACTAAATTAAAATATGTTGTCAAAATTAACACTGCTCAGGAGAACGAACATAAATAAACATAATATAGAGCATAAAAGAAAGACACACAATATGAAGCTAATGTAAGGTCTTCTGGCCCAATTTATTTTCAGTCTTAGCTTTGTTGTTACAATCTTGCTCATAACACTAAGATGTGATCATATGCTTTAATGTAGCTTCCTCTTTGATGTGACCAAAGCTTCCTTCACATGTGGTCTATAGTCATCTTAACTGTAATGTGTTTTGCCTAAAGTAACTCGAGGCTGTTGTGTATAATTGCAGGATGGGGGGCATTCCAGCCAAAACACACAAAGATGAAAAGCTGCTGATCTTCCTGGGAATCATTGACATTCTTCAGTCTTACAGGTATTTCAGATTAAGTGGATCAAAAATGAAACAAAATATGCACATAACCACCACCGTGGTTATGTGCATATTTTGTTTCATTTTTGATTAGTGGTTTGAACGTGAAAACTAGATATTAATAACACAAAACAAAAAAGAACAAAAATGTATTATTTTCCGCTCCTTCATTATGATCAAAATCCCCGCCTACCTCATATGTATGGATCGTATATCAATAACCTTTGACCTTTCCTGTGCGGATCAAAACATGGCCACAAACTGTGGTTTTACTGAACGTGGCTGGTGCCCGCACTGGGAGATCGAACCAAAAGTCACGGATTTGTCACTGTTTGCGCTAGACTTTTTCCACCCAATCAAAGTCAAACCTCAAAGACCGATGTTACATAATTGGACTTTGAAGATGTGAAATGTTAAAAAGCGGATGGCGGCGCTGCACGTTGTGTGACGAGCATCAGAGATTTGATGGACCATAAAAAGAAAATAGTAGTGTTGCATTTAAGCGTGTTAAATTAAGTTTCAAGACACATGTTTGTTTGTTTTTTTTAGATTAATGAAGAAGCTGGAACACTCATGGAAGGCACTCGTGTACGACGGAGTGAGTAAATTTGGTTTCATTACATTTACCTGCTGTTGTTGTTTATCTGCATTTCATTATGGCCATCTGAAAGTTGTTGCTTCTTCATAAAAGCTCTATTTTTGTGTGTGTCTGTAGGATACTGTCTCAGTGCATCGGCCCGGGTTTTATGCCACCCGCTTCCTCAAATTCATGAGCACAAGGGTGTTCAGGAAGAACCAACGTGAGTGTGTAGCGTGTGTAGTTAAGGAGGAAGAGATGTTACTGTTGTCACATGTAATTTCCTTTGTGATGTAAAGGAAAGGGGGGTGGTCTGGGATTTGGCCTGGATCAAAGCTATTGTTTAATTTATTTTATGATCATGGCTCGGTTCCAGCTGCATTTGGGTGGGCTGACTGAAAAATGGGTGGGTAATTGGAACATAGATAATAGGCTTGATAAGGTATGAGAATAACATTTAGATAATCGGAGCTCACACCTGTTTTAAACTTAAGCCGGCACGAGTCATAATCATGAAATGCGGATTATACACTTTAAAATTACTTTGTGAGATTTGAGTACAGTTTTGTTGACACAAATTCTAAAACCATCCCTGAAACTCTTTAAAAAATAATGTTAGTCAGTTTAATCTATCTATTTATTGGATGCGCTTTTAGAGATTTACTAAAAGACACTAAAATCTTGTCGCCTTGAGCTGCATATCAGGACTCACGCACAGGTGTCACCATCCCTCATTTGGAAGCTAAGAACTTTCAGAGTTCAGTCACTGCCATAGCACTAAATAGTATTGTGTTAGTAGTCCGAAAATCCGCAATGTTGTAGATGGCGGGAGTATGGGGTTCAAAAATGAAAACGCAATTCGGCGCCCCTTCCAGCCCTAGGCGGCTGCCTGGGTCGCTTATGGCCCTGGTAGAGTCCCTTTATCTTCATTCCCAAACTGTTTTTGGTGATAGGATCTGGCAACCCTAAGTGTGGGGTTCATTTAATTGTCTAATTGGATAAAAAGCACAACTTTTACATAATATGTGTTGAATTTGCGAATAAATCTACAACTGTGTGCAGTAAAACCAATATTTGATTTGAATGTTTACCACAGATCTGGGGACTGAAATATATCATGTTTATGAAACATTTCAGAACTATTGACTGGACGCATTTGTCAGTGTTTGAACCTAAATGTAATGAACCCCTTTACCCCCGCCTTAACCCAGCACATTTCCTCCAGTTTATCCAAAGTAGAAAACTTCTCGACTGGAGAGTTTACAGCCTATAGGCCAGTGGAACGCCTCATTTGAAAGCTACAAAATTGATCTAAACTGATTTTTTTTCCTCGCATTGTTACCGAGTTGCTATCACGTTTTTTTGTACTTTTTTCATCTTATCTTTTTCTGTCACTTTTTTGTTGCATTTTTGTCACTGTGTTTATGCTTTTTTCAAGAAGCTTTTTGATTTGGGTAATGCCTGGATACCTGGAAAATAACTGGAGAAAATGTGCTGGGTTCAGATGGTGGTTAAGAGGTTGAATTAAATGTACGGTATGGAAAGGTCTCTAATTCCTCAGGACTCAGTGATTAGGTTGGTCTCGACACACTGGACACACTAAATAGTTGCACATGACAGAGTAAGTAAAAGGTTGCAGTGGCTCTTTTTTTTTTGCTCTGAGAAACAGGAACGATGAAATCCAGGAGTGATTGATTTTGCCTGTTTCATGCTGACTGTAGAAATGTGGTATGTGGAGTCTAAAACTAATCATCTGCAGCAAACGCATAACAGTCTCTCTTCAAGTTGCAGTGTCGGACAGAACTGCCTTGTATCTGTTCTTTATCTACAATATAGTAAGGAATGGTGAGAAGCAAAAAGATAATCAAAGATAGTCTGCAAAGGCATGGGTACTGTCTCGCGTCACGATAGAAACAATAAAATACTGTGGGGGGACTACATGGAAAAACTTAATGTTGAAGTAAATGCTATTTCCATTTAACCACAAAACAATGAGAAAGGACAAATCTACAAATATTTTTTCTACTTTTTTGAATGGCCTCTTTTGACAGGCCACTGAACCGTTGCATTTGGAAAACTGTATTTTCTATTACAATTTTAATTTGGTATTTATCTTTTCTTCTTTTTTTTGTTCTTGAACTTGCAGCTCTTCGATTCTCCCCTTCAAAGAGAACGCGCACGTCTATCCCAGCTCTGAAATTTTCGTCGCATGAGATCCTATCATCCCAGACGGAGGAGAGGATTGAGGAGGACCAGAGGGACCGACTGGTAGGGGCACGCAGCCTGGCCAGCCTGGACGGACAAGGTACAGCAACAACTTCACAACAATCCATCCTGAGTAGCTGAGCATAAGTGATACACTCTTCCAGAAGACAATCCTCTACATTAATATGAAGAAGTCATATGACCAGTTTGTGAACTTTCTCACTGGTATTTTATTAGATTGCTGTAATTCTTAACATACGCTTCTTCCTCATCTACTCACAAAACTATGGTTTAAACCATTAAAAAAAAACTCAATATGGACATTTTTATTCAGCCAAGTACTTTATTTACCTTACTTTTTGGACTATAAGTCGCTCCGGAGTATAAGTCGCACCAACCTTGGCAACTACCTGGGCCTGGAGGCGTTACTGCACCGTCTACAAGCCTCTTCCGGCATCACGTTGTTCAAGCGCTCATTTGCAAACTCGTTTCTCTAGCTGTGGCCATTAGCTTTTAGCCTGCAGTTAGCTTTTTTTGTTTTCTTCATTGCAGTAAGAGTAACATCGGCTTTTCGCCAGTCCCTCACAAGTCCAAACTTTTTTTTCCTGCTGCTCGAGCACCGTTTAATCTTCAGTGATACAGGAGTAGCAGATACTGGTACACAGGCCTAGAGCGGCCTCTAGCGATTGTCAGTGTGAATATAACACACCTCGTCTTTTAATGCACCACACAGCATAGGAACATCATCTACAAAATCAGCTAGTTAGGGCAGCTGATTAGGGGTTTGTTGATGAGGAGCTACTGCCCTCTACAACTGGCCCGCTCTACACCTGGCTTTTTTAACGCACTACACTGTGTAGGGCTTACATAATAAATGTACATAATAATATGTATATTAATCTGTCTTTTTAACATAAAAATAGTGACTTTTGTTAATGCTAACAATGTTATGCATGGTAACCATCTGAAAGAAATCTAATGATCGCCCTTTTGTTACTTGCTTTGTACTAGACTTCGTACATTAAACAAGACCGTTGTTGTAATTGTGCTTCTTTTCTGTTGATGTATGAACACTTCAGACAGTGTTTTGTAAGTTATAGTTCATTGTAAATAATTTGTAAGTATGTAGCATTATCATAGTTGTTTCGTAAATAGTTGTTGCGTGGTCGGTGTTGCTTCGTTTTGGGTGTGTGTGCAGTAAATGGGTTTCGGTCATGTAGAGCCATGATGTGAGTGCTGTCTTGTAAATAGTCATTTCGGCCATGGTCGATGCTGCGGGTGTGTAGGGTCTATTTGGTTTTGCTGTTGTTTCCTTGTTGCTATTTTGTTCCTTTGTTGTTCCACTACGTTCTTGTGTAATGATGATTTGTATTGATTTTGGGGGTGGGCGCTTATAAGCTCTTGCTTCAGCCCACTCCTTTTGAGCAGAGTGTTTGCTGCTCAAATAAACAAATAAACTAATAAACTAAACTAAACAAACATGTAAAAAAACGTTGCCTTAAATGATGGGGTACATATGGCAAAAATCCGAGGCACTCTGATGGAGTAAGATAAAAGTCCTTTATTGAGAGGGACACGCCAACGCGTTTCGACCACAAACTGTGAAATTATATATTTCGATATATAAGTTGCACCTGAGTATAAGTCGCACCCCCGGCCAAACTATGAAAAAAAGTGTGACTTATAGTCCGGAAAATATGGTTTATTTTCAGTACATGCAGTTGATAGACTGTCTATCAGAATACCGATTTGATTTGTTCTCATCAACACTTATTTTACTGTACATATTTTTTACATATATATGACTTGCACTACTAAAATGAATGATCTTAGTTTAGTTGGTCACTTTCTAATGAATATTGGCAGGATCCTGGAGTTAGGGGGTCCCAGAGTATAAATAAACTCCTCAAGAGACAAAAGAGTTGGGAACCACTGTTTTAAGAGACAGGGGTGTGGCTCGATGTGAGTTCGACTGAGGTGACGTGATTGTCTCTCTTCTCAGCGGTGTTCGGGTCATACCTGCGCCCCGACCTGGTCCCTGCGAACCCCTGCTTTTACGAAGGCTCCTCCGTGGGAACCATCTCCACCTCCTCCATCTTTGTCAATGTGGACAACCAAACAGAGGAGAGGTACAATACCCTAAAGCATGTTTGTCTATGGATAAATTATGTTTCACTTTGGCTTGACTATGTGTGCGTGCTCTAACTTCTAAAGCAGCAGCAGCAGAGTAAACACGACATGGAAACAAATGCACACAATGGAAATGTAAACACGCTCAGCCTGTGGCGACCGAGTTCTGCGGCTGATTTACATGTTTTTACATTTTGTTTTGTAAGAGGGTTTATTTAAATTAGAGTTATACATTTTGGTCATAAATAGTTCATGTGGTTGTTGTTCCATCTTATTTCCAACTTCTAATTTAAGTGTTAAACTAGCGAAACCAAAGGAGTAGATACACATGGATTACCTGTAACATTGTCTTATGAATGTTAAAAAGAAAGAATCCTAAAATACACATGGGCCTCCTGGTAATACTCAGCTCATTTGCAGTTACATGGCCACAACAGTAACACTCATATTACTTTTGGACACACAACAGTTTTCATAAGCAGTTTTCCATATATCTTTGTCCCCTGTAGCCCCAGAGACATATTAAAAGATTGGAGATATAACTCATCCATGGTTGGCTTTGCCCTCACTGTTACAAGGCTCTAGCGCGGCCCCGCCCCACTCTTCATCAGTCACCTGCTGCTGGCCTGACATGGTTCTGTCAACTGTCTCCATTAATATTTGAACAGCAGCTTTGACTCTTCTATTCTGCCATTATTGTACTGAAAAGACATTGGCAGACATGCAGCGCGAGAGAGAAATTTCAACACAGCAAAATTACCCGTCACAGTGTCTCATATTACACATCTGTTCAATGTTCGAATCCTGTCGTTTTTCTCTTTTGTGTGTGCTCTATTTTTGTCGGTAGGAAGTCATGAAAAGTATAAACACACCACTTGCTTATTGCTCTGCAAGTGCCATTAACTATGAGAAAAGAAAATCTTATATTTTGTTGCCCTCTAGTGGCTGTTCCGTGCCACATGAAACACATGCAAATAGACACACGTTTTATATACTGTGGCAGGACAGCACGTGTGGAATTTCGATTCCAGAGAATATTGTCCTGCCATACGTACAGGAGCCTAACCTATAGGCTTGGCATCAATACTCATTTTGATCAATGGCTATATCACATTGTAAGACATAAAACAATGTAGTTTAGCTTACTGAAATGCCCAAAACAGAAATCATAAAGTTGAAAGTAAAAGGAACAAAATAAAAATAAAACTTGATTAAAACTTGAGTAACTCTTTGATTGTAAAGATTGATGTTTACTGAAAGAAATATGATATCTTTACAGATCAAGTTTTGGTGCCTGTTGGTCAGCCCTAGAGAAAGTTACTTGGTTGTTTCAGCTCAAATGGATGATACACATTTAACCTCTTAACCCCCACCTGATGTGCTCGGTTAAGGCTAAAACAGGCTTAGAAGAGGTTCAAAGAAATTGTTTTTCTATGGAATAAATCAACATTAAAATTCTGTTTTCTGGTTCTACAAGACAAATATTTTTGTATAGGTATCGGAATAAGTATCGTTTTGGTATCAAAAACCAAGTATCTTTAAAGTATCGGTATCGCCCGACTTAAGACGACAGAAAACCTTAAATTAGTCCACCATTAAATAGATAAACTAAATCATTGAAAAATGCAGTACACAAGAAACAAACTTGATACTTAATTTGTGAACAATATTTAGTATAATGACATGTAAACCTGCCTCTTTATATGGTAAATGGTCTCAACTTATATAGCGCTTTTCCACCTACATTAGGCACTCAAAGCGCTTTACAGCAAGGAACCTCTCACCCATTCATACACAGACACTGGAGGCAAGGTGGGTGAAGTGTCTTGCCCAAGGACACAACGACAGCGTGCACCTTCGGGAGGCGGGATTCGAACCCCTGACCCTCTGATCATGAGACGACCCACTCTACCATCTGCGCCACTGTCGCCCCGCTGCGCCACCGTCGCCCCGTTTGTCCATCAGCTGCCTGATGTAAGAAGTTCATATAGTCTCATATTTTAACTTATCTTCATTCCCCTCAGAGATGATGTTGGCTCCAGCTCCACGTTCACCCTGGAGGACAGCGCCATCTGCCTGACCTCAGAGCAAAGCACCATGGACGTGGACATCGACAGAGACGATGGGTCGGTGCTCGATGTCTACCTGGTATGTAATTGTCTGTTCCTGAGATTACTTTCGGTGTACGTAATCCTGAAAGCTCTGTGCGTTTCCCTTACAGTGAACTTGCTCCTCTAACGGCCAATCATCAGACAATCTGCATGTCGGCACAAAGGCCACAGTGTCTCCAATTCCAGTGCTGCTAGATTCATGTTGCCACTCATTTTGCCAAGAGAGGAAACACTTCAAGGGCCTGGCGAGAGAAGTAATCCATGGCTATCTGGACCTATGTGACATTCCATTATGTTGAATGAGTTGAATAGCGCCTTTAGAGCATGCATTTACTCTGTGCCATTAGGTTTTTATACGTGTATGTTTATAGGCCCCATTGCAGAGGTTAAGCTGCATTGTAGCTGTTACAGTGCACATCTTATTGTTTTCTTGCTGAACATAGAGGAATGAAAGACACTTTAGAGTTTACAGCTGCTTTCATCATCGCCACGAAGGTTTACAGAGACGTGACGACCGTCGTGGCCCATGCTTTCGTTCGGGACCCAGAGAAACACGCTTGCTAAAGCCAACCGTAGTCACGAGGCACTGGAAAATGTATCGAGGCCAAAGTGGACTGATGTGAAGCAGCAGGCCTCTCTCTCCCACTGCTCTGGTTTCTTGTGCTGGATAAAAAACAGATCCATGGCTCTATACTGAAGGACTAGTTACTGCATTAAGGACAGAGTATGATCAGTTTGCCATTTACAAAGGCACTTTTGACAGCCCTCATGGTTACTGTAAAATTAGCACATTGCTTTGATGGGTGGTCTTCTACCAGATCTATGAGCTCATCTTTAGGTGTGTTACAATGCACTTTTACTTTTCCAATTACACACCATAGTGTCATTTAGAGGCAATTAGTCTCTCGATGATGAAGAGTATCGTAGATCATTCTGGTGAATATACATTGTGCTGTTTCTCAGGATAACAAGTGTGTCCTCTTTATGAAAATATGACCCAGCCAATGCTTATGTCCAGTCATTGCAGAAAATAATTTATTCTTCCTTCTTTCTGAATCTTAAATCTTTGAATGTAAAAGGCAATGCATATTTATAGAGAAGATGATCTAAATAAACTACGACTCAAACAGCTGTTTTCAGAGCACTTTGTTGGCACCTAAACATGTCAGAATCACAATCGATTTTTGTGTAACAATTTTAATGTACAGATTATTGTCAAACTGCGGTACATTTAGTGCAAATAATAACACGTTTGATGTACAAATTAGAAAGATACCGAACATGTAATTATGGCGATATTAAAATGCTAACTGAGACTCCTTATAATCATGAAGTGAGACAGTTAAGTATTTATCGAGCAGATTGCTTGCCACATACAACATAAATACCCGCACAAAGGGGTAAGAAGCAGGCCTGATCCAATGAGGTAAATTGAAGTGAAATGTCTTTGTCCCCGCAAATGACGAAGCTTTTAAATGCACGTCTGCTGTGAGAACCAGGATCAGTGTTTGGAACTGGCGTCTAAGGCTCCAAGGGCTGCTTCATCAGTCAATGATCTGAGATGGTGCGACGCTGCTGTTGCGTAAAATAGTGTTAAAGAGTATGACGACCTGAATTAACTGCACATCATCAGTACTACTACTGATGATGTGCAGAGCAGTTCAGTCGCACACAAAATATAAAGTGGGGAATTAATTCATGGCGAAGAAGATCCTGGGCAGCCAAACATTGTTTAGTAAGTAAGAGAGATTTTTTAAATATCAATTGCAAATGATTTGTATTAAAAAGGAAACTACATCTGGTCTATCAGTTCTGGCACCGATACGATTATATCAAGTTTTCTCAATATGCTCCAGGTCTTCTTGGTCCATTACCTGTCTGCAAGTTCAAGCTTAACAGTCAATTCACATTTCACACTGATAAAGTAAAATTGTTTCTGTACAATACGCTGTGTCCATAGTACTCTCACAAAGCTGCTTAATCTACTGTAGAAAATCTAAACCCTCCAGGGAAACAAGAAATAGGGGATGGTCTGCCTCTCTGCTTGGACACTTTGCAGTTATTCATCTCTCACACTGTAGTTATTGTAGCAGCAAAACAGACAGATGTAATTCTAATGATTTAAGCAAACCCTAAATTCAGAAATGTTATAATTATATAAAATACACAAAACAATTTACAAAAGCAAATATGGTGGTAGCAACCAGTCAAAAATATTTAGAAATTGTCTAGATAGAAAGAAGCGTGTGACCAGGACGATGGGATTAAAGCCTTAACTTCTGTAGCAGAAATCCAGACACAGCTGATGTGGCCTGCTCTGACTCAGACGCATGACTCATATAGTCGCTGACAGCCAGAGCTGAACCGTCTCCACTCCACCACTCCTGGTACAGTCCTTGAAAAAACAAACTGTGCTGAACATATTGTATGAAAAGCAAAGTAGTGCCACTTTCTATGGCATATTACATTTATTTCTCAACTAAGATTTACCTTTTTGTCATCAGAAGAGGATAGGATTCCCAGCAGTTTTTTCTTGGACGTAGGAGGTGAAGCGTTTAAGGAACTTGGGATATTCTCTTTTGGCCACTGCTCTAAGAACTGAGGCTGGGGCCCAGCCGCCAGGGTTTACTGCAACATAAAAAACATTTAACTCTGAATTACATCAATACAAGGTAAAATTACTGCATGATTCTGTATACTACTAAGATCATACATGATGAGATTAATAAAGGATTATCTAATTTCACGTGACAAAGCACTCACCATTGGCAACATAAGTGATTTTACAGAGGATATTGTCTCTGCTAATTTCTTTGTCTCCCTCTGGTGGACTGACCAGTGTTTGGCAGATCATAGCAACATTGATTTTGGCACGAATACAGCGGTTGGTTGGCTGGAAGAAAATGAACATGGGGGTTGTTTGTGAGAACAAGTCAAAAGATCTTTCATAGATGAACCAGTGAGGTGTAGTTATAAGGACAATACTACATAAAACTCATGGGGCATTAGAAAAGAACGGTAATTACAAGGGCATTATCATGGTCCACTGAGAAGTTGCAGACGAGCCACGTGTCTGGGTCGTTTTCATTTGTTGCTAAGATTTTCCTGATGGCCGAAAGGTATAGGACGTCCCGCTGAGAGGCAGGCCAAACTCTCTGAAACACAACCAGTCACTTGTTCAGAACTAGTCAGGCGATATACAAAATAATGTTTAAAAGAGATCAATTAAGATTACCTTGTGTGTCTGATACACGATGACGGCATTATCTGACAATGTTTCCACAACATTGAAATTTTCTATGGTGGCTACAGACAAAAGTGAAGAGTCTAGTTGAAACAAACAGCCAGAGCATGTTGTTATAAATAAACACTGTTACTTTAGCGGGCGACTTACTCTCCCAGTCCATTCGAACATTCGTGTCCCAAAAGTAGTGGCAGAGTTCGTGGCCTGTTACACCTTTCACAGCATGTGTCGCTTTGAGGGGATCCAATACAATACCATTCTCTTCCACCTCTCGTCTGTAAACCTACAGCGCAGGAAGATTGAGCAATGAATCATCAAGTAAAACGTTTGGAGATTGACAGTGATACAAAATGAGCAATCTTCACCTTCATCTCTCCCTCCTCGATCACCAGCTGCCAGTTGGCATCACCGCCCACGTCCTGAAGGGAGTAGGTCATGTGATTCTGCACCATCTCCTCCACCTGACACAAGGCAAATCAGTTTCAACAACATTACTGGAATAACATCTGTTCTGCTGCTCAAAAGGCCAAAGAACAGAAAAGCTGAGGGCTCTGGCACGGAGTAAACAAACACTCAGGTAAAAGGTGGGGTTTGTAATGTAGAATAGGGCTGCACGATTTATTGCGATGTAGGCGATGCAAATATGTCGCGAGAAGCCACATTAGTATCGCATAATCACTGAGAAGTCTTCCAACGGAGGGTTACACATTTTGTTGACACAGCTGTAAATTCAAAAATGTGCATTATTATCATATCAGGCCTGGGGTTGGGGCTCGAATGCGAGCGTCTGGTGGTCGGGCCTCTGCCCACGGGGCGCGGCCGGGCATAGCCTGAAAGGATGACGAGGGCCCGCCCTCCTGTGGACCCACCACCCGCAGAGGGATCCGTAGGGGTCGGGTGCATAGAGGACTGGGTGGCAGTCGAAGGCAGGAGCCTCGACGACCTGGTCCGCATGCGCGGCTTCTTCAACGTCACCTCAATGGGGGGGGGGGGGAGAGCCTGAGCGTCTGCGGGATGTTGAGAGATACCGGCTAGATATAGTCGGGCTCACCTCCACACATACAGTGCCTCTCGAAAGTACTTATACACTTTGAACTTTTGCACATTTTGTCATGTTTACCACCATAAACATAAAAGATTTTATTTGGAATTTTTTACTAAAAATTCCCACACAAGTAACAGAAAACCGAAAAGTCGGGCGTGCACAAGTATTCATACAGCATGAACTATTACTTTGTGGAACCCCATTTGCTGCAATAACAGCAGCGAGTATTTGGGGGTTTGACTCTACAAGATTTGCACATCTAGAGACATTTTAGCTCATTCTTTTTTACAAAACAACTCAAGCTCTGTCAAATTAGAAGGAGAGCGTTTGTGAACAGCAGTTTTCAGGTCTTTCCACAGATTTTCCATAGGATTTAGGTCAGGACTTTGACTGGGCCATTCCAACACCTACGTTTTTCTCCATTGCTTTGGCTCATTTCTTGAAACAGAAATAACATTCTTAAAACTCTAAGATCATTTGGCAAAACAGTCTTACAGTTCAGCACAACACTATAGCTCACTTGCAAACGATCATATCTCTGCTCACTGGCCTTTCTAAACGAGCTGTTAGACAGCTGCAGAACATCCAGAACGCTGCTGCTCGAGTCCTGACAAGAACCAGGAAATATGACCATATTAGTCCAGTGCTCCGGTCTCTGCACTGGCTTCCTGTCACTCAGAGAATAGAATTTAAAACAGCTCTGCTCGTGTACAAGTCGTTTCATGGTTTAGCACCAAAGTACATCTCTGACATGTTAGAGCCGTATGAACCATCTCGGGCCCTGAGAACTTCAGGGAGGGGTCTCCTGGTGGTTCCCAGAGTCAGGACTAAACACGGTGAGGCTGCGTTTCAGTTTCATGCAGCTAAAATCTGGAACAGTCTTCATGAGGATGTGAGACAGGCCTCAACTCTGACAATGTTCAAATCCAGGCTGAAAACAGCTCTTTTTACCCGAGAATATGAAAACTGAAAGTATTTTATCTGCACTCTTGCCTTTTACTGTCATTGATAAATTTTTATGTTGATGTTTTAATGATTGATTTGATCTGTTTTCTTGTAATTTTATGCAACTGTGAAGCACTTTGAATTGCCTTGTGTATGAATTGTGCTCTACAAATAAACTTGCCTTGCCTTGCCTTGCCTTGCCTCTCCCAATACAGTTCACTCATGCTTCAAAACGAAATTTCCTACTCATTCAAAACGAAATTTCCTACTCATTTAAAAAGTCAATGCCCCGAAAATGACAAAGATCCTTCTCAATTGCTTTGGCTCATTTCTTGAAACAGACCGGACATTCTCAACACTCTTGGTGCTTTTGCCAAAATAACGTGGATGGTTCGGCACAACACCATGGTTCCCCTGCAAAAGCTCATACCTCTCCCAAAACAGTTCACTCATGTGTCAAAACTAAATTTCCTTCTCATTTAAACAGTCAGTGCCCCCAAAATGCTTTGTCCCTTTGGCATTGTGCAAGCCTAAATGTTTAGATGTTTTGTCACTATGGCAAAGGACCATTGAAATGTCCCTCATGTGTTTTCAAACTGAAAAAAATACAAATAAAAACAAGAAAGAAATAGGATTTGAGGAGAAATATAGAATTTCGAATCAGTCATGGTTTGACAAATAAAGCAATCTTGAATCTTGAATCTTGAAGAGTAGCCTCCAAGGTTTGACATCACACTTGGCACTCATACTGCCAAGAAAACACGTTTTGGAGCAAACAACCAGAATCAACAATCAGTTTAGATCAACAAGTTCTAGTCACTTGGAAATTGTGCTAATTGTCGGCTACATGTACTTAATCATTTGCAAAGATGTACTGTGACATTGAGATATGGACTTAATTAATGAGAAATTCAATTCTGTTGTGAACAATTGCCAAATGGTTTAGAGATTTGTCCATGTTGTTTTGAGAATGTAATTTCTGTTTCAAGAAATGAGCCAAACCAATGGACAAAAACTTTTTTTAAACCATTCCATTTTAGATTTAGCTTTATGTTTAGGGTCATCGTCCTGCTGGAAGGTGAATCTCCGCCACAGCCTCAATTCTCTTGCTGACTCCAGCAGGTTTTGCTGCCTTCTTTGAGTCCCTGGGAGGGGTACTAGATGGTGCTCTGACTGGGGACGCCATTGTTCTACTGGGGGACTTCAACGCCCACGTGGGTAATGACAGTGAGACCTGAACGGGGGTGATTGGGAAGAACGGCCTCCCCGATCTGAACCCGAGTGGTGGATGTGGAATGTTAATGAACAATCATGCTTCATATGACTTGGGTATTATTTCTGGTATTAGACCATAGAGTGTAAAATAACAAATGGACTGAGACGAGCGAGGCTTCCCCCATAGCGTTCAGCGCAGGCTCGCTGAAGCTAGCAGTGTGACTGGGTTTTTGGAGCCACATCCTTTATTTAAAATAAAAATGGTAAAAGGATAAAATTAGGACGATGTTGAGACATGTGACAAGTCTGTGTTCAATAACAGCTGCCATTTCCTTATGGTTACAGGAAGAAGTCAGCCAGAATTAGTCCATTCTTAACTTTACAGACTATGTATTAGACTTTGTTCACAAAATAAACCATATTCTGTGGGTTTAAAGCTCTGTAAAACACTTCAGCATACTACATAGAGTATTAGACTAAGATAAGTTTAACTAAAAGCATCAATAAACTAACGTTACTGTTGTAATGTTAGTGAAGCGTTGTTAGTCACTCATACAGCGACAAACTGCATTTCTCACAGCTGTAATTATATCCTCAATCAGTGAGCAGAAACAGAAAGCTCCAGCAGAATCCTGGGGAGACTGGTTAGTGGACAATTTCGTGCTTTTTGCTAGGGCTGAACGATATGGATAAAATATATCTCGATATTTATGCCAGATATCTGGATATTGATAAGATATAACTACGGGATTGGTGAAAACCAAGCATTTTTCAGAAAAATAAAAAGATCATAATACAAAGGAGTGCAGTCTTGAATGTTCATATCTCGATATCAATACGATATATCTTTCAGCCCTACTTTTTGCTCATGCGCTGGTTATTAACGGTGGAAATCGTGGGCAGATGCATCCCACTAACTGAGAGCCCCTTTGGTGACTGTACCTGTGCGCTGAATCTGTGTACGTCATCTGACGCACTGAATAACTCAATGGAGGACAGGGAAGAGGAAAAGCTATGAGGCTGCACAGCAGAGAAAGACAAAGAAAGAAGAATATATAATAAAGGACAGGATAAAAAAAAAAACAAAAAAAAAAGTTTGATTTGGCAAAAACCACAGTGATGTGTATACTCCATTTTCATCAACAGCAGATATTTTATATCCATCACGAACACACAAATAACAGATAATGGACAGACCTTGGCAGATAACCGATGTGAGCCGATGGAGGAATATGGGTCTACAGCAGGAACCGGAGTTATTCTTCTGACTTTTTCAGACTGACTCTGAGCAAAAAGGAAGAAATTTAGGAAGTTAGTGCTGATATATTTAAAACATTGTTAATGACATAGACATGAATATTGCACTTTTTTTTCTTTTTTTTCTACGCTCCAGTCGGCAAAATGACTGAAATCGGATTCTGCACGAACGTCTCTAGTCGCCACCAATCACTTGCTCACAGTTCATTCTTTCATTCATAAATCCTCATCTGCATACCTGCTCTTCGATCTTGTCTTGTCTGTCCAATTCTGCTTCCACTGCATCAAAAAACTCATCCTCGTTAATAAGACTATTGGGCCCCTCCTGAAGGAAAGAAGCAGGAAGAGGTCAGCAGTATTCGTGCCAGACGCTATGTTACATTAAAGGGTTCAATGGAGAAAAACAAGAACACTTGGGACAAGAAAAAATTCAAAAGTTGACTTGCCTCATAGTCTGGACCTCCGTAATGAGATTTCTTCTTTAGCTCATTCATGGCACCCTTGTAGGCATCTTCTAGTCTCCTCCTTTTCTCCAACTCCTGAGAACAATAACAAAATAAAAAAGAGATTAAAATAATAAAACAGATTTGTGCCTTTTTGCAGCATTGAACTAATTCATTATTATTCCAATGCAATCTGAGGCGACAGATGACCAACTATAAAAAAAAGAGGAAAAACAACAGATTATTCACCTGTGGGTGGAAGCCAACAGGTTTTACTTAACGCTGTTATTTGTTGCCAAAGGCAGATGGCATTCTTCAGAGAAAATGAGAACAAGACACATCAGATTACAGCTGAGCAAAAGCAAATAATCCCGAAATTCAACCGAATGCCCGAAGAGAGCGTCATACAAGTCAATCTAAAATATGAAGCTTTCAGGTAAAGCTCAATGCTGGGAAGTAACTAACCAACAGTGACCCTGTCTTATTCAGTGACACAACAAAAGATATAGATAACTCTGACACCAAAGGAATACAAAGAAAAACTCTTTCTGTAACATCTGAATGTCTGAGCTAAAGGCCTGCGATTAGAGACCTACTTTAAAGAAGCGACTGCACGTCTGAAGAGGGATCCAGCTCGGAGTCTGGCACTTGAGAGACTCTTTCCTCCATTTCACGGAGTTCGCAGACGGCTTCCAGAGACTGCGCCAAGAAGTCATTTTCCTTCTGTGTGTAGCTTATCCAATATCCACATTAGCTGTTAGACTTTAACCTAATAACTGTTAAGGCTCAGGTAGTCACACTCTCAGTCCGGAGTCCGTGTGTGCGTTTAGGGTTGGGCAGAACTCCCCGTCACAAAGAGAGAAATATAACTGGTTTGGCAACATCAGAGTTTTGTGACGAAACAAGCACGAGTGAAGAGTGTTTATGACACAAAAAATTTGGGGATTGTATAAACAGTTGCTATTGTATATTGCAAATCAAATTCAATCTAATTTTAGATAAAAGGTGTAGTAATTTTATCGATAGAAATTGCAACTCGAGTCAGAAACATGCATTTCCCAAGTATTCAGTAGGCTGCATCAAATCCCCTTTGGCCTTTAAATTCCACCTACCTTTTTTCTGGGGGTGAGGTTCATGCTAAATAGCAGCGTTATGGGGTGGGGTGAGAAAAAAATTGGTTTTATTTTAAAGTCATATAGTTTGTTACTGTATGCTTTCAAGATATTGTATGCAAAATTTCATTGTATTTGCTCAAACGTTGACATTTTAGTGCAAAAATAAGCTTAAAACTCAAGACTCTCTCGTGTAATGAGAGATAATTGTATTTTTTTTCTTTTTTGGCATATTTATACAAAACTTTTACAACCTCCCTTGTAGTTGTCCTGCACCTTTACTACTTCCTTGACCTTTAGTCCAGTTCCATTTCTGTCTTTTTTGGTTCTTTACTTAAAACATCGATAGAATTCAGATGGCCTCCGTGGGCACAACACGTAAGGATGCAGCCAAAGTTATCAATACAAGCAGGCTGCCAACTAGTGATCCGCCCTCCTTTGTTTTCTAGCACATTTCACATTCATGACAAAACATTAAGCAGCTAAGGCAAAAGCTGGTATACCTTCTTTGCAAGGTCACAAAAGGATAGAGGAAATTGAAAAAATGCATGCCACTATGAATGGCATTCTCAAGATATCAACAGAAAATTGAGACGGTCCTGGGAAGTCGAAAGATAGAGTGGATGACTTCAAGAGACAACTTGAGTGCACATTCAAACTCTGGCCTAGATATGTGATGCAGCGTATTCGAAATGATAAGGACAAGACGTTCCTAGAGTCAAAGATGAGTGATAAAGGCGTCCATGGCTGGTGTTGATGCAAATACTGCAAAAGCTACGTCAAAAGTCATAGAAAGATAAGTATTGGACTTTAAAAGAATTGAGAAAGCACAGAAAGAAAAGATGCAGGCTTCTGTGTCATCTGAGACGAGAGGTTGGTGAAACAGAGTGATTCTAGTGGATCAGATGTAGAACGTGTGAACGTATTCATTCCTCATAACATTTTAAAGGCTCTAAAGGTTGTTCAGTTTATGGTGAGGAGCAACATTTCTTCATCTGCCATGTCCTCAGTCATGCATGAAATCATAGAAGCCGTCAATGAGAAACCATGTAGACTCAGTCTCAGTTACAGCAGTGTAGAACGCTACAGAATTGAAAATGTCAAAGCTATGTATAGATGAACAAATAAAGGAAAACTGGTCTCCACCAGAAGTTGCCAATGTGCACTTTGATGGTAAACTGATCAACACGTTGGATAGGATGAGCCAAATAGAGAGGTTGCCCGTCCTTCTCTCAGGAATCGGAGGCATAAAACTCTTAGGTGTCCCTGAAATATCAGTTATCTGGGGCATTATGCTTCTGGTAGGGTCTCCCATGGCAAATAAGTCCTAGGTGACGGGTCAGACCAAGAGCGGTTCAGAAGCTCCTTATGATGGGAGACCATCAAGGACTGTTACATCACCCAGAGATGAAGGAGCGTCCTGTGGACCCACCACCTGAAGGAGGAGCCATAAGGGACTGGTGCAGTGTGATATGGGCAGCTTGGACTTGGCAACGGAAAAGCAAAAGAAGATGGATGGATGGAGTCAGTCAGAACTTTCAATCAGAAACCAAATCACCACAGAGCCTCTACAGATGTGGTTGTGGACACTCCTAATGTCATTCCAACTGCGCATTAACCATTTGATTCACTGTGATGATAGCCGTATACAATACTGTACTTTTTTAATTTATTGCACTTGGGGGTGGGCGCTCATAAGCTTTTTGCTTCAGCCCACTCCTTTTGAGCACAATGTATACTGCTCAAATAAACAAAATACCTTATCCAGTCTTTTCTGCCAGCTGTCTTCTCTTTTCACCATGAGTTCGATACAATGGGACATCGTGGACAGGATGCCTGCTGTGGTGGCTTTGAAGGTGATCGCTTCTCCCTTAAAATCTATGCCATTATCACCTTTGGGACTGGCGGGGGCGAACACTAGGGAAAAAAACATGCAGAACATAGTTCTAACAACAAATGTATTATGTACATATATCAAATAATAGGGCAGTTTATCACAGCCTCACATTTCTCTTTGCTGCCATTGTTGTTGTGATTGCACTCGGCGTCAGGTCTTGATGTGGCTGGAAAGTCATCCTCATCCTCATCAACTATCAATTAAAACCACAAAAGCCTGTCATTATTCCTGCTTTCTAAAACGTTCACTGACGCGTTTCTACACAGTATTGTTTACCTCGGTCTCTTTGAAATTCATCTTTAGAAACTGCATCAGCGCAGTTATCAAAAACCCTCTGCAGAGTGTCCACTTGACGACAAAGGATATCCCGAAAAGTTTCCATCTCGGCCAATTTCTCCCGTAACCTGTGACCCTTCTGAGCAAAGCATTATTTTTGACTCATTACGATTGCTGTAACCCACATTATGCACATTGTAAAATTAGAACTAGATTTCACCTTAAAGGAGGATGAGGATGTGGCAGATAAGGCACTTGCTGCTGATGTAAGTGACAACATCGAACCATGACGTCTCAACGAGGTTTCAGAGCCATAACCAGATTCAGCCTGAAACAGAGGGAGATACACACAGATGTCAGCCAAGAAACAATATAACTGCTGTTCTTTTTACACTAAATATTAAAAATAAAACAGAAACAAGGGTCATTTGGATATAAACGTGCAAATTGCACACAAAGCAATCTAGCAAAAATGTAATGACCATATCAACACAGCAGACCATTAGTTTGCTATTATGTTGTTCATTAACAAAACCATATTCTAGTGTTAATTACAAAAACAACTTAGAGTTGATAGAGATCAGAAAAATGTCATCATGCTGCACCGAGTTCCTGGTTAGTCACATAATTTAAAAAAATTATGTAGTTCTGGAGTTAGCGTCGACTGATCACAGCTCTTTTTTATTTATTTTGTTTTATTACCTTGTAGCAACAGACAGGGCAAAATGTTTGAATTTGACATTTGATCACAATCACATCACTCTACATTTAGAGATGTAAAGGCTACATCTGTGAGTCTGGATGCATCTTTTAAAAGCATGAACTTACTTTAATCAACTTTCTGTTCAGGTATCTAAATATTTAGAATAACTGTTAAGCATGACATAGAACAGGCTGGTCCGGATGGTTACAGGACTCACGCAAACAACTCAATATTGCATACACTAACAGATGCAATACAAACAGAGCAATGACAGGTCATAGATCATAAGTGTGCCACAGTGGAACCCTCCGGCAGTGAGCAGGCAGCATGCTCATGCTGATGCCCACCATTGGGCCATTCCCACAGCCAAAGCAGAGCAGCACGCTGCTGCAGTCCTGACGGATTACTGGTCCAAACATGGCCCTGGTGCTCCAAACACACAACGCTGTCGTTTCCCTGGACACACCTCCCAGACAACACAAAAGCAGAGATGGACAAAATCCCCCGGGAAAAGGGGGAACGGTGAAGTGTCCGCTTGGTCTGATGCTGGCAGTGAAGAAAACACAACTTGCGATACGCAAAAGCATGAGAAAGCCACAAGAAAGAAGTCTATTCTCCGCTGAGTTGATAAAATGTGGTTCTACTCACATAGATGGAGCCAGACACAGACATACGGGCAGTACAGTTCTGCTGCGCACACACATCCACAGAGCACACACCCTGTTACATGAAACCTTCTCCTCTTGACGCTCTTTATGTCCAGCATCCATCACCGAGAGGGCTCTCATCATTATGTGTGGAGGCAGAGAAACACAGGCAGCCTGCACATGTGCCTAAGACGCAGCTATGGCTACAAGTGCTAAATAGGTGGGCGATTGAAGCAGCCCACAGTCCAGCATGATCAAGAATTACAATAGAGAGAGACACAACAATTCAATGACCTTTAAGAGTTTTTTCTTTATGTTATAATCTATACTGAGCTTTGAAGGTCTTTAGAGATGCATCTGTCTCTCCCTAAAAATAAACTAATCCATTATGTAGTGAGAGTAGCACTTAAAAAACACTGTTTAGCACCACCGACACAAACACGCCTACGTGAAAAAACAAAACACAAACTCTTTTCCTGAACTGGCCAATTTATGATGTACTAAAAGACAAGCAATCGTTATGTTTCTACTGATGGGTTGAGTCATATTACACTTTCTGCTTTTCGGGTTCGAACTGAACTTTCAACTGTTGAATAAGATAAAACCAGTTACATTATCAGCACAGCTTTTTGAAGCGAACTGATTTGCAGTGAAGGCAAACTGCAAGTCCTCGTCTGTCCAGATGGGAGCGGTGCAGGCTAGAGCAAAGTGCTGCAGCTAGTGCTGCATTCCCCTCAGGTTACTCTAGGACAAACACATGCAACCCCAAACACTCAGCCGTGGTAATGGCTAAATGTGCAGTGTTTCACTTCAACAACTGAAAACCAGCCATAACAAACCAACATGAGTCAACACAAAAATACAAGTATCTGTGAGATGCTAGAAATTATTAAATTATACTCCAAAGAAAGGTAAATGTAAACATAACTTAATACACATAAACACACAGAACAATAAGAGTGCTGACATTCTTGTAACAGGGAGCAGCTGTCTCAGCCTGGTCTCTGATGGGGGGGATCCCCACTTAAATGCAAAATTTTTTAGATTCCTCACATTCCCGGAAGACAACCTGTCCCAGCACCACCGCACCCAGCTCAATGAACAAACCCTGTCTGCCCCACTATTGAGTAAAAACAACCCGCGTTTGTTAATATGCGGTTTGAGAAACCAAAAGGCCCTACATGATGCTTTATTCTAATCTTTAAAATACTTTTTGGACCATAAAGTCTAAACCTAAAATAATGTAGGGGACACATGCGAAGACCATTCCGCCCCAATTTAATAAATAAATATATAAAAACTAACAAGCAAACGCTAACAGTGATACACAAGAACAGATGTGTAGTGAGGACAATTTGTGAATAAGTCCGGTTAAAAGCTTTCTGGAAACACAGAGGACGTCCTGACCTCAGTGGGTGGAGTTTCGAGGTTTCTACAGAGAATGAGCTGCAGTATTTAAAAAAGTCTAGATCGAGTCGATGGGGCAAAAATAACTTGTACTAATCAGTAAAACATTTTTTGTTACTGGTAGGCTTTAGCAAAAGCTGTAAAGGGGTGAACAGCTAGTAGAGACATTCTGCAAATTGTTGAAGCCGGGACTCGAACCCAAGACGCAGGGGATAGAACAGCGCACTCTCGTAGCTTTAAGCTTTTACTAATATGGTTCACGAGAGACATTTTAAACCTCAGCTTTAACAACACATTCATACTTTTCATTCCAGCAGCATTTAATACAAAATTGTTTCCATTTCTTTCCTCAGCGTCAACCTGGAACTGCCACAGGAGGCTGTAGGCGCGTCAAAGCACCACATCTATAATTGAAATCGACCAATCACAATTAATGAATGCAACAATACATAAATGAAGAAAAAATAATAATCATTCGACACAATGGCACAATCATAACAAAGCTCACAGAAGTCACTTTAGCGGAATATGGGCCATATATTATGAAAAGAGACTGCTGGACTCACCTTGTGTAGCTCTATTGACTCGATCCACTGTAGTCTGTGCTCGGGGTCTTCCGCTCGGAGATACCACACGCTGTCATTCACGCTGATGTCAAAACGGCACTCGTCAAACTCATGAGGCTGCAGGGGTGAGAGGTCAGCAATTAGCAAACGCAGTCATAGACCAGGAAAAGGCAGTAACATATGTAAACCTTCATACATTTTCCAATCTAGATAGGATTTCAATGGATTTAATCATCCACAGATTTTCATTCAGCACACAATAAGCATGTTAATTGGCATCTTATGTTGAACGGCCACAGGCATAATCCAAAAGGTCTGCAGTAGATGTTGCCTCATTTCCAGCGAGGCTTTTCCAGGTCACCACAGCTTTAAGTTCCACCACAGTCCAAACTATTCAACTCCCCCGCTCCACAATGCACCCCACCCAATCTCTAATCACTGACCGCCGTAGGCACCCAAACACGTGCGCAGAGAACACCTCTTTCCCTTCAGAGATCGGAATTTAAACAGAACACACAGATGAGGAGGATGATCCACTACGGCTGGAAAAAAAGTTCAGATTCATTCGATTCTCCTTCCCAAAGCATCTCCCTCAACATCAGCTGACATACCTCATGTTGTTTGCCTTTATTACATTTGCTGAACGATGCTCATGTGCCATTTTATTTGCTGCCACTGACATAGGCAGCATACAGCCGTCCAGTGACCCTAATGCAACCATGTCTTTGCCATATTATTCAAGTATGACACCGTAACGGGCATATTTCAGATAATACTCAGCTACATCTACTGACCAGGCTGAAAGTTAAACTACCGGTATAAATTATCAGACAATAATATCCAGTAGATAAATAAGAGTCCAACACAACCCATCAACTTATGATGAAAAATCCACTGTCGACTTGGCCTGAAACCTGCTGTGATCTTGTATGATCCATATAAAATTACAACAGCAAAAAGTTTAAACATTACCGTATTTTTCGCACCATTAGGCGCACCTGATTATAAGGCGCATTATCAATGATAATGTTTATTTTCATAAATAAGGCGCACCGGAATACAAGGCGCGTTAATTAATGCTGGTTTACCTGTAAACCAAGGCACGATGCAGTAAACAACTAGAAATGGATAAATAGGGCGCACCGGGATATAAGGCGCACTGTTAAAATGAAAGGCTTTTATGTGCGCCTTATAGTGTGAAAAATACGGTAATCATAATTTGAATGGAAATGGTATCTGGAGCTTTTACGTATGATATTTTAAAAAGTCTGTAAAGATGGCCTTTATCAATTCAGGGTTTCCAATAAATGTCTATTTACTATGTACTATTTGGTAGTAGCGATGCTAATTTTAAGATTTTGTTCATACAATTTCTGGAGCACAAATGTTACTTAATGCCTTTGTTTAATCTTCAAGCAGATTTTTACAGTTTAGTTTGTGTATGTTAATAATCACTTATGAAATTTGACTAGTGACTGTATCCATTTACACAGTAATACAGTCAGAGGTGAGTAGCAGCAGCAGCAGCAGCAGCAGAGTTTCTACATTCCTCGGCCTTCATACCAATGTGTCTGTTGTAAAATGATTTTGTTCTTTGGAACAAGAGGAAAGCAAACAGGGACTGGGACGCTAGTAATGTTCATTCAATTATTAATTGATCAAATCAAACTTTATTTATAAAGCGCTTTTAATACCGAAAGGTTTTCCAAAGTGCTTCACAGATTCCAACATTTAAAACAATACGCCTCGCATCATTATATATATATATATATATATATATATATATATATATATTATAATTAGGACTAAGTAAATAGATGTCAGTTAAAAGCCAAGCTAAAAAGGTGGGTCTTGAGCCTGCCCTTAAAAACATGAACGTTCTCTGCGGTCCTGAGCTCCTCCGGCAGGTCGTTCCAGAGGCGAGGGCCATAATATTGGAAAGACGCCTCGCCGTGAGTCTTTCTGTTGACCTTAGGAATAACTAGGAGACCCCTGCCGGAGGAGCGAAGGGGCCGTGAAGGTTCATAAGGTAAAAGCAGTTCTGAAAGATAAGAAGGACCAAGACCATTAAGACATTTAAAAACCATTAAAAGAACTTTAAAATCGATCCTGAAACACACGGGGAGCCAATGCAGCGACTCTAAAACCGGTGTAATGTGTTCCCGCCTCCTGGTCTTTGTCAGGACACGAGCTGCTGAATTTTGTAAAGGTTGTAAACCTGAGATACTCTTTTTGGGAAGACCAGAAAGCAGGGCATTACAGTAGTCGATACAACTGGTGATAAAAGCATGCATTAGCGTCTCCGTGTTGGCCCGAGAGAGAATGGGACAGACTCTGGCCATGTTCTTTAGATGGTAAAAAAATATCTTTGTGATATTCTTAATGTGTGGAATTAAAGTCAGCTCAGAGTCAAAAATCACACCCAGGTTCTTCACCTGTGAGGAAGGATTAAAAGACAGTGACTGTAGTTTGGGTAAAAGTTTCTCTCTCTGGGCCTTAGGACCGATGACTAAAACTTCAGTTTTGTCCTGGTTAAGATATTTGAAATGCAGTTAAAAAGTGCATCCATTGGCCTGGTGTCATCAGGAGACATGGAGATGTACAACCATCAGCGTAACTATGAAAGTTGAATGTCTCCTGATGACGTCACCAAGAGGGAGCATATACAGGTTAAAAAGCACTGGTCCTAAAATCGAACCCTGGGGCACACCACATGTAATGTTATGGACCTTAGAGGAGCAGGTAGCCACACTTACCATGAATGTCCTGTCTGTGAGGTAGGATGTAAACCATTGGTTGACAGCACCAGAGAGGCCGATGCGCTTTAAACGAGTTAAAAGAATGGTGTGGTCGACTATATCAAAGGCAGCGCTCAGATCCAGTAGAACCAACACTGTGACCTAGGGCTGGGCGATATGGCCAACAATGAAAATATCGATTTTATTACTCAGTTTGGACGATTATGACTTTAATCGATTTTTTTTTTTAAAGGTCTCCTGATCTTTCATATTAAGACAATCGCTCAGAGTCCAGACCATTAATATTTAGATTCATAATATAGCCTACAATTAGGCACATTGGAAATTTGTATTTCTCTTTTAAATATTCCTTGGCTGCTATCAAAAGTAAAACTTCTAAATAAACCATGGAGTTTTCAAATGCATTTTAGTTTTCTCATCCTCACGCATCTGCTGTGATGGACAACCGTCTCCATGGAGACTCAAGGGGAAAGGGGCGGAGTTAAGCTGCTGCTGTGCCTCCGCTCAGAACATGGCTCACCCCCAGCTCACACTGAATCCGGTTAAGGTCCGGTACGGAGTCCGCAAACTTAGGAAGTCATTAAAACCAATCTAGCGCACTCACACTGCTCCGCGAAGTCCGGCTCCGGCCATCCGGTGCAACGAGAGAATCCGCAAGAAGTCTATTTTTGCCGGATACCGGAGCCCCAACGGATCAAGCTGACAGAAAAACACGAGCCAAACAGGAAGACAGGTCTCGTGTGAGAGGAAGATCCGGTGTATTTCAAAATAAAATCTGTCCGCTTACTACTTATTTGGTCTCGTTTACGACCTGTAAACGCGTGTAACGTCGTAAATGTAAATATTTCTCCATTACCAGTGACACGGGGGCATTAGTGTGTTGCAAAGCATCCACTTCACTGGGGAGAGTCGTTGTACTGCCAAATACGGCTTTTGTTGACAAAAACTACCTATATATGGGGCTACTTATGACGTGAACTCGCGCCAAGAGGGAAACTCACGTGCACTTCTGTTCTCGCGAGGGCCGTTTCTGTGCCTGGCGCAGCATCTGGCGCCGGAGCTGGCGGAGCCACAGTGTCAGCCGGACTCAATGTGAGTGGTAGTTTGGGGAGAAACCGGACTGGATCAGGACCGAAACCGGACCGGATTTAGTGTGAGCCAGGGGTCAGGGTGAGAGAAGGAAGAGGATCAGACGGGGAAAACTCCGTTTTAGTGGAAGAAAACTCTATTACGCACTCCAAAAACACAATGCGCGCCTTTGTAAAGCAGCAGAGATCGTCAGAAAGTCTCTGGGTTCTCTTCGGGTGACATTTCCGAAAACAGTCGCTGCGGAGCGGTTGAACACACTGCTAAATTGGCAACACGGCGCACGTGAGGGGGGACATGGAGCGGTGGACACTATTTTACGATTTTGCCATTTTCCACATTGTCTGTTTTTAAAAGCATGAATTAATTGGATTAATTAGATTTATCGCGAAGCATAACTGTGCCCTTCTGTGAGTCATAATTTAATCTAAAATCACTCAAGATCTTTAAAAGGGCCGTCTCGGTGCTGTGGTTTACCCTAAAGCCAGACTGGAATTTCTCAAGGACATTATGTGCAGCAATAAAATCATTACGTTTTTTTTCTAAGATTTTGCTTAAACATGGTAAATTGGATACCGGTCTAAAATTGTTAAAATCATTACAGTCCAAAATGCTCTTCTTAAGCAGGGGCCTCACCACCGCCCGCATAAAGGCAGCAGGGAAGACCCCCGTCTGAAGAGAGCAATTCATCATGTGTGAAAGTTCGTCTTCAAAGGATCCATAGAAGTTTTAAAAAACGGGGTTGGGACCGGGACATGTGGTGGGCCTCACTGATGAGAAAACGATCAAGCATCTCAGCATTAACCTGGACAAAACTGTGCAGTGTTTCCTCTGGAACAAATAGACAAGCAGATGCATTTAAAGCCGTGTTACTTTGGGTAGATACAATTTTACATCTAATATTCTTCCGTCACTGTACTCCAATCTCCTTCGGGAGAAACCAAAAAGGCTTGGCCAGCCCAAGGAGACGGCACCTCAGCCAACAAAAGAACAATAGGCAGGTAATTGGCAGTGATCGGCCATGAATAGGACATTCATGGGTGATTATCTATGAATAGGACATGACTGACCGATACTGAGGTGAGCAGATCGTTAGAGACACTCTACTTCAAAAGGTGTTTACACACAGGTGAGAGTAGCTGTGATTAGAGGGGAGGAAACGGGCCAACCCTAACTCCTCCCCGTTGGTCTATATATTCAGCTGCGTCCAGAGTGGGACCTTTGTCGCTGACGAAGCCTTTTGGATGAGAGGCGAAACGTTCGAAGACTTCAACCACTGAGTACAGAAGATGAATCAAGTACCTTCATTGAAGATACATCTAATAGTGTCCATCTTTCCCCTGAAGTGGTCTGTTTAAAGGAGGTCTGTTAAAATCAGGATTTTAAAACATTTTCTATTGTTGAGAATACAACTTTTGGGTTATTTTTGTGGTTGGTGATTATTGTGGAAAATAATGTATTTCCTGCATTTCTTATTGCTGTATTGTAGGTCTTTTGTTGAGCACGGAATACTTGAAAATGTATTGTTATTTTGAATTTCCTCCATCTCCTCTCGGCCTTCCTGCAATTTCTCTTCAGTTGCTTTAGCTCTTTGTTTCTCCAGGGGGGAAGGGGGTTTGGGATTCATCTTTTTAAGTTTAAATGGTGCAACTGCATCGAGGGCGATGAGTAGTTTTTTACGGTTAAAATTATAAACAATAAAATCGCAGTTAGCAGTAACGCATCAATAAATTTCACAGCCACTTCAGGGGTAAAATTATATTTCCTCAGTTTTTGCCGAGGACTCTCGCTGGATAAATCCGGTGACATTAAAAAAAAACCACACAGTAATGGTCAGAGACGGCCAAGTAGATAACAGAGGACACAGTTGTGGACAGGCCATACGTGATGACCAGGTCCAGACTGTGCCCTTTCTCATGAGTTGGCTGCGTGACGTGTTGGGTGAAATCCATATAATTAAGAACATTTTAAAACTCTGCAGAAATAGGGTCTAAAACATTGTCTATGTGTAAATTAAAATCACCCGTTAAAATTATCATATTAAAAGGAGCTATGTAAAATTTATAGAAAGTCTGAGAATTCATTAATAAAAAGGGGACATCTTTTGGGCGGTCTATAGATAGTGACACATAAAATCGGGGAGTTACTAAAAATAATTGCGTGGTACTCGAAACTCGTGTATTGATCAAATAAAATAGGTTTGGTGGCAAGAGTATTTATGCTTATAGAGGCAGTGCCATCTCCCCTTTTTCCATTTCTGGTTGAAAAGGCACTGCTAAAATTAGGTGGAGAGGCCTCAGCAAGAACGGCATTCGCATCCGCACCCAGCCAGGTTTCAGTTAGAAACAAACAATCAAGATTATTGTCTAAAATCAAATCATTCACAATAAAAGACTTATTCGGCAGAGAGCGGACATTTAAAAGAGCCATGTTCACTGTGGTCGGGGACTGAGTATTTAAGGAACTATGTGATGACTGAGCTTTGGTGAGAGATCTGAGGTTATTAGTATTAACAGTGCGAGTATTCTTACCTTTGGTGCGCTCTCTGCTGATAAAAACAGGAATATCCGTTATGGTGGGTGTGGAGGAAGACCTTCATGCTGCTGATTCTATTGTAAGTTGAATGTTCTGTGAAAACAGGTGAGATCCGGTGAAGTTGGGGTGTAGTCTGTCCTTTTTGAAAAGTCCAGGCCTGTTAAAAAATGTGAAGAAATTGTCCACATATGGGATGTTATTCTTCGTGCAGTAGTTCTTTAAAAACAAATGGAGCAGCCTCGCTCTGCTAAATTTTTCATCCCCAAAACGGGGCGCAGAGAATGGTCCGGAAAACTATGCAATTTTTATTGTTGTTTTTTATGGTGTTGATGAGTGAAATGAAGCCTTGGTTGAGTTTTTCTGACTGCTGAAATTTGAGGTTGTTGGTACCGGCGTGGATCACTACTGTAGAGACTGAAGGATGATTGAGGAGGATGTTTGAGGAGGATGTTTGAGGCAGAGTTATTGATGTCCTGCACGAGAGCACCTGGGTGGCAGGAGGCGTGGCCGTTAATCACCCTCACGTTGCGGACCATGGACATTACCAACACAAGGACTGATGGATTTGGCTTCACCACGACATGAGCCCGGCTGAGAGTCTGATCCACATCCACAGCGGAGGAGCGCCCAGACTGCCTGTGGTTCGACACGCGCCCGGACGGAACAGCAGACGTACCCCCTGGTCACTCGGTCCCAACGTGCATGAGGAGGAGGCGCCAGTGCTCGGACTCGAGGTGCGCGAGGAGGCGCCGTGGTCTCCGGGCTGTGTCTGTACTGCACACTCGCATGATGTTTGCGGACAGCCCAAGTACGGAAACTGACTCTCATGCAGTATGCCGATAGGAGGTAGTGATCTGTCCTTGTAACCAGGAGCTGGGGTGTAGTGCACACTACCGCGGTGTCTAACAGAAGCTGGGGGTCTGCTGAAGGCCGAGAGTCTTGGAGGGGGCATCCCGGACTGAGTAAGCTCCGGCTGCGTTGAGTGACGAGTGGGCAGAGGAGGAAAGATCTCGTTGTCCAGGATGTTGACTCTATTTGCCAGCGTTATGCTATCGACGTGATGGTAGCCAGGCTTACGGGGAGCTTTGCTGGCAGGGACTACTATCCATTTCTCTGACTTCCGTCGAGTCGAACTTGTTTGGCCTTAGCGCCAATTTGAAGCCAGTAGTTTTCACTACGAGGGACAACACCGGCCTGATGACGTGGACAGGTAACATTGGAGTGTATTGAGACATTCCTGGAAGAATGTGCCATGTCAGCAAGTTGAGCACTAGTGGGACTAGTTTGAGTTTTATCCACGATTATCTCAAGAGTCCTTTTCCTACTGGATTTTGAACAGCATGGAAATCCTTTGGACCAGATCAGCAAATCTTTGGCTCAGACCAGCACAGTCCCTGCAACTGGGCGTGGAGGTGTGTCGTGTAGCCATCGGCTAGCCGCTGGTTAGCACAAGTCTACGCTGAGGTTAGAAAGTGTTTAAAGGCTGTGAAACTATAGCTCCAGGTGAAAGCGACGTTAAAAACGAATGCTAACCCTGAGGTTTAAGAGAACATTTTGTTAAAATTAGCTAAAACTACATTTGTGTAAGAGCACGTCTGAGCTGGCAACAAAAATATATTATCATGATAAAACATGATGTTTAAGGGTATATTTGGTTATTGATCGATCTTCTGATCAGGGCTGAACACCAAATTATGGTTATTGCCATGTTAAATTACGCAATATGCATATTGCAAAAAGCCACAATATATGGCAAATCACATTATCTGACTGAGATGTACACATTACAACACAAAAATATGTAGTAACTTAAAAAAGTTCAGGTTTAGTTATACATTTGTGAAATTTGCACTATTTTAGCCTTGTTTTGGTCCTGATTTAGTACTTGTAAAAGTCTTGTTTTGACAATATATTCAACACAAAAACTTAAAGTCGATTTTTTTTCCAACTCCTAATATAGAAAAATTCATATTTCTAACTGTTGCCACCTCTTGGTTGTGGTTTCACTCCAATAATCCACTTGCACAAATCACAGTAAAGTATTTTATCTTAAGTGTAAAGAGAGACAGAGACAGAGACGGGTGAATATTTAACCCGGGTGTGAGATTTCTGTTATCTGTCAGCAACATGGAGGGCTAAAGGATAAAACACAAATGTTACGTGGATTGTAGCACAAGTTTAGGCCAGAAAAATAAAACATGTGACGGTTTTAAAAGCATGTGAACATCAGTAAACATGTGGTTACTAGTGGATGCTGGATCTTAAATGCTTTGTTTAACTGTTGGCCCAAAGTTGGGATTGAACTGTTGATGTTGCTGCTAGTTAATTGTTAGCTAAAAACCTTTGACAAACATGAGGTAAGGGTTAAATTGTTGAAAGGACCAAAACATTTGGAGAGACAGGTAACTGCGGTCAAGAGCACTCAACTCAACAAAGCCCTCTGAGTGCCAAGTCATGGATGTCTTATTCTTAGCCCAGATGAATACACAGGTATTTTGTTTTCAAAAGGGAAGTACCGTGATAAAGCCCCGATTGTTCCTCAGCGTAGAACAGATACTCACTGTGATGACAGCCTTGCTGAGGCACAAAGATCCTCTGCATCCGTATTCCCGCTCATCCTCCGATTTGTAGTAGCTCAAAGTATTGTTTTTCAACACAACCCATCGGTCCTGCCATCCATGTATATAATTTGTCCACTGGAAGAAACCAGAAGGCTTGTCAGTGTGTAGAGAGAAGAAATATATTCTACAATGATCGTATGTTCACTTTAAAACAAGTAGGCTACTAACTTTGCTTAAAACACCACCCAGCTCCATATGTTGTCCAGACTCGGGATCCACATCCTCATCTGACCCGGACGATGAACTCTTTTCAGACATTTAAACGCGAGTGTACAAAGTCTCTTTGACGTTGTCTGTGTGATCGTCGTCAGTTCAAACAGAGCAGAGTCAAATCTGTTTACAGGTTTAACTTAGGCTAGCTTTCACGAAGCAAATATTAAAGCATTGACATGGTGCAGAAAGTGCAAACGCAAGTAATGCATGTAATAGAGAGTAAGTAATGTACTAGCGCCTGAACCCTCCAATAACAAATCAGATGTGCCCTACAACTTTGCGGGCTTTGTTTTGAAATTGACGTCGAGTACCAATGAAACTAGCAAGTTAGCATTAGCTTTAGCTGTCAAACGACGCAACCAATGTAAGCTAGCAGTAACTTAACTAAACAGCAACTTGGGAAGAAAGATGGGTGTCTTTTTTCAGAAGCAGACGATGAAGCTATCGATGAAAGGCCACGACATAACTGCAGCAAATACACCGTTATCCAATGACGTCGAGAAATTAACAACAGTGATCTAGGTTCCGCTGTTTAGTCCGCTTTTGGCGAAGTCTTCATTCAGCTCGAGGGGGAGGAGCCGCAGCCACGCTTTACTGTGTACTAAAGAGAGAGAGGAGTGTCAACGGTGTCAGCTTCAGACACAGCCGCACCGGAAGTACCAAAGTAATGTTGGTGTGACAGACAAGGGAGGAGGTGATTTAAACTTTTACAACATATTATCTTATGCTCTTGTTTTTGTTGAAAAGTATCGCCTACAGTCGTGTCACTTTGGTACAACCAGGCTCTTACACCCGCTTACACCCTCCTTATAAATAATATATTACTCTAGACCAGTGTTGTTCAACCTTTTTTGACCCAAGGCACACGTTTTACATTGAAAAAATCACCAGGTACACCACCAGCAGAAAATATATATATATTTTTTTTAACTCTGTAGCATATTCACAATAAAAAGTGTCATGAATAGAAACACCGTATAGTCTTGCTAGCCACAATGCCTCTTTTCTGATATGGAAGAATATTACATGGTTAATCTGCTGATCACTAGACAGCACAGACACTCGACAATGGCACTTTACTTGCGGATAATAATTAATTTGTTTAAAAAAAATATTTGTTAGACCAACTAGTTGAAATTGGATAATTTCCCAAGGCACACCAGACAATATCCCCGGCACAGTGGTTGAAAAACACTGCTCTAGACATTATTCAATAGCGTGGCACCGTCATTTCAAACAAAACTATTTCTATAAAAAAACTACGTAAAAAATTTTATTAAATAACGTTATTTCAAAGCGATTGACCCCGCCTGTTCCTGTAACGAGCGAACCCGGAAGTGCCGCCCAAATGACAGCAGTGGTTTGAAAACATGTCATAACAGGACAGTTGGAGAGCAAATTTCACAAAAGAATATCACTTTTGGTTGCAAATGTAAGTAATGCCATTACATAAAGCTATATATACAACTGCTAGTAAATTGTTTATGTTATATAAACTATAATTGCGGCGGGAGATTCAGAAAGTTTTCTGTCAATGATGGACAAAGATGCTGCCAATGCAAAGGGAGATGGCATTCTCTCCAGAATGGCCCTCAACGACAATAAGGCAGGTATGGAGGGCCTTGACCGAGACAAGATCAACGCAATCATCATGGAGGCATCAAAGGTAATGGAGAGACAACGTACTGTCTGCGCCTTCAAAGTTTTATATTTTAGCTTGTCTTTTCTGTTATCAATAGGGATCTAGATTTTATGAGAATGAACTGAAAAGGGATCAGCAAGTCAACCAACGCATTAGGAAAATGATGCAGCAAAAGTCATCAATTAAAGAAGAGCAATTAAAGAAAGCACACCTTAAGGTACAATTCATTCTTTGTACCTTATTATAAAATAGCTGTTGTAATATAGCTGCGTTTACATTTACACATTAATCTCAAGAGTGCTAAATTGTAATTTCTTTGTAGGTTGAAAAGATGGCCACAGAAATGGAGGAGCATCGTGATCTCAGTCGGGTGATAGTACATGTGGACATGGATGCTTTTTATGCAGCTGTAGAGATGAGAGATTGTCCTGAGCTGAAGGACAAGCCAATGGCTGTGGGCTCTATGAGTATGCTTGTAAGTAGGTAACGAATACAATTATAATAAAATACTTTTTGTCTGTTTGTTCAAGGGGGAAACAGGCATTTTACAGTTGTCATTCTATTGCTCAAATTTACAAATGGAGAATTAGGGTTGGCAGGTTATGGATCTGTTGAGAGGAATCCTCCCAACGGGCTCAAAACCTTGTCTTTTAATGCACCACTCAGCATAGGAACATCAACTACGAAATCAGCTGTTAGGGCAGCTGTGTGGGGGTTTGTTGATGGGGAGCTACTGCCCTCTTCAACTGGCCCGCTCTACACTCTGGCTTTTTAATGCGTGGTGCATTAAAAAGCCAGAGTTTCGACTGTGCAGGGCTATATCATACTTTACATATAACTCAATTAAATAAATATATAATAATGATAATAATAATGATGATGATAATTAAACCCAAATTAAAATTATACTGAGGATGGTAATGACAACTGGAAAGTATCAAGATCTCGGAGTATAATATCTATTAATGTACCTTTATAACATAAAAGTAACTCTCGGTTATCACGGGTAACAATCTGAAAGAAATATATTAAGGATCACATTTTTTGACTTGCTTTGTATTAGACATCGTACATGAAACGAGATTGTTGTTGTAGCTGTGCGTTGTTTCAATTAATTATATAAACAGTTTATATATTTTTTTGAAAGTTTGTAAGTCTGTATGAATGTAGCTGCTTGAAATGTTCTTTTTTTATTCTATTGCACTTGGTGGTGGGGGCTTATAAGCTTTTTGCTTCAGCCCACTCCTTTTGAGCCCAATGTATACTGCTCAAATAAACTAAACTAAACTAATCTCATTTACGTTTTCAGTCAACATCTAATTACCATGCGAGGAAATATGGGGTGCGAGCTGCTATGCCTGGATTTATTGCAAAGAAACTTTGCCCAAATCTTGTTATTGTGCCCACAAACTTTGACAAGTACAGGGCTGTTAGTAAAGAGGTGAGTGGAATGACAAAACCATTAGTGAGGAATTCCAGTCAGCATCTTGGCATTGCTTGGTCTGATGTAGTTTCTGAGGTGGTATTGTCTTACCCTCAGATCCAGGCGATATTTGCAGAGTATGATCCTCATTTTCAAGCCGCAAGCCTGGATGAAGCCTATCTGGACTTTACAGAGCACCTGGAACAGAGAAAGAGCTGGCCAGAATCCGCCCGCACACATTATTACATTACCAGCTTAAGCAACAATGGCAAGTGCCTCATATTTCAGAAAGCTACAGATGTTACATATTTACTGGACGCCTATTCATAATGTTCTCTGGGAACATAAATTTGTCACTTTATTTTCACACTCTTGACATTCAGGTGAGGCACAGGTGGATTTAGTGGATAGACCAGACGACGGACAAAATCTCTCCCCGGTTTTGTTTGAGGACAGCCCTGTCTCCTCTCCTGTGCTTACCAGCTGTGGAAGTGGGGCCACTGTTGGCAAAACATGTGAAGTATTTGGAACATCTGCTGAGGAGGCTGTAAGAGAGATGCGCTTTCGAATTGAGCAGAAGACAAAATTAACGGCAAGTGCTGGTGAGTGAACACACATGGCTACATAAGGTCCCTATTTTGACCACATATTATTTTTTATACTTATATATAGATTATATATATATATATATATATATATATAGATTATTTACATGTTTAAAATTTTTTCCAGGTATTGCTCCTAACATGATGCTGGCCAAGGTCTGTAGTGATAAGAATAAACCTAATGGTCAATACAAACTTCCCCCGAAAAGAGATGCAGTAATGGACTTCATTCATAATCTCCCTGTTCGCAAGGTACAGAAAAGCCCACCTTCTTAAGTTTAAATTTGTATACAGATACAATATTATCAAGTAAATGAGACATGTTTCTGTAGGTACCTGGTATTGGTAAAGTGAGCGAGAAGATGTTAAAAGCTCTAGGCATCTGTAACTGTTCTGATCTCGGACAGCAGATGGCACTATTGTCTCTGTTGTTCTCTGAGACTGCATGGCATCACTTCATGGAGTTATCCTTGGGTTTGAGCTCCACATACATACCAAGGTAAATTTCTCTTTTCACATATAATAAAAGCACACATTTTATTCAACATGTGATTATTTTTCTAGGCACGAGGAAAGAAAAAGCATGAGTATTGAACGGTATGATAATATTACTAAAATGACTTAATATTTGACATAATGATTTTGTTAAAATGTTTTTAATTTGACAGCACATTTAAAGAACTCAGTCACCCTGAGGAGCAGTTATCTTTGTGTAGGGAGCTTTGTGAAGACTTGGCTGAAGACATGAAGAAAGGGGGTCTGAAGGTATAGGACAGTTGTCTTTAATCTCAAACCAATGTCTACGAACAATCTACCTATAATCTGAGTACGAAGGCCAATCATGCAGACCATGCATACTCACTATGAATTGTCCCTCTTTATTCTATAATTTTATTATTGAAAGTAATTCTGATATCTTTTTTTCAGGGTAAAACTGTAACAGTGAAACTAAAGAATGTACATTTTGAAGTGAAAACCAAGGCAATGACACTAAACTACGCAGTCGCCTCAGCGGATGAGATTTTTGCAATTGCTAAGGACTTGTTGAAAACGGAGATAGAAAATGTAGCTCCCCAAATGCTCAGACTTCGACTCATGGGTAAGTGAACAACAAATTGCCTGAAATAACTGTTCATGTTGTATCTTGACTTTTATCTTAAATTATGTGGTTCTTTAGGTGTTCGAGTTTCTGCTTTTGTCAGCGCTGAGAACAAAAAGGTGCTGCAGAAAAGCATTATGTTTTTTTTGCAGCAGGGGAAGAAAGACCACAGTGCCCCTATTGGCCATTTGGAGGGACTGCCTCAGAAATGGGAGAGACCTCACTTTCTGTGGCAGAGTAAGACTGCGGGCCAGGAGGACCTTAAGGAATCTGATAAACCAAAAATGTCTTTTTTTCAAATGGCCCAGGCCAAGAGAGTACAAGTGGAAGCTGGAAATGCTGCCTCACCAGAGAATGATACAGTACAGGAAAAACCCTCCACTTCGGGCAATAATCAACGTAACAACATTGAGCAGACGCCAAAGATCAATGCTGGTTGCTCTGCTGCACACGGTAACATCACCCCATCACCAGAGCCCCAAGCGTCCACCTCCGGCTGTGGCCTCACACGGTCTGAAGGCCTCACCTGCCCTGTGTGCTTCAGTCAAGTCAATACGACAGACTTGAAGATCTTTAATAGCCACATAGACCAGTGTCTCTTAGGGGGCACGACAAGGCTACAGCACAACACTGACTCAGAATCCAATTTTAGCTCACAAAATACTGATAATCAATGCCACACATCCGACCAACATAATTCCGGAGAAAAGAAAGTAGACAGTACTGTACCGTCTCTGCAAGAATTTTCCAAAGCAAATCCACTGGAGGGTCATAAGAACAGAGACATTACGTCGAACAATGACGTCAACATGGATTTTGAGCTGCCTAAATCGTGTGATGATCAAGTCTCTGTCCTCGTCTGCCCAGTGTGCCACAAAACCCAGGACACTAGAGACCTATCTACCTTTAACCGTCACGTTGACATTTGCCTGAACCAGGAAGTACTGCAGAAGCTCGAGGGGAAAACCATAATGTCAGTGAAGCCAGCTTCGGTTACAGTCACAAACCTTAAGGTTACAGGTGGGTTGACCAAATGAACTCGATACATAAATGCCCGTTTCTAAGCATCTGGTCATCTGTTTGCAGTCACCAATCAACTTTTACAAAAAGCTACCAAAGGCAAAACCAAAAGGCGAGAGTCTCCTTCCTCTCCTCCCTCGAAAAAGGTTAAAGGGCATGGACCTTGCAACACCATTGACAGATTCTTCAGGTGATGATCAACACAGTTAGCACATTTCTGTGTACAAGCAATTAAGAATACTTGTAACTAACGTGCCTAGAATATGCTGTCCAAAATATTTGACATTTGATATTGTGATCAGAATCACATACGTTAGTCAAGTCAGGATGAGGTTTTTAAAAAAAAAAAACATTTGTACTACCAAACTTTTCCTTAAGCCACAAAAATAAATGATTAAATAATTTATTCATCCAGTTTTATTTGAGAAATTATTTATAATGTTTGTAATAATATTTATCAGCTGCTTACAATAAGTTTTTAGATGCTGGAATCACATGGTTATTTATTTGTTTTTTTTAAATGTAAAAGTGACTTGTGAACTGCTTTCAATAAATCATTTTTCAGTGACATGTCTTCTGTTTATAAACCCAAGCAAAAATATTTATCAACCATTAATAATTAGTACAATATCTCTGAGTAACAGGATGCAATCATTTGGAATAATTGAAATAAAAAGGACTGAAAATAGGTATGCAGTTTGTAGAGGCCCAGAGCAAAGCTGCATAAAGTGTAAGATAAACATTAAGTTAAGAGATAGTCCAGGGAACAGAGCTCCAGATTGTAATACAGCAAGTTTTATTGCAGTTTGGATGCACAAAGTGCAAACTTAAAATCTTTGACATTTAAATAGAAAGGAATGAGAGGGGAATTTACTGATACCATCAGCTGTAAAAGTAAATAGGCATATATTGTAAGCATTACTCTAGAGGGTGTGTGTTACAAAGTCAACATGAATCAGCCTGCAGCTATTAGAAAATACCAGCAGCACAACATCAAGTCAATATGCTCAGTTCAGAAACAACATCTCCAGACTGGATGCTTTTTTAGGTTTTGGCCTCTTTGTGCTTTAGAGGTAGTTATTCTCATTCACAATACTGTAAATGTGAATTAATAAGACTAGACCCACCTTAGTTACACAATGGAGAGAACATCAACTTGGAAATCAGCAAAGAAAACCCTGGATCCTCGGATATGGGCACGACAGAACAGTGTTAAGGCTTTTGCTGACTTTGTTCTGAACAAGAACTCAGAAAAGGAGCAAGATCAGAGCTTTGACAACAAGGAGATGTGTAAGTGAACATTTAATTCAACTTTAAATTAGTAAATAGATAATTTGAATACTGATCATTTGTTTCAGTGTATTTTACCACAAATAAAATCTATTGGCAAAAGGTCTAGATATCCAGTCTATGTGATTTGGGGCATAATTAAACAAATGTTTCAAAGAAATCTGTTTTTGTCCAGTACTTCTTCCAGAAAAGCAATTCATAGAAGCAGCCAAGAGGAATGACATTGAGGCAATGAAAGTGGTTGCAAAGGGGCTTAATGCAAATGCAAAAAATGTGGTAAGTCTTCTAATTTTTTGCAAAACTAAGTATGCTTTAATACAGTTGTGTGCCGTAGGATGACAGGGCGGCTCTACACTTTGCGGTTGCCAGAAACAACAAGGAGACAGTTCAGTTTCTCCTCCAGCGAAGAGTCAAAGTGGATCAGAAAGACAAAGTGGGTGACATTTTCATTGACACACTTTTTCTTCAGGGGTGACCAAAGTATGGCCTGGGGGCCAAATGCAGCCCTTAGACCAATGTTTTGCTGGACCTCAGGCTTCCTGCATTAATTGACCTGAATCACCATTTGTTTTGGTAAAAAATATGTACCACCATACAACCTTGATGAATATTCATTTAGGTTTAAGACAGAGATACAATTTGGGCTACTTATCGGATAGTGATGATATCCGTAGCCCTCCACTAAGAATATGTTTTGGGGCCTTTTATGAAAAAAGGTTGGAGACCCCTGCACAAATTTAAACCAAAAGTAATATTTTGCGGTTTGTGTTTAAAGCACGGTGTTACGCCCATTCATCTAGCAGCCTGGTTTGGTGGTTTGGACATCCTACAATTATTAGTCCGGGCCGGTGCGGAGCAGAGAATTGAAAATGAGGTTGTGTCAACTAAAATAAAAATTTTGAAATATTTTTTTAAGTAAAGCTTGTGTCTAATTGTCCTGTTTTGTTCTATTATGTATAGGATAGATGGAACATCTTGCATTGTGCTGCTCTCAATAACCACACAGAAATAGTGGAGTACATTGTCAAGGACCTTATAATGAAGGAGTTAGACAAAGAAGACCGGGTACTTATTTATAAATATATGTAGAACTTATATTCTGATCTAATTTTCTTTATGCTTGCTCATGTCTGATTTTTCAGAATGGGCAGCGCCCCTTCTGCTTAGCAGCAAAGCATGGCTGTGTTGAAATGCTGGAGATGATGATGGACTCTTCTTACGATATGGCCACCATGAAGCCCAACAAGGTTTGAACTTTTGCATGTCATTATTGGTGTGTAATGTGGATTTTGCAGCAGGAAGATGCTTTTGATTTTTACCGTGCACATTAGTGCCACCAGTGACCGAGTTCAAAGTCAAACATTGACTAATGCGAGTTGTTCCCCTCCCTGCCGTCTGCCAGAGAGGAGACACACCTCTGCATTTAGCTGCCAGAAACGGCCACCGGGACACTGTCCAACTGCTGCTGCTGAGCTTTGATACACGCAATGAAGTCAATAAGGTAGACAATCAGTGTAAACACCATGTCCATCACTGATCATTTACATATGCAAGGTGTTGGTGGTATTGCCAGTGACAATTATCCCTAATATTACACACTTTAGATGAAGCATGTATTGGATTTGTGTTATTTTTCAGCTGTTACGCCCAGGGCCTGGTGCTCTGTCCCAAAGAACAGACACGTTTTCTTTCTGCTCTTCCTGAGCAAATGGCTGAAGGCTACCAAACCTTTGTCTGGTATATCTTATGCAATCATCAGTTAAAGGAACAGGCCACCGTTTTTCCATACTGATGTTCTTACCTGAGCTTAGACGAGTTGATACATACCTGTCTGGTCTTTGTGCGTGCCGGTGGAAGAGCTTGGTAGCTTCCAACTTCACCCCATTTGGAGCTATAGGAATATGCTGGGAGAAGCCAAATCCTAACAACATCTTTGCTCGTTTTGCATGACTGAGGGCACGCACAAAAACCAGACAGGTACGCATCAACTCGTCTAAGCTCAGGTAAGAACATAAGTTATCTCTGTATGTAAAAACGGTGGCCTGTTCTTTTAAATTATTTTGTGTTTTTTATAAATATAAAATAATAATAAGTGAACTTGGCTCTTTTATTTAAGGATAAAGAGGACTAATGTTTGGGTGGGATTAAATAAAATCAGGTACTGTGTTTTCTTAAATTGTGAATTTGTATTTCAGGATGGTGAAACTGCTCTTTACCAAGCAGCAGACAAGGGACAAGAGGAATGTGTCCAGATACTGCTTGAATCAAAGTGTGACCCCAACATCGTCACAAATGTACGAGAAACACCTCAAAATAGTATTGACCTTTTGTGTCCACTTCAAGAAACGGATACTCAGTAACATTTTGTTCCACTATAGGACCAACATGGTGCATTACATTCTGTTGCAGAAAGAGGAGACTCATATTTGCTACAACTTCTTTTGGAATATGAAGCCTATACTGATTGTCCAGATCAGGTAACCTTTCTACTAGTTTATTCTGGGATTTTCTTTCTTTCTTATTATTTAAATTGTATTGATATAGTTGCATTTACTTCAAAGGACTTACAGACTCCCTTTCATCTCGCAGTGAAGAAGGGCCACCTTCCAGTCATCTATGCCCTACTTGGTGCTGGCTGCAATCGTGATGCTACAGATAAGGTTGCATTAAGCATTATGATAGTGATGCAACTGACCAATAACCAACCTCTCCATTTCTTAGAGGTCCCAGACAGCAATGCATATAGTTGCAGAGATGGGTAAAGTAGAAGTTGCCGAAATGCTTCTAAAAGCAGGAATAAATCTTTCATTGCAAGACAAGGTACGTTACTTTATAACAATCAATAAAACAATTTTCTCAAATGGGGTATATTTTGCTGGTTTTGCACACAGCAAGGTAAAACTGCTCTGGATGTAGCAGCCCGTGCAGGGGAGGTCATGATTGCAGACATGATCATCAAAGCAGAGCGTTACAATGTTTGGCAACAGGTAACTTGTCTTCATTCATTTCATGCAAGGTGTTAATGTGGCAGTGACATTTCAAAATTCCTAATGCTTTTTACAGCCAAAGAGAAAATAGTTGGAAACCTAAGCAGTTGTGACAGCTAATTAACTGCTAATGTAATATTGATTTATGATTTTTAAAATGTTACTGGCACTAACCAGGCTAATTGCGTGATCTTTCATCCACAGTTTCTCATTTCTTTGCAGCATATGACTTTCTCTTACAAGTGAAATAATTCAATTGCCCTTTCAGGCCAATCCTGAACTTAATCAAAGTGTTCGGAGCGACTTTCCTCTGACGTTTAAACTGGACCATCGCCACGGGACAAAGCAGCTGCATTCGATTGCCTGGAATTTAGCATATACACTTTTGAAACCAGGGCAGTGGAAAAAACTGGCTGAGCACTGGGGATTCACGAAACAGCAAGTGGCAGCTATAGAGAAGCAGTGGACAGGTACCACACACCTTTAACTGTAGAGTTATAAACGGGGCACATGGTGGTAAAGTGGTAATGTCATGTCCTCCTAAGTCACTGTAGGTTATCTGTGCATTTTCTCTCTCGTCACATTCTTTGTGAAAAAAAATAAAAAATACATTATATGACTATGTTTTTGTTGTTACAGGACAGAACAGTTATCAGGAACATGGAAACAGGATGCTGCTCATCTGGCTCCATGGTGTCGAATTGGCAAATGAAAGTCCAATTAAGAAACTTTACCAAAGTCTTGTACTCACAGGCAACCAAAAGGCTGCAGGTATTATAAAATATACTTCATACAAGAAGGACCTTTTTCTTTATGCCATAACAGATTCAGAGCATTTTTATTTCAGATAAAATACGGATGGAATCAGACAGTGTCAAAAAGAGCTGCAGAATTTCTTGAGACAAAACAAAACTTGCTGCTGAGCAGAGTTCTATTAAAATGTATTAAAAATGCATTAATGTGTCAACGGTATCATTTGCAGAAAGTGTAAACCTAGTCCATTCTCTTTTATTCATAATTTAGACAAGCAATGCATGTGCCAGCAATCTACATAAGAATAAAATACTTTACAAAACCCCAAAAAATATTTAAAAAGCTGAAACTAGTTAAAATTAATCAACCACTTTGATGGAGTGCACATGGCAGGTGCCGGATTGAGTTCTGGACGAGCTTCTGCCAGTGTTAGGCCGGTGACTCTGTTGGGCTGAGCGAGGAAACTTAGCAGCTGTGGCCTGACCAACAGTGAGCTACAAGGAATAAAAAAAATACATTAATATTTTGTATGTGCATATATTAATTAGACTTCTGTGAAGATACCTGTGTAACTGGATGGTGTCGTTCCACTATGACAGAGCTCATGGGAGGAGACACGCCCATCACCTGGAGGCTACTGCGAGCAGCTTTACCGACATCACTACGAGCCGAAATACGAGCTGGGTTTTTGTTGGGTTTTTGTTGACCTGCTGTGATCACACGGCTGCTGGCCTATAACAGATAGAAAATGATATAGAAATGTGATTTAGAGGCAGAGACGTCTACAACAGGTAAAAATTACCTGCTGCACGTTGACAGCTGCAGTGCACCCCAGTGGCACAGTGTTGTGGCCTATTATGGAGGACGGAAGTACATCGGTTCTTGATGCTGGATGCAAATTCTTCTAGAAGTTGATCCCAATTAAGAAATGAATGGCAATTAACTGTGGAAAAACAAATGACTAAGCATTGAACACAAATATTTCCTTACCAAGTCATCAGATTCGCTCAGTAAGGGATGCTCTGTGCGGTCGAAGTGAACAGGAGTGAAACGTGTTGAGGGACCAGGATGTGGTGGATGCGATGCCATGGCAGGTGAGTCGGGATCGTCTGAAGGAGGGGGGTCTATAAACACAGATGTAGAATTGATATTTTAATACTGCTATTAGGGATTTAATTAGATTAGAGATAAAAAGTGGCTGACAGACAGCAGCAAGAACTTGGTTAAGTCTCGATATCGGTTGTAAAATGGAATGGCAATATTGTACTTTTCTCCATGTTGAAAATAAAATTAAACATGGCATTAGGTTTTGTACAGACCTTGCTGAGAGAGAAGTTGCTCTGATGACTGAAACATGTTAAGAGCTTCCATGTTGAGGGCACACACGCCCCTCATAAAGGCCTTCTTCATCGATTCCTCATAGCGCTCGCGTTCTAGCTGCAGTCTCTGAATCTCCACATGAGCTTTGTTTATCACTTCACGGTGCTGGAAAAAAAAGGTACTATACTTTGACATAATTGTGCTATTTTTTTTTGTTTTTCACATTTTCTCAAGAAATGACAGCAGAGGGCAGCAGAGTACAGTTCTGTTGTGATATTGAAAATTGTAGTATTTTTTAATTTAACCTTTTGCTTAATGCAAGTTTACAATAAAATACATTTTGATAAATGAGTTAGACTCAAGTGTGTTTATAGGGTTTTCTGATTGATCAGTGTTAGGGAACGGGAAGTATTGGGAAGGGAAGAACAACAAAGCCTTTTCTTGCTCAGGCCAGAGGCAGAGATTGAAACATGTGTAATTTCATTATTTTTTGATTAATTAACTTTATAATGCGGTAGAAAGATGGAAAAGTAAATCTAGCATGTCCCTTTTAAACCACAAGTAAGAGAAGACAAAATTTGAATAATTTACCTCCATCAGTTTGGCTTCATACTCTGCAGACAGACGTTCACAGACTTCCTCGGCCTTTGCGCGACAAGCACGCTCCACATTGACCTTCCAGTGTTTCTGGATCAGAGAGTTCCAACCAAACCACACCTTTCTCTTCAGCTGCAAATCATAGTGTCTCTTTGCAACCTGAGAAGCATGAGCCTGGCAAGATATCATCAAAATGAATAAGGGCACATTTACTCATATTTCTGAGCAAAGAGCCAATATAGTAAGTCATATTTCTTGCATTTTCTGCATTAATAATTTATTTATACATTTAACATTAAAATAACTATTTTTAGTAAATATGGCATGTTACTGAAGCTTAGAGATTTAGATAAGAAATTACATGGTCCTTCTACCTCCTCCTTAACTTCGATGTGCTGAAGTCTCCAATGAGTAAAGGTTCTCATTTTCTCAACCTTTTCTTTTTGTCGTTCCAACACCTGACTCAGGTTCCCAATGACCTGAGAAAGAACAGCATTTATTCCACTTTAAGCAAAATAGTATGTTCTAATAATGCATTAGACTTACCTCATCCTTTCTTTGGTTTGAAATTTCATAAGTTTGTAGCAGTTCCTTTAAGTGATCTATCTCAGTCTGTAGACCAGCTGTTTGCAATGCACATTTTTCTTTCTCTTTCTGCATTTCGAACTTGTGTTTCTCCATAAACACAAGTTTCCATTTTCTGAGTTCAGTCAGCACATTGGACTAAGGGAAAATGCGAGGTAAGATGATTGCCAGGAAATTATCACTGTGTATTATGCTTAGTTGTTTGATCTAAAAAACGAGTATCGAATAATGATAAACAGACCCAACTAAAATCACTAGTGAGAGACACTTCTGAATAAATCATGGAGCTAGATATTACCGACTCAAGGATGTGCAAGAAAACACATTATCCTGAATAATATACAATATTTACGCTGGCTAACACAGAAAGCTTTTAAAGTGAGCTCCTAGGTAGATGACAGCCAGAAGCCATTAAACTGATTGGATTCATACATAATAGCTCACACAAAACCAACCTTGAGGTTGTTGCTCCACACATTGAGGATGTCCTCCATTCTGCTCATGTTTTCCTCTGAGACAAAAATCTCAGCCACAGCAGATTCAAAAGGATCAGCGCTGGTGGGACTAGACCCCCCGGACGGTGTCTGTAACTTTTCTGAACCAGCCTCTGAGACCAGTGACCCCATACTTGAGGATCGGCCAGCTGTTTCCATTACTGAAAAATAAAATGAAGAATGCATTTTACTACAGGATAAGTACCCAGTCAAACGGTTTAACTGATTAACTAGATATTGTTTTAATACAATGTACCTTGAGAAGCTCTTGAGGCAGTACGCTTATTTAAAGTGCCTTGAGAGGTTGAGGATCGTGATGATCTTCCACTAGCCGGCCGTTCATCTATAGCTTCAAATGCAGAGTCTTCGAAGAAAAACAGAACAGATACATTTAAGGAAAGTCATTTTAATTATGATGATGTATGCAGTGTATAGTAATAGTACGTTTGAAATCATAGCTGTGTGAAACATAATGTCTGAACTAAATGACTAAGCAAGAACACTGGGAAAGATGACCACGACTCTTATCCAGGAATGCATTAATCTCAGTATCTTAATTAAATACGGCCTGTAGAAGCCTTACTCTAAAGAGCCTTTTGGGCAGAGCGCCAAGGGATCATTACCAATCATCCAGCCTGCCTGTAACATCCCTGTGCAGTACTCCACTGCAGCTGCAAGGACCAAAAAGAAACACTGCTATCCTTAGTAGAGGGAACTGATGGACTGGAAGATGTTGATAAATCTTATCAACCTGATGGACGAGGTTTACAAGCTTAACCCAAGACTTTTTCGACAAATCCCCAAAATGGATATATGTGGCGATTGCAACACATTTGGATGATAGCAAATCCGTTTCTAAATCCTTCGTTTGATGTGGCCACTGTGTGTAAAAGTACATATCGTAGGATTAGTGATAAGATATGAGACTGTACCGGCTGGGTGCTGTGCTTTGGTCTCATTTTTTGTCTGGGAACTCGGCAGCTCCACTGACAGCTGCGATGATCTCTGCTGAAGTGTGTCAAGTTTAGGGGTCACCACAGCATAACGAAGTAACTCCTCATACTCATCCTGTTAATGAACAAGAGTGTCGATTACCTCAAATATCTCTATTAAACTATTATTTTACACAATGATATTTAAAAATATATATATTTTTGTTGCATATCAAATGTATCAAATAACCTAAATGGGGTTAGTTGGGTGATAAATACATTTTTTTTGCGAGGAATAGTACTATTATCAAATGCAAAATAAGTGTAAAATACATTATTATACCTGCAGCTCAGAAGAGACAGAGCTGCCCCTGTCTGAATCTTTGGGCAGAACAGGAGGGGCTCGTTCGTCCTCGTCTGAAGATGAAGACATCTGACCACAACAGAGGAGATTATCAATGAAGGCCCGAGTGTACGCAACAGGTGAATTATTAATAACTGCTACGACTGGAACATGTGCGATTGTTGGTAATAATCCTAGATTGGCGAATAATCGTGCAGAGAATTACTATAAATGTGCACTCATCAACAACCACTTTGTTTTTAGCACGCACCGATTCAAAAAAACAAATCATCGGATTAATGTAACGGCGGTGGTAAGAACTTGTTGTTGTTGTTGTATTGCTGCTTTCTACTACGTATGGTGTTGCTAACATAACATAATGAATCTAAAGTTTTCCCAGATAAAAGTTTAATTATATTTACCAGACTTTTCTGTTGTTGCTTTCACATATCAGTTAAACGCTGCTGTCGTTTCAAACAGACGGACACCTCGGAAGAACGCGTCCTCTGATTGGCCACACTCTCAAACACGCACTGCTGATTGGTTAAAGTGTTTCCGTAGTAACAGTACACGGAAGTACACAGCACGCCTAGTTTTAACATAAGTAAGCGACTGCATATTGTAACCATTGATTGTAACACACTAATCCAAGTTCAACAAAACGACTGCTTTGCCATTGGAAAATATGGTGCAAATTGCAATATCTCTATGACAGGAAATAATTATCCTATAGTAGCTGGGTTCTTATACTGTTTATCCCAATACCACCTAATAAATAAGATAGGACCTATTTAACCTTTGAAATGTCACACCACAAAATATTTGACCTCCTAATTACCATCAGGCCCGTCACAAGATCAAGTTAGGACTGAACTAAATAGACCTAAATAAATGTTTAAACTCTAATTAAAATGAATAAAGTCTCAAATGGCAAATGACCCCGAGTAACACCTGAAAACGCTCAAGTACCACCAGCAGAACACGTGCCTTACTTGAAAAATAGGCCTCTTTGCTTCCACAAATACCACGTTGGATGCATAGATCCATAATCATTTAACTGAGTCGGCCTATTTGTTCTTACTCTAATTGGACCTCCGTGAATTGCACACAGATTGAGAGACATCCCTTTAGGGGATTTTTCACAGCAATATTCCTTTAAATCCTAATCATCCTAATCATGCTCTAGCTACAACCCCGGGTAAACAAGAAAAGGTGCAGGAGGGGGTTTATAACTGAAATATTATAAACAGTGACAACCTATATGTATGGTTGAATTATTTCATATATTTTTAAGCATGGTTTGTTTCAACTGTTCACACATATTTGATTTTGCATAATGTCAAAGGTTCTTAAATCGCCAGTCTCAAAATATAGCTTAATTCACAACAATTGAGTAAAGAATGAAGTAATTCAATAAACTTTTGGTTTGTTTTTGTGCCATAAAGAACAATATGACTTTGTCTTCAGTTTTCCTTTGCAGTCACACATAAATGAACCACAGCAGCTGATAGTTTAGAAATGTAGTAATAACGGTTGGAGCTCCTCTCTGGAGTCAGTCTGTGAACGTTGCCTTCCTTGAGCAGAGGAACTGCACCTGTGTGTTATAATGGATTCAGCTCACATTCTTCCCCCGTAGCCTGTTCAATCTGTTCCAGGACAATAATCACAATCCATTTGACTCACTTCCCCTCTGGTATTTTAGCACAGCATTCACCTACAATGCCGAACTGCATATAACAAGTTGCTTTTATACTTCAATGTAGTTATGTCAATCTGTTTCCTCTCAGTTGAAGCACGATGACCTCTCTCAAAACAAAATACAGTTTTGAGTCATTGATGACTTCCAATGGGTTCAAATATTTTTTTATTGCATTTGGATGAAGCAGGAGTTCCCCATCATGCCAGTTCAAGCCATCTTTCATTTTACATTCAGTGTTAGTCCTATCGTTTACACCACCATCAGTTTAAAGTGGTTTCCATATTGTTAATTATGACAGGCCAGAGTTATAAGCAGCAAATAGAGGGAACTACTATTGTACTCATGGAAATATTCACTGTCTGCAAGTGACTGTAATTGAACCGAGAAAAAAACACATAAAGCAAAACAAAAAACATCAAAATTATGTTGATGTTTTATGACGCAGACGCCAAATACCATTGTGTTTTTGTGTTTACAATGGTACTCATTGTAAACACAATCTCCTTATTGCCTGCATTTCTCCCTGAGTGTGTGCGTGCGTGTGTGTGTGTGTGTGTGTGTGTGTATACTGTCCCGTACATTAAGTGAAGTGCTCTTCAGCAGTAGTAAATGGCTTCTTTTCGCCAGGGGGGGGGGGGGTTCGGCTCTCTACTCTGAATTAAAAGCAGAATGTTTTTTGCCCTGGGTCAATGCTTCAGTGAATGGTCAAAATATACAGGGATCCTCTTCATAGCTATTTGCATTCCTTTGTAGCATCAATGCATTTGTGCTTAATGCAGAAAACACCTTTTCAATATCCTCTATCCTGATTTGATTCATAGCCATTGTCACAGCCTTGGTCTAAACACAAACAGGCTATTCACTTTACAAATTGCTTCCGTCTACAGTGGTTTCGTTTTTTTTGTGAAAAATAGAGAAAGAGTGCAAAGACTCAGGTAAGATGCACAAAAACTCCTGGTATTATCATCATCATATTTATAAACACCAGACACTACCGATTTTAAGCCGATGATAAAACTAAAACTAAATAAAACTAACTGCATTATATTGATTTAATGGATATAGCATCTGCGTAGGCTAAATCAAAATCTGGACTAACAAGTGCCATGTTGTCCTGGTGAACAGAAAGCACATAAAGCTCCCTCTTTGTCTATGGAAGAAGTCACTGCAACTAACATCTGTTATTATAGGTTTGACCCAGACACACACACACACACACACACACACACACACACACACACACACACACACACACACACACACACACACACACACACATATATATATATATATATATATATATATATATATATATATATATATATATATATATATATATAGTCTATTCCAAATAATAATAACTGTCTTAAGCCTATTTTGTAAAGTCAGACTATAGTGCTATTTTAATATCGTCTCAGTAGGGAGGGTTTAAAATTAAAGAAGCGACTTTCCTGGAGCAGCGCATCGGTGGAGCAGGCATCCCCCCTCCTCTGCCATCCCCCATTCATCCACTCTGGAGTCACGAGCCACGCGCACTCAGCACCATGGACAGAGACACTCTTCTAGGGCTGTGCTGGGATCACCGTTCAAGGGCTTTTGCCACTGTGACAACAAGAACAGGCTACATTTGATTTGAAGAGTGTTGAAATAAAGGTGGACAGTTATTTTCAAAGTAGGATCGGCCGAAATGTACTACACAAGAGAATTCACTTGAACATTGTTTAATGGAGTCCTTCTTTAGCATGCGTGCATTTGCGTCATTCGGTCACCTAACAAGATTGTTCCATCAGACGGAATTGGCCGCATCACTCAGTGAAATACAATTATTGATTACACTGCCTCCCCCTCTCCCCTTCTCCCCCCTCCCTCCCCCGTCCGTCCGTCAGAGCGCACCATCACTCTCTTTCCTCTATCGTTTCCTAAAGTAGCTCACTGCAGCGAGAGAAGGCTGCATCGGGGAAAAACCCTGCCGTGCGCGCGCTCTCGCCCCTGGTCCTGTTCGCAGTTCAAAACACTTCATAAAGCTGCGGTGATGGCTATTGAACGCAGTCCACTCTTCTCGCCGTAAAGGACGGTAAGATTCACTTTCCTTCTCCGTTAAACTTTGTCAATCGTTTTCGCGTGAAATTCAAAATCTGACGGCACTATACTGCACTTGCTATAATTTGGCTTGTTTCAATTTCGTGATTGAGGGAATCAGTGAGTTGAAACCGCGTGGACAAAGTAGTATGGCGTCCAAACATGAAATGTAACTTTGTGGAACGCGCTGTAGACCCACTTACCGTGACTAGATGAGATAGTTCTTAAAGTTGTCGAAATGTCGGGAATGTGAATTGCTTTTGCTGTACTAACCACAGAAATAGCTGAACTTGACTGGAAGGGTTGTCGTTTGAGTATTGCATTGCTCCTGTGTGTAGTCCAGGCAGGCACATTCCCCAGGGCAGTTAAAGCACTCTGCATTGCCACCAAAAATGTCCATGGGGTTGAGGTGCACAAACAAGCAACTGACTCAGCTTTGCACCTTTGAGAAAGACTGGGCTACTGACAGGACGCACAGAAGCGGGCGCAGCCAACTAGAAATCTGCGCTAAATGCTTTGTTTGCAGGTCCACAGGCCCCACTGCACCTTTGTCCCGTCACTGGCAAATTGTACATTTACGTGCAGCATTTTATTCAGCATTTTTACGTGCTTATGTAGAATTAAAAACTTGCACATCCTTAATAATAACAATTCGTACAGTATAGGCCTACCATAAGGGTCCTATACACAAACGTGCACATACTTTTCTGTAACTGGTTTCTAGGTATTGCATCACTGAAGTCAGGACATCTTTAACAAATCAGACATGAAAGACATAACATGACACAAAAACAACAGCGTAGGAGCCTCTACACACCATTGGAGAGTTTGAATTTAAAACATTTCAAACATAGTACATTATCCTCCGTCCTCTCCTAAGTGCGTTCATGTTTGATGAAATCTGTCAGAAGTCGTAGGCCTCATAGCCACTCATTGGTCCTCCACTTGAGGTTAGAGGGTCTCCATTTTGATGGGATTACACATGGCTCGGCCCACTTTGAGATTGGATTGGCTCTCGGTGAGTAGCCATCAGCCAGGGAGCCAGTGTACGTCTTTGAAAAGGGCAAGACTTTGATAAGTCAAACCTTCCTGAGATAAAAAGGATTAATGCTTCCCCCGGGCCAAACGACGTTAAGTTAGCTCCAGTGCAGTTTGGCTCAGATAAAAAGACAAGAATCCTATTATATATTTATGAAATTGTGACATTCTTTAGACAAGCCACTTGCACATAGACGAAGGGTATTGATTTTCTTCATCATTGATATGAATTGTGGGATTTGTCCACCCCATTTTACTCAGTAAATGCACTGCTATCTAAATAATATAGTTTTCATTTAGATTTTGTTCTGACATCTGATTAGTAAAACTTGTTTTTGCCACATGACATGCCAAGTCTAAATTTAACCTACACAACGTTCATTGTTACCATTTCAATCATGACAATTTTACATATAGAGAATTTGGAAACATCTGAAGGAAAAGACGCATTTAAAGATTTTGTGCTTTTGACATACACTGTGCAGTAAAGCAGTGTGTGTTTTGTGTTGTTCATTGCACAGTTTGATTGCTCTCTGTCGGGGTCTTGTCAGTGGCGGTCAGGTGGGTCACAAGTCTTCCTTCCCTCATCACAACTGACTCTCTGAATGGCAGGTGCGGCACTATGTAACCTCCCTGTCAGATGCACCCAGAAACCAAATAGATGTGTGACAGTTAAACTGACTTGCATTGGAAACTGACCTATGCCATTAACTGTGTTTTCAGAAAAAAATGTTTACGGGTTTACTGTATTCTAACTTTTAACTTTTGTATAACGGGGTTCTAAGCTGTCATGTAAAATCCTTTGTATACAATTGGTGCTTTAGTGTGCATACACTGAAGAAAATACCAACCAAGGATGTAATCGAATTAGTGGATTCACCTTGAATCAGCCCAGTAAAATTGCATTATGGGAGCAGGAGCTGGCCACTGATTTATGTCTTCTTGACAAGGCTTCACTGTTCATTAGAGGCCTCGCTGAAGAGATCCTCGACACACTGTGTCCTGACTGACCACACACTCCAGCTTCGCGTTAGATTTGGCTTCTCTCAGCATCTCAATCTTAACGTTGAAATATTCTCCACTTTACCTGTTGTTTACATACAGTGTGACGACACAATAGGTTTGTACAATATGAGAAAAATATATTGCAGTTTTTAATTTTGCATCAATATAACAAAAATATTTTACCAAACCATTTCAACACATTTCATTCTTTTTCAGCAAATTGTGTCAAAACAAAAATACTGAATGAGAAACTTAGACTTGCACATTTGTAAGTTATACGTGTGTGATCCTTCAATTTTGCACCCTTTCTAGACCCTAATGTCAAAATGTACACTCCAAAAAAGAGCCTTAAAATGACCATACATTCATATTTTTTTCTGCTTCTTTTTACAAAAATCTTCAGTGGCTTTTGGGTAATGTTGATGGGCTGCGGTGACCCAAAAGTCACACAAGTTATTAACAAATGTGTAAATCTCATTGTCAGATTGAAAGCCAAAGTGATTTCTTGTAATAAGGATATTGTATCAACTTATATTTCAATGCAGATCATCTGGTGATATATTCTGCAGCCCTACAATGAAGCATAAAAATGTTGCTTATTGGCCAAGGTGAGCAGCTCATGGCCTCCTTCCTATCACTGATGGCCTCCAAAGAAAGGGCTTTTCCATCCGCGTGAATCCTTATAGCTGCTGCAGTGTATTTTAGCTGCTGCGTTATCAAAGTAGATGCATTCGTTGACCACTACTAACCATTCGTCCTCCTCTTCTTCCCTAGCCCAGATTAAATATGACAGTAGCGTTACGGTCGGATCGTCCTTCCTATTACAATAAAGCAGCTCTTTATTGGAGGCAAATTGATTTCGGGCGGAGGCTTGTTTATTAGCCTCTGCTCCTCAGAGCTTATCATGAGCCAGCAGATTTGGCATCTTTGGCACGAGCGGGGACTTCTCAATGGAATAGAGGCAACTCATAAAAGGTGATACTATTTGCATAAACACCTTCTTATATCTTTATATAGGTCTACTAGGTCTACTTGTAGGGATACGCACATCAAGAGGAGGTCATCTGTTCCACTGTGTGGGTGCAAGTAATTCGTGGGGAGTGAGTTATGACCACTGATCGATTGATAACCATCTTTTTCTGTCTCTGACCCTTCCCCCTGCTCCACAGCTTCAGTCCATGATTGCCCTATCCATTGTGGTATATCTCCTGTGGTGACTGCACATCTACCCGTCTTCACCCCAGCTGTTTTTAAAGCAGAGCTGATCCCACAGTCCTGCACGCTGAAGCTTCATATCCGGCATGGAGGACACGTATAATAACAGGACTTCTTTAGTAAAAGGTGCCAAGGACATGGCCAAGGAGGCTAAGCGGCACGCAGCCAAGAAAGTCAACAAAGCGGTGGACCGGGCTACAGACGAATACTCATCCCACCGCAATTATAGCAGGTTTCAGGACGAGGAAGACGAAGATGAGGATTTCTACAGGAACCCACCCAGACAGCGGGACGGAGAGGGCTACCCCGACAATGAGGAGGGCGGGTCAAGTGATGCCACAGAGGGCCACGACGATGAGGACGAGATCTACGAGGGGGAATACCAGGGCATCCCGAAGCAGAAAGAGGGCCAGGTGGCACTGGGGCAGCCGACCTCCGACACCACCCGGGATCGCAGGGAGTTGGAGCGGGAGCGAGAGGGGGATGAAGAGGAGTTGGCTCAACAGTACGAGCTGATCATCCAGGAGTGCGGCCACGGCAGGTTCCAATGGCAGCTCTTCCTCGTGCTGGGCCTGGCGCTCATGTCAGATGGGGTGGAGGTGTTCGTGGTGGGCTTCGTTCTGCCCAGTGCAGAGACAGACATGTGTGTGCCAGACTCCCGCTCCGGGTGGTTAGGTAAGCGACAAGATAAGTCCATTATGTTCAAACACAATGGTTGCTTCGTGCCAGATTTATATCATAATGCTATGGTCAAAGTCATTGTTGGCCAAATTGAGATATTTGTTCCATTATACTCTCAATGTTGCATCTTTACATATCACTTGCTCTATCTTCAGCCAATTGTCATCTTTAAGTTGTTTTTTCTATCAATCCATAAGATATGACTTTGGCCATTATGATGGGAGGCTAACATTATGGTATAACACTCTCAAACTTTTCTTAAAGACTACCACCTTTGCAAATATTTGATTTTGATTTTCAAACTACAGTATCAAGGCACTGTATTTCAGGTTTAGACTTACCTTGGTCCCGGTTAACAACATTTGATACTAAGTGACGGGACTGAAGTAAAACTTGACCAGGATCAAACTGATCAATCCAAGGAATGTACTATTATTGGAAACAGTCCAAATGCTCAAGCACAATTCCCAATATTAACATGAAAAATGTGTTACAGCTGATTCACATCCTCGAGCCACAATGTTTCATAAGTAAACAAACTGACCCAAGCTTGATAAATCCCAAACTTATTGGAAGAAAAAACAAAACAAAACATGTGAAACAATGTGCTCTAAAATCTGTGGGAATTCTACTGGAGATGAATGTGGGCAGATTATTTACTATGGCTTTTCCTGTTAATGATTCATTCAGATTCATCTTCTTCCACTAATTTACGTGACTTGATTTACCTTAGCAATCACAAACAACAGTAAAAATAAGCACAACTTCAATATATATTGTATGTTACAATACAAAGTACGTTTTACTGCACTGTACTATATATCATCATGCGTATAGCCCCTAGAATTGAATTCTGTGGAAAGTGGAAAGCCGCGATGTTTGATGCCTGCATGTTTTAGTGACAGTAGGTGGTAGTACATTACACAGATGAGGTGTTCTGGTCCATTGGTCTCTGTGTCAGGATTAAAAGGCTGCCAGTGTTCACCGGTCGCTCCATGGTAAGCAATAGTTCCCATGGCTGCAGGTGCGTAATCCATCACACAGGGCCGAGTTACAGCAGCTGACTCACTGTGTCACCGGGACATTCAATCAGACACGCCGCCTTTAGATACTATGGCGGCCGCTCCCAGTCATGACCGGGCATCAACATCCGCAGAGATGCAAAACTGATGGGCTTTTAGCAAGGATCAGAAATAGTGTTCGTCACAGTCATTACAAGGATGTAAGCTGCTATTATCTCCAGGTGCATCATTAAGATATCGAGATTATTCCGTTCAGAGCTTTATTATCACGTCTACCTCAAGTAAAGCACAAACTGAGAATAAAAATGCTTTCAAATCCTCAGTGCAAACAGCAACACTCTATAAAACACTACAGTAACACAATAGTAAATGGGTTGATGAGATTTACTTATTTATTGGAAATCGAATCTTCAAGATTCGTTCATGGCAAAGAACCACAAAAAAAGAATGCTTAATTTTATACAGAGTTTTTTAAGAAGAAAATGAATCACTGAAAGGCATACGTCTTTAATAAAATGATCCAAGCCAACAGAAGGACTTGTTTTACTTCCGAAAATACTTGCTTAATAATAAAAGTAGTACCACAATGAAATAACTAAGGGTATATCGGCTATATATTATTTTGTGTGTGTGTGTTAAACAATTTCTTGTGCATTTCTCGTCTGCGCTGTTGTTTAGGTGCAACGTTAAAAAAATCCAATTCAGTCATGAATGTCACATCACTGAAAAGAGACAAACGCATGTACACAGCTGGCGCACCTTTTTAGATTATTTTATATAGATATACTCTGAGAAAAGCCTATCGAACAAATTAAATAGTTTTGCTGCATTCAAAATACATTTTGCATTACTTGAACTACTTTTAGCCCCATGCAAGTTGAAGAAAATATAGACGGGCTCTTTATGGAACAATTTGAACAAATCTCATTTATAGCCAATTTTATGTGGTCATAAAACCACATAGTGTGTCTGCAATCTCCAGCTGGGATTCCACTTCTTTTTTCTAGCCTTTTACAAACGCTGTTTCTGGTTTGTTTGGTTGCATCTCAGCATCATATTCGAAACAAATCTCAAATTTCCCCCCCGATTATTCATATAAACTACTTATATTCTCTCCAGCCGGGCCAGTTCCTGCAGGCATCACGCTGTACGCTCCGCTTCTCCATGTTCGTGACTATAACAGCCCCCCTCCCGCGCTCGGCCCCTCCTCCATGATGCTCTTACCCTCCATTGTCTGCAGCGCTCCTCTTTCTTCCCAGATCCTCCCCCTGTCCTCCTCCTCTTTCTCCTGATGATTGCCCCCAGGTTTCTCCCACATTGAGGTGAACTGCATGACTGTATGTGTGTGGCCTGCATGATTATTATGACCTTGTTGGTAGTCATATGGGGTTTTAGTGTAATTATACTTAATCGCAGCTTTAATGAAAGGGGTCAATGTTAAACAGGTGCCACTGCGGCGCTAAAGCATTAGGTCTTCAAATTTGATTTAACAATACACTGTGTGCATGAACATTGTTTTGTAATATAAAGCAGTGGTTCTCAAACTGTGGTGCGTGTACCACTGGTGGTTCTTGGGTTTGGTAGTATACAGAGTCATCTGCAGTTTAAGACTTTATTAATTATATTAAGATAATTTGATTTATTCTTTAGTAATGCATTTTCATTTCATTTACCTACAGTTGAGACAGAATCTAGTCAAATAAGTCTATTATTCTGATTTGGCTCCTGTTGCTTGGAAAGTGAAATATTTTGTCCAGGTGTATAAATTAACAAAGTCTGATAATTGGAGACAACTGGACATTTCTTAATACAGACAGGCGGCGTTTTGTGATTAATCACATCTCCAGGGCCGAAGTTGGTCACTGAGTTCCAACAAGATGTCAAAGTGGGCAGCAATATACAGCCGTGCACAGGTGTTAAAGATCACTCACAGTCACTGGACAAACTCTGTCAAAATACAGTTTAATTCAAAAGGGATTTTCAGACCTCTCTGATGAACTACAGGTATAAAGGATTCCATTGCAGCCTATGAATACATGTGTAAATAAGTAAGTAAGAGCTTTATTGTCATTGTACAAGCGTACAACGAAATAGTGTTCAGGTGTTAGTCCTGAGCTGCTGCGGCTGAGCCGCGCTGCCACTCTGTGTCAACCTGACCCGCATGACCTTGGAGGTCGGGGAAACTGTAGCACTCGGAAGAAACCTGGCTGGCTGCCCTCTGTCTCATTTTACACCTTATATGCAAATAGAGTTTCTTGTAGTATTATTATGCAAGTAAGTTGTTGTAATTTTTCTGCCCATTTTCAAACTCCAAATTGTGTCAAACTGAAAGGCTGTTGGATTGAAGCGTCCCAGCTGATGGAGATGTAATGGGAGGAAGTGTGAAATTGAATATGGTAAAAAACCACGCAGTGTATTTGCTGTTGTAATGTCGCAATGACGAGGCATGAATCATGTTCCTCCCACTCCCTTTAGAGCAACGGGGTACTTTTCTGTTGCATTATGTAGCCAATACATATATTTTTAACACGCAGATATATGTTGAGTTTACTATAAGCTGCTCAAAATAAAAGTGAAACTAACCTAACCTCACAATATTTTAAGATGACGAAATATCAGATGAACTACCCAAAGCAACTTGGATTGCTTTCAAACATTGGGAGTTGCTAAAAGCGAGCAAGCAACAGCTTTATAAAAAATACATGTAGAAATGTGTTTATGAAAAGAATGAGTATTTTTCTATAATGAACATATTGAATTGAGCTATGCCACGGTAAAGTTCTTTGAGGAATAATCACAGGATAGTGCCACCTCAGCCCGACACTATCACAGTGGCATTGTGCAGCTCCATTAGGCACATAACAGGCACAGGCAGAGGAAGACTAAAAGGACAGTGTAATGGGATAATGCCCCATGGAAAAACCTCTATACCCTGAACGGGATGAGGAGGAAAAATGCTGATTAGATTACAGAATCCAATTTGCTTCTCCCAGTATCACCATCGTCTTACAGGAATCTCGGACGCTCCAAGAGAATGATAGATGCAGGCCTCGATTAATGGAAGTTGAGGAGGAGAAAGCAAGGACCAGGATGTAAGTTCAACATGTGTTGTGAAAAGGAGAAGGAGGCACGAGCAGTGGGCGAGAGGTGGTGAAGCTACAGCTATCAGCTCAGACACAAAACTAACACACACCATCATTACTACTTTGTTCTCAATGCTTCAGTTTCTTACTTTTTTTTTTTTAATATAAAGTCGCATGTTCAAAGACTCCATCTCTCAGAGTTTGTGTAAGCTTACAAAGACACCAGCCGGCTAAAGTATTTATGCCTTAAATTGAGGATTTCCAGTTTGAATTCAAGTAACACAAAAATGTGCAAAAGAAATGTAGCTAATTAAGTGATTTAATATTTCTATTGCACTAAAATAAATCTAGACATTAAACTACCCTGCTATGTGCCAGGAGAAAACTTACAGTCCCCTTCTCATTAGCACTGCATGTTTCGAACTGAAAGATAAGACAAAGGCACAGTATATCAATCAATCAATCAATCAATCAATCAATCAATCAATCAGAAACAGAATCAGAGTAGGTTTATTGCCATTTTTTCAGGGTTCACAAACTAGAAATTTTTCTCGGTGCAAACGTGCGACATAGAACATATAATTAAGATAAAAAATAAGCTAAATAACGTTAAACTATAAGGCTATAAGGGCATGCATAAAAATATTAAATAAATAAGATAAAATAAGTGACGTGTGGAAAGACAACAACAATTTGACATTGAACAACAGCGGGATTGTATTTACAGATGTGTAGGCGTATAAAGTGATATTAAGTGATATAAAAGTGATATCAGCGGGTCAGAGTGTGGAAACACCGCACAAAGCAACAGAGCAGATACATCCATGACTCTGTAACTAAGCTACAGAGACTTGTTTTTGTTCATGAGTCTGATGGCGGAGGGGAAAAAACTGTTCAAGTGGCGGGAGGTATGGGTCTGGATAGACCGTAGCCTCCTGCCTGAGGGGAGAGGGGTGAATAGTCCATGTCCAGGGTGAGAAGGGTCAGCTGTGATCCGACCCACACGCCTCCGGGTCCTGGAGGTGAACAGGTCCTGGAGAGATGGAAGCTCACAGCCAATCACCTTCTCTGCAGCAGCACAATGCGCTGCAGTCGGTGCTTGTCCCGTTCTGTAGCGCCAGGGAACCACAACGGTGATGGAGGAGGTGAGGATGGACTCGATGATGGCCGTGTAGAACTGCACCAGCATCTTGGTTGGCAGCTTGAGTTTCCTCAGCTGCCGCAGGAAGAACATCCTCTGCTGGGCCTTCTTGATGAGGGAGCTGATGGTTGGCTCCCATTTGAGGTCCTGGGTGATGGACACTTTATTTATAAAGCGCTTTTCATACAAAGTTGTAACACAAAGTTCTTTACAGATTGAAAGCAGTTCCCGCCCACCCAACCACCCACTCTTCCAAATGAAAACAATAATACAGCTCACCCCACCCCCCTCCCCATAGCCACGTACACACACACACACGCACGCACGCACGCACACACACATTCCCACAAGTATAGGCTACATTTATTTAGTGTATTACGATGATGCACTTTTCGTTGCACCGTTCAGTTTTGTAAATCACTATAGGATGAAATGGCCCGGCAAGGACAGTGCAGCCTCAGTGATTTACTAATATTGTGTTTGTTAAAAGCACATTGTATTTATTACTCCCTGCGTCTCGCCCCTCTCTGTTTTCCTCTCCGCTCACTACTACTATGGCCGTCTATTCATTGCTTTTAAAGGTTTCTTGGCTTCACCCCCAGCTCCGTTACTTTCTGTTTCCCCTTTGCTCCTGCTGCCTTTGTGTGAGTATGCGCCAGCTGGCAGTGCTTTTGGAGAATGCGTAGTCCGAGGCAGTTGAGCATGGCTAAACTGCAGCAAGATCGCAGCACTGCAGAGATTAGGCTGTACTTGAGTATACTGCGCGGCACCACATTGTGTGCAACAGAGTCAGTGCATTTGTATGAGCAGATGGAGCCAGGCCCGCCGCAAGTTTCAAAGGAAAGCCATTGTCATCATGATTGTAGATGTCGCACGCATATTATTCACAGTAGTTTGAATTCAGGGCTAAAAAAAAAAAAAAAAAGTACAAACACACTCGCTTTTAACACACTCGCCCACATTATTTGCTGAGGTTCAAGGGAAACCTTATAGAACACATGGAGGAAGCTGAATTTATAGCATTTTCATGTCAGTATAGGACTTCTGTGTCAACACTACTATTACTACCACTACGCCCATTCCGATGTAGGCTACTGATCCACATGTCGTGATTTCTCAGAGCCAAGGTCTTCCCACCAGCCCCCACTATGATTTCAACCATAACAAAAACCCCTCTAATCTGTATTTTGCGGAGGTGGCAGAAAGTGGAGGCATGAATCCCATCAAAGTGACACCATGTTGTACAAACGCGATTACACGCTACTGTGAGGGAACTGGTGAGGGTAAGGCAAAGAGAAACGTGAGGAAATTAACGTGGGGAATCGCAAAACAAACTAAGAAAAAAAGGTAGATTTAAATAGATAAGGGATGTTGCGATGGGATTTATGGGTTTTCCGTGGGAGCCACATTTGAGGGATTCCTATTTCAAAGAGATGTTCAAAAGACTGGTTTATTTTTTAACGTATATTTTCTAGAACCTAGTCCGATAGTAGCAGTAGTTTAGTCGGTCACACAAATATAAGACAGAGAAATACAAAGCAATTTCTGTTTTACCTTACCCTTTATTTTGCCTGTAATCTTTTGATTAACTCTTGTTCTCAGAACTATTTGCTGAGAGCCACACATTTTGATAAAATAGTTTTTAACCATGTAATGTCTTTGCTCATCAAAACCCAATTAGAGTAGAAATCATTCAGCTTTATTCCGTTGTGAGTAATTCACGTGGATAATTTTCCCCCTTCTGCTGGAAACAAACACAATACACAATCTTCACAATAATTACTTTAATTATTCACTGATTCAATGTTTCTCCTTAGGTTTATATGGAAAATTGTAAATTCAAGAGCCATTTTCTCAAACGCCTTTTTTCTCACATTGTGGCGACAGTATCTCCACATCAGTAGCATCTACAGACACTTTACAGTCTTGGACTTAACAATATCTTGAAGGATTTTTTTTCAGAGGGATTTTTAATATCTTATTCCTACCCTTTTGAATATCAAAAAACAAGGCAAAATTTAAATGTTTACAGATTTTTCCACTAAAAACATCTTAAACAAGATATTCAAAATCCCCTCTGAAAAGGTCTTTCTAACAAATGTGTCGACAAAATAAAACCATCAATTTAAACCAGGCTCCATCCATTATTTGGCTTTTGTCGCCAAAAATATGTGGAATTTTGGACATTTTTAGGCACAAAATGCCTTTTTTTTTATTATGAAAACATGAAATGACAAAAACTTGCAATCCTTTTTTTTCATATCTCTAAATTTAAAGAAATCCCTATTCACCTTCAGTGTCTCGCCTTAAATCCTGACCAGTCCAGCCTCTTACTCTTTACTGTCCTTACTATAGAGAAATTACTGCAGCTTTTTCAACGTTAAAATATCATTTGCTCATGAATGCTGTATTACTAAAAGGAAATTGTGGGGATATGGAGAAGAGGAGTGGGAAAGCCGTGGCACACAAAGCAGGCTGCTGTGTATGGTCGTGTCATCATCGGGAATAAGAGGAGGTGGGTGTGTGGCGCAGCTAAGAGCATCAAAGCATGAAGCCAGTGGTGATGCAGCGAAAGCACGTGACTGTAACAGGGGAGCTCCTCGGGAGTACTGTAGCACTCTGGGCCTGCCCCGCTCCCTCCCAGGCTCTTGAATCTCTCACCCATCTGACACTCACGGCTACACCATCTCATTATTCTTTGCACTTCTGTCGCTAACTTCCATGGCTTTTGTCTTCACTTCGCGAGGCTGTAATCTACTGCTCGTCTGTCTGTGGTACAGTACAGTAGCGCCATGTTTTTTGTAAGAGATCTTTGTTTTGACCTATATTGATGACGGATTAAAATAATTAGCTCTAACACCTCAGGGGCAGTGTTGGGAACGTTACTTTAAAAAGTGATTAGTTATAGTTACTCACTAACTCAAAAGTAACTGAGTTAGTAACTGAATTACTCTATAAGGAAAGTAACTTGTTACCAGGAAAGTAACTATTTGCGTTACTGTTTCAAAAAAGTTGCTAAATATCAGAGAATTTTGATTTTTTTTTTGTCAGTTGAAATGAGTAGAACAGACGTGTGTTTGTATTTATGCCCTATCATGTCAAAGATGTTCAGAGTAACTGAATGACCTGAATGGGGGGTAGAGTGGGGGAGGCCTCTGTGACTGAACGGTATTCAAAGAGAATGAGGAGGAACAGGAGTAAAAGAAACATGTGCCAACGATTAGGGCAGACTTTACGCACAGGCATTGTGCATAAAGTATCTCCGTTCATTCATCAGGCAAAACGGAAAACAATCATCAGCAAATATAAGGTTAAATGCCCTAACGGAAAGTGTCTCCGGAGCGGACAGAGGAAGAAGAAAAGGCGCTGAGAGAGAGAGGGAGGGGGGGGGGGGGAAGACGCGTCACCACCGATTCTGCGTCTTTGGGTTAAAAATAAGTTCCAACACTACTGATCAATGATCACCAACTCGATTCTCCCCCGCGGCCGCACCGCGCTGTGGGGATGACGAGCCGCGGGTCGGGGACACACGTAGTTTTTGGAGCAGAGAGCACGACCACTCTGCGCAGGCAGCGTGAGTCTCCGTGAGACTCCGCCCGCCCTCTCCCCTGCTCCTGCTGCGTGAGCTCACACCGCGGCGCTCATTCAGTCGAATTGTAACGAGCCACTTTGTTTACCCAGTAACGTTAACGACGTTGTAACGACGGGGAGAGTAATAAATTATATTAGTCCGTTACTGAAAAAATAACGTCGTTCTTTTAAACTGCGTTATTCCTAACACTGCTCAGGGGTCACCATAGCTAATCAGTCTGTTGCACTAGGTCAGTGCTACTGGCAGGTAGTCATGTTATGTGCTCAATTTCAACACCTTTCCATAAGGGCTTGTAGGTAACAATAGACATTTCCTAAACAGAAAAAGACAAAGCACATTTTTCACATTTACATTTTAGCCGCTGCACAACATGTTGGTATTAGCCTGCAGCCACCGTTTTTCCATACTGGGATATGTTCTTACCTGAGCTTAGACGAGTTGATGCGTACCTGTCTGGTCTTTACGCGTGTGCTCAGTCAAAGACCAAAGATGTTGTTAGCATTTAGCTTCTCCTCCTCTCCTCTATGGGGCCAAACGGGGTGAAGTTAGAAGCGACCAAGCTCTTCCACGTTTTCCCTGGATAAAAAGGCGCAGTAAAGTGAAGATATTACAGCGCAGACGTTGAAGTAAGGGGTACAATATAGTATCCCTTTTTACCCTCTTAAAAATTTGACATAATTTTGTGTAACTATACTTGAGTCGTGTAACTGCTCCCGTAAAAAAAAAAAAAAAAAGTGGCCTGTTCCTTTAAATTTAAAAATAGTCGAAATGTGGTCATTATTGTAACCCTATCGTGAGAGCTTTTTTTTTTTAATGTGCCGTTTTTGTCTTATCTATAATTTTACAACTTCAGCCATACTTCATAAACAAACTTAGCAGCCGTAGCAAAGTATTTTGACAATGTTTTTTTTTTCAAGTAGCACACTTGATCATTCCTACACATTGTTTTGTAGGTTGGTAATGTTCAAGGCCCCTCTCCTGTATTTCAGCTGTACGCCCGTGAACTATCATCGCTGATATGGGTGCTATCATTAGATCCTACGGCGCGGCAAAGCGTAAATAAATTCATTACGTAATTGGCTGTTCCAGGAAGGGCCTGTTCATTCGTTTTATGGCTCTTACTATTTCTGTTTGAAGTGTTAATGTGAGATGAGTCATGCAGCACCATTTACATCAGGCACAAAGAAGATGAAACTATTTCATATTTTCGAGCTCTCCCACAAATGCCGGTAGAAATGCGCCCACACGGCATTTTAATGACAAGCCAGTGGGTGTTTGTCTCTGCACTGTATATATCTGGTTTCTTTGATGGAGCAGTCAAGAGCTGTGCATTGATAGGCAATGTGTTAAAATTAGAAATTAATTTATGGTCGCTTCGAGGGAATTTCTAGATGGCCGTCAAATGTGACAGATTGCCGTGGTTTGACCCCTGGAGCACTGAAGTTAAGCAGATCTGCGCTCACAGCAGAAGGCGAGAGACCCACTGCGCACATTGCAAAATGGAGAAATGTATGATCCACAATATGTCTGCCCTTTTTATTTGGACAGCCATGTTGCATTAGTGCAGGCGTTGGCACATTTACTTGGTGGCGGACCAATATCCTTCTTTTTCAATTGACCAGGGTTCAATCCTGTCCCAAATTAGAACACCACTTCCTCTCTCAGGAAATTTAGAAGGACTTGACAGTATTATGTATTTGTTTCCCTCCGGTGTTAGTGATAATATTTCTGAGAATAAGGCCAGAAGCGCTATGCTGGAGGGCTGGATTTGCCCCCAGGCTAGACAATGCCTGCCATTGCATTAGAGTATGTTTATATTGTTTCCTTTATTTTCTTAAAGCCACAGCATGTAACATTTTACCCAATAAATTATATAAAATACAAGCATTTTTTTTTTATTATACAAAAATAAAATAATAATAATTAAAAAAAAAGAATAATTATAATAATAGTAATAGTGATAATAATATGTAGTTTTCTGTCTGTATTATCCTAGTCTTGTGTTATGTGTTGGGGAGCCAAAGATGAACTTCTACCATTGCATTCCATCCTATTCTATAATAATGACATGTTATGCAAGTGATTGTGTTATGAGCACATTGAACACCATCTGCAAACATTTTGGTACATAAAGTCTTTGTGTTGAAATAATATTATTGCTACTAACTGCAATGTGTACTCCTGACTCAGCCTTGTGGTATGTACTCAAGTATCCTTAAGAAACAGTCATTTAGGAAACAAGGTTGGGAACCCCGGTATTCTTTTGCAAGCAGCGCTGTGTGACTCCCTGTGTGGACAGTATCTCGACGAGGCAGTCTAATATAGTAGCACACATAAAGCAGTTATAATAGGCTTCTTTTTTCTCTGGGGCACCATCGCAATGATCAGCGAGCAAAATCAATGCTATTTTGTTGGAGCATTGATCCCATTTGTGAGTGGGGGCAGAGCGCTATGGCGGCGAGTGGCTTTTGTAAAGTCACCCTGCATTACAGCTCGCATTCGTCTCGTCATTGATCGCAGCCTGTTTTAGTCTTTACACACAGCATTCGCTAATGCGTCACTAGGGGCCCACTGTCCAACTGCATTTGCACTTCATTATCAAGAGTTTGTGCTTTTAATAAAGTCACTGAATTGAATTAAGCCAGATGGTTACCGTAATTTCCGGCCTATACGCCGCTACTTTTTCCCCACGCTTTGAACCCTGGGGCCGATATGACGGTGCGGCCAATATAGAGCCGCCGTCAGGCACTAGAGGCGTCTAGCAGGAAATGCAAAAGTGAGACGGGACTTCTAATCAACGCTGCTCTTGGCTGAGGAACAGTAGATGAGTAACTTTTAAAATGATGAAGGCTCACTTTAGCCTAAATGTAAAAGGACTTTGCTCGCCCCAACGCAAAAGAGCCGCCTCCTTTATTTTCTATGAGAGAACGCACACCGTGGTTGCAGTGATGGACCCTGGACCCCGCGCCACGGTTCTGCTGAATCCAGATGTGGCGCCGCAGAGGAAAACAGAGGCGGGTCCGGCCATGACAGACAGGGAGACCGCCGTGAACTTTGTTTGTTTGGACGAGAGAATCCGCGGAGACAGAGAAACCATCGTCAGGGCTCAGGCATCAGGGGAAGCATGTTAAACTCGTGTCTGTCGCCAACTCGCTATTAACCTACAAAAAAGAGCCACGTTTTACATCTCTTACAACACGGACATACGTGTCTTCTTTTATTTATGATAAATGTATAAACCACGTGTGTAAAGCCCCGCACGGTTTGAGAAAAGCCTCTGAAATGCCGTGACGCGCTGCGTTCTGGTGGGCTTGGCCTCTACACTTCCACATTGAGGTCGGCTACACTGGCCATTTCTGCCTGTTTACACGTTTATCACTGCCGTCCCTGCCGCCCTCCCTCCCAGCAGCACCTTTCTCCTGGATGATGTTGTAAAAGCGTATTCTTTAGTGCTGGACGAAGGGATGGAGACTCGGTATTTAGTTTAGTTTAGTTTAGTTTATTTGTTTATTTGAGCAGTACACATTGTGCTCAAAAGGAGTGGGCTGAAGCAAAAGCTTATGAGTGCCCACCCCCGAGTGCAATAAAATAAATAAAAAAAGAACATTTAAAACATTTCAAGCAGCTACATTCATACAGACCAACTTACAAACTTACCAAAAAAAATAAATAATATATGAACTGTTTATACAATTAATTGAAGCAACGCACAGCTACAACAACAATCTTGTTTCATGTACGATGTCTAGAACAAAGCAGTCAAAAAAAAAAAAAAAAGAATGTGATCCTTAATATATTTCTTTCAGATTTTTACCCTTGATAACCGAGAGTTACTTTTATGTTATGAGGGTACATTAATAGATATTATAATCTGAGATCTTGATACTTTCCAGTTGTCATTACCATTCTCAGTATAATTTTAATTTGGGTGTAATTTTCATAATCATTATTATTATATATTTATTTAATTGAGTTATATGTGAAGTATGCTGCAAGCACTGCATAGTGTGGTGCATTAAAAAGCCAAAGTGTAGAGCGGGCCAGATGAAGAGGGCAGTAACTCCCAATCAACAAACCCCCACACGGCTGCCCTAACAGCTGATTTTGTAGAATATGTTCCTATGCTGAGTGGTGCATTAAAAGACAAGGTTTAGAGCCCGTTGGGAGGGTCCCTCTCAACAGATCCATAACCTGCCAACCCTACTACTACTGCTCCCCCTAGTGGCAACACATTTCTTCTTGTCTGTATATTTCAAAAGTCTTTTGTTTATATTTAAATTTGAACAGGTTGACGTTTGGACATCGTTTCAAATCCATCTCCAGTTTATTCCACAATTGTACACCATTAACTGTTGGACTAAAACTTTTCAAAGTTGTGCTATGTTTCTGAATCCTAAAGTTTAATTCATCACGTAATTCATAACGACCAGTACGTTCTTGGAACCTTCTTTGTAATTGGTTTGGTAACAATTTATACCTTGCTTTGAATAACATTTGAACAGTTTGGAACTCAACAATGTCACAAAACTTCATGATCTTTGATTTTAAAAATAATGAGTTTGTGTGGTCCAAAAACCCAACTTTATGAATTACTCGGATAGCTCTTTTTTGCAACAATATTATTGGTTTAACTGTGTTTTTATAAGTACTACCCCAAACCACAGTACAATAATATAAGTAGGGCAAAATCAGAGAACAGTATAAGGTATGTAGAGCTTTGATGTTTAAAATGTGCTTTGCTTTTGCTATTACTGAAATGCTTCTAGAAATTTTCGTAGATATATATTTAATATGAGATTTCCAAGTAATTCTGTCATCAATAATCACACCAAGGAATTTGATTTCATGCACTCGCTCGATAACAACACCTTCTATCTGAATTGCTTCCTGAGCATTGGAGTTACAGTTGCCAAATGTCATAATTTTGCTTTTACTCAGATTTAAAGATAATTTATTTTGTTTGAACCACTTGTTGACACTTTTGAGTTCCCAGTTGACAATCCGACACAGCTGCTGTAAGTCGTCTCCTGATGCAAAAATATTTGTATCGTCAGCAAACAAGATAAATTTAAGTATTTCAGACGTTTTACAAATGTCGTTAATATACATATTAAACAATTTTGGGCCCAGAATAGAACCTTGAGGTAAACCACAGACAATTTGTCGACAACTCGACTGATAATCACCGATTTTCACACATTGTTTTCTATTTTTTAAGTAACTGGTGACCCACTGTAGAGCTACCCCCCTAATCCCATAAAGTTCTAGTTTATTAATTAATATATCATAGTTTATTGTATCAAACGCTTTACTCAGGTCAATAAATAACCCTATTGCACATTTCTTGTTATCTACAGCATTAGTTATTTCTTCAGTTATATCAAAGAGCGCGTGTGAGGTTGAGTGATTGTTCCTAAAACCAAACTGATTGTCCGAGAGTAAATTACACTTTTCGATAAAGCCGTCAAGTCTAGAGTTAAAAACTTTTTCTAAGATTTTAGAGAATTGCGGTAACAGGGAAACAGGCCTATAGTTTGTAAAGAGATGTTTATCTCCTGCCTTGAACAGAGGAATCACTTTTGCTACTTTCATACCATCAGGAAATTGTCCAGTTTGCAACGATAAGTTACAGATGTAAGTTAACGGCTTAGAGATACTTTCAATAACAGTTTTTAAAGTTTTCATGTCCATGTCATGGTAATCGGTCGAGGTCTTATTTTTACACCCTTTAACAATGTCCAGTATCTCCTTTTCCTCCACAGGTTTGAGGAACAGGGACATAGGATTTGCTTCTATCAGTTCACAATTATAGTTCTCAACGTTTGCAATTTTTGCAGCAAGGTTCGGTCCAACATCTACAAAGAATTTATTAAATGTTTCGACGACTTCATTCATATTATTTAAAGTGTTATCCTCATCTTTGAAATATTTTGGATAATTAATCGTTCTTGGTTTATTTCTAATTATACTATTTAAGATGTTCCATAAACCTTTAATATTATTCTTATTAGTATCTAACAATGTATTATAATAATCCTGTTTACATTTTCTCATGATACCTGTCAGTTTATTTTTATATTTCTTATATTTATCCTCAGCTTCTTTTGTTCGGTTACTTATAAAATTTTTGTAAAGATTATTTTTTTTCTTGCAAGCATTTAGTAAACCCTTAGACATCCATGGTGTTTCTTTACACTTTCTGTTTTTACAGTATTTCTTCATTGGGCAGTTTTTGTCGTATACCTTTTGAAATACTCGCGTAAACTCATCATATGCCATATTCGTGTCATTCTCTCTGTACACAATACTCCAGTCTTGAGCTAAAAGCTCCTTTTTAAATGCATCAATAGTTTTCTCTGTTTTTACCCTTCTAAACCAATACTTGTTTTCCTCTTCATCTTTTACATATCCATTTTTATACATAACGAAAACTGGAAGGTGATCACTAATATCATTTATCATTAACCCGCTGACTGTATCACTTTCAATTTCATTTGAGAAAATGTTATCAATCAAGGTGGCACTATGGGTTGTTATTCTACTTGGTTTAGTGATTAGAGGAAACAGACCTATACTGAATAAAGTATTTATAAATTCGTCCGTCTTTTTATGTTTATATGGGTTTAACAGATCGATGTTGAGGTCTCCCCCCACAAACATGACTTTATGATTTAATCCTGAAAAGTGCTCCTCCATCCACTTAGAAAAAACATCTACATCAGAGCCAGGTGTTCTATAGATAGAACTCACAATAATATTTTTCTTTTTTTGTCTTGTAATCTCTACAGTAAGGCATTCAAGTGTATCATCCACCACCATTGTCTTATTTTCCATTACTTTGTAACTATAGTTGGAGTCTATAAACATAGCTACGCCCCCTCCATGCTTGTTCTTTCTGTTCATACTTATAAATTCATAACCCTCAATAGAAAACTCAAATTCTCTGTCATTATTAATCCAGGTTTCTGTGATTAGGATGACACTGAATGGTGTGGAAAACTGTTTTAAGAAGCTTTTGATGTGGTCAAAGTTTGCATAGAGGCTTCGACTATTGAAGTGGATTACAGTGAATGCCTTAATGTTCTTAAGTTTACTATTGTACAGATCCTCTGTGTAGTATTGACAGTCATTGGTAGCTCTAGAAAAGAAGTTATTTTCCGGGTCGATGTCGATCTCAGTGTTCTGTAGGTCGTACTGAGAGAATGTAAAATCCTGGGAGTTTGCTTCAGCAATTCTCCTTATTGAAAAGTCCAAGTCGGTGCTTCCTATAGAACTATATGTATTACTAGACATGTGAGATTATGTGCTTTTACATACCAAAATCCATACGTTTTTCCTGGTGTTTATACTGGATGTGGTGTACTGCTGCGTGGACGTATAATGAGTTTGTCATATCTCAAGAAGGCGATCTCCCCCCTTTCTCGTGCAGCTCTCAGCTCCGGCATCAGTTCTTTACGTTTTCTTTTTATGGATTCCGTGTAGTCCTCGTTAATGAAGATTTTTGTTCCTTTAAGTCGTTTGGCGCGCTGTAAGATTTCCTCACGATCCTTCCACCTCAGTAGTCTGGCGATGATGGGTCTCGGCCAGTCTCTCCCGCCGTCGTGTTTCCCTACGCGGTGAGCCCTCTCCACCTCCACCGCGTGATTTAGCTGTAGCTTCTCCTTCAGTATTTCTTTCACCTTTTCCTCGGCGTCGGCCCAGGTCTCCCCAGGCGACTCCAACACTCCCTCAAATACCAGGTTATTTCTGCGGCTCTGTCCCTCCAGATACTCCAGTTTGTCCGTGATGATGTGTAAATTGTCACATACTTTGTAAAAGTCCGTTTGTAAAGTGTTTGTGCGCTCCGTGAGTTTCAGATTATGTTCTTTTAAAGTGTCCACCTCACCTTGCGTGAACTGCAGGCTTGTTTTTAGTTCTTGAATGTCCTTAGTCTGTAAATCCATGCGGGTGTTTGTTGATTCCATGATGAGTTTTATAAATCCTTTGAAGTTTTCCTGCTGTTGTTGAATTAATTCCCTGAACATGACCCTCTGCTGCTCCATGAGCTCCGTGACTCGACTGAGGCTTACGTATTCCTCTTCCACCGCTGAATCTGCCTGTTGCTTCGCCTCTATTTTCGGCGGTTTTGGCATTTTGCTCCCTCTCAGCAGGTCTGAATTTTCTTAACGAATATTTTGATATTCTTGAGAATTTTTTTTTCTCCTATATTATAATCAAAAATCATTACTTTATTTCCTATTACAAACTAAAAGTACACATACGGTTTTGTGACATCCATTGTTGGGGAGCGAGAGAGGAGAAGGGCCGAGCTTTTCTCGAGCAGCACAAGATATAGTAGGTGTGTCTTCCCCCCAACCAATCAGCTCTCTTGGAAATGTCTTATCGTCACTTCTTCTTCTGCGCAATCTGACTCCTCGTTTCAACACACTGCCCCCCAGTGGATCAACCATACATACAACAAGCAGAAACAAAATGTCCGCCAATTGATATGAATCTCAAAGCACAGTTTACAGATCAACACAGTTTTATATATAATCACTAAAACCTAATATGACAAATATGTATATAAATAATTCCACAATGAGGTGTCTCTTCCTCCTCATCTGCGCCATGGGCCGCTCTGAGCGGATGCACGGCACTATAAAAACCAGCGGCTCATATTCGAGTGCGGACATTTAGCTGGCGCGGCTTTTAGTAAGGTGCGCTATTGGCCGAAATTTGCGGTAAATAATATGTTGCTTATACTTTCACTTTAGGGGCTTTCTGTAGTTCAGTGCGACCACATAACACCGCCTTTCTTAAAAGGTCTGCACACAAGACCATATCTAGGCCTAAAGCAGGACTAACAGATGCTTAGTACCTCTGCAAAAATATGTCCCTGTGCCACTATCTGCTTGGAAACCAGTTCTCTAAATAGTATAATGCTTATACTTTACCTGTGAACATTGTCTGCAAATAGCTAAATATCTTCATAGTCTTAGACCTCTAGAAAAACATGTGATTCTTGTTTTAGTTTAGTTTTTCACATTTCAGTCTGATCTTAAAACATAAAACGCAAATCATATAATTGTCAGAAGTAGATATTCTTCCAAAATCCTCTGCCCTAATTCTCATCTTCCTTTGATTTTTTTCCAGGCAGCGTGGTGTACTTGGGGATGATGATCGGAGCATTTTTCTGGGGCGGGATGTCAGACAAAGTGGGCCGCAGACAGTGCCTGCTCATCTGTATGTCCACCAATGGCTTCTTCGCTTTCCTGTCGTCTTTTGTCCAGGGATACGGCCTCTTCCTTCTGTGTCGCCTCGTTGCAGGCTTTGGGTAAGTAAGTCTCTTTGATGTGCCGAGGTCCTTGGGAGTGGCAAGTCATCAATCCAAACGGGTAATTTGGTCAATATCCCAACCTAAAGATAACAACCCTTTGGTGTATTGTCTGAGTTTTGAATATAATACAGTGTAATACAAATTATTCAGTGAGTGTGTGAAGAGATTTATCGCCCTCTCTGGCCTGTTTGGGATGTCGCTGTTCCTTTAAGAGCTAATTTAGTAATTGCTTCCGCTATCATCCTCCCCAGAGACCTGCAGAGTAATTGAAAAGGCGATCCAAGCTGCCAGTGAGACCTATGCTTCTGAATCATGGTTACACTGACACATTTTTATGAGCTACTATAGCAGAAAAATGTGCTTTGTTGGACAATTTTAGTGAAAACAATGTATAAAATGCTCAAATCAGTCCAGTACGTTCCAGTGTTCTTGTGACATGGAATAAATGCACAGTTTTTGCACATTTGTGTTCCAGAATTGGAGGGGCTGTTCCCATCGTATTCTCCTTTTTTGCGGAGGTCTTGTCCAGGGAGAAGAGAGGGGAACATCTCAGCTGGCTGTGCATGTTCTGGATGATTGGAGAGATTTATGCGTCAGCCATGGCTTGGGCCATTATTCCCCACTATGGTGAGTGCATCTCCTTGTACACAGAAACAAACACTGAACTCATTTTGTTTGACTGAAGGCATTATTTCTTAACTCTAAGGCTTCTTGTAAGTGCGCTAGGATTTTTTTTAAACTCAAACGTCACTGTTTCCGCCGCCACTGCGTCTTATCAGGCTTGATCACTTGGAGGAGGTCAAGAGATAAATGTTTTGGTGCAGCTCTTTTAAGGTAAAGGCGGAGGAGCCAGACTGGTTTAACGTCACAGTTGTGTAAGAGGGACGCTCACAGAGAGTTGAGTGTTTGTGTGCTTGAGCTACTGTCCCTCTGTTTTGTACTCTCCTCATCTCTCGCCTTACTTTGTCCTTCCTTTTATTACCTCTGCTCTCCATTCTCTGTCTCTGCAGAGTGTTCTTCTTGATCAAGCATAATTAGGTTTTTCTCCTTGCTCTAATAGGACAAAGCTACAGCTAGAGGTGATTTATGGCCGGGCCATGCTTTAGCCAAGCTGTGACGTCAGTGGGAAGGGGTTGTTTTACTGTGCTGTGGTCACTTACAGGTCTTCTTCAAGGGGGATTGAAGGCAATAACATCTGACACAGTGAGAGGTCAAATGAGTTAATACACACAACTATAGTATGCAGTATTCATGTGTGGGCACTCACTGTAAAGTACGACTGTCACTAACCCTCTGAAAACCGAATGGGCTACAGGAAGACTACGCTGCTGTCACATCTGCAGTTATCAGGCTTCTAGTGAGCTTTCTTTGCACTGGTCTTCTGAGAAGGCCTTTTGTTAAGCTTTACAGTGGTTAGTTACAGCGCACTAACATTTTCTGAATGAACTCACTAGTGCTCTGGATCGTCCAATGATGGAAGAACAGAAGAAAACATTTTTCAACATGTTTTTGTGTTGCTACACATTGATTTCACGGCGGCTCATCTATCAGGCGCCTAGTGACATGTTTGTGCCACTGACGCCCACCTCTTTTTGAAAATAGTTTTGATATATAATACCATAAAGGATGGATTTGAATGTGTAATTAATCTACGGCTTGTATGCTATAAAGTTAATCCCAAGCACACTATTTTCTGTCTTAACTATTAACCCCCTCCTAACCTCGTCTCTCCCCGACTCCCACTGCTGTTGTTGGATTATGGCACTATTCCCTTCACAGTGAGAGAGGCAATCTGTCACAAGGCAGCGAGGTCACGACATACACTGTACTCTTCCTCCCAGATACGTTCACAATGGTAAATGTTTCTGAACGGTTTGCTATGTAATAACAGCATACACTGGTAGTCCATAGTCCAAATGTTTTCACACTCAATAAATAGGTTACATTTGTGTGACAACTTAACAGTCTATAATTTTACTGCACTTTACTTTATTCGTCATCAGCTGCACACTAAGACACTACAAATACAGCAGTGCAATAGAAGAGTCATACAGTACACACACAGTAAATTGCAAAAAGACTTTGACTGTGCAGTACATTTACTCCGTACATTTGTGCCAATGACTTCGGCTCTCCACAGTCCCTCTCCACACGACACCGGCACACACACAGGGACAAAAGAATGAGCTCAGCAGCCGGTGTTCATGGCATCCTCTCTACACACATGTGTGTGTAGAGAGGATTCTACACACACATGTCTTCTTCTCATGCGCCTACATCTCCAATGGCCTTTGATAATGAAATGTAGAAGAAGTTTATTTATATAGCGCCTTTCACTGACATGGTCACAAAGCGCTTTACAATTGTACATTCACTCCATACTCGGTGGTGGTAAGCTACATTTGTAGCTTCAGTTTCCCCTGGGGGAGACAGAAGCGCTGTCGTGACTGCACACATCTGCGCCAACGGTCCCTCTGACCACCATCATTCATTCACTCACACACACATTATTCATCCTGGCCTATTATACATATTTTTAGTGGTAGGGGAAACCGGACTACCTGGAGGAAACCTACGCAGACATAGGGAGAACATGGAAAAGCCACACAGAAAGGCCCCGTCCAGGTGGGAATCGAACCCTGGACCTTTTAGCTGTGAAGCGAGAGCGCTAACCGTTGCGCTACCGTGCCGCCTAGTGGTCAGAGTTCTATACAAATGGCCTTTTATTGGTTAAAGGAACAGGCCACCGTTTTTCCAGACTGAGATGTTCTTACCTGAGCTTAGACGTGTTGATGCGTACCTGTCTGGTCTTTTTGTGTGAGCTCAGTCATGCAAAAAGACCAAAGATGTTGTTAGCATGTAGCCTCTCCTCTTCTCCTCTATGGGTCCAAACCGGGAGAAATTAGAGGCGACAAAGCTCTTCCAAGTTTTCCCTATTTAAATACGATTATGTGAGTCCTTACACGACCCAAGTATAGTTTCACAAAATTAAACATGTCGATTTTCTAAGCAGATAAAAAGGGGTACTATATTGTAAGGTGCAATAACACTGTAGGAGCACTTTGACATCCATGCAGTAAAGTGAAGATATGGATCTGTCCACATGAACAAAAACTGGCACCAACTTGACCACCTGCTCTGCCAGCGACAATAATGCTGGATGAACAATCTAAATAATTAGCTGCAGCTGTATCATTTATTCATACTATGAATCAGAATTTTGTAATTTCTATTATATTTGATCAGGGACAACGCACAAAAGATATTAGTCTAAAAAAAGAAGAGATGTCATGTACCAGGTTATAGCAACAATGCTCATTTTTGTCCCTGGACAGGTTGGTGTTATACTTACAAAAGTTAATAAAATGTATACAGACTAATAATACATACAGTAGAAGCATTACTTCACTCACATCCTAAAAACACTATAGTAACACAAATCTGAAAAAGGGCTCGGTTAACGGTGTGGCTATGTATATATATATGTCTGGTGTGGGGGCAAAACTACAGAAAATGTTTCGACAGGTCAAAACCAAAGTTTATTTCTAGCCAGTTAACATCTGGAGACAGAGATTAGGCCATCATAAAAACATGATCACAGTCACAGGCAGAATACTGTAGTGTACTCAACTCAATGTAAGGAAGAGTGCAGTGAGCAATGCATGGGAAAACAAGCAGCTTCTGTTCCAAAGGAGGTACCAACACCGTAGGGGGAATCAGTGGCCCACCATCTGGTGTTCACCCACATTATAAATCCACAAATACCACAAATACTGTGCACATTGTGTGGTTTTCATCATTGAAATGGTAAATGGTAATTTGACTCAACTTATATAGCGCTTTTCTGCCTTTATCAGGCCCAAAGCTCAACCGTTTGACCATTCTCCAAAAATGTGAACATAGTTTTCTATGTTTGTTTAATGATGTGTAATTTCAGGTGTATATATATATATATATATATATATATATATATATATATATATATATATATATATATATATATATATATATATATATATATATATATATATATATATAAATAACACAATGCCAGTGCAACTGCTATAACAAAGCAAAATGCAGAAGCAAATCATGTGAGATGTACAGGTGGACGCCATAGGATTATTCATCAAAATGCCCTAAAAGCTGATGATACTTGTGACTAGAAATAAGTTCTATATTTCATGTATTAATTAAGAATAATCCTTTAATGCATTCTGTATTTTTACTTTAAGTACCCATTGTTCTGATCAAATTCTTACACTGTGTTTATGCATAAACCTGTAGTGTGTGATGTGTGATAATTTAACTCTATACTCTGTCACAGCTACAACTGGTCCGAGGCAGATTATTGGTGATATTGTGCCAATGGCCGATCGACCACCTTCAGAAACAGCCTCAAACTAACACATTCAAACATCAGTACCACCGAAACAATGTTGGCGAGGAATGTTGGTCACAGAGGGTGAATATATATGAGGGACAAAGCGTCTATGTGTTGAGTTCTCTTTTTATAGTATAATTAGACTCAAATAAAATTTCATGTAATTTCTTTATACATTAATGTATGAAGATACTATTTTGTACACAACTTTAGGTTGATTAACTCTATATACTGAGATTTTTTCAGAAAATCTGGTACAATTTTGAAGTTATTACAATTTCACTGAATATCAGTCATTTCAGTTACGACGGCCATCTTGTTTCTTCAATTAATGAAACTCACATCAAACCACACATACTATGCCAATTTCCTGAGAAAATCTTATTTTATATTGAAGATATTTCATTTTATGTGACAACAGTACATGATGGAAATGAGCCATTTTGGTTAACATTCACCGATTAAATTTCATGTAATTTATTTATGCATTAACCGATGAAGATGGAATGTTGCACACTGCATGAGGTTGATATAGTCTATATACAGTGTTAATTATTTCAGAAAATGTGGTATAAGTTTGAAGATACAAAAATTGAATTGAGTATAAGCCAGTTCAGTTAGGGCGGCCATCTTGTTTCCACTATGAAAAAACTGAATTTGTTTATTTTTAGACCTATATAGCAAAGATTTCCTGTGACGTGATATTATGTCAAACTACACATACAGTGCAAATTTCAGATTTCAAAAAATCTTGTTTAATATTGCAAATATTTCATTTTATCTGACAGATAGTGCATGACCATTCCTACTTGGTTATGTGGTTGTTACATTATCTTCTGCATTTAATCATATATTTTTCATTGACAGTGCAATTTCCTGTTCCTGTTTTTCTGCATGACTTTCCTCTTGTTATTTATAAGTCTCGCTGTGTTTGTACCAGGTGCGCGCGTGTGTGTGTGTGTGCGTGTGTGTGTGTGTGGAGGGGTGTTACAATGATTAATGAGTCTGGGAGAGAGCCTTCGGGCTGAGATCAGGTGCAACAAGATTTAACTTAGCAGAAAACACTCAATTCTTTTCCAACACATTCAATTAACCCGTCCCTGCGCACCACTCTGCGCGGCCATTCATCTCACACATCAGTCCGTTGAGCCGGGGACTGACGCTTTTCAAATGCTCTCTGTTATTTGTTGATGGGGCTTTTGATAGCGTTTGAAATGTAATATTCAAGTCAAATGCCAAAGCTCTTTAGAGGAGTAGATTTTGGTAAATATTTGAGCAAAAGCAATTAAGAGGATGAATGCGCATACTGCACTGGATATCCGTGGAAAAACTCTCCAACTGAGCAGAATTAGATGTATCATTTACAGTTATTTCAGCTTTTACACGTCTGAAACTGCGAATGCAGTCATTGCGTTCAAGTGGATGCAATGGTAGCTTGTATATACACAAGAAAGTCTGAACATTTGAAAATATATGTAATATTATAACTAATAACTAGGGCTGGATGTGGCCAACAGTGTCGTGATAAAATGTAATATCAAACAAAATTTCACAATTGTCGGATGAAAAAGATAAAGAAAACCAGATGAATAAACGGACACAGATGATGGATGGAATAATGGGTGCGGTCAACAACAAAAAAACTGTTACGGTATCCCGGAAATATTGGCAGTGCTTTACTTCATGCGGTAATATTATGGTAATTGTATGGAAATAGCATAATTAAAACTAACTAAAAAAGTAATTATGGTAATTACATGGTAATTATTCATGGGAAAAGGACATGTTTGTCATTCTACTAATAGTTATTCTTTCCCTTAACCAAGAGTGAACACTGGAAGACCAAGAAACATTTCTAGTATGTTATCAGTTGCCATGCTTTTACTATATTTGCTGCATTTGCTGTAAAATATCACTTACTCTACTTTTTTTTTTTAAACTCACATAGTATACGTTTTGCAATAGTTTGAATGGCTGTGTTAATGAGGATTGTTTCTCCATGGCAAATATACAGTGACCTCAAAGTCTGGTTTACATTGTGTCTTGGCAGGTTGGAGCTTCAGTATGGGCTCTGCGTACCAGTTCCACAGCTGGAGAGTGTTCGTGGTGGTGTGCGCTCTGCCCTGTGTGTGCGCTGTGGTGGCTCTTACCTTCATGCCCGAGAGCCCCAGGTTTTACCTCGAGGTAAGCCGCGCCTTCACGGTTTCCACTGTTAAATGATGCACATACAGTATATACAGAGAATAGCCCCCTTTTCAAATAATCTACTTTATTTGTACAACATATACAGGTTTTTTGTGTGTCTAAAAATGTAAGCCTCAAATCGTGACTGCAGATTTGCAAAGGATAAAAAAATGATCCTTTGAACTGAACGATTTATGTTACCCATTCCCGTGTCCCATCCGAGACAAACCAAAGCTGTAAATGTCAAGTGCTGAATTGATCCTATGCATCTGTTTTGCTGCTGTCAGGTGGGGAAGCACGACGAGGCCTGGATGATCCTCAAACAGATTCACGACACCAACATGAGAGCGCGTGGGCAGCCCGAGAAAGTCTTCACCGTGAGTATTTCTCCCCTCTGTCCACACTTTGGGCTTGGTTTCTGCTTTAAATAAGAGGCTTACATTCTGCCATCGCAGCGACAGGTTTCTCTGTGGAGGATCACATCTGAAACACGTTTTTGAAAGCAGTTCTGTGTCATTCAGGCTTATTTGCTTCGTGAGCTGAACTTTGGGAAAGCCTCTTAGTCAACACACAGGCAGGCCTTAAATTACACTTTGAATAGTAATGTTTTTTCCCCCCCTGCACACCGTTTTCGCTACTCTCCTGGAGTCGACAAGATGTGGCAAAACATTTTTGTCCAATAAATGTACACGTTGAGTTACAATGTGTTACAAATTGTATTTTTTTTATACTACATAGGTCCTAGGACATTTTTGCAAATTTAGCAAATAAAGTTGGTTGAGTTATAAAAAAAAGAAAACAAGACTTCAAATGGTTTCATCATTATTAGTTGAGAATAATATATTGGCATTTATTCAAAGTTTTATTTTTGTTCCTGACTCATTTTGTTTAGTTATGTGGAAAAAAAAGTCCCGAAAGTACCTGTCTTGCAATTAGAAAGCCATATACAGCGGGAGGAAAAAGTGAGTACACCGAAACTATTCAACTTTGGGTTAATCAGTCCACAGTATATTTTTCCAGTAGTGCTGTGGAGCATCCAAGTGCTCTTTCGCAAACCAAAGTGGAATAGTTTGGGAGAAACGCACAACGTCATGTGTGGAGGAAAAATGGAACAGCACACCAACATCAAAACCCTATGCTTACTTTGAAGTACGGTGCAGGGAGAATCATGGTGTGGGGCTGCTTTGCCACCTCAGGGCCTGAACAACATGCCATCATCAATAGAAAAATGAATTCACAAGTGTATCAAGATATTTTGCAGAAAAACCTGAGTCATTCACAACAGTGTGGAATAAGTAAGTGAACCCTTGTATTAAATAGCTTTTTTTTTTTTGGCAGCAGCACTAACTTCATCCAGACATTTCCTGTAGTTGCAGATTAGACGCTCACAATGATCACAATGATTTTTGGACCATTCTTGTTTACAAAACTGTTGCAGTTCAGTGAGATTCCTGGGTTCACTTACTTATTCCATGCTGTCCTGTGAATGTTTACATGTTATGGACAATAAAAATATGATAACCTGTAAATGTTTGGGTGGTATTAGTTTAAGCAGGCACTGTTTACTCATCCTTGTGATTTTAATAAAGATCAGACCACATTTTATGACTAATTTAGGCAGAAATGTAAAAAAATACTAACTTTTTTTCTCCCACTGTAAGCTTCATAATTGTAACATGTTATGGTCCTCATCTCATGCGCAGGTAAACAGGATCAAGATTCCCAAACAACTCGATGAACTGGTGGAAATGGAGTCAGAGTCAGGAAATCCGGTTTCCAAGGCTTTTGTTAGGATGAAAGCTGAAATCCAGGGGGTAACGCTTAACACTAACACTACACTACAAACATTTAGGCAAAAGACAACTATATTCTGTAGGCCAAATGCTTACAAAAGGCTCAGTGTTATGCCTGTTTTATTTGTGACCTTTTACAATAATTAGCTTTTAACATTCATAAGCATTTGAACAGTTGTACACAAATACACAGTCTATTCTGGTTATGTATACAATAGTATTTATTGAATACCTTTCTTATCGATGTTCTTACTGATATGTTTTTGTCTGCTTTAGATCTACCAGAACCTTGTGAAGTGCTTCAACTACCCCATGCGAGAAAACATGATAAGGCTGACCGTTGTGTGGCTCACTTTGTCCTTCGGGTGAGCTTTGATCTTCTGTTACAAATAAAAAGACGTATTTAGCCCAATAGCACTCAGCATGGTTTTGGTCCTTTTGATCTGTGCGGAGGAGGCATTGCGTGCTTTTACAATCAGCCATGCTCTGGATCAATATGGCTCTTGTGCTGCAATAGCACTGACAGTGGGGGTTCCGGGAGTTTTCAGACCTATTATGTTGTGATATTTAGAGGTTTAATAGTTCAATCCTATTTTTTTGTCCTGATTGGTCCAAATTCAAACCTGACTGACCAATTAAAAAGCATTTCCAAAGGATTTTCTCCCCCAAAGTATTCTTTGGCCGTAGGCTTTTTTTTTGACAGGAGAGCAGGAGGAGAAAAGAGGTGAAGTTGGGTGGGAGATATTCAGCAAGAGTCTGAATTACAATCAGAAAACGTTATTAATGTCGAGAAGGGCAATTGTTTGCAGCGACCTGGCCATACATACACAACAGAACTGGACCCAAACCAATTTTCGATACCAGTACTTTAATGATACTTAGTTTTTGATACTGATACTTGAACGATACTGATACTAAAATAATTGTCATCTAGAAGCAGAAGAACAATGTGTGGAAGATGTGCAAGTTTACAATATCGGGTTCCTCTCCAATGTCAAGACATGTCTGAACAATGGGGAATGATTTGGGGAAAAAATTGGGCAAAACTAGAGAAAAAATTGGGGGGAAATGGGCACAAATGGGGGAAAAAAGGAAAATATTTGTAATGAAAAATGAGCACAAATGATAGGAAAAAAATTAGAAAAAACCTTGGGAAAATGTGGCAAAAAAAATACAAGAAAGGAAGAAAGAAGAGATTTTTAGCTGAAACAACCAAGTCACTTCCTTTAATGCTGTCCCTGGACCAACTGCATCAAAACTTGGATCTAAAGATATATTTTACTCAGTACCTGCTTTCGATACTTACATTTTTCCGATACCAGACTGGTATCGTTTAACAGTTTAACACCCAGCCCTACCGAGAACAGGACAGTTTTCCGCCAAATGTGCAGGAGCCTTAACCACTAGACTATCAACTTCACACCGGTAGAAATGTGAAAGTTTGGAAAAAAGAAAGAAAAGCTCATATTTCATAGTGGCGCATATACAAAATATATTCTATTTATTGCCCTCCATACTTAAATAAAATAATGATATACGACAAAAAAAGGTAAAATTTTAGTGCAGAATTTCCCCCTAGTTTACAGAGGGATGACTACACTGCCTGAACTGACTGTACCAACTACATTTAAGTCTATGTTTCATAATTGCTATGAATCTGATTTTGTGCCCTGTTCTTTTTTTTTTTTTTTTTTTTTTAAGTTACTACGGTTTGTCAGTGTGGTTCCCAGATGTGATCAAACACCTGCAGGCAGATGATTATGCGTCTAAAGTCAAAGTTCACACCAATGAACGCATCGAAGACTTCACCTTTAACTTTACACTGGAGAATCAGATACACAAAAATGGTGTCTTCATCAGTGACAGGTTAGAATTCTACCAAATCACTGATAACTAACTTTGCACTGAATTTAGCTGAAAACTAATCATTTGGGTTCATTTAGATTTATCAACATGAAGCTGAAGTCGGTAGCCTTTGTGGATTCGACGTTTCGTAACTGCTACTTTGAGGATGTGTCAACAGTGGGATCCTCCTTTCGCAACTGTACCATCATTGATGGATTTTTCTATAACACAGGTACAGCCGTACATTTAAGTCAAATTGCTCGGCTCTTTTTGTTGTTATTGTCTTTGCTCTTTGACAAATGATGAATTCCTTCCTCGGGCCAGATATCGATGAGTCCAAGTTGATAGATGGGACAGAGGTGATCAACAGCACATTCGCTCACAACAAGACGGGCTGCCAGATGACATTCGATGATGACTACAGCGCATACTGGGTTTATTTCATTAACTTCCTGGGTACGTTGGCTGTTCTGCCCGGTAACATCGTCTCCGCCCTTCTCATGGACAAAATTGGCCGTCTGTCCATGTTAGGTAAGAAATGCCCGAAAAAGCACTTAAGTAATTGGTTCTCCCATGGACTTGATAAGGATGAGCATAATATCATCGATGTCATTGACCATTCCATTTCCTTGAACACTCTTCCAGTGCTTTGTTTTGCTTGCTGGTATTCCCTGTCAGGTGGATCTATGGTCCTCTCGGGCATCAGCTGTTTCTTCCTGTGGTTTGGCACCAGTGAGTCCATGATGATCTTCATGTTGTGCCTTTACAACGGTCTCAGTATTTCAGCTTGGAACTCGCTGGACGTGGTGACGACGGAGTCTTTCCCCACTGTTCGAAGGTAAATGAATCAAACATGAATCAATTCAGGGTTAAAACAATAAGAAAGTTATCACCAAAACAAGATGTAGCAATACACAAAATAAATCTGAAATAAAAACACAAATAAACAATGCACTTAAAAGGAGCCTATACCCTGGCCAAGGTATTAGTCCTGTCTGGCAAAACTAATAGTAAAAATGTATTTCCAAGATACAATTTCTAAATAGACAATCCTCAGGTATCAAGATTTTATTTTATTTTTAAATTGTTTTGGTTTTTTATTATTTCTCTTGCAGGGCAGCAATTTCGATGTACAATATTTCTAGTTATCATTAACATCACTGTCATCGTCGTCAATGTCAACGTTCAGCATTAGGGCTGCACAATATATCGCAAAAAAATATCGAGTCGCAACACTCGCATCGCGAGAAGCCACAAGAATCGCAGCACCGCCAAAGTCCTCATCCGACTGAGGTCGACACATTATTCTGCAAAATTGTTTTCAATGGACTTGTTTTGTTTTTTTGTTTTTGTTTTTTTAACCTACCAAGCACATCTCCCCCAGCTTGGCTCCACCAAAATTCATTTTCATTTCATTTATTTATTTATTTGAACAGGGACAGTGTACAATATTCATTAACCTCAGAAAGGAGAGATGCATTGTACCAGGTTGTAGCACTTGTGCTAATTTCCACCTGCAGTCCCTGGGCAGACTACAACAAAGTCATTCAATTCAAGAGCCCCTTGAACAAAGCGCCATAACAGCGACAAAAACGGGGGTGAAAGCGCAAACAAAAGAGCGACAAAAAAAAGTGACATTAACAGAACAAAAAATGACAAAAACACATACAAAATACGAAAACAAATTAAAAAGTCACTACCAGCTCCCAAATGAGGCGCGACCTCCAGTCAAGAAGGTCGTAGACCCGGGCAAAAACCCAACTGAATAAGCTACATCTTGATTATTGATTATTAAGATATTGCCTCAAAGTGCACCTTTATATCAACTAACGGCTTTGTTCTTTTTGCTACTTTACATTTAAAAATGTGGTCTTTTGCCATAGTGATTCAAACAATTATTCTGATTTTCAACAAAAAAAGGCATTTTAGGCTAAAAAGCGGTGGAGCAATGTTTGTCCATTTAGACATGCCATAATACTTTTAACTTCACCGGAGAGTGCCTTCGTTTCTCTATTTTTTTAATGACTTTCCCTGCTCCACTCTGGTTTTTAATCATGTTCTATGGAGGTCCAGGATGCGCTTCTCTTTTCCTCTTTTTACTATTCTGATTTTGTTCTATTTATATATTTATGTTTTTTAATTATTATTTAGCTGCTTAAAACTGTATCTTCCCACCCCTAACTAAAACCTTTTACTTTACTTCTGCAGAGGGACTGGGTTCGGCTTTTGCAACGCTCTGTGTAAGTTTGCAGCAGTAATGGGGAACCTCATCTTTGGATCGCTGGTTGGCATCACTAAGGCCATCCCTATCCTCATGGCCTCAACGGTCCTCGTCGGAGGCGGCCTGGTCGCTCTGAGGTTGCCTGACACCAGGGCAAATGTCCTCATGTAACACCATCAGTAAACCATATCATAGAGGAAGGATTGTAAACATCTTGGATACCAATAATATAAATGGTAAAACTTGCACTTTAAAGAAAAAAAAAGTGTGTTTTACATCTTTAGGTAGCACTTTACAGCACAGTATTAGTATGGTTATAGATGGAAATGGATCTAATTTGTTTCATGATAATATGTTTCACCTGAACCGTAACTCAGTATGGGAATGGGAAACGGGATTAGAACTTTACTAGTTTACCAAAATAAACAGAGCTGCAAAATGTATTATCCAGAGTTACCATGCTATTTTCATGGTATTTAGGGATTATCATGGTATTACTGTGCATTAAAGTAAAGTGCAACCCATTATCTTTCAAGTCTCATAGTTCAAAGCAGCTACTGTACTCATTTCCGTGTGTTATCGATTCGCCCACTTGTATAAACTTATGGTACATCCAAAAGCCGTTAATATTGATGGCATCTTATTGGGACGAGGCAGATGGAGAGGAAATGTCAAAACAAGCAGTAATGAGCAGTGCCAGTCTGCTGCGCCACAACACTGGGAATAGAGGATCAGACAGAGATACACACCACACAGATGTTAGCAGCTGGCTACAAAACCCACATAGGACTTAATTCAGAGACACACGGTACAGAACTGTCATCGTTGAGCGATTTACCCATACTGTCTGTCAGTCGATCTACGCCACTGACACTGAATATCAACTATGCATGCAATTTCTGAAGGTGCGTTGGGCCACCTTTCCAAAGCAGAAGTTACCAAGCCTTTTGCAATCTTTGTGTAAGAGAAGGAACAGTTTCAAAAGCCATAAGGCAAGAGAGATTATAGAAATTATTTATTTCATCGACATGCTATTCTTTTTGTAATTTAAATCTGTTCTTGCCATGCGTCATGAATTAAAAGATCTCTATGGCGAGCTTTTCTTCCTCTGGTTTGGCTTTGTGTTGTCTTGCTTGAGGCAGTGATGATTACATGCCATGCTGCGTTCTTTCAGAAATACTGAATGGCCTTTCTTATATGTGCCTCTACTCAAGTGGAGCAGCAGCCTACCCATGGTCATGTGGACTAACCCAGGACACGCCGCGTAGAGATAGAACAGATTCATGTTGTTTATATGTAAAATAATGGAGCCGGTACAGTGTTGTTTAGGTGCGATTATTCTTCATCATATGTTGAACACAGCCATATTTTGATATATATAATTTCTAATGACGAGTGCCAAAAGTTTGTTGACTCTTTTCCCCAGTGAGGTACAACATCAGTGCAATACAATACAATGTTTAGCCAACTATTATTATTATTTTTCGATAAAAATAAATCTCAACATCAGCAACAAATACCTCACAAATAAATGTTGTTATTATTTCCATAGCTATTTACACGTTGTATCCCTCCTTATACTTTTTTATTGTACAATATTATTGAGGACATGGCTTCAGCAAAAACATGTTTGTCCTTACAAACAACAAAGACAATAACACCGGCTACTGTATGTTCCTTAATATTGTAAAACATACTTAATTTATTTAAAACAAAAATAGTATAAAGTGCTGCTACTGCAGATGAGATATTTTTGATGATACGCTTCATATTTTTTTCTAAACATGCAAAGTAAGTGATTGCATATGTTGTTATCCTGTTATTTGTCACAGAATAGTTTAACTGTATGGGTTGGAAAGAGTTGTTTATTTTAATGTGTCTGAGTGTGCTTGTTCCTATAATGTAGAAGGCATTATGTAAATCATATTGTGACGCAAGTATTGGCTTGTGTGTTTATTCATGGTGTAAATAATGTCCATATCAGATCTGTCATTGGTGGTCACCTGTTTGTCCAGGCAGTTATCTGTATGTATCCACGTTGTACATCTGTGTGTCCTCGGCTTTCAGCTCAGCTTCACCTGCTTTTCTCAGTGTGAGTGTGAGATCAGTCTTGCATGTGTGTAAGAAAAAGAAAAAGCCCTGTTCTTTTGTGCTCAGCTTTGTGTTTTTGGTGTAATTTCAAATGGCAATATTTTTTGTTTTGAAAAATGTGAATGTACCATTCTTGTTTCTGAACAGTCATTATATAAAGTTAAAACAGTGTATGTGGAGAATAATGTTGTCTGTGAAGGGCCTGTCAATGGAAGACCATGTTGTATGTTGGAAGGTTGAGTGTGTGAACAACTTGCCAAAAGATGCCCAGTGAACTATGTAACACTGAAAAGCCAGGGGTTTCACACTGTGCTGCTGAACATCTAAATAAAGTTCTCTAGCAAATTATTGAATGTTGATTATTTTACATTACACAACATGTAAACTAATGAGAACACTTAAGACGAGCAAGAATATTCCTAATAGAAGATCTTCAAATCCTTTGTGCATTTTTAAAACAACGTATTTATTCTATTATTTTTAATACACGCGAACTTTAATTAAAATGCTGCCATCTAGTGGCTAAGTGTCTCAAATCAACATTGGATTTAGGGTAATGATAAGGAGCCGATAAGCCTAATATAGAGTTCTACATTAAATCAGAAAGGTGATGACTGTCAGTAAGATTTAGTTGTGGGTGTTTTTCCGGTGTTATACTGTGGTTTACTTAGACAACAAGATGTGTTCAAATCCGCAGGGACCATGCCAATGTGATATCTCTATTGTCCAGCAGATGGCAGTCTCCACCCACCTCCTTTGCAATGAATGTGTCTCTACCTCAGCGCGTGGGGGGCAAGGTAACGCCAACTGGGAGGCTTCTGAAGTTCACAAGTCAGGCCAGCAAGCTGCACACCATGGAGCTGTCCCGCCGCGAGTGATCGTGCCAATTCTGGAGGAGTTTTGTGCCGTTTCCACCCCCCCCCCCCCCCCCCCAAAAAAAAAGAAGACTGTATTTGTCTGGTGTTTTTTGCAGCTGTAATATTTGCTCGCTTGAAGTTTTAGAAGAGTTGAGTTGAGCAACCGCGGAAAGCAGCAGCAGGCAGGATGTACCATGAAGAAAGTACGGCTTTACACAAACCACGCTATGGAAGTAAGTGAAATGCTTAATACAAACAATTAGGAGCCAATGATACAGTAAATGTTTCAGCGAACCCTTCCATCTATTTCATATAGGCTTGGATTGTAAAAATGTAGCCGCAGAAGGCGAGTGTGCTGCTGATATGATGATGATGATGATGATGGGCAACAGGTGGGATCTTTGAACGTGTAGTGGCAACCGCGGATGGGAGAGGCTTAATAGAAATGGAAGATGATGAAAGTATATTTAGGTAAAAGATAAAGCAGGGTTGGTTGGGTGCACTGTAACCTACGGCTATTCCATCTTGAGTTGTTGCCATAAAACCTTCCGGGATATGTGTTCAACTGCGGTGCCATTTATCTGCTTGTCTACACTTTCTCAGAAGTTAACCATTAACAACTTTTTTTTTTGCTGTTATACAAAATGGCACTAACTAAACATCACATGAGTGCCAACTTATTTGAAGTTTTATATAAGTCTCTTTTTTAAAGGCATGATGAGTAGCTGGGGCCAAAGTACAGCAAAAGATAAGACCAATCAATGGATGTCATCACTGTAACCCAACACAGAATTCTTCTTACACTGTAGCTGCAGACTGATTAGTTGCTGTGATGATGTCGAAACAACCTCTTGAGATGGGGCATTGTGAGATACTTCTGATAACAAGCCTACAATCTTGTCAATTTCGTGTGAGAGGCCCTCGTGGCTGATGATGAGTGTCACATTAACATGACGGTGCCTTTTCCATTGAAACAGTTGAAGCATAGCCCCTGTCTGGGAGTTCAATTTGATGTCATTTCAAAAACAAAGGCATGAGTCAGCCTCATTTGGTCATAACTTGGATCAAGAAACAAACTTGTCCTGAGGGGGTAAATATAAAGCTTGGTTCAGGAGTGCGACTGACTCTTCCCGGAAGTGTGCACATTATTGCGTGTGATGCAGAAATGATTTGACTGTCTCTGTGAGTGACGTTTCAAACGGTTGTATCCTTGGCATGAGAACAATGACTACCGGCATGAGGTCAGCAACGGGACTGTGGACGGCTGTTTCCAGGATGAGCATTCGCGGCAATAGTGGAACATTTTTATTTAAATGTTGTTATGTAGATGGTCATTGGTCATAAGCCCAGAAATGCCACCACTTTGTAGAATTTTCATTTTATTTTACAATAGAGATTTTGTTTACATTTCACACTCCCATCTAAGGCTAGTTGTGGTGCATCTAATTAGAGCGGGTTAAATAATACTATTATGTAAATCCGGCTTAAACAGTGTGTCTTTGAGGGTCTTCTTACCCATACTGCCCTCTTCCTACCTTGTAAGAAGGATTAACGCAGCCTCACAGTTCACAATAGTTTGTATCATGTCAAACCAAAATAAAGGAGACAAACAAGAAATAAACACAAACTTTTAAACGAAGAAGTATTCCAGCTGAGTAATTTGCTGTAACATGAGGAAGTGTTTGTAATTTGTGTGCCTTAATTCAGCCTGAAATAAAGGGATTTGATTGGATTAGAGCAGGAAGAAGCGTCGCTGGTGGGAGGAGATCTCATTTAAAGTGCAGGTAAAGGTCAGCTCTCGGCAGAAGTCACTTGTCAACAAGGCTCCCCGTGAACACACGGACAGTCCTTATGCAGCCTGTAATGTAATGGACAGGGGCTAACTGGAGAGATGGATTCACATTTAGCGGTGGTTCATTTGGATGCCTCTCATGCCACTGTCTGTTACTGGAGTGGACACCGTGGGTGGCAGTGCTTTGTCTGGGACAGTGGTTTGTTTGTACATTTAAATCTTGACAATGACGGGGCAGTTGCTCTCAAACCTTTTACACCAAGTGCCAACTCATAAAATATTTCACCTTCCACGTACCACCAGGCTTTTATCAAGATCAGATCATGGCCAAACCAGATTCAAGATAAAACTGGGTGCAAACCTGGTCTAAACCAGAATTTGTGTCACGTCTAAAATTGCCGATGAACCTGATTACCACCTGATGAAGCTCAGATACTGTAACCCCACTATGTAACCCCACTCCTTTTGAGCATAAACAAATAAACTAAACTAAACTAATGTACCACAGTTTGGGGACACAACAGTACATCATGGTCAAGGTTCAAATCAACCACCCGCTGTTTGGAGGAAGGACAGTTAACCAAGTGTGCCACTGTCATCAAATCACCAAATTTTGTGGTGGATACAAAGTATTGCGGTGGTACCGGTGAAAAATGAGTCGTGTCATACTATAAGCAGATGCCGTTCAAGGAGGAGAGCATTAGCATCCGATATTTAAAGACAAACGCACAATCTCTGGAGTCTCCAGCTGTACAATAGAAACATAATTTCCCCTAGTTTAATTATATGTACTTATGTTTGATATAAATTCAGAATAAAATGCTCTTTTCATTGTAGAATTTTATTGAACTGGTTTCTTCAGCCAAGTTTAAAAATGACAGTATTTCATTAGAGTTGGTCTGATACTTCACATGTCGGTTGCATGTATTTTTCCCTCATGCTTTTTCCCCTTGTAGCCATTCAGGATGACGAGAGGCTGTCAGCGGAGGAGATGGATGAGCGAAGGAGGCAGAACATCGCTTATGAATACTTGTGTCACCTGGAGGAAGCCAAACGGTAATAAAGGAGCGATGTGTGGTTTGTCCCACGTGATAGTCTGTGGATGTCTGTTCTGAGTGGATGTGTTGTTTGATTAGGATAAAGACATTTTTATTATAGACGGGGTGTGTTTGTCCTCACTTTTGATGAACAATAAATCATTTTACCTGGGGCTATTTGGCTGTACGGATCCTTTCTCTATGTTAAGTTTTGATCTGTTTTGTTATTGTGCACATTTTGCAGCAATAAGGACTTAGGAGTAGGAAAGTGAAGGGAATGGGAGAGTGGCCGTGAAGGGAATTTAAAAGGTGATGATGCTGCACTTGGGCACTGGGTTGTAAGCGATAATAACATGATTAAGACTGGTGCTGACTGAGTGGAAAGCCTGGTTTGTTTTAACCAATTAAACTGCTTCGAATAGAATCTTAGCAAATGCCACTCTGTGGTTTCTGGATATTGGTATGACATAACGCAAATCTGAGATGCACCACTTCCTGTCTCGTGAGAAGAGCTTTCAGTTGAGCAGAAATGGCTGTGCACTTGTTTTTATGGCACATTTCTTGTTGTTGTTGTTGTGATGGCAACAGCAGCTGTGGTTGGAGCTGCGAACTGCCAACCTTTGGTGCAGCGGATGAACACAATACTTCACCTAGACTTGGTGAAGGCTAATTTATTCATTCTCAATGGTTCACCTGTGACTGTGCCCTACAGTGAAGCGGTTTCACTCTCACTACTCCTTTTGCTCCACCTGATACTGAGTTTTCACACTGAACTGAACTGAACTGAACTGAACACTCCTCTGCCTCTATTCTGGGCACTGTGTGGAGAAGGATTAGGATTAGACAAACTTCTTATGAAGCTGTCAACAAAGTGTTGCACACTAAGTTGTGCTGGGCGTCCAATAACCTGTCTGGGAAATGTTCCTAAACCTCTTAATTACTCTTTTAAACTACACTGTAATACTACTTTCAGAAGCAATAATCATTGTGGTGGAACCTAAAAACTCAGCCATGCTCCATGCTTTCTAACTTGTAACTCTGAAATAAATATATTGATATTTCTTTAATTTGTGATGGACAGACAGTGGCAGTTTTTTGTGTTTGAGCTGCGTGACACGCCCTCCAACAACATGCACCCATGATCCACATGGGACCACTTCCAAAAGAGACTTTGTCCCCTGTCAGAGGAGTCAATGGTTAACATTTGTATTTCAGATAGCGACGGCACTGCTTTTGCTTTTGTTGACCCATTATTGTAACTTTGAGACAGGGCCTTGCCCCACATTTGCTCCAGATTATTCATGTCCCAATGCATGCTGTAAACCCATGACAAGCGTGACTAAGCTACATGACGCAATCTTTGTGAGGACGCTCTTTGCCAATAGCCTAAAGCTAAGAAGTTTACTTCAATAGTGTTCGTACTCTTTGGTGTAAGAAAAGCCCTTAGTCTTGTTGGGTTTCTGTGGACAATGACAGGAAGAGCTGCTTTGGGGGTCTGTAAACAGGAGAGCTGCTGTTATAGACGAGCTCACATTGTCCCACACACAGGAAAGAACGTTTAACAGTGTTCCCATGGCAGGATGTTTTTATGTTTACTTCATAATTCTGTCACTTTCAACAAGTGGTATTGTTTAATTAAAAGGAAACGTTTTGCCGATACAGCGGCGCACCTATAGTATAACCTAAAACAAACAGCTCTTTAATTAAGCTAAACATGCTGACCACAGTAAACACAAGGGAGGCTGTTATTATGTGCGGCACAAAAGAAGGCACCTACCCGCTGCTATGAGCAAAGTATACAAAACATTAGCCATTTTATGTTTGCACTTTTCCAATTGAATTGAACATGAATCTACATTACACTAATCAAAACACTGGTGTGGGCCACAGCAGGACAAATACTAATATTGTGCTGGTCCCAAGTGGAGAGATGATGTGTAACGGATTGTCAGCTGGGATGATTCACCAAGTTCACAAATGATTCACTAATTCTTTGGCAGAAATTTAAAAATATTTCTGACCATAGCTGCACGAAATGCACATGATGGCCACTGTATGCTAAATACGTTTTATACACCTTCACGTTTAGCAATTAAATAGGAATCAATATTTATTTAGGCCTCTTGCTGCTTACATGCATCACTGTGTTTGCTGTTTGTGTAAATGCCTTTATTTTTTAAATTATGGTAAATGGTAAATGGTCTCAACTTGTATAGCGCTTTTCCACCTACATTAGGCACTCAAAGCGCTTTACAGCAAGGAACCTCTCACCCATTCATACACCAATGTACGCAGACACTTATCTAATATGAATGCCTTAAAGATCTCTTAAAAATGTCTTTGTAAAAAATGGGTCAGTAAAGGTTGTGTATTTTCAGATGGATGGAGGCCTGCCTCGATGAAGACTTACCTCCAACTACTGAACTGGAAGAGGGACTGAGAAATGGTGTTTACTTGGGCAAACTTGCTAATTTTTTTGCCCCCAAAATGGTGTCAGAGAAGAGAATCTATGACAGAGACCAGTCCCGTTATAAGGTACATCTTTATTTTCTCATGGCAGGGGTCCCAACCGCAGCTGAGAAATGGCACGCAGATTTAGCGCATTACGTTCTTGAACAGCTTGCATCATAGCTCACAGGAAGTCTGGTCCCAGATATTTGACAGCAGGGAGGTGTGGGGGCTTCAGTGTGTCATGCAGCTGTTCGTTAGGAAAGTAAACAACCCTAAATCTTGAACTCTCAATTTAGTTCTCCCTGCAAAAAAACACTCTCCCTACTACTAATACTGTACAATGTATGCCATATGTATTTGAAATCATAACAATGTGATGTAAACTGCGAGCTTTTTATTTATTTCAGAGTAACGGTCTCCACTTCAGACACACCGACAACACAGTGCAATGGTTGAGAGCCATGGAGTCAGTGGGTCTCCCAAAGGTAATTCTTCCACAGCCATCCACTCTGCAGACACATGCCCTCTGTTTAACAAACACACAATCTATTATGTCCACCCACCTTGGTCTGCTTTTGCAGTTGTCACACCTAATGAACTGGCAGTTTTTCTTACAGCCACAGCCCAAGCGAGAGATGAAAGTGCTACTTTGGTTTTAAGAAGTTATTGTCATTTATGTTAAAGTTGTTTTATTGTGTAACTTTTAGTACAAGGGATTTCTACACTAGTTTAGCTGCTGTAGATAGTACATCATCTTAGATGTATGTGAAAAGGATTAAGCATCATTTTATACACCTCTTTACGTACTGATATATTTTTCTACTGTTAGATCTTCTATCCTGAAACTACGGATGTCTATGATCGCAAGAACATGCCTAAAGTAGTGTACTGTATCCACGCACTGAGGTAAGATTCAAAGGACTAAGCATTGTATTTCTTTTTGCTGTAATGATGGGTCAAACCCAACACAGATGCATAAACTCTGCACATGGTCAGGACTCGTCAGTCTTCAAAGCCAACCAAAGACGGAGCTCCCTGGATGGGTACTGTGTTATATACTGTAACTTTGGAGTGGACAGCTCGTGCTGAGCAGCTGATGAAGTACGTGCATGCTCCAGCACAGCGTGAATTAGCATGTGTTTTAGCAACAATTTTTTTTTTTCACACAGCGAGCCACCAACAGGAATCATTGCCCCTTGGCTCCAAAAAAATGTATCCAAAAGCAGTTGTTGATGGTATAAATGTCCTGACTGGACAGCTACAGTGACGTTGCAACTTCTGTCCCCTGTCCCTAGAGAGGCAGAAAGTCTATGGGCACTTGATCTTATGAAGCTCCACGGGCAGCGGAAATTTGAACAGGACTAATTACAGCCTGTGGTAATGAAATAACCATTTAACAAACCATATGGAGGAATTACCCTATATTCAGTATTTTTATGATAAATGTGTTAAATGTTTAAAAAAAAATGGTATTGCATTATGTATGACACTATCAATTGTATCACACTATGATGTGATATTTATCTGGTAAAAACATGATAGGATCCTGAAATAGTGTGGTAAGATTGTTATTAAAACGTGATACCAGCTAAAATATATTAAGACATTATTATCACTTTTACACTTAAACAGTTTAAAACAAAAGGGCTTTATCTCGGTTTGTATGATGTTAACTATCATTTAAACATGACTTTTGTTCCATACTTTAGGATATAGAGGTTCAGTTGTTCTAGATAACTCACTATTTCCCTGCATCTGCTGGCGCAAACAGAGGCCTTTACTGGCAGTTTGGATAATGATGTAGACTTTTGCAACTGCTCTTATATTAGCGGACTTTCCACCGTAGAACCTTCCCTTGGCAAGTTTTGCAAGAGAGATTTTAACCTTTTTATTTACAGTGCTGTGCTTGCTTTATCACCAACTGAAATGGTATCGCAGCTTTGCAACCTTGATACTTTGTTTTGCTTTGTATTTCATTCGTGATAAATGACTTTGTAAGATTACATTAACAAGCTTGTTTGTAGTTTATTTGCACAAGGTCCTGTCATGTAGGAGAACTTTACATATGGGCCTGTATATTTGTTGAAACGTTGAAATCATTGTGAATTAATTAGTCACTTTTATCTGACCCATGCACACAGATGCACAGATTTAAGAGGAGGGAATTTGAGCTGCTACAATTGTTTTCTTTTAAGTGGTGTTTTGGTCCTAGGAGAGCGTGTTTCCTTCCCCTCTCAGACACATGTGCTCTTCCTTCCTGCCCATGTAGCTCGAGTCCCTCAGAGCCGCATGCAACTCGGTGCAAACAAAGCAGATGTCTCGCATAACTGTTGTTCGTGTATGCTGCTGATATATTTGTCATGGACACTTTTGGATGAGGAAGCCAGAAATCTGGTTGAGGGGAATTCACTGTCATAAGGACACTAGCTGCTCAAGGCTAGTCATCTGATCGTCTGCGGCCTGGAACGGACCCTGTTCATTACCTTAGTCACCAGTTAAAGTCTTTAAGCTTTGCACTTATGACTAAAATTGAGATTGGATCCAGTTTTACCTTAAACATTGAAACAATACTCGTCCACGTTCAGACCTTTTCCCTCACCAGTCTAAAACATGTTTTATTTATTCTTGCGTATCAGGTGCCAGTGAGCACATGAAAGTTTGATGAATTTCTCTGGTGGAATGAGCCTACTGGCTTCTGTTTCATTTTGCGTCACATATAGTGTGATGCGCTGCCCCCTTGTGGCGTTTGTTTGGAAACACCATTAATTAAATTGAATATTGTTGCTGATCTTTTTTTTTTCAGTTTATACTTGTACAAGCTTGGCATAGCTCCTCAAATCCAAGATCTTTTGGGAAAAGTGGCCTTCACAGGTAACAAAGTCTAATTTGTAAAATAAAAGGAGCTTCAAATCGAAGCAAAAAAATTTGAGTAATAATTGTTATTTTTGTTTGTGTAATTTGATGTGAAAAGAGGAGGAAATCAGTAACATGAAGAGTGAGTTGGAAAAGTATGGCATTCAGATGCCAACTTTCAGTAAGATCGGAGGCATCTTGGCTGATGAGCTGTCTGTGGATGAGGCTGCCTGTAAGTTCAAAGCCGCCTTCTCTCTAAATGTATATATTTATAACATGTATTTCTTATTGAAATATTAATGCCTGACCTCTGCTGTCGCAGTGCATGCTGCTGTTATCGCCATCAATGAGGCTGTGGACAGAGGACAAGCATCTGTAACTTTAGGTGCATTAAATAATCCTAATGCCATGTTGAGAAACATTGAGCACACTCTGGCCCAGGACTACCAGGATGAGCTAACCCGGGCTAAAGCTCGTAAACAGGATCAGTCTGCAGGGCGGGTTAGTTTCTTCATTTCATCATAGAACTCACTATAACTTATAATTGCATTGCAATATTTAAACAAAAACTTGGTACACTCTTTTTATTTATTTTTTTATTTTTAACCACTTTGTTCAGCGCTCCTCAGTTTCCACTCAAGAACGAGATGTTTATGAAGAGCTGCTGACTCAGCAGGAGATTCAGTGCTGCCTTAACTTTGTTAACAGTAAGGACACTTTCCTTCAGCCGTTTCACTGCAAATGATAATATGTTACATCTTATCAGAAACTCTTTGTAATGCTCATAATTTTCCAGCCCAAACAGCAATAATAAAGGTGAATGAAGCCGTGGCAGCCCAGGACGTGGGTGCTCTATTAGCTGCACTTAAACTTGAAGCTCTAGCCCTGTTAGGTGTTCAAGACGCAAACAGCCAATGGTACCTGGAGCATTTTGACACATACTGTCAGCATAAGGCCCAGGTAAGAGGAGAAATTGGTCCCGGACACTAATAGTCAATAATAGTAAAGTAATAAATGAAATTGTGTGCTGTAGGAAGGAGGACAGGCCATAATGACTGAGAAAAATGAGATTCAGAGAGTTGTTGCTTCTTGTAATGACTGTGCAGAGGCAGAGAAACGAAGTAGGTTAAGTTTTTTTTATAATTGTTGAATGATTAATTGTTGTCTGGTAACGTTCATGTTAAACATGTCCCTGTCAGAACTGGAGGCTGTTTCAGCTATTAACACGGCCATTCGACTCGGAATTGCAGAGAACACTGTAGAGGAGCTAATGAACCCTGAGGCTCAGTTGCCTATTGTTTACCAAAGTGCCGCCAGACTTTACCAGACTGAACTGTTCAGTCTCCAGCTGCAGACAGGAGGACAGGTAACACCTGTGTTATGTTTACTAATAAGATTTGTGTCACATTAAAAAGTCTTTTAAAGAATTTCATTGATATTTCAGACTGGTCTAGGCTATGAAGAGCTGAGTGTCGCAGTCGAAATGTTGTCTGCTGTTGCCATTTTGAATGAGGTGCTGGACACCAAAGACCTACAGGCTGTAATTGAACAACTGACAGACTCACCCCTTGGCTTCACCAACATTGACCCGGAAAACCTCAACAGGTAGAAGTTAATTATATGAGAGATTTTGAAAAGCCACCCATAACTAATTTTACATGCGTTTTATATTTCCTGTGGCAGGTATGCTGACACTCTGATCAAGGAGCGAGCTGAGGCCCTTTCCAAAGGGCAGGAGTTTCTCACCTGGAACGATGTTCAAAAGTGCATTGATGTAGTCAACATTCAAGTCATTGAAGAGCATGAACGTAAGACACTTCTGTTTATGTAGCTATAAATAACATTTTTATTTTTCAATCTTTTATTTTGAAGTGTTATTTACAAAAGTACTTTGCTAGGTGTTATTGCAATAGCGGAAATCAACGAGGCTCTAAACTCTGGTGATTATCAGCAGACACTCGCAGCGTTGATGCTCCCCACAGCGATGTTAACAGGGGTGACCCCAGACACAGCCAAACACTACCATGATGTTCTTCTATATACTAAACAACTGCTCTACCAGGTACTGTCATATTTAGAGCTTTTCATTAAACTTAAACTGGTAATGAAACTTACACACAAAAAGATCATTTAATGTATTTTATATATTTTTGTCAAAATCAACCAATGCATTGTCAAATAATATTTTAATGAAACTTGAGCTCTCTGCTGGATTTTACAGTAACATAAATAGTCCAATAGTGAATTGTCACATCACTGAAGAAGTGGTCAGAGGTGTTCCTCGGAGGGAAATAAACTGTAGTTCAGAGGAGGCTGTCCTGGACAGAAGCACACACAGGAAAGGATCAAGGCAGCTGTGGAAGCAGCACAAGCACACTGCTGCTCTGTAGTAAGCATACACATGGTCATCGCCACTCAAAATCAGTCGAATGTAGTGAGTTAAATGCAGGATGCCACTGGGCAAGAAACAAACAACAAATATCATGAAGACAAGACTGCTGACCTTTATGAAAGGTTTCCAGTCACAACCAGATTGCCCTAAGTGGTACACCACTGACACATGGGCATAAATACAAACGAGGAAAGGAACTATGAATCCAATACAGACCAGCCCTAGCCTGAAGGGCACCAGTAGAGAATAGGGTTCTTCCTCTACGGGCAGAATATCATGACATGTAACAATTCCCAGCTCTTTTATGTAGTAACTTTGTCTAACCATAAGCTCAGGCACTATTGCAACACCAAACAAAAGCCACACTGTTATACATGTCCACACGGACAGAGAGGTCATAGCCAATCGTCTGTACAGAAAAGGTTTGACCACAGCCAGATAACGCTTGATACTGATGCATGCAATGGTATGAGAGGAGCAATAAACATTTCCATAAAACATGGCTGTGATGAGCCGACAGGAAACCTCCCCAAAAATCCAGTCGTTACCGTTAACATGATAATGTATGCGCATCGCCAGGGACAGCAGAAACAACAGGTCTGACAGAGCCAGGTTCAGATAGAGAATAATGGTTGACCGCGACTTGTCCTGAATCCTGACCCTTAAAAAAGTCAGTATGTAGGCATTAGACGGGATGCCCAGCAGCATAGACAGGATATAGGCTGAAGGTATGATCCAGTTACTGAGGACTCCTGTGGTGAAGGCTGTGGCAGGATCATCAGGCTCAACGTGAAAATAAGGACCCGTCCCAGTCAAGCTCTGGTTTGTGTAGTTAAGTTTATATGTCCTCGATTTAAAAGTCCTTAGTGTCTGGTTGGACGAGTTACCTGTAATAAATAAAGAAAATATGACAAAGATGTAGATAATGTTAATACAATGATAAATATTTAGTGTCTCACCTTTTTCCTGACTGCTCTGTGCTGCCATCAGGCAGAGAAATAATCCTAGCAGAAGTTCAGCCATGTTTGTCACCTTCCGTCAGTCACTAGTTCTTGGTCTTTTTAATTTCTGTCCACAATAAAAATCTGCTTCTTGCTAATCAACTTGCTGCTGGCCATGTCTGCTGTAGTGCAAGACAAAACTGAATGTGCTGGAGCTCCTAGGTCTTCCTGCTAATGTACAGGAAGCCTGGCCTTTGTGTGCCACATTGAGCATGCTTCCTGCCCATGCTAAAACAGAATTCCCCATTGACTGCGTCAGAATCTGTGCTGTACTCAAAGGGTGGGAGCATAGAGTTTAGACAGGACAAAAAAAAAAGGTTTTCAAATCCATCCAATTACTGTTTTTGTTTAATTTCCTTTGTTAATTTTGGTGCCGTGTTTCCACAAGGTTAATAATTGACATGCTTAATGTGAAGTTATTGTTTTACTTGTGTTTATGGAAATATCCTGCTGAACTGTAGTCATGGATCAATTCATGTTCCCAATAGATATTTAAAAATAGTTTCTAAATCCACATCTCTAAAGCTGAGTAAACATGTTATTTTCGTTTATTGTAAAGATGTTTACACAAGAGTAGCTACTATGAATAACTGTCCTTTTTCCTTCCTCACGTCTCTCCTCGGGAGGCACATGACCGCAGCTCTAATAGCATACAGTGCCGTTTGTCATGTTTACAACCATTAACATAAAGATTTTATTTAGAATTTTTTACTGAAAGGTCACATACAAGTAACAGGCAACTGTGAATTGAAAGTAAAATGATACATGATGATACAAAAGTGGGGTGTGCATAAGTATTCATACAGCATTTTTCTGAGTGCATTACATTGCCTTTATAACATTCCTAATGACTGCAGAAAGTTCACACCTTGCCCTAACCATTAAATAGAGGACACCTCTGCGTAATCTACTCTCAGTATAATTCCAGCTGTTCTGTGAGGGCCTCAGAGCTATGGTCGGAGTGTATTGGTCACTAAACAACATCATGAAGGCCAAGGAGCACACCAGAGAGGTCAGGGATAAAGCTGTGGAGATGTTTAAAGCAGCGTTAAGTTATACAAAGATTTCCCAAGATTTGAACATCTCACGGAGCACTGTTCAATCCATTCATCCAAATGGAAAGAGTATAGCACCACTGAGAACTTACCAAGACACGGCCGTTCACGTAAATCAACAGACCAAACAAGGAGAGCACTGGTAAGAAATGCAACCAAGTGCCCCAAGATAACTCTGGAGGAGCTGCGACGTACTGCCGCTGAGCTGGGGGAATCTGTACATGGGAAAACTATAAGTCGTACTCTACACAAATCTGGCCTTCATGGACGAGTGGCAAGAAGAAAGCCATTATGAATGAGAGTGTGTTTGAGAGTGCACATGGGGGACGACGGATGGAAATTAGCCCAAGGCTACAATCCGGTGTGGCTTGTTCATTAACTTGTACTGTCCCGACCAAATACACCAATAAATAAATAAAACATTTAAAGGAGGCCATTAGAAATCCCGTTTGAAGTTTGCTAGAAGTCATATGCAGGACACAGCTACCATGTGGAAGAAGGTGCTTTGGTCAGATGAGACAAAAATTTAACTTTTTGGCCCAAATGCAAAACGTTATGTATGGAGCAAACCTAACACTGCTCATCGTCCTGAGTGCACCATCCCCAGTGTCAAATATGGAGGGGGGAGCATCTATGCTATGGGGCTGCTTTTCCTTATCGGGGACTGGGAAGATTGTAAGAATAGTTGGGAAGATGGATGGAGCCAAATACAGAGACATTTGGAGGAAAACCTGCTGGAGTCAGCAAGAGAATTGAGGCTGGGGAGGAGATTCACCTTCCAGCAGGACAATGACCCTAAACACAAAGCTAAATCTACAATGGAATGGTTAAAAAAAAATAAAACAAACATATTAATTTGTTAGAATGGCCCAGTCAAAGTCATGACCTAAATCCTATTGAACATCTGTGGAAAGACCTGAAAACTGCTGTTTACAAATGCTCTCCTTCTAATTTGACAGAGCTTGAGTTGTTTTGTAAAGAGGAATGGGCTAAAATGTCAGTCTCTAGATGTGCAAACCTTGTAGTCATACCCCAGAAGACTTGCTGCTGTTATTGCAGAAAAAGGAGGTTCCACAAAGTATTAAGTCATGCTGTATGAATACTTGTGCACGCCCGACTTTTCGGTTTTCTATTTTTTGAAAAATAACAGAATCATGTATCATTTTGCTTTCACTTCACAGTTGTCTGTTACCTGTGTGTGAACTTTCAGTAAAACATTCAAAATAAAATCTTTACGTTTATGGTTGTAAACATGACCAAATTTGCAAAAGATTAAGGTGTATTAGTACTTTCGAGACGCACTGTATGTGTGTGTCAGTCAACACCATAGTCTTTGAGTAACGTTGTCTTTTTAAAAATGCGCGCGAGTACAACTGTCAATGTCAAAGAAGTAAAATGTTATACTTTTTTTTTTTAAATACTTTTCAGAGTTCGGGGGATGAGTCCGTGGTTTTGTGGTTGGACCAGATTCAAGAAGCAAGCGACACAGCCAATCAAAATGAAGAGGAGGCTCTCTCAAGTTTGTACATTTATCTACACATACGTAATTTACTTTTGGTCACCGTGTCATTCACTGACTGTTTTTGACAGTGGCTGGAGCAATAGCTCATGTTAACAGAATGATTTCTGAGGGAAACTCTCAGAACACACTAGAGGCCATGCAGGCGCCCCCTGCTGGACTGAGAGCTGTACTCCCTGAATGTGCAGACACCTACCAGTCAAAGCTGGCACAAAAACAAGCTAACGATCATAATGAAGGTAAGCTGCAGTATGTCTCAAACCCCAGCCTAGTACTAAAAACAATAAAGCATTATGTTCATGTTTACCCTCTGCTTTTGTCAGCCACTGCAGACAGTGTGTGGGTAAAACATTGCATAAAAGAGCGATTTGATTACTATTTCCATCTTGAGGATGAACGGGGCACATGGGTGGAGCCAGAGGGCTCTGAACACAACAAGAAACATTTGAGTCGAGAGGAAATTCAGGTACAGTTTCTGACCTAGAAATAAGGTGTTTTATTGAAGGTGCGTTATGCAACTTTTTATGTGGTAAAAGGTTTTTATTTGTGTGTATTTGACCTTTCAGTGACCCAGTGGCTTTATGAATGGTCAGCATGGCGCCTTTATTTTCCACCACAATGGCCTCTATTATGCTCCAGGATAAATTATTTTTAGTTTACAGCGCTGACGAACCCTCACACCTGAAAACAGTTGATCCTCGAGCGTTGCAGAGGCCACTGTAATGGAAAGTAAAGGCCCCATATTAACCACGCATGCAGCCATAATAAATCTTTTAACATGGTATCATTCCAATAGTGTAACTGTTTTATACTTGCGTGCAGGTTGCTGTTAGCTCTGTGACTTCAGAGTACAACAGAGAACAGTTATGGTTGGCCAATGAGACTATGATAACACTGCTACAAGCTCGAATCAGAGGTTTCCTGGTTAGAAAAAAACACACTGAAAGGATGCACTATCTGCGTCAACACGAGCATCAGGTGGTTAAGCTGCAGGTGAGGCCAAACCAACCGTGTACAATTATACATACTGTATAAGCAGCGTACGCCATTATGTTTATCTTGTCCTCTTCAGGCCTTTTGGAAAGGGTACAAACAGAGAAAAATGTACGACGAGAGAATTGGTTTACTGAAAACAAATGTGGAATCAGTTGTCAAGGTATGGGTTTATTTTTGCCTCACAACAGCAAAAACAACTGCATCATAATGTCAAACCTTAACTGTTCTAGATACAATCCTTTGTGAAAATGTGGAAAGCCAAACGGAAATACAAGGAAAGGTTACAGTTTTTCAAAGATCATGTAAGTCTTACTTTAACTAGTTGTTATCTATGTTATTATACTTTTCTTCGTCTCATTGTTGCGTGTGTGTGTGTGTGTGTGTGTGTGTGTGTGTGTGTGTGTGTGTGTGTGTGTGTGTGCAGCAAAAAGAGATTGTACAAATCCAGGCTTTCCTAAAAGCCAACAAAGCTCGGGAAGACTACCGTACACTCAGTAAGTGATACATAAGCACTGGACATTTGCTTTACTAATAAATATATTTATAAAAATGAAAATCACATATTGATGGGAAAATGGCCTTGGTTTCACTGGATGTCATGTGTGCTTTTTCTCAGCTGGAGCAAAAGATCCTCCTCTGTCTGTGGTGCGTAAGTTTGTCCATTTGCTGGAGCAAAGCCCCCTGGACCTGCAAGAGGAGCAGGAGGTCACCAGACTCCGAGAAGAAGTCGTGACAAAGATTCGCTCAAATCAGCAGATGGAAAAAGACCTCAATTTAATGGACATAAAAATTGGCCTCCTAGTGAAGAACAGAATTACTCTGCAGGTGGTCTAAATGATTTTCTACACATGTACTGCATTTCATAATATGTAAATATATTGCACCTGTTTATTGCCATGTTATGGAGCCAAGTTACTGAATGGTTGTGTTTTAAGGATGTGGTTACCCATAATAAGAAAATGAAGGACCTAAAGAAAACCAACACAGAGGATTTGGTCAGTGGAGCGAGACTGGGTATAAAAGGTCTCAGTAAAGGCAAAAGGAGAAAGCTTGAGGCTTACCAGCACCTGTTTTACCTACTGCAGGTGGATAAACTGTCTTTTTGTGTTTCGATTTTTGTGGGATTACAATTAATCCCATTTGTATCTATTGTATTTGCAGACAAATCCAACTTATTTGGCCAAGCTAATTTTCCAGATGCCACAAAACAAGTCAACCAAATTTATGGACACCGTTATTTTTACTTTGTACAATTACGCCTCCAACCAGAGAGAGGAGTATCTGCTGCTCAGGCTCTTTAAGACTGCGCTGGAGGAGGAAATCAAGTGAGTACATACGGTAGCTTAGAGTATATGGACTGACATATTTCAAGAGTAATAAATGTTTATATAGAACATAAGATGATGATATAAGGCTGCATTAGTCATGGGTAAAGAGCTTAAATATTTACAAATCAGCCATGCAGGGTTCAGGGTCAAGCAAATTTTAAAGACTTGTGAAATCGGGTGCAATCTTCATGTTTTTGAAGCTGAAGTTAGTATTCATAACACTTGTTTAAACACATTGTAACTATATTTAACTTGTTTTTTCTTTCTCATTTGTCTTGTGAATCAGGTCAAAGGTGGATCAGAGCCAGGACATTGTGACGGGAAACCCAACCGTCATCAAGATGGTGGTGAGTTTCAACAGAGGAGCCCGCGGCCACAACACGCTGCGACAGCTGCTGGCTCCAGTGGTGAAGGACATTATTGAGGACAAGAGTCTGGGCATCAACACAAACCCTGTGGACGTGTACAAGGCCTGGGTGAACCAACTGGAAACGGCCACCGGGGAGGCCAGGTAAGAAGCCTACAGACAGCATGTGATATATGACACAAACACTAGATGCTGATAGTAATTAAAATCATATGACCGGACAGCACATTTTGCAAATATAAGCATTTTCTCGAGATTTCCAAGAACAATAGTGCATGTAAAACAATAAAACAACACAAAAACTCTTTATTTAGCCGATAAAGCAGACAAAACCATTTAAGAGTAATACAAACAATATTTAGTGATTTAGGGCCTATACCTTTTTTTCAAAAACAATGAACATGGAGTGCAAACACATTTCTGACACTACAGCTCTTCACTGTTCACAAGAATGTCTTGATTGAGGAATACTGTCATGGTAATGTAAAAAACAACAACGAGCTGCTAGTTCATCATTGATAAAACGGCTTTAAGATTCCTCGTGTACGTAAATAAATGTATGCCATAAATATCTGCAAAACAAAAAAGAACAAAACTAATTGTATTCCACAGTCCACTTCTTGGGAAAAAACAATCAGGTATTGGGGTTTTTCTGAGATGCAAATGGACAAAACGTTCTCTCCAAAATACACCTCATGATATAGTCATTAGACCTGAACAGGAGAATGCCATCTGTGTGTGGGGTGGGCTCACAAAAGGCCTCTCAGTGGAATTTGAGCAGGTAAAAAAGGTGCTGCATGGATGGGGCCAGACTGCGCATGCTTAACAACATCCTGAAGGACGGTTCCTCTCCTCTATGTGTCAGCATAAGCCAGGCCCCCTCGACTGGTTATGAGCCCGAATATCACAGACTGTACTGAGCCAAGAAGAGCGACTCAAAAAACAAAACATAAAAAGTCCTTTATCCTTCAAGCTTTAATAGTCTTTTAGATAACTGTATATTTTATTGTTTTCACTTATTGTGATCGACTCATTTCTGGATAAACATGTTCTTTCCTGCCATGTAAATCTTTATTATATCAAACCCTAAACTGGATAGAAATGCTAGTCACAATAAACCTCATATTTTTCTGTAGCAAACTCCCTTATGATGTTACCCCAGCGCAAGCCATATCACATGAAGAAGTGCGCAGCAGACTTGAAGCCTCCAGCCTTGCTCTCCGCTCAGCCACAGACAAAGTGTTAAACTCTATTGTGTCCTCGCTGGACAATATACCGTAAGTATATTCATTTATGCCACATTAAATATCGTGTGCCTGATAGTATACTTGCTTAAGTCATTTTTATTTTTTTATCTTGCTGCATCTTTAAGTGTCATTGGCTTTGTCTTCAGATAAACAGAAGGATGATCATAACCAAAAGAAAACACCCGTCTAGGTCATTTATATGAGGGTTCGAAAATGTTTAAAAAAACATGACTTTGGCAATTATGCTACGAGGCTAACGCTCCCTTGTTTACATATTGATGCATACTTTGAATCTCTTAATAGCTATGGCATGAGGTACATTGCAAAGGTTTTGAAAAACAGCCTCCATGAAAAGTTTCCTGATGCATCAGAGGACGAGCTGTTGAAGGTAGAGCTTTTTTCTGTAATTGATTTGTGTTTATACTGTCTGAAAAATGCAGGAAAACATTTCTCATTTCTCATAGATTGTTGGGAATTTGCTGTATTACCGCTACATGAACCCGGCCATCGTGGCTCCTGACGGCTTTGACATCATTGACATGTCAGCCGGAGGTCAGCTGCACGTGGACCAGCGGAGAAACCTTGGGTCTGTGGCAAAAATGCTCCAACACGCAGCGGCCAATAAACTGTTCGAGGGAGAAAATGCACATATGACTCCAATGAACAACTACATCTCACAGACATACGAGAAGTTCAGGTCAGTGCCTAAAACATATCAGAGTTTCATTACCTGTAATATTTTGAAGAAATTGTACTTTGAAGAGTAATATTTGTGTAGTTTTTTTTGGAAGTATTCATACTCTTGAGTGAAATATTTGCTACTCTCACCAAACACTTCACTTGATATTTGCCGACTTTCATGTCATGTACACTGTGTTAACTTTAAATTGCTTTTTATTCCAGGGCATTTTTCCAAGCGGCCTGCAATGTCCCTGAACCCGAGGAGAAATTTAACATTGACGAATATACAGACATGGTGACATTGAGCAAACCCATTATTTATATCTCGATAGAAGAAGTCATCAATACACATTCGGTAAATGTTGTATAATCATGGCACTATTGTACTATAATGTATAATGACAGCTGTATAAAGACACAAATCAATGACCGTTAATGTGGTAGTAAACCAAACAATAAAAATAAATTAATAAAACGCTGATATACTAAGAGCAATATAAAAGCTCTTTACTGAATATCTAACCAAATCTGAAAGACTAAAAATAAAACAACACATGTTCTTTTTCTACCGTCATTTTATTTAATATAAGGATTGTTTTAGGAGCCTTTTTGGAAGAACTGTCACATCTGCTTTCTGAACAAATGTTTTATTTGTGTTCAGCTGCTGTTGGAGCATCTGGAGGCAATCTCTCCAGACCAGAACGATCTTCTGCACGAGCTGCTGCAGGACCTGGGGGAGGCGCCGGATGTGGAGGCTCTGCTCGGTACAGTTCAACACTCTGCAACAGGATAGTTGAAGTTTTTCATGTTGTGTTAATTATATCTTTCCTTTTGCCTCCCGTTTCCTGTTGTGACATTAGGTGAAGGCGCAATAGATCCAAATGACCCAAACAAAGAGAGTACATTGAGCCAACTGGCTAAGACTGAGATCTCCCTCACTTTGACCAGCAAATGTGAGCTGCTGGAGGGAGAAGACAAAGATGTGAAAACTCTCATGACAAAGTAGGTCACTTATGTTTCACATTTTTGTGATTAAAAACTGTCATTGGCAATAAAATGTAACTATGAAGTGAAGGTAAAACTTGCACACTGTGCAACCCTTTGGATACATGGTGTGTCAGTGATATCTCCTATTCGCACGTCTTTGTCTTTCCGGTATTTCCTGTTCAAACAGGACATGACTGTGGTCACTTATATCTTGCCTCACAAGTTTCCATCCTTGTCCTAAGAATAAAACTTAATTTTTATGTAAAGAAACTATTTTAGTACAAAAATGATGATTCTTCTCTTGATTCTTTAAACAATGAAAACATCAACACTGGTAACTACGAACTTGTTTTTGTTTGTACAGGACTAAAAAACTTGTAGTAGATGTGGTACGTATTCAACCTGGAGAATCTTTACCAGAGATTCTAGAGACGGCAGCAACTGCCCCTCAGGTGAGGACCAATGTGTGGTTCAATCAGTTCCCTCTGCAGTCACTTAAGTGATCATAAAAGTAACGGCTCCAGGTGCTGATGTGTGCTTTGTATTGGGCCTTGCTCTGAAGGAGCTGGAGCACACAAAGATCATTGAGAGGCGCGCGATGCAGGACGCCCAAACCCCGGAGGGCCTGAAGTGCAGCGTGTCTGTGCTGGAGGATGGTCAGCTGCCGCTCGAACAGAAGAAGAGAAAGATCCTGAGGAATCTGAGGAACCTGGAGCAGGCAGGTGTGGTCACTGTAGCCAACAAATGCCAAGACCTCATCAATGACATCTCCAAGGTAGGCCCTGGAGGTGGTGTGGTGTGTGATTTTATGCAACGGTCACATTTGTAAGATTAAGTCTTGAATGGCAGGACATTCGCAATCAAAGGCGCTACAGACAAAGACGGAAAGCGGAACTTGTGAAGTTGCAGCAGACGCTCAGTGCTTTAAACTCCAAAACAGCTTTTTACCAGGACCAGATGAACTATTACGACACATACATAAAGACCTGCCTGGATAACCTCAATCGCAAGTGAGTATTTTTGAGTTTGTTTGTGCTCGTGTGGCCTGTGATTGACCTGTGATGTGATACGTGATTGGTCTTTGTGTTTTCAGGCATACCCGCAGGTCTATTAAAGTGGACAGCAAAGTAGAGAACAAAGCCAGTAAAAAGTGGAAGCCTCAATCTCTGAAGTACACAGCAGCGCGCCTGCACGAGAAAGGAGTCATTCTGGAGATAGAAGGGCTTCAGACAAACCAGTAAGTCAATCACATAACTACATGTGAGGCATGAGAGCATTTAATCCATGAACGTGAATGAGAATAAACAGGAAGATAAATAACTTGCCGTACTTGGAGTCATAGACAAAAGTCTGTCATCTGTACTGGGTTGGTCAGTGTTGAGGATGTTTTGCGACTCACCTAAACATCAATAATCTTTTAGCAACAGGATAAGCAGATCTTGCACAGAGGAGTTTTCCTCGTTATTGGTAACACCCATCTTTTTTCTAAAACGGTTTCTAAACTCGTTCAATAACCTTGATTGAACAGTGAGTATCAGTAAAACTATTTACACTCAACTTGACACTAAAACAACCCAGTACAGAGACCTGAGAGCTTACATAACATTAAAGTAGTTGGGTATATGCTGTATTTGATTTTACTGTATATAAAAAAGTCATATTCTTTTACTTGCCCTAGGTTCAAAAATGTCATGTTTGACATTTCACCGACGGAGGAAGTTGGGGATTTTGTGGTCAAAGCCAAATTTATGGGAGTTGAGATGGAGAAAGTGCAGCTACATTTCCAGGTAAAATTAACTCTTGCGCAGTTACAGTTACAACGCTGATATTATTTCTATTTTGGATTATGGGTTTTCCTCTAAAATGACAAATTGAGAGCTTTCTTCTGCTTCTTGCTCAGGACCTTCTTCAGCTGCAGTACGAAGGTGTGTCCGTCATGAAGATGTTCGACAAAGCCAAAGTAAATGTCAATCTTCTCATCTTCCTCCTTAACAAAAAGTTCTATGGGAAATAAACCGGAAACTGCATAAACACAACTTGAAGTGTGCCTTATTCTGCTTGTCACCTGCGTTTCATCCTCTACCAAAAATAAACATGCTCTTGTCTATGCCTATGATGTCAGAATGTAATTATAATTATTAAATCATGTTGTTTTTGTATAAGACGCTAAAGACAATGTGTGTTTATAATTTTGTTGAAGAATGCTGCTTTGCATTACTTTATGAAATCACGTAGTCCACAAGTGCCTTTTAATTATTGTCTTAAAACTAAAATGTTTTAATTAATAAAATCGACAAATAAGAAAAAAACACGTTTGTCTGTCCAATTATTAAAAAAAACAAAACAGTTATTGCTCTATACATCTGAAAATGTGTTCTGTTTCTTAACAAAATATGCCCTAGTGGGAGGAGTCACGTTGACATTATAAATTTCACTTATCTCTTTAGCCCACAGTATGTGCCGGAAATTAGCCATGGTTTACTCTATATACGGACCTTTGCTGCTGCTGACTCTTCCCTGCTCCGCTTGCTTCTCCCCAAATGGTAAGAGTTATTAAAAAATATATATATATTTTGTATTCTGCGCAATATTTTCAGGTATTAGTTGGATTATTTTAAATTTGAGCTGGGTGATGTGAAGACATCAAATTGAACCAAGATCTGACCCTGTGTCAATCTTCATATGGCGATCTCTACAAAGTTTCTACAAAAAGACAGAGGTCTACACAGCGTTTCTCAACCCGTAGTCGCAACCCTCACAGGGCACCTTTTCCATTAAACCGACATAGGAAATATGCTTCACATGACACCACATTGAAGTTCCATCTCACTGCTCTAACACCCCCTCCCTCCCTCCCCTTGTGCTGGAGACAGGCTGGTCTACACTGGTCTCTTTCAGAGTCATGATCTTATTTTGTTTTTAAATGAACATTTTGTGTGTTCAATGTTGTTCAATCCTAATTTGGCTCTACTTTTGAATTAGAGAAAATACACTAAGGGCTTAATGACTTGTACCTATTTCTCTTTAAGGCTCATTGCTTGACCCAAGAACCTTCGCTGGCCACATATTCTCTGCCCATGATGACCCTGTGGATTACTTGGACCTGTCTGAGCTCGACTCTTTGGGGGAGTCTGGTTCTGGTTTGATCCCAGACCAGCTTCCAATGAAAAAACTCATTCCCCGCCCCAAGGAACAGAGGCACTACTTTGTTTCTGATGAGGCCAAGGCATTCCTCCAGGGTCGGCTGGCAACGCTCTTTGTCCCCACTTTTTACACTTTGGTCTTCATTGTCAGCGTGCCCCTAAACCTTGTCGCCGTAGTGATGTTTGTGCGTTATATCCGCCCCAGGAAACCCGCGGTGATCTACATGCTCAACTTGTCCTGCACAGACTTGTTTTTTGGCCTCCTCCTGCCTTTTAAAATCTCCTACCATTACCACGGCAACAACTGGATCTACGGAGACTGGATGTGCCGTGCCGTGACTGCGGCTTTCTATTGCAACATGTACTGCTCCGTGCTGCTCATCTGCAGCATTGGTGTGGACCGTTTCCTGGCTGTGGTGTATCCTATGGACTCCCTGACCTGGAGAAGTTCCAAAACTGCCACTCTTGTCTGTATTTCAATATGGCTACTTGCTCTGGGGGGAGTTGCACCTTTATTTTTCTCTACGCAAACTGTCTATTTACCTGAACTGGGCATCATCACTTGTCATGATGTGCAAGATGTGGGAGAGCTCCAATCATACTATCTTTACTTCTTTCTTGCATATGCCTCAATCTTCTTCTTCCTCCCTCTAGTTCTCACAGTGTTCTGTTACTTGCGTATAGTCCAAGCTCTCAAAGCAGCTAACGTGGGGAATAGGTCCAGGAAGACGAGAGCAGTGGTGATGACCGTGCTGGTGTTAGTGATGTTTGTGATATGCTTCACCCCGACCAATATTATCCTGATGGTCCACTATGTGCAGTTGTCCCATGGCTCCTCTGACTCCTCCTATCAGGCCTATCTACTGTCTCTGTGCATAGGAAGCCTCAGCTGCTGCATAGACCCACTCCTCTACTATTTCGGCTCATCCCAGTGTCAGAGGCAGGTCTTGGTTGTGTTCAGGGGGAGGAGAGGGGGCGCGTCAAGCACATTCAGGTCACACAGTACTAGAAGCAGTGGGTATAGCAGCAGCGGCATCCGTAAGGTGGAAACCCTTGGCAGCCAATACAGCCAGTGCGCTTAACACAACCGGGACAGTTGCATCTTCTATAGCAGGGGTTCCCAAACTTTTCAGGCCTCGACCCCCAAAATCACTCGACCAACAACCTGGGACCCCCTCCTGTAATTAGCATTTATAATAATTTAAGGTGCAAAACAATAACAATGTGGTTTGATAATGCCAGGGCCGTTAACGGCAATTAACAGTATATATTTTTTATTTGAGTCTCTTGACATTTACCACTAATCTGTATCACTACTGTTTGTGGTTAATAATGTGATCGTAGAGCTGGATCTTTATTCCGTTTGTTCCTTTTCATCTGGGCACAGCTCTGAAAAAAAATAAATAAAGATAATTGTAGACATTACATTATATATTATGCAATGTTTGATGTCTCATTGCCTTGTGTTAAGACATTTAGTTGTATCGGTGCATAGTCAAAAATCAATGTAAATCTTCTGAAGTCACTGACCTATTTTACCATCATAGCTATGAAGGTTCTGCGGAAAGTTCAGGCAGTGCAGTTGTTTCTTGAATATTTCAACATCTTTGGGAAATACATTCCCACTCCTCGCTGTAAAGAAGCCAAAGTTGAACCTGTGCACCGAGCATTTGTATTTCTGAGCTTAGAAAAAGTTTGGCTCACTGAACAGCAGGAGGTTTCTCCCAGTGAAATCTTGGTTGCGAAATGCGTCTGTCCACAGCAGGCAGTCTGAGCACGTCTGGAGCAGGTGTCCTTTGTGGTCGGAGAGATTCTCTATAAACAGACAGACTGAATGTTACAATCTGCATGTGTACGTGGAATATCCAGAGCGGCGAACTGAAAGAAGGAATTCCTTTTTGCAAGCAGTTCTGAGTTTCTGCTCACAATTTTACACAACATTTAACACATTGCCCTTTTAGTGTAATGTCTTTCCGGTTTCCACTCACTGTGAAATGTGGTCGAGAGTCCAGAGACCGTTGCGTTGACCTCTCCATAGACGCAGCGACCACTGACGGACACAAACTTGTGTAGTTCAGTTCAGTTAAGTCACTCATTTCGATAAACTGCTAACTCACAAACAGTGGTCTCCCCATCGTAGGGTGACGGTCTGGCTGTCTGCAGTGGGGCCAAGCTCTATCCAGGAACTTTTAAGAGAATCCAGAGCTTTGTGATACGAGTTGGGATCACCGGCGCCCACGACATAAATCCATTTCCCAAACAACTATTAAAAGGAACACAATATCTGTTTATGAAATTTTTGAAATATGACAACTCTGTGACTTACCATTTGAGGATTTTCAAGGCTGTATGGCTTTACGAGCTCATCACAGCCCGGCGATGACGCTGTAGTGAGTAAAGTGAGTGCCAGAAGAGCAAACCCAGTACAAAGAAGTCCCATGTTTGGAAGCAGAATGAGATGACAAAATAACTGGCGTGCGCTGCAGACTACTGCACGAGAGGCGGGGGCTCAACGGACGGGACAGGACCGTTTTTAAAGTGATACAGCAACGTGGTCATTTTAAGATAAAAGATCAAATCGGTCACTTGTTACAGCAGAAGCTCTCAAGAAACACTCAGGTGACGTAAATGAAATACGTAAGAAAGTACAGTTGTGTGCAAACAAGTAATAGCAAAAAAGAGGTATCTTATGTACAATGAATACAAAACTTTAAAAGGGGCCAAAGAAAATAATCAAATTCGAACAGAATATAAAATGTCAAAGTTAACAGAGCAAGGTTTACGGTCATAGTGCAGGTGATGCTAAAATCACACTGATACAGAGGTTATTGGTTTGCATAGAGTGCACTTTTTTATTTTATAATTACATGAAGCTCAGAAACTACTTTTGTAATTACAGTGTATTTCATTAGAATTAAAAATTAATACAGCTCTTAAGGGAGACCAAAGTGCTTTCAAAGACGAAGAGAAGAACTTTATTGTCATTATACAATTGTACAGTGAAACTGCGTAGATCAGATGTTGGGTTAGTCCTGAGCTGCTACGAATCTGTGAGCTAATCTGACCAGCATGTTTTCTGGGGTAGGGGGAACCAGAGTACCCGGAGGGAACCTACGCAGATGTGGGGAAAACATGCAAACTCCACTTATTGACTAGGTTCAGGAGCAGGACCACGCCTCAACCAATCACACTTTGCAAATCAAACACACTTGCATTCACCTAACCACGCCTCTAATTACCCATGTGCCACATATACCAAGCCAAGCCTCGTCATCTCAGTTTGTTTGAAACCATCGACCCCACCCTCTCTCCCTCCATGTCTGGTTTATTATTCGGCACTGATTCTTCTGCTTGGAGAGGGGGGGGGGGGTCTCGAAGAGCTGGGTTCAGCTGAGACGGAGCCCCCACCCACAATCCCACTGACATGATTAAATCTGAATCTGGAATTGCCTTATCAAATACATGTGTAAGGAGAGATATTTGGAAATAAAATATTAGTTGACTTAATTTGAAATCAACTGGTTGTGATTCAGATTCAGAAATCAAGTTACATTATTGAGACTGTATACATCTTGCCAGAGCAGCATCCCCCTGTCCCAAAGTAGACATTATACTGTTGATGTTGTTTTGGTCTTTTTGCAGTGCCAGCCGATGCCTTTAAAGTTGCTCACAGGGGCTTTTGTTCATTCTCTGGGAACAGACTGAGCTAAAGCAACATGAAAAGAGCAGCGCGAGAGATTTACTCCCTCCTCTTTTAACACGGTGAATGTGTGCACAGAATCTTGCATCTTGTTTCGTTCCCAAGGTGAAAAAAGACAACAACACTATTGAATAAGGACAAAAGTGCTTTATTTACCACACAGTTGCTAACGTGTGACTCGAATGTGAAAAGCCAAAGGCCAAAAGTCAAAGATGACACATATCAAGCCCTAACATGTAAGAAAAGTGGCCGGCTATATTAACTTGCATTGCATATATTTGATGACGGATGGCAAAAAAACAAAAACAAAAACTACACACGTGTTGAATTCGTTCACTTGGAAGGCGCCTCTGTGGTTGTCGCAGAAGTTGATGTTTCCCTTTCATCTGGGCATAGCTCTGAAAACACAAATATGAATGAAGAGCAACATAGAGGCGACAGTCCGGTATTAACATTTATGAATGATGCTTTTGTTACCGTCGGTTCCAAAAAAGTACTCGGAGGGGAATTTCAGACACCCTGCCTGCTTCTTAAAAGTCTCCACCTCGGACGTCTCCAGTTTACCATTGCGGGCTTGAAAAAAACAAACAGAGAAATTAAATAACATGCTTCATAAAGTGAAAATTGATGAGCTGTTTCTAGTTTTGTGTGAGGCAAAATTTTCCCTGAGTGATTCTTGTGAGAAAAGAAAAAAAAGGCTAATGCTTTATTTACTTAACCTCTAAACCCCCGGAGTGCATTTTCTCCAGTTCAGTTTTACCCAAATCTAAAAGCTTCTTGATGGCGCTTACAGCCTATAGGCCAGAGTAACGACTCATTTGAAAGACCTGCAAAGCTGATCAAACCCTTCTAGTCGCGTTGCTGCTGCGTTTTTGTCAAAACATTTTAAAGCCTTTTTTTTGTGTGTGTTTTCATCTCGTTTTTTGCCGCATTTTTCTTTTTTTTTAATCAACTTTTTGTTGTTTTTTTTGGTCAAGTTTTTGCGGTATTTTGGCCACTTTTTGTTTTTTGTCGCTTTTTTGATGCTCCTTTGTCACGCTTCTGTAGCTCTTTTAGTGTGTTTTTGTCGCTGTAAAATAAGGGTAATTGTTGCTTTTCTGGCACGTTTTTGTCGCTTTTTGTCATGTTTTCATCCTCGTTTTCGTTGCAATTTTGATGCTTTTTTTTTTTCAAGAAGCTTTTAGATTTGGGTAAAGTAAAAATGTGCTTGGTTCAGGTAGGGTTAAGAGGTCAAACAAAAACACATACAAAAGTCTGTTGTAAATGTGCGCTTGACAATTGAAGACATTTTTTTGTTGTTGTTCCATGAAAGCTTAATATACTCATAGCTACAAATGGCTCTGGAGATTAGAGCGTGAGCCCTTAAGGGTGACTTACTGAACAGGAAGAGGTAGCGGCCCTTGGAGTTTCCATCAGGGAGCAGAGTGATGTCTTCAGACAGCAGGCAGTCGGCGCACGTCTCGTAGTACTTCCCCTCGTGATATGAAGTGTGGCCATTGATATTGACTAAGATGAAAGTAAAGGTATTTATAACATGGAGTAAACACGATGAATCAAGTTTTAGATTTCTATATATTAGACCAGGGGTGTCCAAACTTTTTACATCGAGGGCCACATTTCGAACACACACTTTTATTTTTGTTGAAAGCTTAATGCAGCTAAAATAATATATATATTAGTTTTTGAAGTTATAATTGTGTAGAATGATTACATTTGCAGAATCAACAAGAATCTGGAGGGCCACCAGAAATTGGTCTCATGGGCCGCAATTTGAGCACCCACTGTATTCGACTTTATTGATCCACACAGAAATTGCATTGTATCCCTAATATCAATAAAGTCTAAGTCTGAAATAGGAAAACAAAAAGGAACTTTATAACAAATTTTTTTAGATGCCAAAAAAACCCCAATACTTTTCTTGTTTTGTGTTTTCAGAGATAATATATTCAAAACCTTACATGTGGTGTGAGTTGTCATTCCAGATATGGTGGCATTGGTCAGACCCTGGAGACAGCTGCTATCCTTTTTCCTGCAGAATAGTTAAGTAGCTAAATACGTCATCTTTTTCTGCGTATATGAAGACATTAAATGGAGGTCCTTACATGCGGTCGGCCCAGTAGAGGGTGATGTGCTCATTGTCTGAATGAGGTGAGAGATCAATCCAAGAGCTCTTCACAATATCCAAGTCATCTCTGAGCTCTGCCTTATCCCATGCCGCCACATGGAGCACCCACTTTCCGTAGATCTGCCACCCAAGAACAACGCATTTTACTTGAACAGAGACTTACTCAAAATTTAGCAACTGGGGAAGTTGCTTTGTCACAACAACTCACTGATACAAGAACAACAATGTAGAAACCTAGTAGAAAGAAAATATGAATAAAATACATAAACAAAAAGAGACAGAAAATATTAAACTTTTGACCCACCTAAAATCATCCCATAACTCACTTACCCGACCCACTACTTGAGAAACACTGATCCAAAGTAGCTAAAAAGTTATAATAATAATATTGGCTTGATACTCACGGGGCTGTGGCTGTCCAAAACCAGAGGCTTGACCAGATCATTGCATTCTGGTTCAGCCGTAGCTCTCAGAAAAAACAGGGAAAACAGCAGAGAAACCACAAGCTGCGGAGCCATGACCACAGCAGCGGGACGTCCTAAATCACAATAATGCCCTGGCTGTTTATGGGGTGCTCAAAGGACCCACAGAGAGTGTTGGGTAACAGTGGGATGGTGCTACACATTGCACCTCCTCTGGTCTTGCACATTCCCCATTGTGTCGCCTTTACGTAACAGCCTTCTGTCCCTGTGTGAGAGGGGAGCAAATGTTCTTTTTAGGGGAGCTCACGCAAAAAAATAAAGAGACTACAAAAAGGAACGCTTATGCAATTTAAAGTAAAAGAAGGGTCTCAAGTTTGCAAGGCCGTGGGAACCCAGGGTGCTGAGGGCGCTGCAGCACCCCCTGGTGGATAGTTTGCAAGTTGCAGGCAATATTATTAAATAGGAAATATGCACAGAAAAGTAACCCTAACCCTAAACCTTATCCCTCAGCACCCCCTAATTAAAAGTTCTTCCCACGGCTCTGCAAGTTTGTGTTTCATGACAACGAAGAGAGGCCAGGAGTACGTTTATTCTGGCAAATCATATTCCCCCATATTTCCCACTTGTTCTTTCTTCACTGCATGTAAACAGACATTTGTGAACGCTCTCAGTCGTCCAGGGATTATACATCCCATACATCCATATTATTGTTCTATATTATTTGTTGTTACTTTGCCCTATGTTCCCTTGTTTATGATTTGTTTATGATTTGTTACCTTGCACTACGTTCCTTGCTTTGATTGTTAAATGAAAATGTTATTGTTTTTATTTTGGGGGTGGGCGCTCATACGCCTTTTGCTTCGGCCCACTCCTTTCGAGCAGACTAACTGCTCAAATAAACAAATAAACTAAACTAAAACTAAACTACATCATAAAGTTTTTTGAAATATTTAGTGCAGCAGATACATTTATTTTTTCACTACAATACATCAGTTGGTGAAACAAGCATGACATTTCACATATGTCGTCTCTACAACAGATTTTTGACAATGACTGCGTGTCCACTCAAATAAATATATATTGTTATTTATTTATGTATATATTGTGATAATATACAGTTTTTATCATAGGTTTTGCGTGTCTCTGTTCATTTGTTTATGCATTTGCTTTGGCTTTACATACTTAATGTAGAGTCAACAAGCAAAGGTGAAAAGGATTTGTGTTTAATATTTCATAGAACATACTATAAACAAAGATGGAGTCCAATGTGGCCCCCACAAACTTTAACAACAAAAATGTGTTTCAGAATTCAGTAGGCACAGTTTATTGAATGTAATAGTCTGACTGACTGAAACAGGCTACACATGTCTATGCACAATTCGTATAGCATATTTGAAAAGAAGCCACCCACTCAAATCCTGTGTGCATTCTTACAGCTGTGTTTACAACTATAAATAATAAATGGCAAAATACAGTGTGATGCTTCAGATTATTTTATTAGATTTTTGTGTCATAAGATCGATTCCACGTGATCAAGAAAAAGCAGTGAATAAATGCAACATGAATGTCACTCGGTGGGCTCGATCTCCTCCTCGTCACAGAGGTCTGAAGGCAGCTCATGGACATTGATGCCCTTACATTTGGCCTGGTTTTTGAAGCGTTCCATGGTGTCACTGGCCACAATCACATCCTTACTTCTTTCTATTGAACAAAATACAAGTTTTTTTCTTCTTCTCCATGTATACAGCCAAAGTAGTTAGTTTCAATTCAATTTCAATTCAATTCAACTTTATTACGGACTTGAGGTCCAAAGAGACAGAGACAATATAACAAACACCAAAGAAACAAAAAGAATAGAAAAGACTAGTTAAAAACTTATTGAGAAGTAAGATATTTTTGCATGTCAAATGTTTGTCGCCAAGTTTGTAGTGGCTTTGGTCGAGCCACACTGCAACATTGTCATTGAGAGTGTGCAGGTAGGCGCCTTTGTGCTCGGTGTCAATAAGTTTACTCTTCACTGGACAGAACAATGTGAGCAGATGAATATCAAAGTGAACTATACTGAGACCTGAACTGGTAGTGCTTACATGTCAGGGTCAAGTCATTATTCAACCAATTCGCGACACCCTTTCTGTAGAGGCACATATCATTCCTAAAAGTAAGGGACATCTTTAGTTGGCACAATAACGTTTCATGTGTAATATTTCAATTTGTAAAATAAATAAATAAACAGTAACATTTGGTCTGCCACAGTCACATGGTACTCATTCTTCTCCTCGGCTGATGATATTTCAATCCAGGAGCCACCAAGTATCTTGATAATATCAAAGATCTCCGTGTTGTTGGAGCCTGCAGCATGAATCACGTATTTCCCAAGAACCTACAGTTAAAATAACCATTGTAAGTTGAGAACAAGACAATTGGCCAGTGTAGATTGATACAGTACCGGGTGTTGGTCTTCCAGAGGTTGGAGCAGCTCTGCGCAGTTGAGATCTTCCGCTCTGACGGAGCAGAGAGTAAGAGCGAACATGAATACCTTCAGAAACATGGTGAGAGTCTCTTTACTTCTGGAGGAGAATGAATCGATGAACAGGAGGGACCAATTTTTATACTCACAAAAATAATATAGTACATGGTATCGTTTGTGTTTGAAAAGAATGATTGTGGTGTTCTCAAACTCTGGAAGCCTTGATTTTGTTACATTTGTTACATTAAATAACAAAAACAAAACCATGCATCTCTCCTAGTCATTATAGGCCCAGACTTTTCATCTTTCCAGCAGACCTGCTGACACAGGCTTGTTACCTATTTGATTGAAAATGTCCAACAGCTGTTTTTGTTGATAATTATTTATGGCTAAAAATAACAAAACACACTAAAACAATTGTATCAATGCATCAAAAATAGGAGAGTATTAACATAATTATGAACTATGTTAGGAACAATACTTTAGCATTGTATTATTTAGTAACTGAACGCCCCCTATGAGAGACCAACAGGCCCGTTTGGAACCATGAGGCCGTCCTTCCGTGGACCCACCACCTGCAGGAGGAGCCATAGGGGACTGGTGCAATGTGACTTGGGCAGCTCCAATAGCTGCCCCCACGACCCGGCAACGGACAAGTGGGAGAAAATGGATGGATGGATGAATAGTTAATACTTGCTTTCAAATGCATAATATATTCTATTAATTTGTCCAATTAGAGTAGCTATTGTATTTTGAATACTTAGAATACTTTCACATTGATGTGCATTAAATACAGCCTTTATGAAAATGATGTTGGCTTGTTCCAATGCCTGCTATGAACTTATATGTATCACTAATTAGGAACACAAAAAACACTTTGCAAAGGCAGACAGCGCACATGTGCATTGTTTGCATCAGAATCAGAATAGGTTTTATTGGCATTGTTATGAACAGGTTCACAACTAGGAATTTTACTCGGTGCGTTTGCATGAACTGTGAGTTTTAAATCCATCTATACCTCACGGACCGACCACAGTACGTGCGACTGTGCAGCTGTGAGTCTGAGGTGCTCGTCTGCAGAACTGGTGCCCCTCAGGGCACCGTTCTCTCACCGTTTCTCTTCACCATCTACACATCGGACCTCACATACAACACAGACAGCTGTCATCTGCAGAAGTTCCACGAGCCCCATCGTGGGCTGTGTGTCCGAGGGGAACGACCTGGAGTGCGGGTCGGTTATCATGGACTTTGTGGACTGGTGTGAGCGCAACCTCTTGAACACCAGTAAGATGAAGGAGATGGTGATTGACTTCAGGAGAAAGACACTACCACACACACCGCTGAACATCCAAGGGGAGGACATTGAGGAGGTGGACAGTTTCAAGTACCTGGGTGTTCACCTCAACAATAAACTGGACTGGTCCCACAACACCCTGTACAAGAAGGGCCAAAGTCGCCTCCACCCTCTGAGGAGACTGAGGTCCTTCAGAGTGAGCAGGCCTCTGCTCAGGACCTTTTATAACTCTGTGGTAGCCTCTGCTATCCACTACGCAGCCGTGTGCTGGGCCCCGGGCAGCACAGAGCGAGACAAGAACAAACTGAACAAGTTGGTCAGGAGGGCCAGCTCCGTCCTGGGCTGCCCCCTGGACTCTGTGGAGGTGGTGAGGGACAGGAGGGTGTTAGCCAAGCTCACCTCCATCATGGACAACACCTCCCACCCACTGCACGGGACTGTAGAGGAGCTGAGCAGCTCTTTTAGTGGAAAACTGAGGCACCCTCAGTGCAAGAAGGAGCGCTATCGCAGGGCCTTCATCCCCACTGCTGTTAGACTGTACAACACGACTGTAAAGTTACTCATGTGCAATAACCACTATGCAAAAATTATGGGCAACAACACCTGGACAAGCGTAATTTCTACCACTGTAATGTCACTTTACCTGCACTAAGACTGAAAGAATTTGCACTAACATTTCTTTTTTTATATTGTCTGCTCAAACCTTATTCTATAGTCTTTATTTTTTTATAATTCGCATTTATTGTATAGTTAAATTGTATATAAGATACCCCCCACTTGCTACTTTATTGCCGCACATTTCCGGTCTTTTATTGCACACCCTGGGTGTTTTTCTGAGAGCTTAAATCAGCTGACAAGTGAATTTCTCCATTCTGAGATCAATAAAGGATTATCTTATCTTATTTTCTTTCTTGCTTTATCCGGGGCTGGGTCGCGGAGGCAGCCGTCTAAGCAGAGATGCCCAGACTTCCCAATCCACTCACACCTCCTCCAGCTGTTCTTGGGGGACCCATAGACAATTGGTAGTATTGGTGGTCAAGCGTCTCAAACAGTATCTAGCTTGGGAGCTAACGGTAGTAGCTCCCTAAATGTTATGTTTGTGTCACGGGGCTTAGTGCCCCGAGCTTTAAAAACTACAGTTGGTCCCAAGGGGAGTATCTCTATCAAACAACAATGCACAACTGGACGAAGTTTCCGAAATTTATTATACAAAAGTTATTAAAAGAGGTATTAAAAGTAGGGTCCCAGGCCTAGGCTAAAATCCATATCTAAAAAGTAACTCCGACTAGTCGTAGGTGGCGCGGTACTCCGAGGTGTGGGGCGCTGTCTCTCTCCCCTCCGCTACTGCAGTGGTGCGTCTGCTCTCCACGGCTCCTCTGCACTGATGTCGCCGCTCCGGGGAAGACGCCTGCGTAAGGGGACAGGCCGTCAATGACACAGGCCGGTGACAGGTAAAAGCCCGCAAGTAAGAGGGGAAGCTGGTCCGCAAGACTATCTTTTTCCACACGGCACTGCAAGCCACGCACACACAAAAACACCGCCAGCAGTAGCCTTGCGTACACAGCTCCAACCAGGCACTTAGCTGGAAGGAGGGGGGTTGCCGAACTCTCCCCCTCCACCGGTTCCACGACGCCTCCTGTCACTGGTCGCTCTGTCGTCCCGCTGTCCCCCTCGCACATCGGCCAAGCTGCTCCCGTCTCCGTGCCACGCGCGTCCACCCGTCTGCTGCTGCGGCGTTGAGCTCTGTCACCTGCGCTGCCGTCACCCCACACCTGTGCCTCCTTATCCTTGATGTGAGGGGTTTGGTCACCATCACACACACACCCTCGCACTCACTAGTCCCACCCCCAACTCTCTCACACACACACACGGTCAAGTCACCCCGTGACATTTGCTTTCACTCAACCTAACCTTATAAGAAGCACAGACTCGCAGTAAGTTCAACATGCTTCTTTACTGAACAAGTGCCACATTACAAGTCTCATATCAGTTCCCTGACTTATTACACACTAATATTGCGGAGCGCAGTATTCAGACACGACACAAAGTAGTGCCAACTATTATGCATTTAAATCAGGGCAGAATTATTATTGTGCGTTAGATCAATACATAACACTAAAGATTTTCTACATTTCTACAAAAGCTTGATAAATCACAATTAATTACTGTCGTGGCTTTTTACAAATTAACACATTTTTTTGTTTTGTTTTTTTAGCAATATGAATAATTCCATAACAAGTTGAACACAACCAATCATACTGGTAAATATGATCTAAAACCAACAAAAAAAGAAAATATGTACTCTTTGTGTCTAAAATTTTATGATATTGCCTTTTTTCTTTGCTTTACTTCAATACTGTAAATTAACACTTTTACTGCACTCTATATGCTCTTTCCACCTCTTATTAGATTTTTGAGTAATTAGCATTCAAATTGTGTTTTAAGAACTCGTCTACGACTTGTGATTCTTGTGCTGCGTAAAACATGGCTTGAATGAAATGAAAATTAATGAATCAGAAAAGTCTCGAGGACAACACATGATGCTCAGGATTAATTTTTTATTGATTTTCTGTTTGAAGGAAATCGTTTGATCAAGAATGAATGAGATGAATGAAGTCACTCTCCAGGTTTATGCTTCTGCTTGCATGACTTGTCCTGCTCATTATCAGTAGAAGGTCCGTCTTAATCATCGGGCTTCCACATCTCCCTCTTCTCCCTCCAGCCCTTCTTCTCCCTAATCCCCCTTTTCTCACTCATCCCCCTCGCTATCGTGGTCTTCATCGTCTTTGCCACAGAGATCTGAGGAATCACAAAGAATACTCTCTTAATCCAAATGCAAAAACGCACACCGATGACACTGATAACACTGAAACAGCCCGAGTTACCATGAGTGTCTGGATAGTGGATGTCATCGAGCGTGAAGCCGACACATTCAGCCTGTTGGTTGAAACGTTTCATAGTTTTTTTAGACACGTGATCAGTCAATGCTGTTGAAAGAAGTAACAAAAAAACGTTCAGCTAATTTCATTGACCTCAAAAATATATAAAATCTGTCCTTACCCGCAAGGACAATATGTTTAGTCATTTGTAGATTCTGTTTTTTCCCCAAAAACACAGCAACATTCTTATCCAAAGTCTTTAGGAGTGAGCCAATGGAAACCAAGTTGAATGGTTTGGTGTCAACTGAACAATACAAGAGTTGTTATTGGATAAATATTTATCTAAGAATGAAGAAAATACCGTACATGTCATGAAATATTAGTCTACTTACATTTGAAAACCGCCTGGCCCTCCTTATTCACTGTGTGAGAACCTTTCGTAATGACACATGTCTTATTCCTAGAAACAAGCAAAAAGAATTGAAACAATACGTGGCACATTAGTCTGCTTCCGATGGTGATTGTCAAGTTGCAAGGCATAATTACTCACACTTTGTCATGTCGGCGAAACTTTGCCATAGTTTTGCTCCCAGTAGCTTGTACTTCAAACCAGGTACTTTTAATTCCCATAGGTGGCCTTTCAGAAGCCATGGCATGAACGATCCACTCCCCATCACGCTTCAGTGTTTAAAGTGGAAATATTAAAGTTATAAATATGCCAAATGTAGGACAAAATAATGACGTGAAAGTTATACTGTACCAGGAGTTGACTCTTCCTTGGTTGGAGCAGCTCTTTGCATTGTGGACATAGTTGAGCTCTGACGGAGCAGAGAGTCAAAGCAAACAAGGACACCTTCAAAAACATGGTAACTATCTCTTCAGGAGGTGAATGTACTGAAGGGTGAGAGCGTTTATATACAGGAGCAGGGCATACTACATTTAAAGTACACGTGCAACATGTTCAAAGAAAGCTGTTGCTGTTCTCAAGATTAGGATGTAAGCTTTGATTTGTTATATTTTGTTACAAGATGAACGAGTATTTTTTATATCTCTTCTTTAAGCCCCAACAAGGAGCCCTTGTAGTTGTTCCAGGCTGAGACATGGATCCGCCAGGGGCGTCTTCCCCTAAAGCTAACCTTCTGACTCAAGTCACCCTGCAATTAATTCTTGAATCTGATAAACCTTTTTGTCTGAAGGTTTCAACCTTTATGACACTGTAAGTTCCGTATAAGCCTTAAAACCAGTCTTGACCTCAAACACACTGTCTGCTAAAATCACATTTTGTGATATTTAATAATTACCTTATTTCTTATAGTTGTGTGCAAAACGTTATCAATCATTGTTCTTTGTGTTTATGATGTTGATGGTTATTTTTACTATTGCTGACATTAGCGAGATGAGGATATTATTATTACTATTATTATTATTAACTGCCACATGGAAAGGTCTCTCAGGCAAGGTTCATTTCATATTGTGAATTTTCAGAATTATGTGTTGAAAGATCTCGCAGCATGAGAAAAATTGCTCCATATCAGAGCAATTAACATCAAGATATTTACTGGTATTTAAAATGTTTAACCCCCTCCTGGAACTGCCACCTTAACATGATGGAGGGGTTTGAGCACCCGAATGATCCTGGAGCTAAGTTGTCGGGGGCTTTGTGCCCCTGGTAGGGTCTTCCATGGCAAACAGGTCCTAGGTGACGGGTCAGACAAAGAGCGGTTCAGAAGCCCCTTATGAGAGACCAACAGGCCCGGTTAGAACCATGAGACCGTCCTTCTGTGGACCCACCACCTGCAGGAGGAGCCATAGGGGCTGGTGCAATGTGACTTGGACAGCTCCAACAGCTGCCCCCACGACCCGGCAACGGACAAGTGGGAGAAAATGGATGGAACATTTTTAACATCGTGACGTGATCGTCACGTCGTCTTTAGAAATGACTTTAAATGCATTAGGCTCATTACTGTATGTTTACATTTCAATAATAATGGACATGATGTTAAGCACCATAATATTGGCCGTATAGTACAGTAACATTCGGAACACCTATTCATTCGAATTGTCAAATCCATAGCTGCAGTTATTATCATTAGCTTTGTAGTTGGCCTATGCTGATGACAAAATGGATGGAGTTACCCTCCACCTGCTGAGAGGACAAGTGCAAGGACAACTAAACAAGTAGATGTCTCTTTCCAGAAACTAATGGCACAGACACTTGAACTAAGAGAAAAGAAACTTTATACCAGCATATTCAAAAAAACACAAAATACATGTATTTACAAAGAACAATATAATAATAATATTAATAATAATAAAAAAGAACATGAACACATCACAAATGGAGTTCCGTTTAGTGTCACAAAAGAGATAAATGTATGGCTTTAAAGAAAGGTTTTTGAGAATATCCTGTGTCCACCTTCCAATTTTACAGATTACTATTCAGTCTTTTCTTTTAAGAACATCAAATACAGATTCAAATGAGATACATTTGGGAGCTGTACATTTTGCAGGAGGAGAGTGACCCTATGTACAAAAACATTATGCATCCAGGGCAGTGGAAAACCTCTGTCTAAAAATGTTGGACAACTTTATAGTTTCCCATGGCAACAACAAATTCACAATATTGCCTTTCTTACAGTTTTGGAAATGTGTTACATGTGTGGTACAATATAATTGTAATTTATAACCAGCCCCATACCAAAAAAGAGGAAACATCAGTCATCTAGTATAAAGCCTGTAATATCAAAGGCTTCCAGCCTTGTCCCAGACTGTCTGCGAATTTAAACACAAACACTTGTAAAGAGGCCAGGTTGAACAGAACACATGGATGTATGTTCCTCAGTTATCAGTATTGTAAACCTCTACAAAACAAACAATTAAACAAACAAACACATAAACAAACAAGCACAATTATGTGGCATGTACTGTAGAAAAATGCCTGTGTGTCACATACACACTGAGTAGAAATATACAAAGAGCGCCTTCGCACTCATTGGGTTCCACTGGGTTTCTTTGTACTGTCTCTGTATTGCACCCGGCATATTAAACAGATGGCAAGGACAGTGTCTATAGAGTCCAGAGGAAGATGAAGCTTGTCTCTGTATGTACCGGGACAGTGGCCTCAGTGGCCTCTCTCTCTGCTCCCATCCAGCCATGTAGCATCAGGTCGTCACACACTCATCGTCATGTTGGGAGAGTACTGCACATGAGAAACCACTCAGTTGTACTGACGTGGGACAAGGTGATTTTCATATTTGTACAACTTCAAAAAGATTTACTCACACTCTCATTTTGAAAAGGGTTAAGGAAATTGCCACCCATCTCTCCTTCTTCCCTCGGTGTTCCTGGTTGGTTGCTCATACTCAGGTTTCCAGGAGAGTTCTGTGGATGAATAAGTTTAAAAACAATCAAACTTTTTTTAGAAAGCGCTTTTCATACCGAAAGGTATCACAAAGTGCATCATACATCCATAATATATATATATATACACACACACACACACACAAACACACACACACACATACATATATATACACGCATACATGTATACACACAATATACAATATATCATTAGGACTAAATGATGTCAGCTAAAAGCTAAGCTAAAAAGGTGGGTCTTGAGCCTGCTCTTAAATACATGAACGTTCTCTGCGGTCCTGAGCTCCTCCGGCAGGTCGTTCCAGAGGCGAGGGCCATAATATTGGCCCTCGCCTCTGGAACTAAGGTGAGTCTTTCTGTTGACCTTAGGAATAACTAGGAGACCCCTGCCAGAGGAGCGAAGGGGCCGTGAAGGTTCATAAGGTAAAAGCAGTTCTGAAAGATAAGAAGGACCAAGACTATTAAGACATTTAAAAACCATTAAAAGAACTTTAAAATCGATCCTGAAACACACGGCGAGCCAATGCAGCGACTCTAAAACCGGTGTAATGTGGTCCCTCCTCCTGGTCTTCCTCAGGACACGAGCTGCTGAATTTTGTAAAGGTTGTAAACCTGAGATACTCTTTTTGGGAAGACCAGAAAGCAGGGCTTTACAGTAGTCGATACGACTGGTGATAAAAGCATGCATTAGCGTCTCCGTGATGGCCCGAGAGAGAATGGGGCGGACTCTGGCCATGTTCTTTAGATGGTAAAAAAATACCTTTGTGATATTCTTAATGTGTGGAATTAAAGTCAGCTCAGAGTCAAAAATCACACCCAGGTTCTTCACCTGTGAGGAAGGATTAAAAGACACTGACTGTAGTTTGGGTAATAGTTTCTCTCTCTGGGCCTCAGGACCGATGACTAAAACCTCAGTTTTGTCCTGGTTAAGCTGGAGAAAGTTTTCTGCCATCCAGGATTTGATATCTAAAATGCAGTTAAAAGTGCATCCATTGGCCTGGTGTCATCAGGAGACATGGAAATGTAGAACTGTGTATCATCAGCGTAACTATGAAAGTTGACTCCATGTCTCCTGATGACATCACCAAGAGGGAGCATATACAGGTTAAAAAGCACTGGGCCTAAAATCGAACCCTGGGGCACACCACATGTAATGTTATGGACCTTAGAGGAGCAGGTAGCCACACTTACCATGAATGTCCTGTCTGTGAGGTAGGATGTAAACCATTTGTGGACAGCACCAGAGAGGCCGATGTGTTTTAAACGAGTTAAAAGAATAGTATGGTCGACTGTATCAAAAGCGGCGCTCAGATCCAGTAGAACAAACACTGTGACCTTTTAGATTATAATTTAATCTAAAATCATTTAACATCTTTAAAAGGGCCGTCCCGGTGCTGTGGTTTACCCTAAAGCCAGACTGGAATTTCTCAAGGACGTTATGTGCAGTAATAAAATCATTAAGTTGGATACCGGTCTAAAATTGTAATTATTACAGTCCAAATTGCTCTGCAGGGGCCTCACCACCGCCCCTTTAAAGGCAGCAGGGAAGACCCCCGCCTTCATGTGTAAAAGTTCATCTTTAAAGGATCCATAGAATGTTTTAAAAAAACGGGTTGGGACCGGGTCTAAAAGACATGTGGTGGGCCTCACTGAAGAGAAAACTTTATCAAGCATCTCAGCATTAACCTGGACAAAACTGTGCAGTGTTTCTTTTGGAACAAGTAGACAACCAGTAAAACAACAAGCAAAAAACAGACACAACAAATACTAAAGTATCGGTTTGAAATTCTACCTTGGGTAAGCTGTCCATATCATCCGATCCTAAAAAAATGTTCATAAAACAATCTTCATTAAAATAAATGCTCAATCTTCAGTCATCAACCAATCATTACCATACCTAATGAACCATTGATGTGATGGGACTCCATTCCTGCCATGCCACTCAAAGGACCATCACCCCCTGCACCCAACGGGAACTAACCAAGGTAAAGAGTATGTTTTAGTCAATTTTAAACTTTTGCATAAATAAATAAAAAAAAGCCTCACGTTTGTTCGACTTCCACCAGACGGAGCTGCGTTTATCAATGTGTACATGTTATCCCCAGAGTTAGTTGAATCTGATAAAACACAAAATGTAGTAGTAGATTAGTAATTTTTGTATTTCATGCCTTCTTTTCACAGACAAAAACCTACCTGCTGGACTGGGCATTATGGGAGTTCCAGGGGGGCCACCTCCTCCAGGTGGTCCCTAAAACAGTCATAAATAAAGTATGTCGAGCTTTTATAATCTGAACCTAACAAACGGCGCTTACCACGTAACTTCCAGGAGACGCTGAGGAATAAGGAGTCTGCAAAAACAAAAAGAGGAAACAAGAAATGTCTACTGAGATCTCATGTGATGGTGTACAATGAAACTAATTTGTCATTTGTGCTTACAGAGTTGGCATTTGAAGGATTTGGCCATGGTCTTCCCACTCCAGGTCCCCTAAAAGACATTTAATGTTTATTGACATCAATAAATTATGTCTACACCACTTTCAACATTTATTTTCAAATATACTACCGTATTTTTCACACTATAAGGTGCACATAAAAGCCTTTCATTTTAACAGTGTGCCTTATATCCCGGTGCGCCCTAGTTATCCATTTCTAGTTGTTTACTGCATCGTGCCTTGGTTTACAGGTAAACCAGCATTAATTAAATATGAAAATAAACATTATCATTGATAATGCGCCTTATAATCAGGTGCGCCAAATGGTGCGAAAAATACGGTAGTTGAGAAAGTAAGTTGCGTGATGCTTTTCTCTTGCCAAATGTTGCATTAATTGCCTTTGTAAAGAGAAGTTCACACACTGTTCTGACGACAAGATGTTTTTTTTTACAGGAAAGTATTTGATCAACTTGCAACATTGATGCCAACAGAAGGACACAATGCTCACAAACTCCAGGGTCACCAAGTTTTTTTTGTAACAATGTGGGGCTATTTTCTTTCCATTTACCACAGATAATTAAACACCATGGGCCCAGTTTTGTTTCAAAACACAGACTATAGTGCACCATTTTCTTTCAGATCTTGTGGCGCAATAGGTGGGCAGGACAGACTCCCGTGGCCAATGGCGATGCTTTGTAGAACAACGTTTTTCCTCCAATCAGACTCCGAGGGCAAGGGAGAGTGGTGGTGGGTGAGTGGAAGTGAACACGTGCTTTTGTTTGGGTCACACAGTTACTGCTTAGTCCAGACTGGCACATACTTTGGCACAGTATCAGCGCTCGCACACCAACTCAACAGTTTTCTATAAACAAGCCACACACGCCTTCTTTTGCTAAACGTCATGCGGGTCAACCTGACCCGTACCATCGTTACGGGACTCGGAGACATGAACTCAAGACACTAGTCCTACCATTCAAGTCTGTCTATGCTTCCACAGAAGAGGGATAAATTCCGCCTAAGAGCGTCATACCGATACGCAAGCAAAACATTCAGTGGCGCCTGAGCACCACAGTCAAGGCTATGACAGAGATAGTACGACTGTACAGCTTGACCCACAGATTGTACGAGTTTACAGCTTGACCCAGTATGATAAATAATGATTTAATGTTATCCTCTAACAATTTGGAGTCATTTTATTTAATTCAAGCAGACTTTCCAAGGCAATTTGTTTTCAATTTGACATGATACATGGATTCTAAAGTAAGAATACAAGGCAGCGCGATGTAAAGAGGAAAATAATGTGAAGGCTCAGATAGAAGAGCAACGCTCCAAGCGCTGCTTGTAATGAACCACGCCTCAGCCAACCTCTATTTTAATAAGCGACTCCCTCTTACTTGTGGCTCAGCCACATAGTGCAAAAGCAGCACCACATGCAAGATAATGCATGTGCCATGTTGTGTTTTGAGTTGTAATGTCCTTGCGCCAGGCGGAAGATCTGGCCTCATATAAATGATTAATTAAAAATGCAATCAAACCTGAACTCACATGTTCATACTAGGCAAACCAGGACCCACCAGGGCGTTGAGAGGCGGTCTCATCCCACTTCCGTAGTTCTAAAATAAATAGTTGAATTATAGTTTAATTTTCTTTGCTCTAAACCATGGACATATCAAGTACGCTTACACACCGTACATACATCAAGCATGAGGTCTTTTACCTGTGGCCCCAGGGGCACCATGCCTCTAGGCGGAGTCATCCTCTGCATGGGACTGCCCATATTGGGATGTCCTGAAAATATTGTCTTTGTTTAAATTAAGACCAAATGTTGGGCGGAAAAATATAAAGCACAAATTCCAAATAATACAATGTTGACTGTGCACCTTGTTGTCTTGTCGGGTCCATGGCACTGAGCATTGGCTGGCTCCCAGGAACACCTCCCAGTCCCTACATACCAAAAAAGTCAAAATCTAACACACCACACACGTTTAACAGACAGAATTATCAAATACTATAGCTATAGCTAATAAACAAACTAAATAAAATAAATGCATGCAGTCTGTTGGAATAACTGTAACCAGTATATTAACAAGGCAACCCGCTAAATACTGGTATTCTTTTTTGGTCAGATACCATTTCGGTCTCACAAACCAATTCTGTCAATAGGATCCAAATTTTGTATCTACAATAAATGGTACACCTTCACACCATGTTTTTGTTGTATTATTCTTACGTATATTACATATTATAAAAACATTGTGTGCGAATGATGAGCAAGAGTAAATATTGAATGTCATATATATATATATATATATATATATATATATATATATATATATATATATATATATATTTATCACAAAGTATATATTTATATATATTTATCACAAAGTAATCTGAATGGTGAAACTTTAATTTTGTTTTAACATATCGTTTTATGTCAGATAGCCTATTCCCTAAGTGTTGTGTCATTCTCCCAAAACATTTAGTTTAAAAGTTAAAAAGTTAGTTTAAAAGTGACTTACTGAGAAGTATGATGTTTTTGCCTTTCAAATGTTTGTTACCTAGTTTGTAAAGGCTTTGGTCGAGCCACACTGCAACGTTGTCATTGAGAGTGTGCAGGTAGGCGCCTTTGTGCTCGGTGTCAATAAGTTTATTCTTCACTGGACAGTGTGAGCAGATGAATGTTAAAGTGATCTATACTGAGACCTGAACTGGTAGTGCTTACATATCAGGTTCAAGCCCTGATTACAAACATGCGCAACACCCTCTCTGTAGAGGCACATATCATTCCTAAAAGTAAGGGAAATCTTTAATTGCTCATGAACGAAACATAAATACAAAAAACACCATAGGCGTCTCTGTGGCTTGCAGTCCAGGTTCAGTCTCTGGTCCAGACTGAGCCTCTGCGCTCAGACCCGTGGCATGGAGGAGCATGTCGATGCAGTGCAACATTGAATCAAACTCTGTCGATAACATTCACGCTGTAGCCTTGTTTCATGTTGAAATCACCAATGATGATTATATGCAATGTGGCAATGCTATTCATGCTGTTAAAAACTGCTTTACCCAACCAGGGGTACTCGAGGACCTAGCAGGGGGTACTTTACAGGGGATTTTTTTTTTTATAGGAAAAGCTATATTTTTCAGTAAAATGTGTTTCTTTGGGAGAATTTTCAGTGTTATTTTGACTGAAACATTGTCCTTTTTTCTCACACATACCACTTTTAAGTAATCACTTTCTAAATAAACAGTAACACCCTTGAGGTAGGGGGTACACGGACAACCACTGAAAGGCCCAAGAGGTACGCAAGACAATAAAGGTTTGGAACCACTGGCCTACACCACCTCTTGACTTGGTGTAGGATTTGAGCACGGTGTACGTTGCGCTCAACTTGATAAATGCCATAACAGGCGGAGATTTTTCGTACACCCCACACACGCTCGGATTTCACCGTACGCGGGTTTGATAAATGAGGGCCAGTGTGCGTATGTGGAGGTGTAAATACGCGATCGTGAGAGTAGGTGATTCTTCAACGCAAAGTTCTTGAAAGGCCCAATGGAGCTAATTAAGTCAAGCGTCTCAAACAGTATCTAGTTTGGGAGCTAACGGTAGGTCTCCTTCCATGTCAAAGTAGCTCCCTAAAGATTTTCTACATTTCTACAAAAGCTTGATAAATCACAATTAATTACTGTCGGGGCTTTTTTCAATTTAACAATTTTTTTAGCAATATGAATAATTACATAATAAGTTGAACACAACCAATCATACTGGTAAATATGATCTAAAAAAAAAAGAAAAAGGAAAGATGTATTCTTTGTGTCTAAAATGTTAAGATATTGCCCTTTTTCTTTGCTTTACTTCAATACTGTAAATTAACACTTTTACTGCACTTGTGAGAATTAAAAATACGTGAGATAGTCGTCCGTCCCGACCCGTTGTCGATGGAAAAACAGACAGAGAGAAAAGTGATGTTCTCCAGGCATTTTATTGCAGTAGAGTGATAAAAAGTTGCTCATTACAGTAGTCCAAAAAGAAGTCTACATGGTGAAGCATTTTCTAAGAAGTCTGAGGACTTGTCTACAAACACAGTCCTTTATCTAAGTTTAGCCCATCCTCCTATACATATCCCATCATGCATTTCAACATAAAAGGAAATTCCTTAGCTTAGATAACACCTAGAGACTATATGCTAAAACACAGATGAAAGCTTTTTATTACCCCTCCTAAACCAGGATGTCCCCTGGGGGAAGTAGCCCCCTCAAGCACAGAGGCTTTTTGACCTCTCCGGCGCCACTGAGTCTGAAGAGATGTTTGGACCTTTTGCCACAATAGCACATATTAGTTGGGGGCTATTAAACCAGTAATTTTTATTTTTGAGTAATTAGCATTCAAATTGTGTTTTAAGAACTCTTCTACGACTTGTGATTCTTGTGCTGCGTAAAACATGGCTTGAATGAAATGAAAATGATTGAATCAGAAAAGTCTCGAGGACAACACATGATGCTCAGGATTATTTTTTTATTGATTTTCTGTTTGAAGGGAAATCGTTTGATCAAGAATGAATGAGATGAATGAAGTCACTCTCCAGGTTTATGCTTCTGCTTGCATGACTTGTCCTGCTCATTATCAGTAGAAGGTCCGTCTTAATCATCGGGCTTCCACATCTCCCTCTTCTCCCTCCAGCCCTTCTTCTCCCTAATCCCCCTTTTCTCACTCATCCCCCTCGCTATCGTGGTCTTCATCGTCTTTGCCACAGAGATCTGAGGAATCACAAAGAATACTCTCTTAATCCAAATGCAAAAACGCACACCGATGACACTGATAACACTGAAACAGCCCGAGTTACCATGAGTGTCTGGATAGCGGATGTCATCGAGCGTGAAGCCGACACATTCAGCCTGTTGGTTGAAACGTTTCATAGTTTTTTTAGACACGTGATCAGTCAATGCTGTTGAAAGAAGTAACAAAAAAACGTTCAGCTAATTTCATTGACCTCAAAAATATATCAAATCTGGTGTGAACTTACCCACAAGGCCAATATGTTTAGTCATTTGTAGATCCTGTTTTTTCCCCAAAAACACAGCAACATTCTTATCCAAAGTCTTCAGGAGTGAGCCAATGGAAACCAACTTGAATGGTTTGGTGTCATCTGAACAATACGAGAGTTGTTATTGGATAAATATTTATCTAAGAATGAAGAAAATACCGTACATGTCATGAAATATTAGTCTACTTACATTTGAAAACCGCCTGGCCCTCCTTATTCACTGTGTGAGAACCTTTCGAAATGACACATGTCTTATTCCTAGAAACAAGCAAAAAGAATTGAAACAATACGTGGCACATTAGTCTGCTTCCGATGGTGATTGTCAAGTTGCAAGGCATAATTACTCACACTTTGTCATGTCGGCGAAACTTTGCCTTAGTTTTGCTCCCAGTAGCTTGTACTTCAAACAAGGTACTTTTAATTCCCATAGGTGGACTTTCAGAAGCCCAGGCATGAACGATCCACTCCCCATCACGCTTCAGTGTTTAAAGTATTAAAGTTATAAATATGCCAAATGTAGGACAAAATTATGACGTGAAAGTTATACTGTACCAGGAGTTGACTCTTCCTTGGTTGGAGCAGCTCTTTGCATTGTGGACATAGTTGAGCTCTGACGGAGCAGAGACTCAAAGCAAACAAGAACACCTTCAAAAACATGGTGACTATCTCTTCAGGAGGTGAATGTACTGAAGGGTGAGAGCATTTATATACAGGAGCACGGCATACTACATTTAAAGTACACGTGCAACATGTTCAAAGAAAGCTGTTGCTGTTCTCAAGATTAGGATGTAAGCTTTGATTTGTTATATTTTGTTACAAGATGAACGAGTACTTTTTATATCTCTTCTTTAAGCCCCAACAAGGAGCCCTTGTAGTTGTTCCAGGCTGAGACATGGATCCGCCAGGGGCGTCTTCCCCTAAAGCTAACCTTCTGACTCAAGTCACCCTGCAATTAATTCTTGAATCTGATAAACCTTTTTGTCTGAAGGTTTCAACCTTTATGACACTGTAAGTTCCGTATAAGCCTTAAAACCAGTCTTGACCTCAAACACACTGTCTGCTAAAATCACATTTTGTGATATTTAATAATTACCTTATTTCTTATAGTTGTGTGCAAAACGTTATCAATCATTGTTCTTGTTGTTTATGATGTTGATGGTTATTTTTACTATTGCTGACATTAGCAAGATGAGGATATTATTATTACTATTATTATTATTAACTGCCACCTCATACTGCCACATGGAAAGGTCTCTCAGGCAAGGTTCATTTCATATTGTGAATTTTCAGAATTATGTGTTGAAAGATCTCGCAGCATGAGAAAAATTGCTCCATATCAGAGCAATTAACATCAAGATATTTACTGGTATTTAAAATGTTTAACCCCCTCCTGGAACTGCCACCTTAACATGATGGAGGGGTTTGAGCACCCGAATGATCCTGGAGCTAAGTTGTCGGGGGCTTTGTGCCCCTGGTAGGGTCTTCCATGGCAAACAGGTCCTAGGTGACGGGTCAGACAAAGAGCGGTTCAGAAGCCCCTTATGAGAGACCAACAGGCCCGGTTAGAACCATGAGACCGTCCTTCTGTGGACCCACCACCTGCAGGAGGAGCCATAGGGGCTGGTGCAATGTGACTTGGACAGCTCCAACAGCTGCCCCCACGACCCGGCAACGGACAAGTGGGAGAAAATGGATGGAACATTTTTAACATCGTGACGTGATCGTCACGTCGTCTTTAGAAATGACTTTAAATGCATTAGGCTCATTACTGTATGTTTACATTTCAATAATAATGGACATGATGTTAAGCACCATAATATTGGCCGTATAGTACAGTAACATTCGGAAAACCTATTCATTCGAATTGTCAAATCCATAGCTGCAGTTATTATCATTAGCTTTGTAGTTGGCCTATGCTGATGACAAAATGGATGGAGTTACCCTCCACCTGCTGAGAGGACAAGTGCAAGGACAACTAAACAAGTAGATGTCTCTTTCCAGAAACTAATGGCACAGACACTTGAACTAAGAGAAAAGAAACTTTATACCAGCATATTCAAAAAAACACAAAATACATGTATTTACAAAGAACAATATAATAATAATATTAATAATAATAAAAAAGAACATGAACACATCACAAATGGAGTTCCGTATAGTGTGACAAAAGAGATAAATGTATGGCTTTGAAGAAAGGTTTTTGAGAATATCCTGTGTCCACCTTCCAATTTTACAGATTACTATTCAGTCTTTTCTTTTAAGAAAATCAAATACAGATTCAAATGAGATACATTTGGGAGCTGTACATTTTGCAGGAGGAGAGTGACCCTATGTACAAAAACATTATGCATCCAGGGCAGTGGAAAACCCCTGTCTAAAAATGTTGGACAACTTTATAGCTTCCCATGGCAACAACAAATTCACAATATTGCCTTTCTTACAGTTTTGGAAATGTGTTACATGTGTGGTACGATATAATTGTAATTTATAACCAGCCCCATACCAAAAAAGAGGAAACATCAGTCATCTAGTATAAAGCCTGTAATATCAAAGGCTTCCAGCCTTGTCCCAGACTGTCTGCGAATTTAAACACAACACGTAAAGAGGCCAGGTTGAACAGAACACATGGATGTATGTTCCTCAGTTATCAGTATTGTAAACCTCTACAAAACAAACAATTAAACAAACAAACACATAAACAAACAAGCACAATTATGTGGCATGTACTGTAGAAAAATGCCAGTGTGTCACATACACACTGAGTAGAAATATACAAAGAGCGCCTTCGCACTCATTGGGTTCCACTGGGTTTCTTTGTACTGTCTCTGTATTGCACCCGGCATATTAAACAGATGGCAAGGACAGTGTCTATAGAGTCCAGAGGAAGATGAAGCTTGTCTCTGTATGTACCGGGACAGTGGCCTCAGTGGCCTCTCTCTCTGCTCCCATCCAGCCATGTAGCATCAGGTCGTCACACACTCATCGTCATGTTGGGAGAGTACTGCACATGAGAAACCACTCAGTTGTACTGACGTGGGACAAGGTGATTTTCATATTTGTACAACTTCAAAAAGATTTACTCACACTCTCATTTTGAAAAGGGTTAAGGAAATTGCCACCCATCTCTCCTTCTTCCCTCGGTGTTCCTGGTTGGTTGCTCATACTCAGGTTTCCAGGAGAGTTCTGTGGATGAATAAGTTTAAAAAAAATCAATCAAGCTTTATTTATATAGCGCTTTTCATACCGAAAGGTATCACAAAGTGCATCATACATCCACATAATATATATATATACACACACACAAACATACACATATACACACACACATACATATATATACACGCATACATGTATACACACAATATACAATATATCATTAGGACTAAATGATGTCAGCTAAAAGCTAAGGTAAAAAGGTGGGTCTGGAGCCTGCTCTTAAATACATGAACGTTCTCTGCGATCCTGAGCTCCTCCTCAGGTCGTTCCAGAGGCGAGGGCCATAATATTGGAAAGACACCTCGCCGTGAGTCTTTCTGTTGACCTTAGGAATAACTAGGAGACCCCTGCCGGAGGAGCGAAGGGGCCGTGAAGGTTCATAAGGTAAAAGCAGTTCTGAAAGATAAGAAGGACCAAGACCATTGAGACATTTAAAAAACATTAAAAGAACTTTAAAATTCATCCTGAAACACACGGGGAGCCAATGCAGCCACTCTAAAACCGGTGTAATGTGGTCCCTCCTCCTGGTCTTCCTCAGGACACGAGCTGCTGAATTTTGTAAAGGTTGGCCGCCCTTCCTGCCGACCATTCGTACATCATCTCCACACTCCCTAAGACCCAACACCGAGCCAAGAGAGAACTCTACACACCACACGACCCCCTGTGGGGCACTAATGTACCCGATGACCACAAATTATGGACCACAGGTCAGAAAATAATGCTAGCATTATTCCCCAGCCTGGGTGTAGGTAAACTAATGCTAAGGACGGAGACCCTGAGCTATAGGTTCTCAGGTTTTGTCAATACCACAGTGGCCATACTTGAATCACAGAGAGTTGAACTTCACGACCTACGTGCCGTTGTTCTTCAGGACCGGTTGGTTCTGGACCACCTGACCGCGTCTGTCGGGGGCGTATGCACGATCATTGGGTCGTCCTGCTGTACATATATTCCTGCTAATGATGAGGACGGAGTTCTTATCCAACAGGGCATAGCCAATCTGACTAGACTCCGGGACGCCATGCAAGTGGACAATGTCACGGACACTCCTCACGGTCTGGACTGGCTTCTGTCCTCCTGTCGGAGTGTGCTAATTAATCTTGGTTTAGCCCTATTGACTGTTATGATTTTATTTTCATGTGTATTACCTATGGTGTTTCGGGCCGTTGGTAAAATGATATCCACCCACTTTGTGTCCGTTCAATACAAAGACCCTAAGGCGGACCTGGCCGCTGTCCCACTGAACCCCGATCCTGATTATATCAGCGATTCGGACGACGACTTTGTCTAATTCAGCTACTCACGCTGAGGGGTTTTGGGGTCCGTGAGTGGACCCACAATGATAAGCTAACTTTGTCTACGGATAAAGGGTTATGGCAACACATTTGTGGCTCTAATGTTTTCTTTTGTTGTTTAACTTGTTTTTATTTTTCCACTTGTTCCGCCTACAATGTAGGGGGAGGGTATCACAGTGAAGAGCTTTGACCACACCCTCGTAAGACAAGAGGCTTGGGTGACGGCAGCATAGCCTGTCCATCAACAACTCTTGTTTTGCTCAGGGACCAAGGTCAAAACTCACCCACCTGAATGTGATTTATGTAAAACTGGGGTTTCTACATTACCACGGGAGAGGAGTGTTATGGCAAGTTGGTTAAGGTAACTTAACTACCTGCCTCTAGCCTCAAGGACGCCAACTCACCCCCCCGCTGTTCTATTCAATTAACTGCAGGAAGGAACCGGTCTCCCTCCTGCACCGTCAGACATGACGCAAATGACTGTCTCACCTCTGCCCCTTTTACATTTTGCATCTCTATTGTCCCGTATGTCTGCATCTCTATTGCCCTTTTACATTTTGCATCTCTGTTGTCCCTTATGTTTGCATCTCCATGGCACAAAGCTTGCCTCTCACCAGGCAAGGCGCCTCGCCATCTGGATGCACGTCTGAAGCTGTGACCCCTCCCACCTTTTGTGGGTGTGACTGTCTTTCACGTTTGTACCTATGTAACGGGGACCTGTGGCTGGTCCCGGCAGAGCTGATGTATATGCGAGTTATGTATGTTGGTTCTCCGCACGTGCGTTAAAATAAACTTACGCTACTGATTAAGACAAATACCTTTCCAGCTTTTTCCTTTACTGTGGATAGAAAATTCCACGACAGGTTGTAAACCTGAGATACTCTTTTTGGGAAGACCAGAAAGCAGGGCATTACAGTAGTCGATACGACTGGTGATAAAAGCATGCATTAGCGTCTCCATGATGGCCCGAGAGAGAATGGGACGGACTCTGGCCATGTTCTTTAGATGGTAAAAAATATCTTTGTGATATTCTTAATGTGTGGAATTAAAGTCAGCTCAGAGTAAAAAATCACACCCAGGTTCTTCACCTGTGAGGAAGGATTAAAAGACACTGACTGTAATTTGGGTAATAGTTTCTCTCTCTGGGCCTCAGGACCGATGACTAAAACTTCCGTTTTGTCCTGGTTAAGCTGGAGAAAGTTTTCTGCCATCCAGGATTTAATATCTAAAATGCAGTTAAAAAGTGCATCTATTGGCCTGGTGTCATCAGGAGACATGGAGATGTAGAACTGTGTATCATCAGCGTAACTATGAAAGTTGACTCCATGTCTCCTGATGACGTCACCAAGAGGGAGCATATACAGGTTAAAAAGCACTGGTCCTAAAATCGAACCCTGGGGCACACCACATGTAATGTTATGGACCTTAGAAGAGCAAGTATCCACACTCACCATGAATGTCCTGTCTGTGAGGTAGGATGTAAACCATTTGTGGACAGCACCAGAGAGGCCGATGTGTTTTAAACGAGTTAAAAGAATAGTGTGGTCGACTGTATCAAAAGCGGCGCTCAGATCCAGTAGAACAAACACTGTGACCTTTTAGATTATAATTTAATCTAAAATCATTTAAGATCTTTAAAAGGGCCGTCTCGGTGCTGTGGTTTACCCTAAAGCCAGACTGGAATTTCTCAAGGACGTTATGTGCAGTAATAAAATCATTAAGTTGGATACCGGTCTAAAATTGTAATTATTACAGTCCAAATTGCTCTGCAGGGGCCTCACCACCGCCCCTTTAAAGGCAGCAGGGAAGACCCCCGCCTTCATGTGTAAAAGTTCATCTTTAAAGGATCCATAGAATGTTTTAAAAAAACGGGTTGGGACCGGGTCTAAAAGACATGTGGTGGGCCTCACTGAAGAGAAAACTTTATCAAGCATCTCAGCATTAACCTGGACAAAACTGTGCAGTGTTTCTTTTGGAACAAGTAGACAACCAGTAAAACAACAAGCAAAGAAAAGACACAACAAATACTAAAGTATCGGTTTGAAATTTTACCTTGGGTAAGCTGTCCATATCACCCGATCCTAAAAAAATGTTCATAAAACAATCTTCATTAAAATAAATGCTCAATCTTCAGTCATCAACCAATCATTACCATACCTAATGAACCATTGATGTGATGGGACTCCATTCCTGCCATGCCACTCAAAGGACCATCACCCCCTGCACCCAACGGGAACTAACCAAGGTAAAGAGTATGTTTTAGTCAATTTTAAACTTTTGCATAAATAAATTTAAAAAAAGCCTCACGTTTGTTCGACTTCCACCAGACGGAGCTGCGTTTATCAATGTGTACATGTTATCCCCAGAGTTAGTTGAATCTGATAAAACACAAAATGTAGTAGTAGATTAGTAATTTTTGTATTTCATGCCTTCTTTTCACAGACAAAAACCTACCTGCTGGACTGGGCATTATGGGAGTTCCAGGGGGGCCGCCTCCTCCAGGTGGTCCCTAAAACAGTCATAAATAAAGTATGTCGAGCTTTTATAATCTGAACCTAACAAACGGCGCTTACCACGTAACTTCCAGGAGACGCTGAGGAATAAGGAGTCTGCAAAAACAAAAAGAGGAAACAAGAAATGTCTACTGAGATCTCATGTGATGGTGTACAATGAAACTAATTTGTCATTTGTGCTTACAGAGTTGGCATTTGAAGGATTTGGCCATGGTCTTCCCACTCCAGGTCCCCTAAAAGACATTTAATGTTTATTGACATCAATAAATTATGTCTACACCACTTTCAACATTTGTTTTCAAATATACTACCGTATTTTTCACACTATAAGGCGCACATAAAAGCCTTTCATTTTAACAGTGCGCCTTATATCCCGGTGCGCCCTAGTTATCCATTTCTAGTTGTTTACTGCATCGTGCCTTGGTTTACAGGTAAACCAGCATTAATTAAATATGAAAATAAACATTATCATTGATAATGCGCCTTATAATCAGGTTCGCCAAATGGTGCGAAAAATACGGTAGTTGAGAAAGTAAGTTGCGTGATGCTTTTCTCTTGCCAAATGTTGCATTAATTGCCTTTGTAAAGAGAAGTTCACACACTGTTCTGACGACAAGATGTTTTTTTTTACAGGAAAGTATTTGATCAACTTGCAACATTGATGCCAACAGAAGGACACAATGCTCACAAACTCCAGGGTCACCAAGTTTTTTTTGTAACAATGAGGGGCTATTTTCTTTCCATTTACCACAGATAATTAAACACCATGGGCCCAGTTTTGTTTCAAAACACAGACTATAGTGCACCATTTTCTTTCAGATCTTGTGGCGCAATAGGTGGGCAGGACAGACTCCCGTGGCCAATGGCGATGCTTTGTAGAACAACGTTTTTCCTCCAACCAGACTCCGAGGGCAAGGGAGAGTGTTGGTGGGTGAGTGGAAGTGAACACGTGCTTTTGTTTGGGTCACACAGTTACTGCTTAGTCCAGACTGGCACATACTTTGGCACAGTATCAGCGCTCGCACACCAACTCAACAGTTTTCTATAAACAAGCCACACACGCCTTCTTTTGCTAAACGCTGTTATTATAAGCCGCTTTACATCGTACTATCATGTATGAAGTACGTCACATTGTTGAGTCTTCATAAGTTTGTAGATCAGGCCTCGTGCAGACGTTGGAGCAGTGGCTGATGTGGCGCGTGTGCTACCAGACCACTGCTGTCTCTGGGGCGCACTGGACACGCAGTTTTGGATACGATCAGAACTACAGGTGGACTGGGAAACGAGGGACATCAGTGTTGCTTCTGCACTGCACCAGGAAACACGTGGAAAATAGGACTTTTCTTCAGGACTTTGCCAAAGTGATCTGACAACATGTGGCACACGCAAATTTGGTGTTGTGGCACTTGAAGGCATGTGTGGTTAGTTTATAGAAAACCGTCTTCGCGTTAGGGGTGTGCGCGATGATCTACTGTACCAAAGGAAGCCCGTGCGAAAGCGCAACCAGACATTCGTTTGACCGTTCATATTAAACTTTAAGTCATTGCCGTTAGACCGGTATTCGCTGTACCAGGGACACAACCCCAGGGTTATTGCTAAAACAGCGCTTGTACTTCTCCGTGAGGCAGGCAAGCTGCACCCTGACCTGTGAAAAGAGAAAACCTCCTACTGTTGCAAACAATTCATAATCGATAATATAATCAGGTCCGCGCCCTGTGCTTTCAATGTGTATATTTCAATTTAAGCATCAGATTAAACGTTTGAAAATTAAGCCATTTGGAGTCATTTTATTTAATTCAAGCAGACTTTCCAAGGCCATTTGTTTTCAATTTGACATGATATATGGATTCTAAAGTAAGAATACAAGGCAGCGCGATGTAAAGAGGAAAATAATGTGAAGGCTCACATAGAAGAGCAACGCTCAAGGTGCTGCTTGTAATGAACCACGCCTCAGCCAACCTCTATTTTAATAAGCGACTCCCTCTGGTGGTGCTGCAAAAGCAGCACCACATGCAAGATAATGCATGTGCCATGTTGTGTTTTGAGTTGTAATGTCCTTGCGCCAGGCGGAAGATCTGGCCTCATATGTTTCATGATAAATGATTAATTAAAAATGCAATCAAACCTGAACTCACATGTTCATACTAGGCAAACCAGGACCCACCAGGGCGTTGAGAGGCGGTCTCATCCCACTTCCGTAGTTCTAAAATAAATAGTTGAATTATAGTTGAATTTTCTTTGCTCTAAACCATGGAAATATCAAGTACGCTTACACACCGTACATACATCAAGCATGAGGTCTTTTACCTGTGGCCCCAGGGGCACCATGCCTCTAGGCGGAGTCATCCTCTGCATGGGACTGCCCATATTGGGATGTCCTGAAAATATTGTCTTTGTTTAAATTAAGACCAAATGTTGGGCGGAAAAATATAAAACACAAATTCCAAATAATACAATATAGACTGTGCACCTTGTTGTCTTGTCGGGTCCATGGCACTAAGCATTGGCTGGCTCCCAGGAACACCTCCCAGTCCCTACATACCAAAAAAGTCCAAATCTAACACACCACACACTTTTAACAGACAGAATTGTCAAATACTATAGTAGCTAATAAACAAACTGTGTCTGCGCACACTGGTGTGTGAATGAGAGTATGAATGGGTGAAGCCCCTTATGAGAGACCAACAGGCCCGTTTGGAAGCATGAGGCCGTCCTTCTGTGGACCCACCACCTGCAGGAGGAGCCATAGGGGCTGGTGCAATGTGATTTGGGCAGCTCCAACAGCTGCCCCCACGACCCGGCAACGGACAAGTGGAAGAAAATGGATGGATGGATGGATATAGTAGCTAATAAACAAACTAAATAAAATAAATGCATACAAATAAAGTTCTTTGAGCAGCAGCAATGTCTTACCTGACCGGGTAATCTCAGGGGCGGTCTAGGTCCTCCAGGATATCGTGGTGACATGAAGGGCTATAAAATATAAACATAAGAAATAATCCAGCAGTTTTTAGTTGTGCCTTTGAATGACCAGTACAGAACAATGGTAAGTCATTTTTGACACGGACATGATGCAGATTTGGCGTGTTTAGTAACTTTTGTATCAGAGCATGCTTTAATACGGTTTTTGCTAATCCAAACTGGGCCCATGTAGCACCAGGTTATACCACTAGAGGGCAATATTCCACCTCCACTCGCCATACTAATCTATTGTATTCATTTTTCCAAATAAAGTACAATTATATCATAAAATATTACAATGAATTGGTCTGAACATAAAATATGGTATTTCTAACCTAAATCAACATTTGATAGGTGAGCTTGAGAGTATTATTGTAAATAGTAATCTGACACAGCAGAGAAATTCCCATGAAAGCTATTGCTCCGGTGTCTGCTTGGACTGATAACGACGTCTAATCAATGGCTGAGCATTTGGAAGAAGAACTTGGTCAAACATGACACACCTAAACTGCACTAACATACTTAACTGTATCTGTGTGCGATACCTGAAAAAATCCGGGTGGTACAGGTCCCACCGGCAGCCCCTCTCCTGGGGGCAGGTTTCCAAGGACTGGGCTGGGGGCAGCTGCAGCGCTCTGGAGAAGACAAAGACATTATTTAAATATGCGAGGACTTAAACTATATCAGAGTCTACAATGTTTACCTCCAGGCTTAAGTCTGTTGGAATAACTGTAACCAGTATATTAACAAGGCAACCCGCCAAATACTGGTATTCTCTTTTGGTCAGATACCATTTCGGTCTCACAAACCAATTCTGTCAATACTAGGATCCAAATTTTGTATCTACAATAAATGGTACACTTTCACACCATGTTTTTGTTGTATTATTCTTACGTATATTACATATTATAAAAACATTGTGTGCGAATAATGAGCAAGAGTAAATATTGAATGTCAAAATTTAGGTTTAAAAAATTTAATTTCTAGAATTATATATATATATTTTTTTATCACAAAGTAATCTGAATGGTGAAACTTGAATTTTGTTTTAACATTATCCTTTTATGTCAGATAGCCTATATTCCCTAAGTGTTACAGAGTCTTACAGAGTATTTATCTTTATGTTAATTTTTATATGAAATACTTTAGTTCCAAGTACCCAGTGGGCTCCCTGTACCACTGGTTGAGACACAGGGACTCTCTGCTGCAAACTTGCATTGTAACTACTGTACAGTGGGAAGAAAAAGTGAGTACACCGTGTGGAATTTCTTACATTTCTGCCTAAATTTGTCATAAATTGTTGTCTGATCTTTATTAAAATCAGAAGAATGATTAAACAGTGTCTGCTTGAACTGATACCACCCAAACATTTACATTTGATCATATTTTTATTGGCCATAACATGTAAACATTCACAGGACAGGGAGGAATAAGTAAGTACACCGCCTGAATCTCACTGAACTGCAGCAGTTTTGTAAAGAGGAATGGTCAAAGATTCATCCTGATCGTTGTGAGCGTCTAATCTGCAACAACAGAAAAGCAGTTATTGCTAGAAAAGAAGGATCAGCCAGCTATTAAAAACAAGGGGTTCACTTACTTATCCCATGCATGTTGTGAATGTCTCAGCTTTTTCTGCAAAATATCTTAATAAACTTGTGAATTAATTTTACTATTGATGATGGCACGTTGTCCAGGCCCTGAGGCAACACAACAGCCCCACACCATGATGCTCCTGCCCCATACTTCACAGTGAGGATAGGGTTTTGATGTTGGTGAGCTGTTCCATTTTTCCTCCACACATGACGTTGTGTGTTCCTCCCAAACTATTAGACTTTGGGTTTATCAGTCCACTGAATAGTTTTCCAGTAGTGCTGTGGAGTATCCAAGTGCTCTTTCACAAACCAAAGTTGAACAGTTTGGGACAAATGGAACAGTACACCAACATCAAAACCCTATGCCCACTATGAAATATGGTGCAGGGAGCATCATGGTGCATCTGCAGTTCAGTGAGATACAGGCGGTGAACTTACTTATTCCTCCCTCTCCTGTGAATGTTTACATGTTATGGCCATTAAAAATATGATACCACATTATTTATGAGAATGTATGAGAAATGTAGGCAGAAATGTAAGAAATTCTACACGGTGTACTTACTTTTTCTTCCCACTGTATGTCTAATCGCATTGTGCCTGCCATATATATAAACTGAAACTATTGGTCTTCTCTAAGCCTGCAAGCCTGCCTGCCTTGCTCCTGTGGGCTGCTTCCTGTTGCCTCAGTATAGGATTATTTTTGTACCATGGGTGTTTTTATTATTGGTCCCGGGCAGGCGGCACTGGCACATTATCAGCACTGCCTCTGTCTACTTCCTGTGCCATTGTGCTGCAGACTATTCCTCCCAGTCTGGCCTCTTGTACGTCAGGCACATACCAGGCAGCCTGCCATGGGAGAAACCTCTTCATCCATATAAATATACTATATGAAAAAAGCTCTAAACAAACACATAGTCGCTAGTTTAATGGCAACCGACTCTTTAGGTCAGGCAGGTTTAAACAGAGCGGACTCATGAGGTGGCAGTGCACCTCTCTCTGCCCAGGAGGCTCCTCTGAGTGTCCAGTAACAGAGAACAAAGACAGAGGGATATTTTGCCAGTGTCTGTGGACGGACCTCGATGGATACTGTATCTGGGAGGTTCACTGACTGGCCTTTCGCTAGTTTCACTGAGTGCTCCACATTATCCACAGCAGCAAGTTTCCCCTCTTTTCTCTCCTTCTTCAACTTGAGCTGCGGATTACTGAAAATGCCTGTAACCACTGGCAGCCTGAAGCTCTGCTGAGTTTGCCTTTGCACTGAGCAGAGCGGGAGGCGGACTGGAGGAGAGAGGACAAAGCACGGCTTACAAGTGTGTGTGCGGGAGTGGGGGGAAGAGGGAGAAAATTTACCTGACCTGCTGACAAAGCAGCGTTTCTAAATGCAGCAACAACAAAGTGAAATGAACAAATAAATGCAGCATGCCAGAATATCTGCTTCACCCTAAAAGTGAGCCATTCTCCAAGCTCATGAAAACACACTGTTTGCCTGGTCTCAATGTAACAAACTCGGCTGTCGGTCAAGAGAATGTATAAAGATGCCACTGTCATATTGTGTAATAGTTTAGCCTTACTGATCTTGTCATTTTGTCAGATTTGTGCTGTTAATTTTTTGTAATGCTTTTAAACAAGCACAGTGAAACCTGAGGCAGAGGAACAAGAATGTCCGGATAAACATGTGCTTCCCCTCCACAAACTAATTTGTAACATTAATTATTCAGAGCCACACTGACACTCAGGAGATTCCTTCAGCTGGGCAAACAAACAGCCCTCTGTCTATTCTACTTCATAAAGGCCAAGTCAGACCACAGGTCAGTAATATCTCTGTGGTTGTGGTGTCAAACAACGAAGAAAGGGAGATACAAAGTAGTATAAAATGGAAGCTTATGGAATGTAACTTAAGTACACTGTAACGTCTTACAATGTAATAAAACAAAAATGAGCACATCCACTTCCCAATTTACCTGAAACAGCCCAAATGTTAAAAGTAGTACAGATGGATCAGACTTGCTCTACCATTCCCATGACACTAATCCCATCAGCCCAGAGCCTCAGTAATGCGTGTAGAGAGAACTTACAAACTCCATCAAGCCTATACGTGAACCTTTGTGTGACAATAAGGCTGTGCGGAGTGTGCATTTTTCTGTGATTGAACGAGTGGAGTCACTCTCCTTCGATACTTGAGAGACGGAGAGGCACTCAGGGAAGCGTGTGAAGAATCTCAAAAAGCTGTCTGTGCCTGTTCTCCACTGTCTAAGCCCTCCGCACTCTCTCACTGCGTCCCTCTCATTTCTGTGCATTCGACCAAAGTTCGATCAACTTTCTGGATGTACCATTAGGATAAGAAACACAACGGCTCACCAGTTATCTGTTAATGTGAAGTAAATGCTGTCTGAGTTTGGGTGTAGTTTGGTTAACAATCACTGGTGCTGCATAGAAGAAGCAACACAGGGGATTAAGTGTTCAAGGTTAACACAACGCCTACTTTTTTCAGTGTCCTAGTGTAATTACTGAGTTCAGCTAAATCTAAATAGATGGACTTTGTTCTTAGGGAATATGCATTAATACAAAATATTTTTATATAGTTTTAATTCCATGGTCCGTGAGAATTCTAACTGGGTTGCATTAAAACTGAGTGATGCATAGTTAGTCCGGCAACAATTAAATCATGCTTGATAAAACAAATGAGCCGTTGCTTTTCGGGGACAAGTCTCCCATAAAGCAACTGAAATACTGAAATAATGAATCCCCTGGACTTAAATGATCTCCGACAAAAAGCAAATGCGCGTCAAATGAAGTGTTTCAGTTTGTGGGACCATGGTATAAGTGGATTAAAGTACTTGGATCTCTGAGTTATTATTGAGACTTTGAGAACTATACACATTTCATTGGACTTGTGTAATGACGAATAAAGCTTTTTAATATATATATATATTTTACTTTGCACAGGAGAAGTGCAGGTAAAACTGGGAAATATCAACATTTAGTATTATAGCTATAACTTATAAAAAAAAAAGAGCTTTCAAATATTAGTCAGCCTATGAACTGAAACAGGGCAAAAATATTTGTACTTTGAAATATTATTTTTAAAAGACCTAACTCAGAGGAAGAGCACGAGAGCCTCCTCCTTTTCCCTGTTTCCCGTTTGCACCAGCCTCTAAAACACCATTAGTGGACTTCCTGAGTGACGGGCAGAACGGATGGAGGGCGAAACAACGATCAAGTGAAAAAAAAAAACAACAAATGAAAAGCGGTTGATCAGAAACACAGTGCGTGATGCTGTAAAGACATTGAGACTCGGAGGAGATGGGAGCTGTGCTTTAAACCATGTATTATTCACAGTCTCCTGCGGTGACCAGGGCTCCGCTGTCCAATCCTCTGGCAAAATCACTTTTCAATTTCAAGGCTGATAAATTAAACCCTCTTGCATCTGAACATTGCTTCTTTACCAAAACATGCCAATTTCCCGTTTTTGGCATGATGTGGAAATTACATTATTTGTCTGACTATCACATCTATGATAAGCTTAAGGTGGCGTACACATGTTCATAATAGCCAGTTTTATATACAGGGCTTGTACTTAAAGTTTATGTATTGTATATTGTGCCTACTGTCTGGCAACTGGTCCTTTTGCTGGTGCTATTGGTGTCTTATAAGCCCATTAGGGCTGTACATACAGTGTGTATGCAAGACACAATAATAAAAACTATTCATTCATTCATTCATAAAGACAAAACATTGAGCAAAATTACTATTCCTGTACTGGGACAGATTGTTGACAGCTCGAAAACAGTTTCAACTCAGTCACAAACCTCGCCGACATCCCGACAAATAGCAAACAAAAGGCCCTGTGTTGTGGAGAGAGTTTAAAATGGAAGCATGTTGATACACAGCGTAAGATTAAAGAACAATTCCACATTAAAATGGAACTGCACAGTCCGGGTCTTTATAAATGGTGTTAAAACACTGTTAAAAACCTTGGAGAATCTTCAGGCACAGTGAAATGCTTTTCGTAGAGGAACTTCAAAGTGAAAGCGAAAACCTGCACCAAAGCCTTATCTCAGCCTGGTCCCACGAAGGAAAGACACATGGATATGGATATACTGTATGCTACTGGACACCTGAATCTCCCTTCTGGGGATTAAGAAAGTACCTACCTACCTTTCTACCTACAGTATGTCCTTTCAGAGCTGTATGCAAGACAGAACGAACAAGGTAGGAGAAAACAGCCGTCCACAGCAGCAAAAATGTATAAAATGGGGTTAGTTGGGGTCAAAGAGATAACTCAGCGGGTCTATTGTGTCAGCACTTTCCACTTTACCCTATGCTCTTATTGCTAAGTCCAGCTGTAACTTTACTGCTGCGCCCTCATATCATTTACCACACACACGCACACACACACACGCACATGCACACACACGCACACACATACACAGGCCTTACAACTGCTATGTAAACTTGGCAGCAGTTCTGTTTATTCCTTCTCCTTTGATCGGATCAAATATCCCCATTGAGCAGGTCAGGTTCATAAGCCAGATGTTTAGAGTGTGTCAGACAGAAATGAATGGCCTCACAGTGATGTGTTAGATGAATGACATGATGTATGTCGAATTTTATCTAATATCTATAACAAACTGTAAATAACATTACTTTAAACCAGAAATTATTTTGTGTATGGTATTTTTATGTCGTGTGTTTCTGATCTATAACCATCAGTATTTATGAATTAATTTATCATGTAGTTTGGTTGGTTGGACTAGTCCAAGGAACACAACTCGCTTTCTGAGTCAACTTGGGATGTCTTGAGGCAACATACAGACTAATAGAATATGTTCTAATCTAGACCCTTTAAAGCAAACTAGAAACTCATGCTCCTGGCTAAATGCATAGCTTTCATAGTCAATAATTATAACAGCAATCAAGTTTTAGACCCCTCCCTATGCCCCAGAGCCCTGAGTCTCTATGATCTGCCCCTGTCGCCCACACAGAGCGGCCTGCAGATGTCAGCAGTAGGGATCAGCAAAGCAACAATGTACAAAGCTCTGAGGAGACGCCACTAAACAACGTCAACAGTGACAACTAATAAGTAGTTTAGTAAGTAATCTTGTACCATGTGAAATGCAGCACTTTAAGGGGGTGTTTAATGTGTTTCGAGCAGTCAGTGACAGAGAAGCCCTGCCTCTGGTCTGTCCTCTCCTCCGCTCACTCTTTATTGCCATGGCGATGATGTTACAGTGAGTCACCTCCTCGGCTCCACAAGGAACAGACCGAGACTGGGCTCTGTTTCCACGGAAACAGACTGGGGGTCTCCCCAACCCCCACTGGCTCTCAACTGGTTCAGCTCTGCTCAGACCTTCCCATTTCTAGGTTGGTTCTGTCCTTACTTTGACTCTTGTGAACACAGAATACAGTTTCTTCCATAACTTGTTTGAGCCTTAATTGAAATTCACATTGGCTTCTAGTCCTGCTTATCTTTTGTTTTGTTGTTTTAATACTTTTAAAAGAAATGTTTAACTTCTCTAGAACATTTTTTTGAAACAGTAACAATACAACAAGTTAGTGAACTTTCCTTCAGGCTTGGTTATTTTGCCACACACAAATGATGTGATGTTCAATGTAGTCTACTCTGCCCTTCAAAACACAAATAATGTGTAGGAAACATTTTTACACATTACTTTACAAGTACACAATAGGGATCAGGAAGTTAGAAAATGATACTGAATAAAAGAGCTTTTAAAAAGTGCAGTGTGAAGAAAGACTTTTATCAGGGGCGTTTGCTCCTCACTTTGGGTCTTGATCTGCGCTGTGGCTGTAACCGCCGTGTGGCTGCTATCTCTCATGGTGATCCCACAAAGTGATACCGCCACTGAGCACTGCACTCTACTGTCATACTTGGTACTGTGGGCTCTATGTCCGCTCTAACAATGGCTCATTTAAAACTATCCATCTTAAGAAAAACTGACAGAATATCAAAAATCACTTGGGTTTTGCATTAGTGTTGTTTAAAAACAACAACAAGAGAAAACAGTGTGGTTAGGGTTGTTGCCTATATCTTTGTAGCATCAGAAGAAGAATTACAGTAAAGATAAAGAAAAAAAAAATCTGTCAATGCAAAAATTGTATATCTGGCGGCACCTGGGACAAACGGGGAGAAGATGGAGAAAGACTGTTGTGGAGCAGAGGGAGAGGAGGGAGGAAGTGGGGGAGCTGACCAGTGCAGGACACCATGCTCTGAAACAGGGGCAAACCCAGGAGGCAGTGCACCGTTTTAGAGCAGCGCTGAAGGCAGTACTCCGGTTTCCCCTACCTGCAAAAACGTGCCGGTCAGGTCGGCCCACAATGGCTCAGTCGCAGCGGCTCAGGACTAACCCTACACCTCTACTTATCTTGCAACGCTCACAATGTAGCCACAAGGTAAAACAAGGTTAAGTAAAAAGTATCAGCACATGTCAAATGCCAGAAAAAAATATATAAATAAACGTTCACGATTCTCTGCCTTGTGCAAATGGAAACTGCTCATTTGGTATCGGCGCGAGCGCTACTTACAAAGCACTTAACAGAACTGTAAACGGCCTTTGTGATGCCCGTAAGCCTCTTCTGAGAGCGCGGATCAATAACAATGCCTCTCTGTGCGCTGCGTTCATTAGTCACTCTCTATCTTTCCCTTTTAACATTAGATCACTGTATTAATGCCCACCAAGAACATCTCCAGACACTCTGTGACGATATGATCGACACAAACAGGCGAGGAAAAAGCCATGCCGGGGAAACAGACACGAAGGGACCAGTCAATAGTTTCAACTGTGGCAGGTCGATTGGGGATAATGGTGCAAATCAACTCAAAAATCTTGCTGGCTGACCAAAAACCCCAGGACAGGTAATTAAGGTAATCAGGACCTCAAGAAATTAGTTAAGAATCACTCGTTAAACATTAAAAGTTGCGTATTAAGCAGTAGTCAAATACATTTAGGTAGATGAGATGGAAGCGGCTTCCGCCTCATCAGACAGGGACAGCTGATTGAGGGTGACCTTGCACTAATTACAATTGGTCTAAATTTAAATGTCTGATTATTATACCCCTGCGGGAGGAGGTACCATGCTGCCCTGAGTGGCGAGTATGATGCTCAAATTTATTCTGAACTTTTTCTGCTTTGAAGACTCATTATCATAATAATGTATAAATCAGTGGTTTTCCAATGGTAGGCCGGGACTCAAAAGTGGTTGCAGGCCTTTGCCATGATGACTGTAGTTTGTTTTAAATAGTCAGTCGTTTAATCAATGCTTGAATTAACAGTAATCTGAGATAAAATTGCGTATTTAAAAAAAAAAAAAATCCAAAAAAGGCAATAAAAAACAACAAATCCAAACCACGTTAATCTACATGGTTACATTTTTTCCGAATACTAATTTGGTTATTTTTATGCTTTGTATGTAACGTTTTGCATGGACTTGCCACTCTGTCAGGTCTGTTAATGACTCTATCAGCCACATTAAATCAACATCAGCAATTTTTTACCATCTAAATTTCATTGCCAAGATCAAATGTATGTCAAAACTGGACTTACTTAACCATGCATTTGTCTCCAGCCATTAGACTACTGTAACGGCCTGCTCACTGGCCTCTCTGAATGAGTTGTTAGACAGTTGCAGTACATCCAGAACGCTGCTGCTCGAGTCCTGACTAGGACCAGGAAATACGACTATATCAGTCCAGGTCTACACAGACTTCTTGTCGCTCAGAGAATAGACTTTAAAACAGATCTGCTTGTGCACAAGCCTCTTCATGGTCTCGCACCAAAGTACATCTCTGACAATGGGAGAGCCATATGAACCACCTCGGGCTCTGAGAAGCTCAGAGAGTGGGCTCCTGCTGGATCCCAGAGTAAGGACTAAACATAATGAGGCTGCATTTCAGTTTTACACAGCTATAATTTGGAACAGACTTCCAGAAGATCTGAGACAGGCCTCAATCAACTGAAAATATTTTATCGGCACTCTTCACTTTTGATTGATTTGATATGAATTGTTCTCTACAAATAGGTTTGCCTTGCCTTAAAGGGATATTTCAGGATTTTTGACATAGGGCCTCATTTCCTAGTTATCCAGTGTGTTGTTGATGTCTGGAGATATTTATTTCTTAAATTAATGCAGTTCTTATATTTGAAGAGCTTAGTGGCGCTAGGCTAGGGCAAGGCTAAAGCATTTCTATAGTATCAGTTAGCCTGCATTAAAAACAGTCTGACCCACTCCACAGTGCACGTGAGGTAAATCACTTATAACGCCAGACTAACTATATAAATGTCTGTGAATAATAGAATCATTTTAGAAATATAACTGACCTTGTATCACATGAGTTACTGCATTTTGAGGGAGTACTTTCTCGCAGATCACTCTGCCGCTGTGTTAGCTTACAGCCACGAAGCTGATGCTGCTCAAATATAAGTTATTTTAAATGCAAAATGGTTAAAAGTATTCTATCGACACAGACATTTATATCGTTAGTCTGGCGTTATAAGTGATTTGCCTCAGGTGCGCCAGACTGCAGGCTAACTGATACCATAGAAATGCATTAGCCTTGCCCTAGCTTAGCGCCACTAGACTCTTCAAATATAAGAACAGCATGAATTTAAGAAAAAAATATCTCCAGACACTAACAACACTCTGGATAACTAGGAAATGATGACCAATGTCAAAAATCCTGAAATATCCCTTTAAAGTAAGTGTCACCATAAATAAAGAACAATCAATCCTACATGCCCAACAATTTAAATTAAATAAACACATTAATTCCTAATAACACGTGTTTTCACAGAACTGGTAGACTATTTAGTTTAGTCCCCGGTGCTGTTTCGCTCCCCTCTGTCTGTGGATGAGGTCGCTCTGCCCTTCGCTCTCCCTCGTCCGAGCCGCGATGACATCACCACAGAGCAGCCTATTCATCATTATATTCATCAGCATCACCTCCACGCACACACCTACCGCACAGGGATGAAAGAGGGACATCCAATATATCTCGCTACAACCAAACAGCACGGGGGGAACAAAGCCAAAGGAGGGGAGGGAGAGGGAACGGGCCCAGCAGTAGACGGGCCGATCGCGCTGGGGTAGGCAGAAACCTCTGACCTCAGGACCAACAATACATCTCAATAAAGCACAGCTCAGACAAATGTGATGAGTCAGACTGGAGGCTGCTCACAGACAACAGAAAAGGCAAGACAAGCTTCTCCATGTGAGAGAGAAACATTTCTCTGTTTCTCTCACAATGTTGAACGATCTCCATGCGCTGACCAATGACTGAGAGGTATTTGCTATCTTTCTTACTGTCTTTACTCCACATGCAGATAAAAAGTGATCTGGGCCAGGTTAAGTCCTGGTTTAAGTCCTCATTTAGACCTGATTTACTCTTGGTTTAGTCCGAGTTCAGTTCCCACATTAACATACACAATAGTTAAAATTGGTAATTCTTCAGTGGGAATGTTGCTTGATCACAGACTGATTATTACAGTTTTGCTGTTGTAGACTCACATAGTCATGGAAGGCCTTGGCCTCACTCGAGTGCTCACAGGTGTCTCTTCTCTCTGGAGCTGCACAGTACAGGTCCCAAAACACACTGCAACAAGACACACGCACACACACACACGCACACACACGCACATCAATGAGCAAACCATTTCTGCAGAACTAAATCATAGAGAGCACAGAGATATGAATGAAACGAAGTGGAACAGTATTACTCTTACCACCACCATGAGTGAAGGAACCCCGGAGGTTCTCCTAATGTGATATTTTTCTCCCATCGGATCTGCGCAGAGAGAGGAAGAGAGATGCTTCTTATACATTAAAGTGTAAAAACAAGAATTAGCCTCATTACAAGCAAATTCTTCTTAACACATGCCATTATGTAATTGCATTATGATCTTCAAACCGTGGGTCCCTAAGTGGATAAGTGAGTCTCGCTGCAGCTAAAAGCTTGCCTATTCATAACGAGCTTAATGTATGTATAAGTGTATTGTACTTGTCTGAAGATGTGCAAAGTATTCTGTGCCCTTTCAAAGCTTTATATGTCGAGCGGTTCTTCATTTTAGTTAACACATCTGTCTTTTTGTCGCACCTTTGTCTCTTTTTAGAAATAGTCAACGGAGGCCAAGATCCCTCTTCTAAACGAGATTGATCGTGCAGCTCACGTTTGAAATTTGAAGATGATTTGCTAGAGTGAGCTTATAGGCACGATTAATGCAATGAATAGATAATAATAATTTCCCCATATCATTCCTAAATATATAAGCCTATTTTGTGTTTGACATAGTGCTGTAGTACACTGTATATCACATGTAGACCTCATTTCATATCCATATATTACATGTCATCTTAATGTCATCTCTGTAGAAAAAAAAATCATCAAAACAAATCAAAACATTTAGCCATACATTTCAAACTACTGAGTTAGAGCTTTCCAATAATTACAGAAAAAAAAAAAACATCTTTAAAGCGTTTTCTTTTTATAGCTATAACCATCTTTTTAACATTTTAGACAAAACATGAAAGATGTTATCATGAAAGAGAGAGCCTTATTCCTCATCTGTGACTACTATTGACACAGTTCCGATCAGGATAATGTTTCTGACATCATGTGTCCACTGCCCGCACATCCGGATTCCTCTGTTTTGAAGGACAGCCTAAACATAGGCTGTTCAAAGTTATCATGACCGCTCTCACTCTGGTCATGTCAATGCTGAATACTTGCAGGATAAAGGAAACCGTTTGACTAGCTTCTGCGTTAGCGATTATCTACTTTGTGTCTGGAAAACCTCCAGCTCTACTGACACTTTTACAAGAGACAGTAAAGAGAGTAAAGAGAGGGGCTTTCTTACCGGAAAGACCTCATTTGTCAGAGTGCTTTAGATGCTAAAGCCAATTTCATTTGAGTATGTTGCAAGTCCTGGGCTGCTCTTGAAATCCTTATCAGCAATACACAAATATGGAGCAACTGGTTCAGTTAAGTTTGGCTGTCCAAAATAGGTACAATTTAAAATGTATTTGACCTCCTTACCGCTCTCTATAAGATATTAGATGCATACTAGTTTTAAATTATCCCTCACATAATTAGTGCATAAACCCTGATTATTCTGGTTTTGTCAGTTCCCACGTAGACACAGGATCCTGATTTTAGCAAAAGCCCGAATCTGACCAGAATTTCTGACTTTTTTAATTGGATGTGTGACTGTCCATAAAAGTTAGAATATTCCTTGTATATTTGATTTGACGGGTTAGAAACCATGTTTCATTCCTTGCCAGATATGTCATTACCACTGCTCTCACTCTGCAGACTAAATATCCAAGACGCTCTCATGTACAGAAATATGAAGATTGTGACAATAAACATCATATCAAAATGTTATTACTGGGAAAAAACTGATGGAGTATCTGGGATACTCAAGTGCATGTAAGGTACTCATTGGACAAATTACATCCCAAAGTACTAAAGCAATAGGCCGAGCTGCCGAGTAGATTACACAATAAACTTAGAGACCCGGTTCCACTAAAATCAGCGCTAATTTTAATAACCCCATCATCTACTGCCTCTGACCTGTTGGCTCAGCAGAGAGGCCACACCAATTCAATTAACTGTAGACTCACTGGAAGCAGTGTTCAATGGTCACAAAAAATGGGCATTAGTGAATGTTCACTTCGAGACACTGCAGTCGCTCACCTCTGATAGGAAGGTCTGTGCTGACTTCTGAGCTCCAACGTGCAGCAAATACTCATACACGTACAGCGCTAACCTATGAGAGAGCACAGGGGGAGAAGATGGGTGAGTTTCAAAAGAAACAACACAACAATTTCAATGAGAGAAACAAATAACGTATCTAAAAGAGGAAGGGAAAAGCGCTAAAGACATGCCATTAAAATAAAGGCATTTTAACTTCACCAGAGAGTGCCTGGGTTTCTCTGTTTTTTGAAATAACAAAAAAACAGAAATCTATCTTGAATCAGATAATATGATCCAAGTTGCATAATAGAAAATGAGGAGTGACAATTCACATGAACAATCAAGACATGTGAAAGGCATAGTGAGAGATAGAAATGAGTTGAACTGCCAACAGTTCAACCTTTACTACATCCTCATTACACAGTTTGAAAAGGGAAAAATAATTTGACCTGGAAAGACTAGAAAGAAAAGGAGGCTTACGAGAAGTTTTATTGACCCCAGCATAAGAAATAGATTAAATGATGAGCATATGCACGGCCATGACTATGACAATGATGAATGAGAAAAGGAGATGCTTCCCCCCCAGAGTCTGGACACTGGTCAAAGAGGATGAGGCCAGAGGTGAAGCAGAGATGAGGTCAGGCGAAGATGAGCAACACGAGCTCGGTAGAGAAGAAGGTCGTAGATGAGGAAGCCTCGAAGGATCCTGTCTGATGATTGGTAGGAGCGTGGCTGCTGTGCTGGAGGTGAGGCCAGAGATAAAGTGATGATTGGGTGATGGGTAGTGACGCTGCAGATAGGTGTTCCAAGTTAGTAAATATTTATTTAAATAAAAGATCAAATAAAACAAATACAAATTTGGGACACACTGATCCAACATGCGATTTTAAAGGGACTATACAGAAGTTTAACCACAAATAAATGTATACAAATTAAAAATGTCTTCCTCATACATGCTCCAGCAACGCCCTGGTGAGTAGAATGAGCCCTGGCCTTTTCACCGCGATTGCCTCTATATGTAAAATCACTTAAATAGTCTATGTTCGGGACGAACAAGCAACCAGCGTAATGCGTAATGACGTCATGTGCGTTCACGCTCAGCTGTAGCGTTAGCTGTATCTCCTCTATATTGACGCTGCCGAGCAAGTGGTAACTTTGGACGGATGGATTTAGCGGAGAATAAAAGGAGACCGGCTTCAAGCACCATCGAAACTGCAGCCCAGACCCCAAATGACGAAAAGAAACGAAGAGTTTATTCGAGTGCGACAGAAAAGGCGAAAGTCGAGGCGAAGAACCAGAGTAAACATCGGAAAATGTTGAGAAAATCTCTCAAAAGACCCGCAGCTTATTTTTGCTTGAAAGGTAAGACATTATTACTAAATACGTGGGGGAAAAGTGTTGTTGATGCTTCAAAACAACGGTGTCCGACTGTCCGTGCATGTTGTTCAAACTTCACTGAAACAAGCCATAAAATAATCATATTTGGAAGTTACTAAAATAGTTGATCTAATAGTTTTATACCAACAGAAGTTGTGTAGTATTAGTAGCAGACTAGTAGTGTCAGTAATAACAGTAATTGTGCTGTACCTACAAAACATTTGAGTAGTAACGGTGGTAATGGTGCTGTATTTACAATGGCAAAAATAATGCTGCTAATGTTAGCTTTTCTGCGCCGCAAAATAAGCATGACTGTTCACGGATTCATAAGTAGTGAAACGAGTGGACATGTGCCATTTACAATAAAGTTTACGAGTTAGCTACGCTAACTTTCTGCCCAGGGAATTGTTTTTTTCTCCTTCAAACATCAATTATTTGTATCTGTATTACTTGGTTTCTTCACTCGATCCACTTTGCTGCATTTGCTCAAGTATCACATCTTGGAAAATATTCACTCAAACTGATTTGGTCTAAATATCTTACAAAACAGTAACGTTTCTTACCTCAGTTGAAGTCACGCCTGCAAATCTGTAAATTGACCAGGACGGGACTGTTATCTCTGGTGCTCGTAAAGCCTGAGCGCCTCATGCGCGAGCTTATCATCGAGGCTGCAGTTACGCATTTGGCCTGAGGGGGCAATTGCGAGCACACAACTGTCAAACTCCACATAGTCCCTTTAAGTGAATGTTAGGAATTACAAATGTTGACTAATAAACTCACTGCACAGCTTTAGATCAGACTTAAAACATACAGTAAATGGAAAAACATAGTGACTTGATTTAATTTGACATAGTGTGCCTACGGTGACCAGATGAGTTGCCCTGAAATTCGGGACGGGCTTCATGTTTTGTTTATTTTTTTATTTTATCATATGCCACATGTCAAGGGGTTGTTATCTGTGATAATCATGAAATGTGTTGGTTTATGGCCCATTTCAAGGCTAAGAATTCTAATGTGGGCGAGGTATCGCGCTTCACTGCGAGATAGACCACGGCTTAAGCGAGGACTTGAGTTGTTCCATTTTGTATTTGGTAAAGTGCAGCGCCACTTGTACTGGCGTCCGTGTGTAACAGGTAGGGGAGTTTTGGATCAGCAAGGCTCTAAAGTTTGTAATAGTTTAAAAACCGAATCAGCACAAACAGAAATCTTTACAGCACAAAACAGCACAGATGTAGAGGAAGCGGTGACACAATTTTTACCTGTTTTGGAGCTTTATAATGAGCAGACTGACCTTAGATCTGACCAATAAAACAATCATTAATATCTCAAAAACGATAACCGCACAAACACATTTTTTTTACAGCACAAAACAGCACAAACGATTGACATATTTTTTTATAAGATTTTGAGTATGATGGGGGCCAGGTTCAGGTTAATGGGGACCCCTACTTTAGAACATTCTTCAGAGCGCAGTTTTTGTTGTAGAGCTCGTCCAGATCAAGCCCCTCTTCCATATTAAGAGCGCACACAGCACTTTCGACATTCTACAAATATTTTTTGGGACAATTTGGGTTGGATCTGGGACAAGAGCCTGGATTTCGGGACTGTCCCGAATTTTTCGGGACGTATGGTCACCCTAAGTGTGCCAAATCCATTTTCATTAATCCTGACATGTGAAGAAGTTCAACTTCAGCCTACGCATGAGGCTGGAATGCCAAGCATCTCCAGGATGCAGCGAGTCTGTCACAGCCGGATGTCAATGTGTTTCAACTCTGTGTTAAACATAAAACACTTGTCGTCGAAGACATTTAAGATCTTCCCAACAGACAAGAGCCACCTGTTCAAAGAACAAGCGTCTCTGTGAGTAAAACACAGGGCCCAGGGCCCAATGGCTTTGATCGCAGCAAGAATTAAACAGAGTCTTGATTTGTTCATCAGTTCTGTTCAGTGGGTTTTCACAGGGAAGTCAAGAGGAGGAGGGACACATTTAGAGACACAAAAGTAATATTGACATCGACTACAAAAAAAGAACAAACAAAAATCTCTCCATCAATTCTTGTAGTACACACAGAGTAAAAAAAAAATGCTCTCGCAGAACTTGCAGAATTTTGTATATTTTTATGTTCTTCACTTCATCTTTCTCAATTTTGCACATTCCATGCATTAAAAGACAAAATCCATACGGTCAATCTCGAGTATTGACAGGGTGCTTTTTAATCGACAGGGGATACAGTGATACAGCAATAACAGCCCCGGACTGAAGAGTTGGACGATGAAATCCAATATATAAAAAAGGATTGATTATAATAAAGGTAAAAAGTTTATTATAAAAAAAGTGTACTTTTGTTGAGCCTCCTGCTTGGTCACAAAAAACAAGTCGTCAAGTTGATGTACTACAGTTGCTCATGGATCTATTGAGACAGGCCTGGCGTCCCTTCTTCCCCAGACAGCTGCAGGGGCCCACTGCATCCAAGCCTTTTTGCTCCCTTTTGTGTATAAAAATAACTCGAGCCGACGTCTACCTGTCTGCTCGTGATGTACTGCCCAATCCCTTGTGTCGGCCGCCATCTTTGCTTAATGATAAAACGATGAAGGGTGGCCGGAATCTCCCTGACGTCTCCCGTTCCTCGGCTCTTTTCCCCTCGCACCAGTGTTTAACCATAGAAATGGAGACACGAGTGCCGCGCGGGGACAAGGTTAACTGAACAATGAAAGGCTTGACAAAACTCTTGACACCTCAACAACTGGGTATGAATAAAAGATGTGGATGTGGAGCAAATGTGCTATGTTACATCGTTCTGTGCCAATCTGTTTTCCCCTCTGAGGCTCAATGTCAAATAACGGCATGTGTACGGGTGTTACTAATGCGTCACAATCTCTTGTTTAGCCGGGAACACACTCCTGGCCGGCACTGAATGGTTTCACAAAGATCAAGCGGGAAAGTGACCTGTGCTCATAACCGATTCTTACAAGGACTCATACAGATTACCATTGGCCTCTACATAAGAAATATCCAAGAACAGGGAAACATGGCAGGAAGAAAGTTTTAAAGGGCAAACGTGAGGGAGGAATAGGTTGGGTTGCGGAAGTGTTCATGATATGTTAAAGTCTCATACTGAAAATGTCTGTATCATTGCCGTGAGGTTTACATTTACATATTCTCCCCACTCCTGGTGGTTTCTTCCGGATGCTCTGATTTTTCCTATTAGTAGTAGTAGTCTCCATAATTCGTGCACAACACGACCGAAAGGGTTTAGGCTGAAGTAAAAACGTATTGTGCCTAACCCAATTTACAGACTTCCACGAGAAAACAAACACAAACATTAATAGTAAACAATATCAAGTGTCAAACAGAAAAGAAATAAGCATGTATTTAGAATTGATTTTAACATAAATTTCAACACTCCAATATATATGTAAATATACATTTTGTTTTACGTTAATTTATTTTAACTAAATCATGTCATCATTTATGATGACATTATGACATTCATTATGGATCTATTAAAGTCTTTTCACTAGTTCCTTACTTTGTTCATCCTTAACTTATATATTTTTGAATGATAGTAGATTTATACAACTTTTTGAAAGCTTTGACTCTTTTAGACTGTTTTAAATGATATTCCAAATCGTTCCACAGATTAACACCTCTTACAGAAATACATCGACTTTTTAAATTCTTTTTAGCTTTTGCTTTTTTGAATATGGCAGTTCCTCGGAGGTTATACGGACGTTCCCTGTGTTCAAAACGCTGCTGGATGTTTGGAGGGAGAAGATTATTATGTGCTTTGTACACTATTACTAAAGTATTTAGATCAACAAGATCAGGGATTTTCAATAGATTTAGCTCTACAAAAATGGGGGTTGTTGGTGCATAGAAATCTGCTTTAGTGATGATTCTTATTGCCTTTTTTTGGAGTAGAAAAATAGGATGAGTATTGGATTTGTAATTGTTTCCCCATATTTCCAAGCCATAATTTAGGTAAGGAAGTATGAGGGAGTTATACAGTAATAGAAGAGATTTTTTATCAAGTACAGTTTTAATTTGACCAATTACAGCAATGGTTTTTGCTAAATTTGTTTTGAATGTACTTATATGCGATTTCCATTCAAGTTTTCCATGAATGATAACTCTTAAAAATGTATTTGCTTTAACTCGTTCAATTTCAGTATAATTTATTTTTAGAGTGGTATGAACACTAACTTTTCTATTTCCAAAAATGATATATTTAGTTTTACTCAGATTCATTGAAAGTTTGTTAAGATCAAACCATTTTTTTAGAACTGTGAGCTCGTCTTCTACTGTGGAAAGGAGTGGTTTCAGATCCTTTCCAGAGCAGTACAGGCTGGTATCATCCGCATATAATAAACATTTTACGTTTTTCAAAGCTTCACAGACATCATTAATATACATTATAAACAATTTTGGACCCAAAATAGAACCTTGTGGAACTCCATGTGTGATAAGTTTTTTTTCAGAGTCGACATTGTGTATATGTACATATTGGCATCTGTTGCTAAGATAACTTTCCAGCCAGGCATATGCAGGTCCCCTGACACCAAACCTTTCAATCTTTTTTAAAAGCCTTGTATGTTCTATGGTGTCAAAGGCCTTGCTCAGATCGATAAAAACCTATCAAAAACATGTACAACAGGGTCATCTTTGTCATCGTCCAAGTGGCTTACATTTCTGTGGTATCTTTAGGAAAGGCACATCCGGTTAGTATCTGGAGCACTCACAGGCTTTATAAACACGTGTGTGGTGTTTATCTTGTATATTGTGTTTTAATGTTTGACTAGTTTTTCAAAGACAAATTTACCTACGGGCACAATTAAAGCAACCCAACCTTACCTCGCCATCTCATCTCTGACTGTCTGTTTAAATGCACGAGTCTTGTGTGTTCATTAACGCGCTCTGAGACCAAATAAACACATCCATCCATCCATTTTCTCCCACTTGTCCGTTGCCGGGTCGTGGGGGCAGCTGTTGGAGCTGCCCAAATCACATTGCACCAGCCCCTATGGCTCCTCCTGCAGGTGGTGGGTCCACAGAAGGATGGCCTCATGGTTCTACCCGGGCCTGTTGGTCTCTCATAAGGGGCTTCTGAACCGCTCTTTGTCTGACCCGTCACCTAGGACCTGTTTGCCATGGGAGACCCTACCAGGGGCATGAAGCCCCCGACAACAGAGCCCCCAGGATCATTCGGGTGCTCAAACCCCTCCATCATGTTAAGGTGGCGGTTTCAGGAGGGGAATAACCAAATAAACCAAAGAAGAAATTAAATCAAAAGGAAAGTTTCGGTCCGTATTTACCACAGACCAACACTTCATGAGGGTTCAAAACAGCACAACTGTGAGAGAGAGCAATGCAACGGGTCTATACTCTACTGTGTGACCTGCACACTGTTTTTTTGTTCTTTCAAAACATTTCTAATATACTATTTTAGGGTAATTTGTGTAGGATTTCTATACATATCTACATATACAATTCTACTGACAATAATTAGGAGTAATTAAATAACCATTAACCAATAAATATCCATGTGATTACAACATTTTAGGAAACATGTTATTTACATTCTGTTACTATGGTATTACTGTAAAAAGTAAAGTGCTACCAAATTAAGTCAAGTTACTGCTATTCAAGTGTCCTACAATATCACAATACCAGTCCCAGAAACAAACAAAACACAAAACATATTACGACTACAATATTATTGTAGTCGTAATTACTAGACCTTTGCAGGATCTGTGCTGCTGATCTCCTGAGATTGTGAAAGTAAAGAAAACAGTATGATGCCTTAAGTGAAAGCAGCCGTTTTACCCAGATCAGCATTTAAAAGGGACCAGTAGATCACTGCTAATCAATTTACAGCACTCCCGTAGTGATCAAAGCCTGGCGCTGATTCAAGTCGCACAGCGAACGACGTCTCTGATTGGATCTGGCCCTTATACATTAGCTCAGATTATTTTTCTTGTTGAAAATGAAACAGTAACCATTATACAGCGATCATAATCGACACACATTGACACATTAAGACATGCTGGCAAAATCTAATATTATGATATATTTTTTTTTAGAGTATTTATATTCATGTAACAGTATGTCTTTGATTATTACATTAATTTGTAATATGGGTTATTGTAGTTAAGAGAGAAACTTATGTTACTTTGGCAACCCTGGGAGATGCCCAAACAAATATGGAAAAATATAATATTTTCACTGTGAGCACATACGATATTCCCTCCGCCATCAGACTCATTAACGAAAACAAGACCCAATAACTCTGTATCTGACTCATTAACGTAATAACCTTTTCCAGCCATTTGCACGGCTCTATTTCACTATGTTGTATGTCCACAATCTGTTGTTCTATGTGAAATTTTTGTTGTCTTTATCATATTTTAAATGTAATCTTCTTGGGCAATTCTGATTCTGAAGAACATAATATAGGGCTGCACAACATATCACCAAATTATTGTTCCAGTATGAGCTGACGCAATAAATCTCAAAGTCTTCCACCTGGCTAAGACTTTTTTTCATTTTTATTATTATTATTATAAAACAAAAACACATTACCCTCAAAATGTGAAACTCATGAACACAGCACAGTATTCCCAACAATCATGGGGTACCTTGCCGGAATTTGTCTGAGCACAAACTGTTGCTGTGTCCCGGGACAAAAACGCGGCACCCGCATTGCCTCCAGACACAATAGGCGACAGTGGATATCTGGTGTAATAGTGAGCAGGGTGAAAGAAGGACAAATAGATGTTTTTGGAAGTCACGCTGACAACACGTAGAGGGGTTCACTGCACTGCACTTGTTAAAGCTACAGAGAGGCCAATGTCGCTGGCTGGGTTAGCTCTGGGCTCGCATGTTAAAACCACCTCAGGTAACTGGGTCAGAAACAGCCTACAGATCACAGATTTCCAACATGGAGGAGTAAGTGAGCGAAACAAAGCAGAGAGAGAGCGCTGGGGTGACGGAGAGAGCGAGATGAAAGGCTCTGGTTTGGGGAGAGGAGTACAGAGAGAGGATTAGTTACAGACAAAAAAGGAAAAGTGTGTTGGATGGAGGTGATGGGTGCGAGGAGCGGATGAGCCGCAAGACGAATCCTCGTGAGATCTGTAAACTTTCATATTCTAATGTAGGGGCTTCTCACAGAGCGGTGTCTCGGTTAGCCAAGCTCCCCCACTGTGACCTTCTTCTCTAAATTAACACAAGAATCCTCCGTAGGATAAAAAAAAGTTCAACAAAACTAGATTCCCGACATCGTCTAAAAGTAAAGGCAAGACAATGAGCACAATATACTGGATATATAAATAAGACACAACAAATATGACTTATTTATTAAGTTCCTAATGAACTCTCTGTGTGTGAGGTAGTGTGAGAAGTACTGCCACAGACTGAAATATCTCATTTAAAGCCTTCTAAAAAACTAGAATAAAAAAAAGAATAGAAGAACTCAGAGCAACACAGCAGAAATGTGTCTTTCAACATGGCATATTTACACTCATTCAGTAAAACACACACACACAATAAAAAACACAATAAAAACATTTAAACAAAGACACTTAAACAGCAACAAAAGAGTGCAGTGCTACCGGGAGCTATTTAGGATCTGGTGCCTTTTCTTTGGTGGTACTTCACGATCAATGGTACACAATTCTTTAAAGCTGCTTTAAGTGTAGCACGAAACTCCTCCAGAAGTATTTCTCATCACACCTGGCCACTATTTAACAGTGAACCGAACTACACGCACCATCCGCATTTAGATTACGGCCCAAAGAAGTCATCATGGCTTTTATCAAAGGTGAGGGACAGGTTACTACTCTGACTTAGCAATAACAATCGTCCAAAGCGCTATTGTTGCAAGACTCACACAGGAATTCACTTTTTTGAAGTGTTGGAGATTTCCTGCTTCGTCACATCATATACAGCACTGCAGTCTCGATGTGATGCAACACCGACAGTGACAGCGGCAACTAAGCCCTTTGTGCCAATCGTACCAACCATTCGAGAGAGCATGGTGGAAGATACCACACAAAAAACAAGCAATCATAATCACTATTATTCCCCCTCTTGAATTGCAGATTTCAGTTATTCATTTATTTTTCAGTTTCCATATAAGCAAGTACTGTACATACATAAATTGCGCACACCAGATCACCAAATGACTGTTACTACTGGTGATGCCCAATTGTTTTATAATTTCCCAACAATGACACTCTCGTGAAGACAAAACATGCTTTTACTGTGGGGTCATGAAAACAGACAAGATGGCAAGAAGACTGCCCAAGGTTGGCGAAAAGCACTATGCCGTTTACTTGACCATATTTGAGATTCCATTTTAATTTAATTATCTGCACAGCCCTCAAACAAAGTATTTTTTTTGCAGGATCTTGTGATAAAATGAACAGGTCTACAACTAAACTTTTTGTACAGCCCCATGTGTGATGCCTCTTTGACAATAAGTGCAGGGCTTTGTGTGCTGCTAAGAGCTATAAGCCTGATGACTGGGCTTCATTAGGACAGACAGACAGAAGAGGGATTTTGAGAGGCTGGCACAGGGATGTGGAGGGTCGGGCACTAAGGCAGGATAAACAACAACATATATAGAACCATTATTCTGTTGAATAATTTATCTCAAGGCTTCAGGAAAACAACAGGGGGAAAACAGATTCAACTCCACTCACTGTACATAATATTTAGTACTCTAGTAAGATGAATAAAAACAAAAATAACAACTTGGTGCAACATCAACAAGGTATTTTTGTGTGATTGCATTGTGATGTCTAGTAAAAAAAAAAAAAGTTTGCTATATGCTCAATGGCCATTTGAATAAAGAAGAAACATGATGACACATTACTTTCTATTGAGAGAAGGACAAATGCAGCAGTCAACAGAAAGGTGAAAATGGTGGAGAGAAGGATGAACAGATAGAGATGAGAGAGTGAGAGAGAGGGCAGACAGGGACAGTAAATGATTAATGAACGGAGCTGGAAGCACAGCCAGGGGGAGGTCAGGACAGAGCCGCGAGGAGCCGGAGAGGACTGTCCACGGCCTCATATCATGAAGACACAAGTATGTTCATCTGTGTTCGGGCGGCACGGTAGCGCAGTGGTTAGCGCTCGTGCTTCACAGCTAGAGGGTTCGATTCCCACCTGGACGGGGCCTTTCTGTGTGGAGTTTGCATGTTCTCCCCGTGTCTGCGTAGGTTTCCTCCGGGTACTCCGGTTTCCCCTGCCACTAAAAACATGTACAATCGGCTGGGATGAATGAGAGTGTGTTTGAGAGTGTGCATGGGGGACGACGGATGGAAATGAGGTCATAAACAAATATTTAGTAAATGAAAAAATGAAAATCAATAACACGACTGTTACAGATGCAATAACCACCCACGTTTTTTCCAGATCACAGTTGCATTGCAATTTTGTGCATTATTCATCATGCTTATTGGTAATTTTCATGGTCAGGCACCAAAGTACATCTCGGACATATTACAGCCGTATGAACCATCTCGGGCCCTGAGATCCTCAGGGAGGGGTCTCCTAGTGGTTCCTAGAGTCACCACCAAACACGGTGAGGCTGCGTTTCAGTTCCACGCTGCAAAAGTCTGGAACAGCCTCCATGAGGATGTGAGACAGGCCTCAACTCTGGCAATGTTTAAGTCCAGGCTGAAAGGACACCTTTTTATGGCTGCCTATGGCAATTCATTGTATTTTAACAAGTAGATATACATATTTTTAATGTAATTTTTTTCCATGTAATTTTATTTTGTTTTTAATGCTTTTTATTGCATTTTATTGTGTTTGTGTCTGGTGTTGCTGTGAGGCACATTGAGTTGTACATGTACATGAAATGTGCCATACAAATAAACTTGCCTTGCCTATTGCACATGGTTTTGCATTGAAGTTATTGCACATGAATTACTTTACAGTAGGTTTGTACAGTCTGACAGCAGTGTGGTGAAGGACCTGTGGTAGCGCTCCTTACACTGAGGGTGCCTCAGTATGCCATTGAAAGAGTTGCTCAGCTCCTTTACAGTCCCGTGCAACGGGTGGGAGGTATTGTGCATTATGCGACAGGGTGGTTAGCGCTCATGCTTCACAGCTAGAAGGTCCCAGCCGGGTTTGATCCCTGGTTCAGAGGGGGCCTTTCTGTGTGTAGTTTACATGTTCTCATCATGTCTGCGTTGGTTTCCTCCGGGTGATCCGGTTTCCCACACCACTAAAACCATGTACAATATGCCAGGAAAGGTGTGTGAATGGTTGGTGGTTGTCAATGGCACAAACGGACAGCTTAGCTTCTGTCAGTCTACTCCAGCTGCTGGCAGCTGTGGCTACCAACAAAGCTTACCACCACAAATTATGAAATGAATGAAAAATGTACAAAAATGTAAAGTGACTTTGATTGTCTGGAAAAGCACTATATAAGACTAATGCCTTATTATTATTATTATTAGTATCATTATTTATGGGGGCACAGTTTTGAGACCATCCACAGCACAAGCAGAGAGGGCTTCAAGGAAATTATTTTTGATTCCCAACATCCGGAAAAGTGACAACACATATGCCATTCTGATAGTAAGTTTATAAAACATGCCTGACAAACAATTCACTGACTTTACCTATATTTTTTGTCAAATCCATGTCTCCAGTTACTCCTGGGCTACTGTGGCTCGTGCACAGGCTGTTAGCTGATGCATTTCTAATTGGTATTTTTGCTGATGGTCACGAGTTAAATCTATATTCTCCATTATCCTTGCACTGCATTCCCGAGGGTCCCCGGTAATGACTCTGGCTAAAGGCAGAGCGCTGTGGTGAGATATTTTTGTAATATATAAACTATAGTATCTTGACCTCTGCACTTACACGGTCGGGCTATTGCTCAAACTTGTGCAGCTGAGACAATCTCTTTGAGGATTAGCCCGAACACGTGTCATAATCCATCGCCGACGCAGCCAGAGGAAAGACACTGAAATAGACTGTGTTATCTGCAAATGTGCCATGTTCTGTCTCTACTGGGATGGTGTCACACTCTGCTTTACTCAGTAAATGTTTGCACAGAACTTAAGCAGAACTCTTAGTCATGCCCTTAGCGGTGGTTTGGCAGGGAGATGAGGCCTGATGCCCCAACACTGGCTTGGCAAAAATCAAGCATTGCGTACTCTGGGACTTGGCCTACTTCAAGAGTGTAAGGGGATTCACTCAGCAGCAATGTACACAAATGTGCAAGACTTTACAAAACTGAATACTGGGGGATGTACTTCTTAGCTTTGCTGTCCCCAAAACTGTTATGCTGGGCGGAACAGAGAAGAAGCTCATAGGGAAAATCCCCTCCTGCAAAGAATTGACTTTTTTATTGATAGAGAGGTGAAATGGCGTGCGTAAAAGAATGAAGCTCATATCCTGAGAGAGAGAGAGGCTGGTGCACTCCTCTGCTCACCTCAGGGAAAGATTTGTGTTTACCTTTCATTAACTGCAGATCCCCACAATCTCCTGCTGCCCCTCCCCTGGGGACAGTCAAATACATATAGTCAGGAATATAAGAGGAATAGGGCGAAAAAAAAAAAAAGTTCTTAAAAAAGTTTTTTTTAAAATATTTTTCCACTCCTGATGTAAGAATAGGCGTCATATACTTGATACTAGGGCTGGGCAATTAGTCAAAATGTACTCGAAATCACAATCTCTGCTTTGGTCAATCTCAGTAACCGTCATGGGACTTTATAATTGTCAGGTTTACAGCTTTGGCAGAGAAACAGCTCCTAGTTTTAGAGTTTGGATATTTTTGTGTTAAATGATATTAAAGGAAAGCATTCCTCGAATTGAAAATTGAAATTGATCAATATAATGAGATTATTATTTGCCATATTGTCCTGGTCAGCCTATACTTGATATAGTAAGGGACCCACTTCCATCTAGGGCTGGACGTTATGGCAAAAAAAAAAAAAAATTTCTCATATTGATCAATTCCGATTTGTGATTCAATTTGATTTTTCCATAACACAATAAATACATGCAGCTGATTTATTAATTTAGACATCCCTTTTATTCAAACCTCAGCTCAGACAAAAAACAAACGCTTTCCTCCAGCATCATTTAACACACAAACATCTCCCGTTGTCTCATCCAAACTCCAAAACACAGGTTTTGTTTCTGCCAAAGAAATGGCTGCAGACTTGACCGATTATAAAGACCCATGACGATGACTGAGCAAAGTAGAGATTGCAATTTCAATTAATTTCCCGGCTCTATACTTCCGCTGAACATTTTGCTTTGTGTAATTTTGCAGAGAGGAGCAGTTCACTGGCAGCTGGAACAATCCTCAGCCAATCTGACGGGGAAAACAGCAAATTAGTGCGGTTGCAATTAAGCCTTGAGAGACAACACAATGAAGGGAGCGCCCACCCGGCCCATACTCTCGCAATCATATGTAATGGAGCCGCTCTGGTTCTGTCAGCAACCTCCTACTGCAGACAACAATGCCCAGGGCCCAGATAACAGGAAATACCCGCCTATCACAAAGCCACAAAGCAATAATATTTAACAACACACTAATTGAGGGAAGTGCATGTGTCCAATATAGAGAAACGTGTCATAATGATGCTTAATACATCGACTGCTATATTTGTAGGGATTGAAATGAAATAAAGCTGAATCCACTGCATGGCTTTCTTAATTTGAGTTCCATTCATTGCGTTTGATTTGTTAGATTGAGTCGCCTCTCGTGGGGAGTTTGTTTAATTTCACAGCTGAAGGGGCGCCAACGAATTCAGGGAGTGCGCTTTACTTGTTCAACTTTTTCTCCACAAGAGATTACAGTAAATCTACAATGAAATACTACAGTCAAGTCAAAGAGTGTATTAGGAGGTTGTTTACAGACACAAGCTATAAGGTTATCACAACTACCATGGTCACGCGAGGCCAATTGGTTTCAGCAATTCATTCTGCAGTTGCTATACTATAAAACTATTTAAAAAAAAACACATTGTTGGAAGAGGTGTGGCCTCTCGTCTGAAGGCAGGTGGTTGCAGCCTGTCCCAGAAACTATAGGACGGCAATGGGGTTCACACTTTAGAGGCCATGAACTCATTTGAATGATATGTAATATTGTCATTTTCATTTGCCTGCCTGATATGCAACAAAATACAATATACAGGAAACTCAAAAGTACTATCTTACTCTCATTATTTTTAACTACCAAAGAATAAAGTTAGACAAAACAGGTGCAAATGAAGAAAATCAGGAACGTAAGGATGGACATGAAGCAGGTATTTGAGCCACGTTTGAATACAAAAAAACTATTAACTTGCGTGCAACAATGTATCTAAATATTAAATTAAATAATTGATTTGTTCATTTTACAGATTTGTGACGATTAAGCCTGTACATGTAGAGTAACAGTAGGAGACAAAATGTCATTGCAGACTTTAGTGCGACTCTTCATGCATGTGGACAGCACTTTTGCAGAGAGTGAATTTAGATCAAGCATAGATTTAATTTTCACAAAACAATTAGGTGTAGTGATAGCAGCTGTGGACTGAAAACCAAATAGCTTTGGGAGGAGAGGAGGGAGTGTCTGAAGCAGCTCCTAAGCCTGGCCGTCACGCATGCTTAACCTTGCGCTAGCGTCTGTGCGATGCGGCTTGCATATCAATGACGGAGAATATCAGCAGAAAGGCCTCCAACCAACCTCCACTCAACAGACGAGAGGGGGCCAGTGCCACATCTGCACTGAAATACTGCCACACAGTGACGACACATGCTAACATGGACCATGGCTTCCTTCATTAGATCAGGGCAGGTCACAGGCATAGAGACAGAGGAAGGGCATCTGGCTTCATGCATGTCAAACACATTAGCACTACAGAAAAGTAATGACTTTGCTCATGGAATTTCAGACAGGAAAATAACTGCTTAGACTTAGATAACATACTCAGTGGCTACAAACACATCACGTCGACTTGATTATAATCGACATTAAAAACAAAACAAAAACTACATTTTGGATTTCTTTTATAAAATAAAAAAGCTAATATTTGTTAAATGAATAGGTAATGGTGTGCATTCACAAATGAGCCTCTAAATACATGTTTAGGTCTGAAAGTGCTGTTCCATTGACAGCATTTACGTAGGAGCTCGGGTTACAGGAAGTGCTTTAAAGGAGCATCCAGCGCTTAGTGGTTTGTGGCAGAGCTGGGAATATTTTGCTCCGCTGCCACAGTGAACGTTACAGGAACACATACTATACTCTTTAAACAATACTGAATACTCGACTTAATATTCTATACTTCGAATACTTTCACTTTGACGTATAATTAAAAACAAGTAACTACACTTGTTGGAACAACTGTTATGCACTTATTCTCTTAGGAACAAAAAAAACACTTTGCAAATGGTCAGCAGGAGCAGCAGATCACTGCACATGTAATGATATAGTACTCCAGTATTCTTTTGATTTTAGGAAAGTAACTGTATTTTAAATACCTTCAAAGGAAAGAGTAACTGTACCGTAATACAATTACTCAAAATTAGTCTTCTAAATCCATCCATCCATCTATTTTCTTCCACTTGTCCGTTGCCGGGTCGTGGGGGCAGCTGTTGGAGCTGCCCAAATCACATTGCACCAGCCCCTATGGCTCCTCCTGCAGGTGGTGGGTCCACAGAAGGACGGCCTCATGGTTCTAACCGGGCCTGTTGGTCTCTCATAAGGGGCTTCTGAACCGCTCTTTGTCTGACCTGTCAGCTAGGACCTGTTTGCCATGGGAGACCCTACCAGGGGCACGAAGCCCCCGACAATAGAGCCCCCAGGATCATTCAGGCTCAAACCCCTCCACCACGTTAAGGTGGCGGTTCCAGGAGGGGAGAGTCTTCTAAATACATATTTTAAATACATTCAGTTATTGGCGCTCATTGGCGCAAAACAACTCTTTCCAACTAAACTCAGACAAAACTGAGATCATTGTTTTTGGCCCACAGACACAAAGACAAAGTGTTATCAGTCACCTTGAGTCTCTCTCTCTAAAACCAAAAAAATCAGGTTAGAAATCTAGGAGTAATCATGGACTCAGACCTGAACTTAAACAGCCACATCAAAGCAATAACATAATCAGCTTTTTACCATCTGAAAAACATTGCTAAGATCAGAGGAATAGTGTCAAAACCAGACTTAGAGAGACTCATCCATGCATTTGTCTCCAGCAGGTTAGACGACTGTAACGGCCTGCTCACTGGCCTTTCTAAACGAGCTGTTAGAGCTGCAGAACATCCAGAACGCTGCTGCTCGAGTCCTGACAAGAACCAGGAAATACGACCATATTAGTCCAGTGCTCCGGTCCCTGCACTGGCTTCCTGTCACTCAGAGAATAGAATTTAAAACGGCTCTGCTTGTGTACAAGTCTTTTCATGGTTTAGCACCAAAGTACATCTCTGACATGTTAGAGCCGTATGAACCATCTCGGGCCCTGAGAACTTCAGGGAGGGGTCTCCTGGTGGTTCCCAGAGTCAATAATAAACACGGTGAAGCTGCGTTTCAGTTTAATCTGAAAGCTAAAATCTGGAATAGTCTTCATGAGGATGTGAGACAGGCCTCAACTCTGACAATGTTCAAATCTAGGCTAAAAACAGCTCTTTTTACCCGAGCAGATGAAAACTGAAAGTATTTTATCTGCACTCTTGCCTTTTACTGTAATTGATAATTTTTTATGTTGATGTTTTATTGATTGATTTGATCTGTTTTCTTGTAATTTTATGCAGCTGTGAAGCACTTTGAATTGCCTTGTGTATGAATTGTGCTCTACAAATAAACTTGCCTTGCCTTGCTCATAATCTTCTTGCTTCAGCCCACTCCTTTTGAGCAGAATGCTCAAATAAACAATTAAACAATAAACAACTCATTGGTGTTGCCAATTGTTTTTACATCTGTACAACAACTCACCGTTCTACGATAGATAGCTGATCCACTTTTCATTTGCACTCTATTAAATATATTTTAAAATATTATATTTTTCGTATATTACAAATTTACATAATCCAATATTGAGTTCTTCATACTTGCAGTACATACATATTGCAAGATTTGCATAGGTAGGGTGCCTATTCCGCTTTTTATTTTTATCCTTATTGGTAATTTGATTTGAATTATTCTTAAATTATTTTGTCTGGTTACTATTATTAAGCTACTGTGACAACCCAATTTCCCTTGTGGGAAAAAAAAGGAAGTCCAAGGCCAGGCGCATTGAGTTGCCTTGTGTACGAAATGCGCGGTATAAATAAACTTGCCACGTCTAAGTCTAGGGTGGCACCAAAACACTAACCTGGCAAGAGCTAGATTGATGTTACAGTCCCAATAACATTAGCACTGTTAGCACTGATATCAGTCTGGGATTGCCCTTGACTCGGACACACTTTTAGAGCAGCATTAGCAGTTGATTGGATCAAGAATGAAGGCGGGAGCGGTTTAAGATAGATTCTTATGTTACGCACAAATACCCTGAGAATTCAGCTTGCAGGCAAAGTAAGCAAAACACTCCGTGACCACAATGGACGAAACTTAGTGTGAGGTACTATAATCTGGTGACTGGTGGGTAGGTAACGATTCATCAAAAATCAATTTAAAAATGGTTTAAACTGTTTAAAATGTGAATTGATGTAAAAAATAAAAAAAAAGATAATTGTTGCAGTCTGATACGACAAAAATGCAGATGGTAAAAAAAAAGACTGTTAAAATAATCAGCTCAATTTCATGTAAAGTTATCTTACTGAGACAGTTTGTTACAAGGACAAAAATGCAGATGTTGAAATAAAAGAAGCATATTTTGGTTATATTCATTTTGTAAAGAAAAAGGTAAAAAAATTCAAATAAATACAAAAATGAAATCAGGAAATTTGAAACTCATATTGAACTTGAGTGCATTGTTACATCCCTACTGGTCAGAACAAATAACAAGTACAGGCTGTTTGTATCTGGTAACTTATTGAAACCCACTTGGACCAGCAGAAAGGAACAATCTCACAGGACAGATTGAAGTCCAGGCAATAGGTGTTAGCAGGAGCCATTTGAACACCTGTGACACTGAGGGACAGTCACTGTCCTATCATGCCTCCTCAGCCCTCTCTTCGAGCCTTGTGTTGTTTTGGGTGGTCAGAGGGAGCTGCTCTGTTCTCTGGGTCTCTCACGTTGATTGACAAGTCAAGTATTTCCCTGGCAGCGTCGATGTCAGGCTGTCTATGGCCTTTGATAGCACTTCTGTGGCAACTTCTATCTCTGGCAAGGGGGATAAGAGTGCGACGAGCGGAGATGCCAGCAGATAAAAGAGGACTTTAACAGACGGGATGTGTTCAGCAGGTTAAAAAGTGCTTTTTATCAGAGCCCTGTCAAACTGTCAGCATCCCCGTTTCTGTAGAGCAAGAGAGTAACTCAGTGTTATAATCCCACGTTGAAGCTGATCTAAAACAAAGGAAAGATTACAATTTTGACAGTTGAAACATCTCTCTCTCTCTCTCTTTTTTTTTTACCACCAGAAAAAACACAGCAGTGATTTGTTCAACAGCGTCCCTTGAGAGCTGAAGAGGCTATTAGCTGTATAATAATGACTCGGTGTTGTGGTTCACACACGCGTCGCCAGCATAACGGACAGATGGAGCTGATGTTCAGAATCCAAACATAATGGGAGGCAGCTCAGATGGGACACTCAAACAGTCCGCTCTCTGCTGTAAAACAACTTCACTGATACAGGACTGAAAACTAAACTGCTCTCCTGCTGGAGAATCCCTCTGCGACGCTGCTCTCAGGACAGGAAAAACAATGCTCCTTTTCCTCCCAAAAACATAATGATAAAAACACTGTGAATGTGCTATCATACACTACACAAGTTATCTGTAACAATAACTGCAAGGTGCATGAAAGTTATTAGTTAATTGTGCTTACTAAACATGTACAAGTGGACAATATATTGTCTACAAGATAAAAATCAAGATTGCTGTTTGGAAGATATGCAAATCTGCAATATCGAGTATACTGTATGTATATGGAAATATGGAGCAAAACATGAATTAAAAATTATTCAAATAATGGAAAATGGTTTTAAAAAATGGGGAATAAGCAGGAAATTGGGAAAGGGTTTGTTTCTGTCCTTTTGAAGTCTGTTTGGGACAATTATTTTTTTGAGCGACAAAGCAATGTATATTAAGATGTCTGTAGCACATTTTTGAATATTTCTTATGATTTGCAAAAGACCCCAACTATATTGAAATATTCATTTTTCCCATTGGAACAATCACAAAACTCCACTGACAATTTACTCATGTTAAAAATAAGTTTTTCTGCCATTACAAACCTTATTCTAGCACATGTGGCTGTAATATCATCCTCTTGTATTGACACCCTGTTGCTCATGAGGAGCTCAGCTGAGCCTCAACAAACTCTGTAGTGTTTTCACTGTGAGATGATCCGCTCTGGTCTCATTGTTGTCCTCCATAATGCAGCTCACTGTCAGAGCCGAGTGGCAGTCTGAATTGCTTCAGTCAGATAAACACTCCCAGCATGCAATGCTCTATGCTGCACCAGCAGCCTCTTGGCAGCATCATGAGGCGTCTCAGTTCAGAAATGACAATCCCTAAAGCATTTACAATTGGTGCAGAAGCTCAAATGACACTCAAAACTTTCTTACATTAAGTTAACACACTTAAAAAAAATAAAATAAAGATTATGTTCCATTAATAATTAAAGTTGAGTTTATCTAACATTGAACAAACTACATGGGTAAAATCAGGAATGAATTTAAGAAAATCTCATATTAAGATCAACGGTGTCCTATGAGTGCGTCTGAAACAGAACACAATGAGAGGCATGTCCTGTCGCTTTACATCAAACTCAAACCCAAGCCACAGAGAGAAGGCACAGCCTCAAAAGCAGGTAAATCAGGCGGAAAAACAGGATTAACTCTACTGTAGTACAGCAGGTATGACAATGTAAAATGAAACTGAAGTGTGTTATCTCAAATCTTAATGACTTCACCTCAAATCATATCTCTGCATGTTTCCTTTCACACAGACACATGCAACTGCAAGCCACCACAAAAAGATCTAATTAAGATGAGCTCTCGCAAATTATCAGCTACATTTTACTCCAGGTCCCTGGACCCCCTGGAGGTTCCAATTAAAACATGTCATCTTGTTGGGCAAAAGTATAAACTGATTTTTGATAGAGATTTTCCTGATTAATTAAAGCGATTGGGATTTGGACTGAATCACATATTACCAAGGATCACATGCAATCGTTAAATAAATTAAAGAGAATTGTTATTGTTATTACTCATTGACATTTATAGGCAATTAAAGAATATGTGTTGGATCTGAAAGTATAAAGCTCAGAGAGCTCAGTTCTTCAACGGTCATTTATGGTACAATACTTCTGAGTTATACTACTTCTGGTATCTATGCAACATTATTCATTACAGAACCATAAAACAGAATGATCAATTCTAAAGACCATAACCAGTTTCACCAGTTCATTTACTGGAGCTGGAAAGGTTACTGAAACGAATTAACTTTTTTTTGGTTAACAGTTTTCTTGTTTTTTAGCAGCACTGGTAGAGAGTACCTTAACTTGTTTTTTCCTCGGTACCTATAATAACCATTCATTCTCACATTTATTCACAATGAGTGTGAATGGTGTGAACAAAAAATAAAATAAAAAGATCTGTCTTCATGGTAAATATACAAAGCTACAATACTGAATATGTTTTTGTAAAGGATTGTGGCAATAGCCAAAATTAAAATCTATATTCACACTGACAAACTTCAATCCGTGATCCTGTTTGATATGCGTCACATGCACTATAAGATTTGTTTTACATGTTCCCGGGCCAAAAGCCAATGCCCAGAGTCAGCGGGGGTCCTTTCTGAGGTCAATGCAACAACAGTGTAAACTAATGATCCAGCAAATTCCCTCAGACCTGCCTTGCTCTGCCTCCCTCAGTCTCCTGCCCTCTCCAGCCTCTCTGTATCTCTCTGATCCCCGCTGAGCTGCACAAATGAGAAACAACTGAAGCCTACAGCAGCTCAGAGTCGGCTGCGCACACAGCACTTATAAACAAGGCTGCTTGTTAACAGACAAATCAAACTTTGCTGCAGCTGATTTTTGCCTTTTGACTGCCTTTATATCTGGTTTCTCAGCATCCAGTTTCCTTTGTTGTGGCCTCTGCGAACACCCACAGGCAGCATTTTAAATAAACATACAGGGACCTACATAAAGACAACAAACAGAAGTTTAAGCCAAAGACATGCTGCAGAAAACCCAAGCAAATGCTTTTACACTGTGTAACACTGTTTGCTACAACTTAAAAAAAAGCTTTAGTTTATAGTATCATCATAACCGCAACAAGCCATAATCCAAATGTGATATCACAGGCTGCCAACAATTATGTTCAGTCAAATAGGAACTAGCAGGCTATAATACTAACTAATATAATAAATCCATGAATACTACACAAGCAAGACACTGAAGACGGTGAAAGGAATACATGTGAGTAGTGCATATTCTCAATTTATTTAGCCTACTGCGAAATGATGGATGGAACAATCTCACCTGTACACGCTTTAAAACTACTTGAAAACTGCAGTTTTTACTAACAGCCAATCCCGTCTAAAACACATGAGAAGCATATTATAGGCTCCCGGTTAAAACGGTTGTTTACAACATAAACTAGACAAACTTGCATAACCCCCACACAGCCATTAGGCCAAGTCAAGAAATTACAAAACGCGAGTATGAGTTTTCGTGCAAATTATTAAAATTGTTGTTAAAATGAGCTGTAAAAAAAAAAAAAAAAAAAAAACAACGAACAAATGTTAAAAACCAGCACTAAGTTTGTAAGCCATGCACAGCTGAAGGCAGCCCCATGCCGCTGAAGCTTGTCTGCGCCCTCCCCTGTCGCAGCTCAGAGAGCGACTGCCCTCAGTAGCTCGTGAACTCCCCTCGCGCCGCCGTTTCCTCCCCCATAAATAAACTTACTTTTCTCTGGCTTGGCTGTCGGACGGCACGCTGCTGCTCTTGCCTTTGGCGTACATGCTTACAGAGAGCCCCGACTGTCAAGCACCTGTCAACCCATCACAACCTCCCCGGGCACAGCCCCGTCACCATGGCGACACACGCAGCAGCGTCACCCATTGGATGTCCCGCTGTTCGGGACCGCCCACTCACCATAGAAACCACAGTGAGTGACAGCTGCCGGGATACGCCCACGTGTGTGTAGCTCCGCCCCTTCACACAGCCCCGTCTAAAGTGTGCCTGTCTGTCAGCCCCATCCGGCTCCGCACACAGCCACTCACCTCATTTCCCTCTCTTTTGTGCAGGGGGATTTGAAACTGTCCAACAAACATTTTAAACAATTACCTTTGTCTGCACATTTTATAGACAATCACACCCTCTACTGATGGTTTCAGAGTGGGGCTCACTACACAGTTAAATGTGTTTTTAAAGGTGAGTGTTAGATCCAGAGTGACCCAGAGATACTTGAACTCCTCAACAAGGTCAAGCTCATTGTTTCCAAGGAGCACATTGTACTGATCCAGTTAAACATTGTCATCATTGACACAGTTTTCTTTTTGTTTAAATCTATGGGCTTCAGTTGTTTTAGCAGGAGTGTTATCTGGTGTTTTTTGTTGGTTCTGAAGGTTTTGTGCAAACTCTAGTCCAATAAGTAAATTCATAAGATGGGCCATTCACTCATGATTTGTTATCTTATTTAATCATGAGAGGTTTGATATGTGAACTCACTAAAATTGTAGTTTAAGGAGAGGAAATAAATGGCACCCTTCCATATCCACATCTCACAAGACAATTTATTTATAATATTTTCAGAAAGAACAGTTTTTCCCCCATCCCACACAAACAATGTAGTGGCAGGTTTAGTGTTCCTCACTAAATTGCACCACATCGGATGTCATGCTGCCGCCCAAACTGGGTGTATAAGTGGCAAGCTCAATGCCAAACGCTTTACCACGTGGGGCAATAGCAGATATGCAATACAGAAATGTCCTGTTTTTACCCGTACGTCCCGAATCAAAGACAGTGAATCTGAAGTTCCTTTGTTGCCATCATAGGTCTGAGCATCATTGTGTGGCTGGGGCATATCAACAGGGGTAGCACTGTTGATGCTTATGCAATGCTCCCGCGATGTGACCCAATTGAAGACACACTGCTGTCTCCCTCACAAACACATTCACCTATACTGCCTGTCTAACAGCTCTCATCCTGCCCCCTCCATGCTCCTATAATGAACCTCCATTTCGCCATTTCGCACAAGGAGAAGTTTTGGGTTTTTAGGATTAAGGAGTACCATGGGTCGATCACCATGACAACCAGGCTTACCATGGCTGCCTCACAAAGATAGATGAGGAAGATGCGTGTCAGTCTGCAAAGACACAAGTGTCCAAGTCAGCAACGACACATTTTCACGGAAAACATTTGAATGAGCTGGAAAGTTCCTATAGCTTTTCCTAGGCAATTTTACTATGCATTGTTTGTGGTACCAGAAGCAGCCACGGTAGTCGTAGAAGTATAAATATTATGAATTCATTAATGAAAACCGAAATAAAATAAGTACCATCCACTGACAAAACCATATTTATTCAAGCCACTGATGAAATTGAAATAATTTCAGTTGTCAAAAACTGCAAGACTAAGACGTCAGCTGACTGGAATGGACTCGACATGTCAGTATTAAAAGACATTATCGAATGTGTTGTAAAACCAGTCGCTTACATTTTTAATATTTCTTTACAATCGGGTGTTTTTCCAGAAGGAATGAAGACTGCAAAAGTGATTCCTATTCACAAGGCTGGTGATAAACAGAAATTCACTAATTATAGACCTATTTCCATTCTGTCACAGTTTTCCAAGATCCTGGAGAAGATATTCCATAAAAAGATTATTCAGTTATGTAGATAAGCAAAATATTCTTTGTGAACAGCAGTATGGTTTTAGACCCGATAGGACCACTACCTTAGCATTGTGGACCTTGTAGAAAAAATATCAAATGCTATAGCCAATAAACAATACGCTGTTGGTGTGTTCCTAGACCTAACCAAAGCTTTTGATACAGTGAATCATGAATTACTACTTCAAAAACTGAACAGATGTGGGATTAGAGGAGTGGCCTTTTCCCAGTATGTCCACACCAATGGCACTGACTCCCAGCTGCTGACAGTTACCTGCGCAATAGGCGCAATAAGCTTTAGCTTCTGCCTATTCCATTTCAGACTTTAGGTTTATTTATGTCGTTATCTGTTAAATGTTTAAAATAAAATAATCTGAATCTGAATCTGAAGTAATATTTATAAATTGGGTTTAAACCCTTTCAAGAAACTATGGGCCGTTAAGGCAAGGCAAGGAAACTTTATTTATACCGCGCATTTCGTACACAAGGCAACTCAATACGCCTTACAAAAGAAGATATGCGAAATTACAGTCAGGTTAAGTTAAGGCAAAGCCCATAAAGAAACATCAAGACATGGGAAATACACAATGACTGGCCATTGACCGGGGGGAGGCAGACGCAAAACGATGGGGGCGTGGTTAGGTGTAGGGTACGTGTGTGCGGTTATTTACAGTCTGAAAGTCAGTGTTATGCAAAATATGACCCAGAGAGCTCAGTCCTTCTCAGGCTTAGCTCTGTGGCTTGGCCTTGAAGGGAAGTGTTGACGGCGTAGGAGAGATAAGAGGTCCAGCTGCTTCAAACCTCCTCTCTCAGGAGGAAGAGAATTATTCCAGCAATAGTTCATACATTTAAAATGAATTAGCTTTGTTCTTGGTCTGAGCTTTAGTTCATTTCTCCAGAGCAGGTAGTTCCCTTCACAGTTCAACCCTTTCCCTCCCAAAATATAGTCCAACTATTGTCCGTCTCCACAGCGAGCTGCCAGGTCGTACATAACAGTTAATCGTTAATGGGACAACTGTTGTGGAATTTCTTACCACTATAAAGGAAAAAAAAAGCTTGAAAGTATTGTCTAATCAAAAAGTGTAATTTATTTAACACATGTGTGGAGAACCGACACACAGACTTCCATGGTAAGTATTGCCATTTGGGCCTATTGTGCCCTCAGGTGTGAAAAGAGGATCCTATCAGGGATGCAGGGAGTCGGCACTTTAGCCAGCAAACTCAGCATGTCTTAGGCTGGTCTTCTGGGCATTGATTAAAAGGCCCAGCCATCCAGAAGGCAATAGGTTAGTTTGTGTATTTCCTGCGACTCGCTTTAGTTAGTTGGCTAAAAAAAAAGAAAATCATAACACTATACCTTCCAACAACATTACGGAAAAATGTTTTTAATAGATATTGTTGTCATTTTTGCGGCCCTTTGATTTCAAATACAAACTAGTCGAGAATCAAAATATATAGAAGTTAAATACTCTCAAATGTGTGTCAGCATCTGGCGTGAAACAATGGAAAAATGGAAAATTATCTCAAATGTATCTAAAATGTAAAAATGGTTGAAAACAAAAAATAATTACATCTGGTATAGTAGGCTATTTTTTTAATATTTGGGCGTTGGTAAGGCCATCAATTTATATATATGTATATATATATATATATATATATATATATATATATATATATATATATTTTTTTTTAAAGATTGGGGTAGGAGTTTTTTCTTCAACCTATTCCTGTTCTTCTTGTCGTGGAATGTCTTATTGTGGTGTTTGATGGATTATGGCTTTTCTTGCTGCATTACCTACCATGAAAAGATAATTACATAAATTAAATTAAAATGAAATACATCTCTCCCTTGCATGTTTAGTAAATAATGCTGTAACGACATGAGCTTTTGAGGGCGAGGGAGGGGAGACAGTGATAAAAGGAGCATAAGGCGGGCCACTGAGATAGCAGTTTAGATTACAGGGGTGCAGAGTGAACAACACAACTGAGGAGATCTCTGTCGACCTGCTAACTTGAAATTCGCAACATTGAAGCATAGTTTAAAATCTTGTTTAATAGGATTACCTTAAATAAAATAATATTCACCTTTATTCATAATGACTTCACTTAATACAGCGTGTATTTCTCATATTCCTTTATCAAATCTGAGGCATGCTCAACATAGTATACACGTAACCCATGTTTGCAAATGAGGCAAAACATCCAAATTGCTGTTAAGAAAAACAATTACTCAATAGATACAATGTCCCTCAACCATAATAATGTTTTTGGTAACAAGTCGCCTCACACAAACCACTAACTATCCTTTCTTTTTCCGGATATAGCAGCTACTCTGGCAGACAGCTTTTGTTGACTGAGCCCTTCGATTCACACATTTCCACAGAGACGGTCTAATTAACAAACGATTAAGCTCTCACACAAAGCCTCCTCAGATTAATTGAAATTAACGTCGACAGAGTTGCCAAACACTTATTTAATAATTCAACAACAATACACAGACCTGTAGTGAGTTTGCTAAAGAGGCGGCACATAATCAGGATTATGGGAAACAGCGCCTTTTAGAGAAGCATTTTTAAAACTATATTGTCATAGCACATACATTGCTTGCCTGACTGGCCAGGGTATTTAATGACGAGTGCAATATAAATGTTTGAGGACATTGTAATAGTCCGATTTCTAGCTCCCACCCATTGACACACCAATGTACACACAGGAGGCAAGGCCATGAGTGTCTTGGCCTTGGACACATTCATGGATGAAAGCTGGGATTGATCCACCAACCTTTGGATTGGCGAATGCGCTTCCAAGTGTGCCCTGTCAGTGGGGAAGCTAATTGATAGTGTTAATAGTTCTCTAATGTCTTAAAGTCTCTTTGTGAATTTTAAACATTTGGCTTAAAAAGGCATGACCATTACTTGTATTCAGGGTCCTTTTACACGCCACAATCTTTTATACTGAACAGCTATTGCTTTATGGACTGTCTCAACAGACTTACCATACACTCATATACTGTACATGAGTGCATGATGCAGGAGTACGGTCTGTTAAATGTTTCTAATAGTCAGATTTGCCCACAAACATGTTTTCTAAGATGATTTTTTTTCTATGGTACAAATTCACGCGCAGGGATTTTGAAGCTTTAACATTTTGTAACGTCCCTCACCTGTTCTGAGGGGATGCGCTGTAAAGTTCAGACAGAATCACCAGACTTGTTCTGATCACTATGCCGCTCAAGCTGCCTTCACTAAACATCATGTCTTACCCATAGCAGCTTGTGCTTTGGGACGGGGCCTTTCTGGGTGGAGTTTGCATTTTCTCCCTGTGTCTGCGTAGGTTTCCCCTACCACTAAAACATGTACAATAGGCGTGTATGAATGAAGTATGTGTGTGAATGTATGGTGGTGGTCAGAGGGACTGTTAGCACAGATGTGTCGCACACAAGGGTAAACTGAAGTTACTTACATAGCTTACCACCACCAAGTATGGAGTGAATGTAAAATTGTCCCATGTAAAGCACTTTGTGACCATGTCTGTGAAAGCCGCTATACAAATAAAAGTTCTTCTTCTTCTTGTGTTGCTTCATCCACCGGTTAAGAGGTCTTTTGTCAACTTGAAAAATAGTTGACAAAAAGCTGTAACTTGCACATGAACACTGTACATTTCCATCGTCAGCAAAACCTCTTAACCGGTGGATGACAACACGACAACATATACGTTGTAAAACAGGAAAACAAATACATTTCAAACACAGTTGAAAGCAGAAAACACTGCATTAATTAACACGGTATCTCAAACTCGGGTTAAAGCGTCCTCCATGCGGATAGATTCTTTCATGCTTGTTCCATTTCTAAGCACACATGATGGATGGTCCCACATCAAGGTCAGGACAGAGGTGATGTGCCCATATTAACTACTCTATTGCACTGATAGACTGTCATGGCCTTGTGCGTCAGGAAGTCTCCCTAAAGCTCAGAGGTAAACAGCTGAAGTTACAGTGGTTCGGATAGAGACTAACTAAAAACAAATTACGTCGCAGCCACTACGTCTATTATGTCTCATTTAGTCCCATAGAATAATGTGTCATCTTCTTTTTTACAAGGCCTGTAGTTGTATGTCAAAAACGTAATGAGTGTTTTTTACATTACAAATAATTGTAGTTTGTCTTTATATTTTATTTAACTTATCATATTAATTCAATTACGTCAGCAGATATTACCATTTAAAAAACATTGCTAAAATAAAAATCATAGTATCCAAATCAGACTTTGAGAGATGAATCCATGCATTTGTCTCCAGTCGGTTAGACTATTGTAACAGCCGGCTCTCTGGCCTTTCTAAACGAGCTGTTAGACAACTGCAGTATATTCAACATGCTGCTGCTCGAGTCCTGACCAGAACCAGGAAATACGACCACATCAGTCCAGTACTCCGGTCTCTGCACTGGCTTCCTGGCGTTCAGAGAATAGACTTTAAAATAGCTCTGCTAGATTACAAGTCTCTTCATGGTCGGGCAACAAAGTATATAACTGTGTAACTGCTTTTAATTATTGATTTTGACTCTGTTTTTGGACATTGACTGTATGTAAAATGTGCTTCTGCTGGATAGGATCACAAACCTTTCCTATGAACGTGTGTTTATATTCTGATATTTTAAATTTGTAATCTGTGCTGCCATTTTTGGCCAGGACACTCTTGAAAAAGAGATTCTTATATCTCAATGAGTCTTTTTCCTGGTTAAATAAAGGTTAAATGAATACAAATAAAATATAGCTGACATGTTACAGCCATATGAACCACCTTGGGTTCTGAGACCCCCAGTGACGGGTCTCCTGGTGGTTCCCAGAGTCACCACTAAACACAGTGAGGCTGTGTTTCAGTTTCATGCAGCAAAGGTCTGGAACAGCCTCTGTGAGGATGTGAGACAGGCCTCAACTCTTACTAAGTCCAGGCTGAAAACGTGTTTTTCTTTTTAATACATATATATATATATATATATATATATATATATATATATATATATATATATATATATATATATATATATATATATATATATATATATATATATATATATATGCCAGTAGAGTCCAAAGGAACTTGTTTCTGTGAGACATTATTGAACTAACACAGTGACTGTGCTGCCAATAGCAGACAGGGAAATAGCAGCTCTAATGCTTTACCAAAAGCATATACTCACTATGTTTTACTCAGAAATGGACAAGACAGAAACGGTTGTGTATTTTATAAATTGTGTATTGTGTAAAAAATAAAGAAAAAAACACTCTGAAATTACCTTTTACTGCAATTTAACATTGAAAATACGTTTTCTTTTAAAATAATATTGAAATACTGTTCAGTTTGACCTTCTTTTTTTTTTTATTATTTTGGAACAGGTACCCCCTGCCCCACGGGGTCCCCATACCCCGGGTTGGGAAACACTGCATTACATTACAAATCGAGTGAGTTGAATTTTTGGGACGTGACGCCATCTAGTGCCAAATCCTTATATCACAGTTGCAATCAGCCCTATAAACAAGTCCATTTAGGAAAACTGAACCATGTCATACTTCGGTATTCTCTGCAGTAAACATCCATATCTGATGAACCCCAATGAGTAAGAAAGTCTACTCGTGGCATTATCAGGGCATTCGCAATTTCTCGAGAGGAGGTCCCTTGTGATTAAAGTAATGAAGTTGAGCAGTCCATGGGTGGAGGTCTGCTCCGCCTGTACGCATGCGCAACAAGGACGCATTGTTGCGTTTTGTCGCGTTGTTGTGGTTTGCCGTCCTTTAAAGCTGCTTTATACCACTTAAATATTAGCCACGCGTTTCCTTCTATAGTTGTGTGCTGCCTGGATAAATCAAGAGAGACTACCAAAAGTCAAAGATTAGTCAACATAAGAGACCTGTCTGAGAGGTGGAATTTGAGCTACTATGTTCGAGTCCTCGTTCAAGAATTTCAACATAAATCTGAACTCTGTCAACCCCAGAAACACCTTCTCATGCGGGGATATAGTGACTGGAGCAATATCTTTTGACATCACGAAGGAGAGTAAAATCACGTCCATCGCAATGGCACTGACTGGAAAAGTAAATGTCCACTGGTCCAGTGGCGGCGGGGGGAAGAAACGACGTCGAAGACATTTTTCATCAAAAATCGACCTCTTCAATTTAAGAAGCGTCATTTTGCAAGAAAACAGTGTGTTTATCTCAAGTCATTTATGTAGAATTATCTCGGCTAGATCGCTGCGCTGGCACGTGACTGATTTGCCTCTGTCTCCTTAGTTCTCGATGGTGTGGCAGCCAAACTTCCGCGGGGTACACATGTCTACCCGTTTACGTGCCACATCCCACATGGGTACGTTTGTCATTTTTGACTGTCAGAGAAGTTACATTGCTATTTAGAAGCATGCTTGTATGTCCTGTCAACCATGGTACATAGTTTCCTTTAGTGTGTGGCCTTCTCTGTCAGGCACATCCCCCCATTCAACGAGAACAAAAGCCTGCTGTCACTTATTGTGTTACATAATGTGCAGAAGTATTTTTTGAACACCACATAAGAACATTTATAGCTTTCTACCACTAATAATTACAAAAAGAACCCCAAAACTACAGGGCAGGGGTAGGTAAACTATTGGCCCTCGAGTACAGAACCTCTGGCCCCAAGATGATTTTGAGAAATGTTATAATGAAAATAAGAGCTCAAATACCTGATAAAGTACTCTAAAAATGCATGAAATATAGTTAGTATTTCCTTTTTTATTTTCAGGCAGAACATCCCACTTGGTCATAATGTAAAACATTGGCATTTTGAGAAAATGGTTATTACTTTGGACTACAATGGTGAGGCCCACCTGAAGCGGGTCATGTACCATTTTGCATATGGCTTAATTTACAACAATATCTTTTCACAGAGACTTCCCATCAACATTCCATGGTATTCATGGGAAGGTACAATACCTTCTGACAGTAAGCATCGACAGGCCGTGGCATTTTGCCAAAACCTTCGAGACAGAGTTAAGATTTATAGAACAAATTAATAATCGGCCTGAACTGTGGGTAAGATGTGTATCAGAATTACACATTACCATTCAAGTTACTCTAATTCATCTTTTTTTGTAGGCTTGGCAGTATTGTCTGAAATAATGTTCTGTTTGTTCCTAGGCCCCACTTTCAGGATGCAACAATATGTATGTCTGCTGCCTGTGCTGGGCCTCCGGTCCAGTTGAACTGACGGCCACTTTAGAGAGAAAAGCATTCATGCGAGGTAAGGGTTTCTGTGAACACTTCTGCTACTATACTGTTGTATTTTGCTAAAATGCCCGTTGCGTCTTCTCCAGGTGAAACAGTGAAAGTTATTTGTGAGATCAATAATGCCTCATCTCGAACAGTGACTCCTAAAGTCAAGCTGAAAGAACGGCAGACGTACTACACTCACGGAAGACACAACCGAAATTCTGGAACGAGATTCCTGATTACTCAGAATGGAGATCCCATTCAAGCCAACACTTCAGATGTTCACAAAGAACTGTTACTCACTATTCCCACCAACACCCACCTCACCATCTCCAACTGCAGCATTCTGGAGGTGGAATACATGATTGAGGTACACTTTGTCTCTCTAAATAATAGGATAATTATTACATTTATAAAATTGTGATTTATTAATTTTCTTTACAGGTTTCTCTCGATGTAAGAGGCTCATCTGAAGTCATTGTGCGCTGCCCAATTATCATCTATGATAATAACATTTACAATCCGCTTCCTCCTGAGTCTTAAAGCATATAGTGCACATTGCTCAATCACAGGGTTATTCTTGACAGTGAAAAAAAGGTCTCTCTCTACCTCAGCAACTAAAACCACGCCAACACAGAGTTGCAGTGTAAAAATAATTCTTTGATTATTGTTTTAGAGACACAGATCACATTCAGGCATATAGACCTCTGCCAAGGCACTCAACATTGCTCGGGAAGTTTTTGTGAAAAATGTGTTATGTGGTAATGGTGCTCTTCAGTGTGTAGAGGGCGAAAAACCTTTTCTCCATAAAAATGTTTTATTTACATACAAAAAAAAACTTAATTTCAAGGAGATTATACGCTTATAAGCTTAATCTTAAAAAACATTGTTTGAGTTAATACATATTTTTTCCAACACAATTGTGTTAATAACAAAAGTTTTAGATATGAAAAACACTTTCTTTTTAATCTTTCACCATGTGCCGCATTTATGTTGAGGATGTCTTTGACCATTGGTGCCATTGTGACACTGAGCCTAATCTACATGCGTTACACCGCCTGTTACGAACTTGTTTGCCACTAATTCAAAATGCATGAAGTCACTTTGCAAATGCCCACTGCCCCAAATAACATAGAGCTATGAATATACTTATTAATATGAAACTGAGGTTAAATTATGAATTAACTGCAATGTATCTAGGAAAGTAACTGTATTCTAAATACCCTCACATCAGAGAGTAACTTTACCAGAATACAGTTACTCAAGATGAGTATTGTAAATACATATATTCAGTTACTCCCCAACACTGTCTGCCAAAACACTCCAGATGAAGCTGCCAAAGCGGGAACAAGATGTTCACCATTTCATGTTACATTTGAGTAACCTCGTTAAGTGCTCTTACAAGTTTTAATGTATTTCAATGTATTTACTCTGTTGTGGGGGTTTAGGAGTCAAAAGTGTATTTCAGAGCTATAATTATAGAATGTATTAAAAATGTATGGAGAAAACAAATGTACTAATATGCTGTGTAATATATTTGCTGCTGTACTTAGCTTGACTGCTTGTATAAAGTTGCAGTTGCTGATCAAATCTGTATTGTACTAATATCTTGACATGCTTGAAACTATGATATGAGTGAAATATAATGAATAAAACAATGACATTGTTTGCTTTGATAGTTTTTTTATTTTTGTCTCATGGTTAAACCCGTTTTTTTGTTTATAATAATAGCTTGTACGTATAACAGCGTGTACGTTTGCCACCACACTGATGCCTGTGGTTTAATCATTACAGAGCCCACTCCTTGTTTATTGCTGGTAGATAAGGGGATACGGGAAGATCATGTGTATCACAAGTTAGTTCCGTCTGTTGGCTGTAGTAGCATGATGAAGAATGTTAAGAGTTTTTCAGTGGCCTATTATCCCATCAATGAAAGCAATGTTTTCAGCAGTGGGGACTATATTTCAGGACAAGTGACAGTGGAACTCACTAAGAACACAGATGTCAAGGCTCTAAGTGTGAAAATGAAAGGCAAAGCGGAGGCAAGATGGACTGAGGACCACGGAAATAACACAGAGACGGACTTCAGCAAAGAGAAGTATTTCAGTGTCGAGCAGTTTCTCATACAGGGAGGCCAGGGTAAGTAACACCTAAATACTGACCAAAATATGGATCAATAACTAGTAATACAGAATAAATGGACTGAATGATTTATTTAAGGAAACAATCACATGAGCCGGGGCTGCAACGTCTACCCTTTCACCTTTCAGATCCCTGCACAGTAAGTCAGTCATAGTCCAAATTTATATTTTTACAACATTACACAATTATAATTATCATAATTTAGGTTGGAGGTTAACCATGGGTGATTCCCTGTTTAAAAAAAGAAAAGAAAGATTAACCAAATCTACAACAATGCCTACAATACAATGTTGAATCCTATATGTTTCTGTAAGACGCTGCACCTGTGTGACTGAATGATGCTTCCACTTTTTAATACAGCAATGAAAAAGAGAAAATAATAATGTTAATTTTGCTGACATATACAGGTGCTTGTTATATAATTACAATACCATGATAAAAGTTCATTCACTTCTGTTGTTCAACCTAAACTGTGAAACTTATGTATGATAGACTCATTACATGCAAAGTGAGATATGAATAGCCTTTATTTGTTATCATTTTGATTATTATGGCTCAGCTTGTAAAAACCCCAAATTACAAATCTCAAAATTGCAATATTTTGAAAATGGACTGTAAGTCATAATCATTAACTGACGGTGTTGCACTTGAATGGGCCCAATAATTACAGATATTAGCCATAACCTATGTCAACAAATGTTATGGTATTTTTAGAATATTGTGTGTTAATTATCATTTTGCAGAGACATGCCGTCATCATTTAAAGCCGCACATGGTAAAATACAGTACACACTGGAGGCCAATCTGAGCAGGTGGATGAGAAGGGACAGTACAGCTATGGCTGAGTTCAAGCTGGTTTCCAAAAGCGACTTGGCCATTCAATCATCTCTGAGGGTAACACATAATGTTATTCATAATGCTGTTGGTTGATTAGATTGTGAAGCATTTTGGTCGACTGTAGTTGTTTCAAATGTGCTATACAAATAAACTCGAATTGAATTGAATAGATAAAATACCAAATGTAATTGTGTTATAGATTCCACAACATGGGGCAACGTATAAGAAAATGAATCTTTTCCACTCTGGATACGTGGCAATGGATGTGCATATTGACAAGAGTGGATTCCACCAAGGTAAATATTTCTGAACTAAGGCAGAAGTTTAACAGAACATACGGTCACTGTGAAACTTTACATTGTCTGGGACCTCGGATATGTATCTAAGTTTCAATATTTAATATGAAACAATTGGCATTAGTTTTAGTAACTAGTGTTTAGAGCGTGCTCAGGTGTAGGCTACTATCACGTCACAATTACCCCTAACCCCCTAATATAAAACCCTCAAATATTGAATTTTAAAGTGATTTCATGACATTTAGTGGGTCCACAAATACACAATATGAATCTTGTGTCTTGAAGTCCTGCCAACTGACAATGTTCCGTGTGACTGGATAATGCCCCCAACATTTTTAATTAACTCATCCACAAAAAAATAAATAAATAAAAACTAGCACAATTAGAGAGATATTAATCTAGTCAAAATCTCTGCATTTGGTGAGTTAGGGCAAAGTCTACCATACAGTAGATATAGCCATGTCCTTCATTTGTAAATGTAACTACATGCTCTTTACACTGTAATGGGGTCATGTGACGTGAGTGCTACACAACACAACAAAAATAAATAAAGAACAAATGTTTTATGTGCATATACAACTGCTTTATTTTGCAGGTGAAGGAATAAAAGTAGTGGCTTCTATTCACAACAAGTCATCGCGGGATGTGTCCCCCAAGTATTGTGTATACAGGAAGTGCAGTTTTTTTGTAAACAAGAAAAGGAAACTGGACATTAAGGATCTACTGAAAGAGGTTGGAGATGCTGTCCCGCCCTCTGCTGGTCAAACAGTCACCAAATTCATCACTATTCCTCCCGCTACAATCCCTTCTATCTTAAACTGCAACATTATCAAAGTGGAATACAGGCTCAGGGTACGTACCGCCAGACTTATGCTTATCCTCAGCAGAAGATTTATATTAATGTTGAAATATATTGCTTTTACAGGTGTATCTGGATGTCAAGTATGCGTTTGACCCACAGATTAAGTTCCCTATAATAATACTTCCTACTGTACAGAGCTTTGATGAGAAAGTCCCACCAGTCTGTCCCACCTACGGATTTGGATCTTTTCACTCTGTCCCAACAAGGAATATCCCCCCTCCCTACTCAGGAGCCATGAACCCCTCTGCTCCCCCTCCTTATGAAACCCACATGGCTTATGGGATGTACCCGTCCCTGCCCAGTTATGGCAGTAAATTATGAGGTTTATTCAGTCATATTTGCTTCTTTCAGTTTTCGGGCATTTTTGTTTAAATAAAGATATTTGGTTGCAGGTTTCACTGGAGTGATTGTTTAAAACTTCGCCATGTTAGCATTTGATTCATTACTGTATACAATCTTAAAGAGAAGCCATGTTTCACAGCATGATGTGCTTGTAACAATAAAAGTAGTTTATCGCACCCTTATCTATTAAATTATTGTCCCTTTACTCTGTGGACCAAATATTAATTTACTGCAGGGGTTCTCAAACTTTAAATCAAAAGGTCAAAAAATACAATTCAAAGAGGTCAAAGTTCCATGATGGGACACTCCAGAGTCCTCCGGACGGTCATGGTTGAGCATGTACATGATAAAGTTGTTTTTGTTCATATTTCTGTTTAAATTTATCCAGATCACTGATATCTTTTCTTACCAATTTCAAATTTGAAAAGCTCCCAATTTCCCCCAAACTAAACCTCTGGCTGAGTCTTGTGACAGTGAAGTTGGATTAGTCGCTAATTTCTTGTTTTACATCACTATGTTTCAAAATAGAAGAAAAACGTCGCGCATCAATTACTTGAGGCAGGTGCGTTGGAGATGAGGGAAAATCCCAGCGTACATTGATAACAAAGATTACTTCCTGCACACTGCCAACCTTGCAAAAATAGTTTATTAGGATATGGTCAGCGTTTCGGTCCTGAGACCTTCATCAGGCAAGGTCCCAGGACCGAAAAGTTGACCGCGGTTTATTTTCTTATAAATAGAGCTTCATGTCTTCAACAAGAGCATTGTTTTATATTAATACTCACAGCTCTATAAGAAGTTAATGGTGTTGTAATTCTATCTTCATTCAATGATTTTAATACAAGTCATTAATCTCGACTGGACCTCGAAAGCAGATTATTATAAACTGTGTCTAAAGGCCACTGGCTGCTGAGCCTATACAGGAGATACAAGTATTGTATTTATGTGTGTCTTTTCTTTTAATTTGGACCATCATTTAGTGTCCGGAATAAAGTTAATAATACAAATAATAATAACTGGGGTCCGGACCAAATCATCAGTCCAGAGTGTGAGAAGGCCTGATTTACTGACTAATATTGTACCACTAACAAATGCCATTTGGCATTTTATTGTTGCTACAGTACTGCACTGTTTACAGGGTGAATGCAGTGAGTTACTGAGAGGTTGGTTGTGGTCGGAGGGGCCGATGGTGCATATTGACATCCTCGCTTCTGTCAGTCTACCCCAGGGCAGCTGTGGCTACAATAGTAGCTTGCCACCACCAGGAAAGGAGTGAATGAATCAATCTGAATGCAATGATATTTTATGTAAAATCTTTGAAATGGTTCATATTTTCCCTGGTAAACTTCTTCTGTCTCAAAGATTAACACACATAGGAAGTTATTTAGTCATTAACTATTTCATCAATTTAAATAGATCAAACAAACATAAGCTGCTGCACTTTGACTTAAATTGAATAGGCTCAAACGAAAGCAAATGTTATTTCCCTTTCTGTGGCTCTAATTCCATGTGTTATTACTCACCGTCAGTTTCCACTTTAAGGACGGATGTGTATGAGATGTGGGAGTCGTCTTGGTTCTTTTGCCTCAAGCTCATTGGGGAACCAAAATAACAATGTAACCAGCGGGTTGTCTGTGTTGGCTCTCAGTCGTACAGGAGTTGTCGGAGGCCCGCTCCCCTTTTCTCTTGCCAGGACATGTGTGGTGTTGGATAGGTAGGGTAAAGAAAACTGCTTTCCAAGTCTTGTCGGTGCAGGGCGGGATCTCACGCGCTCCGGTATTCATGAGGCGGAGACGCTTTCACAATACGGGAAGCTCACGCAACCGACTGACGCCTACCGCGGAAGAAAAACACCAAGTGGCTTTCAAAAATGTCGAGCACCGTGAAGAGTGTGAAAGTTTCTTATACTCCGATAAATGAAAGCAATACTTTCACCAGCGGCGACTCCGTGTCCGGCCAAGTGGAGGTGGAGGTGGCCAAAGAGTGCGAGGTGCAGTGTCTTTCCATAAAGTTCAAGGGGAAAGCTGAAGTTCTGTGGACCGAGCGACACGGACAAACAACCGTCGTGTATCACGCCAAGGACAAGTACTTTAGTGTCAAGCATCACTTCATTGACGACAAAGACAAAACCGGTAACTGCAACAACTAGGCCAATTGAAAAACGTGACCTTGTAAAAGTATCACTGAAAGAAATTGTTTAAGAACCCACAGTCCACAACTTTTATCCTATGCTGGGCCTTTGGTAAAATGTTAAAACCATGATGCCCGAAACTGAAATATGGTGTTTTTATTCCCAAAGAAAACGACAGTGATAGACTTCTTGCTGTAGGACAAACTTGTAAGTCATTGATGTTGCTTTTTTGAAACTTTTACTCTCAAATATCTGCTTAAACGTGTGTTGTTTTTCAGACAGCAGAGTTCTTCCTCCTGGGCGCCACAACTTCCCCTTTACTTTCCAGTTCCCAATGCAGTGAGTATGTTGGTATAGCAGAACCACCAACATGCAAACACTGTAGGGGAGAGTGGGGTAAGTTACAGGTGAAACTCGGAAAATGTAGAATATCGTAAAAAAGTTAATTTATTTCTGTAATACAACTTAAAATGTGAAACTAATATAATATAGACTCATGGCATGCAAAGTGACCTATGTCAAGCCTTTATTAATTTCAGCTTGTAAAAACCCCCAAATCAAAATGTCAGAAAATTAGAATATTACATGAAATCAATAAAAAAATAAAAAATACAGAAATGAGGGCCCTCTGAAAACTATAATCATGCCTATGTACTTCGGTCGGGCCCTTTTTGCTTGAATTACTGCCTTAATGCGGTGTGGCATGGATGCTATCAGCCTGTGGCACTGCTGAGATGTTATGGAAGACCAGGATGCTTCAATAGTGACCGGCCTTAAGCTCCTCTGTATTGTTCGGTCTCATGTCTCTCATCTTTCTTTTGGCAATGCCCTATAGATTCCCTATGGGGGTCAGGTCAGGTGAGTTCGCTGGCCAATCAAGCACCATAATCTGATGGTCATTTAACCAGGTTTTGGTACTCTAGGCAGTCAGGACAGGTGCCAAGTCCAGCTGGAAAATGAAGTCAGCGCCTTCATAAAGCCCGTCTGCTGAAGGAAGCATGAAGTTCTTTAGAATCTCCTGGTAGATGGTTGCGTTGACTCTGTACAAGCACAGCGGACCAACACCAGCAGAAGACATGGCTCCCCAAATCATCACAGACTGTGGAAACTTCACACTGGCCTTCAAGCATCTTGGATTGTGTGCTTCTCCTTTCGTCCCCCAGACTCTGGCACCTTGGTTTCCAAATGAGATGCAACATTTGCTCTCATCAGAAAAGAGAACTTTGGACCACTGAGCAACAGACCAGGTCTTTCATTCCTTAGCCCACTCGAGATGCTTCTGACGTTATTTGTAGTTCAGGAGCGACTTAACAAGAGGAATACGACATCTGAAGCCCATGTTCAGGATCCGTCTGTGTGTGGTGGCTCTTGATGCACTGACTCCAGCCTCAGTCCACTCCTTGTGAAGGTCCCCCACACTTTTGAATGGCCTTTTCCTGACAATCCGCTCCAGACTGAGCTCATCCCTGCGGCGTGTGCACCTTTTTCTTCCACACCTTTTCCTTCCACTTATTAATGTGCTTTGATACAGCACTTTGAGAACATCCAACTTCTTTTGCTATGACCTTTTGAGCCCTTCCGTCCTTATGGAGGGTGGTTTTCTGCACAACTGTCAGGTCAGCGGTCTTCCCCATGATGCTAGTATATGACAGTGATGATAGATGGCAGTGCTGCAGGTCCCGCCTCCAGCACATACACACACGTACACTTGGTTCTGGGACTGAGCTGGATTTAGCCCCGGACCCAATCACAGAGCACGCAGACCACGCTGAAGACTCCTCATTGGTTACGTTCACTGGCATGGCGCACGTGGTTTCTGTAAACACTATGAAGAACTAGCTAATAATACCGGTGGATTACTCGGCTATTCTTTGTTTTTGGACGACTCCTCGCAACAGGACTTTTCACTGGCGACACAAGATGAAGCGGGGAAACTGCCGTAAGGAGGACGCGATGCTCCTCAACGCGACTGAGTCCATGTTTACTGTTTCCTGTCCGCGTTCATCGCTGTTGTTAACTTTAGCAGGACGTAAACGACTCCTTTATGCTCTCATATCATTTGGGTGAATGCATTGTTAGTAATCTACTGTTTCGTAGTCGGCTGTTTAAATTATGTTTTGGAGCTGTCTGACTGCTGTCTAGTGCACTGTTGCCTTAATAATGGGTTGATGCTCTGGGAATGAGCGTTGTTTGTAGGGCTGCCAACTTTGGTCGTTCAGTCGACTAATTGGTCGATTTTCATTGGTCGACTAAATGCACGCATTTGCAAAGCTTGAGATGCTCTGGTAGGTCTATCTCATACCTTGGGCTAATATTTAATTATAAAAACAGACACATCAAAGTTTTACAGACAGTGACATTTGAATTTTTTGTGTTAAATGCTTTTGCTAAAAAAGCATTGAGGACGGAAGAGGCCTCGCCTGCGTGCGCATAAGCAGCTCTTGGCGAGATGTTGCCTTCGATAGGCCAGACTTCTACAGTTGTTTAAACCACAAATACCCTGGTTCTACAGCGAGTCTGACCCTTGTCCTCTGTCAGCGGCTCTACTAAAGCACATGAGAGAACGAAGCGAAAGCGTAAGTGTAACGTCAGGCTCCGCAGCTCATGGACCTGCTGTGTTTTTCTTCGCTTCATTCTGGCTTTTTCCGAGATAAATAAGACGAGGAGATACACCGTGCAGCGCGAAAGTCGAAGAAATGAAGCGGCCTGAGAGGACGTCACAAAGAAACCACGCATTTCACAATAAAGCATGTGTTTACATTACGGCAAAATGGAGACAAGTGTCACACGGAAGTGTTACCCACAGGACATTTGAGAACAGGGACGATGATGGAAGAAGAGAACTACCGCTTTATTTGGATTATATGGATGTATGGATCGCACATGTACAGCAGCAGATCAGGAGTGAGGCAGGGAGCTGGAGTCTGAGATTAAAGTGACTTTTTTTATACATAAATGCACCGTTTACGTTGCTTCTATGTAGTAGTTACAGCACGAGCTCCCAAAGTTTTAGGTCTATCAGTTTGGATCCCCTTTTAGTCGACTAATTGTTGGTCAGAGAATGTTTTTGGTCGACCAAGATGACAGCCCTAGTTGTTTGTAACGCTTGTTCCGTGGGTGTGGTTACATGCTTCTTTTTAGTCTGACAAGTGGTGGTAAATGCATCACAAACACCTTGGGCAACAGCCCCACCTAGAGTTTATATCACCAGCCGCCACTGTTGTTTTCACATTTTAAGTTGAAATACAGAAATAAATGAACTTTTTCATGATAGTCTAATTTTCCGAGTTTCACCTGTAAGCCAGTGGGTAAATTGAACCATCCTTATATTTTGAAAATATAAACCAATTGTTGATTGGTGGTTCTGGGTCTGGACAAACAAATGAAATATTACATAAAATTATTATTATAATTTATTTTTTTAGAGACAAAATGTCAATCTACAAAAGGCGCATATGTAAATAAACTATATATATGTGTTATATTTTAATAAAATTGCTAATGGGAACTATTGGAATGTAAAAAAATAAGACTTTATGATTAGTCTCAATTTCACCTTTAAATCTGGTGGTTCAATTTACCTCAAGACCTGGTTAAATTTACCCCGTTCCTGGGGTAAAATGAGCCCCAAGACAATTTTATTTCCAGAAGATTTTTGAAGATGCAAACAACAAGAAAACATCCCTAAATGTATGTCAAATTTTGCATCTATTTTAAACAGTTTTTACACAACAACCACCAAAGCAAAAAGTGGCTAACCTTACCCCACTCTCCCTACAGTTGTGTCATAGACAGGAAGAGCTCTGAACAATAGACGGTTGGCCTGTCCTGCATAAGTACTAGTAATGTTGAGGTTATTTCAATTATTTAGGCACTCCTAGTTTAGTAGAAAAAACAAAACATATTTTGTATTGTAGCAATGCATCCGAAACAGATCCTTTTTATTTATTTTTCTTTCTTTCTGGTAGGCACATACCTTCCTCATTTCATGCTGATACTGGTAAAATTGTCTATTTGCTCGAGGCTAAGCTGAGCCGATCGCTGAGGATTCCCACAAAAGACACAGAAAAGCTCAACTATGTGACACAGGACACCATGGATCACAACCCTGAGCTCAAGGTATTGGTTTGTCCAATATAAATTCCTCATATTCCACCAGCAGGGCAGACATCTGCAGGCATTTTCGCATTTGAGGCAACCTGTACATCGAGCTGCTTGCATGTATGTCTGGTCTCAATGCAAAGTTTAAAGGCTTTGTTTAGTATTTTGCATGAATCATGAAGGGTTCTTGTCAGTGTCATATTACAGCCAAGTTTGTAATGGCTACTTTACACATGCAAGTGTGGGTCAGCCTATTACATTAAAATAGTTGTGAAGGCGGTGACATGTTCTGTCTGTAATGTTCAACAAGGAGAGTGCCCAACTTTTAAACAGGAGTTTGCGAGATTGAGGCCGATGCTCATCTATTTTTTAATTGTTTTTGGGTCGGTCTTTTGATTGGGAAAAACATACATTCCTGCATGTATTGAAAGGCTCAAACACTTGCAGTCCTTGGGATTTGATAATTGCAACCTTCCAAATTGTTCTTTTTTTTATGAGCTCAACATTGATACCACAGTCATTCTCCATTTTCTTCAGGCGCCACAGCACGAATCTAAAGACAAGAAACTAAGACTTCTTAATTCAGGAACAGTGTCAATGGATGTGGATATTGAAAAAGCAGGGTTTTACCAAGGTGAGCAAGGGACTGATGCACCGTTATATGTTAACAATTCGTAATTATTTTTCACACTGCTCTTTGTTTTGCAGGTGAGAGCATAAAGGTATTTGCAGCCATTGAGAACAACTCCTCTCGAGAAATCAGGCCAAAGTTTTGTCTGTACAGCAAACACAGTTTCTTTGCACGAGGCAAAAGAAGACTCCATACCAAAGACCTGGTCAAAGAGGTGGGTGCGCCCATCCCTCCCTCCAGCAGCCAGAAAGTCACTCAGCTCATCAACATCCCTCATGACATGGAGCCATCCATCCACAACTGCAAGATTCTCAAAGTCGAGCACAAGCTCAGGGTGAGTTTTAAATCTGGTAAAAGCCCATCTTGACGTCTGATAAGATCTTCAGGCTAATTGAACAAAAATGAAGTTTCAGAAAGTCACCCAAGAAGCTCTGAACTTCATGTTTATTGGAAACCTAAAATAAGAAAATGATAATACTAATTGCATACTTGCCAACATTGGGTTGTGAAAAATCGGTGTGTCGGCCCAAGGAACAACGTTGTCTAATACAGCTAATTGAGTGCTGAATGTTGAGATCGTATCCTAACAGAATATGTATTGCAGGTCTACCTGGATGTTAAATATGCCTCTGACCCAAAGATCAAATTCCCCATCGCAATTCTACATGCTCACCAGTTCCCTGCCCAGGGACCACCACCGGCTGCTTCAGACTTTGGATTGGGGGCTTATGATAACACGCCTTCCTATAGCCCCATGCCATATGCACCTCTGCCACAGTATCTCCCTCTACAACCAGCAGCATTGGCTCCGCCTTCAGCTGCCCCAGTGAACCCCTCAGACCCCCCTCCTCCATATACGTCTTATGGACTCTATCCTTCTCTTCCAGAGTATGGTCAGAATAAGCCTTAGTATGTTTTTAACCAGTATATGTCAATAAAATACATTTATGTGATTATATGTAAAATGTTGTATGTTATATTTTTTCAGTTTACATTTTAATTGTTATGTTCCATGTTCACACTCCTCAGCCTCCCTGGTAAGGTCTATTCCAGGGTGCTGGAGAGGAGGATTCGGCCGATGGTCGAACCTCGGATCCAGGAGGAACAATGCGGTTTTCGTCCCGGTCGTGGAACACTGGACCAGCTCTATACCCTTCATCGGGTGCTCGAGGGTTTGTGGGAGTTCGCCCAACCAGTCCACATGTGTTTTGTGGATCTGGAGAAAGCGTTCGACCGTGTCCCTCGTGGTGCCCTGTGGGGGGTGCTCCGGGAGTATGGGGTCCGGGGCCCTCTACTAAGGGCTGTCCGTTCCCTGTATGACTGCAGCAGGAGCTTGGTTCGCATTGCCGGCAGTAAGTCAGACCTGTTCCCGGTGCGTGTTGGTCTCCGGCAGGGTTGCCCTTTGTCACCGGTTCTGTTCATTACCTATATGGACAGAATTTCTAGGCGCAGCCAGGGGCCGGAGGGTGTCCGGTTTGGGAACCTCAGAATATCATCTCTGCTCTTTGCAGACGATGTTGTTCTGTTGGCTTCATCAAATCAGGACCTCCAGCGCGCACTGGGGCGGTTTGCAGCCGAGTGTGAAGCGGGCGGGATGAGGATCAGCACCTCCAAATCTGAGGCCATGGTTCTCCACCGGAAAAAGGTGGTTCTCCCGCTTCAGGTCGGTGGGGAGTCCTTGCCCCAAGTGGAGGAGTTCAAGTATCTCGGGGTCATGTTCACGAGTGAGGGACGGATGGAGCGTGAGATCGGTAGACGGATCGGTGCGGCGTCAGCAGTGATGCGGTCGCTGTATCGGACCGTTGTGGTGAAGAGGGAGCTGAGTCGGGGGCAAAGCTCTCGATTTACCGATCGATCTACGTTCCCACCCTCACCTATGGTCATGAGATTTGGGTAATGACCGAAAGGACAAGATCGCGAATACAAGCGGCCGAAATGAGTTTCCTCCGCAGGGTGGCTGGGCGCACCCTCCGAGATCGGGTGAGGAGCTCAGTTACCCGGGAGGAGCTCGGACTCGAGCCGCTACTCCTCCACGTCGAAAGGAGCCAGCTGAGGTGGCTAGGGCATCTGTTCCGGATGCCTCCTGGTCACCTCCCTCGGGAGGTGTTCCAGGCATGTCCCACTGGGAAGAGGCCTCGTGGAAGGCCCAGGACACGCTGGTGGGACTATGTCTCCGAGCTGGCCTGGTGTCGTCTCGGGGTCCCCCCAGAACAGCTGGAGGAGGTGTGCGTGGATCGGGAAGTCTGGGCATCTCTGCTGAGCCTGCTGCCCCCGCGACCCAGCCCCGGATAAAGCGGAAGAAAATGGATGGATGGATGGATGTTCCATGTTTTTCAAATGAATAAATACATTAAAATAAATTATTGATATGCTGATTCTGGTGTGAGAGTATGTAATTAGTACTTTTCCTGTGAATTACCTTTATACACCTTAAATAAGAAACAATCCCTATCAAACTGGTCTGTGATATCATTGGATATGAAAAGCACGTGACTGTGACTGCATTATCCATAACAAGAACAGAACAGAACTGAAAATGGCGGCTGACGCTTTACACAAAGGAAAATCCCCAGGATGTGATGGGCTTCCTGTGGATTTGTAGATCAAGTTCTGGGAACTGATTGAAAAACCTCTATTTGATGCACTGAATCAGTGTCCATCAATGGAAGAAATGTCATCTTCAAGGAAGCAAGGATTGATATGCCTTATTCCCAAACCTGAAAAAGATTAGTTTATAATAGAAAACTGGCGCCCAAAATTAAATTCTGGCAACAATTACGTCTCAAAAAGGGCCTTTCAAATATCATTAGTGAAACAGGATTTGGGAAAGACCGCCATATAAGCTCCAATATAAGGCTAGTGTTAGATTTAATAGATTATGCAGATAATATTTCTTCCCAAACTCTAATTTTGTTTCTGGATTTTCAGAAAGCTTTTGACACAATAGAACATTATTTTCTGTTTAAAATTTTAGAACATTTTGGTTTTGGTTCATCCCTTATTTCATTGATCAAAATGTTATATAAGGATATCAATAGCAGTGTGTTGTTATATCCGTATACAACGTCTCGCTTGCCAATAACACGATCTGTTCGTCAGGGCTGCCCAATTTCACCCTTTTTGTGGTTTTCTGGCCAGACACACCGGGGGAGATGAAAGACCCCCCAATCATCCCACTAACACTTGTATTACCTCAAGAGGGACTACGAAAAGGATTTATTAAGGTAAACAAGTTACTTAGTACTGCTTTAAAGGCAATGCTACCAAATATTAATGTATGTAAACTTTTGGTTTTGTATCAAGTAATGCTTTTTCATCACTGTTTAGTCGCATATTTTGGTTGCTTTTTTTGTTGTGTTATTGTTGCTTTTCCAGCACAGCGTTGTCACTCATTTGCCACAGTTTTGTCACATTTTGGAAGTGTTTTTCGTCTTTTTTAAATAATTTTGTGTTGTTTTTTGTTGCTTTACATCCAATTTTTTTCACTTTTTTTTTGCGTTTTTGTCACGTTTTCAACACTATTTAGTTGTGTGTTTTTGCTGCTTTTTTGTGTGTTATGGTTGCTTTTCCGGCACATTTTTGTCGCTCTTTTTGCCACTTATTTGCTATTAGATTTGGGTAATACCAAACTGGAGAAAAGGGCAGGGGTTAAGGGGTTAAAATCTTTATCCTTTTTTTTTTTGCAAACTCCAAACTGGCTTTTTTCTGTTTCTTTTGGAGTAAGGGCTTCTTCCTGGCAGAGTACCCTCTCAGCCCATGTCGGTACAGTACTTGTTTCACACTGGATAATGACAAACTCTTACCAGTTTCAGCCTCTTCACCAGGTCTTTTGCATTTGTTCTTAGGTTGATATTCACATTTCAGACACAGCACGTTCATCTCTGGGACACAGAACCCGCCTTCTTTCTGATCTGTATGATGGCTGGACATTTCCATCATTGTTTGAACCAATGAACATGACACCTTAAAGCAGGAGTAGGCAACGTCAGGCCCGAGGGCCAAATCCGGTCCTCCAGCACAGAACCTCTGGACAAATGCCTGTTATTGTGCTCTAAATATGTTTTTTTTAATACTGTCAATTCTTTCCAAACAGAACACCCAATTAGGGCTGTGTACGGTTCATTTTGTTTCTATACCTGATCAATACCTATACTCAAATATTTGTTATCTTTAACCAGAAATAGAACAATAATATGTGGAAGATCTGCAGATTTACAATATCATCTCAAAAAAAATGGGGGAACGATTTTTGGGGAAAATGGGGTAAAAAATAGAGAATTAATGGGGAATAAATTGGAGAAAATGGGGAGAAAATTAGTAATAAAAAAAATGGGAAAACTAGAAAGAAAATGTGTAGAAAATGGGGCAATCATTGGAAAAAAAAATAAAAAAAGATATTTTTTTTTTCTTCCTATACCAGACTGGTATTGTTTAACTGTACCCAGCCCTAATCATGTACATACAACACTGGCATTGGAAGAAAATGGTGCTTTACTTTGGGCTAAGATTGGCTGGTCCGGCCCTTGGTCTTTTTACAGTGATCAAAATTGGCCCTCCGTCGAGCAAACTTGCCTTCCCCTGCCTTAAAGTGTCTTGAAATTGCACCCAAGGATAAACCAGACTTGTGCTTCCATGGACATGACATTATCATCTTTAAACATTCCCAAATTTAGCAAATAGAAATTATTTTAAACATTTTAATTAACCAAATAAAGTCAAACTTAATTCTTATTTTGGTGACAGTGAGAACAAACAATGCCAATGTGTGTTTTTATAAAGTGTATGTAAACATCTAGCTCCCACTGTAGATATAAGTAACTTTTTTTAATTTTTGCATAGGCTTCCAAAAAATTGCCCTACATGACAACCTAAATTAAACACAATAACTCAATAAATCACGACATAGTAAACAACTAACACAATGGTTCAGTCCGTGACCAGCTGGTTGCCACAATGTGCTATTTGACGCACAACCAGGAAGCACCTTGGTTTGTCACACAAAGTGTGCACCCTCGTACGCTACAACGGGGAGAACCAGTCTTTAGCAGAGGGACAGTTTGTAAATGCACGACCGCGGGACATGAGCGCGGCCTGCAGGGAGACAGTCAGTGGAAACAGTGAGAGCGCACCTGAGCGCTCTCCCGCGCCAGGGGAGAGAAAAAGGCGTGCGGGGTCTGAGTGACGAGGGAGTTACATTATCCTCCTCCTCCCCGAGGTTGGCGATGAGAGAGATAATCCGCTACAACGTTGAGCTTGCCAGACCGGTGGCGGATCTGGAACGGCTGAAGGGAGAGGTACCAGCGGGTCAGACGGCTATTGTGGTCTTTCATGGAGTTCATCTAGGTTAGAGCACAGTGGTCGGTCTCCAGATCGAACTCCCTTCCCAGCAGGTAGTATCGCAAGCTTCCCAGGGACCACTTGATGGCCAGGCCCTCCTTCTCCACAGTGGAGTATTTGGTCTCACGTGGCAGCAGCTTGCGACTCAGGTACATCACCGGCTGCTCCTCTCCAGGAGCACCCTGGGCCAGGACAGCTCCTAGCCCCACGGCAGAAGCGTCGGTCTGGACCAAGAACTTCTGGGCGAAGTCCGGGCTCCTCAGCACGGGTGTAGTACACAGACAGGTCTTCAAGGTGTGAAACGCAGTCTCGCAGTCCTCATTCCAGACAACAGGATTCCTCTGGTCCTTCGCGGTGAGAGGCATCTGGGGAGCAGCGTCTGGTGGCGAACTGCAGAACAAACCTCCTGTACCAGCCGGCAAGACCCAGGAAGGACCTCTCCTCCTTCTTGGTGCGGGGGCAGCTGCGGATGGCCTCCACCTTGTCCATCTGCGGTTGAAACTCACCCAGTCCCAGTCGGTAGCCCAGGTAGCTCGCTTCCTCCTCAGCCCACTGACACTTGGCAGGATTCAGTGTCAGTCCCGCGTTCTGAAGCTGGCTGAGGACCCTCTCCAGATGCTGCAGGTGCTCCTCCCAGGTGTCACTAAAGATGACCACATCGTCCAGGTAGGCAGCGCTGCAGTCCTCACACCCTCGCAGGACACGGTCTATCAGTCTCTGGAAGGTGGCCGGCGCTCCATGGAGTCCGAAGGGCATCATGGTAAACTGGAAGAGACCAGCAGGTGACTGAAAAGCGGTGTAAGGGCGACTGGCCGCTTCCAGAGGCACCTGCCAATAGCCCTCGCAAAGGTCGAGGGTGGTGATGAATCGGGCCCGACCAATTTTCTCCAGCAGGTCAACGATACGGGGCATCGGAAGTCAATGCAGATGCGAAGTGAACCGTCCTTCTTCACAACGATGACCACTGGACTGCACCACTCTGACTGAGCTGGCTCGATCACACCCAGGCGCAGCATCTCCTCCACTTCCATCAGCAGCGTCCCCACCAGGTGCCGTGGAACCCGGTAGGATCGCTGGCGGATGGGACCCCTCTCCTTCAGGGGGATTACGTGCCCCACCAGGACCATCTTCCCCGGGTTGGCAGCAAACAGCTTGGAGACTCGCTGGAACACCTCTCCGAGCTGACCGGACAGCAAAGAGATGGTCAAGGGCAGGTGTGGCAGGCTTTTAGCGAGCAAAGGACAAATCCTCTTCCCCCTCGCTTTCCACCTCCGTCACCAACAGGGACGCTACTGGAACCGGGACAGGAGCCTCCTTCCACTCCGTCAGCAGATTCACGTGGTTCCTCTTCTCCGGATGGTGAATCTCATTAGTGACCGGACCCATCTTACGGAGGACGGTGTAAAGGCCCTGCCACTTGGCAAGCAGCTTGCTGGTGGAGGATGGCAGAAGCAGCAGAACGTTCTGGCCACATCTTACCCAAACCAACCCCACCACCCTCTCATCATATAAAAAGTGGTCAAGTAATGATGAATGGCATTCTTTACCCTATGTATGAACATTTCTTATTATAGGAATGTGTTTTGTCACTGGAACTTAAAGGCACACTGCGTAACATTTTGGACTAACATTTTTGCCATCAGTACAAATGCGCCCAATGCCCATCTCAACACAGAAACTGCTATTACTGCAGTGGGAACTCAAAGAATGGATTTGGATGAGGATCTAACCTATTTAAATATCAAATTCTGCTGCCTTTAGTCGACATCTCCATGGAGATGAGCTGGAGACGTACCCACTCCCAGTAGAGTTACAGTCATGGCTCAGGAGAGCTGAGCCGCTCACAGCAAAGGCACTTGTTTGTTTGTACATTTATGAGGTATTTTTCAATGATGAAAATATCATGTAATAAAATTAATGCTTGTATTTCAATTTAATTTATTGGGTAAAATTCTATGCAGTGTGGCTTTAACTATGTTTGGACAATCTGAAAAGTACTACGTATGAAAAAAAAAAAAGGTTTGACATACACATTGACATTGTTTCAGTACCTATGTGTTAAAACAAGGAGCACTGTTTCTCTATTGAAAAAATTATTCAAGAGCGATCAAGACCTGGTAAGTTGTATTGTCATTAGAATAAGAAATACTTTTTTTTTTAGGTCCTCAACAAACCTCAACAAGAGCAGAATGAAAGGAAAGGAATGTTTTCATCTGGAAAAATGGCAATAAGTGTTATCTGCCAGGTCTATATATAAAAAAACAACAACAAAAAACAACACATTGTTTATCTTAGGTTTCAGATACTCCAGTATCTACAAACGATACACTGATGTTTTACAGGTGAAGGCCTTGAAGTCACGACTCAAATCACCAACAACTCAAAAGACTCGAAAGCAACTCCTGATACGTTTTCTATGGGAAGCAGTCTTCCTTTTGCCAAAATAAGAGGAAAGTTCACACTAAAAATATTGTCAAGGGGAAAGGTGAGCCAGTACAGGCTGGAGAACAACAGACCCAAACTCAAGTATTGCAAATACCTGAAATACTTGTCATCCTGCAGGAGCAAACAGAACCCATGCCGGCCGTTGTGTATTGAAATATAACCCATAGGCATCGAATTGGAGCATGTGAATATGACACCCGCAGGTCGATCACATGACACTGAGATGCAGATCCTCCATTACTACTACAACTTTTCTACAGCCATCCAAGCGCTCTTATTGAGACGTAGTGTACATATGTGGGGAGGTTATGACAGTAAAGCACTTCCATGTGGAGTACGACAAACTAAACGGACAGGGCACCTATTCTCCCGGAGACACCCTGACTGGACGCGTCATTGTAGTGACCACAAAGGAGACCAAAGTGCAGTGCTTCTACGTACGGGCTAAAGGCAAGGCCACAGCGGCGTGGTGTGAGGCGGATGGCACCAACACAATGGTACACCAAGACAAAAAGAAATATTTCTTCTTCGAACACATCATTCTTCAGGATAAGAACAAAGGAGATGGTTCGTATAAGAAACAGCGTTATTATATTTATTCTTTTTGTTTTACATGTAGTGGGTTTAAGGCCTCTTTTCCTTCCTCTGTTATTATGTTGATGTCTAATTCAGCAGATGTTCAAGTCATTATTAATTTCCTATCAAAAGGATGGTACCTTTGTCTATCAATAGAATGAACCACCCCTTTATTACCAGTCTACAGTTGCTTGCCTGATTACTATTTTTCATATTTTCTTTTCCTAAACTTTTTAAATAAGGCGTCATCACTTTCTAAGCACATTATGATAAAATGCATAATATAGCTTAAAGACCCATATTATGTTATACAGGTTCAGAAATCATTGGTGCTGGAAGAAATGTGTTTCCTTTTACATTTTACATACCAAACACGTAAGTATTGCCCAGATATTTCACTCAACTTTACACATTAATGTGATGATGATGATTTTTATGATTATGATTATTATTGCAGGGATATGCCTTCATCCTATCAGGGAAAATGGGGCCGAATTACATACAGTTTGAGAGCACAGTTAACACAGTCCATCTGGGTTATACACAAAACCAAGACTGAGTTTCCATTTCTGACCAAGGCGGAGTACCCATTTGCATCTAAAACTGAGATGATAATAATCGGACTCAAGGTATTAAAATTGTGCTAATTTTTCGTATCTATCGTGAATTTTTTTATCTATCATGAATTTCTGCTCTCATTTTCAAGGAACAACAACAGGCAACCAGGATATCATTTTGTGGCATTGGAAAAGTGACAATAAACGCTGTCTCTGAAAGAATGGGAATCAGGCAAGGTAAGTCATTTTTTTATTTTAATGTGATAAAATAAATTAATGCAGTGCACCTTAGTATATGAACGGGGTGGGAGTCAATAAGCTTGTCTTCTTCCCACTCCTTTTCGAGCAAGAATGTGATTTATTTTTTTATCTTTTATTTAATTTTTTTCTGGCTTTTGTGCCTGTTGTGTAGCTCGAAATAAAAAAATATCAATCAATCAAAACAATGGAACAAATGGCGCTCTCAGTTAATACATGCAAAAAATGGCAAGAAAGCTTTATGTTGGTATCAAAGTAACTGATGCCATCCCAGAAGCCCAATTTTAACATCTTGTTCCCACCTCTTCCACTCAGTACATCCGAAGTCCTCTCCAACGTCCATTTTGACCATAAGGATATTTTTAAGACATTAATTTCCCATGATCCCTCAAAATCCACTCTCACATCTGATTCCTGGTCAAATCCAGTCATTAGGGAAGCCAGGCACTGTAAATGATTGTCTGCTTTATGCTGGTGACGCCACACTGTTTGTTGCATCCCGACAGCTCCCTCTAATGGTAGAGAAAGATTTTCTGGACATTGCTCAGTGAGCTGAAACTTGGGGTATGCGATTTAACGCACGCACAACCAAAGCAATGTTCCGTTCCAAAATGCAAAATACAGATATTGACATCAAATTCATGGGCTCCAAACGACCTAAAATTTGACAAACAAGTAGACTACGCTTGCCGAAAGGTGGCATCTCAAATGTTCTTCCTAGACTCTTCTTCTCTGTTAACAACAATAACCAAGACTGTACAAATGCTTTATTCTGCTTCACTTTTTGAGTGTGCGTCACCTGTCTGGGCCGCTCTAAACGTCACACAAACTAACCGCTTGGAAAAACTCCAACGTCGAGGATCATACAACACTACTCCTATATAGTTACAGATGGGGGCTACCAAGCACTAAAACTGGCTCCATTAAAACACAGGAGAAACTTTGCAGTGATGTGCTATGGCTACAAGCTGTTACGTGGATTACTCTCATGGGCTCTCCAATCCCTATGTCCAATCATTAAAAGGGCCCTATCCAAACACGGAATAAAACAGTTGTCCGCCGGCACGAGAGACATACCTTGACAGAATAAAATTGTTCCATTTTGCCTCGTCGTAGTACAGGCTAATCCAAACACATTCACTAAAAATAAATGTTCTGCTAATTTCCGTGAGGGATGGCCGCAGGAAGTGACACACGTATATCGTTATTATCGATATTGTCTGATCCTCTATCGTGCGGCACTAAAATCTCGATATAACGATAATATCGATATATCGTGCAGCTCTACCACCCGGGCATAGAGAACCCCACCAGACGAGCATTGGACCGATCTCCATTCTTATTTGCAACAAAGCTATTCAATACAACTCAAGAACTGTGGGACTGTCCTACTTTGGATTGTTTTAAAAACAAATTATGGGACATTAAGCAGAGGCTGATTTTTGACTCCATGTTTTAAATATTCAAGAACCCAGCCGTCAATGCCTTCGATGTAATAAAAAAAATAAAAATAATAATCGACATTGGTTTGTCATTGAGCTAATGTTTGTGATAAAAAAAGACAAGAAAATGTAATGCCAAGAAATGTACAGTTTCTGCATGGTTCTTTGATGTTTCTAGGTCTGCTGAAGACAAGTTAATTGAAATGCAATGTTAAGTTTACAACGGCAAACTGCCAGAAGCTTCATGGTGTTGCGTATTTATCATAGTTTTTCTGCACACATATCAAGGACAAAAAAACAAAACAATAAGGGATTATGATTTAAAGTTTAATTTCAGATGTAATCTGCTGGTTCCATGTATCTTCCACCTGGGATATAGAGCTTTAAAACATGTTTAAGACAATTTAGGCCAATCAAAAGTCTTCACTTACTATATTTTAGTGTAAACTGTTAGAAACCATCCTAAAATACATGTAAACAGTTTCCCTGCTCTCCCCTATTTACCTGTGTCTACATGAAGATGAACCCCCCTCTCTGTCCACAGGTGAAGCTATGGGTGTGTCAGTGGAGGTGGTCAATGAATCGTCAAGAACTGTTACCCCCAAATTGTATCTGAGTGAGAAACAGACGTTTGCAGTCCAGTCAAAGCACAAAGTCCACACTAACAACATCCTGTTTGGCATGGGAGACCAGGTTCCACCTCACACAAGCCACACTATGACCAAAGTGCTGAGCATCCCGCCTCATCTTCCCCCAACCTTCTTCAACTGCTCCATGATGAAGCTGGAGTACAGGCTAAAGGTACAGACACAGAAAGTACTGATGCTTAGCATTTATCACATGAAAGTAATCAAAGTAATAGCTAATGAGATAAGACTGAAGACAAATACATGTAGAGTTAGGGTGATGGTATAGATCAAGGATCTCCCACCAGTAGCCCTTTCTAAACAAAGACTTTCTAAATTTCCACATACGCTTGATGAGTCACATTTTAGATGCATTTTCTTTTTGGGGTTTACAGGTTCACTGCAATCTGCAAATATTTCGATCAATATTGTAAGGAAGTAAAATCATCCTGAAATATCATCCTGGCTAATAACTCTGATGGGTGAACTCCACCTAAGTCACATAGTTACACAAGTGTAAGCATAAGTAGCTCTCTGACGTTGTTGTTGCATAAAAGTAGCTCGCCAGGTAAAAATGGTTGGAGACCCCTGGTCTAGATGCTGTGATCTCTCAAGTAGCAACAAGATTAACGACGCCCCTTTAATTCTGTCAAATTAGAAAAAATGTGTCAGTGCTGATAAAACAACATAGACAGCGCTTTTCTACCTTCATTAGGCACTCAAAGTGCTCAACAGCAAGGAACCACTCACCCATTCATACTCGCATTCATACACCTGTGCACGCAGACACTGGAGGTAAGGTGGAGTGTCTTGCCCAAGGACACAACGACAGTGTGCACCGTCAAGAGGCGGGATTTGAACCCCCGACCTTTCGATCATGAGACGACCTGCTCTACCATCTGGTCGAACGCGCTATTTATACGTTTTGTACAAAACAATGAAAACGACTTAGGCCTACCACCAGAAAAAAAAAAAACATGTAGGCAGGTAATCTGTGCATAATCGTACACAGTGTCCCCCCCTAGTCATTGGTTACTCAAGTTAACTCCTCTCATAAATCTGATTTACTGTAGGCATCTAATAATGACATTTCTGTAATGCCTTATAAAAAAAAATCTTTAATCTTAAATTGGCAGAACTGTCCTTTGAACAGTCTTGCGCTGGTCAATAGCACCACCATGAGGCTGATGAAAGGAACAAACCAGAAAACACAACAATGTAAGGTTTTGATGAGTTCTTTGTGATCTTTATTTTTACATTTTCATATTTCAGGTAACTCTCGATGTGCTGCAGGAACGGGACTCTGACTTCAAACTTCCCCTGGTTATTCTTTTAGGTTTACCTAAACCACAACAGCAGAAACCAAAGAGGTCCATTTGGTTTAGACAGCTTCTTGGTTAAAAGAGGTAGCCTTTCCTACCTGAGCTGTTAAATACAAATAACTCAGTGACAGGCAGAAAGAGGAGGATTATTCACAGAGCTCATTTTGAGGCCAGATGAGGAATTCATCCTGAATTTGGAACAAACATATGTTGCTCGAGTGCTGGTTCACAAGTGAAAACAGTCACACGTCTTATTACCGAGTGTTTTATGTAAGAAAGAAAAGTTTATTTCTAAAGCGCTTTTCAGTGTTTGCTGCTCAAATAAACAAATAAACTAAACTAAACTAAAAATATCAAATCATTGAAACCATATTACCTAATTTTACCTTTTCTATTTTCTATAGAGTTTATGCGTGTGATGTCCTAACAACAGCATGGGAGTTAGCATTTCATTGTGGTAAAAAAACAAAACTAATTGAGTGTAAAGTCCACTCACTTTGCTGCTGTCGAAGGTTCTATTTTTAAAATATCAATACCCTCTGTAGGGTTACATACTCACGATGCAACCCGAGATATCTCTGTTTTTACATATACATTAGGCAATAGATATACAAGTGTTTATTTAATGTTATGCCCCTTTTTGACAAACAAGGTGAGCTCACTCGCCTTAAGCAGATCTTGCCTAGTAACCAGACTGCTCCCCCACACACTAACCACAGGCTGATTTGCTTGAATTTGGAGAAAGGGGTAAGGGGGGGTGGCTTGCGGTACATCACAACTTTGTAGTGCAGCTGCCATGACAACGTGCAGGCCTGCTGGCGACTCCCCGTCTTCATCTGCCATGGTTACTATGGATACGCCCCACAGGAGCTCCCGAGATCAGCGGGATGGGCGTCCAGTTGACTAACCCTCCGCCAACTGGGAATGAGAAGCAGGGCGGGAGGCGTGTGAGGAGTGTGTCAGCACGAAGCAGCCTGAGGACAGAGCAGGAAGGACAGAGACAACCCTGAGGAACACAGGAGACACCCAGTCTGACTTGCTAATGCCAAACAACATGATGTGGCTAAATAAAACAAGACAAACTTAATCTACTTTTTAAAATGTATCTTTTGTACAAATGCAAAGGAAACGTGTACACATTTTATATCCAGTTAGTGGGTGACAAGTTCCTCTTTCTGGGAGTTGGAAGTAACACAGGGCTACAGATGGCTGTGTGTGGAGTGTGGTTTGGGAAAGAAATGGCACCATGGCTCCAATGGCCACTCAGCACTCTGGGGCTTTTTCTGCTCTCTAATTGCTCCAAGCTGTGTCCTCTCAGAACTCATGTAAGAGAGCACCAAAGAAAAAAGATTTCTAAAGTGTCTCTTTCATGGTCGGTAAGAACTGTTTTACACAAAAAGGCAATACCTGATTAGATTCAGTTTGGTTACTTTATTTAGGAAGAAGGAGGGAATAAAGTTTTCATAGTAAACATTTACCATTTAATGTAAGTGCTTCAAAGTTTGCTTCCATAAAAATGCTTATATTTTTAACATACAAAAGTGGCAAGGCAGTTCTATCCACATGGAAGGCAAGAGAGAGTCAAAAACATTCTATCCTAATTCCAACACACTACTGTTGGTTTGTTTGTCTATTTTACGTGCAATAATACTTCAATCCTAGCTAACTCAAAGTATGTGAATATACTGTGCATCTGCAGTGATAACCTTTGGAATTACATCTTTTGTATAAAAAACCCTTGACAATGGATTGCTTACATAAAAAATAAGAAACTCAAAATCTACATTTATTTGTGAAACTCCGAAAAGCAGCCGCCTCTGCATAGATGGACGTTGCATATCTTGCAGCCAAACACACTCTCATGTCTCAGCCCCTTGTTGGTGCAGTTTCTACAGCGCCGGGAACGCTCAGACATGCGCTCCAGCCTGTGTCCATACTCAATAGGTGAGTCAGCGTGCCTCTTGCGGGCTGCCCGCTCCATACCCCGGGCCCCTTGATAGTCCCCTATGAGCTGCTGAGCTAGACGGACCCGAAAGTGCCGCTGAGTGAACTGCTTCCCATTGAAGCCTGAGGGTGGGGCCCCCCCTCTGCTCTCCCTCAGGATGATGTAGGCGTTGACAATACAGAGGTTGATGTAGAACCACAGGAAGTAGCGCCACCACTTCTTACAAGGCCGTCCCACCTGGTAGCACTCGCGTAGCTGGTCACAGAGGTCCACACCCCTCATGTTTTCTTGATACAGCAGTAGGGGCAGAGGTCGCGGCACGCCAATGCCAGAGCTGTCTCCACTATCACTCTCAGCTTCTCCCTCGGCGTCATTCTCTTGTCTTCCCGGGCTGATGCCCACAATGCCAGGTGCAGAGTTGGTGGACAAACAGCTGACAACTTTAATGTCACGTGTTACTGTGGCAACTAGGTTCCCTCGTTGGCACTGGTAGAACTCACCCTGGGACAGTTTTCCTATGTTACGTGGTCTGAGAACCTCGGGGTAACCCCTGCGGGCTGAGTGAGTGGGCCCACAGGCATACAGTCCATCCTGCAGCAGCCTCTGGAGCAGGGGCACTGAGGTGAAGAAGCTGCCAATAAAAAGGTGGTGGTATTGACCCTCCAGTCCTCGCACCAGGGAGGTCACCACCCTGTAGCCAAGGCACACTGCTGCCTCATCATCCTTCTGCTTTCCAACTGAAATCTTAGCCCGGTGGCAGTACCCTGATCTTGAATCACACAGCATCCACACGTTCAGTCCCTTCCTCAGAGGCTTAGAGGGCATGTACTGTGCGGGGGAGAAGCGGCCCTTAACCACAATGGCACACTTGTCGACTGTCAGACAGCGATTGGGCATGTACGCATCCCACATGGTGTTATCCAGCATATCCAACAGAGGCCTGATCTTAAAGAGGCCATCATAGCCACGCTCCCCCCGCTCCGGCTCTGACTCCCGCTCGCACAGCTGCAGGTACTGAGAGAGCTTCTCAAAGCGCCTGGCAGTCATTGTTTTCTTAAAGCCTGCATTCCCTATGAAAATATCACTAGCCCAGTACATGCCGGTGTCTGGAAGCTGATTGATGCCCATAAGAATGTTTAAGCCCACATAGGCTTGCATCTCTCTCACATCAGTTGGGTGCCAGTGGGGGTCTGACTTCCCGCTCCTCCTTTGCCGATAGAGGGCGTAATTGTTTGTTTGTTCTACCATGTGTTCAAAAAGAGAATCTGGGAAGAGTATCCGGAAATAGTCACGGGTGTCAGCATCGTCCCCCAGTGAGTGCTGCGGGCCACTAAGAGCAGTGAAAGGTTCGATAGAGATCACCTGGTCCGGCTCTCCCCAGAACTCGGCAGAAGTGCAGTCCTCGTCCAGGTCGTCTTCCAGGCTGAAAAAACTTCGGCGCTCCTGCTCCTCCTCCAAATCGGAGAAATCAATATCCGAGTCGTTGGAAGTGTTATCGGAGCAGTTAGTGGAGGTAGAATAGAAACAGTCCTCGGCATAGTCCTCCTCGTCATTCTTGAGCCCGTTAGTTCCCGTCACCACGATGATGTTACAGGCGACTCCAGTCATCAGGCTGGCGGTGTCCGCTGCGTCGTGCTCCGCCGCGTCTGCTGCTGCGAATCCATTCTCCCCCTCGCCGTCCTCCTCCGCCTCGTCTTCCGAGGACTCTGGCTTTTTGTACGGAATCTCGAACCACTTAACATCGGCCGAAAGATTAAGCGGGGTGTCATGACTATCGCACACCGAGCTACTTTCTGTGTCCGCGCTAGTTTCCAAAACAGTAAATAGCTCTCTCCCTTTTCTTGCCGTCGCCATGTCGGGGTATTAAAGTGCCCCTGCATGAGTCTTTTTATGTTAATATTTCCATCGTAGCACCTCCGAAACAAACTGATGTGTACTTAAGGTACCCTCCTAGGCTAAAAACTTGCCTGTCCCGAGCCTATGCGCCGTCTATAAGATAGATTCTCATTGTTTCCGCTCCTGGCTTTTTCTGGGCTTTGTAGCGCAGTGTGGCCGCAGACGTCAGAAGCTGCATGCATGTCCTGCTTTATAGGGCGTTTTGCGACTGCAGCTGGTGGGGTTGCTAGTTCGCTAGGCTGGCAGATGGCCGCTTGCTGTTCTAATGCCCGCTGGCATTCGCCACTATCAATAAGCCGGATAGCCATCTCCAGGGCCGTGCAAAAACAAGTTGGGCAAGAAAAAGCACAATAGTTCACCTTAACATTGTCTTGTAAGCGTAAAATGTCGCCTTTGGCGACAGGAAATCCACTAACTTTGACCATTTGCATTTGAACTGTAAAGTTGATAAACAAGTGGAGTAGGTTAATTAAGCCTTAATAAGCACCATCATCATCACAAAGCATTGATGCACGTCTCAATAACTACTCTTGACTCCTATCCTCCCCAGTGCTGCACCACGCTGAACTCAGAAGCAGCGTGTCCATTCATAAACATCTTCCCCCTGACAGGTTCCACATGAATCTGAAGCCCTATAGGCTATTGTAGAATTAGGGACCTCCCTCTATTTTATGAATGTGGGCAGATACTCCTCTGATTTACTACATGACTCATGGTTGACATGCTTTCTCTAAAGTCTCAATTGAGAGGCCTATACATTCCAAGCTTTACTTTGCAAACTAATGTGCAGTAAATGAGGTAAAATTGAATTGAAAAACATGCAAGGTTATGATGATTTTTTTTCTCCCCCCTGCAACAGTTTATTTCAGCTCTGCTGAGCTTTCATAATTATCTCAAGTTTGTTTGAAAACAAAACAGCACTGAGCATCATGTAAATACAGGCTAATCATGTTCTGTATAGGTGACCCATATTGTTTATTTGGTTGGGACAGTGCATGTTAGTGAACACATGTATGTAGACATGCCAGGATGGATTGTAGCCATGGGCTAATTTCCATCCCTTGTCCTACACTTACAAACACCCTCTTCTTCCTGGAAGTATTCATTGCAGTGGAGCTTAAATCATTGACTGGACTGGGTTCTGTTGAGTTGAACTCAACTCAACCGAACCAAACCCAGGCAGTCAATGATTTAAGCTCCACTACGATCCTGGCCTATTGTACATGTTCTTTGTGGTAGGGGAAATCAGAATATTCTACGCAGAATAAACCTACGCAGACACAGTGGGGAACATGCAAACTCCACACAGAAAGGCCCGGTCCAGCCCGGGATTGAACCCAGCTCCTTCTTGCCGTGAAGCACAAGCGCTAACTGCTGTGCCATTGTGTGTATTTAGATTGACATCTGGTCTCTACAATATGTTCATTTCATTTATTCATTTATTTCAGGCAATGGCACAGAAAATACAAGGACAAAATATAGTTAAGTCATTTGTGCAAAAAATATACAGTATGCAAACAAATGACAATCCAGTTCTACCTGAAAGGTAGTGGGAAGAAGATCATTTATTTATTCCCACCCTCAATTCCCCAGTCAGAGATTAATACATTCAGCTTCACTGTTACTTTGTTCAAGGATTATTATAAACATGTTATATCATGGTGGCGTTACCGCAGGTAACAATAATTATTACATTGTAACATGTTCTTATATGAACCCTGCTCTTTCTTTGCTACAGAATATACTAACCTGACAGAGTGCCTATTTTTAGGGGAGACACAAAACCATGTTCTTTAGGTCTCAAACTATTGACGTACAATACACTATATGACTTTGTTGATTGTCTTTTTTACACGTAGCCATCATGAGATCAGGATGAAGAGTGTAATAATAATAATATTGCTTTTTCAGTAAATTATCTAAACCAGTGCTCGATCTCAAATCCAATAAATCAAGGTGTTGATCAATACATGAATATGATATTCCATAATCAAGCATGAGCGTGTCCAACCAGATGGAAGGCAGTTTTATGGAAGAATTAGTTAGAGGAAGTATACTGTAGTGGGAAGTTATGCCATCACTGCTACCCCATGGGTCATGCCCCAAGCCCCAATAAGTGCTGCCTTATGTTTATCTTCACAAATCAACAATGTGTTGGCGTAAGAGTAGTGATTTTTTTCATTAAAAGAATACATTGACAGCGATGTGTATTTCCACCACGGTGTTGCCCTTCTTATTGATAAGCCAGAAGCATTTTATTGACTTCCTCCAATTATAACAATTCCTTGTAATTTCTCATTGGCGGATGGGCCTGTGGTCGTTTCCTGTAGTTGGAGTAAGACATGCTGGTTGAGCTCTGCGTCGTTGAGCCGGGGCCCTTGAGGAAAGCTGATTTATGCATCCTCCCTCGCTCACCTCTTGCAGATTCTACTAGTCTCAGTGGTATCATGTTGCTTTGCTGGTTGCAGTGATTCTCAGGCAGCCTACAGTGGGAACCAGTGTGTTGCAGACTGTGGAAAAATGGGGAGGCGGAAGCTGATATCAAGCCCCAAAAATAGCACTCCAGAAAAGGGGCCATTCTTGCGTTTTTAGGGCCCTGGAGCACAGGCACAGCACTGCAGCAGACCCCTCAGAGACTCAAAGGCGGTGGGGTGGAGAAACGCTAGCCAATGGCGGCTCACAGCTCCTTCCTGCACCCTGCGTCTGCGTCTCCCGCGGCTAACGCTGTGGTTGTGTGCGTGTGCGCGCGCGCGCGCGCGCGCGTGTGTGTGTGTGTGTGTGTGTGTGTGTGTGTGCGTGCGCGTGTGTGGGTGGGTGGGGAGATGCACTCTTGAAGTATGTGTGCTCTGGGCTCTGCGCTGCCATGTGCGCACGAATGGCGCACTGGACTGTAACCCTCACTCTGTTCAGTGTTTGTCAGTAGGAGAGTGAATAGTAGCTGTCCTAAAGGTGACAGAAATTAGAAAAACTACCCGTCATTCCCAATGCACAGTGACACAATCTTATAGAAAAGAAAAATCCCAACTATCTATTCTACAGAATATACTTTCTATATATCCAGCGTCCAAATTGTGGAAAATATGTAAATAGTTTTCATCATGTGAAATACACTATATTTGCATGCTATTATTGTGTCGCTGACCTTCACACACCTACCTTGCCCTCAAATGGTCAGTGCCACAGCGCCCTCTTGTGGCGGTGCAAGAGACTGGCTAGACTTCATAGTTTGGTTCAATGTTTGGATTTAGTCACCACTAGAGGGAGTTAAAGGCCACAGTACAACGTGTGGAGGTGTGGCTAAAGATTGAGTGAAACCTTTTGATTAAAGTGTATCTCTGTTTGTCAAGCCTCGATTCACTGTCCCAGCTCTGCCTTGGACTGTGGGCCCACGTGTTCCTCATCAGGCCGCGGCTGCCTGAGACAGGGCCGGGCCTTGGCCTACTCTGAAGGCTTGCTGCTCTTGGCACTCTCGCAGCAGGGACTCACGTTGGTCTCCTGAAAGTTTACTCAAACCTTCACAGCAGAAAGCAATGTGTCTCAAATGCTTGTTCGAGTGATGTGTTGGGTTTGATCAACTGAACAAAAAGTAAATGAAGTGAATAAGAGATTGTAACATTCAGCATAGGCTACAGAAAGGCCTTATGCTCAATTAATGAACCAAATTATTCTCATCAGTAAAGAAGTGGCGTGGGAAATGTGGAAATTGTAAATGTATATTCTGGAGTAAGATCCGTATCTGTTCTTCAGTGTTTCGCCGCGTTATACGTATGTGTAATATAAAGCCAGACCAAAGTGATTTCCTAGTTTCTTCTCTAACTGACAGATTGATGGATAAATTGCTTCAGATTTTTGTGAAATGTGTGCATATAAATCCTCCCAGCTGTTTATCACTGAATCACATGTTGTGAAATATCTTGTTGAGCAGTTGGTTTGTGGCTCAGTTTGTGAAACTGTGTTATGGGGGAATCCTTTGCCATTCACCTCAGTCTGTCATTGTTGTCATGTGATGTGACACATCATGGGCAGATTCCCACTATGACGCATCTGTGGCACAAAATAAAACACTCTTGGGAGTACTGCAGAACTGTTTTGTCTGCTCCATTCAGAGAATGACCGGTATTGTTTTCAAAGCGTCATAAACAAACAATTGTTTTTTAGTGAACATATGTTCATGATTTCCCAAAGCCTTTGTATGGACGAGTGGGACATGAGAAAGGAAAACATAATGAGTCTTTTGTACAGTGGACAGAGCACATCACTGATCATTATCCTCTCAACTTTAATACGCGGCGGAGACTTTATTAGCAACAGTAAATCAGCTGTTTGCGTTAGACTCTTCTCTGTTACAAGAGCTGTTTACATGTTGCCTAATCAAAACCAAATGCAAGCCATGGGAACAAATACATTTGTGCTTGTTGCCTTGGCGCATAGTATTATTGCACTGAATCTTCTTCAAATCCATGCACAATTTGTTTGTTCATTTATTGATTAATTTCAATCCAGGGATAAAGTACAGTAGTTTTGTGCTGCAGATTAGGGTATTACCATGTGTAAAAGAAATATCTAGGCACAGCGCCCTGCAATAGCTTATAAACCTGCATGTGGGCTAATAAAAACACAGCCTACAGAATCCGTTTGTCATCACCCTGAATTTATTGTCAACGTGTGTCTAAATAAATTCATCCATCCAACCATCTTCTTCCACCTGTCCGTTGCCGGGTCGTAAATCACATTGCACCAGCCCCTATGGCTCCTCCTGCAGGTGATGGGTCCACAGACGGACAACCTCATGGTTCTAATCGGGCCCGTTGGTCTCTCATAAGGGGAGTCTGAACGGCTCTTTGTCTGACCCGTCATCTAGGACCTGTTTGCCATGCCAGGGGCACAAAGCCCCCAGGATCATTCGGATGCTCAAATCCCTCCACCATCACTTTAACGTGGTGGAGGGACCACGTTAAAGGGATGGTTCCAGGATGGAATAAATGTCTAAATAAATTTACTTTTTATTGTAAAAATGTTTACTTTTACAAACAGTTGGCAAATCATGTATTACCTCATCTTAAAAAGCTGTTTACTTTTAAACAGATAGGTGAGCGTAAACAAAGATATATTTCTATTTGATAAAACTAACATCCTCTTGCCAATGGTGAGAGGAGGGTGGTCGGGAGCCAATGTTTAGCTTTAAAACATTTCCTGAGCTCTCTGTAAACCACCAGTGGCCATTTTCACCACTTAGAGCTGTTTAAAAGTATTGAGTCAGATGGGTGTGTGACAGCATTACAAAGTATCAAAACACATGCCCGCTGGACGTAGCTTCATTCAGTCCTTCAATGCCTAATAAATACATTCATTAAACATAACTGATGACAAATATAAACTGACATTCAGCCTGACAAAGATGGATACTTTCAGAAATCTGCTTTTATAAAAAGGACAAAAAAAGACCCAAATGAATCATTATTTTATTCCCTAATTTGGAACAGGTTTATTCTTGTTTCTCTCTGATAATGGCACTTGCAAGACACTCTCATTCCAGAAGGGACTCTATTGTACATGTTTAGAGTAAATTTGATTGTGCCAATGCAGATAATATACCAATGAAGTTTGAAGTCCAGTTGTTTATTTATATGGATCCCTTTAAGAAAGAGTTTAAAAAAAAGGAATTTGTTTATGATCCATCCATTAAAGTTTATGTCATATGCAAAAACTGAAGCATGACGGTGAATATGTTGATGCTGCTGTTGCTAAGCGTCAACAGCTGAGCACAGAGCTGTAGTACATGAGCCGTCCTCTCCCCGTCTCCGCCTGAGTCATGTCTGAAAGGCCTGGACAGAGGGGCCATTGTGGAGCACTCCTCTCCCACCACAACTGAAAAACATGTCTCATCTAGGCAAAATATTTATTTAACACGCAGCAGATTAGCCTGTGATCTCCCAAGGCAAGTGTAATTAAATATTTAATATGAGCAACGCATGGCCTTGGTGTGCTACATAAAGTATCTCCCAGAAAGTAAGAACACCCCTAACATTTCTGCAAACATTACTTTATATCTTTTTCATGGAACCACACTGGACCTGGTGTATGTTAGGAAAGGAAGGAAAGGAAAATACTCCATTAGTACAGCGCCTTTTACAGACATGGTCACAAAACGCTTCACATGGGACAATTTAATTTACATTCACCCCATACCCCATAAAGACCTTATGTATCTCCAACTTTTGTTTGAAAATACCCCACCGTTGCTCAATAGGGTTTAGATCAAGGGACATTCCTGGCCGGTCCATCACTTTTATCATCAAACTTCTTTAGCAGGGCAGCGGTAGACTGAGGTGTGTTTGGGGTTGCAATCATGATGCAGTTTTAGTTCCCGGTGAACTCCATGGTCCAGCCAGTTAAGGCAGTGCAGGAATATTGTGGGGTGTATTTACCGGTCTTGACCTATGGCTGTGTTTTGCTGTTATACTTGTTTTTTCTGTTACACTGCAGTCACAGTTGCTAAGACTAGCTGAGGTGTGGCTTGCTAATCTGTCCCAAGCCCATCCAACCACATGTACTGTAGGTGAAGTGTTTTTCTCGCCCAGGGAGACTGTGTTAGCAGGCACTCATCGCAGCTGAGACTGAACCTGGCCACTGACGTTTCACTACTTCTTTCAATGTCCCACCCACTTTACATTATTTTTGATTGTGTGTTTGTGTGAAAAAGTCAAGCTTCTTCCCTCAGCTCCTCCAGCGCAATCTAATGTATTCAACATGGTAAACAGTGTATATCCTTTTCCTCATCTAGACATGAGCTAATTAGCCAATTAATTAAGAGAATAAATGCCACTTGTGGCTCTAACACAGAGGTGGCCAAATTATGATACCACTGATGATTCTGATGCTTCTTCAGGGATATTTGGGGTAATCTACAAGCAACAATGTAAGATTTGTTAAAATTACAGATCATTACATTTATGCATTAGTGATGTATTATACGTGGTATGTCCACACTCATATCTGCCAACACTTAATGCACCTGCCCACCTGGAAATACATTCACCGTGTTGTTCTACGCCAATTGTTGTCTTTGTCATATATTGAATTGAATCTTCTTATGCATGCCCTTATAGTCTAGTATTAATTTTGTATAATGTGTTATTAATCCAAGTTGTGTGTTATATGTTTTATAACTACTGGCAGAACGGTAGCACAGCGGTTAGAGCTTGTGCTTCACAACTAGAAGGTCCGGGGTTCGATTCCCACTTGGATGGGGCCTTTCTGCGTGGAGTTTGCATGTTCTCTCTGTGTCTGCGTAGGTTTCCTCTGGGTACTCTGGTTTCCCCTACCACTAAAAACATGTACAATAAGCCAGGATGAATGCGAGTGTGCATGGGGAACGACGGATGCAAATTAGCCCAAGGCTACAATCCGGTGTGGCTTGTTTACATGCATGAGACTCATGTATGTTCATTAAAATGCACTGTCCTGACCAAATGAATAACAAATGTTGCATGATTGAACTGAAATAAAAATCCTAGGCCAAAAAAACATTCTGGTGTATTCATATAGGTTTACACAAAACAAGTTGATTTGTTCCATTACTAAAATACACTTAAACAAAGTTGTAGAATATAAACAACATTAAAGTAAGCTAATACAGTTTAGCCAAAATATAAACCCAAAAGCACTGTCCATGACTCAGTGTGTATGTTGGTTCCTATGGCAGCTAGAGGGAAAGAGAGGAGCTCACGTTTTAGCTCATGTCTGGAACAGTGCCGGGTGCAGCTCCAAGCCCCTCTCTGCTTCTGTGGAGTGGAAACAACTCCCAGTCTTCCTGGAAGTGATAGAGGCATTTTGGTAGTCATCAACACTATGCAACACTTCCCCAGGCTCTGCATATCAAAGGACAATACTGCAGATTATACTCACAAGCATCAGATATTGGGCAAAAGTTGCCCATGTCACTTTAGAAAAAACAAAAACCCAAACAGCAGTGTTCAAGTGTGAAGGGAAATGTATGCATTTAATTCTTGGTGAATGGACAATACATACAGTGGGCATATGCTGCAAACTAGCGCGGCACAGTTTTGGATGTGTCATCTTCATAGCCTGAGGAAGTCAGTAGCCTGTACAAGGGACATACGTTTCACAAAACACTGTACTCAAGAGGTATTGGACTTTTTTCATCGACCATCGGTCTCTTAATACGGTCCATTTTCATTTCAAATTGTCAGTGCGGTTTAAAGTGCAACTCCAGATACTTAGGACAGTCTGAGACTTTTGAACACTTGTGATGCACTCAGATGCAGAAGTATCAAACTCAAAATGACCAGAAGTATCATCTGCCCAAATTAAGATGAAAATAAAGACATTTGCAGTCACAATCTCAGACAGACTTTATTGATGCCCAAATTAAATTGCATTAAAATGTTAATGTATATCCAAATATGCAAAAATAAGAACTCTTTTATATATACATGTCATACTAGAATTCTAATAGATCTCTTCCACCTCTTATGTTTTCTACAGTTACTTCCTCCAATGCTGAAGGACTATTTTCAGCAGTATCTATGCTCCTCAAGATAGAGTCAGTGGTCTGAGAGCTTCCTGCTCTTCTCTCCTGTATCTGCGTCACTGCCCACTGATATCTACTTTACCGGCAGACTTCACTTGATGCTTTATCTTAACTCAAACAGATGATGGAGCTTCGGTTCCTAACAAGAGACTGAGGGGGCGTTAGGAATTGGACGCCATCAGTGATGGGTGTATCAAAGGTGGCAACGTCAACAAGTCACAAGCTGTATTTAGATCACAAGCCATAGGAGTGCAAATCGGCGTGGGACAGTGTCTGGTCCGGTTTGGGCGACTTGATAGACAGTCACTAATTGTAGAATTCAATACAGAACTGGTTAGAGGTATTAGGTGACCATCAAGAAAGATAGCTGTATAAATTTAACTCACTAGAAAATTATATATATATATAAAAAAAAAGAAAAATTTTGCTTTTTTTCCCCAAAAAAGTTTTAATAAATAGTGGCACAATGACTTAAAAACAACCCCTTCTGACAAAACAAAAAGGGGCAAGTTCATGTTGTGGACAACCATTACCATTCTGTACCTAAACAAAAACAAAGATGCAGGACGCACAATGTTGAAAATGAGCAAGAAAAAAAAAAAAAAAAGGATTGAAAACTACATACTACGAAGTGAGCTAAAATAGCATTTTTTTTTAAACAATATTTATTATTGGGAGTTTAAATATGGTTATAATAAAGCATGGGCTTGTTACTGAAATGTTTTGACAAACATATCATCTTGTTCCCCATTATTCTGTCAAATAGTGATTTACATCAATTGCATAAAAGCAGATAACAAAGAATTGGCCCCCATTGTTCACATACAGTTAATGGTGTACATTAGTACACACAGGAAGTCTATGTTGAATAATAAACACTGTCTGCCAGCACAGCCACACATGGTGATGACAAGGTCCAACTTTTTTTTAACCAATGACAAACCTGCAGAGTTCTTGTGTGTGTCTATAATTTCAGAGCCTTATAGCCTTGATTTTCTTCACTTATAAAGTGACTTTCACATGTTGTAGCTCTTCTTTTGTTACTGCAGAAACAATATGCTAAAAGCCATGATGACACAACAGCAGGCCACCCAGGGACTTTTTCGCTCCCCTATGGAAGGGAAAAATACAAATTAAACAGCAGTGATCAACCATACTAAAAATATATATATATAAAAAAACATTAATACCTATCCTGGCACATTTCCAGAAAATCCCCAGGAGCCTAGGGAAGAGAGAAACAAAAATATTTAATGTGCATTACTTTGTTGCAGCTTTTAATACTTTCACATAATTACAATCAATTAAAGCATCAATTCTGATGTAGAAAAAAACATTTTGTGAGGCCTCATACATACCCCGTCTTGTTCTTGTCTAAGAGGCTGGGTGCCAGAGCTCTGACGTAGGCACAAGTGCAAATCAGGAGAAGAATCACTGTGAGAAGTGATTGAAAGTTGAAGATGGCTGACTGAAAGATAAAGTTAAATACAATAATGGTAAATATATCACTTTGTTGTTGTTTTTTTGCAACAACGCAACTATTTTATACTATGGATTTTAATGAAGATGACAGTTGATAAAATAAAATAAAAAACGAAAAAAATAAATACAATACTGCGTCTCTACTACTGTTTGTAGTTAATATTTACAGCAATAATGTAAACAATGTTAACCCAATACGTGGCACGCCCATCTAAGTTAACATATACATGGCTGCCTTATGAAAGCGCTGCATTATGAATGAAAGAGTAATGTAGGAGGTGGACAGTGTCGTGTATGGGGTAAAAATATTAATAACAAACAATGATTCAAACAGCAAGTAAGTTGTTAAATCTCCATCAGTGCAAGTAGCTAACGCTAATGCTAGCAAGGCTTACCGATTGCTGTTTTTTATGCGTTGCTATTAGGCTTAAAACATGCAATCAAGTACTACGCAAGAATTAGGCAGGTAAACAATATATACTATACACGGTGGTTGTGTTTCGATAACACGAAGCAAGGTATATAATAAATAAACACACTTACCATTTTCGTTGCGAGTCAAAGCCACATCACACTTCCCTTTTGGTGACCTCACGTTACGTAACCCGGTTACGTTATGACGTACTACGCCGGTGTTGATTGGTTGATCGTTTTGAAGAAGCCATAGAAGCTTCAGCAGCTTCTTTCCAAGGATCTATTATTAAAACGTTTTTTTTCGCATGGCTCTGCTCCGTGCAGACCGATAGCGAGTCATCGATAAAGCTAGAGCTACTCCACTGTATTTAGGACGGTGCCTTTGTCATCTGCACTTCAAACTTCCGTAACTTAACTCTTTATCTTATGTCGTAAGTATATCACATGTAGTCACACATTTAGTGTACACCGTGAGTTAATCTAGTAATCCAGAACATTCATACATTGTTATTACACTGATAATCTTCCTGCTAATTGCAACTTGCACAGTATTTGTAATGCCTTCCATACGAATAGTTCACCAGTGTAGTCCTGCTCTATTTTCATCACACGCCTTTTCTCATTCATCATTTTAACAAGTTCTGTTTTAGCAATACGATTTGAACTATGCAGTGCATGGGATAATATATAATAACAAATGTTACACCGGTTAGAGTCGCTGCATTGGCTCCCCGTGTGTTTCAGGATTGATTTTAAAGTTATTTTAATGGTCTTAATGGTCTTGGTCTTTCTTATCTTTCAGAACTGCTTTTACCTTATGAACCTTCACGGCCCCTTCGCTCCTCCGGCAGGGGTCTCCTAGTTATTCCTAAAGTCAACAGAAAGACTCACGGCGAGGCGTCTTTCCAATATTATGGCCCTCGCCTCTGGAACGACCTGAGGAGGAGCTCAGGACCGCAGAGAACGTTCATGTTTTTAAGAGCAGGCTCAAGACCCAGCTTTAGCTTTTAACTGACATCTATTTATTTAGTCCCAATTATATATTTTGTATGTGTGTGTGCGCGTGCGCAAGCACCTGTTTGTCTGTTTGTTATCTGTAAAGCAATTTGTGATACCTTACGGTATTAAAAGCGCTTTATAAATAAAGTTTGATTGATTGATGTTAAAAATGGTAGGCAAGAAAGCAAGCAATAAATCCAACAGCAACTTAAAAAAAATATAAATTTAAAAAAGCTAAAAACCTTTAAATTACAAATATGTCAAAGTGAACAATATGCATATTTAGCTATGGTCATTCAACATAGTTCGAACTCAGTGGCGTCGTGTACTTCACTAAACCCATCTATCGTGTCTTAATTACAGTATGTAATGGGAAACTGGACACACTGAAGGTTTGTTAAGTTCACCATTCCTAACAGACAACAGTTTATTTAATTGGGTTGTTCTTCTGTCATTACCACAGGGTCATCATCCCTGTGCAACAGATGTTACAGTAACAAATGAGTAGCTGGATTTGTTTTATGAGGTTAAAGTTGAGCCTTTCAGCCCCTTGACTTGTGCAGCCCCCTCATCCAGGAACAACCCTTCATTCACCATCAAGACCCATCTTTGTGCATGAGTTAAGCTTTATATATATATATAAAAATCATACACAAACCCCTATTTACCATCACCATTTGCTCCTTTATGTGAGACAAAAATTATCAAAGCTCAGTCGCATCGTAACTAATACCCAGTGTCCAAGAGGGGTTCATTTTCATTTTTGCAAACATGTTCAGCTAGGCCAACTGCTAATTAAACATGGGTTCCCTCTTTCTTCACTGCCCTGTATTTAACTGGATTGCTGTCTAGTTCACCTCTCAGTATGCGAGAAAGCAATAATCACATATTCTGTCTTGTCTGGACATCCGTAATCAAGTAAAAGTTTCCCAAGAAGCAGAAAGTGTATGTTTGTTTTCTTTATCATGGTGTCTGAGCAGGATACAATGATACAATGATACATAGACTGATGGTGATGTGTAAATGAGTGTGCCTTTTAAAAGAAAAAGCTTGTGCCTTTCTAGCATTATCTCCACAAATTCAATAACAAATACCTGTGAGAGCAGCTTTATATTAGTCGACCTGTCTGTAATTATTTTGCCAGTCAAACAGTCCATATAATATTCCTTTGAGATTTTTCCTAATCGTTTAACATTATGCTGACTGTGGACACATGATATAGATTTTTTTTATATACATAAAAAGTATTATTCATCAAAATCACACAAAAAAAATGTCTTGTGCCATTTTGATTTAAATGTGACACTGTTTTTTATGATAGAACATGTGTTTTAGCAGATTGTTATTATCAATTTCTAAATACGTAATTTGATTATTATAATAGCTGACTAGTCACAATCTGAACCAATTCTTCACTAGATTTTTTCTGTTTCAACCCTTTGTTTTGGACAGAAATATGAGCGGCGCTGTTCACCAGATTCTCATGAGCAATGACCCACACATCCCATACTTCCTGCGAGTAGATTGGTCCCGTGACCTTGGTGCTGGATTCACGATTGTTCTAACCAATGGCTCTGCAGCATGGATTGGTGAAGGTAAACATTTATTCGTTTATTTAATCTGCTTTTGGCATACAATGATTTGTAACAATCAGTTTTATATATATATATATATATATATATATATATATATATATATATATATATTTAAGTTTTACACGATTGGCAGCTACAGGTGAACCAAATATTAAATTCTACAAGGTTGGCATTGTGGTGTCCGTCAGTGTGCTTGTCTGGTTACCTAAGCACATGAGTGTATTTTCTTCGAGGACACCTGGAATATAACAGGTCTCTCTTAGTTTTCTATTGCGGTCCATCTGCACAGTTGACAGGCTGACGGGGTTGTGGGAGCTCTGAACAGGCTTCTGGATAGTCAGTCTTTGTGTGTTTGATGTCTTAATTGGGACCCTCTGTGAGCAGCTGTGCTGCAGCTGATGACATTCTCCTCAGGTGTCAGTGAAGTTGTACTTTTATATGTCCCCCTCAGGCATTAAGTACGGGTACATGTTTATACTTCAATACCGATCTATGCTCAAAGTCTTTTTTGCAGCATGTTGAAATGAGAAAAGCACCAGTTAAGTGAGGTGTTAAAAATACTCTAATCCTTTTTTATGATGTTGTTCCTCATCAATCTTAACAATCTACATTTTCCTTTCAGGTGGTTTAATAATATTAAATGTGTATGTAAAGGTTGTTTTAACGTTGTTAATGTTCTGTTTAGTTTCAGAAGAAGAGGTCACAAAAGGTGCCAGCGACACTGGAATGTCCAGAGAGAGCTATGTTGAAGAGCTTCACCAGGCTTTAATCCGAGATGAGAGAGAAAGAGAGAAGCCCAAGTATTCATTCCAACTCACGGCAGATCACCTTTTGTATCAGAAGATGTCTGCCAATGTTTCGGTAAGCAATACATTAATGTTTACTACACTTGAAATGCTTGACTTTTACATTTGATCAAGATCATATATGGAAATGAGGATAAAGATCTGTGGTTTAAAGTAGCTTTTCAGTAAATTTACGTTGCATTCCAGTGCATCCTTACTGTACCCTGAGGAAGACTGCATCTAATGGTGGGCTGTAAAATAAAAGGGGCTGTTAAAAAGATAAGCTTTATAGTTTCTCCCCATTGCAGTTGATTTCAAAAGATACACCTCCTGGTTATTTTGACAGCCCTGGCTAGGACTCAATTACGGAACTTGGTCAAATAAATAACATTATTTTGGAATTCATTATTCAATCCATCATTTATTCTTCTTACTCCAACATCTTATCTATAGATTTAGAATTGCATAGATACATAGCTAACATAAGACTCAGACATAAAGAGGATGGAAAATAAAGTCAATCCAACCAGCTAAAGGGGCTTGTTGAACCGAATGCCAGCAAAATGAAAATCAACACGGACTTATGCAGTCTTGCAATGGCAAAGTTGTCCAGTTCTTCATATGTCAGTGAAAGGACAGGGCTCTCTGCTTCTCAGAAGAGATGTGTTTGTATCTGCAATCCTAAGCAAAGAATACTACAGAGCCGTGCCACTGAGTGGATTTTGCTGTTATTCTTCAACTAGAATGTGACTTGGGTCCAGGAACTGTTGCTTTCTTAAAGGAACCCTATATACATTTGCAACCATATCCTTTCAATAGTTTATTCAGACATTATCTAAAAAAATATACCGTTTGTAATTCATTTATTCTGAAAGACAATCAAACTGCTTTGGCTAGTAAAAAGAGCACCAGAATCACTAACAATACTCGATTACGGGGAAGCAGCCTGTGTGTGGCAAATGTAAAAATCTATAAAGACCAAAGCAAACTACACCTCACACCTGTTTTTCTTCTTCCCATTTTGTGTCCTTCAGTTTTTGAGCCTGTCACAGGTCAAAAGTGGAACATATTTTCTCTGTGTTTAATTTAAGGGTACACAGAATCTCAAAAAAATGAGACACGTTTCCCCTGACAATAGATGAAAGGGAGGACTACTCTAAACAGCTGGTGATATCAATGTAAAAAAGATTTATGAAAATGACCTTGGAAGTTGTAATAATGAGTGAATTTGGATGTACTTAGTAGTAAAACTACTGCTGTACAGCTCTTCACGGCCATTAGAGAGACTCATTTTGTGTAAGTAAAGTATATGTATTTCATTACACTACAGTCAGTACATAAAAAGCATTCGGAGAGCTGTCACCTATTTTATGCAAACACAACTCTCCACATTGTGCACTATTGCAGTTATATGAAATGATCAATGATGAAAACATTGTAGTTGTCATAATCTTTGATCTGTATTTCAATGAAGTTTACAGAAAATACAACAGTGCATTGTGGGTGTTTAATGGCCAAGTGAAGTTTATCATTACTTATCTTTACTAGGGGCATTAGCCTTGCAAATTTTAACTCTTAAGAACTCTTAAGAACTTTCTTGCTGGAATTGAAATCTGGACTTCGACTTCCATTTGATGATAGTGATGAAAATACTTGAAGTGAACAGAATGTTTGAATGAAAAGCCCTCTGATAATGAAAGCCTTGTGTGCGGTGCCCTGTGTGGCATGTCATTGTTTTCTCTCAGAGTGCTCTTTTGAAACTCCACACCTACGTTTCCCTTTCTCCATCTGCAGCTTGACCTAAAGCTCCGAGATCAATTGAAGGCACACAAACAAATAGACCACACACTCACATACCAACAAAGTTTTGAACAGAACAATGAGATTTACAACGTAATTTTTGTCTCCCTTTGTTTGCTTATGCTGTATCAATTATGTTGCAATAATAGGAAAAAGATAAGAACAAAAAAAGAACCATAACCCAGCATTCGGGATGCTCTGACCTCCCACACACTGGCGCTGACTCTAGGACCTCTCTCTAGAGTCTCAGAGGCTAAACAGCAGCTTAAGAAAATACAACTGAAATAAATGAAAAGAAAACAGGGATTGTTTATTTTTAAGGAATTAATTCATAAAACAACAGTCTTCAATGCGCTTTGATTTTTGAGGGGAAAAAAGTTTTTCAATGGTTTAAAAACGGTAAAGAATCTCTTCCGTCGGATCAGAAGAGACTAATGACAAAGAAGGGATATTAATGTCAGAAAGATGAATGGTGTTTAACCTAGCTGCTGACAGGCGCCGTCATTATAGTGTGGCCTTGTCCTACTGTAAATGTGGAAATATTACAGAACTCACAGTGTCAGTGTCTTCACTTAAGCGGTTAGAGTGCGGCTGATTTAAAATGTCTCTATTCCGATTATGAGTGTAGGGCATTGTAAGCTTTGAGCTGAAATATAGAGAACATACACTTAATTATTTCAAACAAACAAACAAACAAAAGAACTGGTTCATTATTTAGTTACATTCCTTCCGGTATTATACAAAGTGGAGAAGTATGGAGCTTTAAAGGAACCGGTGCAGTGTGCATGTGAGTATGAATGGACAACAAGCGCACTATGGCTTCAGCAAACATACTGTGTATTAAAGGAACAGGCCACTGTTTTTCCATACTGAGATATGTTTTTACCTGAGCTTAGACAAGTTGATACGCACCTGTCTGGTCTTTGTGCCCGTGGAAGAGCGTGGTCGTTTCTAACTTCACCCCATTTGAAGCCATTGGAATATACTGGGAGAGGCCAAATGCTAACAACATCTTTGGTCTTTTTGCGTGACTGAGCGCATGCACAAAGACCAGACAGGTACGTATCAACTCATCTAAGCTCAGGTAAAAACATTTCTCAGTATGGAAAATACTCACATGCACACTGCACCGATTAGGCAGCTGTGTGAAACAGCTGTGTGGCCTGTCAGGACAACGTCCACTCAAGACAAAAATGACGTGAATTTTATGGGGCCTTTTGAAGATTGGTGTTGTTTATGACCTCTAATACGGTCAAAGAGGATTCAGCACCCTGACTGTAATATATATACTATTGTTCCAGCAAAATAAATAATATTTCCGAGGGCTGCCGAGAAATCTTACGTTAAATCAAGTTCACATTGTATTCTATTTGAAGTTGTTGATTTATTAAACTCACAGCTATAAATCCTCACAATTTCAGGGTTAATCTCCTTTAGACAATTCAGTTAATTTTAATTCTTTGGTTGACATAACAGCTTAATACAGTTGTATTGAGAAACATCATTTATATCTGTAGCAATTTACCAAACGTATTAGTAATTAGTAATTCATAGAACTCTTGTACAATTGTTTTATATCTAAAATATATTTAATATCAACTGTTTTTAATTGACAATAATGATCTTTAAATGGTAACATTTATATAGCCCTTCTCTACCTACATTTTGCACTCAAAGCGCTTTACATCAAGGAGCCACTCACTCATTCACACACCATTGTCAGACATTGGAGGCAAGGTGTGCACCTGCAGGATTTAAACCACTGACCCTCCGCTCACAAGACGACACGCTGCGGCGCCACTTTGATAAGTAATACAACTACTTTAAATTGTTGTCTATACTTTTTGAATGGTTTCATCCTCTGTTGTTTAAATCAAGTCCATATAAGAAACTGACAATGAAAGTACAGATTGTCTCGGCAGCCCTTGGAATTATTTTTTGTTGTTGAAAAAATAGTTTACATTTTACAGTGCTCTTTTCCCGGTAAAATATTGTGTACTTATTTTAAATGCATGCTGGAGCAGAGTGTCTTCACCTTTTATCTGAAAATAATCATGTAGATATTGACAGTGTAAGCAAGTATTGGGCATATTTGTGCTTTTTCTTTTTTTCATTTGAGTCTGTGGCTGACCTCCATGATATGAATCCAATGAGGAATGTTTGATTGCACCTAAAACCTACATGTGATTCAAATGTGTCATCAAACAGGAACAGAGCAGAGGAAACTTGAGTGACTCAGAGCGAAATGCTCAATTCATCCTGTATCTCTCTCAGACAGAGAAACACACTCATCGTTCCCTGAAGTGTCAGACCTCAGAGACATTCTGACCTAATCTTTGAGACATCTTCATATTGGCAAAGATCTTGAGACAACACCGAAGTGCAAATGCTGATTCATGAATACGGCTGCACAATTAATTGTTGTCAAATCGACACGGGAATTTTAATGGTTACAAAATATACTTTCTTTCTTTTTTGATGGATAAAACCTGCTTACATTGAAGTTCAGACTTCAGCGAGCATGTTCTAAAATTAAAACTCAAATTTCACTCTCAAATGTGAAGTGTTTAATAACATTAATGATGTATTGGTTTTATAGCACTTTTCTGGACACTCAGAGACGCGTTACGTTGCATTATTCATTCACACTTGTGGTGGTAAGCTAATATTGTAGCCACAGCTGCCCTAGGGTAAATGGTCTCAACTTATATTTTATATAGCGCTTTTCTACCTTCATCAGGCCCAAAGCGCTTAACAGCAAGGAACCAGTCACCCCTTCACCCCTTCACACATACACCAGTATACGCAGACACTATAGGCAAGGTGGGTGAAGTGTCCTGCCCAAGGACACAACGACAGTGGGCACCTGCAGGAGCTGGGATTTGAACCCCTGACCTTCCGATCATGAGACAACCTGCTCTACCAACTGTGCCACTGTCGCCCGAAAGCTATATTCACCCAGGAGTCCTTGTGTTCCCAAACGGTCTCCCATACAAGTACCAACTATGCCCTACCCAGCTTAGCTTCCAAGATCTGACAGGATGGGCAGAGCAAAGGCGTTATGGCTACTGAAACTCCGCACTGTGGTCTAGATCAGGGATTCCCAAACTTTTTAGGCTGCGATCCCGAAAATGAAATTCAGTGGTAGAAATTATTCAAATATTGTCTTCAAATCATCTCGCCCCACGTTGAGAACCCTTGGTCTAAATATAATTTCTAAAACATAAAATACATGTCTAATGGCAGCTGAAATGTACTACCATAAACACATCATTGGAATGCTATGAGGACATAAAAGCTGTTTATGTGTTTAAAGTTTCAACTATCTGTCCACTTGTCACCCAGATGACCCTGGAGGGGGGGCACTGAAGGCACTTTACTGGTGCAGGCGGATACTTTATGACTGTATTTACAGCTGCCATCATTTTCTGAATGTTATCAGTGTAATCTTATTTGCTTTTGTTGGTCTGTGTTTGTTCCTCCTTTCCCTTAGGTTAATCTGGGCTCTGTCGAGCTTCAGCCAGCACCAGACCCCCTGGAGCTAAACCGGGAGATGATTGGTCAATCCCTTAAGCGGCACTTACATCTGGAGGCAACAAATTCCCAGCTTTTACAGGAGAATCGCAAACTCCGACGTGAACACAGTCAAATACTTAAAGAGTAAGATAAGATACAACGACCCGCATGCTTGTTCTTTGTAAATTTGAATATTGTACACACAATTTCTGTCCACCCAGTCACCAATGTGCCATGTGATTTTCTTTGGAGCTGGCATGCAATATCCGGGTTTTCATTATTCATTATTATGGGCACACACATCATTTGGGGATTAGTTAAATTAAGTAATACTTCATTCATTCATTCATTTATTTCAAGCAAATAGTATGCCAGGAACAAAACAGAAAGGATAAACAATAATAATAATAATAACGTATACACTGATGCTTGAAATGGAGTGGGGAGAAGTAATCCCTGTGGGGAAATTCGTTCCCTGCATTTTGACCCATCTTCCAATGCCGCGGGGGAAAACTGTAGGAGCAGTGGGCAGCCACAGTAGGCAGGCGTCCCGGAACCATCTCCACATGCGGAGCCAGGCTAATGGTCAGAATCACTAGAGGATTAAAGTATTGTACATTCTTAGTGGCGGGGAAACCAGAGTACCTGGAGGAAACCAACGCAGACACAGGGAGAACATGCAAACTCCACACAAAAGGGCCCATCCGGCCCAGGGATCGAGCCCGGGACCTTCAAGCTGTGAAGCACGAAGGCTAACCACTGCGCCACCGTGCCACCCAAGCTCTTAGTGAATCAAGTTTATGGCTAATCACAGAAATTGAAATGTACTAAAGATCTGTGTGTTACCAGGTTGGACACTTGCGTTAAAACTAAGAATGTTCTGGAGAAGCAAATGTACTCCCGTTTTGTCATGATCCTCAACGACAAAAAGTCCAGGATCCGAGAGCTTCAGGAGGCTGTCCGAGCCCTGCGACAGAACGATGACCAGCCCAAAGCCAAACGGAGGAGGCAAAGGTGTGATGCCATCAACATTATATTTTTATTAAATATATAGATTTTTTTACAGTCCACAATCAGTTTTAGTGATAAATTAAGACATGTCTGAAATGTAATCCTGACCCAGCATAGATTTATCCTCATCATACATTTACACACAACTGTCTTGTTATTACTGGTGAATTGCTGGTTTTAGTTGTTCTTATTGTTGCCTCGTTTAGGGATCCAGCTAGTGATGACAATGGCAGCGCTGACACAATGGAAGATCAGTATTTTCAAGATCCAACACTTCTCATCACAGGTACATTGCAAATTGTATCTGTTGCAGTTATCTTGAATAAGTGGCATTCAAATCGAATTAGTATGATTAGGGGTCTATAAAAAAATGTATACTTACTAAATTTGGTTGTAATGTCATAGGCTGTATCTCCACTCTCTCAGCTTTTATCTTCTAATAAACTGGGTAATTTAATGTTTGGATTACGGAAGGATTAAACAGCCATTGCTTCTGGGTGCAGAGTTCTGGGAAACTTTGTTACTGAGCTAAAAGCCCACGGACCAACGTGCACAATGATTGTTTCAACAAGGTTTGCAGTGAGGTGGTCTGCATCACAGAGCACTAGCGTGATGTCATAGTGCACGCAATTCATACCCCCTCCGTTATCGGCGTAAGGCTTCTATTGTTCTCTCAATGGCTTCGTTTGTCTTTGGAGCCAAGCTCAAAGGCCCAGGGGGACTGTTCACTAGAAAAGTGGCCAAGTGGGCAATGCTTTACCGTAAGTTCACACATGCTAACATCTTCAGCTCTGCTGCTTCCTAAGATGAATGAAGGATGGACATTCACATAATGGCTTTCCTTCAGTTTATTTCAATTAAAACAATGTATAAATTGTTTTGCACATAAATGAAATGTTTTAACTTTTACTTTCCAGCCAACATCTCTTTGTTGTTTGCATGCACTTAACAAAATGTATCTTTTTGTTACACTTTTATTCAAGTAAAGCTACACTACCTGAAATACTCCATTATCAAACCTTTGAAAGGCGTAGGTAGTTGAGGAAATTAAGTTAATTAGAGACAGAGTTGAGAGACATGAACAATGCTAACACTGTGCTAATTTAGCCTCCTTCCTGAATCTCACTGGGGGAAAATGCACTACATTTAGACGCACAGCAAAATTTGTGTTTACAATGTAGATATATGGTTCCAAATAAAGTTTACTCTACCACAAGAATATAATTTTATTACCACAGCAGTGTAGTTCCTCTATGTAAACTTCACCACTCAGCCAACTTAACAGATGAAGGACTCCTCCCCTCATTCTTGACCTTAGTTGAGCCATTTGCTCAAGGCTGTGTTTCATACTCCGCCATTCTGACAAGATGAGGAATACCAGTCTTTGACCTGCTTCCTCTTGGGGTTTTTTTTTTGTCCCCTGGAGCTTTGCTGATAGAGGCAGCACAGGAGCCATCACCAGAGTTCGAACGGGATAGAGGAGAGTGAGCCAGGTGAAAATGTGTGACTTTGGGGATCAGTGAGAGTGAGACAAGAGCTTTTCACTGCAATTACGTACATTATCAAGTGGATAAAATTTTATAATAACGTTACCATTTCCACAAGCCTTTACGCGTCCTTTTAGAATCTTCATGTCACCTGTGTTGAGGCTCACATCTTAAGGGCAAACTTTGAGCAAATGAATGGGTTCCAGATCAGACGTGTCTGGAATGGCAGATTCTTTCTTATTGTGTCTATTTTTGGTTTAGGTGTTCAGGATCTACAAGGTTATCTTTAACAACATAAAAGCCATACGATCCACAACACTTGGACCTTAGTTTGTAACTATCACTACTACTGTCACTAGAATCCTTTAGAAATATATTAACTTCATTCATACTGTTTTTTTAGGCCGAAATCTGGTTTGTCATGGGATTCTTGTTGACCAGAGTTGTTCCTCAGAAGCAAGTCAACAACCAGAGCCACTCTCCTGAGGTATTCACTCACTGATCTGAAGAAAGCACAAAATAATCCCAAGACGTCATCAGCAAGTTTGTTGGACAAATACATTACACATACAAGCACACTTAAGATTAACACAAAAAAAGTACAGCAACAAAAATATATTCTTAAATTCAGAATTATAAAAGGTTGAACAAAGGTTGAACAAAGGTTTACCTCTTAACCTCTTAGCCCCCGCTTTAAACCAGCAATTTTTTCCAGTTCAGCTTTGCCCATATGTAACAGCTTCTCGACTGCAGCTTACAGCCCATAGGCCAGAGAAACGCCTTATTTGAAAGCTAAGACCTACAAAACTGATCTAAGATTTTTTTCCTCGTGTTGTCATCACTTTTTCGTCATATTTCTGGTGCTTTTTGGTAACGTTTTTGTTGCTTTCTTGTAACTGTTTTGTTGCTTTTTCATCACTTTATTGTCACCTGTTTTGTTGCCCTATTGATGCTTTTTTGCTGCGTTTTGATCCTCATTTACGTGTCATTCTTGTCGCTATTTTGAAGTTTTTTTTCAAGGCGCATTTAGATTTGGGTAAAGTTGAACGGGTTAAGGCGGGGACTAGGTTAATAGTGTCCTGGACAAGTTTTGACATGGAGACGTTTCTCTTCCCTTCATAACCTATTCCAGTTGACTATTAAATAAACACAACAGCTTTTCTTCTGTCTTTCTATGTTTGCTATAGTGTTTCTTTTGACTTAGCTGCATAGAGACTAGACTAGAGACCCCGCGACCCGGCCCCCAGATAAAGAAAATGGATGGATGGATGGATGGATGCATAGAGACTAGTAAAATCTTTTGCTTACACCTTTTCTTCAGGTAAAATATCTGTACTAATAAAATCATGCAGCCAAACAGCAAAACTAAATACAAAAAGAACTACTATATAATATCAAGGACGTATTCGGTCTCTGCCCGATGTCCGGAGGGGGTGGAATCACTGTTGTTCCCTTGGAGAACATTTGGAGCAGCACAGGGGAAGCAGATTCCCTCCAAAGTGTCTCTTTTATTTCTCCTTTTTTCTAATGGACCAGCACAGAACAACTGCTGTGAAGTCTACTGCAACAAAAACTGATAGTCAAAACAAAGCATCGATGCATATACCCTTTGTCAACTCTCCTTCGTTCGTTCTTTTCATTTCCAAATAGGATTACACAGCATGTAATTGATTTTGCTCGTTAAACTCCCATTTATGGTATTTTCTATTTACATACAGGACGCCAGATGTTGATGAGGCTTTGTTTGTTGTCTTCTCCTCTGCTGCCAACTATAGGTCCCGGGGTCATCACACTCGTGAACTCAGTAGACGGATGGTCTTTAGGCACTGCTCCTCTGACTCTTGGACCTCGCTGTGTCGTTTATGTTATAGATGTCAGTGAATAACCACAGGTGGCCAGCGGGATAATCCTTCAACACAAGCTTTACGGCGTAAATAATCCCTATAGGAATGTCACACTTTCACCGAGACTTTGTTGTATCCATTAAGGAGTCTGCTTGATTTTTTGGTAAACCCATTTTTAAAAAAAAATGAAAATGTTTACAGTAAGAAACTAGTCCATATTAAGTTTCCTCTTTATTAGGAAATTACACAGCTTTACATTAGTTATACGTATTTGGTTCTGTAATATAATCTGTATATAATCTTCTGAATAACACAACGCCCAGTCATAAACTAAAGCTGAAGATGTCCATGTGAGTTGAAGTTTCAGCACATAAGGTTAAAGGGTTAAAAAGAGAGTGACTTGTTCATCATCATCATTTACTTACCGTGTGCACCTGTAGCACCCTGTCCATTTATGAACGCACAGCTTTTCCCGTTTCAGCTCCAGTGCGCCATGAGACAGTGCAACCTTTGTGGGAGTTATGTTCAACACATTTTGTACTGCTTGATAATCAGAATTGGAAATAAATATTTTATTGAACAATCAGTGTTGCATTTTTTAATTTAGAAATGTGTGCAGTGTTCAGACATGTTTCCACACCTATGACATCTCCTGCGTTCACTGGCTCAGACATGGCATCTTTCATTACCTGCAGCTTCTTTAGATCCCAGTGGGAATACTACATGGTTTTCATTAGTGAGTAATAAAACTGACAAGCTGATTAAATATACAGTGATAATGGTCTGTCCCTGCCACGCTGTTGGTAGCAACTGAACAAGGTCTAAATCGTAACAATTTGTGCTTGATGCTCTCAGTCGTACAGGAGTTATCCAAAAGGCTTCATCAGCGCTCTAAAGTTGCAGCTTAGCCCTTATCTGGTCTGCGGGCTGAGCTGTTAATTAAAAAAAAAAAATTAATATGGAGCAGATTTTCAAGGCACATGTCTGTATGTTTTGCGGAGGGAAAACAATTGTCATTATAAAAGAATTATTAGGATTATTAGATCGGACAAAGGAGTCCTTCCTGTGATACAAGCTGATTCCATTTTTGTTCAGGAGTGGATCCATAATCAAACCAAAGGAGCTCTTGTTCCACGTAAAATGTATAACATTTTTGTACTGGCCACATTTTATTGCACATTCCCTTCAAAAACGTTTAAAACTTAACTCTAAAACCAATTAAACCAAATTTGTTTCCCACAGTAAAAGTTCACACTGCTGTAAATGCATGTCACCATTATCCGACTAAAATCTGTGCCAAAACACTACATACAGGCATATAAGCACTTTGTTCTTTTGTGTGGGGATCCGACGCTTCCCCAACACACCCGTCTCCTGTGGTCAAGGCACTCCGGGTCTGAATGCACAAAACATTTGTCATTCAGCCACACACACTGGTCATATGTCATTTACTGTCATTACTCTTATTTGCTCATAAAAACTGCCAGTTGGTCCATCGAAGTTCTGCAAAAAGGAGGGTCTAAGTAAATCCCAGCATATTGGAGATACGATCCAATGTTTCCCACAACATGCGTCAACTGAACTTTGTTGGCAAAAGCCATGACGTAAGAATGGGCTGTTCTCTTGAGTCTTTTGGCATCCTTTCAACACAACAGGCTGGTCTCTAAACTGCTTTCTAAGGAAAATATTTACATTTCTGCTGTAAATTGGAGGAATAGAAAATACAAAGTGAATCAGTAAATTTACTTTACAGGTTACCCAACCATTCAGTTACCATCAATTTCTCCTCATATTCCAGGACTCCTCTGGAAAAGAGGTTCTGAAAAATCTGTGGGACTTTTCATGAATGATAATAAAACATAATTCATTATATAAACAGTTGTGCAGGGCAACTAGCCTCAAGTTCCATGGTGTATGTAACATCATTATAAATGGTGTTTAGATGGAGCCATCACAATTGAGGAAATACATCTCAATAAATGAATAATAACAAAGTCTACATTTTTAATACTATATATTTGAAAACCTAACTTGGTTAAACATTATATAATGCTAAGAAAATGCTCAAAATATACCATTTTGGATGGATCCTGGTTTTGTAGACACACTTTATAAAATGGTATCTGCTTGTACTTACTAATTAGTACCTGGCTTTGTAAATCAGGCCCATAGTGTATTTTATTATAATTTGTCAAATCACAAGTACAATATGTATCAAGTGAAGCAAGGAATTTACTTATGACCACAAATTACTATTTTGTTGTAGCTTATTTATTATTCAATTTTAGTTGAATTCCGGTGCAAATCATGTCATAGGCCAATAAGACAAAAACATCACTGTTTAGAAAACAAAAACAGAAACTCAACACACATTGACTGTACTTTCACTGAAAGAACATGGGGTCGTCTACTGTCGCTCACCTCTCGTGGCCTTTGTGCTAAAGCTGAAAGATCACCATCAGTGGTCTGGACCTCCACTGTTGGCTCCAAAGGATCACAGTTACTGTCTGTCCAGAGGCAACTTCATTTTACCACATTTTATGCTCTAAATGGGGGATTTGTTTGCTAAACACATCCACGGACTTGTTCACAGAGTCCTGGGAAAGCACTGCAAACCCCCGAGTTTCTCTCACACCAGTTTTCCATTTTTATTTATTTTTTTAGAAAAATAATCTACTGAATTCACTTTTGAACCAGTTGCTTTTAACTCAAGGGGTCAGACTCTGAGTTGCAGAAATAGTGCTGTTTTACACTGTCTGCGATGGCATGGGGCCGGACGCGGGTCACCTTTATTGGTCATGTGATATGCGCCGCATTCATGGGGCCCACACAGCACCTCGGCAGGATCAAACACTCCCTAAATGACTAAGTAAGTCAGTGATTTACGGGCAGCAAAAACCCACCGGAGGTCATAGTTGTACATACAGTACAGTTTCCACAACTGTTTGTAACCTGCACCTTAACTTTTAGGTGACTCACTTAAAATGTTTAAACCCAAAAGTTAAAAGACTCTTCCCGTAACTTTAAACCAGTTATTTCAGTTTGTTGGGGGTGACAATGTTTAACCATTTGAATCCTCAAGAAGTATTAAAAAATGACTATTATGATTATTATTCATAGTAATAATATAATAATAATAACAATCATAATAAGAAGAAGATTAATGTATGTGTGTGCAGGGAGAGACATCTGGGAGACCGGGCTTAGACATCTGCAGAAGATGGATGTTTTTTACATTAATGTAAAATGTGCTTGATAAAATATTGCTCATGTCCAATGATGACACCATGAGCTAGAATTTGACCCTGTGGTTCTCAACCTGAGGGGTCACCAGATCATGGGGGTCCCGAACAACAGCGGCACTGCTCTGATATGTTCATTGTCATCCCCAAGGTTTCTAGTCCCGTTTTCCAGATGCCTCCAGACAAACTAGGAAGATGCACTCTCATAACCATCCTGCTGATGGGATGATTACAATGCTCACAGGTACGGAAAAGACCCCTATGACTTTTACAAGGGCCCGAGGCTTTAAGAAGTGCCCCTTTGTGTGGGAGGCTCTTTACCTCTTTACCTTTAGGTGTCAGCTGGAATAGCTGGCCTGAGAACACTGCTCCGTGATTTGAAACAATTAGTCTGGTCCAGTCCGAGGCACCCTCACTATGTCTGCATTGAAAGTGACCGACACGTCATGAGCCATTCTCTGTCCTCCGGCATTTAGATTAACATAAATATCGCCTAAAAAGCATTGTCTTCTATTTGTTTAACTTATTCCCTTGTGTCATTATCACGAGTGTAGGCAGCACATTTCATATTAGATTACTACACCCTCTTTGTCACCAAATCACCAAAATGCATATGGGATACTTATCAATACAGTATCAATATAGATTGTGCTTTTTAGCTGAACACAGTATTAGACCCCTATCAAAGATATAGAACATATCTTTACCAGACCACTGACTACCCAAGTCTCATGCAGCTCCACTCTGTTTCTGCATCCAGCATTGACAGTGTGGACTATCTTTTCCCACAGAAAATCATCACATTCATTAAGTGATCTTCCCCCATCAGCTTGGATGGAGCCCCACAACAAATCTGAGTCACATTCAGTCAGACAAGGCTGCACCACCCTTTTTCCTCTGACCACTTTAGACATTACTCCTTTGCTGCTCTTTCCACTGAGACATTATTTGAAAAAGAATGCTCATAACCTATATCCTATTAAATAAATATAGGCTATAGGAAATGAATTCAAACAATAGTTTTAGACAGCACACGTTTGGCTACTAAGACATTTAAAATGGCCTCACTTTCTCTTTAAATCAGGTCTCTCGTAAAGATGGTACTACTCACTTAACTATACCTGCCCAGTGAATGTGGTCACCCTGATTGGCTCTGCGTGAACCCCAGCAGCTGATGACTTTGCTCCCTCCCCCAGGTGTCCCTTCACTTTCTGATGGGCGCTCTGCTCCTCCTCTTTAACCCTGACGAAATAACAGGGTGCTTTTGGACAAAATAAAACTTTTTTCTTTCCAGCACTTTATCCCATCTGTGACACAGTGCAACCCATTCCGAGCGGGAGCCTGCCACCCTGGACTATCAATCAGCGGGGAAGTGCGCATCAAGAGGTGCGCTGGAGTTTTGGAGTGGACACTTGGATATATTTTACGCACTCATGTTGCGCACCGGGACTAACTGGATATAGGAATACATACAACTCGCGTCTTATTTTATGGAATAAAACTTATTTCAAGGTGAGTGGACTCGTATTAAGCTACTTTTACGTTCCAATAAACCAAGTTAATACGCGACAATTTGAGAGATAGGCTTCATGCATATACATGTTGAAAAATGTCTAAAACAAAAATCGTGATATTATTATTAAAATAAATGTAATTTAAAGGTCGAAGATATTCGTTACGATTACTGTAGCTAGTGATGCTCCGCTGTCCTCAGATAACCCACAGCGTATGGCGCTGCCAAACAGGATTCCCACTCTTTCTCTCCGCAGTTGCCTCCAAATATTTTCCGCTCATAGGCTAATATAGCCAATCGATTATCCAACTTACTCTTAAGTTTACCGACCTTGTGGCAGCATCCCCGAAAAGGCAGGCAAAGCGATATTAACCATAATCCAGGTGGACGTTTTCCCGGCACAATAGCTTTACCCTCATCGTTTACTCAGCGTCAATTGCAAAAGTGTGATTAATATTTTCGACAAATTGTGTTTACATAGAGGGGTGCGCCGGGCACTTAAGGCCGATGTCGCTCCGTTATACAGACCGACTCCACAAGACGCCTTCCTTGTCTGCGTGCCACCCACAGACCACAAAACGACACCTAGACATCTTGTCCATTGAAATCCGTCCGTGTATTATTGAGCCAGTAGAAGTTATAATATGGTGATAATATAACGATTACGTGGTAACACACTGGCAGATGAGCAATGTTGTTTTCATCTATAGATTAGAATGCAGTACGATAGATATTGTTTTCATTATTGTTGATTTTTTGTTGTTGCTTTTTTCAATAGATGTTACTAAATATAAAGCATATCCTGTGGTTATATTGCCTCTGTGAAGCTGCCTCAGCCACAAGTAAGTCATGCTGATTCTGTCTCACTTTCTATCTATCCTCTATCTTTTAATGTAAGACCTACATTTCTTTATGAATGCATCTATTTTGTATTTTTTGCCATTTTTGTGTTTCACGGCTTTCCTGGTTGATGGTGCAAGTGCCGAGGTGGTTATAGTGACTATGATTGACACCTTTCAATTACAGTGCTCTCAGCTCTCAGCAACAGCTGGCTCTAAGGCCCCGTTACAGCCCACACGGCCGAGGGCAATATCCCACTGCTGCACCATCCGCATGGTCACAATAGTTCTTCTTCCAGTGATCCCAACCCCACTTCTTAATAATATGCGTAGTTGGTCATGAATAAAATGCATAGCTACATATTTTTCAAACTTTCCTACTTTGTATGTGTCTGTAAAGTTGTAGTAGTAAGGTTAAAGAGCCTACTGCATGTTTTTAATAAGTTGATATTGAGCGTTACTCTGTCCCCTTCACTTTCTGAGCCACGTCAATCAAAAGCATAGTTTTCTTACATGAGGTGAAATAACCATGTCACAAAAAATGACATGCTGTACGTGTTCTGTCTTAAACGTGTTCCCACACCCAATGTTTTCAGGATGAGGTTTGACTTTCCATCGGTCCATTTCAGGACATGATGCATGTTTTTTTTATTAGACTGGGTGTAGTTAACACACCCTGTCAATGTAAATGAACTGTAATAGTCTGGTTACTTCTCTACTATTGAATAAACACAAATATCTGTGCTTACATTTGAGTAATATGAGCTATTACTTTGTTACATGTTTTTAAAGCGATTTAACTTTTTGTATTTTACAGCTACCAATGCTTTATCCATCATCAGGCCTATGAAAGGCTCACTTTCAGGCAAGGTGACACTGCCCTGCTTCTTTTCAATAATCCCAACCTCAGCCCCAATCATCAGTCCAAATGGAACAATCATTTATAACAGGGATTATCTGCGCATCAAATGGACCAGAATTGTTTCCACTTCAGAATCCACAGTGCTAGTGGCTCAAAATGGGGTGATCAAGATTGGCTCCAGCTATCGCTATCGGGTGTCAGTACCCAGCCACCCTGAAGATGTGGGTGATGCCTCGCTAACAATGGTGAAATTACGGGCCAGTGACGCAGGGACATATCGCTGTGAGGTCATGTACGGCATCGAAGACACGCAGGATACAGTCAACCTCGATGTCAATGGTAAGAGAACCTATGTGCTAAACACTCCTTACATGTGGGAGGTTGCAGCTTGTCGACTGTAGTAGTGAAATACAATACAGGTGATGATGGAAAAGTAAACATTCTGAAAGCTAGAGGCCTCTCAGCTTGTTTTGAAAGTTGCAAGGACCCAGTAGTTACTGTAATCACACCTTGTATAACTTTATTTGAGAGCAGATGCACTTTTATGATAAGTATTATCAACTTAATGATCTGTGAAATGACACTGTGACAAGTTCGATGGTGGTCCTCTCCTCTACTACTTAACCGTGGGTATTAAAACGCACTCAGTGTACTAGTTATGAATAGTGTATAACAATCCCACACAATTGCATCCCCTTAGCTGCCGTCTACTGTCACTTTGGAGCTTTTACTCATCTTTACCCAGTGTGATAACGGTGTAAGACACAGCCCGCTTTCACAGAGAAAGTGTCCTGGGAGACATAACTCATCTTAAGGATGTAGAAAACATGAGCAGGGTGGGGGATACTGAGATACTTTTGGTTTCCACAAGTTAACACTGCACAACGTCTTTCCAAATATCTGCAATGTTAATTAGGTCTATCAATCATCGGTTTTACGTCTATTTAGTGTCCACAAATATGGGGATTTTAGTGCAATGGCAGCAGCAGCACTTATCTTATTTGTTTGTGGTGAAAGTCCAGTATTTCACTCTTCTTTTTGTTTCTTTTTTGTTTATAGCTAAGTTTTCCTGTCTAAATAGGTCTGAAAGTGCCATGTATTTCATGCATGATATGTTTGTCCTGAACATTTGCTAATTTACAGCATCGAAATTATGATCATAACCAATAGATTACTGTTTTTACCACACTAAAAACCCTTATTATGTTTTATATTTTTTTCTCTTTTTGCCAGGTGTTGTCTTTCACTATCGCGCAAGCACAAGCAGGTACACTCTGGACTATCAGAAAGCCATTCAAGCATGTCAGAACATCGGGGCAACAATTGCCACATATGAACAGCTAAAAGCTGCTTATGAAGATGGCTTTGATCAGTGCGATGCTGGATGGATTGCTGACCAGACAGTGAGGTTGGTAATCAAATTATTTAATTTAAAATCATAATCATTTTCAAATACACAATGATCCATTCATTCATTTCTTTATCATTTAGATATCCAATTACAAAACCAAGAAAAGGCTGCTATGGAAACCTTAAGGCTAAACCTGGTGTGAGATCGTATGGGATTCGTAAGCCATTGGACACATATGACGTCTACTGCTATGTCGACAAACTTAATGGTTAGTCAGAAATCACTGCTCAAAAGAAATCGTGGCATACAAATGACATACTCTCTATTGTTCACAATACAATACTATTACAGCTGAAGTACAACACCAGGTAGAAAGAGTATTATTTTGACAATGACATTTGTATTGGTTTTATTAACAGATGTCCACCTCAGTGTCAGCCAGAGAACATTACCCCTCCCTGTAGTCACTAGAGATATCCACATGCGCACAATTCATGCTCTTTAAAAAAATAAATAAATAATGTAATTTTACATAGTACAGCTTTTTGTTTGATTAGATTTTTTCTTTTTTAGTCAGGAAGATATATTACTTACAAATTGTCTTCTGATATTTTCTGGGGTCCATAAAGACAAAATTGGCAATATATCATGATTAAACATAATAAAGCCAATATGAATATGATACACAATAAATAAAATGTAAAAAGTTGTAAGTGAACAGAACAATAGTTGCTTTTGTAATATGACAACACAGTTCTAATTTAAAGGGAAAACTTTCTGGTTGGGAATTATTTCCTAATCTGAGAACCATCGTAAATCAGCAAAATAAAAACCAACATCGTATACACAGTTACACCCTGACTAACTCAAAACATGCTGTCTGTCATGATGTCTGTCGATGCACAATCCTCCCTCACATGATTGTACAAATTAAATGTTTTGGATTACAGTGGAATAGTGGGAGGTTTTTGCCCTGTTGTGTTGATATCAGCGGACCAGAGCTTTTTAAAGATCACAGTGGCCTTGAATGACATAGGATGGGTGCTTTATTATCAAGGTGATGTTGATACTGGTTTATTTATGAATCAGTGTCTCTTTTACTTAGGTGAAGTTTTCTATGCTCCAGTGGCACAGAAAATGAATCTGGAAGAAGCGAGAGAAGAGTGTAAAAAGAGATACTCTGTATTGGCAACTCCTGGGCAGCTCCATGCTGCATGGCGGCAAGGCCTTGACCAATGTGACTACGGCTGGCTATCAGATGGCAGTGCACGATACCCTGTTTCAATACCCAGAGTGCAATGCGGTGGAGGCCTACTTGGTGTCAGAACTATGTATCGCCATAGAAACCAAACAGGCTTCCCTGATCCAAATACAAGGCTTGGAGCATACTGTTTTAAAGGTAAACCATTTTGTTATATTTTAACGGGGTGTAATTTCACAGTGCAAATAATTTGAGCTTTTATTCAAATATATAGTAGATGCATGCTCAGAGTTAGAAAACACTCTGCCAGAACAATCCTGGTCTATGGAGAGCTATGATCTCATCTGCTTTTCTCCTCCACCCTTTGATTTTCGGCTTCTTTGCTTCATTTGTACACAGTCCCACATCCAACGAATTCCAACATTTAAATGTTTACAGTCCGATGAAAGAGAAATAGTGCCAGGCTGGAATCAGCCTGCTCGCATGAAGACTGCAAAATAGTCAGATCCTTGCTTGATAATCTTTCATCAAATAAGGCAAATTAAAATCACACCTTTAGTGTTACTATCTCATTCTTTTCACTTCCCTTTCTCCTCTAATTTCCGCCGTTGTGTTTGCCCTCTGTCATTCTCACTTGTACTTATCACTGCTGGACTTCTAAATTCAGTCATCCTTAGTGACCCCTGACCTGCTCTTTCCATCTTTACAAATGAGAGACTGGGTAGATAAGCCCTTCCCTGCCCCAGCATTTACTGCCCCCAAGCTATGCTCAATCTCACTATGATAAGTCCCTATGGGGTTCAGAGGGCACACAAACAGGCAAACATCACCTCCTGCTTTGTGTATCCTATGTCAGCTTCTCAGCTGATGTTGTATTTGAACTATGTGATTTACAAGTATCATGCTTTAGTTAGATGAATGTTTGCTTTCTCTCACCGAAATGATAATAGTGAGCCCAGGAGGGTAGTGCAGAAAATATGGAGTAGATTGTGAATAAGAAAGCAAAGGCCTCAACAGGCACACTGCCACAAGTGCATAATTGAGATTATAACACCTATGTAGACCCTAACTGTCTGCAAAGATAGACATTAAAACATTTTCATAGTATGAATGAAAGACACATGACAGAATGACTATTTCTACATCTTTTTTTCTAGTAATTAGGTACGTGATTTTATAATAATTTATTTTCCTTGCCTTTACAGGACAAAGCAAGACAGTAAATCAAACTTCACTTGTGGATGTGCTCATTGAGGGTCCAACAACCACTTTGAGTATTCCCACCTCCTCTGTCCCTTTACTGGAGGCAAGCACTACTCCCTTAATCACAAAAGCAGAGACATCATCACCTGAGAGTTCATCTCCACCATCTATGTTTTCTACCAGTATGGCCCCTGCCCGTCCTACACCCCCCGAACATGAAGAACTATTCACCACATTTGCACCCAGCAATCAGGATGAGGATGAAGAAGATGAGTTTGAGACACCAATGCCTGACTTTAACATTGACGACTTTACAGAGGTGACCTTTGTTGAATCTGATCCTCGCGGTGACACATTGCCAGGAACTTTAAACTCTACTGAGACGTCAGAGTCTGTATCTGATCAAGATGACCACTCAGTGATCGAAATCAGCACAATACAACCTGATGCCCCCTTGCCGGATTCACACATTACTGAGCCAATGTCTGCTGAAGGGACGACAGAAGAAACTATTCTATATCCTAATAATACCACAGACCTGAGCAATGAACCAACTAACATTACAGCATCAGTAGAAGTAACAACTGTTTCCTTTGATGAGTATGATGGAATGGAAACTGCTTTGTATTTTGAAGGAAAACCTCCTACACCAGACCCACTCCACATTATAACATCTGGACCATCACCAAACACTGCTGCTCAAACACAAGACAGTAAAATATACACGGCTTCCCATGAGGTTTCAACTTTGCCTGATAGTGGCACCACTGTGGAAGACCTGTTGACAACTAGCATTCATATTATTGATGAAACCACCATCCAAGTCCTGGACAGCAGTGATGGCATAACAGGAGAGGATAAACCAGAAAATGGGACAGAGTTGTCCATTGAAAAGTCCTCACAGACAACATCACCATCTACCCAAGAGCAGTTAAGCCAAGCTACAGGAGACCTACAGCTGACACATTCAGGTAAAGCAATACAAAGCATTTTAATTAACTTTTTGAAAGTACTTATTGGATTTTATAATGTTAGATACCCATGCATGAAAAATTCAGCTGAACTGTTACTCTCATTGGACCTTATGAACCTTCACGGCCCCTTCGCTCCTCCGGCAGGGGTCTCCTAGATAGTCCTAAGGTCAACAGAAAGACTCACGGCGAGGCGTCTTTCCAATATTATGGCCCTCGCCTCTGGAACGACCTGCCGAAGGAGCTCAGGACCGCAGAGAATGTTCATGTATTTAAGAGCAGGCTCAAGACCCACCTTTTTAGCTTAGCTTTTAACTGACATCTGTTTATTTAGTCCTAATTATATAATAATTATGTATATGTATGTATATATGTATATATATATATATATATATATATATATATATACTGTATATACAGTGCCTTGCGAAAGTATTCGGCCCCCTTGATCTTTTCGACCTTTTGCCACATTTCAGGCTTCAAACATAAAGATATAAAACTGTAATTTTTAGTGAAGAACCAACAACAAGTGGGACACAATCATGAAGTGAAACGAAATGTATTGGATATTTCAAACATTTTAAACAAATTTAAAACTGAAAAATTGGGCGTGCAAATTTATTCAGCCCCCTTAAGTTAATACTTTGTAGCGCCACCTTTTGCTGCGATTACTGCTGTAAGTCGCTTGGGGTATGTCTCTATCAGTTTTGCACATTGAGAGACTGAAATATTTGCCCTTTCCTGCAAAACAGCTCGAGCTCAGTGAAGTTGGATGGACAGCGTTTGTGAACAGCAGTTTTCAGTTCTTTCCACAGATTCTCGATTGGATTCAGGTCTGGACTTTGACTTGGCCATTCTAACACCTGGATATGTTTATTTGTGAACCACTCTATTGTAGATTTTGCTTTATGTTTTGGATCATTGTCTTGTTGGAAGACAAATCTCCGTCCCAGTCTCAGGTCTTTTGCAGACTCTATCAGGTTTTCTTCCAGAATGGTCCTGTATTTGGCTCCATCCATCATCAATTTGAACCATCTTCCCTGTCCCTGCTGAAGAAAAGCAGGCCCAAACCATGATGTTGCCACCACCATGTTTGACAGTGGGGATGGTGTGTTCAGGGTGATGAGCTGTGTTGCTTTTACGCCAAACATAACGTTTTGCATTGTTGCCAAAAAGTTTGATTTTGGTTTCATCTGACCAGAGCACCTTCTTCCACATGTTTGGTGTGTCTCCCAGGTGGCTTGTGGCAAACTTTAAACAACACTTTTTATGGATATCTTTAAGAAATGGCTTTCTTCTTGCCACTCTTCCATAAAGGCCAGAGTTGTGCAGTATACGACTGATTGTTGTCCTATGGACAGAGTCTCCCACCTCAGCTGTACATTTCTGCAGTTCATCCAGAGAGATCATGGGCCTCTTGGCAGCATCTCTGATCAGTTTTCTCCTTGTATGAGCTGAAAGTTTAGAGGGACGGCCGGGTCTTTGTAGATTTGCAGTGGTCTGATACTCCTTCCATTTCAATATTATCGCTTGCACACTGCTCCTTGGGATGTTTAAAGCTTGGGAAATCTTTTTGTATCCAAATCCGGCTTTAAACTTCTCCACAACAGTATCTCGGACCTGTCTGGTGTGTTCCTTGTTCTTCATGATGCTCTCTGCGCTTTAAACTGACCTCTGAGACTATCACAGAGCAGGTGCATTTATACGGAGACTTGTTTACACACAGGTGGATTCTATTTATCATCATTAGTCATTTAGGTCAACATTGGATCATTCAGAGATCCTCACTGAACTTCTGGAGAGAGTTTGCTGCACTGAAAGTAAAGGGGCTGAATCATTTTGCACGCCCAATTTTTCAGTTTTTTATTTGTTAAAAATGTTTGAAATATCCAATACATTTCGTTTCACTTCATGATTGTGTCCCACTTGTTGTTGGTTCTTCACAAAAAATTACAGTCTTATATCTTTTTGTTTGAAGCCTGAAATGTGGCAAAAGGTCGAAAAGTTCAAGGGGGCCGAATACTTTCGCAAGGCACTGTATATATATATTGTAATCTGTCTGTACTTTGTGATACCTTTCGGTATGAATAGCGCTTTATAAATAACATTTGATTGATTGATTAAAATACAATTTATACAACAAATATTAGAAGAGAAAACTTCGCACATCAATTACTTGAGGCAGGTGCGTAGGAGATGAGGGAAAATCCCAGTGTACAATAATAAAAATTACTTCCCGCACACTACCAACCTTGCAAAAGTGCTTTATTAGGATATGGTCAACGTTTCGGTCCTGAGACCTTCATCAGGCAAATTGCTGTAGTGTGCGGGAAGTAATTTTTATTATTATACAACAAATATTAACATGGCTTAGAATGCTACACTAGCTGTCATAAACAGTTTGCAAGTCAGCCCGTGCCTTTAGCACACTTGACACTACTGTTGTATAAGAACATTTTTGAACTGCTTCAAACTCTTACCACCAAAATTTGACATTTTATTTTAAGTACTGAATTCTATTTTTTTTTTTTTTTTTTTGTAAAAGTATTAATTGGATGATAACAAAATGGTTGTTTATGTAGTCCAACAAGTCAATTGCTTTAGTTCCCAGGGCATGTACAGGTGTGTCTTATTGCAAAGGTGAGCAGTTGCAGGTGTTCTTGACCACAACCAATAATTTATGGTAAATTTTTTTGGGAAAGAGAGAGAAGAGTGCTTAAAGCAACATAGACAGTGTACATTTTTATTGTATGTACTTTACTTACTAAAAAGGTGTGGGTAGTATCATCATTCGGAACATGTGATAGAAGCATCACATTTTTTATTATGATACTTTTCCATTATTCTAATAATATAAAAACGTATATATCACCAAAACAGATTTTAGACGGTATGAAAAGCAACAATTTAATGATGAATTACACATAATAACAAATACCTCATGCACTGTATCAAAATGTCTTTTACCAGTCTTTTTGTTGTATTCTTTTCAGATTTATTTGACCACTCCCCATCCATACCTATAGCGCCTGATCATCCTACACCCTCAATAGCTGATCGTGAGCCTGTCCTCTCCCAGGTTGCAGTATCTAGTACTCCTACTATTATCTTCATTAATGGTACTCAAGGGATTACCCTGGAGCCCTCCTATGAAAAAGAGGAAGCCAAAGGTTCACAGATAGTGACCAATGTAGCTGCTGTAACAAGCACCTCCTCTCTGCCTCCATCTACTGAAGCGTCTGAAACAGAGACATTGAGTGATGTAACTGCTGCTTCTTCTGCTTCTGTTTCAACAACAGTAGCTGAAACGCTAGTGTACACATCTCCAAAGTTGATGATGGACGTGGAAACTACCACTGCCGTTGCCACGTCTGTAACAGAAGATGTCAGTGCCTCTGTGAGTTCTGCCATGCACCAACAAACAGATTCAGTGGTAACTGAGTCCTCTATTCCTTCATTGAGAGAGCTTTCCACAGGCAGAACAATAGCTGAAACCACTGATACACAAAAAGGCACATCTACCCCTATAGCTGTAGAGAACTTTACAAAATCTACTCCCCATATACCCATCATATCTTCTGATGATATAACAATATACACAGAAGGTACTTACCCTTCAATGTCAACAATAAAAGGAACAGAAGAGACAATAACATTAGACAAAAATATTTTCTGGACAACAATTCCAGCTGTTAGCCAATTCTCAGAACAGACAGGTGAGGAATCACAGCTGTCCATGAAACCTACTATAACAGCCATATCAATGTCTACATCATCAACAAGAGAAGTCACACCACAAGAGCAGCAAACCCCTGGATTGGAAAATACAGCTACATCTCAACACTCCAAAGAGGAAAGTGATTCAATCAGCGCCATTTGGGATTCTATTTCAACCACTGCCTCTCCATTATACAGTAGCATAGAAATAATCCAGACAACAATGAAAGCAATTACTCAGTTCTTCAACCAACAAACAATGCAGAGTACAACAGAAATGAAACAGTCTGATGTAACTGGTTACACGACTTTCACCATGGAAACTGTGACAGAACTTGGGCAAGCAAAACCCCCTGTCACTTCAGCAATAATGAAAGGTGACATCTCACATCGGACCACAAGTAAGACAACTAGCAACTCTCCACCTTCTTCACTGTACAGTACAAAGAAACCATATTTAACTTCACATGGAACTGGCACCCCAAGTGAGAAATTGACTTCATCATTGGCGTCTATTGTCACTTCATCAGAGGACTCTGGATCAGGTGACATAACTCCTGATATGTTGTTTACAAGCTCCTCCATTTCAGTAGCATCGTCATTGTACAGCACAGACAAATCTTCATCGGTGTCTGCTGTAACACAAGGGTCTTCTCCCACTATGGTAACTGCTGAGGAATCTATAACAACTGAGACTCCTTTCTATTCATCAATAACAGAGGAGACCTCCAGCCTTTCCACAAGTGAGATATCAAGCAAAAGCTCTACACTCTCAACAGCCTCATCATTGTTCAGTACAGAAAAGCCTACAGCCTTGCCTACCTTAACACCTGTCAGTGATTTCTCACATAGAACTTCAGTTCCTACAGTTGTAGAACATACTTCTAAAACATCTCAACCACAAGAGCCAACCATTTCACCTGAGTCTATGGTCACCCTTTCTACAGGGACAGGAACTGTATGGTTGTCTTCTATTGATAGTACCGATACTGAAAGTAAAACTATGCTGCACTTGTCCACCCTTCAACCTGAAATTGTTACAGTTGGGATTGAAAAGACAACAGTTGAGGTCGCAAAAGTGTTGCTCTCTACTGTACAACAAGGTGTTGTAACAACATTAGGCGACACTGTAACATCTGGTGCTTCTGAAGAAGGGTCAACAAAAACAGAGGCAGGAAAAGATGAGGGGATTGTTAGTCAGACCAGCACCGCCAAACAGGATGAAGCTTCTGCAGTGTCTCTAACAACACATGATTCTACATCCACTTTTCAAACTATTAAGGAATCACTGTCAACACAAATGAATGTATCTCCAACAATAACAGACCATGTAATCTTCAGCCAGTCCACAAGTGAGACCTCCAGTGATGGCACTGTGCCTTCAACATCTTCATTGTTTTCCAGTACTGAGAAGCCTTCAATATTGGAAAAAGATGCCTCTACCAAACCTGCCTTCACAGTTGAAACGACTGACCTTTTACATAAGCCCAAGCCTGAAGGGACACCATCTTCAACTGTGACTACTCTCATATCTTCCACTCTTTCAGAGGACATATCTAGTGAAAGTACAATGGTGGAGTCTGTGAAACCTTTCAGTGGATCAACATTATTCCCTGTGGTAACTTCATTCCTTGGCAGTACAACAACAGAGGGTTCAGGAGACATTACTGATGACTATACAAAAGAATCATTGTTTACTGAAACATCAACCCTAGAAGCTGTGGACGATACCACAGGACTTACTGCCTTATCAACAGCTAAAGTAACTTCTCACAAAACAAGTACTTCTTCAATGCCAACCGTCTCTTCCCCTTCTTCACTTTACAGTACTGAGAAACCAACTGACAAACCTGACATGGGTTTGAGCCAATCCAGCACGGCCAAAGACAGAGAAGCAGTGTCACCAACAACAGAAGCATCTGTGTCTATGGCTGACTCTGAAAAACAATCACTGACGACACAAACATATGTGACTCCAACAATAACAGAACCTTCAGCATCTTCCTTGTTCAGTGCTGAAAAGTCATCAATATTGCCAAAAGAGGTCTCCACCAAACCACCCATTACAGCTGAAGCTAGTAGCTTTTTTACTGAATCTGATTCTGAAGGAACAGTATCTTCAAGTAGGCCTATTGTGCACTCGACCACTCTTACAGAGGACGTTTCCAAGGACGCTACAATGGTGGGGTCTGTACCACCTTTCACAGGAACAACTAGGGCAACTTCATTCCTCAGCAGTACAGTGCTAGAGGGCTCAGGAGATATTACGGATGTCTACACAAAAGACTCATTGCTGACAGAAACATCTCCTTCTACGGTTGTGGATGTTAATACAGTAGTTTCTACCCCTTCAACATCTGAAGTAACTTCTCTGGAGGCAATGGCCTCTTCAAGGCCAACAGTCTCTCCACCTTCTTCACTGTACAGTACAGAGAAACCATCTTTACCCTCTGAGACACATGGAACTGGCACCCCAAGTGAGAAATTGACTTCATCATTGGCGTCTATTGTCACTTCATCAGAGGACTCTGGATCAGGTGACATAACTCCTGATATGTTGTTTACAAGCTCCTCCATTTCAGTAGCATCGTCATTGTACAGCACAGACAAATCTTCATCGGTGTCTGCTGTAACACAAGGGTCTTCTCCCACTATGGTAACTGCTGAGGAATCTATAACAACTGAGACTCCTTTCTATTCATCAATAACAGAGGAGACCTCCAGCCTTTCCACAAGTGAGATATCAAGCAAAAGCTCTACACTCTCAACAGCCTCATCATTGTTCAGTACAGAAAAGCCTACAGCCTTGCCTACCTTAAAACCTGTCAGTGATTTCTCACATAGAACTTCAGTTCCTATAGTTGTAGAACATACTTCTAAAACATCTCAACCACAAGAGCCAACCATTTCACCCGAGTCTATGGTCACCCTTTCTACAGGGACAGGAACTGTATGGTTGTCTTCTATTGATAGTACCGATACTGAAAGTAAAACTATGCTGCACTTGTCCACCCTTCAACCTGAAATTGTTACAGTTGGGATTGAAAAGACAACAGTTGAGGTCGCAAAAGTGTTGCTCTCTACTGTACAACAAGGCGTTGTAACAACATTAGGCAACACTGTAACATCTGGTGCTTCGGAAGAAGGGTCAACAAAAACAGAGGCAGATAAAACTTTGACAGGAAAAGATGAGGGGATTGTTAGTCAGTCCAGCACCGCCAAACAGGATGAAGCTTCTGCAGTGACTCTAACAACACATGATTCTACATCCACTTTTCAAACTATTAAGGAATCACTGTCAACACAAATGAATGTATCTCCAACAATAACAGACCATGTAATCTTCAGCCAGTCCACAAGTGAGACCTCCAGTGATGGCACTGTGCCTTCAACATCTTCATTGTTTTCCAGTACTGAGAAGCCTTCAATATTGGAAAAAGATGCCTCTACCAAACCTGCCTTCACAGTTGAAACGACTGACCTTTTACATAAGCCCAAGCCTGAAGGGACACCATCTTCAACTGTGACTACTCTCATATCGTCCACTCTTTCAGAGGACATATCTAGTGAAAGTACAATGGTGGAGTCTGTGAAACCTTTCAGTGGATCAACATTATTCCCTGTGGTAACTTCATTCCTTGGCAGTACAACAACAGAGGGTTCAGGAGACATTACTGATGACTATACAAAAGAATCATTGTTTACTGAAACATCAACCCTAGAAGCTGTGGACGATATCACAGGACTTACTGCCTTATCAACAGCTAAAGTAACTTCTCACAAAACAAGTACTTCTTCAATGCCAACCGTCTCTTCCCCTTCTTCACTTTACAGTACTGAGAAACCAACTGACAAACCTGACATGGGTTTGAGCCAATCCAGCACAGCCAAAGACAGAGAAGCAGTGTCACCAACAACAGAAGCATCTGTGTCTATGGCTGACTCTGAAAAACAATCACTGACGACACAAAAATATGTGACTCCAACAATAACAGAACCTTCAACATCTTCCTTGTTCAGTGCTGAAAAGTCATCAATATTGCCAAAAGAGGTCTCCACCAAACCACCCATTACAGCTGAAGCTAGTAGCTTTTTTACTGAATCTGATTCTGAAGGAACAGTATCTTCAAGTAGGCCTATTGTGCACTCGACCACTCTTACAGAGGACGTTTCCAAGGACGCTACAATGGTGGGGTCTGTACCACCTTTCACAGGAACAACTAGGGCAACTTCATTCCTCAGCAGTACAGTGCTAGAGGGCTCAGGAGATATTACGGATGTCTACACAAAAGACTCATTGCTGACAGAAACATCTCCTTCTACGGTTGTGGATGTTAATACAGTAGTTTCTACCCCTTCAACATCTGAAGTAACTTCTCTGGAGGCAATGGCCTCTTCAAGGCCAACAGTCTCTCCACCTTCTTCACTGTACAGTACAGAGAAACCATCTTTACCCTCTGAGACACATGGAACTGGCACCCCAAGTGAGAAATTGACTTCATCATTGGCGTCTATTGTCACTTCATCAGAGGACTCTGGATCAGGTGACATAACTCCTGATATGTTGTTTACAAGCTCCTCCATTTCAGTAGCATCGTCATTGTACAGCACAGACAAATCTTCATCGGTGTCTGCTGTAACACAAGGGTCTTCTCCCACTATGGTAACTGCTGAGGAATCTACAACAACTGAGACTCCTTTCTATTCATCAATAACAGAGGAGACCTCCAGCCTTTCCACAAGTGAGATATCAAGCAAAAGCTCTACACTCTCAACAGCCTCATCATTGTTCAGTACAGAAAAGCCTCCAGCCTTGCCTACCTTAAAACCTGTCAGTGATTTCTCACATAGAACAGCAGTTCCTACAGTTGTAGAACATACTTCTAAAACATCTCAACCACAAGAGCCAACCATTTCACCTGAGTCTATGGTCACCCTTTCTACAGGGACAGGAACTGTATGGTTCTCTTCTATTGATAGTACCGATACTGAAAGTAAAACTATGCTGCACTTGTCCACCCTTCAACCTGAAATTGTTACAGTTGGGATTGAAAAGACAACAGTTGAGGTCGCAAAAGTGTTGCTCTCTACTGTACAACAAGGTGTTGTAACAACATTAGGCGACACTGTAACATCTGGTGCTTCTGAAGAAGGGTCAACAAAAACAGAGGCAGATAAAACTTTGACAGGAAAAGATGAGGGGATTGTTAGTCAGACCAGCACCGCCAAACAGGATGAAGCTTCTGCAGTGTCTCTAACAACACATGATTCTACATCCACTTTTCAAACTATTAAGGAATCACTGTCAACACAAATGAATGTATCTCCAACAATAACAGACCATGTAATCTTCAGCCAGTCCACAAGTGAGACCTCCAGTGATGGCACTGTGCCTTCAACATCTTCATTGTTTTCCAGTACTGAGAAGCCTTCAATATTGGAAAAAGATGCCTCTACCAAACCTGCCTTCACAGTTGAAACGACTGACCTTTTACATAAGCCCAAGCCTGAAGGGACACCATCTTCAACTGTGACTACTCTCATATCTTCCACTCTTTCAGAGGACATATCTAGTGAAAGTACAATGGTGGAGTCTGTGAAACCTTTCAGTGGATCAACATTATTCCCTGTGGTAACTTCATTCCTTGGCAGTACAACAACAGAGGGTTCAGGAGACATTACTGATGACTATACAAAAGAATCATTGTTTACTGAAACATCAACCCTAGAAGCTGTGGACGATACCACAGGACTTACTGCCTTATCAACAGCTAAAGTAACTTCTCACAAAACAAGTACTTCTTCAATGCCAACCGTCTCTTCCCCTTCTTCACTTTACAGTACTGAGAAACCAACTGACAAACCTGACATGGGTTTGAGCCAATCCAGCACGGCCAAAGACAGAGAAGCAGTGTCACCAACAACAGAAGCATCTGTGTCTATGGCTGACTCTGACAAACAATCACTGACGACACAAAAATATCTGACTCCAACAATAACAGAACCTTCAACATCTTCCTTGTTCAGTGCTGAAAAGTCATCAATATTGCCAAAAGAGGTCTCCACCAAACCACCCATTACAGCTGAAGCTAGTAGCTTTTTTACTGAATCTGATTCTGAAGGAACAGTATCTTCAAGTAGGCCTATTGTGCACTCGACCACTCTTACAGAGGACGTTTCCAAGGACGCTACAATGGTGGGGTCTGTACCACCTTTCACAGGAACAACTAGGGCAACTTCATTCCTCAGCAGTACAGTGCTAGAGGGCTCAGGAGATATTACGGATGTCTACACAAAAGACTCATTGCTGACAGAAACATCTCCTTCTACGGTTGTGGATGTTAATACAGTAGTTTCTACCCCTTCAACATCTGAAGTAACTTCTCTGGAGGCAATGGCCTCTTCAAGGCCAACAGTCTCTCCACCTTCTTCACTGTACAGTACAGAGAAACCATCTTTACCCTCTGAGTCACATGGAACTGGCACCCCAAGTGAGAAATTGACTTCATCATTGGCATATATTGTCACTTCATCAGAGGACTCTGGATCAGGTGACTTAACTCCTGATATGTTGTTTACAAGCTCCTCCATTTCAGTAGCATCGTCATTGTACAGCACAGACAAATCTTCATCGGTGTCTGCTGTAACACAAGGGTCTTCTCCCACTATGGTAACTGCTGAGGAATCTATAACAACTGAGACTCCTTTCTATTCATCAATAACAGAGGAGACCTCCAGCCTTTCCACAAGTGAGATATCAAGCAAAAGCTCTACACTCTCAACAGCCTCATCATTGTTCAGTACAGAAAAGCCTACAGCCTTGCCTACCTTAAAACCTGTCAGTGATTTTTCACATAGAACAGCAGTTCCTACAGTTGTAGAACATACTTCTAAAACATCTCAACCACAAGAGCCAACCATTTCATCTGAGTCTATGGTCACCCTTTCTGCAGGGACAGGAACTGTATGGTTGTCTTCTATTGATAGTACCGATACTGAAAGTAAAACTATGCTGCACTTGTCCACCCTTCAACCTGAAATTGTTACAGTTGGGATTGAAAAGACAACAGTTGAGGTCGCAAAAGTGTTGCTCTCTACTGTACAACAAGGCGTTGTAACAACATTAGGCGACACTGTAACATCTGGTGCATCTGAAGAAGGGTCAACAAAAACAGAGGCAGATAAGACTTTGACAGGAAAAGATGAGGGGATTGTTAGTCAGTCCAGCACCGCCAAACAGGATGAAGCTTCTGCAGTGTCTCTAACAACACATGATTCTACATCCACTTTTCAAACTAATAAGGAATCACTGTCAACACAAATGAATGTATCTCCAACAAAAACAGATCATGTAATCTTCAGCCAGTCCACAAGTGAGACCTCCAGTGATGGCACTGTGCTTTCAACATCTTCATTGTTTTCCAGTACTGAGAAGCCTTCAATATTGGAAAAAGATGAAGAAGGGTCAACAAAAACAGAGGCAGATAAGACTTTGACAGGAAAAGATGAGGGGATTGTTAGTCAGACCAGCACCGCCAAACAGGATGAAGCTTCTGCAGTGTCTCTAACAACACATGATTCTACATCCACTTTTCAAACTAATAAGGAATCACTGTCAACACAAATGAATGTATATCCAACAATAACAGACCATGTAATCTTCAGCCAGTCCACAAGTGAGACCTCCAGTGATGGCACTGTGCCTTCAACATCTTCATTGTTTTCCAGTACTGAGAAGCCTTCAATATTGGAAAAAGATGCCTCTACCAAACCTGCCTTCACAGTTGAAACGACTGACCTTTTACATAAGCCCAAGCCTGAAGGGACACCATCTTCAACTGTGACTACTCTCATATCTTCCACTATTTCAGAGGACATATCTAGTGAAAGTACAATGGTGGAGTCTGTGAAACCTTTCAGTGGATCAACATTATTCCCTGTGGTAACTTCATTCCTTGGCAGTACAACAACAGAGGGTTCAGGAGACATTACTGATGACTATACAAAAGAATCATTGTTTACTGAAACATCAACCCTAGAAGCTGTGGACGATATCACAGGACTTACTGCCTTATCAACAGCTAAAGTAACTTCTCACAAAACAAGTACTTCTTCAATGCCAACCGTCTCTTCCCCTTCTTCACTTTACAGTACTGAGAAACCAACTGACAAACCTGACATGGGTTTGAGCCAATCCAGCACGGCCAAAGACAGAGAAGCAGTGTCACCAACAACAGAAGCATCTGTGTCTATGGCTGACTCTGACAAACAATCACTGACGACACAAAAATATCTGACTCCAACAATAACAGAACCTTCAACATCTTCCTTGTTCAGTGCTGAAAAGTCATCAATATTGCCAAAAGAGGTCTCCACCAAACCACCCATTACAGCTGAAGCTAGTAGCTTTTTTACTGAATCTGATTCTGAAGGAACAGTATCTTCAAGTAGGCCTATTGTGCACTCGACCACTCTTACAGAGGACGTTTCCAAGGACGCTACAATGGTGGGGTCTGTACCACCTTTCACAGGAACAACTACGGCAACTTCATTCCTCAGCAGTACAGTGCTAGAGGGCTCAGGAGATATTACGGATGTCTACACAAAAGACTCATTGCTGACAGAAACATCTCCTTCTACAGTTGTGGATGTTAATACAGTAGTTTCTACCCCTTCAACATCTGAAGTAACTTCTTTGGAGGCAATGGCCTCTTCAAGGCCAACAGTCTCTCCACCTTCTTCACTGTACAGTACAGAGAAACCATCTTTACCCTCTGAGACACATGGAACTGGCACCCCAAGGGAGAAATTGACTTCATCATTGGCATCTATTGTCACTTCATCAGAGGACTCTGGATCAGGTGACATAACTCCTGATATGTTGTTTACAAGCTCCTCCATTTCAGTAGCATCGTCATTGTACAGCACAGACAAATCTTCATCGGTGTCTGCTGTAACACAAGGGTCTTCTCCCACTATGGTAACTGCTGAGGAATCTATAACAACTGAGACTCCTTTCTATTCATCAATAACAGAGGAGACCTCCAGCCTTTCCACAAGTGAGATATCAAGCAAAAGCTCTACACTCTCAACAGCCTCATCATTGTTCAGTACAGAAAAGCCTACAGCCTTGCCTACCTTAAAACCTGTCAGTGATTTCTCACATAGAACAGCAGTTCCTACAGTTGTAGAGCATACTTCTAAAACATCTCAACCACAAGAGCCAACCATTTCACCTGAGTCTATGGTCACCCTTTCTACAGGGACAGGAACTGTATGGTTGTCTTCTATTGATAGTACCGATACTGAAAGTAAAACTATGCTGCACTTGTCCACTCTTCAACCTGAAATTGTTACAGTTGGGATTGAAAAGACAACAGTTGAGGTCGCAAAAGTGTTGCTCTCTACTGTACAACAAGGCGTTGTAACAACATTAGGCGACACTGTAACATCTGGTGCATCTGAAGAAGGGTCAACAAAAACAGAGGCAGATAAGACTTTGACAGGAAAAGATGAGGGGATTGTTAGTCAGTCCAGCACCGCCAAACAGGATGAAGCTTCTGCAGTGTCTCTAACAACACATGATTCTACATCCACTTTTCAAACTAATAAGGAATCACTGTCAACACAAATGAATGTATCTCCAACAATAACAGACCATGTAATCTTCAGCCAGTCCACAAGTGAGACCTCCAGTGATGGCACTGTGCTTTCAACATCTTCATTGTTTTCCAGTACTGAGAAGCCTTCAATATTGGAAAAAGATGAAGAAGGGTCAACAAAAACAGAGGCAGATAAGACTTTGACAGGAAAAGATGAGGGGATTGTTAGTCAGACCAGCACCGCCAAACAGGATGAAGCTTCTGCAGTGTCTCTAACAACACATGATTCTACATCCACTTTTCAAACTAATAAGGAATCACTGTCAACACAAATGAATGTATATCCAACAATAACAGACCATGTAATCTTCAGCCAGTCCACAAGTGAGACCTCCAGTGATGGCACTGTGCCTTCAACATCTTCATTGTTTTCCAGTACTGAGAAGCCTTCAATATTGGAAAAAGATGCCTCTACCAAACCTGCCTTCACAGTTGAAACGACTGACCTTTTACATAAGCCCAAGCCTGAAGGGACACCATCTTCAACTGTGACTACTCTCATATCTTCCACTATTTCAGAGGACATATCTAGTGAAAGTACAATGGTGGAGTCTGTGAAACCTTTCAGTGGATCAACATTATTCCCTGTGGTAACTTCATTCCTTGGCAGTACAACAACAGAGGGTTCAGGAGACATTACTGATGACTATACAAAAGAATCATTGTTTACTGAAACATCAACCCTAGAAGCTGTGGACGATATCACAGGACTTACTGCCTTATCAACAGCTAAAGTAACTTCTCACAAAACAAGTACTTCTTCAATGCCAACCGTCTCTTCCCCTTCTTCACTTTACAGTACTGAGAAACCAACTGACAAACCTGACATGGGTTTGAGCCAATCCAGCACGGCCAAAGACAGAGAAGCAGTGTCACCAACAACAGAAGCATCTGTGTCTATGGCTGACTCTGACAAACAATCACTGACGACACAAAAATATCTGACTCCAACAATAACAGAACCTTCAACATCTTCCTTGTTCAGTGCTGAAAAGTCATCAATATTGCCAAAAGAGGTCTCCACCAAACCACCCATTACAGCTGAAGCTAGTAGCTTTTTTACTGAATCTGATTCTGAAGGAACAGTATCTTCAAGTAGGCCTATTGTGCACTCGACCACTCTTACAGAGGACGTTTCCAAGGACGCTACAATGGTGGGGTCTGTACCACCTTTCACAGGAACAACTACGGCAACTTCATTCCTCAGCAGTACAGTGCTAGAGGGCTCAGGAGATATTACGGATGTCTACACAAAAGACTCATTGCTGACAGAAACATCTCCTTCTACAGTTGTGGATGTTAATACAGTAGTTTCTACCCCTTCAACATCTGAAGTAACTTCTTTGGAGGCAATGGCCTCTTCAAGGCCAACAGTCTCTCCACCTTCTTCACTGTACAGTACAGAGAAACCATCTTTACCCTCTGAGACACATGGAACTGGCACCCCAAGGGAGAAATTGACTTCATCATTGGCATCTATTGTCACTTCATCAGAGGACTCTGGATCAGGTGACATAACTCCTGATATGTTGTTTACAAGCTCCTCCATTTCAGTAGCATCGTCATTGTACAGCACAGACAAATCTTCATCGGTGTCTGCTGTAACACAAGGGTCTTCTCCCACTATGGTAACTGCTGAGGAATCTATAACAACTGAGACTCCTTTCTATTCATCAATAACAGAGGAGACCTCCAGCCTTTCCACAAGTGAGATATCAAGCAAAAGCTCTACACTCTCAACAGCCTCATCATTGTTCAGTACAGAAAAGCCTACAGCCTTGCCTACCTTAAAACCTGTCAGTGATTTCTCACATAGAACAGCAGTTCCTACAGTTGTAGAGCATACTTCTAAAACATCTCAACCACAAGAGCCAACCATTTCACCTGAGTCTATGGTCACCCTTTCTACAGGGACAGGAACTGTATGGTTGTCTTCTATTGATAGTACCGATACTGAAAGTAAAACTATGCTGCACTTGTCCACTCTTCAACCTGAAATTGTTACAGTTGGGATTGAAAAGACAACAGTTGAGGTCGCAAAAGTGTTGCTCTCTACTGTACAACAAGGCGTTGTAACAACATTAGGCGACACTGTAACATCTGGTGCTTCTGAAGAAGGGTCAACAAAAACAGAGGCAGATAAGACTTTGACAGGAAAAGATGAGGGGATTGTTAGTCAGTCCAGCACCGCCAAACAGGATGAAGCCTCTGCAGTGTCTCTAACAACACATGATTCTACAGCCACTTTTGAAACTATTAAGGAATCACTGTCAACACAAATGAATGTATCTCCAACAATAACAGACCATGTAATCTTCAGCCAGTCCACAAGTGAGACCTCCAGTGATGGCACTGTGCCTTCAACATCTTCATTGTTTTCCAGTACTGAGAAGCCTTCAATATTGGAAAAAGATGCCTCTACCAAACCTGCCTTCACAGTTGAAACGACTGACCTTTTACATAAGCCCAAGCCTGAAGGGACACCATCTTCAACTGTGACTACTCTCATATCTTCCACTCTTTCAGAGGACATATCTAGTGAAAGTACAATGGTGGAGTCTGTGAAACCTTTCAGTGGATCAACATTATTCCCTGTGGTAACTTCATTCCTTGGCAGTACAACAACAGAGGGTTCAGGAGACATTACTGATGACTATACAAAAGAATCATTGTTTACTGAAACATCAACCCTAGAAGCTGTGGACGATACCACAGGACTTACTGCCTTATCAACAGCTAAAGTAACTTCTCACAAAACAAGTACTTCTTCAATGCCAACCGTCTCTTCCCCTTCTTCACTTTACAGTACTGAGAAACCAACTGACAAACCTGACATGGGTTTGAGCCAATCCAGCACGGCCAAAGACAGAGAAGCAGTGTCACCAACAACAGAAGCATCTGTGTCTATGGCTGACTCTGACAAACAATCACTGACGACACAAAAATATCTGACTCCAACAATAACAGAACCTTCAACATCTTCCTTGTTCAGTGCTGAAAAGTCATCAATATTGCCAAAAGAGGTCTCCACCAAACCACCCATTACAGCTGAAGCTAGTAGCTTTTTTACTGAATCTGATTCTGAAGGAACAGTATCTTCAAGTAGGCCTATTGTGCACTCGACCACTCTTACAGAGGACGTTTCCAAGGACGCTACAATGGTGGGGTCTGTACCACCTTTCACAGGAACAACTAGGGCAACTTCATTCCTCAGCAGTACAGTGCTAGAGGGCTCAGGAGATATTACGGATGTCTACACAAAAGACTCATTGCTGACAGAAACATCTCCTTCTACGGTTGTGGATGTTAATACAGTAGTTTCTACCCCTTCAACATCTGAAGTAACTTCTCTGGAGGCAATGGCCTCTTCAAGGCCAACAGTCTCTCCACCTTCTTCACTGTACAGTACAGAGAAACCATCTTTACCCTCTGAGTCACATGGAACTGGCACCCCAAGTGAGAAATTGACTTCATCATTGGCATCTATTGTCACTTCATCAGAGGACTCTGGATCAGGTGACATAACTCCTGATATGTTGTTTACAAGCTCCTCCATTTCAGTAGCATCGTCATTGTACAGCACAGACAAATCTTCATCGGTGTCTGCTGTAACACAAGGGTCTTCTCCCACTATGGTAACTGCTGAGGAATCTATAACAACTGAGACTCCTTTCTATTCATCAATAACAGAGGAGACCTCCAGCCTTTCCACAAGTGAGATATCAAGCAAAAGCTCTACACTCTCAACAGCCTCATCATTGTTCAGTACAGAAAAGCCTACAGCCTTGCCTACCTTAAAACCTGTCAGTGATTTTTCACATAGAACAGCAGTTCCTACAGTTGTAGAACATACTTCTAAAACATCTCAACCACAAGAGCCAACCATTTCATCTGAGTCTATGGTCACCCTTTCTGCAGGGACAGGAACTGTATGGTTGTCTTCTATTGATAGTACCGATACTGAAAGTAAAACTATGCTGCACTTGTCCACCCTTCAACCTGAAATTGTTACAGTTGGGATTGAAAAGACAACAGTTGAGGTCGCAAAAGTGTTGCTCTCTACTGTACAACAAGGCGTTGTAACAACATTAGGCGACACTGTAACATCTGGTGCATCTGAAGAAGGGTCAACAAAAACAGAGGCAGATAAGACTTTGACAGGAAAAGATGAGGGGATTGTTAGTCAGTCCAGCACCGCCAAACAGGATGAAGCCTCTGCAGTGTCTCTAACAACACATGATTCTACATCCACTTTTCAAACTAATAAGGAATCACTGTCAACACAAATGAATGTATCTCCAACAATAACAGACCATGTAATCTTCAGCCAGTCCACAAGTGAGACCTCCAGTGATGGCACTGTGCCTTCAACATCTTCATTGTTTTCCAGTACTGAGAAGCCTTCAATATTGGAAAAAGATGAAGAAGGGTCAACAAAAACAGAGGCAGATAAGACTTTGACAGGAAAAGATGAGGGGATTGTTAGTCAGACCAGCACCGCCAAACAGGATGAAGCTTCTGCAGTGTCTCTAACAACACATGATTCTACATCCACTTTTCAAACTAATAAGGAATCACTGTCAACACAAATGAATGTATATCCAACAATAACAGACCATGTAATCTTCAGCCAGTCCACAAGTGAGACCTCCAGTGATGGCACTGTGCCTTCAACATCTTCATTGTTTTCCAGTACTGAGAAGCCTTCAATATTGGAAAAAGATGCCTCTACCAAACCTGCCTTCACAGTTGAAACGACTGACCTTTTACATAAGCCCAAGCCTGAAGGGACACCATCTTCAACTGTGACTACTCTCATATCTTCCACTATTTCAGAGGACATATCTAGTGAAAGTACAATGGTGGAGTCTGTGAAACCTTTCAGTGGATCAACATTATTCCCTGTGGTAACTTCATTCCTTGGCAGTACAACAACAGAGGGTTCAGGAGACATTACTGATGACTATACAAAAGAATCATTGTTTACTGAAACATCAACCCTAAAAGCTGTGGACGATATCACAGGACTTACTGCCTTATCAACAGCTAAAGTAACTTCTCACAAAACAAGTACTTCTTCAATGCCAACCGTCTCTTCCCCTTCTTCACTTTACAGTACTGAGAAACCAACTGACAAACCTGACATGGGTTTGAGCCAATCCAGCACGGCCAAAGACAGAGAAGCAGTGTCACCAACAACAGAAGCATCTGTGTCTATGGCTGACTCTGACAAACAATCACTGACGACACAAAAATATGTGACTCCAACAATAACAGAACCTTCAACATCTTCCTTGTTCAGTGCTGAAAAGTCATCAATATTGCCAAAAGAGGTCTCCACCAAACCACCCATTACAGCTGAAGCTAGTAGCTTTTTTACTGAATCTGATTCTGAAGGAACAGTATCTTCAAGTAGGCCTATTGTGCACTCGACAACTCTTACAGAGGACGTTTCCAAGGACGCTACAATGGTGGGGTCTGTACCACCTTTCACAGGAACAACTACGGCAACTTCATTCCTCAGCAGTACAGTGCTAGAGGGCTCAGGAGATATTACGGATGTCTACACAAAAGACTCATTGCTGACAGAAACATCTCCTTCTACAGTTGTGGATGTTAATACAGTAGTTTCTACCCCTTCAACATCTGAAGTAACTTCTTTGGAGGCAATGGCCTCTTCAAGGCCAACAGTCTCTCCACCTTCTTCACTGTACAGTACAGAGAAACCATCTTTACCCTCTGAGACACATGGAACTGGCACCCCAAGGGAGAAATTGACTTCATCATTGGCATATATTGTCACTTCATCAGAGGACTCTGGATCAGGTGACATAACTCCTGATATGTTGTTTACAAGCTCCTCCATTTCAGTAGCATCGTCATTGTACAGCACAGACAAATCTTCATCGGTGTCTGCTGTAACACAAGGGTCTTCTCCCACTATGGTAACTGCTGAGGAATCTATAACAACTGAGACTCCTTTCTATTCATCAATAACAGAGGAGACCTCCAGCCTTTCCACAAGTGAGATATCAAGCAAAAGCTCTACACTCTCAAAAGCCTCATCATTGTTCAGTACAGAAAAGCCTACAGCCTTGCCTACCTTAAAACCTGTCAGTGATTTCTCACATAGAACAGCAGTTCCTACAGTTGTAGAGCATACTTCTAAAACATCTCAACCACAAGAGCCAACCATTTCACCTGAGTCTATGGTCACCCTTTCTACAGGGACAGGAACTGTATGGTTGTCTTCTATTGATAGTACCGATACTGAAAGTAAAACTATGCTGCACTTGTCCACTCTTCAACCTGAAATTGTTACAGTTGGGATTGAAAAGACAACAGTTGAGGTCGCAAAAGTGTTGCTCTCTACTGTACAACAAGGCGTTGTAACAACATTAGGCGACACTGTAACATCTGGTGCATCTGAAGAAGGGTCAACAAAAACAGAGGCAGATAAGACTTTGACAGGAAAAGATGAGGGGATTGTTAGTCAGTCCAGCACCGCCAAACAGGATGAAGCTTCTGCAGTGTCTCTAACAACACATGATTCTACATCCACTTTTCAAACTAATAAGGAATCACTGTCAACACAAATGAATGTATCTCCAACAATAACAGACCATGTAATCTTCAGCCAGTCCACAAGTGAGACCTCCAGTGATGGCACTGTGCTTTCAACATCTTCATTGTTTTCCAGTACTGAGAAGCCTTCAATATTGGAAAAAGATGAAGAAGGGTCAACAAAAACAGAGGCAGATAAGACTTTGACAGGAAAAGATGAGGGGATTGTTAGTCAGACCAGCACCGCCAAACAGGATGAAGCTTCTGCAGTGTCTCTAACAACACATGATTCTACATCCACTTTTCAAACTAATAAGGAATCACTGTCAACACAAATGAATGTATATCCAACAATAACAGACCATGTAATCTTCAGCCAGTCCACAAGTGAGACCTCCAGTGATGGCACTGTGCCTTCAACATCTTCATTGTTTTCCAGTACTGAGAAGCCTTCAATATTGGAAAAAGATGCCTCTACCAAACCTGCCTTCACAGTTGAAACGACTGACCTTTTACATAAGCCCAAGCCTGAAGGGACACCATCTTCAACTGTGACTACTCTCATATCTTCCACTATTTCAGAGGACATATCTAGTGAAAGTACAATGGTGGAGTCTGTGAAACCTTTCAGTGGATCAACATTATTCCCTGTGGTAACTTCATTCCTTGGCAGTACAACAACAGAGGGTTCAGGAGACATTACTGATGACTATACAAAAGAATCATTGTTTACTGAAACATCAACCCTAGAAGCTGTGGACGATATCACAGGACTTACTGCCTTATCAACAGCTAAAGTAACTTCTCACAAAACAAGTACTTCTTCAATGCCAACCGTCTCTTCCCCTTCTTCACTTTACAGTACTGAGAAACCAACTGACAAACCTGACATGGGTTTGAGCCAATCCAGCACGGCCAAAGACAGAGAAGCAGTGTCACCAACAACAGAAGCATCTGTGTCTATGGCTGACTCTGACAAACAATCACTGACGACACAAAAATATCTGACTCCAACAATAACAGAACCTTCAACATCTTCCTTGTTCAGTGCTGAAAAGTCATCAATATTGCCAAAAGAGGTCTCCACCAAACCACCCATTACAGCTGAAGCTAGTAGCTTTTTTACTGAATCTGATTCTGAAGGAACAGTATCTTCAAGTAGGCCTATTGTGCACTCGACAACTCTTACAGAGGACGTTTCCAAGGACGCTACAATGGTGGGGTCTGTACCACCTTTCACAGGAACAACTACGGCAACTTCATTCCTCAGCAGTACAGTGCTAGAGGGCTCAGGAGATATTACGGATGTCTACACAAAAGACTCATTGCTGACAGAAACATCTCCTTCTACAGTTGTGGATGTTAATACAGTAGTTTCTACCCCTTCAACATCTGAAGTAACTTCTTTGGAGGCAATGGCCTCTTCAAGGCCAACAGTCTCTCCACCTTCTTCACTGTACAGTACAGAGAAACCATCTTTACCCTCTGAGACACATGGAACTGGCACCCCAAGGGAGAAATTGACTTCATCATTGGCATCTATTGTCACTTCATCAGAGGACTCTGGATCAGGTGACATAACTCCTGATATGTTGTTTACAAGCTCCTCCATTTCAGTAGCATCGTCATTGTACAGCACAGACAAATCTTCATCGGTGTCTGCTGTAACACAAGGGTCTTCTCCCACTATGGTAACTGCTGAGGAATCTATAACAACTGAGACTCCTTTCTATTCATCAATAACAGAGGAGACCTCCAGCCTTTCCACAAGTGAGATATCAAGCAAAAGCTCTACACTCTCAACAGCCTCATCATTGTTCAGTACAGAAAAGCCTACAGCCTTGCCTACCTTAAAACCTGTCAGTGATTTCTCACATAGAACAGCAGTTCCTACAGTTGTAGAGCATACTTCTAAAACATCTCAACCACAAGAGCCAACCATTTCACCTGAGTCTATGGTCACCCTTTCTACAGGGACAGGAACTGTATGGTTGTCTTCTATTGATAGTACCGATACTGAAAGTAAAACTATGCTGCACTTGTCCACCCTTCAACCTGAAATTGTTACAGTTGAGGTCGCAAAAGTGTTGCTCTCTACTGTACAACAAGGCGTTGTAACAACATTAGGCGACACTGTAACATCTGGTGCTTCTGAAGAAGGGTCAACAAAAACAGAGGCAGATAAAACTTTGACAGGAAAAGATGAGGGGATTGTTAGTCAGACCAGCACCGCCAAACAGGATGAAGCTTCTGCAGTGACTCTAACAACACATGATTCTACATCCACTTTTCAAACTATTAAGGAATCACTGTCAACACAAATGAATGTATCTCCAACAATAACAGACCATGTAATCTTCAGCCAGTCCACAAGTGAGACCTCCAGTGAGGGCACTGTGCCTTCAACATCTTCATTGTTTTCCAGTACTGAGAAGCCTTCAATATTGGAAAAAGATGCCTCTACCAAACCTGCCTTCACAGTTGAAACGACTGACCTTTTACATAAGCCCAAGCCTGAAGGGACACCATCTTCAACTGTGACTACTCTCATATCGTCCACTCTTTCAGAGGACATATCTAGTGAAAGTACAATGGTGGAGTCTGTGAAACCTTTCAGTGGATCAACATTATTCCCTGTGGTAACTTCATTCCTTGGCAGTACAACAACAGAGGGTTCAGGAGACATTACCGATGACTATACAAAAGAATCATTGTTTACTGAAACATCAACCCTAAAAGCTGTGGACGATATCACAGGACTTACTGCCTTATCAACAGCTAAAGTAACTTCTCACAAAACAAGTACTTCTTCAATGCCAACCGTCTCTTCCCCTTCTTCACTTTACAGTACTGAGAAACCAACTGACAAACCTGACATGGGTTTGAGCCAATCCAGCACGGCCAAAGACAGAGAAGCAGTGTCACCAACAACAGAAGGATCTGTGTCTATGGCTGACTCTGAAAAACTATCACTGACGACACAAAAATATCTGACTCCAACAATAACAGAACCTTCAACATCTTCCTTGTTCAGTGCTGAAAAGTCATCAATATTGCCAAAAGAGGTCTCCACCAAACCACCCATTACAGCTGAAGCTAGTAGCTTTTTTACTGAATCTGATTCTGAAGGAACAGTATCTTCAAGTAGGCCTATTGTGCACTCGACCACTCTTACAGAGGACGTTTCCAAGGACGCTACAATGGTGGGGTCTGTACCACCTTTCACAGGAACAACTACGGCAACTTCATTCCTCAGCAGTACAGTGCTAGAGGGCTCAGGAGATATTACGGATGTCTACACAAAAGACTCATTGCTGACAGAAACATCTTCTTCTACAGTTGTGGATGTTAATACAGTAGTTTCTACCCCTTCAACATCTGAAGTAACTTCTCTGGAGGCAATGGCCTCTTCAAGGCCAACAGTCTCTCCACCTTCTTCACTGTACAGTACAGAGAAACCATCTTTACCCTCTGAGACACATGGAACTGGCACCCCAAGGGAGAAATTGACTTCATCATTGGCATCTATTGTCACTTCATCAGAGGACTCTGGATCAGGTGACATAACTCCTGATATGTTGTTTACAAGCTCCTCCATTTCAGTAGCATCGTCATTGTACAGCACAGACAAATCATCGGTGTCTGCTGTAACACAAGGGTCTTCTCCCACTATGGTAACTGCTGAGGAATCTATAACAACTGAGACTCCTTTCTATTCATCAATAACAGAGGAGACCTCCAGCCTTTCCACAAGTGAGATATCAAGTAAAGGCTCTACACTCTCAACAGCCTCATCATTGTTCAGTACAGAAAAGCCTACAGCCATGCATACCTTAAAACCTGTCAGTGATTTCTCACATAGAACTTCAGTTCCTACAGTTGTTGAACATACTTCTAAAACATCTCAACCACAAGAGCCAACCATTTCACCTGAGTCTATGGTCACCCTTTCTACAGGGACAGGAACTGTATGGTTGTCTTCTATTGATAGTACCGATACTGAAAGTAAAACTATGCTGCACTTGTCCACCCTTCAACCTGAAATTGTTACAGTTGAGTTCGCAAAAGTGTTGCTCTCTACTGTACAACAAGGCGTTGTAACAACATTAGGCGACACTGTAACATCTGGTGCTTCTGAAGAAGGGTCAACAAAAACAGAGGCAGATAAAACTTTGACAGGAAAAGATGAGGGGATTGTTAGTCAGACCAGCACCGCCAAACAGGATGAAGCTTCTGCAGTGTCTCTAACAACACATGATTCTACATCCACTTTTCAAACTATTAAGGAATCACTGTCAACACAAATGAATGTATCTCCAACAATAACAGACCATGTAATCTTCAGCCAGTCCACAAGTGAGACCTCCAGTGATGGCACTGTGCCTTCAACATCTTCATTGTTTTCCAGTACTGAGAAGCCCTCAATATTGGAAAAAGATGCCTCTACCAAACCTGCCTTCACAGTTGAAACGACTGACCTTTTACATAAGCCCAAGCCTGAAGGGACACCATCTTCAACTGTGACTACTCTCATATCTTCCACTCTTTCAGAGGACATATCTAGTGAAAGTACAATGGTGGAGTCTGTGAAACCTTTCAGTGGATCAACATTATTCCCTGTGGTAACTTCATTCCTTGGCAGTACAACAACAGAGGGTTCAGGAGACATGACCGATGACTATACAAAAGAATCATTGTTTACTGAAACATCAACCCTAAAAGCTGTGGACGATATCACAGGACTTACTGCCTTATCAACAGCTAAAGTAACTTCTCACAAAACAAGTACTTCTTCAATGCCAACCGTCTCTTCCCCTTCTTCACTTTACAGTACTGAGAAACCAACTGACAAACCTGACATGGGTTTGAGCCAATCCAGCACGGCCAAAGACAGAGAAGCAGTGTCACCAACAACAGAAGCATCTGTGTCTATGGCTGACTCTGACAAACAATCACTGACGACACAAAAATATGTGACTCCAACAATAACAGAACCTTCATCATCTTCCTTGTTCAGTGCTGAAAAGTCATCAATATTGCCAAAAGAGGTCTCCACCAAACCACCCATTACAGCTGAAGCTAGTAGCTTTTTTACTGAATCTGATTCTGAAGGAACAGTATCTTCAAGTAGGCCTATTGTGCACTCGACCACTCTTACAGAGGACGTTTCCAAGGACGCTACAATGGTGGGGTCTGTACCACCTTTCACAGGAACAACTACGGCAACTTCATTCCTCAGCAGTACAGTGCTAGAGGGCTCAGGAGATATTACGGATGTCTACACAAAAGACTCATTGCTGACAGAAACATCTTCTTCTACAGTTGTGGATGTTAATACAGTAGTTTCTACCCCTTCAACATCTGAAGTAACTTCTCTGGAGGCAATGGCCTCTTCAAGGCCAACAGTCTCTCCACCTTCTTCACTGTACAGTACAGAGAAACCATCTTTACCCTCTGAGACACATGGAACTGGCACCCCAAGGGAGAAATTGACTTCATCATTGGCATCTATTGTCACTTCATCAGAGGACTCTGGATCAGGTGACATAACTCCTGATATGTTGTTTACAAGCTCCTCCATTTCAGTAGCATCGTCATTGTACAGCACAGACAAATCATCGGTGTCTGCTGTAACACAAGGGTCTTCTCCCACTATGGTAACTGCTGAGGAATCTATAACAACTGAGACTCCTTTCTATTCATCAATAACAGAGGAGACCTCCAGCCTTTCCACAAGTGAGATATCAAGTAAAGGCTCTACACTCTCAACAGCCTCATCATTGTTCAGTACAGAAAAGCCTACAGCCATGCATACCTTAAAACCTGTCAGTGATTTCTCACATAGAACTTCAGTTCCTACAGTTGTTGAACATACTTCTAAAACATCTCAACCACAAGAGCCAACCATTTCACCTGAGTCTATGGTCACCCTTTCTACAGGGACAGGAACTGTATGGTTGTCTTCTATTGATAGTACCGATACTGAAAGTAAAACTATGCTGCACTTGTCCACCCTTCAACCTGAAATTGTTACAGTTGAGTTCGCAAAAGTGTTGCTCTCTACTGTACAACAAGGCGTTGTAACAACATTAGGCGACACTGTAACATCTGGTGCTTCTGAAGAAGGGTCAACAAAAACAGAGGCAGATAAAACTTTGACAGGAAAAGATGAGGGGATTGTTAGTCAGACCAGCACCGCCAAACAGGATGAAGCTTCTGCAGTGTCTCTAACAACACATGATTCTACATCCACTTTTCAAACTATTAGGGAATCACTGTCAACACAAATGAATGTATCTCCAACAATAACAGACCATGTAATCTTCAGCCAGTCCACAAGTGAGACCTCCAGTGATGGCACTGTGCCTTCAACATCTTCATTGTTTTCCAGTACTGAGAAGCCCTCAATATTGGAAAAAGATGCCTCTACCAAACCTGCCTTCACAGTTGAAACGACTGACCTTTTACATAAGCCCAAGCCTGAAGGGACACCATCTTCAACTGTGACTACTCTCATATCTTCCACTCTTTCAGAGGACATATCTAGTGAAAGTACAATGGTGGAGTCTGTGAAACCTTTCAGTGGATCAACATTATTCCCTGTGGTAACTTCATTCCTTGGCAGTACAACAACAGAGGGTTCAGGAGACATGACCGATGACTATACAAAAGAATCATTGTTTACTGAAACATCAACCCTAAAAGCTGTGGACGATATCACAGGACTTACTGCCTTATCAACAGCTAAAGTAACTTCTCACAAAACAAGTACTTCTTCAATGCCAACCGTCTCTTCCCCTTCTTCACTTTACAGTACTGAGAAACCAACTGACAAACCTGACATGGGTTTGAGCCAATCCAGCACGGCCAAAGACAGAGAAGCAGTGTCACCAACAACAGAAGCATCTGTGTCTATGGCTGACTCTGACAAACAATCACTGACGACACAAAAATATGTGACTCCAACAATAACAGAACCTTCATCATCTTCCTTGTTCAGTGCTGAAAAGTCATCAATATTGCCAAAAGAGGTCTCCACCAAACCACCCATTACAGCTGAAGCTAGTAGCTTTTTTACTGAATCTGATTCTGAAGGAACAGTATCTTCAAGTAGGCCTATTGTGCACTCGACCACTCTTACAGAGGACGTTTCCAAGGACGCTACAATGGTGGGGTCTGTACCACCTTTCACAGGAACAACTACGGCAACTTCATTCCTCAGCAGTACAGTGCTAGAGGGCTCAGGAGATATTACGGATGTCTACACAAAAGACTCATTGCTGACAGAAACATCTCCTTCTACAGTTGTGGATGTTAATACAGTAGTTTCTACCCCTTCAACATCTGAAGTAACTTCTCTGGAGGCAATGGCCTCTTCAAGGCCAACAGTCTCTCCACCTTCTTCACTGTACAGTACAGAGAAACCATCTTTACCCTCTGAGACACATGGAACTGGCACCCCAAGTGAGAAATTGACTTCATCATTGGCGTCTATTGTCACTTCATCAGAGGACTCTGGATCAGGTGACATAACTCCTGATATGTTGTTTACAAGCTCCTCCATTTCAGTAGAATCGTCATTGTACAGCACAGACAAATCTTCATCGGTGTCTGCTGTAACACAAGGGTCTTCTCCCACTATGGTAACTGCTGAGGAATCTATAACAACTGAGACTCCTTTCTATTCATCAATAACAGAGGAGACCTCCAGCCTTTCCACAAGTGAGATATCAAGCAAAAGCTCTACACTCTCAACAGCCTCATCATTGTTCAGTACAGAAAAGCCTACAGCCTTGCCTACCTTAAAACCTGTCAGTGATTTCTCACATAGAACTTCAGTTCCTACAGTTGTAGAACATACTTCTAAAACATCTCAACCACAAGAGCCAACCATTTCACCAGAGTCTATGGTCACCCTTTCTACAGGGACAGGAACTGTATGGTTGTCTTCTATTGATAGTACCGATACTGAAAGTAAAACTATGCTGCACTTGTCCACCCTTCAACCTGAAATTGTTACAGTTGAGGTCGCAAAAGTGTTGCTCTCTACTGTACAACAAGGCGTTGTAACAACATTAGGCGACACTGTAACATCTGGTGCTTCTGAAGAAGGGTCAACAAAAACAGAGGCAGATAAAACTTTGACAGGAAAAGATGAGGGGATTGTTAGTCAGACCAGCACCGCCAAACAGGATGAAGCTTCTGCAGTGACTCTAACAACACATGATTCTACATCCACTTTTCAAACTATTAAGGAATCACTGTCAACACAAATGAATGTATCTCCAACAATAACAGACCATGTAATCTTCAGCCAGTCCACAAGTGAGACCTCCAGTGATGGCACTGTGCCTTCAACATCTTCATTGTTTTCCAGTACTGAGAAGCCTTCAATATTGGAAAAAGATGCCTCTACCAAACCTGCCTTCACAGTTGAAACGACTGACCTTTTACATAAGCCCAAGCCTGAAGGGACACCATCTTCAACTGTGACTACTCTCATATCGTCCACTCTTTCAGAGGACATATCTAGTGAAAGTACAATGGTGGAGTCTGTGAAACCTTTCAGTGGATCAACATTATTCCCTGTGGTAACTTCATTCCTTGGCAGTACAACAACAGAGGGTTCAGGAGACATTACCGATGATTATACAAAAGAATCATTGTTTACTGAAACATCAACCCTAAAAGCTGTGTACGATATCACAGGACTTACTGCCTTATCAACAGCTAAAGTAACTTCTCACAAAACAAGTACTTCTTCAATGCCAACCGTCTCTTCCCCTTCTTCACTTTACAGTACTGAGAAACCAACTGACAAACCTGACATGGGTTTGAGCCAATCCAGCACGGCCAAAGACAGAGAAGCAGTGTCACCAACAACAGAAGGATCTGTGTCTATGGCTGACTCTGAAAAACTATCACTGACGACACAAAAATATCTGACTCCAACAATAACAGAACCTTCAACATCTTCCTTGTTCAGTGCTGAAAAGTCATCAATATTGCCAAAAGAGGTCTCCACCAAACCACCCATTACAGCTGAAGCTAGTAGCTTTTTTACTGAATCTGATTCTGAAGGAACAGTATCTTCAAGTAGGCCTATTGTGCACTCGACCACTCTTACAGAGGACGTTTCCAAGGACGCTACAATGGTGGGGTCTGTACCACCTATCACAGGAACAACTACGGCAACTTCATTCCTCAGCAGTACAGTGCTAGAGGGCTCAGGAGATATTACGGATGTCTACACAAAAGACTCATTGCTGACAGAAACATCTTCTTCTACAGTTGTGGATGTTAATACAGTAGTTTCTACCCCTTCAACATCTGAAGTAACTTCTCTGGAGGCAATGGCCTCTTCAAGGCCAACAGTCTCTCCACCTTCTTCACTGTACAGTACAGAGAAACCATCTTTACCCTCTGAGACACATGGAACTGGCACCCCAAGGGAGAAATTGACTTCATCATTGGCATCTATTGTCACTTCATCAGAGGACTCTGGATCAGGTGACATAACTCCTGATATGTTGTTTACAAGCTCCTCCATTTCAGTAGCATCGTCATTGTACAGCACAGACAAATCATCGGTGTCTGCTGTAACACAAGGGTCTTCTCCCACTATGGTAACTGCTGAGGAATCTATAACAACTGAGACTCCTTTCTATTCATCAATAACAGAGGAGACCTCCAGCCTTTCCACAAGTCAGATATCAAGTAAAGGCTCTACACTCTCAACAGCCTCATCATTGTTCAGTACAGAAAAGCCTACAGCCTTGCCTACCTTAAAACCTGTCAGTGATTTCTCACGTAGAACTGCAGTTCCTACAGTTGTAGAACATACTTCTAAAACATCTCAACCACAAGAGCCAACTATTTCACCTGAGTCTATGGTCACCCTTTCTACAGGGACAGGAACTGTATGGTTGTCTTCTATTGATAGTACCGATACTGAAAGTAAAACTATGCTGCACTTGTCCACCCTTCAACCTGAAATTGTTACAGTTGAGGTCGCAAAAGTGTTGCTCTCTACTGTACAACAAGGCGTTGTAACAACATTAGGCGACACTGTAACATCTGGTGCTTCTGAAGAAGGGTCAACAAAAACAGAGGCAGATAAGCCTTTGACAGGAAAAGATGAGGGGATTGTTAGTCAGTCCAGCACCGCCAAACAGGATGAAGCTTCTGCAGTGTCTCTAACAACACATGATTCTACATCCACTTTTCAAACTATTAAGGAATCACTGTCAACACAAATGAATGTATCTCCAACAATAACAGACCATGTAATCTTCAGCCAGTCCACAAGTGAGACCTCCAGTGATGGCACTGTGCCTTCAACATCTTCATTGTTTTCCAGTACTGAGAAGCCTTCAATATTGGAAAAAGATGCCTCTACCAAACCTGCCTTCACAGTTGAAACGACTGACCTTTTACATAAGCCCAAGCCTGAAGGGACACCATCTTCAACTGTGACTACTCTCATATCTTCCACTCTTTCAGAGGACATATCTAGTGAAAGTACAATGGTGGAGTCTGTGAATCCTTTCAGTGGATCAACATTATTCCCTGTGGTAACTTCATTCCTTGGCAGTACAACAACAGAGGGTTCAGGAGACATGACCGATGACTATACAAAAGAATCATTGTTTACTGAAACATCAACCCTAAAAGCTGTGGACGATATCACAGGACTTACTGCCTTATCAACAGCTAAAGTAACTTCTCACAAAACAAGTACTTCTTCAATGCCAACCGTCTCTTCCCCTTCTTCACTTTACAGTACTGAGAAACAAACTGACAAACCTGACATGGGTTTGAGCCAATCCAGCACGGCCAAAGACAGAGAAGCAGTGTCACCAACAACAGAAGCATCTGTGTCTATGGCTGACTCTGACAAACAATCACTGACGACACAAAAATATGTGACTCCAACAATAACAGAACCTTCAACATCTTCCTTGTTCAGTGCTGAAAAGTCATCAATATTGCCAAAAGAGGTCTCCACCAAACCACCCATTACAGCTGAAGCTAGTAGCTTTTTTACTGAATCTGATTCTGAAGGAACAGTATCTTCAAGTAGGCCTATTGTGCACTCGACCACTCTTACAGAGGACGTTTCCAAGGACGCTACAATGGTGGGGTCTGTACCACCTTTCACAGGAACAACTACGGCAACTTCATTCCTCAGCAGTACGGTGCTAGAGGGCTCAGGAGATATTACGGATGTCTACACAAAAGACTCATTGCTGACAGAAACATCTCCTTCTACAGTTGTGGATGTTAATACAGTAGTTTCTACCCCTTCAACATCTGAAGTAACTTCTCTGGAGGCAATGGCCTCTTCAAGGCCAACAGTCTCTCCACCTTCTTCACTGTACAGTACAGAGAAACCATCTTTACCCTCTGAGACACATGGAACTGGCACCCCAAGTGAGAAATTGACTTCATCATTGGCATCTATTGTCACTTCATCAGAGGACTCTGGATCAGGTGACATAACTCCTGATATGTTGTTTACAAGCTCCTCCATTTCAGTAGCATCGTCATTGTACAGCACAGACAAATCTTCATCGGTGTCTGCTGTAACACAAGGGTCTTCTCCCACTATGGTAACTGCTGAGGAATCTATAACAACTGAGACTCCTTTCTATTCATCAATAACAGAGGAGACCTCCAGCCTTTCCACAAGTGAGATATCAAGCAAAAGCTCTACACTCTCAACAGCCTCATCATTGTTCAGTACAGAAAAGCCTACAGCCTTGCCTACCTTAAAACCTGTCAGTGATTTCTCACATAGAACTGCAGTTCCTACAGTTGTAGAACATACTTCTAAAACATCTCAACCACAAGAGCCAACCATTTCACCTGAGTCTATGGTCACCCTTTCTACAGGGACAGGAACTGTATGGTTGTCTTCTATTGATAGTACCGATACTGAAAGTAAAACTATGCTGCACTTGTCCACCCTTCAACCTGAAATTGTTACAGTTGAGGTCGCAAAAGTGTTGCTCTCTACTGTACAACAAGGCGTTGTAACAACATTAGGCGACACTGTAACATCTGGTGCTTCTGAAGAAGGGTCAACAAAAACAGAGGCAGATAAAACTTTGACAGGAAAAGATGAGGGGATTGTTAGTCAGACCAGCACCGCCAAACAGGATGAAGCTTCTGCAGTGACTCTAACAACACATGATTCTACATCCACTTTTCAAACTATTAAGGAATCACTGTCAACACAAATGAATGTATCTCCAACAATAACAGACCATGTAATCTTCAGCCAGTCCACAAGTGAGACCTCCAGTGATGGCACTGTGCCTTCAACATCTTCATTGTTTTCCAGTACTGAGAAGCCTTCAATATTGGAAAAAGATGCCTCTACCAAACCTGCCTTCACAGTTGAAACGACTGACCTTTTACATAAGCCCAAGCCTGAAGGGACACCATCTTCAACTGTGACTACTCTCATATCTTCCACTCTTTCAGAGGACATATCTAGTGAAAGTACAATGGTAGAGTCTGTGAAACCTTTCAGTGGATCAACATTATTCCCTGTGGTAACTTCATTCCTTGGCAGTACAACAACAGAGGGTTCAGGAGACATTACCGATGACTATACAAAAGAATCATTGTTTACTGAAACATCAACCCTAAAAGCTGTGGACGATATCACAGGACTTACTGCCTTATCAACAGCTAAAGTAACTTCTCACAAAACAAGTACTTCTTCAATGCCAACCGTCTCTTCCCCTTCTTCACTTTACAGTACTGAGAAACCAACTGACAAACCTGACATGGGTTTGAGCCAATCCAGCACGGCCAAAGACAGAGAAGCAGTGTCACCAACAACAGAAGCATCTGTGTCTATGGCTGACTCTGACAAACAATCACTGACGACACAAAAATATCTGACTCCAACAATAACAGAACCTTCAACATCTTCCTTGTTCAGTGCTGAAAAGTCATCAATATTGCCAAAAGAGGTCTCCACCAAACCCCCCATTACAGCTGAAGCTAGTAGCTTTTTTACTGAATCTGATTCTGAAGGAACAGTATCTTCAAGTAGATCTATTGTGCACTCGACCACTCTTACAGAGGACGTTTCCAAGGACGCTACAATGGTGGGGTCTGTACCACCTTTCACAGGAACAACTACGGCAACTTCATTCCTCAGCAGTACAGTGCTAGAGGGCTCAGGAGATATTACGGATGTCTACACAAAAGACTCATTGCTGACAGAAACATCTCCTTCTACAGTTGTGGATGTTAATACAGTAGTTTCTACCCCTTCAACATCTGAAGTAACTTCTCTGGAGGCAATGGCCTCTTCAAGGCCAACAGTCTCTCCACCTTCTTCACTGTACAGTACAGAGAAACCATCTTTACCCTCTGAGACACATGGAACTGGCACCCCAAGTGAGAAATTGACTTCATCATTGGCGTCTATTGTCACTTCATCAGAGGACTCTGGATCAGGTGACATAACTCCTGATATGTTGTTTACAAGCTCCTCCATTTCAGTAGCATCGTCATTGTACAGCACAGACAAATCATCGGTGTCTGCTGTAACACAAGGGTCTCCTCCCACTATGGTAACTGCTGAGGAATCTATAACAACTGAGACTCCTTTCTATTCATCAATAACAGAGGAGACCTCCAGCCTTTCAACAAGTGAGATATCAAGCAAAAGCTCTACACTCTCAACAGCCTCATCATTGTTCAGTACAGAAAAGCCTACAGCCTTGCCTACCTTAAAACCTGTCAGTGATTTCTCACGTAGAACTGCAGTTCCTACAGTTGTAGAACATACTTCTAAAACATCTCAACCACAAGAGCCAACCATTTCACCTAAGTCTATGGTCACCCTTTCTACAGGGACAGGAACTGTATGGTTGTCTTCTATTGATAGTACCGATACTGAAAGTAAAACTATGCTGCACTTGTCCACCCTTCAACCTGAAATTGTTACAGTTGAGGTCGCAAAAGTGTTGCTCTTTACTGTACAACAAGGCGTTGTAACAACATTAGGCAACACTGTAACATCTGGTGCTTCTGAAGAAGGGTCAACAAAAACAGAGGCAGATAAAACTTTGACAGGAAAAGATGAGGGGATTGTTAGTCAGACCAGCACCGCCAAACAGGATGAAGCTTCTGCAGTGTCTCTAACAACACATGATTCTACATCCACTTTTCAAACTATTAAGGAATCACTGTCAACACAAATGAATGTATCTCCAACAATAACAGACCATGTAATCTTCAGCCAGTCCACAAGTGAGACCTCCAGTGATGGCACTGTGCCTTCAACATCTTCATTGTTTTCCAGTACTGAGAAGCCTTCAATATTGGAAAAAGATGCCTCTACCAAACCTGCCTTCACAGTTGAAACGACTGACCTTTTACATAAGCCCAAGCCTGAAGGGACACCATCTTCAACTGTGACTACTCTCATATCTTCCACTCTTTCAGAGGACATATCTAGTGAAAGTACAATGGTGGAGTCTGTGAAACCTTTCAGTGGATCAACATTATTCCCTGTGGTAACTTCATTCCTTGGCAGTACAACAACAGAGGGTTCAGGAGACATGACCGATGACTATACAAAAGAATCATTGTTTACTGAAACATCAACCCTAAAAGCTGTGGACGATATCACAGGACTTACTGCCTTATCAACAGCTAAAGTAACTTCTCACAAAACAAGTACTTCTTCAATGCCAACCGTCTCTTCCCCTTCTTCACTTTACAGTACTGAGAAACCAACTGACAAACCTGACATGGGTTTGAGCCAATCCAGCACGGCCAAAGACAGAGAAGCAGTGTCACCAACAACAGAAGCATCTGTGTCTATGGCTGACTCTGACAAACAATCACTGACGACACAAAAATATGTGACTCCAACAATAACAGAACCTTCAACATCTTCCTTGTTCAGTGCTGAAAAGTCATCAATATTGCCAAAAGAGGTCTCCACCAAACCACCCATTACAGCTGAAGCTAGTAGCTTTTTTACTGAATCTGATTCTGAAGGAACAGTATCTTCAAGTAGGCCTATTGTGCACTCGACCACTCTTACAGAGGACGTTTCCAAGGACGCTACAATGGTGGGGTCTGTACCACCTTTCACAGGAACAACTACGGCAACTTCATTCCTCAGCAGTACAGTGCTAGAGGGCTCAGGAGATATTACGGATGTCTACACAAAAGACTCATTGCTGACAGAAACATCTCCTTCCACAGTTGTGGATGTTAATACAGTAGTTTCTACCCCTTCAACATCTGAAGTAACTTCTCTGGAGGCAATGGCCTCTTCAAGGCCAACAGTCTCTCCACCTTCTTCACTGTACAGTACAGAGAAACCATCTTTACCCTCTGAGACACATGGAACTGGCACCCCAAGTGAGAAATTGACGTCATCATTGGCATCTATTGTCACTTCATCAGAGGACTCTGGATCAGGTGACATAACTCCTGATATGTTGTTTACAAGCTCCTCCATTTCAGTAGCATCGTCATTGTACAGCACAGACAAATCTTCATCGGTGTCTGCTGTAACACAAGGGTCTTCTCCCACTATGGTAACTGCTGAGGAATCTATAACAACTGAGAGTCCTTTCTATTCATCAATAACAGAGGAGACCTCCAGCCTTTCCACAAGTGAGATATCAAGCAAAAGCTCTACACTCTCAACAGCCTCATCATTGTTCAGTACAGAAAAGCCTACAGCCTTGCCTACCTTAAAACCTGTCAGTGATTTCTCACATAGAACTGCAGTTCCTACAGTTGTAGAACATACTTCTAAAACATCTCAACCACAAGAGCCAACCATTTCACCTGAGTCTATGGTCACCCTTTCTACAGGGACAGGAACGGTATGGTTGTCTTCTATTGATAGTACCGATACTGAAAGTAAAACTATGCTGCACTTGTCCACCCTTCAACCTGAAATTGTTACAGTTGAGGTCGCAAAAGTGTTGCTCTCTACTGTACAACAAGGCGTTGTAACAACATTAGGCGACACTGTAACATCTGGTGCTTCTGAAAAAGGGTCAACAAAAACAGAGGCAGATAAAACTTTGACAGGAAAAGATGAGGGGATTGTTAGTCAGACCAGCACCGCCAAACAGGATGAAGCTTCTGCAGTGACTCTAACAACACATGATTCTACATCCACTTTTCAAACTGTTAAGGAATCACTGTCAACACAAATGAATGTATCTCCAACAATAACAGACCATGTAATCTTCAGCCAGTCCACAAGTGAGACCTCCAGTGATGGCACTGTGCCTTCAACATCTTCATTGTTTTCCAGTACTGAGAAGCCTTCAATATTGGAAAAAGATGCCTCTACCAAACCTGCCTTCACAGTTGAAACGACTGACCTTTTACATAAGCCCAAGCCTGAAGGGACACCATCTTCAACTGTGACTACTCTCATATCTTCCACTCTTTCAGAGGACATATCTAGTGAAAGTACAATGGTAGAGTCTGTGAAACCTTTCAGTGGATCAACATTATTCCCTGTGGTAACTTCATTCCTTGGCAGTACAACAACAGAGGGTTCAGGAGACATTACCGATGACTATACAAAAGAATCATTGTTTACTGAAACATCAACCCTAAAAGCTGTGGACGATATCACAGGACTTACTGCCTTATCAACAGCTAAAGTAACTTCTCACAAAACAAGTACTTCTTCAATGCCAACCGTCTCTTCCCCTTCTTCACTTTACAGTACTGAGAAACCAACTGACAAACCTGACATGGGTTTGAGCCAATCCAGCACGGCCAAAGACAGAGAAGCAGTGTCACCAACAACAGAAGCATCTGTGTCTATGGCTGACTCTGACAAACAATCACTGACGACACAAAAATATCTGACTCCAACAATAACAGAACCTTCAACATCTTCCTTGTTCAGTGCTGAAAAGTCATCAATATTGCCAAAAGAGGTCTCCACCAAACCACCCATTACAGCTGAAGCTAGTAGCTTTTTTACTGAATCTGATTCTGAAGGAACAGTATCTTCAAGTAGGCCTATTGTGCACTCGACCACTCTTACAGAGGACGTTTCCAAGGACGCTACAATGGTGGGGTCTATACCACCTTTCACAGGAACAACTAGGGCAACTTCATTCCTCAGCAGTACAGTGCTAGAGGGCTCAGGAGATATTACGGATGTCTACACAAAAGACTCATTACTGACAGAAACATCTCCTTCTACAGTTGTGGATGTTAATACAGTAGTTTCTACCCCTTCAACATCTGAAGTAACTTCTCTGGAGGCAATGGCCTCTTCAAGGCCAACAGTCTCTCCACCTTCTTCACTGTACAGTACAGAGAAACCATCTTTACCCTCTGAGACACATGGAACTGGCTCCCCAAGTGAGAAATTGACTTCATCATTGGCGTCTATTGTCACTTCATCAGAGGACTCTGGATCAGGTGACATAACTCCTGATATGTTGTTTACAAGCTCCTCCATTTCAGTATCATCGTCATTGTACAGCACAGACAAATCATCGGTGTCTGCTGTAACACAAGGGTCTCCTCCCACTATGGTAACTGCTGAGGAATCTATAACAACCGAGACTCCTTTCTATTCATCAATAACAGAGGAGACCTCCAGCCTTTCCACAAGTGAGATATCAAGCAAAAGCTCTACACTCTCAACAGCCTCATCATTGTTCAGTACAGAAAAGCCTACAGCCATGCATACCTTAAAACCTGTCAGTGATTTCTCACATAGAACTTCAGTTCCTACAGTTGTTGAACATACTTCTAAAATATCTCAACCACAAGAGCCAACCATTTCACCTGAGTCTATGGTCACCCTCTCTACAGGGACAGGAACTGTATGGTTGTCTTCTATTGATAGTACCGATACTGAAAGTAAATTTACACTGCGCCTTCAACCTGAAATGTTTACAGTTGGGATTGAACAGACAACAGTTGAAGTTGCACAACTATTGCTATCTACTGTACAACAAGGGGTTGTAACAACATTAGGAGAATCACAGTCAACCCAAACTAATGTATCTCCAACAGTAACCTCAGGAGATAATACGAGTGTCCACACAAAAGACTTACTCTCAGTTGTGGCTGTAAATGCAGGAGTTACTACCCACTCAAATGTTGAATTGCATTCTCTGGAAACCTCTTCAAAGTCAGCAGGCTCTCCTGCTTTTTCACTGTACAGTACAGAAAACACAAAAATATCTTATGAGACACATGTCCCTAGTGAGGTAATTACTGTATATAACTGTAATACTGGCATGCCTATTAGTCCTTCATCAGATTCTGGATCAGGTGACACAACTCCTGAAATGTTCTTCCCAAGCTCCTTTATTTCAGTTGAGTTATCTACAGCAGCAGCACCATTACACAGTGCCAAAACTCCAGTGTCTGCTGTAACACAAGAGTCTTCCACCACTTTTCCATTTGATGAGGAATATATAATTACTCAGAGTCTTTTATCTTCAACAAAAACAGAAGAGACCTCCAGTCAGTCCACCAGTGAAACATCACACGGCAGCTTTACAGCACCAACAGCTTCATCCTCTTTTTCTACCATACAAACATCTGGTAAGACTTTAACCTCTTCAGCATTGATGTCAACCTTTGAAGTCGTGACCTCTAATCAGTCCATTGTTGAAACACTGGACGAAAGCTCTGCAACACCAGATATGTCATCATATTTTGATTCCGAAACACAAACATCCATGCCCATTAATGAACCTTTCAGCGATGTCGTAGAGCAAATGGAACGGGTCACCAGTTCTCAATTTTTTCTCGACAAAACAGAAGGTATTAAATCATTCATAGTTGATACTGTAGTTACTTCTGTTGGTGTTTCTTCATCAGTAAGTACATATTCCTCAGTAGGACCAAGTTCAAGTTTAATCTCAGTTACTGAAATGCCTTTTGCTTCTTCAGGATCTATTACACCAAGCTCATATGAACATCAAACCTCTCTTCCTATGGCAAGCCCCAGTATGTCTGTATCAACAGTTATTTCTACTTATACTGACATGGAGAGTTCTGGCAGTACACCAGAAGACGGTGACTTAGAAACGGGTCAAGGTGGTTCTGGTGATGATTTTACTTTTGAAACAGCTACAAAGCCTTCACATACATTTACTGTAGCAACAGACGAAGCCGAAACTGATGAACACTCTTCAGTCAAAAGTGACCCATCAAGTACAGTGCCCACTCCAATCTACACAAATATTAAGCTGTCCTCATCTCCGCCTGCCAGTTCAAGCTTGAGGCAAATTGAGCATGGCAGTGGAGAAATTAAAGATGGGTCTACTTTTGAGGATGACATTGCTGAGGGATCAACTGCACATGCTACAGTTACTGAAGCATCTGTTAAATATACAGTTTCAACAATACCCCTAACATCTTTTATGAGTTCAACATCTGATGAGCAACCACTTCCTCTAACATCTCATTCTTACAGTACTGTGAAAACAACAGCAATGCCCCATAGCTTTGATTGGTCTTCTACTATTGTTGATGATAATACACATTCAACTCTGCCAGAAGAGCAACAAAGAAGCCCAAACAAATCTATAACACCATTACATTTCCAACCAACAATTGTTGGCATTTCCATATCAAGTACAGATAAACCTAAACTCACAGTGACACCAGTAATTCATACAGCAGAAGCAACAGGAGAAGCGACTGTTTCAACTCTAGAGGTTTCAATCACAGAGGGATCTGGAACCACTGCCACACACATTTCTACCTATGAAGATGTGTCTGGGCAAGAGTCATTATCTCAGGCTACTCCAGCTACGGATATATCCACAATGTTAACCTCTGGATTGGAAACCACACCACACTCTTCTGACCCTAATACTCACTTTGTTTCCGACGACAAAGAGATAGAAACTCAGGTGACGGAGAAAGATTCAGTATCACATGACTACAGCACTGAGGAAATTTTAATGACAAGTACTGTGATTTCAGAGGATTATAGAATTACTTCAGAATCTCCAGTCACTCCAGTGCCACATATGTCTAGAACAAAAGAACCCATCACTGAGAAAGATCCGGACATAAACAGTGAGGGAGGGACAAGACCATCACACAGTCTCTCATCCAGTGGAGTTTTATCAAACACTCTATTTCCAGTGACCACAAGTCTCAAGACTCTATCTACAACAGATCTTGTGGATACTGAAGTACGTTCTTCAGTTGCTGTTTATTCTCAACATACCCCGTCAAATGACATAGAAATAAAGTTTATAACTACAATTGTTCCAGCATTAGATACAAGTTCATCAGGCGTGCCCTTCCAACAAGCTAGATCAGAGATTGCATCTACTCACTATCCTTCATTTGAAAGCTCTTCTGAGAAAAACACAGCCTCCACGACAGGCACAGTGATCCCTAGGCTTGAATTACACTCTCAACCACCTACCATTGTAACACAGACAGGGGTTGGAAGTTTGGAAGATAAAACACCAGAAGCAGCTGCTATTGAGTTGTTGTCCTCTCCAAGACCTATTACAACAGTCACAGAGGTAGCACATATGCCCATAAATAAAACGCTTCCGTTGACCAAGTCTTCACTCTTAAGCACAGAAAATCCAACAGTACCAGCTGGTCAGTTCTCAGACTACACAGTAACATCAGTTCAGACAGATACTGAGCAAACAACCTTTTCAAAAGAGATCACTGAAGTAACATTTGACTTCAGTTTTTCAAAAACAACACCAGAGCAACAGGCTAAGACGAGTGTGGAACCAGCCCCTGTTTCCACCAAACATACTCACACAACTTCCTCTACACATGACCCAGAATCCCCAGATGTTGGTTATATTGGCCAAGTTGAAGCACTGCCAGAATACCTCACACCTAAAACAACAGCTGCCTCCGAAGTGGTTACTACTTCAACATCCTTCAGTGATACGGACTCCTTTAGTTCTGAGAGCAGCAGTTCAGAGGAAAATGTAACATCTGCAACAATTTCTGAGGCGCATAGTGACAAGAAAACAACCAAGTCACCATTTGGCTCAAATATGGCAACACAACCGACTGTTAGTCACTATACAGCAGCAACTGTGACTGAAGGGACACCATTAGAAGAGAACTCTTTATCCCAAGAAGAGATCCAGACAGTATTCAAGGATCAAACAACAATTTCAGAGGAGTCAGAAACATCTGTAGGGCCAGCTTCAGTGTCTGCAACAATGGCGCTCGCAGGTGTTCAAACCAACCCAACCGTTGCATTTGGACCCACCACCCCTTCATCCTCAGAGGAGATTGATATTATGAATATAACCAATTCACCATCGCTCACTGAAAGTGAATCACCAATAAAAGGAGAAAATACAGCAGTACCAGTCCTGGATTTGGGCCACACAGTTATTGGTGAAACAGTTGAAATTGCAGGTATATACAGAACATTTATACAATATTTAATAGATTCTTCCTTTACTTACATTTTCACTTCTGTGGTGTGTTTCTTTCACTAGGAATGTATTCATGTACAGAGAATGTCTGTCTCAATGGTGGAACTTGCTACAAGACTGGCAGCATCTACACATGTAGTTGTGCCCCTGGTTACAATGGTCCTAACTGTGGAACAGGTTGGTGCACTAATGCATTCCATTGAAGACTTGTCTACATATCGTTATAATTTTTTTTCTGTATTCATTTGCATTACCTATATAGAACTTGATGAGTGCCATTCCAATCCTTGTCGCAATGGAGGAACATGTATTGATGGTGTGGCAAGCTTCACATGTGTGTGCCTTCCAAGCTACTCTGGGCTCTACTGTGAAGAAGGTACGTTTGCCTAAGTTTAGGTTATTCAGTCATCTAACTTATTTTCTGGCAGTTAAACTTAACTATTAGAGTTGTTTTCTTTTTATTATGTACATATGGAAAGTATTCAGGCCCCTTGACATTTTCCACATTTTGTTATGTAACTGCCATATTAAAAATGTGTTAATATGGCAAAAATTACCATATTCGGCCATTGCCAAATTGCGGGAGGGGGGTTCTCATCAATTGGGGCAGTGTTGCGTTTATGCATTTTAATTTTTTAAATGTTGTTTACATATTTTATATAAGTGTCCTTACAACACATTAATACATAGTTTGAATTATTTTAACCATAGTATTTCATTGTTTAAAATGTGTAGTTATTTCATCCATTTTGATGGAGGAAATAAGTACAAAGATAGAAGAAAATAACTACACACCCCCACATCAAAAGTGGAAACCCCAGCCAAATGAAGCTCTGAAACACTTGCTATTTATCTTCCAGAGATGGTGGACAAAACATGCATCAAGGTGTCGCAGATCATAATTCAAAGCAAAACCTGTGCACAAAGTGCAAGGCATTCCTCTGTTTCCGAGAAGAGGAATTACTTTTTAAAGTGTCATTCAGTGTCATTCAGCATTTTCTTAGCATCTTTTTTACACAAGATTACCGTAAAGTCAAAAAAGATTTAGCTCAATTAACACTGCCATTTTCTTAAATTCTGAATTTTGTACTGGAATTTCAAATTACAGCTCTGAATTTGTCGGAAAATATTATGACCAGGGTCTACACCCTAAACATTGTCAGGATCAGTCATCACTGAATCACACACTTACTGCGTAGTCACACAGCTGTGTGTTATTATGCTTTGTCTAAACATGAATTAAAGACAATTCTTCAAATAACCAAGTCCATGATTAAATGAATAGATCAGAGCAATAGACCAATTTAGTAAAAAAAAGACATTGCACTAAAATACAGTATACAGAGTCCAATAAATTGACACATTTCAGCGCATCAGGGTGTCAGGCTAAAACCAGGCTAAAAATGTCAATTTGAATTGATTTATTGGATTCTGTGTATTGCCCCCTCCACTACCCTCCTGGTGGGGCCCTCAGTTGTGGATCCACTACCCTAATTCATTCATTCTTATGTATTTACCTGGTTGATTGAGATTAAATACTATCTAGTCTAAGCCATTTACTGAACTGCATTAACCCTGAGTACCTGTACAACTGAGAATTTACACAGACATCCTGAGTACCAGAGTTATGGTGTCTAATCCTTATGCAACTCTAATCATTATTCTTTCACATCTGGCAGATTAGATAATTGCTTAGTGAAATAAAACTGAATGTTGCTTCATGTCCCTTCAGATACTGAAACCTGTGACTATGGCTGGCACAAATTCCAGGGACACTGTTATAAGTACTTCCCTCAGAGGAGAAACTGGGACACGGCAGAGAGAGAGTGCCGAATGCATGGGGCTCACCTCACAAGCATTCTCTCTCATGAAGAACAACAGTTTGTGAACCGTGAGTTAAAAAAAATATCTGTCTAGTTAATATATTACAAACATAATAATACATATTTTGCAGTATGTACATTCAAACAAATAATATAACTTCTTTACAAGGTCTTGGACAGGACTACCAGTGGATTGGTCTTAATGATAAAATGTTTGACAATGACTTCCGCTGGACGGATGGCAGACCTGTGGTAAGAGAGCTTACTTTCCCACTAATCCTATATATATATATATATATATATATATATATATATATATATCATATTTTATTTTTTTATTTAAAAAACTCTTCCTCACCCTCCGCGGGCGGTCTCTTTTTCCTCCAAGCTCGGGTCCTCTACCAGAGGCCTGGGAGCTTGAGGGTTCTGCACAGTATCTTTGAAGTTCCTAGAACGGCATTTTTCTGAACCGAGATGTCTGATGTATTTCCTGGGATCTGCTGTAGCCACTCCTCCAGTTTGGGGGTCACTGCCGGCATTGCCCCAACGACCACGGGCACCTCTGTTGCCTTCACCCTCCAGACCTTTTCCAGCTCTTCTCTGAGCGCCTGGTATTTCTCTAGTTTCTCGTGTTCCTTTTTCCTGATGTTGAAGTCGGTTGGTATTGCTATGTCGACCACAACGGCTTTCCTCTGCTCTTTGTCCACCACCACAATGTCCGGTTTGTTCGCCATTACCATTCTGTCCGTCTGTATCTGGAAGTCCCACAGGATCTTGGCTCGGTCGTTCTCTACCACCTTTGGAAGTGTTTCCCACTTTGACCTTGGGGTTTCCAGCCCATACTCTGCACAGATGTTCCTGTACACTATACCAGCCACTTGGTTATGGTGCTCCATGTAAGATTTCCCTGCAGCATCTTACACCCTGCAGTTATGTGCTGGATTGTCTCATTGGCCTCTTTGCACAGTCTACTAGGGATGGGACGAAATATCGTTTGACGAAATATCGCGATACAAAACGTGACGAAATGCATCGAGTAAAAAAAAAATGGATCGCGAAATAAAAAAAAGAAGAAAAAAAAGATTTTTTTTTTTTTTTTTAATGTAAAGCAGGGGTGGCCAACACGCGGCTCTCGAGCCGCATGGTAGCCTACACATTCCCCATAAACTGTAATAGTCTTTAAGAATCTTGACCACAAATCCAACCATAGTTCATGTGTTTCCATCTCTACACGCATGAATGTCCGTATCTCCCTCCTCTTCGAGGCGGCGTGTAAAAGGTGCGCGTGCAGCAGCCTCACTCAAAGCGGGATGTAGGTAAACAACAGTCAGGCAGATCGTGGTACTGGGATCAGCTTCTGTGCTTTTCAAGTTTCTGATTAGCCTACTCTTTATTTGACGAAAGTTGGCCTCATATTCACAGAAAAAGATCAAAATTAGGAAATAGAAAAAAGCGGAGCTCTAATGAAGCATATGATGCGAAGCGCGACATCGTAACGCGGAAATACGCAAAGTCATTGTCTTTTCTGTCACATGTGCTGCAACTGTAACAAATGCAACATAAAACATAACTGCAGACGTCCTCCAGAGGCTCCTGATTAAAGCTTATGAACTTTGTGCAGCCTAAAGTTCGTTCTCTGCACAGTCCAGTCAGGACCAAGCTGCAGACACTGAGCGCACAGGCCAGGGGCGAACCAGAGGAGGGGGCTCAGTGGGCAGGCCCCCTCACACTAACACACTCCAGCATTAAAAATAAAAAAAATATAATTCTATCCCAGTCAGAGCAGAACAGCACAAAATGTCAGTTTATTTAATATACATTTATTTTTAATCTTGGTGAGGAGTAAAACTATTACATCTAATACAATTATTAAAACAAAAGAAAAAGGCCAGGCATAAAGTTATACTTTATTGTGATTAAATATAACGGTCATATTATATTTAATCACAATAAACTACCGCCCCTGGATCTCGCGAATGATCGGTGCCTTTGTGGCTCTTCACAGGATCAAGGTTGAACATTTCGGTTCTTGGTCTCCGACTAGTTGGCCACCCCTGATGTAAAGCGTCTTTGAGTGTCCAAAAAGCGCTATACAAGTTCGATGTATTATTATTATTATTATTAAATGAAAAAAATATATATATATCCGGGGAATGGTGCAGTGTGTCGTCATGTCAATTCACAGGAATGATATGTTATTTTTTTTTTTAAGAAGAACCAGTCCTGAGATACAATAACCTCGGGTTAGAGCAGCACTAAGGGAGTGTTCTTGTTGTGTTTGGCCTGTTAGGCCTCGTGTTTCCCTGTGTTCAACTGAAACAAAAATAAACAAGTTGTTATTATACAGTAATATTTTTTTCTTTTTTGATATCGTATCGTGACGTATCGTATCGTGACTTTGACATATCGAGGTGCATCGTATCGTGAGTTTAAGTGTCCCATCCCTACAGTCTACACCTGGGGTCTTGTCTGGTGTGATAGATCTGGGCCTCTATTGCTCTGGTGCTCAAGGCCTGCTCCTATGCAGCCATGATGAGTGCCTCTGTGCTGTCCTTCAGGCCAGCTCTGTCTAGCCATTGGTTGGATTTCTTGATATCCGCCACTTCAGTTATATTTCGGTGGTGTATCCCGTGTAGGGGCTTGTCCTCCCATGATGGGACCTCCAGCGTCTCATCTTCTGTTCCCCATTGTCTGAGACATTCACTGAGCACGTCATCTGTTGGAGCCTGAATGTACTTATGGACCTTGGATGTTTCAACCTGGATAGTGGCTCTCACGCTCACTAGTCCTTGGCTTCCTTCCTACGGCTAGCGTACAGTCTCAGGGTGCTGGATTTGGGGTGGGACCCTCTATGCATGGTTAGGAGCTTTCGTGTCTTAACATCTGTGGTCTGTATCTCATCCTTTGGCCAGCTTATTATACGTGCAAGGTATCTGATTACTGGCAGGACGTAGCTGTTTATTGCCCGGGATTTGTTCTCGCCATTGAGCTGGCAAGAACAGCTATATACACACACACACGCACACACACACATATATATATATATATATATATATATATTCTCACCTCAAAAGTAATGTTCAAATAGCTATAACGAGGTGGACATTAATTGGTGTCAGTGCAGGCTGTCTATGCCTGCTTACACTTTAGCAGGCATAGACAGCCATGGTCTGCTTTGGTAACGGCAGACAGCGAATAGAGGATATTCCACAAGAAAAAAGTGACACAGATGGATAGCACCTGCTTTCAGCTAAACTGCAGGTACAGAAAATAGCATAGGCTAAGGAGCTGTGATTGTGAATTGCCACTGTGAATTTGAAAACACATGTAAGGACGCACATGCTGCTGCTTAACACAACCTTAAGTGAGGATAACTCATAGTAATGGATGAATTGATAATATGTAATATGTAATTTTGGAAATATTTCTTGGGTAGTCCTGCAGAGCAGTAAGCTGTTGTGTGTAGATTTAATGACAGAGAAGCAGAGCCTGAAGGCCCTGCTGGAAGTGTCAGGGTCAGGGCTTGTCAGAGGGCGTTTGAACCTGGAATAGTGCTGAAAGAGAACCATATTAGGTGGAAGGCCCCACAGCTGTGTGTACTGTATCAATGTGTAAATGCACATTTGGGCAAGAGGAATGTTGCGGCTTCAATAATAATAGGTTTTAGTAAATTACTCCCTGTTAAGAGACTGTCCTGCTCTGTGATCCAAACCTAACCCTGTTTAGTCTTAAAATGCATTTTCTCTACAGTAATGGCCTGTTATTTGCCACTTAAACAAAAGTAAGAAGATGTAACGTTTATAGGCTAGGCGGACCGACTGTATGAAGTAGGTAATGTGTAATTAATTACCTTAGTGGATTTGGAGGGGATCCATAAAGTGTCCAACAAAAACAAACATAATTAACCTTTAAATACAATTATCAATGTATTATAGTGTTATAAAGAGATTTCTAAAGTGTATATTAAAATATATTCAACATTAAGTGTTTAATATGATCAATAAATGTATAGATAGGTATATATTACACAAAATCTACAGTAGGCAACCTCAAAACACATTTTAACTGTGCATGAGTGTGAGTACTGAGTCTATAAGTATTTTGTTTGTTTGTTGATTTATTTTGGTGGAGTAAATGGAGGTGGGCAACTTTGATCACGTAGGTTACAACAACTTTCAGTGGTGGCTAGAAGGGCCCAGGTTCGATCCCGGATGGGGCCTTTCTGTGTGTAGGTTGCATGTTCTCTCCGTGCCTACGTAGGTTTCTTCCGGGTACTCCGGTTTCCCCTACTACTAAAACATGTACAATAGATCAGGATGAATGAGAGTGTGGTTGTGAGTGCGAGTTGGAGACGACGGATGGAAAGTAGCCCATGGCGTGTTCACATGTATGAGACCCATGTGTGTTCAAATAAATAATTAAACTTAAATAGTAAATGAATAAACTTAACCACATTACAAATATGTTTATCTTGTAGCCACTAAAAAGTTCAATAAAATGGTTTGATTACAAATTTTATCTTGAGTAAAGAAAAGCAACATTATTTTTCAGCAATATGAAAACTGGAGGCCAAACCAGCCAGACAGTTTCTTCTCCTCGGGTGAGGACTGCGTAGTGATGATTTGGCATGAGGATGGTCAGTGGAATGATGTTCCTTGTAACTACCACCTTACATACACTTGCAAGAAAGGAACAGGTAACAACAGGACCGGAAAGGTGGTCAGAATATACCATATTTTACAATGCATTGAGGATGATGCAAATGTAATCTTTTCCAGTGGTCTGTAGTCAACCTCCTCTTGTAGAAAATGCAAGGACATTCGGCAAAAAGCAGGCCCGATATGAGGTCAACTCTTTGGTGAGATACCACTGCCAAACCGGCTTTATCCAACGACATGTGCCCATAATTAGATGCCGTGGAGATGGCCGATGGGATGTCCCCAAAATAGCCTGCATAAATCGTAAGTGGGCCATTATTGCTGTGTGTTAGTGAAACACTGTTCTCCAATACTGTGTGATCATAATTTCTTTTTTTTTTTAGCATCAATCTATCAAAAGGCATATTATAGAAGACATCAACACAAAAGTCTTTACAGCATCAACAACTTCAAGCGGAGGCCGGACGAACTCACACACTTCCAATATCCGCTTTATCGCACACGGAGAGGTCGAAATGAACAGCGGAACAAAAGAAGATAAAACAATGAGCGGACAAACCAATGGAATAGGACAAAACATATGGAAAATAAAATGTGTGGAATGGATTTTTTCTTTCCATTTGGACAATAAAACTCAACGTCACTTTTTCTTTTTTTTATCGAGGAGCACCGCTCATTGTGGATTTATATTGGACATGTTTCTTATATTTTGCTTCCTGTAGCCCAAGGACATGATTTAACACCGGATTATTAAAACAATTGATTACATACACAACTTTGTTTTGTATTAGCAAGTTATATAGCGCTTATTTTGTGATAAAAAAAGAAAGACATTTCAAGCAGGACTCAACGAGACTGTTGTGGCTGAGCATATCACATTTTCAAATTGTGAAAGGAGGAGGTTGTGGACTGTTAGCATTATCCCCAACACATTTCTGGCTCCCACAAACACTCCCCTGCATCCCAGTGTAAATGGGGGAGCTTGTACTGGTATTGAAATACATTGTGCTGATTTGTACAATCAGAAAATCTACATGTGTGACATTGGAGGAACACTATCAAATATAGTAGAGCTTCAAAATGTTTGTTCATTATTTTCATTTTTAATAAGCAGTCTACAGTTACACTGTGCAGCTTCTAAACAAATGTCCAGTTCTCCACAATCGCACATTAACCAGAAAATGGCTTTGTACTTATGCTGTAACCAGTAATCACTGTATTAGTTCAACCTCCAATTTGCTATGTTGTTGTAAATCAGCCATTTAGAGAATGTATTATGTTGAAATACTCAGAGAGACTTGAATGAACATTAATTTATTTTCAAGCAGATCTACAACTCTTCCTTTGATCCTCACAGCAATGGCCCTGAGGCGCTCTTCATGTGTTTTTGTATTAATCCAGAGACAATCCAGAGCTACAATCCAGAAGTGATGAACTGGGCACTGAAAAAAGTCAATGACTGTATATTGTTTAATGTTTGCTGTGGACCAAAGAAATTGGAAGGCTCTGTCGACTGCAGTCATTTGCATCTGCATTTTATGTATAAGCAGATGCTTATTAGAGTCTCCAGCATTATTTTTGTTGTATTTTGTTATGAAAAAGTTGTTTTGTCTGCCTGTGAATGTGTGTTTTAGCCATAACGTGCACATGATATCTATATATTTATAACTTGTACAATGTTGATGTTTGATATGTTTATGAATTACTTTTTAAAAGGCATAATTGTGTTCTGCTTTAAATCACAAAATAAATCAATATATTCATATTTTTTCTGATGAACAAATCTATAAAATTCTATAATAACTCTATTTTCAAATTTCTAAATTATTTGGTGCTTGACATGTTTTATAATTATCATTTTTCCTTACAATAATGACCGAAGTGCTGTTGTTTGACTGTTTGACCAGCAGGTGGTAATGCCACACCAGTCTTTCTCGTGAAGGAAACGTTTATGTACAGAAGCATAACTTTTTTACTTTACTCGGTTGCTGTGGCACATGTCTTCCTCTCTATATTGTAAACATATAATATAACAACATGATAAACGTTTAACTATCAAGGAAAATTAAGCTTTATATTACTTTTAAACGACTCCCTGCATGGCAAACTACATGAAATATGCTCATATATTTGGTGAGATCAGAAACAAAAATGCTATGTACCTCAGTGAATTATTTTCCAGCTCTATCAAGCGGTTTACATTAATCCAGCATCTCTATATCTTCCTAAATCTGACCCAATTCCCATGGATTCTGCATTCAGCCTTTCAAGACTGATCTTTTGTTCCTGAATAATGTAGTAGGGGCTGGGAGTTTGGTACTTCAAATACAATGCGAATGAATAAATAAAGTGACTCTATTCTATGGGCCCGTGAATGACGAGGGTTTGTGCCAGATATGGCTCTCTCTCTCTTGGAAAAACAGGGTCAAAGTTGCACCAATGATCTTTATTTTCAGTGATTTTGCTCAACATGGTATATGGCGATACAATGCATAAACAGTTGCTTTTATGTGTCTGCAAGGATGCATAGCACCTGGATGATTATTAAAAATGCAATGTGATTTATTCAAAATTTAAAGTTGGGATTCACATGAATTACTGTCTTTGAGAGTCAGTTACTTATTAAAAAAAACACACAATCAATTCAATTATATTTATTAACTAAACATTAAAAAAACTATTAGTGTCAAATACATAAAGACATTACAGCTGTATTGTTAAAAATACACATTGTTTATAAAAACAAGGCGGCTGCGTAATCAGGAAAAGTCACAGTACAAACATTTACATTCATTTTATGAACAGTAATGTCATTTGAAAAGATATTCTCCACTGTCTAAATTACGATAGGACCTAGAATTTCTTAATAGGGAAAGTATCACATCTGTACTAAAACATGCAACAATATTACCTCATCTATATAGCAACTCTCTTTCACCCATGTATTTTCTCGATATTTGCTGGAGGACAAATCAAACTTAGATGATGTTCCTTCACCATCAAGTCCTTGTCTTTTTATTCAATGCAATTTTAAAATCCTGTGGCCCTCAGCAAACAATCAAGACCAACAGTGAAATAAAAACGAGTAGTGAAGTGGTTATAAAAAAGTCAACACTAAGGCTGTATGGCAGATACGGCTGAGAGTAAAAAATATATCACAGTTTATGGGAAAAGTTCATGCGAGTTAGCTTCCAAAGCTCATGTGCTTCATGCTGACTATGATGTGGTTGTTGTTGTTCTTTGGTGGTTATGTCTTAACCTTGTATCTTTTCACTGCTCTTCCTTGTAACAATAGACACCATAAAGCTTTTGTGCCTTGTCTGGGAAGCCCACCAGACGCACTGCAGCCTCAGTAGGACTGCAGTTCTTGCGGGGCCTGTAGATGGGATAGCGGACACTGCCATCCGCCAACCAGCCTGAATCACAGCGGTCATAGCTCTCCAGCTTCCAGGCGGAATACATCTGGCCAACCTTGGCTATTTCTGCACCGTCAGCTATGCAAGCCTGTTTTGCCTCTTCATGGGTGAGTCTGTCGGGTTGGACCAGCCAATAGAGACGACCTGGAAGGAGAAAAGAACAATGGTAAGTCAGTATCTTGTCTATTGATCATGTTTGCTTTCAATAGGAAGGTTAATAATGCTGCTCTATCTCATACTGAAGCAGCCAATCCACTCAATAAACATATTTTCAAATAGAAAGAATACTACCGGTATTGTTTTAAGAAAGAGTGCAAATGATCATATTACATTTTGTTTCAGTTTTATTATGGTATCTTTATACATATGTAGTGTAAATTAAATAAAAAAACACTTACCTGTCAGGGGAGTAGCATAGCAGAAAACGTCATAGCGGCTCAGTTTCTTGTCCCTGCGCCCATAGCTCCTGAGACCTGGCCCATTGCTGGTCCCTCCACAGGGCTGTCTGGGTCTGGTGATGGGGTACTGCACGGTGCCGTCACTGAGCCAGCCAGCATTGCACCAATCCAGGCCTCCCTTCCAGGCCTCCAGCAGCTGATCAAAGGAAGCCACCACAGCGCCCTGCTCTAGACAAGCCTGCTCTGCACTCTGGAAGTTTAGGTTGTAGCGGCCTCCTGGCGGGGAGTAAGGAAACACAACACCTGGGAAGAGAAAGCTTTTGTTACCAGAAAAGCAATAATGGACAAATATTCAATATGGACACATTTTCATATCATATCAACTTTGAATTCATATCATATCAGTATTCATATTATATCAACTTTGAATTCTTGCAGTATTTGTGAGTACACTGTGCTAATGTTATTTGCACTGTTTTATCAATCTGGCTCCTGCAAGGCCTATATCTTATAGCCCAGATCAGTGATTTTCAGCTTGTGGCTTGGAACAGGCTCGGTGGGTCCTTTTGACAGTCAACCTTATGATCAATGTTTGAATCAACACAAAGTCAAGGTGATAACTAGAAAGTGGGTCCCAAAGCTACACAACTAATACATGGATTTGATCACGATCTATGGTTAACATTTACTTCATTGTGTACAGTGGCTCAGATGGTAAAGCAGATCGTCTCATGACAGGAAGATCTACATCTAAAATCATATTCTCTAACCAATTCTTCACCATGACTTACCATTGTTCAGATTTCCTTTCACTTCCAGCACCACCTCATATAGCTGTTCCTCCATCCCACTGAAGACCTCACAGCGGTATTTCCCTGCATCCTCCATGGAGATTTCAGTCAACCCGAGTGATGCATCATCCTCATTTGCCTTCTGCAGAAAGGCGCGGCCGTCAAACCCGTTGTATGTCTTTATGTGGAAACCCATTCCCACCAGCACATCTTCATTGAAACTCTCATCTTCTGCCACCTTGGTCCATTTCACACGCATCCCATTCAACACAGGGATTCCAAAAGAGTCTTCATTCACGGCGTGGCAGGGGAGGGTGATGTTGTCACCAAGATCAGCATACACTGTAACTGCAAGACAAACAAGTATTAATCAGATAGAAAATACATCATCAGACCATCAATGTGGGGCAACACATGTTTACATTTATGAGTCCCATATATGCTCATTAACATGCACTGTCCCGGCCAAAAAAAATAATAAACAGACTGCATGTGGTGATTGGCATAAGAATTTGGTGCAGGCAGGGCTGTGTCCAGACGGAATTTACTGGCGTGACTTAGGGGTGGCACTTATGTGAGGGTGGGTGAATTCACTTTGTGATGCCTTCTGTCTGGACTCGGCAGTATTTTTTGTTTATATTATATTTTAATTATAAAGATATATCTTAACCAAAATCTGCAATATTTTTTAAATCGAATATATTATTTCTCTGGCTCTAGAACAGTCTTCAATATTTTTCCATTGGTTAATGGATGGTTGAGCTCTTTTCACTTTGTTAAACCACCCGTCAGCTCAAATCCAACAGGCTGCTTTGTCTCACACCATGGATCCCACCTATGTCTCTGACCACACACAGTTTGCTTGATTTGGAAGACCTTCACCAGCATGAGGTAGGCAAGCCTTTGCAACAATCAACCCCAGATGACTGCGTGTACATGGTCCTTGACCCCAGTGTCCTCATTCTTCCTGAGCCGCTATGACAAGTGTTTACACTGCTGTTCAGATTGGGAATTATGGATTTCTGTGTTTTCTGAAGGGATCTGTGCCACTGATGGCCTTTGGGTGAAGTATGACTAGACTTTTTGCATTCTCCCTATGTGCTGACTTGACATGTTTCAAACTCTGTATTTTTCCATTGTTAAGAGTTTTAGACTTTGCATATTATATTTTGATTAGATACATATAATGTATTGTATCTTTTAGAAGTAAATTTGTTCTTTTTTTGGTTATGAGTTGTTAAACTATGATTTTAATCCTGTTTTTAACCTGTTTTAGTCTTTAGCTTTAATCTAGACCTGCTGGTACTTGACAAGTTGAGTTGTATATGAAGTAAACTTAGTATGAAAAGTTTGAAAACCACTGCTGCAGACTATTAATACCCCCAGGAGGTTCACTATCTGAAGCACTTAGGCGATTATATGGCGCGTAACAAAAAAAGAAGGGGAAAAAATCCCACTTCAATCTATTCTAAATTCTGTCTTTGTTATTTGCAATTCGAACGATTCACTTCACTCCCTATCCTATAAAACCCTGCTGCATCTGGTGCCTATTATACTTTAGTTTTCCATACAAATATACAGTATGCAACACATTTATTACATGACCAAATACCCAACCTCACAATTTCTACATGCTAATGAAATGCCTTCAGAAAGTTAGTTTGTTTGTTTCTGTCCTATTGACAACATGCCAGGTGTTTTACAGGCTTTGGAAACACGGCTAATTACTAAATTATTTGACAGAATCCTGGCTTGCTCCTCTTTGGCCACGCTTGACTCACTGCTTATTTGGCCTTGTAAACCAAGAGCGTTGGTTGCAGTTGGAAAAGGTCTGATTACAGCCGAAAGCACACACTAAAGAGGACTTAGCCCTTGTTGTATGATTTCTGATTTGATGTATATATTTAGCATGCTTAGGTTTAATCCAAGTACCAATACTGTTTGTTAATCATTCTTTCTGGGTCACTGAAAAAAAAGGCAAATAACATTGATAAATAAACATATCAATGACTTAAAGACTGGATAAGGCTTGTCAGAATCTTTTCTATTATTGCAAAACTCTTTTAATACCAGCTAGCTTACGCTTGAATTGTAACCGTTTTTTTGGTTCAGTAAAGAGGTCTTATCCCTTGAATTTGAAAGCTATACAGTTTACATGGGTCTGGCCAACATTACGTAAGCACCATGCACTTAAGTGTAATGTTTTCCTAGCGATCTTCAGTGGTTACAGGCGTACATATGGAAAAAAAAACTTTACAGTGCTTCCTGCTCTTGCCTGTCCTGTAGGGGAATTTGGCCCTGGCCATGGGGCACCCTGCACGCATAAAGCACCAGCCTGCCGTGTGTACTCTAGCCTGGGCACAGAACGAAGCCTTTCTTTTCTCTGTCACACCTCCAACCACTTCCTATTGACATACGACTAAGATGTCAAATGCCTGCTTAAGATGGAAATGGAGGAGATCATTCTCAATAAATTCTGTAGGATTACTCCCGACAAAAGCGTGTGGGATTGAAAAGTGAGCTAAAAAAAAGTAAATAGACACATGCCTTACAGCTGCAGCCAAGCAGTGACATTTTATGACCAAGCACGATTCTGTCTCACTCAGTAAAATCTTGTATTAGGTCGCGATTAGAACCATCTGCTGCTCCTTAAGGCCCAGGGAAAGCAACTTCAGTGATCTATATTTTCTCTTAATCTAATGATGTTAGTAGAGCGCTGGACACAGTAGTGCTCTGTGTTAATCATGGCGTTAAAGGGATGCAGACGTTTGATATCCGTTCGTCATTTCGTCCATATTTTGGAGTAGCAAACAAGAAATTCATCAATAGTAAAATGTGTCATAATAGTGTGACATATGATTAGTCTTTGAGCTTATTTAGATACAACTTCAACAAAAATACAATTACTTAACTTAATACTCTACTTTATTATACGCAGTTTGTCTTTTTGGTTTTATTTCTACTCGCAAACCATATATGGACATGGCATTCAGGCATTTGCTTTTCTTATGGCCGAACAATTATCGCCTAGTTGTCTTATAAACAGAGATTGAAAAGCCTGCTGGCACCGAACAGCTGCCTAATCCTGCTCTGCGTCCCCTGCCTCAGCTCATTTGCAGCCAAGCCCCTTTTCCCACCCAGCCCCAACAACCGGGCCAAGCCTCGGTTACCAACAACCACAGTGCGCTTTACGCCTAGACTATTACCTCACCGGGAAAGACAGAGTCATTTTGGCCGCGGCTCAGCTCTGGGGCTCTATACGTTTAGCTGCGGGTCGTTAATCTTAGCCCCGCTCCTGTCACGCTGCCTTTATCCATGGCACGTTTCCAAAAGAGCTCCATTTTGGGGTAAGTCAGTAGGTGCTGGATAGGACACACCCCGGCCTGAGAAACATTGAGAGGGTTTTGAAGAGAGTGTGGAATAGTGATTATGGCTTTTTCCATGACAAGGCTGTTCACAGGAATTATCTTCCTTCATGCTCTCAGTATTGTGATACAGGAATAGCTTAGTTTGATTTCAGATGCCCCTCCTGATTAACGCTCTCCATTTTTCCGGAATCGGGATCAACACAAAGAATACAGATACGTGACCACTCCTCTGTGCTACATCACTGACGACTCCAAAGCAGCGGGATCATGTTTAAAAGCCAATGCATTAGCAATCAGAACAACCATTACTATTATGTCAAAAACCAGCAAACCATCTAGTATATAGAGATTGAAAATTTGAAAATGTACTCAAGTAAAAGCCAAAGTAATGCGCGCAGCTGTGAACATCAACCATGGGGAATCGTTTCAATATTTGGATGGGAAAGATAATCTGTTCTCCAAGTGAAACATTCTCCCAACAGACCTGCCATTTCCTTCCGTCTTGGAAGCTGAGCCATCCTTAATTTGACACGAACAGAGTGAGCTCGTAGGGGCTGCCGAAAGCACATTTATTATCCCTCAATACATAGAACATGAAGCCACAGAGCTGTCAGTACATCTTTCACAGCCAGGGACCATAATCCTCTGAGCAGGTGCCAATAAGAAATATCACAGACAGTTAATAAAATGACACAACTCATTATCCTCAACTTTTTATTACCCGTCCAAACAGCTGAGCGCTATGGACGTTGACAAGACTTTACCAAATGTATTTGTAGCTTGTAAATGTGGGGCTGGTAGTAGTGTGAATGGTGTGCTCCTCCTTGCGCTGGTGTGGGCAGAGCATGACACTGTGATTCATTCAGGGCCAGATTGTGTTTTAGAGGTTTGTATGCAACACCGAGTCACAGTTACCCCAGAGACGATGCTGCTACTTTTTTTCTTCATTGACCCCTTTCTTACATAAGCCCTTTGCATGCAGTTTCAGTATTGACGCAGAGACAAGCACATTTCACAAAGACGCACGTACATAATAATATACAAGCATGTAACATATGCCTTTTTAGAATTAATATTATGAAATAAAAAAAGTATACATAAATTACCTGATAGAGTTGTGTTGAATATTGCCTGACTGCCAGCCAACGTCATCGTGATGATGGTGAAAAACAGCAGACTAATCATTTTTGTTTTACAAAACGGGGCCTCTTCGATATAAATGATACAAAATGAAACGTTACTATGTAGTTAGACTAGCAGCCCCTCTTTGATCGTGCCTGTGCAGCAGCCGTCTGTGGTGCTACTGGAAACTTTGGGCTCCTCAGAGGTCCACACAAGTGCCTTTTATTGAAGCCTAACCGGTGCAAACCACTCCCCCTCCCCTTAGTCCATCACCAACTCTGTCTCCCCTCTGCCACATTATTTAGGAAACATCGTCTCGCCCTCTCTGGAGAGTATAGAAAACCACGAGAAAATAAACCTGCAGCTTATGTTCTGCTATGTATATTATGAAATCCCTCTGATCCTTGTGCCTATTTCGAAATATTTTGTATAGCATCCGTATACACACATAATACACATTGTATAATGTACATGAGAATACAATAAGAACCCTATTGCACAAAGGATAAGTGAGCAGGGGAAGCAATAATCAAAACTTTAACCATGCATCATTTATCTATAATCAGGGTGGGGTTCAGTAAGTTTTACTTCTTCCCACTCCATTTCAATCATCAGTGTATAAGTGATTATTATTGTGTAGCCTGACTTTTCTGTTTTTGTTCTCGGCACACTACTTGCTTGAAATGAATGAATCAATTAACGAATGAATCAATTAAATGAATGAATCAATGATTGAGAATATACAAAAGGAGTTATTTCTAAATAATGACTGCAACATTTACAATCCCAAACTTAAACCCATAAGCATCTTTTAAAAAAAATGGATGTTGCAGTCAAAATACTGCAGCATATACACAGAATGTGCTAAATTAGCATCAAAAAAGTAAAGTGAAATTAAAAGCAGAACTACTATAACAACTATATGACTCACTTTGGTACCTTCCCTACTTTTCTTTGTTGTCAAAAGATACATGTGCTTCATTATAGACAAGTTTACAGCACTTACTTGAAAACAACACTATTTCTATTCCAACAGTCACCTAAGTATTAGTACTGTATGTTTGAATGAGATATACTTCCTAAACGCTGATATTATTTTAGTGAATTAGAGCTGTCTGCTCTTGTACTTCCTTCCTGTCAATGCATACAGTATTGTTAAAGTCAAGTGCAGTTGATTTGTGGACAATATGTGACCCTTAAATATAAAAGAGCCATAAAAATGATCCACTGTGCGTTTGTACTAATAAGTCATAATTATTCCCCCTGTCCGATGTACGTACTGTCTGGGGCGCTGGGTTTCCTCTCCTGATGTAAATAAATGTGTTTGGAGATAAAGGGCTTTGTAAAACAGAGCTCTATGGATTTGCGACCTGCCATCACCAAAGTAGTTCTGTGTGGTCTGCGATAAATATTTCCGCAGCTGTCCGCGTCGCCTTTGTGAGATGGCAAGGCTGTCCCGCACTGCTTTATCACTGGAGTTATCACAGCTGGGACAGGCCAAGTCAATTCTCCCTTCCGGGCCTAACTGAGCCTGGAAACCTGCACCTTGCCATGCTCTCCCCAATTCTCTGAAGTGCACAGATTATTTAAGACAACAGAATACTATCTCAAACTTTCTATATTGCAATTTTATGCTTTAAACCCCACACGCATCTCTAAAGTTGTGACAGGGGCTACTAAAGACTTAAAAGATCATGTACAATGAGACATTGTTTTTTTTTTTAAGGTAATATTGTTGTGTGCTTTTTGCATGGTTGCGTAGAATTACGATACATCTCACCTTTCTTCTTGTCAATCCCAAGTGCCTATCAGGCCACCATGGGAGTATAAAGCATCACCTTGTGTAACACGGCAGCATCTGGGAAAGCTCTGTGCATATCAAAGGTTTACACCAACCTTAAGAGCCCCCTTTATTGGCAAAATTACTGTATAATTGTAGGCACTTCCTTCACAGATAGGCAGAGCACAATAGTCTGGCAAACATGTGCCTCTATTATCTTGCGGATGTCTCGCTGGGTCCTCATTCAGGCCTCTTTGACAACTCAGAAGAGGATCAACTTCCAGCGTCATCTGAAAACGCTAACTAGAACAAACACCACCGTGGATTTCTTGGTTGCCAAGGCATACAAAGGTTTTTGATGCCGTATTGTGCAATGGTAAATATTTGAGGAAATCAGTGTAATTAGGTTTGAAAGAGTTTTGGCAGTTTGGCTAAGAAAAACAGCAACTGCAGTGTTGGAAAGTGAAAGAGACTCAAAATCTTGATATTTTTTCCTGATTATGCACATTTTCTTTGATTATGCAAGAGTGATGAAAAGTTATGTAAGACATGGGCTTGACAACGTAGAAACTGAACTGCATACATCAGGATGATTTAACCATAACAAGATGGTCATGTAAAAGAAGCTTGGAGCTATTCCCAAACCTGGATAAATTGTAGTATAAAGTACATTGGACACGAATAGACCTGCAACTAACCATTACTTTGCAGATTGATTCATCGGGTTAAATTATAATTTGATTAAACAATTAAACATTGAGCTGAGAAAGATGTATGAGAAGTTTTACAAATGTCATCAATATGTAATAAAAGTGATGATACTTGCCACCAAAAAAACAACCAAAAAACACATTTACTCGTTTCCGGTGTCATTTTGATGCAAACCCTGTTCTGATTGGTAAAAACTCTCCGCATACGGCCTGTTTTAGAGTCTGTGTATATTCAAGATAACAACTGTATCAGTTGACAATCATTTAATTGGTTAGTCCTGATTAATCCTATTAGTTGTTTCAGCCCTGGGCACAAATCTGTAAGCCAAATTGATATGTCATCCAGTGCACTGGACGCAAATGATTCACTGCGGTTGCAGGACAAACTTGACACAATAATATCTAAATGTATTTTTTTCTTTGGAAACTCACTGGTCTGTGCATTTATTTCAATACATCTGTGGGAGAAAGAGAAACCAAAACCTGCCTTGCATTGACTTACACAAAACAATGGTCCCTTTTGTCATGGGACATTAGGTGTTCTCAAACCATAGCAGTGCTGAGGTAATGTAATTGCTGGTTCTAAAATGTGATGATGTCACCCAGCGGGGGCAGGACCCAGTTTTTCCTATTCCTACAACATTACACTTTCACAGGGTCCATGATCTCTCTGTACAAGACCAAAAATGTCCTCAAAAACAAAATAATTTTTCCTCCATATAATAGTATTGGCCTTTGGAATGCTGTGATGTCACCTGCAACCCAGCAATATTGTCTACACACAAGGAGTATGGCCATATGTGTCTTTGTATTCATATTTAAGAGGACAGAATGTTCAGGATAATAAATGCATCTTGCACTATGTCTAGAGACTGACACAGTTTGGAGTCCCACCCAGAGGTGCTTGCCTGGGTCCTTTGCTGCATATGAGCCAAGTCTCCAGGCCATGAGCACATCCACAGCTGGTTTTCTGTATATACTCTATGGATGCACTATGGGACAGAACAATAACTGATAGGACCAGCAGCGGGTTGTTCTTCAAACCCCTCATGAGACTGGAAAGAATTGCTGAATAAGCTATATGTTGCAATTATCATCTGCTTTTCATTACGCTCTCTCTGGTGCAACACGTGACAGCAGTTGGAAATCTCTGGAGGTGACGTTAGCTCATTTGCTCATTGCTTCTGGTAATGCACAGCAGCAATGACTCCGCGACGGGTCCAGGGTCTTTAAACACAGGGTGGGATGGGAAGAGCTGAATGGCTTAATGTGCGTTAGCAGTGGAGCTCTGACGCAGAGCAGCTGGTGCGTCATGGCATCTTCCAGATCTGATCAAGGGAGGATCACACAAGAGCATGTTTCATTTGCGAGCTGGTTTTGGGTGTACACTGGCCTTCCCTGGGTTTTGGCCAGTCCACATGCGGCCTACTGTGACTGAAATGGTGTCAGAGTTGGCTGTGGCATCCCCCTTATACAATAATGGAGGGTGACAAGTTACTCATTGGCCAGTTTGGTTTGCACTAAGAAACTTGCCAAACCCATGAGCGGAAAATGTTGGCTGGGGATAAAACGTTCTAACATCTGACTCTTACTTTTATTGTTCAAATTTGCATATTTCCCACATCATTAAATATGCATGACTTGCACTACATATTTGTTGGAACAAATATCTATTTTCTTTTTTCAAAAATGTAGGTAAGTAGTAACAACGTTATATGTTCCTAACTGATTTAAAGCGGACATATCATGTCTGTGTAAGTTCTCAGTCGTACAGGAGTACAATGAAAACTACTGAGTACAGAAGATGAATTGAGTACCTTCATTGAAGACGGACATATCATGCAAAATCTACTTTTTTTGAGTTTTGAACCACATTACGACATTGTTCCCTCGTCAAAGACATACCTGAAGAAGTAATTTCAGTACATTCACACAGTTTTGTACTTTGTAATCCTTTGTAAACTTGCTGCCCCACCTGATCTGGCAGTTAGGCTTAGAGTTTGCCATTCCTAACCCAAATCATATTAGGGCAAGTGATGTAAGTTGTGTTTCACTCACACAGATCTTACACATATTTTTAGAAACTAGAAAGTTCAATTGAGGTATCACACTGGCATATAGGTCAATCAATATGCTTTTAAATTTGAATATGCATAATTGCTAACCCTAACTCTAACCCTAAACTGACAGGTAAACATTTAGATTAGCTGTTCTTCTTCTGCGGTGTCAACAATTCATTCTGTACTTCCTGGATACAATTGTGTCTTTGTTAAAACCCAAAACTGCCCTCCACATTTTTCAAGCCCATAATCTCACGTTATATCGGTTCTGAGCTGTTCAGTGCTCAAAGTGTGTTTATCAAGCAGAAGCTGTAAACCATGTTGTGAATCGAAACTGAAAGTCATTTTAATAGGTTATTCCTACAGCTGCCTGCAGGAGGAGTCCTAGTCCAAGTATTTATAATGTTTGTATCTTAGCCTGCAAGACATAAAAATAAGGCCAGTCCATGCGGTTGCTTTGCTTGTACTTTACTCAACAGAATGCCAAGTTTGGGAATCAGCACATCCCAGAATACCTGGCGCAGGTGTCTCTTAAAGTGACAATGTGCAGTAACTGTTTTCCAAATATTACAGTCTGCACCTGCAATTTAAAATGATAAAATGTAAAATGTCAATGCTGAGGCACCCAAAATAAGGTTTTTAGGTCTATTTTTAAGCCGCATTTGCATGATGTATCTACTTTAATTTTATGTAAAGCATGGACTTTAAACTAATGGCAGCGTGGTAGTGCAGGGGTTAGCACTCGTGCTAATCATCCCCGGCCTGTGTAGTGTTTGCATGTTCTCCCCGTGTCTGCGTAGATTTCCAGTATCCCATACCACTACAAACATGTACATTAGCGTGTATGTGAGAGTGAGTGGTTGGTGGTGGTCAGAGGGGCTGATAGCGCATGTTGGCAGACTCACTTTTGTCAGTCTACCCCAGGGCAGCTGTGGCTACTAAGGTAACTTACCACCACCATGGCATGAATGTGAAATTGTCCCATGTTTAAGCGCCTTATTGTAATAATACACATCTCTTTTTCACTTCACAGTATTGATATGTGATGTATCTCTGTTGTGTTTGTGTTTGCATCATTGTCATGGCTAACTTTTGGCTATGCTAATGTCCTGATCAGCCAAGCTCACAATGGGGGGGCATGTGGGTGTGCTTCATAATGGCCACAGCTGCACAGAACCGTGGGAGAGTTGCCACATTCACAGCAGAACACACACTGAGCAAACAGTTTGAAACATTAAATCAATTTTTTCCACTGGGTATCTTCATATCAACATGGAGATTTACTGTTTGCAACTGGACAAACATGACATTCACTTCACAAGTCAATACACCGAGCGGCACAGTGGCACAGCAGTTAATGTTCTCACCTCACAGCAAGAAGGTCTTAGACACCTTTGACAGACGGGCCTTTCTGAGGTGTGTCCATATTCTTCTTGAGGAAGTTTCCCCCGCGTCTGACCCCCCACCTTACAGAAATATGTACATAAGAGTTCCCTAATACCTTGTATAAGAGATTCTGAAATACCAGCTTGACTTTTCTGGTTGAATAAAGGTAAAATTAAACACATACTGAATAATACTATTGAATGAAATTTACAGAAAAATCCACAAAATATGAATCACGACATTTTAGGTTTAGCCATGAAAGTGAAATGCAAACAGCAGTGCTGGGTGGATTGTTTTCCTTGACTCATGCAGCCATACGTACATATGACTCATGTCTGACACACAGAGGACGCATAGACGGCAGCAGCCAGTTCCTTTGACCTGCCTCTGAGGTAAGAAACACCTCTGTCAGCCGCCACACACTGAGCAGCCCATGTTATAGTCTACCCGCATGTGTCTGCACTGTTTCCAGGAACTCAGCTCAGGAAAATACGAGAACGCCATCAACAAGGTCTAAACATGCGGAAGCACTTGATTGTTTTATTTTTTATGGAGCGACATAAGTTACATGACTTACCATGGAATTGTATTGTCTTTATTACTGTATATGACTCAATGGCCACTAATTTGAGCCTTTCAGGAAATTGCAGTTTCTAAATATTTTGATCAGAATTCTGTCAAATTCTCTTGGTTAAACATTTTCCAGGCACAGTAAAAATGGCAACACCATTGTACCCTTTGAGCATGTACAGTATATGCAGGCCTGAAGGTTATATGTTTTTGATGGAGATACAGCGAGTGTGTAATAAGCCATATATGGAAATGTATATGGGAAATGTGCATTCATTTATTTTCTGGTAAAAGTATCATCCGTGGGGAAAAAAGGAAAAGTATAGCAAATGTGATTAGATCAGAACGAGCCTGGTGAAGAACACACAAATATAAAACAAATAGTCTGGAAACCTTGCCTTTTTGTGTGTGTGTGTGTGAGTTATAAGACAGTAACAAAAAAAAGGCAACAGTGACAGTGAAAACAACAAACAGTTGATAAAGCAAATACTAGACAGCAAGAAACACTAAACCAAGAAACAAAACTAACAGTGCCTTGCCTTGTTGTTTAGGCGTAGCGCAGGAGAGTTCTTTAGAGAGGGACGGCTTAAGTAAGTAATCATTATACTCCCAATTTTCAGCCAAATTTCTATTCCATTCTTTTCCATCTCCTAAGATTTGCAAATACAACTATGAATTTTCAGAAATCTTCTAAGGCAAGATTGTGCATCAGGGTGGTTTCAACGCGTATTACCATTTTAATGAATACGCCAGGAGCCCAGACAGAGCCAGAGCCGGCCTCTTGGGTTTTCTCTCATGATTGATTTAAGTAGCGGTAAAACCTCTGCTAGCTGTTGCGACGGACAGTCACCTGGTCTCCCAGGTTTTTCCAAACAGAAAACAGGCATGTGCTTATACAATCTTATATGTAGGTTAATTTTCCAAAAACAGGTTTATCTATGTAAGTGTAAGTGTAGGTGAACTGAAAGCAGTATGTTCCTAAAGACCTGTCTGTTTCCAATTTGGAAAAAGTGGGCTTTCAACATCCAAGTGAAGATTGGATACAGATGTGTCCAAATATCAAATGCAACTAAATTAAAAGGATAAAAACCTCTTGAGAAAATGTCTAATTTGATATCAAGTTTAAGAGGAAATCCCTTTGCTACACAGTTTGACAGTGAAACATAAGAGATTTATCTCAAGCCAGTAGTACAGGACACTTATAGATCCCATATGTTGTTGGGGCAAAGGTGAAGACTTTGGGGAAGCACATGGGCCAACAGGATAATTCTCACCAGTGAAGGCTGAGGTAATATGTGTAGACGTGCACAGTCAGACATGAAGAATGGCTCAAATATAAACGGTGTGATTTGTGTTTAACACAGTTCAATAATGACTCTGAACACTCCCTTCATTTATAATCAATTAGACATAAAGCCCATTAGTTGAGTCAAACAAGGGGAAAGTAATGAGGGAAAACCTTGGCTTTCTGATGGCACTCACAATTCAGTCTGTTGATTACTTACTCAATGAACAGTCTGTGTACAGTTTTAAATATCACCATACCACTAAACAACACATCTGAACACGAACGATATGTTTATTAAGGTAGCTAACGTTAAGGTAAGCTTCCGGTACTATTAAAAGGCCTGTTTGTGTTTGTCCAGCTTTAGAGCCATTGAAACTGCAGTATGCATTTTGAGTGAGATTCAAACAAAGTGCTCAGTGTATACATTTATGGGTGCATCTGTGAACAGGAAGTACTGCAAATGCTTATAAAACACTGCTTGATTCACCAGTGTCCATCCTGCAAATGTGCACAGTGCACCACAATGTCAGGGGTTCAGGCCTTTCACCCCGTCTTCCCGATCCCAACTCAGCAGCGAGCACCCCCACCCCATTAACATGTTCTCACAGAGGCGCTTTGTATTGAACCCAGTGGGGTAAAAAAAGACTCCATCGTCTTCTTTCTTCAAATGCAGTGAACAGGCAGAGCCCTGTTTAACAAGAAATAATCCTAGGCTGCTGTCAATAGTCGACTAGATCCTTTCTGAATGAGACTACTTTCTTTTCAAGACAAGTAAAATTTAAGTCCTTGTATTTAAACTCGGCAATAACTTAAATGTAATTTAGAATGTCTTGTTAGTAACAGATTCTTCATGACAGTTTTAACCTTTGGGAGCTCGAGTGACCCTGTTTTAAAACCCTGTGATTCACAAACACTTTTTATTAATGTATTAATTTATTTGACAGGGACACTGTACATTAATAAACATTTCAGTAAATACACTGGAATTAGCCAAAAGGCAATTTTTCATCCGTAGTCCCTGGAAAGATGTAAATAGTCTCCCTAAAGACAATACAATAAAATATAGTGAAAGGTCAGTGAAAGGAAGAACAGTGTGGCAGTCTGTCTTTGAAAGCTTTGTGGCATAACTGAATATGTTAACTGTTAGAGTCATCATGAGTCATCATGACTCTAATATGAGTCACTAGTCACAATTATTCATTAAAAACAACGATAATCTAAACTATTTTATAGAAGAATTCCTTTACAAGGGGTACTGGGTTGGGCAGCTGCTCCACTATTGAGAAGCAGAATGTGCCGGTGCATATGTGCATTTCAGCACGTCCTTAGTCCAGCTCTGCTTGCACTCTTAAGACTTCTCTCTTTGGCTATTCAAACAACATTTCCATAACCCCTCTTAAGTAATCATGGGCAGAAGGAGGTTTGAGGTCAGCAGACTACAATTGTAAAACAGCGACACAGGAAGCTCTCCCCCTCTCCTTCTAACCAGCAGTGTGTTCAGGGCCAGTGTTACGATACAGTTGCCAGCTGTTTCTGATCCCAACAGGCCCAACAACCACCGAGGCCACCTGGGACACCCAGTGCTCTCTACTCTCTGTGTACACTCTGATTCCAATGTACTCATAAACACCAAAGCCATACATATGGTTACAGGTTACAGGTTACAAGTCAAATGACGTATGACGTTCCCAAGTGCTGGTAAAACATTTTCTGGAGGGTGGTTAGGAGGAAAATTCAAAACTACAGCATGAGACCTAGTTGAAATGTTCACCTCATTGACCACCAAGCTGTGACCCTTCACACCGTGTACATTTCAATATGCAGCCCTCAATTAAAAAGTTTGGACATCCCTGCTCTAGATAGTCCCTCTGAGATAGGGTTGGAGACTGTGGAGCAAACATTTCCTTGGTGGAGCTTCAGGACAGTGGGCGAGGGACTCAGAAGGCAGGTACTAAACGGTTTCATACTCAATCCACCTCTTACCTTTAACATTACACAAACTTGCCAATAATGCCCATATTTAGATCACGTCTAATGATTAGGGTAAGATGACATTTAGATGTAAAATGTGGTGTTTATTCATCAATCCCCTTTTGTTGATACTAATCTCAGGCCGAGCAGCTGGTTCATCTCCTGCTCTGGGTGTCCACATGTTCTCACTGTGGAGCCCTCAGGAAAGAGCTGCAGCTAGGGAAAAGGCTTGAATTATCAGAAATACTTTTGACAGGAAAGAGCGGCAGTAACTGTTTTGGTTTGGAGTTAACATTTACTACCAATGCTTTGGAGGTTAAGTGTGTTGCACATAGTTGTTTATTGGCTGGTTAAAGTAAATGGCTAAAAAAGGGTGGGGCGCAAAAGCCAAATAAATTATCCAGTCTTGTTAAGTTCAAGGAACAGAACATTAGCAAGATGGGGCTTTAGTGCCCCCCTTGTCCCCAGCCACCTAACAGCCCCACCCCAGAGCATCGGGGTGGGGCTGTTAGGGAAGAGGAAGGGAAGAGGAAGGGAATATTCTTTCATTCACTCCATATGTATCCACAGCTGCCCTTGAGATAGACTGACAGAAGAGATGATGAACACATCTGCACACATCCTCGGACTGCCAACACTCACTCACACACCACTTACAGAGGACCTAGCGTTACCTTACGGTCTCCCATTCAAGAACTCACCATTAACGCCGATCCCGTGGGTGCTGCCGGAATTGCGCTCCCACTCAAGCATTTTTAGCATTTTTGTAAGTATTATGTAAGTACGGTGTATTTGTTTCTTTTTCTTAATATCATAATCATCCATCAATCCATTTTCTTAAACTTGTCCGTTGCCGGGTCGTGGGGGCAGCTGTTGGAGCTGCCCACATCACATTGCACCAGCCCCTATGGCTCCTCCTGCAGGTGGTGGGTCCATATAATGAGGGCCTCATGGTTCTAACCGGGCCTGTTGGTCTCTCATAAGGGGCTTCTGAACCGCCCTGTTTGCCATGGGAGACCCTACCAGCGGCACGAAGCCCCCAACAACAGAGCTCCCAGGATCATTCGGGTGCTCAAACCCCTCCACCACGTTAAGGTGGCGGTTCCAGGAGGGGATAATAATAATAATTATTATTATTATTATTATTATATCATTGGTATTACTGCCTCTTGAAAGTTTAGAGGTTGTGTCTGTCTGTCTGTCTGTATTTGTATAAAATACTAGAGTTGACAATCAAGGTAAAGCACAATTAATAAAAATGGATAAGTCCTTTGTGTGACTCTCAAATCGGATGCGTCTTAGATTTAATATCTTGCATCTTTTATAAAACACAACTTACATAAAAGATACATAAAAGTCCCTTCCTAAAACATGAAACAATGACAGTGATATGTTGCTATGGGACCACTTTACTTCTTAACATATATATAGGACTCAGCAGCTGTAAGAACATCACCTGTTGGTTTCAGAAGAGACATAAGTGTGTAGTTTATTGTACCTCTAAATTGTATTGGTGACGGCTCTAGGGAGTGTGCAAGTGTTCATATTGCCAATCTTTCATCTGCCTTCTATAACAAGCCAGATGCAGTCTGTGTGGAGCAAGGCATACTGTATATTGACACAATGCAAGGCTGAAGTAATTAGTGGTTTGCCTGTGTACTTTAAGAGAAAAGCAACATCTCCTCAATGATGATTTCTGATCTCTGAGGCCAATTCGTATTCCCTTGAAGTGCTACTCAAGGATTCTAAACTCACTGCTGCAATTTAAGATCACAGCCCAAACTAATATCGAGCTGTTTCCAATCAATCTTTTGGTCTTTCCCTCAATGTAAAGCCAACTGCAATTGGAAAAGATTGTCCTGGAAAAGCCTGTGTGGGAGCAACTTAACTTACATACAGTCTGTAAGAAGCTGTATTGCTGTTACTTGATGCATATAGGCCAACAGTCCAAAGAAAGCATCTGGAATCTTATGTAACGTAATCCAATAAGCAAAATAAATCTCAGTCTTTTCTCTTTTTAGTCAATCTTTCAGTACATTTTGTACATTGAATCCAGTCACATAATGTTTGTACAGGTTCAAAACCTAAAATTATGTAGTAGCTGTGTAGAATGTATGATAAATTATTATGCAACCTTTTTTTATTTTTTTAGCACCTAGTGCATGTACTAGTAACTCTGTGGAAGCTCTAAGTCATCCAGGTACGACCAATTCTCCTGAATAAAAGGAGAAAAGACAAAACAATGACTTTACAAACCAAATGACAAACCTTTGTTTGTCTAGTGCTAACAGAAACACTGCAGTTACAGTAAATGAGAGTAGGCTACATTTGTCTACTAAATCAATTCTTTAAAGAGACTAGATGCAAGTTGGTCATTTTTATACTCACTACTGCCACCTCAGGTCTTACGCGTAACTGCAATTGAGTGCAACAGATTACCATCACGGCACCTGTGCGTGTCAGTGACCTTTTTTGGAGCAATACCACCGCGATATCCTCCAGATCAAGGCAAAAGGGGTTACAGTATGCAGTGGAGGGATACATTCAAGATATTGAACTATCCAACAAGGATAAAGGACGACTATTGACACTAAAGCGTACAGACAGTCTCCAGCAAAATCAGAGAAACCTTATGATCTTTGATCCTTAAATGCAACAGCACCACCTTGTGGACCAGTCGTGCTCTTGCACTGCCCGGTAAGCACCCTCTTACTTTTCTACTATTAATTTTAATTTAGCTAATGCTAGCTAAACCTACAGGTGCCACAATGCTACAGCCAATTATCAGGACCGAGACAAAATTCACAGTACTTTTATCATAAAGGGAGACAAAAACACTTGGGACTGTAGGCTTGTAAAACATCACCGCCGCAGTTAAAGTTACAGCTCCAGTGCCAGTTTGTGTAACGTTATGTGACTGTCAGTAGCAAGCATGCTAAGGTGTTAGCCTAGCGGCTAGGCCCTAGCCTTACCTTATAGAGCATTTTTGTTAACATTTTGAATCTCCGTATAGTCCCTTTAAAGGGACTAGAGTACAGTTTAAAAATGTTCTAATTATGTATTTTCCTTCCCCTACATGTTCCAGCAATGTCCTAATGTGTAGACTGAGCCCAGACCTCTTCACCACAACTGCCACTAAACTCTTTCACTGTCACTCAAAAAGGTGTCTATACCGTCCTGCACAAGCTTAATATAGAGACTGCAGTTAAGACCTGAGGTGACAGTAGCGACTAAAAAATCACAACTTCCATCTAGTCCCTTTAAGGATTTATCAAACTTTAAAGCCAACACAGATGGCCCTTTTTGATGCGACACACAGTCCAAATGATGACAATGTTAACCTCCTGAAGAATTGTGACTTTCCTAACGTTTGCAGTCGTTCTGTGGTAACTCACTCAAATCCTACTCAGTGGCACATGGAAAAAAGCTACTTGGCTAATGTCAGTGGGTTATTTAGCTTCATAATGTTGCCCATAGCTCCTCAAATCCATCCAGAATGCAAATCAATATTAAAGATGAGCATGTCTTTTTTTTTATATATATATATATATATCTGCACAGTTATGTCATACATTTATAGATAGTATTTCTATGTGTTTCTATGAGGGATGGAGGCACAGAGAGGAGCTAAATCACACAGGAGCTGACTGTGAGAGGAACACAGCTGGGGGTATATACAACAGCACAGTGGATACATACGGTGTCAAGGTCAGAGCAGTGTCAGCCATTTTCCCACTAACTCTCAGCTGGAGGTGTCTCTTAGAGGGAGGTCTTGGGTAACTTTGTAAAACAAGTGGACAGTTGGGGTTTGTAGATTATGTAATGAAACAGGGGTATTGTGGCTACAATAGTAGCTTACCACCATCAAGTATGGAGTGAATGAATAATGCAATGTAAAGCGTCTTTGAGTGTCCAGAAAAGCGCTATATAAAACTGATGCATTATTATTATTATTATTGTGTATTATTACAGCACACCTCCTGGATTCATTGTGTTCACTTGCAGTATTAGTCTAATTATTGTAAGATCTCCGTTACCTTGTACTGTTATGCACATAACATTATGATAAGTGGAGGAGTCCATAAATCTATTGTCTTATTGCTGTCCATATGAAGAAAAGTCCTCTCAGATTTTGATAGTGGCTTGCAATCAACTCTCTGGAAAAAAAAAAAATCAAAAATAAAACGACAACTTTGCACTGAATAAACCAGTGCAAGGTTTTGCTCTCATCTTCTAGCATTGAGTCTCTTGTGTCTCTTAACCTAACTTGATTTATCAGCAGAAGAATAAATCCCATAAGAATCCCATAGATCAAACAGAACATGCTCCTCTGTGACTGGTTCTTCTTGAATATGTTGCAAATTGGTTAAAAACGGGGCAGTGCCGAGTCAGTTTTGATGGAGGAGATTGGAGCTTTTAAGATTTCTTGGCCAAGTTTGGACATCTACACTCAGGCTCTGCTGTAGTCGGCTGCTGCAAATGATCGCACTGAACACTGACCCATTGTTTCGCCGGCTGAAGGGGAAACATTTGGTACCATTTAAATCTGAGAGGTCCCCTGTTGAACTTCCTCAAGTGTTTTCGGCTGTGAAAAAAGGGGGCACCTGAGATGTGTCTTATCTGATAATGAATTTACTGCCGTATAGGCTTTGTAATAAGACAGTTGCCAGGCTCGAAAGCACTGATCCGCTGTCAATCTAAGCGTTGCCGTAGTGACGGGGCTACTGTGCACACTCAGCCTTTAATACGGACTGGTCCCTTTTCAAACGTTTCTTGTATGGCGCTGTAGAAGTGGACCAGAATCGGCCCCTTTGGCATTGGGCTAATAGGATTCCTGTAGTCTGTGGCTTCCCCTTGAGCCAAGCAGACTGTCCAAAAAATGGCACAGGAGACACAATGATGCAAAAGGAACTCAGTGGCCTTCGGTGGGAGCAATGAGTTCAATGATTTTCAGCTTTAAAGATCTAAGTAGCATGACCCCTGCTGGTCTCATATGCAAAAAGTATTACCATTTATTTATATGCATTAACGAAGCATTCCAAAAAAAATATACAGGAGTCCAATACTTTTGTGTCGCCGGTATTCTTTTAAAAAAAAAGTAGTGCATGATGATATTGTTCACTCAGGTTAGTAGCATGATTGTAATCTCCTTTTTTGTTCAGACATTGCATTGCTTTAATGTCAAATATTATTACAGTAGTAAACATTTATTGATCCTCATTTTGTTTAATTTGAGAAAGTTAAGTGCAGTTCTGATTCACGCGTGGCCCTGACAACAGTAAAGATGACTGAGCATACGTGTTATGCAATGAGGGTATGTGACATGGACCATATGTTCGGGTTTATTGGCGTGTACCCCGGGGTTTCCACGGTTTATAATGACTCAGCACGGACAGATGAGTGACTGTAGGAAAACATTACATGTGCTCATAAGTCATGTGTTTTCGTTGCTCCCATGATCCAGACATGTATGACATACAGCGCACAGCGAAGCTCCGAAGACTAAGAACATAATTACATCACTTCTCAGCTGTGCAGTAAGTGGTTTCCTTCCTTCACTTTGTAAATCTATACTGCATAAAATCCACAGCATTAAACACTCGTGAATGAGTGATTACCCATAAAGAGATGGTAATCTCCAGCCCTCAACATGCACAGAAACGACTTTTGTTGCTTTTAAGAGATGATAAATCTGTCCTTTGACATGTTTAGTGTTTCTGTAGACTGAAATCTGCCTTAAACATCAGCACATGAGAGTGTGAAGCTTCTAGGAGCAGAAATGTGCATAAAACATATGACTTTGCATTAAGATTGTCACAGATTTACAGTAGCTTTGTGGGACTAATTAGATTAAATATTTCACATAAACCTGACATGGACCCCTCATTTATCCATAATGCTAAACATTATCAGCTCCTCAAACGACATTGTCTCTGCAGCACAGACCAGGAAACGCAACACTGTGTTCAGCTGATCTTATACAGGGGCGTGGGAACTTCCTTTTTTGAAAGGTGGGTAGTGAAGTCAAGGAGGGTCCCTGTGGGTTGTGAGAGGGCCCAATGGAAGGGGCTGGATGGGAGGTTTTCTGTCCACACTCATTCCAGTAACAAAAAAGCAGTGATTGAGGGCGGAACGCGCTTATGCTAATGAGGCGTATTTTTTTTCCCATCATCACTTCAACATTTCCTTGCTAGGCCGTGTTCCTGACCGTAACCATTCATTCATATTCTTCCACTTTGTTCTGGGCCGGGTCGCGGTAGCAGCAGTCTGACCAGAGATGCTCAGACTTCCCGATCCATGCACACCTCCTCCAACTGTTCTGGGAAGATCAGGTCAGCTCAGAGACATAGTCCCTCCAGCATTTCCTGGGTTTCAGAGGGTGGCGACCAGGAGGCACCCGAAACAGATGTCCAAGCCACCACAGCTGGAGTGATGAGGAAACATCATTTATCAACATGACAAAACTGTAGTAAAAGCTACAATAATATCGCATGAGGACTTACTTTAGCTGACTTATAACTGTCTTTATATAAAAGTTCTGCTGAAAGACACTGCAGCAAAGCCTTCAAGAGCAAACATAAAAAGATTACACAGCACTGACCAGGACAAATGAGCTCCAGCTTTGAAAGGGTGTGTGACATGTTCAAATTAAAAGCCAAATGTTACCCCCAGGAAGTAACTTAGGGCTGATAATTGGAAACAAACTTCAAAACAAATCTGGGAGTTCAAAAAGTAACTCCCTCCCCAGTTTCTTTCTGGAGTAATGACTCTCTCCTCAGGCTCCACGTGACATTAATTCGTGACTCAACCATTTCTGTTCGGACTTTTATGAGGGAAAAATCCCTTTGCACAGCTGTAAAGGACATGAAAACACAAAAATAAGTATTTAAATTGTATTTTTGCTTGTAGGTCCATCATGTTTTCCTCATGATTTCTGCAACCCCTCACATTTGTTGTATTGATGATGTTATGATCAAATATTTCAGTCGTAACAATGAATTTTAGCAAACGACACACACAGGTATCCCAAGATGAAGATATTTTTTTGGTGATATAGAGTCTGATCCAACCTTTGACTAATGTCAAAGATACTTCCCCTATCTTGCCTCCAGTGTGGTTGTGACAAATGGGGGAACGTGGAGATGCATCCAAGTAAGAGTCTCTGGCTCAGCTCCTTTACACGGCCCACCCAAGGGAGTCATCTTGCCCTGGTCATAGGCCCGCGCGGTGCACATCACAAACGCAGGTCGGAAGCACATGGTATTGATGAGAGCATCTGATTTCCCAAATGTGTACCTGGAGACAGGTATGCTTTCTTCTGAAATCTTTATGGATTATTCAAGATTGTCAGTGCACACAGACAAAATGCACATCTGCCTTTTGACTCTAGAAATTTAAGTTATGTAGGAAGGGCATGTCATAAATCTGCATCATCCATTTCTTTTTTAATTAAAAAAATTGATGGAAAATATGGGGTGGAAAGGTATGTGAAAATCAGTTGTTTTGGTTGCTCTCTGGCTCTCAACGCGCTGGATAACAGTGAATCGACAGTGCATACAGGGCAGCAGATGTGTGCCACTGTGCTGTCGACAGGCGCCCCGTCTGTTTTCTGGGTGAAGTCTCATAAGGATTCTCTGGTGATGCTCCTCCTTTTTGACAAGACGATTGAACAGTGCTAGCTTGTTTTTCTTGCCCCAGACAAAACACAAGAAGACGGAATACACTTTGTCAAAGCCCACAATAATCGCTTGTGCTGAAATAAAACAAGTAAAATAAAACAATTACTGTAGTTGAGGAGGACATTATTCTTGTCAAGTAAGTAGTTCTAGTAGTTGGGGTTCATGTTATAGTAGTTGTAGTAATGGCTGTATGTTACTAAACTGTGGGAAAAAATGGTTAAAGTTGCATGTAATGGTCTGTTTGCTGCAGCCTCATTTGTAGATCTTCTAAATCCTTCCAAAGGTCCTGATTCTGCATGAAATATTCTGCATGTTGCAACTTTGCGACAGCGATTGTGATAGAAGACTATGAGAGCCAAAATATTTAATGACGTGCTGCTTTTCTATCATAATTGGGGCAAAAAGGATTTTACTCCAGTTGTGCATATGATCTTTAATAATGAGAAGTAAAAAAGTGTTAAATGTGCGTAAAAGTATTTTTAAGTCTGAGTAAAGCATAGGAGATCGAAATGTTTCTTTAGTTTTTTCCAATTCCAAACAAAACGATTTTTCTACTATCAAAGACAGGCCATTAGCACACAGCCTTAACAATGAGGATTCTCGCTGAGAATACGAAAATAATTAGTATGTATGGAAAAAGCTCAGGGCAGAGGGGCAGCGGAAAATCCTTCAAGTCCTGTTACAAAGGGTTGGGGCTGGAGCTGCGCAGTTGCAATAATCTTTATGTGTCAAAGACAGAGGGGGTAATAGCGGTGCAGAGAAACACCAGTTCTTCCATTTGTGACAGCGTCGATGAATAAGGCCTTTCTGGTCACATTTGCTCAAGGTCAAGGGTCAAACATAAATATTTTGAAAGTGCCTGCCCAGTGCAAGCAAGAGGCTGAGTGAGCAAAGTTTACCCAGTGATGTAATGGTTGGAAGTTATGAATTGTATGTGCACACAACTGACCAAACTCAGAGAAGTTTGGCTGGCTGGTCAAAGGTCAAAGCCAATCCTCCAGTGACAGCGTCGGGGATTGGGGTAATTATTGACAGAGTGAGAGCATGTACATTCCTCCTGCGGGGAGTCCTGCTGCAAATAATAACGCTGACAGCTCTTTCAAGAGCTTTTTGTTAACGCCATGGCCAAGAACAGGATGAAGGAAATAGGAAGCATATTTTGATACGCTCGCATACAGCACACGTCCAAACTATTCTCTTGCCAGAGTTCTGTCTCCATTTAGGACTTTTTTGCTTTTGTTTTTTTCTTACAAGTGAGTAAGTCCTCTTTCACTTTATCTGTGTAGAGCTGCACGATTTCGGACAGGTTTTCAGATTCCATTTCAGATTAAGAAAGCAGTGGACATTTTAAAGTTGGGGTATTATGTTTTTTGCACTTATTTGGTCAAAATGTCAGGCACATCTTGGTCCCTATTTTGCACTTTGTTTGTGTGTTGGTGGAAAATATATTGATCTGAAAGACTATTCAAATTCTCCCAAACTTATTCTTCCTGGTGTCCCTGAGCCCTCTCCCCACAGTAAAACAAAGCACTTTTTAACAAGAACCCCTGAAAATAGAATATCTTGTGTTACTTGCATGCGTGATTTTATAATTGCAACCATTCAAATTGCAATTTTGAGTTGACGATTAATCTTGAAGCATCCTTTCTAACCCAACCCCCGGTGCCTCTCATTCACACACACGTATTCGGTCTCGTGGCAGTTGCTTGTTGCTTCACGTAGGTTTTTATTGAGCTATGATTGGCTGCCCACATTGATCTTGGAGCATCATCTATCACCTGGGCCCGCAGATGGCCCAGTTTCTTCCCATGCTTTATTAGTCTCTCAAGGCCAAATGGCTTGATGGATACCACCCCAGGGACACGGTTTATCTCCACGGGGGCTGATAATGGACCAACCCCACAGGCGGGGACAACCAGCCGCAAGAAGGAGAAGGGTTAAACAGACTACGGCAGAGAGTCTGGTGTGGGAAAATGTTTTGTTTCGCTTTTGGCAGCGACAGAAAATAAAACACGGTCTGTAAACCCTCCCCATCTAGACAGTGATTGACTGACAGAGTTGAAATACGATGGTAAACTGTCGGTATGTAGGTGATGTCACAGCACAGGAACAGAAGGCAATTGGGTGTCACTTCTACAATGATATTTACTTTACGCTCACTTTGAAACGCCGTCATTAACCTCTTAAGCCGAGCACATTTTCTCCAGTTCGACTTTACCCGAATCTTAAAGCTTCTTGAACAACATTTGTCCAAATAGCGCCCAAAACGAGACGAAAGCGAGGACGGAAAAAGACACGAAAACCGAACCAAAAAGGGACAAGAAAGCGTTGTGTATGCAACAACAGAAAAGCGATGAAAAAAGTGACAAAAAAAAGACAAAAACAAAAACAAAAATGAGATGAAAATGTGACAAAAAAAAGACAAAAAAAAGACAAAAAAAGCGACAAAAATGTGTGATGAAAACAAAACAAAAAAATGGACAAAAACGCAGCAAAAAAGCAATGAGACAAAATACCAAAAAAGTGACGACAACGCAACAACGATGCGAGGAAACAGATCCTTCTAGTTGTGTAGGTCTTAGCTTTCAAATGAGTCGTTACTCTGGTCTATAGCGTGTGACCTTTAAGATTTGGGAAAAGCTGAACAGGAGAAAATGCACTTTTAAGAGGTTAAACTTCCCAAGTAAACAAAGCTGTAGTAGAATACAGTGAACTGCAGATGGCGCCATTACACACCTCATGTCGCCCTCCCTCGAGTGTTGCCTTGTAGCTCTTTATGAGAGCGCCTCCATCTTTCACCTCACCTCCACCCATAGGAACCAGAACAACCTATTCTCGTTATGTCAAGCTTCAAACACAGCAGCTGTATAACCCACATACAGCCGTTCTTTCATGTGTTCTGGCATGTTCATGTACGTTCGCATCAAAGCAACAAGGGCCCAGACTGTCCCGTGAGTGCACTACGTCAGATGTGCGCACAGAAGAGGGTTCGCCATGCTGTGTCCCAGTGAGTGGCTCATTACATTAACAGCCTGCTGTAAGAGGACTGCAACAGGCAAACTGTGGAGGAACATCTGCCCATTGTTCCCGGGTTCAACTAAAGCCCCCACATGAATATCCAAGGTGGGATATTATATCAAGTATAAAATAAACAATTTCGTTTTAATAATTGCGTGGTGGATACGGGGAGAGGAAAACACTGGCTCCAAGTAGTACATCCACGTTACTGCAAAAAGGGAGATTATTCTGCATGTGCAGTTTGCTTCAGCTGTGAGTGGTAGCTTTTGGAGTCCTGCAGCTCCCTCCAGCTGAGAGTTAGAGCCACTGCAGCCAACCTACTCAGAAAAAAAGGGAGATGGAAAACGATTGACTTTAATTAATAAGCACTTTGATTTGAAGCCAGTCAGTCGGTTGCTAATTTATTCGGTGTCTTTGCAAGTTAAGAAACAATAGTTCAGAACAACTTCCTTCAAAAACGTAGCAGAATAAATCCTGATGAAATACTTTAATTTCACAAAGATCAGAGGCATTGGATCTGCCTCACGGGATACAGCGTTTGTATGGTCTACTGAACAAGGCATCCTCTTGACCATGCATAAACAGACTTAAAAACGGACGTAATGCGTACATTACACAAATACAGACACATTTAATCTGACCAACAAACTAAAATAAACTAAACTAAATAGTCACAGCAAATTTCATGTTACTGTTGTACTTTAGTGAGGTACAGTCAGTGCTTTTGTGACAACACAATAAAATGCAATAAGTTCTGTCTTGTTTTTTTCCAATCTTTTCAGTAATTGTATTATGCTATGTTCTTAATACCTAATACAGTGATAGATCTCTCCGCTGGAGTGGTGTGGAAGACCCCTCCCCCCTTCACCACTGCATTATTGAACAGGCTGCAGTGTGGACAGAAGCCAGGCACAGGGTCAGAGCTACTGATCCAGGATCAGTTGTACTGGACAAGCTATATTTAAATCAGGGTCAGAGCTGCTCTGAGACAGAGGCCTGCGCATTACCATTAAAATCAAGGTATCCTGCCTTTAAACACCATTGATGCGGGGTTCAGAGGCCCTCAATCCCTATCAACAGGGGTTAATGGAAAAACGGATTGCATGGTGATAGAGACATATTAAAAGGGAACTATTCTTTTTTTTAACTTGACCTATAGGTTTATGTCTTGGCAATAAGCAGAGCATTTACCCGAAGTAAAACATAATTATGTCCAGTTATCCATGCTTGGGACTGGCACACACATTTACTTGCTCTCAGGTCGGATTTGATTGAATATAGTGTAAATCCTATAAATCCCTACCTCGAGTAAATGTTGCTTTTACACCTCTGCTCCTAAATGAAACCCTGATGTGTGACACTGTGGTGCTGTCTCAATTGCCACATCCTCCTAAACCCCCTTAGAGCTCTTCTACACTTTCACACTTGGTTGAACCAACCATCCAATATCCAGCAAGGGCCAGAACCCCCAGCCTCCGCAGTGTGCAGGTCACATAATGTCATAGACCGCCTAATTCCTCTCTTCACTTCCCTTTGTGACACTTTTCTTTCCAGTCTTTCCAGAGCATGACTTTCCCGTTGGCTGTCTGATCCCAATGCCTAAAAAACCCAGAGAGGAAGAGGGATCAGCGGAAATGCCAAGCCAGTTAATGACCTGCACTGGGTCACAGACTCCCAGAACACGGGCAACATTTTACCACTTCAAAGGAAACTGAAAGGAAAAAGGAAAATAGAGCATTATGCTGGAAATTGCTCACTCCCGCATATTAGGCCTCAGTATACCAATATTATTATTTGACTGCCAATCCAGAACTGAATAAAATTTGCACCTTTTATTGCATGTATAAATTACCTCACAATGGACTGTAAACAAAGCATCAATCTGAAATGGAAGTAACCCAAGTTTGGAATAGAGTAAAGAGTAAAGAGTAAAAAGTAAGCAATGCTAAATTCATACACCAACATAACAAATAAGACACACAGAGCTAATAACCTTAGCATCTCATTTTAATTTTGTAGCCACCACCTAACCCTAAAGACAAGACATGAACACAAGGCCCTTGAATCTGGCAATAGATTACGCAAATACTGTTTGATCAAATCAAATAAATAATGCAAGGCCAAACATATCACCATTTTAATCAACTAGTAAATGAAAGACTATTTAATAGGCTTCTAAAAGTTTCAAAGAGCTCAGGATCGTGTCGTGAGAACTGTATTATTTTGGGATTAGTGGCACATTCCATAGACAAAAAACTACCGGTAATTAGGTTTTATCCTGTTAGGTTTCACTTTATTTTACACTACCTTGATTCATTGTACCCTACAAAATTGAGTACAATGTAATCTGCTTCGTAACAATCTGTAATAACTTATACCTATGTAGTACATACACAATGGAATAATGTGTATTAGTACTTTGGAGGTACATAAGACGTAATTATCCTATTGTGTATGTAACCTAGCCTGGCTAACGCCAGACTAAAATCACATTTGGAACTGCTGTCACACGCTGTGTGTATAATAACTCAGACTGCTGATATAATAACTTGTAACCTACAGAGCACATTACATTGTACTAAATTTAGCAGGTACAATGTATCAAGGGTAGTGTAAAATAAAGTGTTTATCTCCGTAGAGCAAGAAGTTGGGGGAAAGAAACTTGTAGCCCTGGAGTATTTACATCCAAGCCATTATCCAATCAGAAGCACACGAGTGCACGAGATGATAATGGGTGTTTGTGGAGCGCGGAGAGACACTGGGCTGGAAAATAGCAGTGATAAGAACATGGCTGTATTGCTGTGTGTGATATAGCAGCTCTTGCCCCGGAGTTCTTTACTAATACTTCAGGCCGGTGTTCTATATGTATTTGTTTAATTTGCTGGAGCTTCTTCAGTATCCTCACCTTCTCTTAAACTGATTGAAACACCTTGTATTCAGACAATATCAGTATACTGCATATTAAGTTTCCCACTAGTCCATTTGTTGTTGTTTTCAGGAAATTTCCATTGATGAAAAACTACATAATTTATACAGTAAAAGGGTTTTTAACAATTTGGATTTTTTCCTAGAACTGTATTTTTGTATTTTGTTTGAAATAAACATCCATCCATCCATTTTCTTCCGCTTTATCCGGGGCCGGGTCGCGGGGGCAGCAGTCTCAGCAGAGATGCCCAGACTTCCCGATCCACGCACACCTCCTCCAGCTGTTCTGGGGGGACCCCGAGGTGACACCAGGCCAGCTCGGAGACATAGTCCCACCAGCGTGTCCTGGGCCTTCCACGAGGCCTCCTCCCAATAGGACATGCCTGGAGCACCTCCCGAGGGAGGCGACCAGGAGGCATCCAGAACAGATGCCCTAGCCAGCTGAGGCTTCTTTCGACATGAAGGAGCAGCGACTCTACTCCAAGCTCCTCCCGGGTAACTGAGCTCCTCAGCCAATCTCGGAGGGTGCGCCCAGCCACCCTGAGAAGGAAACTCATTTCAGCCGCTGTATTCGCGATCTTGCCCTTTCGGGCATTACCCAAATCTCATGACCATATAGGTGAGGGTGGGAACGTAGATCGATCGAAATAAACATACTTATTGTCGATCGAAATAAACGACTTATTGTCGGATCGTGAAACTTTATTCTCGCTAACACCTTTTCTATTTTACATGAATGAGATTCTTCATCCCCTCCTGGAACCGCCACCTTAACGTGGTGGAGGTGTTTGAGCGCCCGAATGATCCTGGAGCTCTGTTGTCGGGGGCTTCGTGCCCCTGGTAGGGTCTCCCATGGCAAACAGGTCCTAGGTGACGGGTCAGACAAAGAGCGGTTCAGAAGCCCCTTATGAGAGACCAACAGGCCCGGTTAGAACCATGAGGCCGTCCTTCTGTGGGCCCACCACCTGCAGGAGGAGCCATTAGGGGCTGGTGCAATGTGACTTGGGTAGCTCCAACAGCTGCCCCCACGACCCGGCAACGGACAAGTGGAAGAAAATGGATGGATGGAGATTCTTGATATAGAGTGTCGAGTTATTTTTCAGACCTTTATAGTAAAGTAATTTATGATGAATTTGTGTTCAGTAAATTTCAATAAACTGCATGAAGACATCCGCATTGGCACTAAGACATGACAGTGCCACCATGGATCAAAATAAACACTAACAGATACTCATTATGCAGCCAACAGTCAAAATACAGCACAGATTACAACATTAATTTTCATTCATTAAACAGGACAGCATTATAACACAATCTTGACTAAACTCCTCCAGAAAGGGTAAAAAAAAAGATTCTGTCAACCAAAATCAGTGTTTTTTACAGAGACCTCTCAATCTTGCTTTCACGCCCTTATGTGTGTTTTCCATGAAATCATCTTGACTACAGAAACTGTCTTACTTTCTGCCGTTACTTTTTGTATGTGTGTGTGAGTAAACTGCACTTTGGAGAATAAGTCCCTCGCGGGTCAGGAGCCTCTTTGATTCGTGCAGAGTTAGAGGCTGAGACAGAGCACAGGTGACAGGTTTGCATAATGTATGAGGGGAAGCAAGGCGCAGATATAAAAAGCACACTTAGAAATTCCCAGCTCCTTGTACAGTTCAGCCCGGGCACACTGTACTGTACAGTAACACAACTTTATCAGAAGACGCCGGGACACTGAGTTTTGAAGCACATTAGGAGACTGCACGGTTTTGAGGACACGTTAGAGACACAGGTGTCAGGCTGATGATGCTGTGCTGCTTCTCCCTTGGGCAAACAGCAGCTCCAAAGGCAGCATCTCAGGTCTCCCCAGCTGCTCCAGGCAACGGGGAATATGCAGGAAAAAAGATTTCTCCTAGCTGCACATCTCGAGTCCAAACATCCATCAATCTATCTATCTATCTATCTATCTATCTATCTATCTATCTATCTATCTATCTATCTATCTATCTATAGGTAACACTTTATTATAATGGTACATGAGTTCATGCATGATTTTCATGAACTTATGCATGAATTAATGCATGATTTCATGATACATTCATGGATGACTAAATCATGACTTCTCAGGAACAAACTAATTACATGTTAGTTCACGGATGACATCATCCCTGAATTAACCGTCCAACTACTGTAATGAATGTACATGAACATCTTAATAATTCATCATGATCATGAGGATCATGCATGAACATCATGACTCATATGGCGGAAATCTAATTGCAAATTATGTCCCCTCAACTAAAGTAGTGCATTACCCTAAACTTTTTAACCTGTTAATGGCCACCTTAGTCCTGAAGAAGAAGCAATGATTTCTGGATTGTTTCCTCAATTAGAAATTTTTGTGTGGGAAAAAACAATTAAACACTTTTATTACAAATTATTACAGCATTAGTACAGCATAACCAAATACGATCTCCAGAGCTGGGATAATGCACCACTTTAGTTGAGGGGACATAATCACAATGAAATCATGATGTATTAAGGATTAGCAAATGATAAGTTCATGATTGCCGTAAAAGTTTATCCAATATACTTTGTCTTCTTGTCCATAATTTGCAAATTGATTTCCGCCATATGAGTCATGATGTACATGCATGATCCTCATCATCATGATTGGTTGATCATTTTAGTGTCATTTCATTGCTGTTTTAGTGACTTCATGGTATTCTTATGTGATCCTTATGCTCATGTTGAATTAGATGTTCATGTACATTCATTACAGTAAGTGACACATTTAATTCAGGGATGAAGTCATCCATGAACGAACATGTAATTATGTTTGTTCCTGAGAAGTCATGATTTAGTAATGCATGAATGTTTAATGAAATCATGCATAAGTTCATGAAAATCATGCATGAACTTATGTGCCATTACTATAAAGTATTACCAAAGGGCAAACAGTTGATCCATGCCATCAGGAATATGTCTCTCATGGTGGACTAGACAAGTTGAGCCAGTACATGGAGCGCAGGGTGCTGGAAAGGGCTGACACATGAAACTATGAAGAGAAAAGCTGAGCTAAGAGCCGCTGGATTCAGAGCTGAGGCCCATGAGAAAGACACACATGGGAGAGTACAGTGTGCACTCCAAAGCACAAGTGTGGACCTTTTGTAGTAAGCCACCTCCAGAAACGAACTGCCTCATAATTAGTCTCTCAACAGGCTGGATATTGTTAATCTTAATCTGGCTCTTATCGCTGCTGCCAGATGAGGGGAATTAGCGGACTTCAGGCCTCCGCTTGGTTTCGCTTCTTCATGACTCGGTCATTTTTGTCCAATATGCGGCCTCCAGAGATATGCCTGCACACCACGCCCACTCTGTCTGATGAATGATATGTGAATTATAATAGATTCAGCCGCTTGTTCAATTTGATGGCAATTATTTACGGTAATCGAAGACTTTGTTATAGATTTCTTGGACACATATTGGTATCACCTGAGGGATCTTGTCATATTTTGCCGTAGCCTACTCAGCTCATTACAATAAAAGAAGTAAAGAATTGACAAAGTTATACCAAAACAATATAATTTGGATAGACATAGAAGTTCTTTTTATTTGGATAACAGTTTTGCATGAACGCTCCTCGCCGTCGAGCCACGGCCTTGTCAGTTGTTTTGACTCGTTACTTTCCTCTGAGCCATTGTTATTCTTGGCCCAAGCCGTTGCTAACTCAGGAACCGGATGATTCTCGCCACGTTCTGTCCCATGCCGGCCCGTCGTGAAATAATGAATAAATGCAGTCGAGCATTGGCATCGCATAGCAGCATCGCAGCTCATAGCCATTCCATTCACTGCACAGTTATCCCACTACAGGCCTATGTCAAAAACAAGCCATAAATTACTAATGAGGAAGTGAGTGAGGGGAGAACAACAGGCCGAGTGGAGACAATACGCGAACACTGACTGAACACAAATAAAAGTGCTGGAGCGTGTTATCTATGGACGGTTTGATCCTCGCCCCCTTTTCCATTAAACACATAGGCCAGCTGTGGTATCAGGGGGGGCTCATCCTGCAAGGACCCTCACCATCTGACTGCTGTTTCACTAATGTTATTTTTATGCAAATGCGTGCTTCCGTTTCCACTCTTTTTCCCCGTCTCATTTCTTAACGAAATGTTTGAAACACTGGCAACAATGGCCTCTCTGCAGGCATGTCGGGAGGAAAAATGTCAGGGGCTGTTGGTTTATTGTGAACATTTTAGAATAACATCTTAATCTTTTGAATTATGGCACACAGACATGATGAAAATGGTGAGGCATTTTGACAAAGACAATGGAACAGAGAAGAGTTTGTTTTCTACATTTAAAGTCAACTCCAGCTGTTCACTTTCTTTCTTTCTTTCCTCTTATACAATGCTCTGGAATGTAACATTTCTTGGTTTTCATGTGGGTGAGATGAGTCACCGTTTCTCGACAACAGCAACACCATCAACGACCAGAACAACGATAATGCTTCATACTTCAAACACCTCTCATTGCATTATTCATTAACTCTGCACACGTAGTGGTTTATATTAATATCGCACACGCACACATTCATACTAGTGAGGGGGGTAAAGTGTCTCGCCTAAGGTCACAATGGCAGTATGCATCAGGTGGAGCAGGGAACAGTCAATGAACATCACAACCATTGTGTCACTGGCTCAGTTGTGATCGTAGTAAGGACTATAATTATGATATCTTCAAACAAGCAGCTGTAATAACTGGTTTGGTTGCCTTTCTGCACACTAAGATCCAGCTAAGTGGAATATTTGCGTGTTTGATGGGGAATTGTGAAGGTTTTTGAAGACAGATTCGGGAAAAATAGAGTCATTGTATCTCCAACCTTGCCTTTTATAGATGAAGATACATCCCTACATTTGACGCAATATAGTTACGATCAATTTCAAGACATGCAGTACTTATAATATGGCATAAAATGTGACACTTTTTGTTTGTTTTTTTGTGGCATTTATTTATTTCAGGGACAGCGCATGTTTTTCCATCTGTAGTCCCAGGACAGGTGTTACAGTCTAAAATCCTCAAATCTGGAACAATAAAATGAAGCGTTACATCATTTACATGCAGTAGGGGGAAAAAACAACAACAAGACGGTCGACGAACATACGAACAGTAACATTCAACCTCATTCAGATTTTTAAGCACCGTTCCATTTTTCCACATCTTCATTTTGTTTATAAGGCTGTACCCTCTTGAGGTCTTCTGCAGTGGTTGGTATAAAGCAAAGACACCCAATGCAAATTGCTACGTAATTAGATTGTCATTAATGTGTGGTCCCTTATCTGAGCACACAGGCAGCTCTGCGGGCAAGACAAAGCTAATGCCAACACTAAAGCTATCGATAGCTTTAGTGTTGGCATTAGCTTTGTCTATATGAGTCAGTATGTCAGTATTACATATCATCCGTGTAATTCAAGGGCTCATTTGCAGGGAGTAGTTGCCGACCACAAATGTGTCATTAAAAACGAGTTATTTTGTTTTATGATGGCAGGTTTTGGTGAGTGGTGCATTTGCTTCTTATGTAATGTATGCACGTATATATGTGTAGGAGACCGTGGGTGATGGTAAACATGTCGGACACATGCAGCTCTTATCAGATGCATATTAAGCAGACCCAGGCAGCAAACTAATCATTTTCAGTTTGACATCTTCATCTGGTTATAAATTGAACAGTAACCTCCCAACCCACCATCTCAGGGTATTAATACAAGCCAGCATTTGTAACACACATTGGTGCAAAACAAATTGTTTAGACAGTGGATGTTTGGATGAACAAAATGTGTGTTGTTTATAATAACCAATTGTTTGCACCCTATTGAATCCAGTATCCTGAATATAATAATGACAATGACATTGAGGGGAAAAAAAGCAAAAAAACTAACCCTGGGATTTTCAAACAATCCTCATACCCAAACTTCAAAAAGTGTTTAAACGAAACGTTGAATACACAATGGCATACGGTATGTTTGACCACCTATATGGATAACAAGCACCTACTTGAACTCCACCATCTGGCGCTGAACTAGGAAAAGCCATCACAAACTGTACAAATGTAATTACTGCTGTTTGGCCTCTCTCTGAGACATACTCTGTGTCCATACGTCCATCTGTTTGACCTAGAGCTCTGCACCAGGTCAACTGGTCCACTGAGGCGCTGTGATGGAGAGTCCGGCCAAAGACAACCCGCTGCCAAGGCACTTAACCTGTCTGCAGCCAAACAACAGTGTGCACCTGAGAGGAGGCTGCGACCTGAGAAGACGGTGGACAGTAGATTTTGTCTACTGTTATAAATCCAGAATATTGAGCTCATGGGTCTCCAACCTGTGGCCTGGGAGCCACCAGCAGCTCTTCACCCCTTTGGCAGAGGCTTTCTACATTCCACACAAGCTTTGATTACTATCTTGGCCAAACCACCCACTAAATCAAGTCAAATGAATTGATACATCTGTGCATAACATTATTGAGGTGTAAATATAGTAAAATAAGACAATGCTCATTTACAGTGCCTTGTGAAAGTACTAATACACCTTGAACTTTTGCACATTTTGTCATGTTTACAACCCTAAACGTAAAGATTTTATTTTGAATTTTTTACTGAAAGTTCACACACAAGTAACAGACAACTGTGAAGTGAAAGCAAAATGATGCATGATTCTGTTAGAAAAGTGAAAAGTGGGGCGTGCATAAGTATTCATACAGCATTTTTCCGAGTGCATTAAATTGCCTTTATAACATTCCTACTGACTGCAGAATGTTCACACTTTGCCCTAACCATTAAATAGAGTCTACCTGTGTGTAACCTACTCTCAGTATAATTACAGCTGTTCTGTGAGGGCCTCAGAGCTATGGTCAGAGTGTGTTGGTCACTAAACAACATCATGAAGGCCAAGGAGCTCACCAGAGAGGTCAGGGATAAAGCTGTGGAGAAGTTTAAAGCAGCGTTAAGTTATACAAAGATTTCCCAAGATTTTAACATCTCACGGAGCACTGTTCAATCCATCATTCGGAAATGGAAAGAGTATAGCACCACTGTGAACTTACCAAGACACGGGCGTCCACCTAAACTAACAGACCAAACAAGGAAAGCACTGGTAAGAAATGCAACCAAGTGTCCCAAGATAACTCTGGAGGAGCTGCGACGTACTGCCGATGAGCTGGGGGATCTGTACATCTGTCCCAAATAACAAGCAGCTCTCCGATGTTTTCATTTCATTAAAGTAGCTCAAAGGAGAAGAGTTTAGACCCCCGGGTTTTCTGATTCAGTCCACACCACACCAGAGAAGTAGTTTTTAACACACTTTTATTAAATGTGTTGCAGTGCTTTCCAGCTGTTACTTTATGTATTTATATAAAAAACACAGTTATTGTTGGTACAACCTTTAACATTAAGGTACTGTTTTAGGCGGGCTGCACATCTTGACAATACACTAAGAAAGAATTACAGACAACTTCGGTCCCTCCAACATTGTGTAATTTGAGTTATAATTATTGTAATCATCACCAGCCCACAGAAACACTCACAAATGGCTCAAGCACCAATACAGTTCACCCAAATATGTGTCAGGATATCAATATCTGATTACATGTTACATTCACTCAGAGCCCATGCCGGTGTACGCAACGCCAGAGAGAGCTTTATTTCACCCACACCTTGACTTAAAAACAAAGAAGAGCAGTATTTTCTTTTAAAATTGCAGTCAGTCCTGAGCTCATTTCATCAGAGCGCGGCGTCCACAGGAATGTTGGGTGATTTTTGATTTAACTGTCAGATCACATTGGCGGGTGCTGCTGCTGCGGGATGTGTGTAGAAACCCCTCATTAGGGCTGAGTGCGGCTCTCTGATTGCAGATTGACCAAGCAGGGATTGCAGGCATCAAAGCTGTTTCCTTTTGCCAGTCTCGTCATGGCCTATATTCCCGCTTCATGGTGCGCTCTCCCTTGGCGGCTTTAAAAGGTTTCCGATGGTTTTGGTCCAGGTCAGAGCTCACGGTCTTTATCCCGCACAGCTCTTTGCAAGTGTCTCTTTTGTGAGTTTAAACACCACTTTTGGAAAGAATTCAACTTTAAAATAGTAGGGACATATGACCGTATGATCACTGCAGGATCCTGCTGCAAGAGAGGTTTACACAATCAAAGTTAAATATGAGGCGGAAATGAATAAGTTATCATAATATCAATGGACAAGTCATGTTGGCCAAAGGTAGGGAAGGGCCTGGTACTTAAATGGGAGTCCGTTTGGATAGACGGAGGCCTGGGTGAATGTAGTGAGTGAATGGTTGACGGTGGTTGGAGGAGCCGATGGCACAGACTGGTCGCCTCGCTTCCGTCAGTCTACCCCAGGGCAGCTCTGGCTACAATAGTAGCTTACCACCACCAAGTATGGAGTGATTTAATAATGACTACAGTCTAGCACTTTGAGAAACTTGGTAATACAGGCTTGTTATAAGCACAATACAAGTGTAAGCCATTATTATTATTATTATGTTGAATCATTCTTTGCACAGAAAGGGGGTTCAGAAGCCCCTTATGAGAGACCAACAGGCCCGGGTAGAATCGTGAGGCCGTCCTACTGTGGACCCACCACCTGCAGGAGGAGCCATAGGGGCTGGTGCTATGTGATTTGGGCAACTCCAACTGCTGCCCCCACGACCCGGCAACGGACAAGTGGAAGAAGATGGATGGATGGATGGATGGATGGCATTCTTTCCACAGGACAACGATGGGTTTTTGTTCATTCCAAGGGAGACTCATAACTCTGATTTACAAACAAATCCTCAAATCCTGCTTTCTATTGTTTTAACCTGTTACAAACCTGTAAACCTGCGCATTGAGATTCCTTGTGTACGAAATGCACGGTATAAATAAAGTTGCCTTGCCAGGCCTTTCCTTACTTGCCATCCCCCCGATCGGGCAGTTAGGGTTAGGTTAAGGGTCAGGGGTTGGTTAGTTGGTAAGAGCTTTTCTATTTCAGAGAGATATAATATAAATAGATAAGATACACCATGAATAATTAGATAATAGCACGTAAATACAAAACAATGCTAACGTCAGTGTTACTATGAAGCACGGCAAATAAATGGTCCAATAGAGTCCTAAGTTTCATTTGTAAAGATGGGTACTGTTACTTATTTTTCGATACCTATACCTGAACGATACATTTTTTGATACCTATACTAACACATTTGTCATAAAGAGCCATAAAACAGGTTAATAAGGTTAATTTATTCCCTTTCCTTCCATTTAATTTGTTTCGACAAAAGGGCAGAAAAAACACTTCTTCTTATTATTTAATTTTTAACACATTTTTTCATACGTTATTTTTTTTCTCAAAACTTTTTCTGAAATTTCCCCCACAATTTTGGCCCAAATCTTCCCAATTTTTGTCCATGTTTTTCCAAATTAGGTTTTAAATTTTTTACACCACTTTTTTTTTTAATTTTCCCAATTTTTTTCCACTTGTTTTTACGATTTTTCCCCTTTTCTTTTAAATTGTGATGACCAACAGCATCAAAACTTGAATATAGAGAGTTTATATTTCTTTTCGGTACTTACATTTTTTCCATATCAGTAGTACTTAATTCTTCCTGTGTGTTACCATTAAGTTTTAATGCCACGCTGCGTTCACTGTCGGTGATGAGAGCGCATGTTTGACAGACTTTTTGAAGTGGGACACTGAACTCCAAAGGCTCCGTCTATGAACGCAAATAAACACGGCGTATGGAAATTAAAGAGTTTCATAAAAATATGTACATTCAGTTTGACTTGAATGAAAAGCTGAAATAACTCTTCTCCTCTACTCCTTACTCCTGTCTCATTTTGTTTCACTCCACTCTTCAAACCCTCCTGAATCTTTTCATATCATTGTTTATGTCCTCTAAGGCTTGAAAACAACCAAAACAACCAAACCAATCTCTTTCTGTATAAGTTTTTAGTATTCAAAATATATCTTGAAAGATGACTGGGGCGAACAAATATAAATCTCTTCTAAAACATTTACTTTTAGTCAGGTTTTGTACAGAACTATTAATAGCTCATATAATAGAAATAAAATGTTGAGTAGGCACATGGCACTTAGCTAAACAGCTGCTGAATGGTGCCACTAATTTCTATAATGTCACCTTAAATAGGGTTGTTTAAATGCTGTGCAGTTACAGAGTAGGCGTTTTATCAGTAAAGACAGTGCATCCATCAGCGTGACCCAGGATTCAATCTGTGTCTAGTTAAATGTCCTTGAGCTTCTGATAGTGGATTAGATAGCATGTTTACCCTCTGGATAACAATGCCACACTCTTTGAAAGGCAGCCCCTGTTCAAAGACACCGGCCAGAATTGAACAAGTTTGCCCTAATATGTGCATCACGTAAAATAAGTCATTATATTGATCATTTATATTATTTTTACACACAACAAAGAGAATGCATTAGGTTGTACTTATTCTTTGAACCGGTATTATCTATCTTTCTGTGGGGATGTGAAGGCTACGTAAAACGGACAAAAACCCGGACACCTTGCCTTTTTTTATTCAAATGATGCAATGCCATGCAAATGATTGTTGCCAGAGGCGAGTGGGGCTCCCCTCACAACCACACATACAAATAGCCGCAGCACAATAAGCACCTTGAGGGATCGTCTGTGTAATGTTTGATTCTAATTGGGCCCATCGAGGAGTATGAACGAGCACGTACAGTCCCACACAAAGAGGCATTTTAATCATGCTGGCCAGTGTTCAGCAGCCTACAGGATCAACAGAAGATAAGGCCAGGATTTATTTATTCAAAACCCCCTTGTTCAAAAATGTGTGAGGCAAATATCTCTGTGTCATTGATGTCAGGGGGCAAGGGTGTGCGCCTGGACTTCAAAGCGCTCTTCTTCTTAACAAAGGTTCACAAAGGTAAGGTGCAAGAAAATTATCAATTTAATTTTGGCAGAAATCACATCGAGCTGTTTCTCCATAAAAGCCTTCCAAGGCGCGATGTGAAAAAGAGGAAAACAGATTTGATCAAAAATGGAGTCATTTGTAGAAAGAAACTTGCTTTTTAGCAGCGGTTAGTAAAGTTTAATCGTTGTATATTTGGTGTTATACTAACTATGCAGAATTGTAGCAAATGTCAGTTGCTGAACTCAGAGCAACAACTCAAAATCTTTCTTTCCTCATAAGGCAGTTTCTAAAAGGCCAATTACTGACTTAAGAGAATAATTATAGTGCATATTATACCAACAAACTTTAGCATACAAGCATCTTTGCCTTCTCTGATCTTTAGTTGAGCACTGCAAAGATCACCACAGTGCTGTCAGCTGACTAATCACAGGTGGTACCCGGACATGGCCTGGTGATATTCACACTGACTGAACTGGGTTCCTCTTTATGTATTACCTGCTCAGAAAAGCCTAATTGCCAAAGTGAGCGTCTAATTGAGACGCACTGCAGCTGCAGCGCAGTGCAGAGAGTGGGGTATTGGGAAGGCTCTGACCTCAATAAAACATGATGCGAGCCCATTTGATAGTTTGGGGCTTTTTAATGGTAATTTGTGTCCCACTTGAAGGTTTTACAGGTACACTAACTGATCCGAAAATAACATCTGCATCCGTTTCATTGCAGAGGTGCAGAGTGCGCACAAGGCTGGCCCAGTTCTGCCACGTCGTCCCCAAAGACTACACAAACAAGATAACAAGAGGCACATCACGGGCCACATCCAACTCATTTGTCCTCAATACACTGACAAACGCTGCACTATGCAGGTAAATTCAGTCCATATGGTAAGAGACACTATATTTAACTCAAGCACGGTGGCGCTCGCACCTTCTACATGTGAAAAACACAAGGGAATCTGTCACTTTATATAACAAGCCTTTATAATTATTAGTGGATAAAGCTGTGGTTATACCCAGGTGCACCAACTGCACAGGAAGCATTTTAAGGTGAAGAGCCTGGATACACATTACGTCATTATTCTACATGTCCTTTATTCCGTTGAGTCACTTTTAAGAGCTTTTGACCATGTTCAGACATTGTCACCAGATATATATTTTAGTATAAAATAGTATATTAGACCACTATATTACTCTATTATATTATTATATCCTATTATAGTGGTACATTAAAAAGCATTTTAACCTTTTAACCCCCGCCTTAACCGAGCAAATTTTCTCCAGTTCAACTTTACCCAAATCTAAAACATTCTTGAAAATATGTGACAAAATAGCAACAAAAATGAGGATGAAAATGCGGCAAAAAGCAACAAAAACACAACAAAAAAGTGACGACAAGGCAAGGATTAATCTTTGATCAGTTTTGTTGGTCTTAGCTTTCAACTGTTAATGTTTTCATGTTTTTTTGTCTAATTTAAAACGATAAACTACTCGGGTCTTGTGCCCACAAGTCAAAATGACTCAGGGTTAATAGTCTTTCACTGGCACAGGGCACCTCGAAGGAGAAGAAAAGGTGACGTTTTATTTAAAGGTCTAAAGTAATTTCACTTTAAGTAATTGGGAAAAAAATTAAGCTTCATTGATGGTTAAAATCTGGAGCACAAACATATCTAGATGCTGGTAATATCTGTATACCCGGCGCTTGGAGATGTTTCAAAGAGAAACGTTTCCTTTCATGTGCACCCCGGGCGAGAATGACACACTTTGATTGTAGCTCAGAAATCATTTTAAGTGAAACAGCTGTCGTCCGAAGGCAGGGATCTCACCTTTGTAATTCCCCGTAAATCGGGTTTCGGCGGCTTGCTGGACCATGTGCGCCATACCATCGAGACTGACCTCCTCCATGTTACCGATGTTATCTCCCAAACAGCATGCATCAGATGGGGCCTGTGAAACGCTCTTATGGCTCCGCATTGGCTGCCTTTTGTTTTACTGCTAATGAAGCTAAAAGCAGCTCACTGCACCATGAACTATGAAACATGTCAAGCTTCAGTGTTCTTCATGTGCGTATGCAAATGTATAAGAAACACCAAAATCAGTCTTGGACAATTTATTATAGACACAGATACATCTTTTGTTTCTGAGACTATATCTGATTTAGGATAACATTTTATACACATATAGTTTTAGTAGAACAAGTTGCTCGGCTGGCTTGCATCATGGTGCTTTACGTTGGACGCCCACTTCATCATTTTGACAACAATACATTTAATCAATGAGTCAACCGAGTCAATAAGTGTGGCCTTTTAATCACAGTAATAGAATTGTGCAAAAACATGTTCGAAATAAAATTGCAAACGGGAATGAAAAGGTCAAAGAACGACGAGTGAGTGTATAACATATATATATACTATATTATAACACTAAGAACAAAGGCTCCAGCTGCATTATCCTCCCTGTCTTTGTGAAAGATGATTACCTTAATGCGAGCTGAAGTGAAATCATTCCACAGTCTAATGTATTAATCTGGCTGTGTAATAACTTTAGTGTAATGACTTTGACCAGACTGCTTTTATGTATCGAAATCACACGACCAAGGGCATTCCAGCCTCATTTCAGATAAGGCAAGCTCGGGGTGTGGGTCCACTGACTTTATCTTATGCGGTTCTTACCTAAGTCAACCCCATGTCAACTCCAATTTACAACACAAACGGGGAATGAGAGGCGCGTTGCAAATTGTTAATGTGTGTTTTGAAGTTAAGAGAATTTGCAGACAGGAAGCATCCGATAACAGCGCCACACGCGGGATGTGATATGTCTGTTTCCCGGGCGCTGGTGCAGACAGATCCAAGAGATGTTTTGCCTAACACTCATCTTTAGCCTGTGCTTGTTTTCTGTTGTGTGCGAATAATGTGTTTATTGTCGTCTCTTTTATTTCTCTCTCTGTGTACTATTGAAAGCGATGCTGCTCCACAACTGAAGTTTTAAAGGATTGATCAATTTAAATACATACTAAAACCTTTGATATAAAACCAGTTTTCAATTCTCTTTCTCACTCCCAGCAGCTGTTCATTATCAATTCCAAATCGGTGCTAGTGCAGGCCTCCAGTAGTTAAAGCTCTTATTGAACTCTGGATATTCTGAGCTTGTATGACGTGTCCTCATTTTCAGCTTAAAGTTGCATTATGCAACTTTGTATGTGAAAAAAGGTTGCTATTTGTGTGTATTTGACCTTGTGGTGACCCAGCAGCTGTACGAGTGGTCACATGGCGCCTTTACTTTCCATCACGGTGGTCTCTACAACGCTCCGGGATCAATTGTTTGGAAGGTTTTCACTGCTGACGGAACCTCTCACCAGAAAACCTACAAAACAATTGATCCTGGAGCGTTGTAGAGACCACCGTGATGGAAAGTAAAGGCGCCATGTGACCACTCATACAGCTGCTGGGTCACTACAAGGACAAATACGCACAAATATAAACTTTTTTTTTTACATAAAAAGATGCGTGATGCACCTTTAAGGTTCACTCTTGTAGTACCCTCTGAGTGCATACAATCACTGTCTTTAACACACACAAAAAACGCTATATAAAACAAGAAATAATTTCCAAAACATCTCAAAAGTCCATAATAAATAAAGAATGTTTATTTAATCAGTACATATGTAAATGCATCAAACAATATTACATAGACATTAGACATCTCCAATAGGTGTTCAGAAATGACACAATGGTGACATTGTTGTTCATATTTTATTACTATTATGTATGACATCTATCCTGAGCTTTTCAGTCAACTGAAATCTTATACATTTAACACAGAGTCAGATGGTGGAGTCAAATAAATACATGTAAGGATCTCTTCTGTAGGCTTTTGCAGTGTGTTCATTATGTTTCAGACCGATTTAAAAATGCACATAAAAATAGGACCCTAAGTCGTAGCTTTGAGGGCTTACTTCATGTTTGAAATGATTTGTCATAATACATTTTTAATTCACGCACCATGCAAGTTCTTTTACATTTTTTACAGGATATCTCTTATAGCGTTTTTAACAAGGTTGGTTCGATGTTGCTGTCCGTAAAAGCAAAATATGTCCGGGGGAAATTGTGAGTGACTTCCCTACTGTATATGGGACGTTTCATGAACGGGACAGCTATGCTCATCAAGTCAGACAGAATTCACATCTTTGATAAAAAGTGACACTGTACAATAGGTTTCAATGGCAACAACCACATCGAGAAGTCCCCCGGCCCATAGACACACATATAGCCCACCCCACCCCATGTATACTTTACACGAGTCCAAATGGGATGGTGAATCTTAGTAATAAAAAGACTTTACCGTTGTAGTGGACATTAAGGGGAGAAAAGGTGAAACTATTGAGAGGTGGGTTGAAACCATTGTACAAAAAGAACTAACAGTGACCCACCAAAACACATTATTCTTCAAAAGTCCCTTGGAAATTTATTGATTTGTACAGGTTGCGCAGTCTACTTTTGAAACGCCGGGCGTGAACAAACCCGTCATGTCATGGGAGCCGAAAGGGGAGGGGGGGGGGGGGGGGGAGGAGGGGTAGAACGGTGAAAAAAAAAAAAAAGTCGAAAATCATTTCACTCCTCTTCTGCACATCCCAGGATCTCGGCGCGCAAAGTGATCCGTCCGTACCACGACCAGGGCAGGATCCGGATGAACCGCGCGTAGACGGGAGGGTCTATCACGTTCTTTCTGTGCGTGTCGTTGTCAAAGTTGCCCTGAAATACCTGGGAAAAAAGAATAATGTGTTATTCTTAGCTGCCTGTGCTATTTCCGTCATATTCCTATGATGCTGTGCAGAAAAGAGCGAGAAAAGGCATTACAAACATTTATGTTACAAGTCATGCTTCTGGCAACGAATCCAAAATCTAAAATGATGTCGTGCTTTTTGCTTAAAGTATCATAAATATATAAAACTAATACTGAGTAAACAGATTAGAAGCAACAATGTGTTAACCTCTTAACCCCCAGCTAAACCGAGCACATCATTTTCTCCAGGTCGGCATGACCCAAATCTAAAAGCTTCTTGAAAAAAAGCGTCTAAATAGCGACGAAAATGACACCTGAAACACAACAAAAAAGCCTCAACAGTGCAATGAAAAAAAAAAGACAACAATGTGACAAAAAATGTGATAAAGGTGACATGAAATCCACAAAAGAGAGAACAAAAAAGTGCCAAAAGTGTCATGAAAAAGTGGCGAGAAAGTGACAAAATATGTGAAAACAATTCAAGAAAAAGGGACAAAAATGTGAAATAAAAAGGCAACGAAAACGTGTGGAAAAAACATTGAAGAAAAAAAAAGACGACACCTTGCAACAGCGTGAGGAAAAGGATCTTTTCAGATCAGTTTTGGAGGTCTTAGCTTTCAAGCCTATAGGCTCCAGTCGAGAAGCATGTAGATTTAGGCGGGGGGTAAAGGGTAAAGTCCAAAATAGCAAAAAATAAATAAAGATTGAAATTGAAGATTGACAGTGCCCTCATAAACTCACAAGACGTGAGAAAGACAAACGCGACAAATCAGTGCTCTGTTAAAAAACAAACTCTCCCAAACATTGTTTTTATTTTTGACCTGGGATAGCATAAAAAAACAGCCCTTGCCAAGGCTCGAAACCCGACTCCTGCAGAATTCACTTACAGCAACACTTAAACACAACCTGAACTCCTCCACACACCCACACCCACATGACAAGTCTCCAAACTGCACGAACGGAAAAACCACGCGCAATTCTGTGTCACCGCTTTCCTCACGAAGCTGAGAAAGGGTAAGTGGAGCGTCGCCACCAAATCCACTCCGGTAGCTTTCACACACTCGCACCACCTGTTGAAAACTATTGGGACGTTGTTGAGTCGCATCTGGAGGTTTTCAACTTAAGACAATTAGTGACAAACATCTGTTGCTGTTTGCGTATGAGCACACATGAAGAGACAATTTTTCGGGAAAGACGATGATGTTGATATTCTGGGAACCGTTTTAGTAGGTCATTGGGGGGGGGGGCGACAAAGGATAGACACGGGGGTTAATGAAATACAGATGAGTTTTAATCATCAAGTCGGGATGGCTGCTCTTCAGTTGATTTATTAAAAGCGGTGTTTGTGTGAGTAAAGCGTGTGCCTGGTGCATAGTGAAATGAAGTGTACTGGAAGCATTAGGAGGATGTATCTATAGGGACAGCTCCATCCAAGGATATCATGGTTTTAATTAAACATGCATGATTATGGCTGTGTAATCTCAATCTAATTGGATTCACTGTTGTGTGGAATGGAGAGACCGCGAACCACCACCAGCAATGCGTTCCAACTGTTTATTAGTTAAATGGTGGGAAAGTTCAAAACAATTTCAAGCTAATTTTCATTAATTTATGGTGATAATTGAAGTGGTGTGAAGAGAAAGACGCTAAGGTGGATTTATGCAAATTGGTATTTTTTTTGTATTTTGTAGTTTTATTTTTTTGCAACGACCTGAAATCTGGTCTGATGAGACCACCACCAATTTCCAAATATTGTTTTTGTCATTGCAGTTCGAACTCCGTACCATTATGTACATAGCACATCCTATAGTATGCTTTAGTTTAGTGCAAACCTGACTGTATCTTCAGAAAAGTCAAATGCACTAATTGCAAGGAGTCAACAAACCGGCGCTTTTGAAGACCTCAAAAAAAAAAAAAAAAAGAAAAAAAAAAGGAATGAAATAAACCACATTCAAGCACATCATGGCATGTGCCCCTCACGCCCATTCTCTAACAGCTCCACAGGCTCCTGTCTATTTTACTCTTCATCATCGACAGAGCCCTTAATAACCCTGTGCCTGACTGACCTTCAACACCACTCTTTGACTCTACCTCCTCATATTCATCACCTCAACAATGACGGTCCGTGTACTTTTGTGTTCACGGCATATATTATTATTTATTTTTTTATGGAAAATTGCCAAATCATGGATTGCGTTTTTTAATATTCTGTACTTGTTGCAAAAAAAAAATATATATACTATTAATTTTTTTTCTTTCATTCGTCTGTATCAGACATTTCCTTTTCTGCGTCAACTCAAATACTCAAAAGGGGAACTTGCACGTTTAGGAAAATAGTGTTAATTAAAGTAGATCCGAGTCTCTTGGCTACAAAATAAACTTCAAATGCTTTTGACCAGCGATCAGCATCCTGCTTTAGCTCTGATGCCGTTCATAAACACTTCACTGACTCTGCGCTCTGGCGACATGCCGTTAATGCACGATTATTCTATGAGAGCATCTGCCTGTGCAGCCTAGCCAAATGCACACAGCACGTCCTGTGGACACGGGCACTCCAGAGGGCGAGGACAATACCAGACGGGCCTGAACAGATGCGTAAAGATGGTCAAAGTACAAGCGCCGACTTACTGCTTTCCACAGCCAGCAGTGGCTGGGAGTTTGTTCTGTAAATCATATAGGTAGGTAGACTACCGGTTGTTCTTATAGGCTGGTAGCTGTTGCCAATGCCATGTCTCCCTCATGACCCAGCAGCATATTGGCTGTTCGCCAACAAGCTGAACTTAAGAGGATGATTGTTAATGTCGCTTTTGGCTGCTTTGAAACGGAAATGACTGGTGGTAGCACTGAAAATGCTTGCGCCCCATCAAACTTTGGAAGGAGACCGTGACCAAGTGCTTATGCATTTATACGAGGTGCAAATAATTTTAGAACTATCGAACAGTCAATAATTGTTATTAAAATGCATGTGAGATCAGGCAGATTGAAGCGCTCTCCATGGAGAGCGTCAGGGGAGTGTACTGGCGTTCGAAGCTGCTCTGAAAGTGCCAGCTGGAGTTTCCCTGTGCCAGTCATCGCTGGGGTCCACGGTGAGTGGATTCTGGCTGATTTTGGTCAATTTAGTGCGTTCATCACTTTGTCCAACAGTAATATTTAAGTGGTGACAAAAATAAAGGATGTTTGATGCACAATGTTGGCTACTATAGACGCGAACGAATGGTCCAGCCTCCAATAACGCATTGCGTGGTCGCATTATGGAAGACAGAACTTGGGGAAAAAAACTTGATACTCTGCGCGTACAAATCTAGAATTTGTAAAACATGGAAATTCAAGGAGAGCAAATGTTTATGCAGCACTGGCTGCATGCAGCATATTTTTCAGTGCAAGGTCATATTGGAGACCTTATGTTCTGCACAAACACCCCACCAGCCTATGCCAACTTTACGCTGTGTCTGCCTATCTGGGACCACACAGCGCCACTTTCAAGACTCAGCCACAGCCAGTCAGGGCCACAAACAACAGTCAGCCCTCACAGCTTTAAACATGTTCTGTAGAGTCTAAGTACATGAGCTGCACCTGTTTCTACAGGATGTGCAATACGCATCTGACTAGAGAGCACAGATACTCTCTGAAGACACTCGAAGCTCACTCAATTGCTTGTGAATGGGAGAAGTGTTAAAGCCAGATGCTGATCGCAGGTCAATAGTTGGGAGTTTGAGCCAAAAGACTCTTCTGAAAGTTTATTTGTGCAATTTTCCTACACGAGCGAGTTCCTCTTCTGGTTATTGGAGTTGACGCAGAAAAGGGTTAAACAAAAAGGTTAATTATTGTATTTTCCTTTATAGCATTGGAGTTGATTATCAAATAAATGTCTGTTAGAGACAAATGATAAAACACAATAACAACAACAACAAAATAGTCATTTAAAAAAAAAATATATAAAAAATATAAAAAACAAGTCCAGAATATGTAAAAAAATAAAAAAATAAACGCAAAATTAGCGTTTATTTTTTTTTATTTTTAGGAAAATCAAGAATTTAATTCTTGATTTTCCTTTTAAAATTGACGCAAAACTACACGGACCAATGACCGACCCTAGATCTGAACTTCAAATAGCAGCTCAAAACTGTTGACAGTGATACTAGTCTGTAGGCAGTTTCTCCTGGTTTTCTTAATAAGACTGTTAAGATTTGTGGCCGTACCGCTATTCCCGATCCCGTCAGATCCCGGAAGCTAAGCAGGGAAGGGCCTGGTCGGTACTTGGATGGGAGACCGTTTGTTAACACCAAGAAGCCTGGCGAATGTAGTGTGTGATTGAGTGGGTGGTGGTGGTCGGAGAGGCCAATGGTGCAGACTGACAGCCTCGCTTCCATCAGTCTACCCCAGGGTAGCTGTGGCTGCAAGAAGCACTTACCACTGCCGAGTATGCTGTGAATGAATAATGCACGAAATCGTAAAACAACTTTGAGCGTCTGGAAAAGCACTATATAAGACTAATGCATTATTATTAATATTAATATTATTATTATTATTATGCTCTGAGTTACAGAGGCCATTGTAGATGTAAATGAGCCTCAACGTTCGTGATAAAACTGATATAGAACTGTAAAACTAATACTAGAATTACAAGGACGTCTTTGTTGTAGACGTCTTTTAGGTAGAGGTACTTTTAAAATAATAGCTGTCTTTGCCATTTGTTAATTGCAACCACACATATTGTGATTTCAATTTGACTGTGATTCATTGTGCCTTAATTTCTAGTAACATTACATCCAATCACCACTGCCCTTGGCATTTGGTCTTCATGAGGCTCTATTGGTTGTACAGAGTCTCACTCAGTCATTCATTCATTGCTTCACGTCATTTGTGCGACGCAGAGTCAGCTGACAGATTTCGAAATGGCCAATTACAACAGGCTCGCACCACTTTTTCTGTATTACTTAACATACAAAGCAGACTACCTTTCCCCTTAGCTCTCTGTGAACCCTCCCTCTCTGATCTGGTCTCTGGTCCTCTTTGAGCAGAGGCAGTATCGCATGTTATTTCTACACCTGTATATCATCCCTATTCCCACTCTGTTTTCAGTGTCCAGCCTTCAACTGTTCACACTGTCCTGACAAAAGGCGTTGTAGCGATAGTGCCGAAAAGGCCACGGGGAGGCACAGTATGAAAGGAGGGACAGGAGGGCAGTAAAATCTGATTGAAATATGACAAGAATCTGTGTTGAGGGTGTCTGGGGCCCGCACCGTGTCAGAGGAAATGTCCTTAAAATAAACAGTCTGAAACAGGATATGGGGAGAAACATAATAAAAGGAGCAATAATATTAGGACAGGAAGACAGATAAGGCGTCAGACAGGTGATAAAAATGTGCTCAAAATAAACTGCAAAAAAAGCCTATAAGCCTCTTTTACATTGGAAGACGCAGGTTTTAAAAGTTTTCACTGTTTTCGCAGCCCCCTGATGGTTCATCTTTTTACATTATTTTTTTGAAAATACACCAGGTCTTTGGCTTTTGTTTGCTGAGGCTGAGTCGTGCGTTTATGTTTTACATTTTTCATCCGTGACCTTCTTATGTCCTCCAGAGCTCTCAGAGCAAATGCTGGCCTCCCCAAAAAGCCTGTCTCATTGTTACATGCAAAAAGGGCAGCACTGTGAAAGGATTATCAAAACCTATTTTTAAAATTAAAATAAATCTATTAAATCCACTCATAATGGATTTTGTTGAAGCATGCTTTGCAACATGAACATTTATACGTCAAACAGTGAGTGGGGCCAGGAGAAAAGAAATAGAGGTGGTACACTTAGTCCTGAGAGTGTGCAGAGTAGACGCACGTATAGATGTAGTTTTGTCCCAACATCTTAACTTTGATATTTATTTACTCACTTATTTATTTATTTGGATTTTGTAGTTCTTATGCCTTCCCTTTATTTTCAAACATAACCATGTCATGTAAAATGTTGGATCTAGACAGTTCAATACTTTTATTCATGCAATCCTCGAAATGACTACTTATTAAACACTTTGAGTACTATTTAAAAAGAATTAATATAATTTGCGGCGTAATGGTTGCATATTGCTCTTATAACAACAGCTATATAAAAATATATTCAATGACCCAATCAGAATGGGGGATAAAACATGATTTGGACTCACTAAATATAGTATATGTGGAAATTCAGTTTCTTTCTCCATTGGACCTTGGTCCAGTATTGATTCGGCTGCTCTTGAGTCGCTGCTTTGGTGGGGAGGTGCTGCGTGCCCGCTGACTGCACTGAGCTCACTCCATTATTTAAAGGTGCACAGCGGGTCAGGGGAGCGGCCCGGTCACATCTCTGCCCCGTGGCCTCAGGCTGCAGAGGCGGGACACGATCACAGCACAAAAACACTTATGGAAAAGGTCAAGAGAGACATTCGGACAACGAAAAAGCTCAAACAGGCTCGAGAGTGTTTCCGAGTGTTTTGTGGTTTGAATAGAATAAAACCTTGATGGACATGATTAACCAGGCTAAGACAAATACTAGGTTCTGAAGTAGCCTTATTGTCCAGCCTATAATAATAGGCTTTCCACTGCAATAAAGATGTCTAATCACATATGCAACGACCTCGCTGTCCAAATTTGATTTAAATACACCCCCTCCTCGGTCTGTCCCTCCTTCACCCCAACCAAGCACCTGACCTCGGAAAACTGTCTGGACCTCGCTCCCTCAACCAATCAGACCACTGTGAACTTCAATTCACAGCTCAAAGTTTGTCATCGGTGAAGGCAGTCAGGATAATACATCATTACAATAGCTCTGGTGTGTTTTCACTGTCACCACTTGCACTTCATTCATTCATATGTTGTACAGTTCCACGGGGAGAACATGCACACTCCTCCACACAGGCTGATAGAACCCGGGACCTTCTTGCGGTGAAGCACGAGCTCCACCGTGCCGCCCCACTACATGTGCATTCACAAACCCAGTCCAGCACAGTTAAGATCTTGTTATAGCTTTTGGGTTTGACCTGGTCCTATACCTCCTGACATCCAGGGACCATAGAAGGTCCCAGAAGCTAATTAACCTCCCGATGGTTCTGTGGTGACACGGTTACACATAAATCAATAACTTTTTGCGCTTGATTGCTCTCATAGACTCACTGTGTAAGCTTATGTCAGAGCTAAGTGCCCCAAGTGTCAAATAGGGCTGTTTGAGAAGTCACTTAAATAGACTGGGAGTTGAACGGGTTGCATCCTTTAATTATGTGTAAACTATGGCTAATGAAATCGGGTTTTGAATGTTTTATTAAATTGCCCAAGTCTCTCAGCTGGATATGACCTATTGAAGGAATTATTAAAGGAAAGTTTGTGATATTCTCTTTTCCTCCATTTACCTCCATTCCGTTATTTGCCCACGATTAGCCCAATGCTGTCAATTATAACATTAATACAACATGTCCCCCCCCCCCCTAACTTCTAAAAGTATAGATTTTTGTAGCAGACTCCAGTGAGCAGAGTCTGACACCATCGGTATTCTGACGGGCCATCCTCTCTCAATCTCTATCTAACTGCCTGCAGCCTCTGCCACACAGGAGCTGCAGGAGAGGAGCCGGGAAGAATACTTACAAGCCTAAACCACAGTGTGCTTCCCTGCGCCTCGCTCTCTGTAACTCAGTATATCGCCGCCGACTCAGGCATTGTCGTGTGGCAGGAGTAGCCTTGGGAGCCCAGCAGCCAAAAGTGTCCTCTAGCATTAATGGCGGCTGTGGCTGACTGAAGGAGGAAAACACCTTGAAGAATCGCACTTCAGAACAGCGCCGGGGGGGATGTCGGGGGACAAACTGATTGACATTCTCTGAAGCCCACACAAAACATGGCTGCCCTCTAGTAAACCAACATCTCAGGACTGTTTAGTAACAAGGCAGCACAGTTTGTATGGAATTAATGTGGACAGGCCACTGAACAGAACTGGAGGCGTCCACGGGCTTATTAACTGTGTGTGCTTATTATTGAGTGCCTTTTCAATGTTTAAAAGATACATCCTCTGATTGCAAACTAAATGTTCCTGATAAAACATTTAAGACCCGATCTTCCACCTGGTGCAACAACAGCGTTGGTCCAGGCGAGCCTGATGTACCTGCTGCGTCAGTGGCCTGAGGGCATCGCTTAGACAAAAAAAAAAGTCTAACTGAGGCGTGATGTGCTGCAAGAGCGCAGGGGTGTCTATTCAGCCCACGACCAGCCCACTTACTGCGTCAAGTATGAAGCTGAAGATTTCACAGAGCGCCCAGCCAGTGCCAAAGTCTACAGCCTGCGTTTAGAAACACACGATCGGGTCCTTTATCCACCAAATGCATAAAAGAAAGTATAAAAAGCAAACGCATAAACTGCATGCCAATGTAGATTCATTTAATTCCGAAACATCTTTGCTGAGAATTCTAGATTCAGTGCAAACGACGGATGTCTAAATTCAGCGAGCTTAAGCTGTGTAACTCCTTTCCCTCCTCTTCACACGATCTGAAGTGATGTCTGTCAGGCCTCCTGAGCCCATGCAGTCAGTGGTGTTGATATTACTTGAGTGAAAATCATGCTGAGCATTCACTGGCCTGTATCCAAAGATCATCATGGGTGTTGAAATTATAAACCTTTCAAGCAAGGAATAAAAACTGCTGAAATGGAAAGACATTTCCAAGCCGAGTTGCTCTGCTGTGCACACAGGGCGTAATAATCATGTGGCTATTGGAAAGTGTTACTCACCTTAAACACATGTTGTCAATTTCATTTACCTCTTGCACAGACGGCTTAACTAAATAGATCTACTGTATGGCTGTATTTGGAGATTAATATAAAATATTAATACCATTTTATTTGATAATTTTTTTAAATAAATAATATTTGATTAGCCCGTTTTATCAAACTATACAAAATCAACAACACAGTTATTTCATTAACATACTATTAACTACTAAAGATCTAAAACCAATTTGAGTAACCCAGAGGTGCAACTAATACATTCCAACATACAACCTGCAATATGTGATACTGCCTCATCTAACACTAACCTGGCATAAGGCAGATTGATATTACAAAGGCAATGACATTAGCACAGTAATACCACTCTGGAAAGGCTCCAGTTTAAATTGTTCAAAATACTTTTAGTGGGATATTTGCAGCCAAGACTCAAAGCATAACTAAAAAAAATGATTTTTTATTTTTATTATGTTATACATGTTTGTAAGTTGAGCCCAAATGTATCCGTTCAAATGTACTGACCTGTCAAGATGGATTTTCGTGAGATTAAAAATTCAGATCTCGTGACAATCCAGCTTGGACCACAAGGTCGGCATTGTAGCCTGTCACCAGCATATTCTCATCTTTGGAACACCTTAGCTTGTGAGTATTTTTTTTTATGTTTTATTATAAAATAGGAATGTGTTACAATACTGTATATTACACGCATCATGTTCACTGACACTAGTGCTTCTTTTGCCATAAAAACTTGTATAACAACTGCATAAATATGCCAATAGTACCTCCACACCTCCACACTTCACCTGACCACAAAAACTGAATGTGAAATCCTTATCTGTCAATACCAGAGTGAAAGTGTTCCCCTGCACTGTCACCAGTCAAACCCACAGGAGACAGCTGTGTCCAGGGCCATTGTCTGCTGCTCTGCTCATATCAGCATAGGGAGGCCAGTGTCTGTCAGGGCGGCCGACTGCGATGGACATTGGAATTCAGTTGAAGAGTCGTAAACAAGATTTTCAGTATGACATTGGGATGGCCTGCTGGTAGGTTGGCAGTGCATTTTTTTATCTGATCCCAAAGCTAAGAGTGGCGATAGGGCGTAACAGCCGTAAACCTTGGTCCTGATATAAGATGCAATGTGAAAGGACGACGGGTGTTGACACAGAAGTTGTCTTCTTTTCTACAGCGGGAACCATATCATACCATAAAAAGAAAAACTAAATTCTTACTGTCATTTTTTTTTAGGTCAATTTGCATTTTCAAAATAATTTCTATTTGCTAAATGCCAGGAGAATTAGCGATAGAATTTTCTACACTGTTTTATATTACTTTTTACAAAACCAAAAGTTTACTGGCTCTTTTGTGTTTCTTTTGGAGTAAAGGGCTTCTTCCTGGCAAAGTACCCTCTTAGCCCATATTGGTACTTAGTACTGGTTTCCCTGTGGATAATGACACACGCTTACCAGTTTCAGCCAGCATCTTACCCAGGCTACTTTGTTCTTAGGTTGATATTCTTATTTCAGAACATGTTCATCTCTGGGACACAGAACCCGCCTTCTTTCTGATCTGTATGATGGCTGGACAATTCCATCATTATTTGAACCAATCAACGTGGCACCTTCAAATGTCTTGAAATTGCACCCAAGGATGAACCAGACTTGTGCTTCCAAGGTATGGACATCGTCATCTGGGCTTTCCTTTGTTTAAAGGTATAGTAATCTTATGTAAACTTCTGACTTTGTAAAAAGTAACAACATCATTTCCAACAAATTCGATCTCTCATTCTTCTGACAATTAGCAAATAAAATTCTAATTGACCTAAAAAAAAGTTAATTCAAGGCAGTGAAAAAAAAAGAGGCAAATATGTCTTTTTATAAAGTGTATGTAAACATCTGGTTCCCAATGTACAAGACATTTTCTGGCCTTGTGCTCAATTATGTCCTTTCTGTGCACTTTACTACTCTGTTTCTCGTGACTTCGGAGTGTGATATATAATTTAAACATGGAGTACTCGCTGCTACAGCAGGCATGCTCTTCGGTCATATATGTGAAACGAAATTAAAATATTACGGAAAAATCTATAATATGCTGGTCGGTCGGTCCATGTTAAAATACACATATTCACTGAAATATTTTAAGAATTCATGATGGCTCACATGAAAGTTTGATTAATGTCATTTCAATTTTTTATTTTTATTTGCCTAATCCTTTTACGTGACCACCTTGAAACGTTGGCAACTACTTCATTGCTTGGCCGAACAACTTTTGTGAACTGTCGGTACATACACAACAGGTCATGTTTTGTTTAGACCTGGTTTAGTGCTAGCTTAGACCTTTGAAGTTACTTGTACAATCGATCATTTTCATGAGTAGTTTGCAAAAACGTCTAAAATCTATCTTCTAGCATTGTGTTGCAGCCCTAAAACGCACTTCAGTTCGCAGTAGACGATGATGCTATGACGAGTATAAGTGCGAATGCTATTTACCTTGTCTTTGCCTTGCTTCTCATCCTGATACACTCTCCACCTCTCTCCATCGTTGCTGTAGGCCACTTTGTACGATCCGACAAACTGGACGTGGCCGAAATCTTTGGCTCCCTGGGTGATGACCCCGGTGACCTTCGTCGGCACGAGCAAGTCCACCTGAGAGAGGAGAGGGAAAAGCAACGGAAACATTTCACAGGTGCTAAATGCCCGAAATGGAGTCAGCATTTACTCTTTTAATGCCATGAGTAGATTTACAGTAGCAAGAAAGACAGTGGGTGCAAGAAGTCGGTTTCAATTATTCACAGAATATTGAACAACAAGGGGGGGAAAAACTCCATAAGTTCAGCTCTCAGCAAAACAGAAAGTGCTCTGTGCAGCAGCTTCGGAGACCTACATCGCTCCAGTTGGGTTAATTTTTAATAGCTTCTCATTTGTTGCGAACAATTTACAGTGCAGGGGTGGTAGCCAGCGAACGCGTGCGTACCCGGATACTTTCATCGGCCCTCGCCCACCTCAATTATGCCTCATTATTTAGAGCAAACACAACTGGGTTAAGCCTGGCCTCGTATGCACACACACACACACACACACACACACACACACACACTCACACCTACGGTAAGCAGTAGCCCATTTTGCGAGGCTTCAAAGAGGGGAAAACGTACTTGTCGATGTCACGCAGGTCAAAACAACAAGCTTTTTTTTTTCCACGTGTTAATTACAAAACATCAAATGAATAATGCATACAAATCAACAGAACCTAAAGAGCAATGAGGAGGAAGGCGGTACCTGCTCTGATTGGTAATCAAGAGCAGCAGGAAAGACAGCTCAGTTTTGTAATTGTCAAATGCATGCTGTTTATTCATGCACATAATGAGTCCGTGTGTCTGCGTGTGCTTCTGTGTCAGCCCGGATCCACTGAAGGTCTTAGTCTACACATATTTCACCAAAAAATAACTTTAGATCTTAATATTCAACGCTTGGCTTAAAGTGAAATGATGTGACGTTTTTGTGATGTTTGATAAGTCCCAATACAATGGAACTATTAATACCTACAACTGACATCATCCCATCAAACTAAGTAACTACTAGATAACCTGCCATGTGCACTCCCCTATCTGTAGAATAAACCAGATTTTCTACAGCTCTCAGTGGAGGCCGGAAAGTCTATCCAAATTGTGTAAAATGGTCATACGACGTCCTCACTCTTACTTTTTGCCCTAGTTTACACGCTTGCGGCAAACATAAAATTCATGTGCGTATGTAAAAATCTGCGCCCTGTGACATTTCGCTGTCAGATGGTAGGCATAATGGCAAAATTTAGAAGCGCGGAAAGAGCAGGGGAGCATCTACAGAGCATGCAGATGAATGTCTCCAGCTGAATATAACTAACAAGGTAGAGGCAGCCTTACATCACATTAATTGGCCTGGTCATAGGCCAACAAATAGAGTGTCAAGTGGTTATGAAAAAAAAAAAAAAAAAAAACCTGGGGTAGAAGAAGGTAGTCAATTCCCTGCACGCTACTGTCTCAAGGCACGTTCACAGATAATCTATACTTGAAATTAATCAAATTAAGTATAGCTTGGAGCTCTGACGTCGCAGGCTCAAAAGCTGACAATGTGCCGTACGCCAAAACTAATTAATACCCCACAGTGTGCAATGCAGCTGTTCCTGACACTATACTTTAGTCACTTTATTGTCTACTTCATATACTTGGCATTAACCACATAGAGTTATGAAAGTGAGATAGATGAGCTGGAGTACATAACAGATCTGGACTTTAGGAGCTTAGGCCGCTAACCTGGATACAACGGATTTCCAAATATTTGTTTAAATACAGCGACCCGGCCCCGGATAAAGCGGAAGAAAATGGATGGATGGATGTTTAAATATTAAATCTACAGTGTATTTAATACAAGGGGTTCACTTACTTATCCCATGCATGTTGTGAATGTCTCAGGTTCTACTGCAAAATATCGTGATAAACTTGTGAATTAATGTTTCTATTGATGATAGCACGTTGTCCAGAGGAAAAAACGGAACAGCACACCAACATCAAAGCCCTATCCCCACTGTGAAGTGTGGTGCAGGGCATTCACATTCACAACATGCATGGGATAAGTAAGTGAACCCCTTGTATTAAATAGCTGGCTGACTCTTCTTTTGCAGGAGTAACCGCTTTTCTGTGGTTGCAGATTAGACGCTCACAACGATCAGGATGAATCTTGGACCATTCCTCTTTGCAAATCTGCTGCAGTTCAGAGAGATTCACTTATTCACTTATTCCTCCCTCTCCTGTGAATGTTTACATGTTATGGCTAATAGAAATATGATACAATGTAAATGTTTGGGTGGTATTAGTTTAAGCAGACACTGTTTAATCATTCCAAATGGTGTACTTACTTGTTCTCATCACTGTAAATCAGAATTTAGTATATTACAGGCTTCTTTTTTTTTTATACATTCTGCTTTAAAAATATGGTATGTACGAAATATAAGAGTCCTGGTCCTGGCAGACATGGATAAAGGGCGCGTGGAGGAGCAGTGGTGAGGGCTGCTGAGGTTGATTTAAAGCCAATGACACCTTGCATTGTACACCTTTGATTATGCCCTGGTTGCACAACACTGAGGTAATCGCACCGGAGTCGAGCAGTCAGGTCTGTCACCAAAACAAAGGCGTGCTTGAAGGGGAACCTGTAATTGCTGTCACAGGTAGCGGTCAAAAAATACGAGCGCTCGTGTCACCATCGCCTCTCGGCACTTTGATGGCCCAAACTGAATTAGGAGAAGAGATAAGCTTGTTAAACTGAAGCCCTCCTCCCTTTCTCTGCTCGGTCCCGTCTGCTCCTGCCTCCATCAGGCCGTTATCGCTGCACCATCGAGCAGACTGACTAACTAAAGGCTTTGTGCTTATCGCAGAATTCTTATGGCACAGAAGCTACAAAGAAATGAAACATGAGGCTGTTTGCAACAATAAACGAGTTTTATGAATGAAAAGGCACTTCTTGACACATTTTAGGCAGTTCACACTAGTCAAGTTTAATCAATCAAAGCCGCTTGATATTCAGTTCGATTGTATGGAGAATAATTAACCTGGGATGTTGTACGTCTCATTGGTTTGACTGTCAGAAACAGTATTGTTTTAGACACAGATAACGAAGCAATAAGTAGCAAAAAATGCATAACATTCTTATATTGTAGCAAAGAAGCAACAAAGAAAAATGAAACATGCATGTTAGGATTCTGTTTGAAACGTCTAACGTTTCTAATGTTGGCATTTTTGCTGCAGTAGATCCACATCAGAGTTCTACTTTGCGTCCTGTAAATAAAAACCCTTTGACTCATTTTGAAATCACTGAACAACTTGCAACCAAATGAATTAAATAAGAAATATGTAGCCTACTACAGACAGTGATTTTTTTCCATAAGTGGTTTAATTAATGCATTTTCTCACATTTCCACGACTACATCTCCACAACAGCCCCTACACTGCTGCAGAATTCCTTGTTTTTAAACTCATTAACTTGCTTCTCACTGCTGCACAGATGCGCTCAGGAAATAAACACAGCAACTGAGTTAAAGGATTTGTTTGGTGAGGTAAAAACAAAAACCCTCTTATTGTTGTAGTTCCCTAAAGTTTCAAGATGAGACTTCCAAAAAAAAACACAAACACACAGACCAACAGGCCAATAAGTCATTTGTATTGTCTTTGATGGTGGGATGTAAAGAAGTAACATTTATACTGTCTGCTCATTAAAGTAAGAGTGGCAATCGTGTCCTCATTTGAAGTGGAATTGTTGTGGCAGGATGAAGAGATTAATGCAGCGGGAGGCCGCGTTTACAAAGAGGAGGAGAGAGGGACAGATTTTTGTCTTAAAAATACTGAGCAGCCCACTGCAGCTTAAAGTCTCCAGCTGTGCTAATATGACTGTTTACAGCCAGGACTTGCATTAATTGTGAGTTTTTGTGTATGTGTAAGACCAAACAGAAATCTGTAAGTACTTACAAAGAAAATCCTACTTTTGCAGACTTATTCTCTTGTAGGCCTGAATATTCTCTGGTTGTAAAACAGGTTACATGTTATTACTGTCCTCTCTACTGCAGCCCCAGCGTTGGCCAGTCATCACGGCTGCGTTTGTGGACACAGTGGGAGTGTGAATGAGGCTGATTGGTCTGCCTCAGGTCAAATGCACTGGAACGTATCCTGTCTCTGATGTCGCATTCTGCTTTGGGGTTGGGTTGGTAAAGCATAAAATCATTTTGGACGCAATCTGTTTGATGGCTTGTTCCTGTTGCAGGCAATTACGGAGCTACAGAAAGAAAAAGATCACGGATAGATTTCTATAACGTGAAAGGGCAGTTTTTGTAGATTGTATGTTTGACTAAGGGATCACGCAACAGATCTATTTTTGATGCATCTGATCAAACATCCATATTTTCCAATGTTTTCAGTTTTAGTTTGTTCAATGCCAAGAAACAACGGACTATTATGTGACACAGGAAATTACAAGCAGCAATTAAGCCTGCATTGTTGCGTCAAGTGTAACAGTGTTGTGTGTCTAAAGGAAATCTTTCAAAAACAGCTTACAGCCTGCCATGGGCCAATCGCAATGCTTTAAGAACATATGGGCCTGTGCCTGCAGGCAGCTCCAGTGTGAGGCTCTCCGCTGAGAATGTTTGGTAGCTCTTTAAAGCCGGAAAATCCACAAATATCCGACAGGTTGCGCCACAACGGAATTAACGTGTCAATCAAAACAAAGACTGACGTGAAAGGCATTGATCTGTGTGGACCTCTGCCTCACCACTGTTGTACCTGTGCGTAATGATGTAAGTAAGGGGAAAATACAACATTTCCAAAAATAAATGTGCTAGAAATTGCTAAGCATCTTATGAGCTGGTTCCAAACGCATGCACGCATACATAATGTTGCTCTGTCCTTGAGCACACACCCAAATTAATGTCTGACCTGCTAATTCTGGCAAAAAAAACAAGGATACAAACACTACAATTGCATCACCTACTATCCAAGCTGATATTTGGATACAATATATTGTCCTCATTAGCCACAAAGGCAAAATGCTATAAAATATACTGTAACATGACTTGATGATACCACTAGTAGAAATGTCATCGTGGGTGCTTCTGGAACGATTACACCATAGCAGACAGACCTGTAGCAGCTTGACATTTCAAAGATCTTACTCTTACATAAAGTGACTAATATTAAAGTGTGACTGGACAGGGCGGTGGATAAGGGCAAATGAGCAGCGCTGGCACTCTGATGAAGGTCTTTGTTAAAGAGCGAGATGACTTGTTTTGGCACTGCATAAGGCAGAGTCAGCTTCTTGGCCGGTTGTAGCACATTTACAGCCAAATGACTTGGGACAGGGATGAAAGATGGTGGCAAAAGCACAGGCCAATCTCAAAAATATGTGTATTTAACTGCCATCATGGTGCTTTGTTCTTACGGGTAAACTCATTTGAAACATGGGGACATAGCCAGTGGTTTTGCATGGTTTATATGGGTCTCAAGTGATTCAAAATAACAACTGTTGCCATATAGTAATTAAGAAAAAGAAAGAAAAAAAAAAAAAACGTTCTGATGATCTAAAGTTTTCAAATGAACATGAACGTGGAACTCATGAATAGTATACATCTCTTGGTTAAAGTACGTACTTTGAAATAATGGCACTAAGATGTTATTTTAAGATAAGCTAAAGCGGTGAACATAAGTTGACAGCTTCACCACTTAAAGCAGGGGTGTCCAAACGTTTTTCATTGAGAGCTGCATATGGAAGTGTATCCCGTGTGGAAGGCCACAGATCTGTGGTCAATGCTGTAAAAATTTCAACAGCATTTTAAGCCCTGTCACACTTCTCACAATCCCGCAACAAATAGTTTGTTTTTGAGGTCATGCATGTGTTGAATTATCAAGCTTGTAGTATAAAGTACCATTTACGGCGATGTATGACAATTCAACACCAACACTTTGGGCACCCCTGTCTTACAGCTCACCTTTATTTAATACCTTATCTAGCTACATAATATGAAGAAAAAGAATCCAGTAGAAGTTCCAGTATTATCATTATCAGCGGTCCAACATGTTATACCTGCGATGGTAACAGGCTGCTCAGAGTGCGCCTTAATAAAACAGGCAACGTTCAGCTCAGTGTGTCGAGTGAAGTCTAAATGGTGGCACAGAGCGATGGAGGGAATTGGCCATGGCAAAAGGAACAGGAAGGAAATCAAGCATGGTGCGGTGGATCATTTGAGGCTATTACAGCAAAGGGAACAGTATCTCCAGGTCCAGTGAGGCGCGCAGCGTATCAGAGAGAGTGAAGCAGAGACGGGGACTCATGTGCGTAAAAATGGCCTTGACGCTGTGGCACTAAGGAGCTGGAGGATTTCACCCTCTGTTTAATTCTCACCGTGACCAGGCGTATGACGGACACTTGTACACTGATCAGAGCTCTTGCGTGGAATCACTTTGGAATCCGAGCACGGAGACAAACATGCTATTTGGGGATATTGTGCTCCAGCATGACCTACGCCAAGTGAAAATGAAATTGCACTAAGTCACATTTTAGCAACAATCAACACCTTCAGCCAAATAAAACCTGTTACCCCCTCCTTCAAAGACTTTGCCCCCTTCTGCAAAGACCTTGAGATGATTTGATCAACTTACATCCTAACCATGTACTGCCTACATACTGCGCAGGGCACACTCTCCGGAGGTTTTAGCTTCAAATTCAACCCGGAGAAACACGCTCCAACCTCCAGATACACATGCACAACACATCCGACCAATCTCTGCTGCACTGATTTAAGCCCCGGCGCCTTCATTTCTGACAATTCTTCCCGATCTCCAGATTACAGTGGCGCTTATGTGAAGTCATGAATCAATCATCCGCAGATAAAGGAGATGAATGCATACCGCCTTTAGCCCAGAGCCGATGAGGATCAGGAAGTGGTGCTGAGGATAAGATGGCTTCCCGGGATAATGAAAACAAAGCAGCTACATCACACAGGTTTGCTGGTATGTTTAAGAGGACGCGCAGTTGCAGGGAGCAGACTCTAAAAAGGCAACCAATTGAATCAGTGAAGCAGATGGATTTAGCTGCCTTACCCGTAACTTCATTTGTAAGTTAATTGAATCTGCATACGGCTAGCTGCAGGGGAAGGAGCAAAATAACACAAAAGAACCAGCCATATTGGTTCGAGCCGCTACGATAATAAAGTTTGTATCAAACTTGTGGGGAGTTCTTTTTAAAAAAAAATCCTTGGATAATGTTGCTACAAATGATCAAATTAACAGTGGCTCTGGGCAACAAAGTGGAAACAATTCCAAATTACATCAGTGATTTTATTGTGTGAATTTTGCAGCTTTCCCATCGGACCCTAAACGCAGCAGTTGCCAGAATAAGTGTTCAAAAACCAACCAGACCGTTGCATTCTTACACGCAGGTACTTGACAAATACAGTATGTGCCCCTCACTGATTGCAATGGAAGCAGAGAGAGCTGCTGTTCCCATAACACATCGAGTTTTAATCAGTGCAGAGACAAAGAGTGGCTGCAGCTGCTGCTTGTTCTTATTGTGCTCTGTGCGTGAAGACAAATAACGCAAAAAACACCAAGAAACTTTTTAGATGATTAGAACGCGGAGTCTTCACATCTGCAGGGACAAGTGCCTTTATTTAGATCAGATATAATCAGCCCGGCGTGTCAGTGCTAGTTAGGCTTTCCGTTTTGTCAGATAACACATTTCAAATGACACGTGATGAAGTGTTTAACAAACAATGACGCTAATTGGACAAAAGCAACAATTCAGATGACTGTCTTTGCAACTATGGGCGGTCACTTACTAAGAAAATAATCTAAGTTAAGTTAGCCTCTTAACGCCCGCTTTAACAGAGCACATTTTCTTCAGTTTGACTTTAACCAAATCTAAAAACCTCTTGAAAAAGGCATCAAAATAGCCACATAAACTAGACGTAAATGACGACAAAAATTGAACAAAACAGACGACAAAAAGGCGATAAGGAAGCGACAAATATTTAAGGAAAAGCTTAGATCAGTTTAGTAGGTCTTAGCTTTCAAATGAGGTGTTACCCTGGTTACTGGGGCTGTAAGTTCCAGTCGAGAAGCTCCCCCGACTACCTTGACCAGCCCCCACCATACGGACTTCCTCCAGCACCTGCCCCTCTCACCGTTTGCTGGGCCCCGGGCAGCACAGAGCGGGACAAGCACAGACTGAACAAGCTGGTTGGGAGGGCCAGCTCCGTCCTGGGCTGCCCCTTGGACTCTGTGGAGGAGGTGAGGGACAGGAGGGCCAAGCTCACCTCCATCATGGACAACACCTCCCGCCCACTACACAGGACTGTAGAGGAGCTGAGCAGCTCTTTCAGACAACCTCAGTGCAAGAAGGAGCGCTACCGCAAGGCCTTCATCCCCACTGCTGTCAGACTGTACAACACGACTGTAAAGTAACAAATGTGCAATAACTCCCCTTTGCAAAACTACGTGAAATAATCTCTGTATCAGCTCCACTTATTGACAACCTGTACTAGGACTGTAAACTTTGCAACTCGATATTCTACTTTTTATAATCTGTTCAAATTTGTATTCTTTTTTTTATTTATTCTTATTTCCTTATTGTTATAATTCTGCCCCTTAAGATGTTTGCTTTTACTTATTGTTGTGTGCATTTGTTGCACACCCTGAGTGATCTTATTGAATGACGAATGTAACAAGTGAATTTCTCTGTCGTGAGATCAATAAAGGATTATCTTATCTTATCTCTTATTTGGGTAAAGCTGAACTTGAGAAAATGTGCTCGGTTAAGCCGGAAGGTAAGAGGTTAAGTTAAGTTATACTTTTTTAATTCCCATAGGGAAATTTGTTCTCTGCATTTGACCCATCCTCAATGCCACTGGGGCGACCTGTAGGAGCACTGAGCAGCCAGCGTGGGCTGGTGCTCGGGGACCCATCTCCAGATGTGGAGCTAATGGTCAGAAACACCTGGCTGGAGGATTAACCTATTGTACATGTTTCTACTCATTACTAATCGCTATGTGCATTTCCCCAATTCCCCTTTCATAAACAACTTTTTGTACAATCTCAAGAGGCTGGAGACACATACAGTCACACCCCACTTTACAGCTTAGACTCAAATCAATATGGCGTGCCAGTTAGACCTCTGGATAAAAGAGGACCCCTGTCTTATGCTGACTAGTACTAATAGCTTCATTTGTGACTATCAAGGCTTGAAGGACACTGCGGATATCCCCTTGAAAGTTTTCCATAATCTCCACTTTACAAAAGTGCTACTCTGTTGTTCTGGAAATAGAGACATGATCATTGCTATTCCAGATGATCAAAATCCCCTCCTAAATCCTTCCAAGCTTTAACTCTCTCTCTGAGGCAGCTTCTTTTTTCTGTTTTTAGAAAGACATGCTTTATCTTTGCTGCATAAACAGAGCTCAGAGTTTCAATGGGACAAATTAAAGCCATTCTCTACAAACAGTCAGCTAATTCTGCTGATTAAAAGACATAAGCGCGTGTTGTCAGCGCAGCAAGCTCAGCAGATCAGAGTTTTTATTTGATTAGAAGCAGCGCAGGCTTTGATAAAGTGATGTAATGCAAGAGAGGTGGATGTAGGCTGCGTAAAGTCGAAGAATCAAGGTTAGCCACATCAGTCTGCACTTACTCCAGTCCAAACATAACATTATGACCACTCGAATGATAAGAGGCCAATTACACAACAGACATTTCTGCACCACGTTATCAAAAGGAGCCCACATGTGAGTAGGGCTGAAACAACTAATCGATTAATTGATGACTAATGAATTATTTAAATATTTTAGTAATCGATTAATCGTTTTCTGATCAGAAAGCAGAATTAGCACTAAGAGCCTCCAGCAAACACTTACTGTAAAGAAACAGGCCACTGTTTTTCCATACTGTGATATATTTTCTTACCCAAGTTTACACGAGCTGATACGCACCTGTCTGGTCTTTGTGCCTGTGGAAGAGCTTGGTTGCTTCTAACTTATTTATTTATTTATTTGAACAGGGACAGTGTACAATCTACATTAGCCTCAGAAAGGAGAGATGCATTGTACCTGGTTATAGCACTTGTGCTAATTTCCACCTGCAGTCCCTGGGCCTATTGTACATGTTTTTTAGTGGTAGGGGAAACCGGAGTACCCGGAGGAAACCTACGCAGACACGGGGAGAACATGCAAACTCCACACAGAAAGGCCCCGTCCAGGTGGGAATCGAACCCGGGACATTCTAGCTGTGAAGCACGAGCGCTAACCGCTGTGCTACCGTGCCGCCAACTTCACCCCGTTTGGAGCTACAGGAATACATTGGGAGAGGCCAAATGCTTTAGTAGTTTTGTGTGACTGAGCGCACGCACAAAGACCAGACAGGTACGTATCAACTCGTCTAAACTCGGGTAAAAACATATCTCAGTATGTAAAAACAGTGGCCTGTTCCTTTAAGTTTACTCCATCGACATGTCCTCAAGCGGCGCCACTTTAGCTTTATGTGATAAAAAAAAGAAAAAATAAAATTTTCCTACACCATTCACAGCCAAGCGATGAATCGATTAATCATTAGTTGCAGCCCTACATGTGAGGTAGTTCTTATCAAGACACTTTAAAAACAGTCAAACTGTAGAACACAAAAAGAGATGTGGAGATGGAGAATTTTAATTGCTAACATTAACCTCCAAACAGAAGATTAGATCCAAAGATTCACTTACAGACACATTTAGTTGTGAGAGAGAAGGACGTTTCTGAGGACTGAGCTACATTTAGAAATTACTTTACGCTTTGAGTTTGGAGACACTGGTTCCCTGCTATATCAGACAACAGCAAATATCTTCCGCACCAAAATATGTATGGTTAACCTTTATTCATGACGGAAACCCACTAGAGAATGAAGAGTCGTAAATGGAACAACATTGACATGACAATATATTATGTTATTGAGGAAGCTTTCAACTGATGTTTCTTGATCTCAAAATCTTAAAATAGGTACCGATGACAGGTTTCTCATGGTTCGCGCCTGTAAGTTTTCAACACAGGATAAGTGACAGGTGTTTCTGAAGTACACAACACATACATACCAAAGGAGATAATAGGGTGTGAAAACGGCTCATACCAAATAGACCACAAGAGCTTGTTCTTTTTCTTGTCTGATAGAAATGTTGCAAATGAAGTGAGGGATCTGTGACTGTAGACAGGTGCATGGCAATACATTAGAAGTGAAATAAATATATAAAAATAAATATATATTAGTAGAAAATATATAAAATGATGTGATACTCGCTTGGTTAATAATGAAAGAATACAAAAGCCAATCACTCTTTTCCAGAACGTGTTTGTGTGAAGCATGTTTAGCATAGAGCCAGTCTAACAGCAGAGCAGGGATAGGAGTTGTCAGCTCTGATGCAGAGCAGGAGCTGCGTTAACAGGGACACTGTGAAATTGAAAAGTAGCAAGTATTTCTCTGGTAATTTCTCTTTGCAACATGGACATGTTGATGTGCATAATTAACTAATCAGCTTATGCCAGCTGGAACTCTTGGCAGCTTCGTCTGACAGTGTCGGCTTCTCTCTTGAAAACATCTTGAAAAGATTATGGTTTGGTATCCTCGGTGTAATTTTATCTCCTGCCAAGACGGTCCATCTTCAGCTTGGACAGTACCCCTACTGGTCCATTTGTACAACTCGTTCATGATAATTATTATTTTGAAATGCAGTCGGTGTTATTAGCTGCCTAATAAACTGGTTATTCAAAAATACTTTCAGGCACTTTCAGAACTGTTGGCTTAGCTAAGTACGGCTTTGACTGCATGTAATGATTTTGTTGTAGTCAATGTTTACTTTCAAAACATTAAAGACTTTAGTCATATTTATTTTAGTTTCAGCTAAGACTATATCAGGACTGAAAACAATGTTACAATTTTAAATTGACAACTTATAGTCAATACTCTTGTCTGCAGTTGCAAGTGATCATTTGCTCTGTACAGCTTAAAGCCTAGTGACTTTGCTGGGAGCCTGCTCTTCCCAGCTCTGCAGTCGTCTTGATTAATAGGAATACTTAATTTGTCATTAGGCTTGATTAATTCCATTAATCCAGCAGCTTTAAGACCATTTTGCAATGCTGCTGAGAATGACTTCTTTGCCACTGTGACCATTCAGAAAAGACAGTAAGTAATGCCATTAGCCTATGATCAATAACCACATCCCTATCAGTTTCATTGTGAGTCCCACATTACACAACCCTGGTGTAAAAGAGACAGACATTTTATATGCCCTGCTGTAGAAATGAACTTCTGCCTAGGAAGCCATTGATTTTCTCACAGTGCCGATATAGTGTCTTCCCTCTCCAACAAGGACAGCATGTAATATGAGACCACTAGTTTTCTTTTACCCACAGCAATCAATTTTGCTTAGTGAGCCCCATGGCCTAGACAGAGACTGGCTAAGTACCTGTCTCCTCCGACATCGTGCATGCGCATCCTAACCTTCAGCAGAAGAGTGCCGCGTAAAAGCAGCATATCTGACTCTAGACCTGACCAATCTAATAACAGCCGCCCAGCCGCGCTAGCTGTGCCACGGCTGAGGGGAGGCGAGATCTGTTCAGAAAGCCACAGAAATCAAAGAAATCATTCTGATTTCCAATTCTCTCTGCCCATCCTCCCGGTGATTGCTTCTATACTATGCTTCACAGCTATCACTAAGATGTAAAGGCATTTAGGACCTTTTATCCATAAAGGACAAATCAAGAAAATATTCAATATATAGGGTAATCTTTAAGGCCAGAATGGGCACGATTGAGTCTGATAGAGATCCTCAATTGGGCTCCATCAATCTCACAGTCTCATCTCAGCACTTGGAGATTATGGTGTAAATGCCTTGTCCTTTTCAGCCGACAGTTACAACCATCAGCTGCTGTAATGAAAGTGAATGAATTGGCTGATTTTCTTGCAACTGTGTATACAGTGTGGGCTGCAGCTGAGCAAAACACGACTGAACTTCCAACAGAGACATGTGGGCGTGTTATTCAAATACACAAGAATTAAAGAGAAAAATAGGAAAAACTTCCTTCTGTTCAATGCCTCTAAAGGGAAGCATGAAAATATACAACCATCCACAGCAGCAAGCAAATCAATTATGCAGCATACAATGATAGAATCCATTTATATGCAGTGGCATGTACGTAGCATACATTTACTGTACTGGGGGAGTAATTGCTAATCCTCAAATTTTCAAGAAAGCTGTAAGAGTGCTGCCCTTTTTGCTAATGATAAAATATAGTGTGCAGAAGAGAGGGCCTCTATATGTTACCTGTAGCCACTGTGACTGATCGATGCGTCCAGCTGTCCATGCGTTGACCTTGCCCTGTTTGTCGAGGCGAGCCTTGCCTGGCTCCCAGGTGAACATGTCCATGTTGAGCGTCCTGAAGATGCTGGAGGCTGTCACCTGGTAGTCCTGGATGTGACCCGACTTCATCCCCAGCGGTTCTGAGCAGCCTAACACAGAGATAACATGCTCTTTATAAATGACTTTAATGCTATTTTTTCAGGTCTACTGCAATTCATTTTCACTGCTAAGGCAGCAAAAACAACTGCATTGGGATAACGTGATTAATTGTCTGTGTGGCTGGAGCTCCTGTAATGTTTGCTTCATACTTAAACATTCACAGTGGTACATGTATCCCCGGGTGCATTTTGGTAGTGCAGGTGTGAAGCGATAAAAAATAATAAGCAGTTTCTATGTCTGAAAGTCACTGGGAGGAACAGAACTTTACAAATAAACGTTACAAAGTGCCTTTTCTAAGACTTGTTTGCAACCTTTTTGTCATTTTGTGGTGATGACATTTAGGAATGGGCAGACGGCCATTCCTGAAATGTCCAGATATGTGATCGCAGACAACAGCTTCTTTTGGCATTTCCATTTCATAACACATATAAATAAATAAATTGATGGTTTAAATTCACAATCACGTCTAATAAATGTCTGCAAAATAAAAGTTCATTTACCTGACAGCTCGCACCCGAGGAGCTCCATGCGCAGGGTACAGTGCCTCCTGCAGACTTGTGGGTAAATCCGCACGTACTGGGCTTCGATGGGAGGAGTGAAGGAGTTTGCCGAAGGAGCGTTGTTATCCACGTTTCCTCTGAAAATCTGTTGTATTAAAAAGGACAACAGTTATATTGGAAGGCTGGACTGGCTTTTTTTTTTTTTTTTTTTTTTTTACAATGATCTAACTAGTCTATCTGCCCCCGTCTCCGGTGACTACTCCAAGCTCAACAAATTGCTGTCATCTCAAGGTCAATGAGCTAGAATTACCAGGAAAAATAGACAATTTCTCGCACCATTTGAGCTCGTAATTTATAAGAACAGTGGTGTGGTCTAAATTAGTGGTCCAATTATGCTGCTATACCTTCTGGAGAGTTTTATCCAAATGACCTGAGATTAGCACTGATACATTATACATCACTGCGAAAAGAGAGAGGAAAGATGGCGCCATGCATTTTATTCTATTATAATAGGCATCCTATGAGAGGTTATCAAAGTCATCAACTGGACTGGCTTGTTTGAGTTGTGGACGAAACTTGGTAATCAGTAAGGCAGTTTCTTATGAGGATGTAAGACCAGCGAGGCCATTTTGCTTCTTGAAAAAAGGGTCAAAATAGTGATAAAAAACGAGGATGATAACGTGACAAAAAAAAGTGGCATAAGAGCGACAAGAACGTGCCGGAAAAGGAACAATAACGCAATAAACAAGCGACAAAGACACGACTTAAAAGTGATGAAAAAGCCACAAAAAAAATTAAAAAAAAACACGTAAAAAAACAACAACAACGATAAACATGACAAAAAGCGTCAAAAAAGAGCCAAAAAAACATGACAAAAATGCTTCAAAAATTTGACATAAACGCGGCGACAACGCGACCAAAAAGTTACGATCAGTTTTGTAGTTCTTAGCTTTCAAATGATGCGTTATACACTGGCCTATAGGCTGTAAGCTCCAGTTGAGACGCTTTTAGATTAAGTTAAGGCGGGGGGTGAAAGGTTAATTTACACAGGAAATAAAAAATCAAATAAAATAAAATATTTAGACCCCAGTGTTAAGTACATGTCACACTTGTACCACAGCAAATGAAAGAATATTATACATTATCAGTAGTTTATATTATTTGGAGGTGCACATTCAAATGTTTCAGGGAAAAAAGAAAGATTATGAACCAGTTTTTTTTTAAGTACCCCATTCCAATTCCAATTCCACTAACACTACAAGGCTTCTATTGGGAAATATAAACGGACCTAGAAAAATGAAACGCTTCCGCTCGTCTATTGTGGCGCGTAATAAATTTGCAGCGAAATTTGGAGGTTGTGGTCTTTCGGGGAGCCCGGCCAAATGGAGGACAGCCGCGGCTCGCTGTCAGGGATGATAGAATGCTGTGAGGCCTGTTTGGTGGCTGTTCATCCCCAAATAGTATAAAAATTCAATCTAGAAGTCATAAAAGTGGGGAGGGGGGTATGGCCGGGGCAGCAAGACAGGCCCCGGTGTGTGCGAGCTAATTAAAAAGCCATCTCATCATGTCCTCCATCCTGCCCTTGACTCTATTCACTATGTGCGTGTTGTTGTCTGCGTGCCAGTCTATAGGGATCCGGTGATGGCTGCAGTGTCTCACCATATCTCCGTCCTTGCCCTTCACTTTATACGTCCGCCATGTCTTCCCGTCGTCACTGTAGGCTACTTTGTAAGACTTGACGTACTCCGGGCTGCCGATCCGCTTGGCACCCTGCGTGATTAGGCCGGTGACCCTCATTCTCCTCAGCAGGTTTATCTGTAGGAAGCAGAAAAAGGAAAGAAATAATGTGTGAAATTACAACCTTCCCCGATGAAGGGGCCGGGCTTGCGGGAGCGCCAGTGATCGGAATCAATTGGCCGCCTGTATCCGTTCTGTCAGGGCCATCCATCTTGTTCAGAGAGGCACTGATCAAATGGAACGTTGAATTAATTTGCACAGTCTACACCGAGTCTGTCAGGCCGGTGCAGTGTGTCAATACTGCGTCAATGTAAACCAGTGGCAATCTAAAAGGGAACTCAGGCTAAAGGAAGCAATATACTGTAAAAGCGGATTGTTTCAGCACACAGAGAAAGCCTTTTTTCATATTGCTTCGTGTTTTTTAATTGTAGAAAGAGAGACACACAATTTCCATGTTATATAAACAGTGATTATTATGTTATTGTTATTAAACAGCCCAGAGGAAGCTGAAATATTATTGTTGGTATCTGTGTAAGTTCTCAGTCGTACAGGAGTTGTCCATCTTCAATGGGGATGGGTAAACACCTTTGAAGTAGAGCGTCTCTAACGATCTGCTCACCTCAGTATCGGTCAGTCATGTCCTATTCATAGATAATCACTACCCAGTATCTGTCCTATTCATGGCTGATCACTGCTAATTACCTGCCTATTGTTCTTTTGTTGGCTGAGGTGCCGTCTCCTTGGGCTGGCAAAGCCTTTTTGGTTTCTCCCGAAGGAGATTGGAGTACAGTGACGGAAGATTAAATCTGAGACCGCCATTTCGGTTCATAAAGGGATTTTCTTTCCTGACAAAAATAGCTTCTTTAAATCCTCTTTCAAACCAACGTTCTTCTTTAGCTAAAATGTTGACCTCCCCGTCCTCAAAGGAGTGGTTGGAGGCTTTGAGGTGGAGGTGCACCGCCGACTGAGGGCCGCTTGCGCTTTCTCTTCGGTGTTGAGAAAGTCTCTTCTGTAAAGCCTTTTGGATGAGAGGCGAAACGTTCGAAGACTTCAACTACTGAGTACAGAAGATGAATCAAGTACCTTCATTGAAGATTATTGTTGGTAATGCAATAATATTCAGAATGTTGTACATATATACCCAGCACCAACAATGACTATTGGGCTGTGGCTTTGACATCACTGGTCATGAAGAGCTATGAAAGGCTCATCGTGGCCCAGCCTCAGGCTGATGTGGCTATGAACTCTGACCCACTGTAATCCGCCTACCAGCCACGGAGAGGGGTGTGTGATGACATCATACATGCTGTGTTCACATACATGAACACAGCATGTATGATGTCATCACCCACCTGGAAAAGCCCAAGTCCCATGTCAGCCTGGTCTTTGTGGATTTCTCAAGTGCATTTAACACCGTGCAGCCACATCTCATGGGGCGTAAGCTGCTCCAGTTTATCACCAACCCCCACCTCATCCTCCGGGTCCTGTCCTTTCCTTTCTCACGGGGAGGGATCGAGGGTCAGAGTGAATGGCCACCTCAGTGCTGCCCGGACAATATCTACTGATTCTCCTCAAGGTTCAGTCATCTCTCCACTTCTTTTCACTCTGTACACAAGCGACTGCAGGAGCACCACCCCAGGTATAACTTATATCAAGTATTCAGACAACACATGGACACAACACACGGATTACTGCAAACTGAACTGGACTCATTCTCACGGTGGTGTAGGAATAACTGATTGGACTTAAATGTATCCAAGACCAAAGAAATTCCCAATAATTTTCCACCATGGCCAAGTGAATTTGATATATAAACATGGGTTTGAGCATCGGAGCCATGGCTAACAGTTTAAATTCAGCCTCCTCCCTTTGATGCCGTGTGAGAACAAGAAGCCAATTCAACAAATACTTCTTTGTAGGGAAACGTCTCATCTACATTTGACCCATCCTTCACTCACTGTCGTCCTGCAAGTGACATCTGCATTGCATTTTAGGAAACACATTATCAACATCATAACACTTTTTTTTTGTGGTTGAATGTTGACGTCTGCCGCTCTGGCTATGTCACTGCTACATGTGTCAACTTTTTGTAATAATTACCATGCAGATCCCAAAGCAGAGACAGTCTGGAGGCAAGTTCAGCAGTTTATTAATTATTTATCAGAAACTCCAGGAGCAATTTAGCCGGGAAACACAACATAGAAACTAGACTACAACACTCTTTGTCAGAAAAAAGATCAGAACTGTACTGTATGGTCTGATTGAAATTAACAAAAGGGTTTAGTATTAAAATGCAAAGGTTTCTTAAACACCTAAAGCACAGACATTGCATATTGCTTTTAGACATTTGCAGATAAAAGTGGAATCCACGCTTGACTGTGTGAAATGTGTGATTCAGTGAGCAATAGCCGTCTTGTTAGGAACCCATAAACAAATGTTTTTCTTAATGCTAAACCATAGATATAAACCTCGGCCACGCAGTAATTCTGTTTTCTCGTTTAGAAACAAGAGGGGACGTGATTTTAAATTTTTTCCTAACGGCCTTTGACAGTTGACAACAGCTCACTTCATTACGACGGTTTGACAAAGCCTGTGGGGCCGAGGAGCACTGAGTCGCATATCCCTCACACTACAGGGGAACCAAACAGAGGAACTGAAGCACTCTCCTGACTCCCTCTGTAAGCAAATGAACGACGAGGACCATGAATAGTGATGACAGATATCCATTCATCATTTTAGCGCCACACACACACACATTTTTATTGGGACTGAATACACACTTAGCAGATGTCCATTCTCGAACGGCAAAGTGGACAGGCCAAACACATAAAGTGAGCATGAGTGATATCAAAAGGAACAGTAAAACAGCACGTTAAACCAAATTAAAATTCCTCCATTCAATGAATACATTCAAAATTAATAGAGGTCGATTGATATGTCAGCCGGCCGATATTTGAGTATTTTACATTATTAGCTATTGACTGATTTCTCCGGCACCGAAAGTGATAGAGACTTTACATTGCAATGGAAAGAGCTCAATCAGAACTTTAAAATGAGCCATCCCACAACGAAACATCGCAATGAAAATCAGTTCAAAGTTTGTTGGTTCACGTTGGATCGTATTTTATATATTTTGTGTTGCAGACTTTTGTCTTTAAAACAAGCTTCCTCTGAAGTACCAACCGAACTGAATACATCAGCCCTCTGCCCCTAATAAAGTGCCCCCTGCTGTCACAGTTCAACACTGACACAGGATTATAGATTAGACCAAGTACATTTCCCTGAGGGACAAAATATTTCGGGGGTGTATTGCCAGGGTCCATAAACAAAAGGTCCAGGAAAATATGTTTTGATTGGGGAAATTCTATTGCGGAAACTTTCTTCAATAAATGAATAATAATGAGCCTGACAGGACTGTAGTCTCATAAAAATGGCCTACACTTGTATTGCGCTTTACAAGCCTGTGTCACTAGTTTCTGCTACACTGTTGTCATTATTCATTCACTCTGCACTTGGTGGTAAGCGACTATTGTAGCCACAGCTGGCCTGGGACAGATTGTCCATTTACCATGTGGCTGCAATGTGTTGTTTATATCCTGATGTCAGTGCCCTCTGCCGGACACGTGTGGAATTATTTCCCTTTTTTTTTTAATTTAAGTTGCGCCCTAGTGGCTGGAGTGAGCATTCTGGTTTTTTTTTTTTTATTCATAATTCCGCACAGGAATGGGCTAGAGACTTACTTTTTTTGTAACCCGGCTCTACAAGTTGTAGGCCGGGTTCAATCATCAAGCGGGCGGGAATTGGCCAGCAGGCCGCCTTTTGGAGACCCCTGGACTAGACATTTGGAAAAATCAGTCCAACAATCTGGGCCGTGCATATCAGCGTCAGCCAATAAAAATCTGCATCGGTCGACTTCTGCTGGGTCACCACAGGTAAATACATCTAACATGCAATGTCAGAAAACAATTAAATAATCAGTATTTTACATTTTCAAATCTCAGTTAGTTCATTACATTACGTACAAATTTCAAGCGGTGTGCCGACACAATCCCGACCGCTACAGCTCATTGCCCATTCATTCCAAACACACTGTAGAGTCATGTCACCGGTAGTCGCACATTAAACCAGCAAATGGCTACCTTTGTATTCCAGCATCATAGTCCTCCTGTTGTTTAATGACCGTTAATTATGCACAAGGGCCACTCTTTGGGAGCCACTCTATAATAAGCCTCTTGTGAGTGTTCCATTTACTCTCCACAGATGGAGACTTCTCACTAATTAGAGAGGGCTTGTCACCAAAAGGCCATCGGCGTGCTAATTGGGGTGATCCTTGAGAAACACACCTCCGTCACGTGAGCGCTAATAGTGATGCATTTGTTTGACAGTAGCATCAGTGACAACATTCTTCTTTTCAGAACCGTTGGCCTCGACGTTTCTGTATGGAGACGGCATTCAACTCGTGGGACTAAAATGATGCAGAAAGACACATTAACGCTAAATATATTTTTAAAGGATTACACGTTTGCTAACAACTCTTTTTCGTTACATCCACAGTGGTGGTCTCTGTGAAACTGCAGTTTAAAATGAGTTATGAATTTCAGTGCTCTTTCTTTTCAAAAGCTGTGTGCCATGTGAGCGGTGTCACAGGCGGTTTCTTCGCTCTAGTAGGACACCCGCTATCTGCATGTTGTGATTTAACCTGTTTTCTAAAGTGCACTCTTTGAAATGAGAACACTCCGAGTAACCATAGGCGAAGCACATCAGGGAGGCTTTTTACACAAGGACTGAAGTGTCATGACCCACTTTTTTCTCGTACAGCCAAAAGATTTGTGTTAATATGAAATTAAGACATAAAAACGGTGAAAATATGAATAAAGCACAATATTAGTTTCTACGGCAATATATATTTTTTTTTTCTGCTGCACAGGGCTATTTGTGATCCAATTTTTACACAGTTATCAATTGAACGTTACCATAGAAATACACCATTTTAGAGAGCATTAGACTACCATTCGCTAAACATATGAAAAAGTTGAGAAAAGAGCCATGGAACAACTCTGTTACCTGCTTTCAATGCTTTCATGTGAACACAAACTCCAGTATTTCACATTTTAAAATCTCCCTTGGTTTATTATTGTGGAATACACCAAGAACTAAAGAAATCTGAGCAATCCCACGCTTTATATGTTTGATTCAGTATTGGGGCGTCAACAGTGTCAAACCAACCAATAATCCTTTGTTTACACCACTGTAGAAATGCATGTTGTCACCTATAGGAGAAAACACAGACTCTGCAGTTTTCACATATAATGCAGTCCCCATGCCTGACGGAGCCCTGTGTCCTTCCATTATGTCATTAACTCTTTAGCTCCTATTCAATTATGTATGGCCCACATAGGCTTCACTGCTGATTTGCTTTGTTTCATTTCTCAACACGGCACACAACAGCAGCTACTTTCTGCTTCATATTGGTCAGACCTGCAGCATATTTCCCTGGGGTCTCCAGATGCAATTTTATGTGTGAGCGGCTCGTAGTGGCAGGCCAGATATTCTCTTAGTACATAGAGGTACCCACTCACACACATGTACACGTGCAGAGGCATCAACAACACGCACAAGTATAGCATGCCTGTCTGAACCCCTGTGATGTATTATTCAATGCTACAGTCCATGTTCCACTCTTATGTTAGGGCTTTTTATAGGTCTTGTATAGACGCGGAATTGAGTTGGGTATAGCAGCCAAAATATTAACTTAGAGTAACATTTATTATATAGTAAATATAGTCCCAATTTATTTCAAAGCCAATCCAAATAAATACTTTGGTAAGAGTAGTACCTCTCTTAAGACCTGGCTGTAACTTTACTGGGAGCGGGATGTCTACAGCTCGTCTCCATGGAGATGTTGACTAAAGGCAGTCAAATATGAGATTTAAATAGGTTAGGTCCTCATCGAAATATACTTTCTTTGATTTTCTGCGTCAAGCCGGTCATCAGGAGCATATTTTGTATGGCTGGAAGCCATACATTAATTGTCCGTGAGAGTAAATACTACGCTGACAGAAAAGGCAAAGGGAGAGAGTGGGATATTGTACATCCAATTGCACAATGGAGATTTTTTTTTTCACTCAAACTTGGCTGTAAATACTGTTTAAGTGGCGCTAGCCCGCAGTTAGCTTTGCCCGTTAGCCTGTTAGCTTCTTCTTTGTGGTTCTATTAGTGTGTATTGGTGCTCCGACCCGGTGGCAGTTAGGTTGCAATTGTGGTTTTCTGACCAGAGGCACCGGGGGGAGATGAAAGGCCCCCAATCATCCTATTAACAATTGTATTACCCCCAAAGGGACTACGAAAAGGATTTATTAAGGAAAACCAGTTACTCAGTACTGCTTTAACAATACAATACGATACACTTTATTGACCCCGAAGGAAATTCAGTTGATCAGCCGCATACATTAGTCACGCATACAACAACAGAACAAAAAACGAATAAAGGATTAACCACACCCGTCTTAACCAAGTGCATTGTCTCCAGTTCAGCTTTACCCAAATCTAAGGTTACAGCCAATAGGTCTATAGGTAACATTTGAAAGCTAAGACCTGCAAAACTGATCTAAACGGATCATTTTCCTCGTGTTGTTACTGCGTTGTCGTCACTTTTTGGACTGGTGTTGTCATTGCTTTTTGTCACTTTTCTGTTGCGTGGCTCTTTTGTTGCATTTTCGTTACAAATGTTTATCACTTTTTTGTCACATGTTTGTCACGTTTTTGTTGCTCTTTTGTTGCATTTTCATCCTCGTTTTTTGTCTCATTTTGTTGCTCTTCCGACACTTTTTTCCAAGAAGCTTTTAGATTTGGGTAATGCCGAACTGGAGAAAATATGCTCTGTTAAGGTGGGGGTTAAGCGGTTAAATAAATAAATAGGACAGTGCAGAGAATAGTAAGAAATGCTGTGCTGTATCATTCGTCCCACTTAGCCCCTCCCACACGGGGATGTATTACTCAGCCTCAGCGCTCTGGGTAAGAAAATTTCCTGAGTCTGTATGTGGAGCAGAAGGAGCTCCTCTGCCTGATCACCGGCTCATGTAGGGATGGTCGGTGTTGTCCATAACAAAGAGCAGTAAAGTACGATTATTGATAGAAAAAAAATACTCAAGTACAGGTACAGTGTGATACTCTTCAAAGTATTCAAAGCTAAATACAATCCACTTTTTCTGACAAGCAGTGATTGGCTTTTAATCTGCCTGAAGAAGGTGCCCCCACACCACACAACAGCACCACCAAGGCAAACCCCTCTCCACTTCTTCTTCTTCTTCTTCTTCTTAGCATAATCCCAAATCACTGACATGACTTTACACCTCTGTACTCGCGTCCCAATTACCAGGCCCCTCTGTATCGGCGCACGGTGCCTCCAGCAGCTCTCATGTCGTCCCGCGTGGCATCATTACAGTCCAACAGGCGGCAGAATGGTGTTTGTGTGGCGTTCTCCTGGCAGCCATGTGCCAGGCTGTCTTTCTCTCGCTCCTCTGTCTCTATCGGCGCTTTTACCAATTCATTCTTTTTCATTACCAAACGCGTCTACGCCTTTGTGGCTCTGCTTTCCCCCCCATCACCCCGTTGTCTTTGTTGTTTGATTATATTTTGTTCACGGTTCAGCGTCTGTGCGTGTGGGAATCTGATAAGAGTCTTTTTAAAAACTTGCTGTCAGCTTTTCTGTCGATCACGCGAAGACAAAAGAGACAGAAATATGTACCAACCTGAAGCTTTTTGTGTTTTAGCTTTCAATCCTTGCCTTTCATGGTCGTGTTCACGCGTGGCTTTAGAATATACCGTCCTCAGCAAATAATCATCGTCCATAGCCAGCACTTCAGGCAAACAGCAGCCAGACACTTATTTTGATTAAGTGACTTCTTATTATCGCTAATTAATTGACTGAAAGCTAACGCCACTTGTACGAAAGTGCATTTTACTGGTTCTCCAATTACCAAGTGGCAGGGGAAAGCTACCTTATTTTGAAAAGAAAAAAAAAATCTTGAAATGTGAGATTATAGATTTAATCTTTACACGATTTGAACTAGACAGACAAAAAAAAATGAAAAATGTGGCTGTAAAATAACCACGCTTTTTATGAAAGCTTTTTATGTTCAGAGTAAATTGTTGGCCTGATCCCAAAAACGATCGTCACAAACATTACAATTTTTTTCCTGATGTTGGTTGGTCATTAAGTTAGGTATAAAAGCAGATTAACAATTTAGGAAGATTTCTTCTTAAATAAACACAACTCTCTTGGTATTCTCAAAGAACAATTGTAGAAGTATTTGTAATTGTAATTGTAGAAGGAGAATGGGGTAAATTGAGCCGCCTCTGCTCTATAAGAAACAATGAATGACACATTAGTGACCCGCCCTGGTTTCCAGGGACACAAGTCGGCAGCCCGTGTCTCGAGAAAAACGTAAACAACGTTTCTTTTCACTTTTTTGCAGAATTGTTCAGTTGAAGAAAACAAAGAAGCCTCCCCATGTTTAAGCTACCAGTATTCAATCAATCAATCAATCAAGTTTTATTTCTAAAGCGCCTTACAACAACCAAAGTTGACCAAAGCGCTGCACACAATAAACATTAAAATAAAAATACAATATAAAAAGGAGTACAATTTCATTTAAAACAGACCATTTACAACAGTTGCCACAGAACTATGTGTCAAATGCCTCTTTAAACAGGCGAGTCTTTAGTTTTGCTTTGAACAGGGGCAGGTCTGAAACGGCACGCAACTCAAGTGGCAACGAGTTCCAGAGTTTTGGACCTGCCACAGCAAAAGCCCGATCACCCCACTCTTTATGATGTGACCTGGGCACCTCCAGCAGGTGGTGTTGGGCTGAACGTAGGGTTCTGCTGGGCTGGTAAGGGGTCAGAGTCTCACATAAATACACAGGTGCAAGGCCGTGGATTATTATTAGTATTGGTATATTTAAAAGCGTAAACTTTTAGGTTCAAACCGACTAGTTTGAGGTTGGTTTCAGAGCGTGCAGTAGACTTTGTCTGTGTGTTTACATACTGGGTAAGCAGCACCGCTGAGGAGGCACAGCTGCTTTGGTTTGCGTAGTTGACACATGCTTTAGCAAACAAATGCAACGCAAAAAAGGCAGTTTTATACATACGCCTATTGTCGATCAGTTTTCAGGTTGAAAGAGTCTTGTTTTGTCAGAGAAATAGCGCACGCCGTGGGGGCGTGTGTGGCTTCATGACTGTGTAAGCTTCCCCTGTGTGGCTCTCAGAGGCCGGCGCTACTTACGCTGGGAAATGGATTTACCACGAGTTTGCTGATCAGAAGGCAAAGGTTACTTCAGACGGGTGAGTGAAAGTTTGTTTTTTTATCGCTGGTGGCCGCTGTGCAGATGGTTGTCTGATGAGGCTAACGTGGTGCGTTAGCATGGGAGACAGTCATGTAGTCACGAGGAATTAACCTGCTATTTACACAAAATCAAGATATACAAACTTAAACTACTCCATAAATATAGTCAGCGCATCCCTAGCTTTCAGCCACTGCTTATTTGAGAGAGATCCGCTTCATATTTTCGGTTTTATGCCCAGGTACAGTTACTGGGTTTGTGCAGTGAAACGTAAACACAATACGACCACGTGCAGCGATACGTCGCGATGTCGGCCTTTTCCTCTCGTGTGTGAGAGTTTATGTGCATTACTAAAACCGTACAGGAGTCTTTTCTAAAGTTATAAATTCAGTAATGTCCGGAGTCTGTAACTCTCTCTCAGCCTGAGGCTGGAGCTGACATAGGGAGGGACTGGGGAGAAGCACGCAGGATTTTGACTGTAAATAAAAGAGTCGATTATTTGGTTTATTTGAGGCGAGGTTGTTATTAGTAACAACGATGTTCCCAAAGAGAGTAGACAGAACTTATAAAGGCCTACCCCTCATACATTAACAGACATAGCTGTTGACATTCATTTCATTTCATTGATACAATTCCTTAGTTGATAATGACTACAATAATGTCCATATGCATATGATCAGAATCAGAATCAGAATAGGTTTATTGCCAAGGTTTGTGAACAAGGTTTACAAACTAGGAATTTGTCTTGGTGCAAACGTGCGACATAGAACATATAACACAGAATTAAGATAAAAAATAAGCTAGGAACGTTAAACTATAAGGCTATGGGGGCATGCATAAAAAATATTAAATAAATAAGATAAAATAAAGTGACATATGGTAAGACAACAACAATTTGACAATGAACAACAGCGGGATTGTATATACAGATGTGTAGGCATATAAAGTGATATTAAGTGTTATAAAGTGATAGCAGCGGGTCTAAGTGTGGACACACCGCACACTGCAAGTGCAGATCACATTGCTAAGATGATGAGATGATTTTCTCTGAAAGATTCGGTCCTATATTTACAAAGTACTTATTAAATTGCTCGATAGCTTCACTCATATCTTTTTTTTTCATCATCATTATGGATAACGTAATCTATAGGGCAGTTTATGGTTAGTCTTTTTTAATTAGACAATTTAATACTTTCCATATTACTGTAATCTTGTTTTTATTGCTTTCAAGCAGATTTGTATAATAGTCTTTCTTGCTAACTCTTAATATACAGTGTTATGGTGGGCTCTTAATATATAAAGTACTAATACACCTTGAACTTTTGCACATTTTGTCATGTTTACAACCATAAACAGAAACGTGCATAAGTATGCATACAGCATGACTTAATACTTTGTGGAACCCCCTTTTGCTGCAATAACAGCAGAAAGTCTTTTGGGTATGACTCTACAAGGTTTGCACATCTAGAGACATTTTAGCCCATTCCTCTTTACAAAACAACTCGAGCTTTGTCAAATTAGAAAGAGAGCACTTGTGAACAGCAGTTTTCAGGTCTTTCCACAGATTTTCAATAGGATTTAGGTCAGGACTTTGACTGGGCCATTCTAACACATTAATATGTTTTTTTTAAACCATTCCATTGTAGATTTAGCTTTGTGTTTAGGGTCATTGGAGGTGTGACCAATACACTCCGACCATAGCTCTGAGGCCCTCACAGAACAGCTGGAATTATACTGAGAGTAGATTACGCACAGGTAGACTCTATTTAATGGTTAGGGCAAGGTGTGAACTTTCTGCAGTCATTAGGAATGTTATAAAGGCAATTTAATGCACTCAGAAAATGCTGTATGAATACTTGTGCACGCCCCACTTTTTCTATTTTTTGAAAAATAACAGAATCATGTATCATTTTGCTTTCACTTCACAGTTGTCTGTTACTTGTGTGTGAACTTTCAGTAAAAAAATCAAAATAAAATCTTTATGTTTATGGTTGTAAACATGACAAAATGTGCAAAAGTTCAAGGTGTATTAGTACTTTCGAGAGGCACTGTAGTTACCAATTTGTTTTTGTATCTCTTATATTTAATTTCCTTTTTAGATGATCTATTTCTCAAGAATTGTCTGTACAGTTGATTACACTATGTCCATTATATACATCACTATGGCCCAACATACACATAACATGACATGACAGTGGGGAGCTTTACTATGGCTTATCTAAATGAGATGTAAATGAGCCCTATTGTTATTCTTAACAGCAGAGAGGTGAGAACTGCCCAATTCTTTGGAGAGCTTTTTCAGCCCTTTGGCCTTTTTGGCATTGTTAACTTCAAATCGCAGCTACGTCTCCAAATATGATCAGATTTCCATGTGTTTAACATTGAAAAGCTTGGAGACTACACTTTAACAATCTGTGAAAATCTCAAAATGCCCCAGAACCGACTGGTGTCCCTGGTTCTAGTGACTGGTCACATTACAGAAAATGTTTATGTACAATTCTATAGTTTTTGCCTTGTTTATTGGTTCTGGATCTAGTAGAGACAAGCAAATTAAAATAAGATATTACATTAAATAATTCGGGATTTTTTTTTAGAGACGAAATGATATAATCTGCAGAAGAAGCATGAAAAGAAAACAATTTGTTATAACATGTTTTTGGAATAAAATTGCTAATGGAATTGTAAAAAAAAAAGAGACTTCATGATGTTTAGTATTAATTTCACTTTTAAATCTGGTGGTTCAATTTACCGCAAGATCCGGTTCAACTTACCTCGCTCTGGGGGTAAAATGAGCCACAAGACTATTTTTTTTTGAAGACCAACATCTTAAAAAAAGATGCAAAAGAATAGAAAACATCCCCAAATGTCCAATTTTGCATCTTTTGTATGCTGTTTTTACACAACAACCACCAAAAGCAAAAACCACAACTCAAAACTTGTGTTACCCCTTTTTTAATACGCTGTACATGCATTTTCTTGAATGTATCTAAAAGCCCCCTGAAGGGTTGAGATTAACAGATTTCCCATAAGACTTATAACAATACATCTGTTTTTACTATACTGTAGCATCACACATGCCATTTTCTGTTAGAAAATCATAATTATAGACCAAATGCTACAGTCTCCAGGTGGGATTATGAAGTACAAGGCTACGTTTAAACTCATTACCATAATGCAGGTATACAACATTATTCCACACTGCTGCACACTGGAGCACAGCAGCTAGACGTTACCTTTACATTTACCATTTATATAATTTATGCAATGTATTCTTCCAAATCAAAGTCATGTTTTCTGCATTAATTTAACTTCCCCACCAGAATTGAGCACAAATTTAGCATTACCCAAATCTAAAAGCTTTTTCGAAAAAAAATTGTGAAAATAGCGACGGAAATGAGACGTAAACAAGGATACCATCCATAACGTGGCAAAAACGCAACAAAAACATAACAAAAAAGTGACAAAAAATTACAATCAAGCGACAAAAAAGTCACAAAAATGCAAGAAAACATAACAAAACGATTGAAAACATGATGAAAAAAGTGACAACAAAATTACAAAAAAGCGACGTAAGAGCAACAAATGAGTTTCAAAAATACAATGAAAAAGTGACGACAACACTGCAACAACATGAGGAAAAATCTTAGATCAGTTTTGTAGGTCTTAGCTTTCAAATCAGGCGTCACACTGGCCTATAGGCTGTACGCTCTCCAGTCAAGAAACTTTTAGATTTGGGATTTTTAAGGTGGATAAGGGCCCATGTTGAGTTGTGCTTTGTTCCAATTGTGTATGTTTGGGAAATGATCATATTCAGTCTGTTACCTTTTCAAGAACTTTAAAAACTTCACCAGACTCATTCAATTTACCTTCACTACAAAGCATTTTTTTAAAGAGCCTGAATAAATCATGATAGAAGATTTTATGGAAATAAGCCACGACTCTTTCATAATGTGTGTGCGTGTTTTTCTCAAAATGGCCGACCGTGTGTTTGTGATCGTGCTTTACCTGGATCCATGGCCATCTGTCGTTCTCGGCGGCGGTCCAGGCGTTGACCAGGCCTTTCTTGTTGAGGCGGGCGAAGTACGGGTACCACTTCTGTAAGCCGAAAAGCGCGCGGTGGGTGGACGAGGCTGTGATCTGCTGGTTGGAGATGATGCCACCCTCCATGCCCAGTGGCCCGGAGCATTCTGAGACAGAATGCAGAGAGAGATGTCATTGTTCGTGTGGATCAAAATGTGAATTCAGATTAACGGGGCCACAAATATCAACTATAATGTCAGTGGTTTTAGTCTTTTTGAGACTATATGGAGCATGACCGTGGTAACATCATTTGTATTCAAGGCAGCTTTGGTTCTAGTATTGTAAATGTTGTACACTTAAATGTTTAGTTTACCGCATAACGCATTTTGTACCGGCACAGTTTTAGTCTGTAACTATTAAACCTTCAATTCAACCAGTAAGAATGATTACACTGTGTTTGTCTCTTTGTTTATTTATTTGGTTGAGACAGTACCGATATAGCAAAACAAAAATATTGTAATACTTTATAAAACTTACTATTTGCAGTGTGATTATACACATCCTGTCTATTTGAGTCAGTGATGAATATTCGAAGTTAATATAATAAGCATAAGCATCATGTGTTTTAAGCCAAACAGTGTCCTTTATGTGGAACTGCTTTGTATTGCACATGCTAATGTGTGTCACAAGATAGACCGAAAAATGATAAAGACATTATTATGGAATGAAAGAAGCCATTGTTCAACAAGATAAGATAAGGATTGTGTTTTTTCAATCCAATGGAGGAAGAAGGAAAGAGCAAACCTGTCTCAACAGATGGAAAATGAATTCTGACAATTCATTGGACTCTACAGCTTTGGCTGTACAAAACAAACCACACTGACAACAATGTCATATCCACCATTTAAAAAGGTACCACAAGCCGATTATATTTTTTATAATTGCTCATTTCCATATAAAACACCAGCCTTTTCGATTAGATTGCTTCAGGTTTTGATAGATTCCTTTCAAAGATTCCAATAGCTCTGGAAGGATTCAATTAGAAATTGATACGCACGAAAATGAGGCCGTTTTCCTCTGCAATTATAAGTGAACAGAGAGGTAGGCAACATAATTAGACAGCGAGGTGTGCCAAGTGAACAATCCAAACAGTCTGTCCAAGGGTGGGATTGTTCTCCCCAGCAGATTTCAATAACCTAAATAACATATTATGCAAATAATGTGTGCATATTTTCTGTCCAAAATATTTATTTATCCACATATCAGAATCCAATTGTCATCCAATCCAATAGGATGACAATTCAAAACAATTAAGCCTGAAGAAGCCATCACTAACTTCAGCAGTATAGTTTTGCAATCTACCAATAACACGCAAGTCTTTGTTGAGAAAATAAGCTTGTTACATAAGCTGATATATTGTATGCTTCCAATTAGTCTGATATGTTTTATAGACTTTAGATGTTTTGGTCTGTAATAGTTATTATAAATATATTGGTACTTTATCACCCAGTGCTTTTGTCTTGAGCTTGGCTTGTACTAAGCTGGTTGCTGCACCTCCATTTGAAGCTGCCCAGACTTAACTCTTTAAAGATTTTCCATACAAAATGCATAGTATAAATGACAGGACGTGAGCAGCATGCTATTATTTCAAATACAACTCCAACCTTCATTTATAAATTGAGTTGTAATGTATGATGTGCTATAAAGGGCAATTCAATTAGACATAATTATATATAATTATACGTATAACAATGAAAATGCAGTCTGCCTTAAATTAGCCTTCCCAGTGACTGATTGACAAAATGTCAGTTCCTAAACTACATTGTGTATGTTCTCACAGAGAGTGTGAAATGTAATCATGAAGTGTGGGGGGAAAACTCCACTTGAGACTTGTCCCAAAAGGCCCAGGGCGGAGCAGCCACAAAGTCCAGCCACAGGCGCTGGTCTCTCATGCTGGATAAATGTGAAATGCCTAGATAAAGTAGCCCTGAAGCAGTGCCTCGAGCAACGGTCACCAAAAAGCTGTGACTTCAACTAGAAATGTACCCTTGCGTTTAAAAAGGACATACCAAACCAACAGAGTATAAAATGGAGGAATTGTGAAGAGACTTGCACTCCACAGAGAAGTCAAAAAAAGAATGGAACAATGAAAACAAGTCTGATCCAGCTGCTACAACCAGAGACTCAGGGCTACAGGAGCCGCCTCGGGACACTGAGTAATGTCTGAGGATGGTCCAGGGGGGGATGCACCGCGGTACGTCTGTTTGTATATTCACCGAAGTAAATCACTTGGGCCGCAGCACCCTTTTCCTATTGTGTGTGACTCACCATTTGCTACAAGAGGGTGGTGTAGGAGCATGGGGAAAACAGCAGTCTCAAAGATACAGTTTGTTTTCTTTTAATCAAAAATAAAGCATTTTGGAGGTGGCTTCCTGACTTCAACTGAGGAGTAAAACAAAATCCGTAACCAGTGACAAACCAGTACACTTGTAACTCAGGTTTAATGATGTCTCTGATCCTTATTTACTTAAACAATAAATGTATCAAAAAAGTATGCCCCATGTTGACCGTGAGTTGTATTTAGAATACATTTGGCACAATCTTCTGCCGGGAGTCTAGTGCAGTGTTGCATCACGACACATAAGTGCATCAGTGTGTATGTAGCTCTGGGCAGCCTCGCTCCGTAGCCTCAGTGGCTCTCACCTGTGTCACTGATGGCCACTCTTAACGAGCCGCCTGCCAGGCGTCCGTCAGCCAGAGGAGATGCTCAGCCCCCGGGCCCCGGCCTCTGGCCCCTGAGCATACATCAGCCCAGACAGACCTATCACTAACACAAGCACCAGCCTGAGACGGCTGAATCCATCTCTCCCGCATGCCCTACCTGCATGCCTAAACAAATTAGACACCCACCCAAATGAATGCCGGCACACCAATACTAATGAGCAGAGGGAGCGGAAAAAGAAAGTGATACAAAACAGTTGTGGGCCATACAATGGAGATTCCACATGGCGAGCAAGATGGAGGGAGCTCACCTCCACCAGTGGTCCTCACTGTGTGGACCAGGACCAGGTACCACAGGCTCCCACTCAACATCCGGATTTAGAACCACATCTATTGTTGATCAGTGTGCTCCATTGAGTGTACTCCTTATACTTCAGTATACTCGGCATACATTTTTCTTTGCTTGTTGATACAATTAAAGCCAAACATTTTGTGGAGGTACTTGAATCCCTGTCAGTAATTGAAAACACATTTTTAGTATCTAAACTGAAACCGTACATAAAGACGTTTTTGGCTGATGGCTTTTCTTAGCCCTAAGATGCCCTTGGTTAATGAGGCTTGCACAGTTATCACTTGTGTTCAGTATTGCGTGTTTAAGTGACTATTTTGCCATTATCATTGTTTTAAAATGGGAAAGGCTCTGGATGATTACAGCAATAACAACCCTGAAGCAGTGTGGGAAAAATAGAGCCACCAGCCATGACTATAGCATACAGTTTATATAGCAATGTGCACATTTTTAACAGCAGAGCCAGAACTATGATGATGTGTATATTGCAATGAATACATTTGCAGCAAAATAAGTATATTCAAAGAAACACTTTGCATATCTACAGTAAATGTATTTATCTGGTTATTTGTTTTATTACAGTAATATAACTTCATGTGTTAAACCCAATATCTGCTGTGACAATTAAGTTAAAATAAATACCATGGGTCTGCATTTGCATCACTCCAGGTCCAGTTTAGTTGGATTGCAGACTTTTAAAACGTTTGTGCAACTTAAACATATTGACAGATATAATGACATTGTAATTTGTTCTGCGTATATCGAAATCCACAGATAAACAAATCTGAGCATCATTAACTAAATAATGGTGCTTTGCCACATTGTTTTTGCCCTCATCAGTTTCTGGCAAAAAGTCAAACGTTCCCAAATTTAAGTAAAGGCTGGATACAGTTCATGACTGAACTAAGGACAGGAACATTTGTATCCAACCTGTGTGAGATAAAATTAGATCTCAAAGTGTTCCTAGATAAAGAGGATAAAAAGAGCCAACAATGGTAAGACAAGCACAGGAACATGACTTTGATATAGCATAATTTCGAAAAAGTGGAGATAAAAAAAGGATCTTTACGATGCATTTCTGACAATAGTATCATATTTACATGTTGGACACATTTTGACTAGTGACTTTTGACAGGCCAACAAGTAGTGTCCAAATGGTACAAAGCAAAAATGTGTTTTGGAAATGTTTGTGATATGTTCAATTCATTTCAAGCTGACGTGAAGTGCATGCTCTTGCCTTGTATAGGGATTTGAGAGTTAATTTAAATGGTAATGAAGAAAGAAGGTGTTTGAGGTGCAAACAGCTGTAGCAGACACTCACTGTACTGGCAGTTGTGGCCCATGTATTCCCCAGGGCATTCGCAGGAGTAGTTGGCCACCAGGTCCGTGCAGATGCCTCCATTCTTGCAAGGTTCCCGTTCACACTCATTAATATCTGGAAGAAGCACAAAATGCACAAAGCTGAATTCATTTATTCTGTGTGGACGTGGGGAAAATTAAAAAGGCTCTTCCTCATTAGAATGCATTGGTAGAAACGCAATATTGAATTTTCTCTGTTGGTTACTTGATTCTGTCTGACCGCGTGAAAGCTCGTAAAGATACAGGAGCAGGGAAAGCAATTCATTAAGAGGCTTCTATTGTGCTGTTTGAATACAGTGTTAAAATGCATTATCCTTACTTGGAATGATCATGTTTCACATTGATGCTGAGCCTTGCACATTTGCAATAAGTACTGAAGATTTACTGGCTCTAACAAACAAAAAAGGACAGAAAATGCTGAGGAAAATTTGCATCACAAACTAAGCATGGCCTCCTGTCAAGTCAATGGCTGTTTTTTTGTGTGTGTTTTGTTTGTTTGTTTGTTTGTTTGTTTGTTCTCTTGGACAATGGAAGCCCACTTCATATGAATGTTCCTGACACCACATGATGAGTATTATTGTCTCAGGGTTGCAGATTGCATTATTATACATCTTCAGACTGGAGAGCAGCGCCTTCATAGCCACAAATGTATGACCGCATATTGAGCATTTCGAGACTCTATGGTTGGAAGACATTAAACAACTGAACCCAAGTGCTGTTAGCATGCATAAATGTCCTTTAATCATAACAGTTTTCTCTGACTGTGCTGTGCTAATGGTCTGCACATTCAATTCACCTCATACTCACAGACTGACACATTTGTAGCTCCTTTGGCAAAGCCTCACAAAAAGCTTAACACGAAAGAAGAATCTGACCCTCACTTTAGGAACTCATAAACCATGCAGCATTGACAAAGCCCTCACCTTCCTTTTCTAAAACCTGTGATAGAAAAAGGCAATGCTAAAACTACTTTTTGTATTAGTCCATGTCTGTCCCACACAATGACACCCTGCATTCGAGACGTGCATTAGTCATAGTTTGCCAAACCTAAATACTACCTTCTAAAAGGATTTCAGGATTTTAGCCTTGCTCCTCCTTTGGGATAAAAACTACAGTATATACACTAGAGAAGCTGAACATTCTTTACTCATTGTACGGCTCATGCAGGTCAGGCCGCGAGACCCAAATGCAAGTGTGATAAAGTGCACTGTGTGTGCTGTGGGGTTATCTTTGCCTCACACAGATGCTGCTGAAGGTTAGAGACACAGCGCTCCATATCAAGATAATTGAAAAAAGAAAAAATATATATATATCTAAATGTGATTTTCTGATGAGCCATGTTTTTTTAGATTTGGGATTTAAATCAAGATTCAGTTAACAGTGCCAATTTTAAATACAGGAGATAA